>CM060922.1:646598473-647862640 GCA_030737875.1 Allium sativum | reverse complement strand
TCAGTTAAAATACTAAGCAAGATACTAAGGTGTCATTTGGTTTATTTTATGTTCTATATTTTGAGTTTTCAACATTAATTACAAAAAATGCAGAGAGTGAATGGGCGACCAGGGGGTGAAATGAAGATGGAGGGGACGGCGGAGATGTTGAAGGGACGGCGGAAGGATGAATCATTTACACTCTCGTCCTTTCGTTATTTTCCAAAACACGAAAAATGAAAATATTATTTTTCGTTTTGTGTGTTAAGTTCATTTTTCTCAATATGCATGCGTCATTTACACTCTTGTTTGGGTGAAAATCCAAACTAAAAAAAGTAAACTGAACTCTCTAAATTTTTATTCAAAATAGATGAATTTATCAAAAAACGCATAACTTCGATTAATCCTCGATTAATGTCCGCTTTGGCGATTAATCTATAATCCATGTTTACCGCCTAGCATCAGCCTAGTGATTTTTACAATCTTGACTGAAATAAGTCAAAATGTTGATATATAAATATTAGTAGATTTAGAATTAGTTACCAAATCTTTACTTTTTATATAAGCATCCAAATTTCAATACGTTAAAATATGAATGTTTTATGTACTGGTAAATTTATCATTATCAGTTCATGGGCTTATCGGTGTACCAATGATTTATTGTCAACGGAAGTATCGATAGTTATTTTCGGTTATCAATAGAAATGGTATGGTAGTGTTTTTCTCGTATTGCTAACTGTTACTGTTACCATAACCAACTTAATAATCAATATTAGGTTATCCGCACATCACAAGCAATAACTAAAATAAATGGATCAATTAGTATAAAAATTCCTCCATTCGATATGGTATATTATAGTATAGTGTGGTTGCTAGCCACGAATCAGTAAAAATAAGACATGCTTGAAATGAAAATGAGTTATCAGTTTATCAGAAGTCTTATTTAAGAGCTTCCTTAGTTCGTAGCATTTGCAGCTTTGAGTTATAACAGTAGGTAGCACAAGATTAACTAAGCCTGGTCATCAATGTTAACCTCAACCTTATCCCTTCTACTTTATATTACAGGTTTGATATCTGAAATTAAAGAAATTAGTGAAAAGAAGAAGAAAGAAGATGATATCATTATTGCTTCTTGTGCTGGAAATAAGAGGGAGGTTTTCCCGGACATGGAGTTTGTGTATTTAGACTCAGAGATCCAAGAAGACTTGTATCAGATAATAAAATTCTCTTGTGGAGAAATGTGCACATCCTCTGATCAGGTAGATAAAGTTATGAAAATTTATACAGGCTTTTTAGAGAAGATGCTTGGCGTTAAATCTCGAAGAGACGCTGAAGAAGGGGATAAATCAATAATAAATAGAGATAAGAGTACTCTAGCAAATGTAACCGAAACTGACCAAAATACCGGTGGAAGTTGTTCTGCTGCTAATGTCAAAATAAGTGACAAAGATATAGCATTATCAGAAAATCGTTGCCATGAAGCAGAGCAAGGTATCTTGTATCTTCTGTTTTGCCATGAGATGCTTATATCTATTACTTATGCGTTAATTCAAACAAATTCTTATTTTTTAATGAATTTTTTTGTGAAATCCATTTGTGGCGTTTGTTCTTTGTGCTAATAATGGATTAGGGTGCATTTGCTTGTTTCTAGAGTGTATAGACTGATGACATAATCTGTGCTTCAACTGGTATGCTTTTGTAATATAAGAATTTTTGTTTATTTGGAAGGTGCAAGTGCAACACGTTCAAAATCTAAACATGCAAGGTCAGGCATTCCTCTTGAGCGTAGCCATAGCAATGAAAATTTACTTGCAGAGGTAAATGTGCATTCAATATTACTTTATTCTTACATATGAAACAAACACCCTGAATTAATAAATGCAAGAGCAAATTTTTTATTTTTTATTTTTTATTTTTTATTTTCCTTTTGGGGAACTTGAACTTGTAAGCTACTTTGGACTGTGTGCTGCATATGTATATAAATATAGGAATAACATAGCAAGAAATTTTATTAAAGAATGGATTAATAAACTAATATTTCTTATATGACTTGTATAAAAAAAGCTTATAATGCTTCTTTAAATTAAATTTCATTTTGAAGTTATATCGAAGTATTATCTAATCTCTTATTTCCGCCGTTATTTTAATTAGAAAATGATGTTTCTTATATTTGATTGTTTGATCATTTTTCTAACAAGAAATTGAAACAATTTAATGTGAAATTCTATTTGGACACAAAACGGGACACAAGATCTCGGCTACTAGACCTTCCCTTGATTTCCACCTTCCATGTGAAGACAAAAAGATCCAATGGTTTGTGTTTGTTGTGTTCTGTTTTGTGTCCAAATAGTTGTTCCCCAATTTAATATCAGTTTATATTAATTAAGGATGATTCGGTTCAAAGTTCAAACCTCCACGTCATATATCTGATATACTCACTTAAGGCTCTTTTCATAGTATAAAATTAAGATGTTAGCTGATTTTATTTTTATCAACATGTTTTGGTTAGAGTGTGGTTAGCATTTCAACTTCAACTTCAGCAGTTTAATTCCGTTGTCAGAAAAGTTTTTTGTAGCATCGTTTGTTGTACACATCTCTTAGATTTAACTTATCTATAGTCTGTACTTGATTTCTGCTTACTTCTAACACCATGGTTTTTGTATAGCATGTTGTGGTGACTCATTTGCAGTTTTTTTTTTCTTTTCGTGCGTTGGGGGGCCCTTGACCCGCCCCCGTTTTTTTCCTTTGTTTCTTTTTTGGGGTTTGGGGGTGGGGGGGGGGGGGGGGGGTGGCGCTTATTTTAGAGAAAAAGAACAGATCCCTGTTACCTAATCAGTCATTTCTTAAACTTTGGGTTTATAAAATATATTTTATACTTACTAACTGTTAAACTTGATCTTGGTGTTCTAATATGCAATGTTTCATGTTTTAAATGATTTAGACATCATTTGAGCTCTTTATTCAATAAAATTGCTCTAAATTTGTGCTTCGTAAAAAAGGTAACATTTTCTCTGAAGATGAAATTATGTCTACACTGTACTGAAGGATTAACCATGCAAGTTAGTAGACTCATCAAATACTTAAACACTTTATAATTAGTTAATTAGCTTATCCAAGGACAAACCATATATCCATATTTCCCTCTAAACTGGCACATAAATTACAAATTCAGTTCATAACTTTGCATCCCCATCCCATAAATTTATTATTTTGCATTGAAGCTACAAGTTTCTCTAAGTAGCACAAATTTGTTATGTTATGAGTTATGACCTGGAAAATTCCCTGAACCTTCTATTATCGCTACTTGCATAGTTGCATATACAGTGATGAAACTTGTTAATTGATTCTCTGGCTATAATTGAAACTATAATATTTTGTGGGCACTTATGCGCGAGAAACGTATGTGAGATGTCTCAAATAAAATGTCTAATTTCATAATTCATCGACAGGATAATTTTGCTTACAAAATCCATTTGTAGATCAAATAGTATTTTCTTTCATAATCCACTAATACTTTGGCATGTATAAAAATATTCTTAAAAGAAGCAAATTGTAATTTTGAATATTCAGTGTCTAGTTCTGCTTGTATTATTGGCTATTTTAGTTTTTAAAAAATCATTATATAAGTAAAATGCACTAATGTATGAAATCTTATAATCTGTATAAAACAGAAAAGATGTAAAAACTAAAAATTATTTTTCTTATATAGTATTTCAGCTTTTATTTATACAAAGCACAGTTACATATATGACGTATTTTTCTAAGAAGTCATTCGACTTGTAATATAAATGTAATTTTAAGGATTTTAACATTAAAAAACAGTCATTTCAAATGATTCTAAAATCGGATAAAAATTGGTATAGAGAGTTTGTTGAGTAAAACTAAAACATATACGTGTTAAAATATTGTATAAGCACATATTTAGCTTAAATTATGAAATCATTTATTTGTCAGCTTATATTCAAACTGTAACAAGAATTACATTTTATTTGTCCAATTTGCAACATTTTATGTTGTTTTCTAATATATTATTTATTTTTGTTTGTTTTCTGTAGACCAACGATGATTGCACAGGGGAGAGCAACAAAGTTAGTAACTCAGAAGCGGACAGGGAGGAAGGCGAGCTATCACCAAATGGAGATTTTGAAGAAGATAATTTTATGGCCAAGGATGCCACCACTGAAGATGTGAATCCTAATTTGAAAACTGAAGATGAAAATGATTTCGACGCTGATGATGAAGGTGATGGGAGTGCTCACAGATCTTCTGAAAACAGTGAAAACGGTACTGATGAGGAAGAGGAGTGCTCACCTGAAAATGAGGAAGATGAGGAGGAAAACAAAGCCGAAAGTGAAGGTGAAGCTGAAGGCACAGTCGATCAACATGATGTGGAGGAAGAAAGCACATCTTTATCATATCCGGACCGTAACTTGCACAATGTGAAACCACTTGTAAAACGCGTGTCATCCATTTTGCGTGATAGTGCAGAGATAGACTCGCAAGTTTTTTATGGAAACGATAATTTCTATGTTCTTTTTAGGCTTCATCGGGTAAAATCTATTTTCAACGTTAAAATAGTATGAACGATTAAAAAAAGGTGCTTATCCTTTTCAATATTGGCTCAGACATTGTATGAAAGGATTCAATCAGCGAAGGAGAACTCAAAATTGGCTGAAACTAAATGGAGAACTGCGAAAAACACAAACCCTCCTGACCTCTATGCCAAGTAGTTATATTTTTACATTTTATCGTTTTTTTTATTGAGGAAGGTTCAATGACACCCTTTTTTACATCCAGTCACCGCTATCATACTTTGAGCTACACTATCTCTGTTGCTACAAAATTTTGTGAATACATCCAAATTTACTTATGATCACCTTTATAAAGTTGGATGTATTTGAATATGTTTAACACAGTTTAATCGATATTTCAAATCAATGGTTAAGCTATATATGTATTAAAGATTATTAGTGAATCGTAATTTTGAAAGGGCTAAAAGTTTTGAAATAGCCTCATACTTCATAGTTATAATACGTGTAGTGTAAATCAAGCATCTACGAAATATTTTAGCATTTAACATAGCGCTATTCAAGATATGATGGGGTGATACAAAAGAGCAGTGACATGGAACCTATTCTTTTTATCATATGATTATGCGTACGTGTGAAATTTTTTGTTTTGAATACAACACAGATTTAAGAGCGCATTATATAGCCTACTTGATGGGTCTTCTGACAATGCAAAATTTGAAGATGATTGTCGTTCAATTATTGGAACTCAATCGTATGTGCTTTTCACTTTGGACAAGTTGGTACATAAAATCGCGAAACAGGTATTTTCTTGATACTATTTTTATAGCAGTGTTCAGAATATCGCGAAACAGGTACAAGTTGGTACATAAAATCGTATGTGCCTCATTTTTTTCTGCACATTATGAATAATGATTATCAGCTTCAAGCAATGTCATCGGATGAAATGGACAATAAGCTGCTTCAGCTTTATTCCTATGAGAAGTCAAGGCAGCCAGAAAAATATTTTGATATTGTATATAACGAGAATGCCTGTGCCCTTCTTCATGATGATAATGTATACAGATTTGAATTTGTAAGTCAATGTTTTTGTATATTTTGGCATTTAATATTCTCTTCCTTTTAAACAGAGCAATTACTCACATATTTTTCTAATCACAGATGTTAAATCCTTCTCGGGTTTCAATTCAGCTGATGGAATATATGCATGAAAAACCAGAAGTTACCGCCGTCTCTATAGATCCTAATTTTGCACTGTATTTGAATGACAAGTTATTATGTATTGTTGGGGAAGAGAGCAGCAATGTTTTTCTGGGAAGGTACAAAAAATTGCTTCGTTTGTCTTAAGTTATATATATATATATATATATATATATATATATATATATATATTCTCGTTTGTCCTAAGTTATATATATATATATATATATATATATATATATATATATATATATATATATGGTGCGTGCGTGCGTGTGTGTGAAACACTATTGACATCTATCGAAATACCAGGAACAAACGGAAGTCTGAGTCTGGTGGCTTTGTTGAAGCTGTGAAGGGGATGCTAATAATAAATGGTCTTGAAATCAAATTAACCTGTAATTCATCTAAGGTATAAACTTGTGATTTCTTGTATTGTTACTGTTATTCTTCCTTTCGGTAGCAATGTTATAGTTGAAAAAACAAGTTCATTTGATAAGCCTCCTTATAAAACACATTGCAACAACAAAGGTTCTAAATCTCAGATGCTGTTCACACTTCGTGTTGGAATTTTTCACATGAGCTATCTCGCATCAGGGGAGATCTCAATGAGATGAGTGTATTTTGGGTGTACATCTTGAGGTTACCTCGAAGTAATGTGTCTCAAATTGATGTTTTGGTGATTCATTTACGAACTATAATTTCCAACCAAAAATAAAAATTGTAATATGTTTGATTTACATAGAAAAACGGATTGAAATTATCAAATTAATGTTTTGAGAAAGGGTTACGGTTTGATTAGCTTGATCTGTTTGGTAGTGGCTGAATAATTTAATATTATTTGACTATGAAAAAAAAAAGACGAAGCCATTTATTGTGACGTATCAAGGTGAAAAGAAAAAAAATTGTTCAAGGAGTTGAAAAAATAGTAATCGGATTGAATAATTTCGTTGGATGTGTATGAAATGAAAAAAAAAAATATCATGCAAAAGAAGAAAAGGATGTAATTTCGGTTGAGGTCTCAGATTGAGAACTTGATCCATATTTTGGTGGATGAGATGAGTGTTGGGGAAGAGATATGAATAAAACACAATGTCTCGTTATGTGAAAAGAGATCTCGGATGAAATCTCAAGCAAGATGTAGAAGATTTAAAACCATGACAAAAATGGATCCGGTTTATAACTTACTGCAAAGATAGGCCTTGTAAGCGAGCGAGGGAAAGTACATGTGCCCATTTATGAAATATGAACGAATAAATTTGATATTTTACGTGTTTATTTATAGAATGCACATGTACAAATTCTTGGGAACGCATTTGCTTATTCCATGAATGCGCATGTGGGATTCAAGAGGTCATGGGTTCGTTTCTGTCGGACCCCTCTGCCAAGACGATATGGTTTATACTATCCAACTCTGTATGTAAGCATCATTTAAAAAAGAAAAGAAAAAAAAAAAAAAAACAAGAAGAAGAAGAATGCGCATGCATTGGGCCTAAATGAAGCCTACTTTTGTAATCTGTTTCTCATGCATTGGGCTTAAATGAAGTCTATTTTGTAACGTGTTTAGCATGCAATGGGCCCAATTGAGTTCTACCTTTGTAATGCGGTTTGACCGAGGCCAGTTTCTGCCCTACTTTTAAGAAAATCTGTTTTTGTTATCGACTCTTAAAAATATATATTTTTTCCACAGGCTTCATATGTGCTAGATACAGAAGATTACCTGTTTCATTGTCGGCGTAAATCGGGAACAGCTTATAAAGGCATAAACCAACCAAAAAGTAACTGGCGAGGAGTGCAGAAATTTCATTTGTTTCAATCTAGGTTCCTTGAGAGACCGTGATATGAAATACCATTGAAGAGGTAATACACCAGTTGAAGTTTACAGGTTTTTTTTTCATAGATGGTCGCACCAAGTTTGAGTTCGGTTCATTTTGCAGGGAATGTCAGTTATTGGCAAAAAGAGCTGGCTTGGTGTAATTGGATTCAAGAATATGGCTTTTAGACCAAAGAATGATATAGGACTATTCTTCAATTCAAGCTTGCATCAAACCAATAAAAGATATAAAAGAGTATGTATATGTGGAGTGTTGTGTTATAATTTATGGTGGTAGTCTCTGCCATGCATGCCTTAACTTTACAAAATTTGGAAAAGTCGTCTTACTTTTTTGGATATGCTGCAGCTGATTTCTGTATATTTCATCTATACCTATGTATATATTTTTAGGAAATTTCGTAAAACTCCTCAGGTTATAAAATGCGATCTTTCCTCCATGACTGGTCATCAAATAAAATAAAACTATATTGCAACCATTTTATTTTGAATAAAAAAAAAATATAGTCTTTAGTCGTTTCAACCTTTGTTTTTATATGGCTGATTTGTTTTCATCTCTTAACGATGTTGTGATTTTACAACTTAATGAGATTCTTTAAGAACATTTGAATGTTCCTTCCCAAAAAATCAAAATTTTGCAACTTTAAGTCAGCGTATTGTGGACTTTCAAATTTCCTCAGTAGTTGTCTTGTTAATTTGTTTCAATGTAATTATTGTTTCCATCTCTTAGCAGGATTGCTACTTTATAGTTTTAACAAGACTTCCAAATTTTTATTTCAACAAATCAGATTTTAGAATCTTGTGCAACTTTCTATTCCAACAAAAATGACAGTCGGTTTTCGTTTTGCCATAAATTGCAACAAAATTTCATTATAATTTGGATATTAAAAACAGTTAAATCTTTGGTTTCTTTCGAACATGGAGGAAAACCAAAATCTCTCCAATTTTTTTTTCTAAAATTTCTAACTTATTTAGACTACCTTATAACAATCAATGGGGTTTTTGTCACAAGCACAAAATTTAGGAAAAATTTAGATGTAAAGACAAAAAATCAAAAATTTAACCATGAGGAGACATACTTACTGATGATGGCGAATTCCAATTGGCTCAAAATGAAATTAATAGGAGGAAGTCAAAAATATCAACGGACGGATCTGATAATGAGGACAATCGTCTTCTTTTCCACAATCTAATAAGGGTAGATATGCAGATCTGGATATAACATATCTGATAATGGGGACAGAAAACCGACTGCCACCTCATTTAATAGGACACAAAGTCCTAATTCTTGGGCAGAGTTCGCAACGGAGGAACCAAAATTAAAAGAACAAGACTGCAGTTTGAACGCTTTACGTCCATCAAGATCAACAATAAAAAAGGGTGGATTGGTTAAAGAAGCTATTTGTAAGAGATCAATATTGTTTACATACCATACTTTTTGTATTTCAAAGCATATATTCAAAGAGTTTGAGATCAATATTTAGTTAAAGAAGCTATCTGTAAGTTATTATATTTTATCCTTTCTGCTGTGTGATATTCTGATTTCGCTTTAGTTTGCTTTGTTTCTGTTATACCATTTTCTTATAGAAACCAACGATCCATTTAGAATGACTCTAACTTTCGATTGGCCTTGTTGGGTCGAAATTTAGGTCAATTTTGTGTGGGTTGTTATAGATTTGAACTAAAGTTCATGCCTAAATCTAAGAAGTCTATCCTAGCTCGTCGTTTCCTTGAGCTTAAGCAACGAGAGTCGACAGTTTTGGAGTATGTCACCCTATTTGAAGAATTGTCAAAGTATGTTCTTAGTCACATCAATACTTCTCGCAAGAATACTCCCAAATTTGTTTCGGATCTTAGGAAAAATTTGGAGAAATCCCTTTTGCTACAGTTGAAACTTTCCTTTGATGATTTAGTGGATGCGTCCCTTCAGCTTGAAGCGGTCGAAAAAGAAGTTGAGAGCGATGCTGAGTTGGAAGATCGGGGAAATTCGAGTAAGAAACATCTTCCTAATCATGAGTCCAAGCCTGTTTCTCATCATAAGACGAACCAAAAGGGGTCTAGTCCTCATCCTTTCGTCATTTCTAAGAAGTTAATGCTTTTGGAATGCCACAGCCGTGGATCTCGTGATCATTTTGCCAGAGATTTTACTAAACCCTGCACATGTCGTTATTGTAGACAAGAAGGGCATATGGCATTTGCCTGCCATAAGAAGAAGAATCCTAATGCGGGTAATCTTGTTGTAGCTACCGCGCCTGGTAGATCCTCTCGGCCTTGAAGAACTCTTTTTATCCTTGTGAGATATTTCATTTCTTGATTAGTAGTCCTACTTAATATGAAACATGGAGTCGTACTCAGTGGTTGAGAGAGGGTACATAGTGGTATTCCTCCTTTTGTCTTCTGGTGTTTAGAATATTGTCCTTTTCGAGACATTGAAATCTTTTCCTTGCCACGTTTGGGTTTGGTAATTTTTGATTGGTTCATATTTTCGAACCATGTCAAAGGATGCTTTGAGATGTTGTATATGGTAATCTCTTATGATACAACTCACGGGATAACATTAAATCTACTCTTATGTGGTTACCTTGGTGAATTACTGGTGCAAAGTCTGTCCATTTTAAGGAACCATCCTGTTGTCATTCTAAATCTTGGCCCAATATAATTTTTTGAGCTAACTTTGAGAATTGAGCTTAACTAAAGTAAAAGCAAGAAGATATGTTGAAATTTATGAGAAAGTGAGTAAGTTAATCTGAGTGTGCAACATAAGCTAGTTGATTGATTCGGCTATGCACGAGGAACTATTTAAAAAATATTTATTCCAAAGAGTAGTGTAATAAAGAGGATAACCTTTTATTAGGTTTAATAAAAAATTAATTAACAGGATTGGTTAAATAGAATGAGGGATATGGTTAATGATTGTGTTGACATGTTTAGACATGGTTTAAGAACTCTGGTCAAGACAAATGACGCCTTGGGTCGATAGGGGTTCCAAAGAAACATTTGAGACATTGTTGACATGAGAAAAATAACCGGAGATTGAAGAGTTGATTTTATCAAATTATCCTAGCTGATTGATTTGTGAACTTAAGCAAAAAAAATTAATTAGTGAGACTTGCATATTAAGTAGTCATGATAAGAGTTTTGATAACCATTCTGTTATTTGACTTCCATCCTATATATTTTGGATTTTTTTGGATATATATATATATATATATATATATATATATATATATATATATATATATATATATATATATAGTATAAGATGAGTTTTTGGAATTCAGAGCTAATTTAGATTTTGAAAATCTAAGAAATAAGTAGTATAATTTTTAGCGGATTTCTTTTACTTTTGTTTTGATGCATTGAACAAGTAATTTTTTTGGAAATTATAAATATTGCAATATGAATTTAACTTATGAGGAGTAAATGGTTATTGAATAAATAGTGGTTTTGATACCTTGAGGAAACTAAAGATTTAAAATGAAGAAAGGAAGTTGAGAATTTAGTTAAATGAATTATGTAAAGATAATTATATGTTATCATTAATACAACATGAATATTTGGAAGTCCTTTTGGCCTAATGAATCTTAGGTCGATAATTTAAAGCAAGATCCAGAACTTCTATATCTTCTCCCTAGGTGTTAATCTGAAGCCCGAAACAAAGTGTTAAGGGATTTCAACATTAATACTTCTTATTTTCGGTTAGGAGGATTGGTTGGCTATTTGTGAAAACCAACCACTTCTGGGTTCAGCCGATGTTCATTTCCTCATGTCGTCTATTGGCCATAGTGGGCACTTGATAAATTCTATGTTATCTCGCTAAGTCGAGTTTGGGTAAAAGTGTATATTAAACCCATACTCTGTTTAAGTAACCTTTTGGGAATGCGCCCTTGTTCGAGACGGGATGAGGCATTGAATCACCTGTATTCTTGTGTTATTATTCCTTAGAAATCTTTTGGATCATCTAGTAGTAATTTTAACACTTCGGGCTTTTCGTGCGTTTGAGGGATAAAAAGGGTGATGAGAGAAATTCAACGCTTAAGTATAGCACCATTCCACATCACCAAACCTATGTCCTGTTGAGGAAGTGTTTTCTGAGTGATGAGATTGTATTCGTATTGCTCTTTTGCGCTTATAAAAGATATATTTTATTGTATCTCTCTCGTAACTTTTTGCCTGTGATCTCGTTGCGAAGGATGAACGCCTATACGATTTTCAGAAGTTGGGTAATCTTGAGTATTATGTCTGGATAAAATTTTGAGAGTGGTTGATGTGCATATCCTTACTCGTCTCTTTCCGAGCTTTAGAATGGCGATTTTATACTAAAGAAGTTAATCGTCACTGTAATTTTCTCTACAGGCTTTGACAAGGCCATTTCAAGCTCCTAGTTCCTTTATTGCTCAAAATTCTTGCTCTAGAATTCCTAAATTCCGGATTTTAGGTGAGTGAACCTCAAGCCTCTAGTTGGAATCTTCTATTTGTGATATTCTCTGAGTTACAGAGTTTCTGAGAAAATTGGTTCATTGTCTGGCGTTGTTTCTGTGAATTTTTCTATTTCTATATTCCTAAAGTGCCTACTTTGAAAAGGCATAACTTCTTCAATTTATAGCGAAACACTGTCAAATTGGTTCCTGATTATTGTCCGGTTACCCATCTTTGTGTGTGCAAATTTTGGTTGTAATCCATTTTTGTTAGCACCATGAAATAGAGGTTCAAAGTTGGCAACAAATGAACTATCAAAAATCTATAGCTTCCCAATTGAACCAACGTGCTCCCCCATGAGGGATCGACCTCCAAATCGACCCCTTGCGCAAGAGCGGTCGACTGAGGGTTCAATCCCTTGCCTTTCAGTTGTCGACCTCTTGGTCGACCCCTATAAAGGGGAGACATGGCTTATATTTCATTAGCAGGAGTTGTTTTGGGCTATGTTTGATCCATTCCTGCGCCTTGTTTCTGAGGCATTCTTGAGTTGTGTTGGCCCAGCTTTGTGATGTTGTTGAATTCCTAATAAATGGCATTAAATTCGGGTGTGGAATGTTAATTTTAGCCATGATTCATACTTTAAATTAATATAGTTTGGGCAGAAATTGTTGTACGAATCTCGTTGAATCTTATAGGGTATGTGCACATTTAAAAGCTGTTTTCATTATAGTTTTTCTAAATAACTTTTACACTTATTGATCACTTAGTATGTATTATTTCAAGTATCTTTTAAGTATATAAACTATATTATCCCCGCTATGGAGGCAAGGATTTCAAAGAAATGATTTTTGAATTTTCTAGAAAAACAGTTTATAATCCCGTTTTCTCCAAAACCTATTTTAAATATGTAAAATTACAACATATTTCATTCTTTTAGAGGACGCGATAACGATATTGTAAACCTCGTGACACGAAGGTGTATTTCATCGATTAATCACAAAATCGTCTAATTGAAGTAGATGATTCGTTGTCCCAAATGTTTCCGTGCATTACATTGTTTTGGTGCTTTTACTGTTTCTGGGGATCGAGTCATGATGATTTAGTGTTCTAATGTTTTGGTGTGGAATCGATGAACGAACAGTAAACCAGTAGTGGGAATGTGTGGTATGCGACACACTATTACCGCCTCAGGATTACTATCTATAAGTCAGTGACACATCTTGTTGTTGTGCCAGTTATAGACTCGGGAGAAATCTTATATACGCATTTACTTGATCGAGGTGGTCAAGTATACTCAACCAAGGTGGGTTGCGGTAAAATAATGTTGGACCAAGACAGGTCATATATTCGACCGAGACAAGTTGTAGTATGGGTGCACACCAGATCAAGACAGATCTTTATATTAATTATACTCGACCATAACAGGTTGAACCTATCGATTACGACAGATCGCAGTAGAGATTTATTGGACCGGGATGGGTTATCTTACTCGATTGAGGCGGATCATAGTGAATTGCGTATATAGAGTACTTGACCAGGGATTTCTTGGGTGATAATGGTGCAAGTTGCCATAGGATCCATCCTAATAATTGTATTGATGCAGGCCAGACTGTTGTACAGATCCATATATGTGACTCGTTAATTCTTAGCCTTTAGGCTAATGGGTGCTATTTTATATGAACCAACCTTGTTGCTTTAAGACTAGTGGTTGGTTTTTATCAAGGGTTGTTAGTGATGTTTTGAATCCGTTTGTGTTGTTTGTGATCCTTAGCCTGTTCTTGGCTAGTTGTTGATATTCCATAGGGTAGTCACTCGTATAAACGAACTCATATGTGAGTCTAAGTTGCATACTTATCGTTGAGGATTTGTGTTGTTTTCACGGGACTGTCGCATCTTTGAGATTTTAACTCTTGAATTTCTTGGGGTCATCTACGTGTCTAATTTCTCAGTCTTCACGATGTGGGGTACCCATGTCGTATTACCCTTTTGAGAATATCACATATTTTTGCTTATTATTGATTATATGAAGTTCTAATATTTCAATCAAACTGACCCGTTTGTGTTAATGCTTGGGTCAGACTGAGTTCTTGCACGTAATTATGGAAGTTGTTGCTTTACTTCATAGCTTTCCTTTGTGATGGACTACTTCGCTTTATATTTCTTAGACAAGTTTGTTGTACTTATATTCATGATTGACACCTTTGATGTGTATATTCTTTTGTGGAGATGTAACAGTGTATATTGCTTTTTAGTGAACCTGATGTTGTATATAAAGATGTAATTGAGACCTTGTTAGTGTTCTGTAATCTTTGTAATGTCATTGATATCTGATTTGCTCTGAATCAATCCCAGAGCCATCGTGGAATTGTATTACGTAAGTATTAAATATGTTGTGCCAGTTGGAAAAAAACATAGAGATCATTGTATCGAAGTACTTAAGACTTGCTAATGCAAATCTACAAGTGGTCACTCCTAACCAGCCTTATTCTTCGCTCTAATATACAGTATTATATAGTAATTCCCTTTATTAGGGTGGGTCTCCGGGTGAGGCATCACAACATCCCTTTAAGGGGAGAAGAATGAAACAATCAGGAATTTTGATACTTGGATATTTAAGGAGTTTGTATATTAAAGTGAATGAAATTAAAATTAACGATTTGAGTCAAATTTATTACACAATTTGATTATGGCTACATCTTGAAATTTAATATGAAATTAAACTAATTTGAAGTTTAATTATAATTGTAATTGAATTAAGAACGATAAAAAGAAATTATTATCGATAATTCTGGTTGTTGGGAAATCGACTTATATTTACATGATTTCATCAATACATGAAAATAATCATTTTTCAAATGATTTCGAAATTCAATGAAACCAACTTTATTGTATCCATAATGGTTATTTATTGTAAATTCCAGATTTTGTGTCTACCGGACTTGTGTGATCATGCATGATATAAACAGATAGCAATAAACAATATTAAATTATAATGTTATAATATGATTTTAAAAGCTGGATATTTCGTAGGATCGAATTAACTTCTGAACTAGTTTCATTATGTTTGAAATGTGTGTTTGTAATGGCCTGCAAATCCATACTATCTGAGCTGACTAATACAACACACATCCAACTCAAATAATACAGAAATACGAGTCATTAGGGTTAAAGAAAAAGGAACAGATAGACGATAGATCAGAAATAACAAAACATAATCTCACAGCGGAACAAATAAAATATATTATATAACATAACTTTTGAAATACAAAATTTTGTATTATATATACATACCATTATCAGAGTACAACACAACATTTGATACAGCGGAATTAACTCTAAATAACTAACGGTGAAGCCTCCTGCTTCAAGCTCCTCCAAGTGTATCTGTAAAATCCTGAAACACTTGACTGCCCGTACAAATTTGGGCACCCAAGAGTTTAGGGGAAACAAGAAAAATAAAACTCTGGGTCAGTCATGGGACTGGTGTGAGTAAACTCCAACCATATTTTTTAACATTGAAAAAAATCCTTTGAAAGAAAAGGTAATAGTAAGACTAGTCCACACATAAACATGGACGGTTTTTACCTTACTATAACCCAAAACATTTTTGATATCAAAATCCAGTGATATTACAATAATGTCTAATCAAATAAATAACCAAATAGTTGAATGCTTGCATCTCACGCTATTCATACATAGTATAAAATCAAAAACCGCAGGGCGCTTATTGAAGATTGGATTCCAACTATGACAAGGTATGGGACCACCTCCCGATCAGTGTACTCTAGAGGGGATACACTGGGGTTCAACAAGAACATCTTGCAACCCAGCCCACACATGACCGACCACTCATTTAGCTTGAGTGTATCAAATATATTGTCACCCACGGTTGTCGGCCGTCCAACCGTAATCCGTAAGATACAGAATCGAAAGAGGAATAAATAATGAATTTTCTCTAGATCGGTGACAAATATGCCCTGCTTGGGAATGACCCACCTAGCTGTGCTGCCTGCCCGAATTTTGTCATTTTCTGGTTGTGAGGCTTGAGGCTATGTTTACTTTCAGAACATCTGGCTATTATTCACTTTGAATGTCACATCGTCAAACCCGTCGAATCACTAGTTAATCTTCCCAAAAATATTACGGGTATAAAAGCTAAGAGAAACGAATTTCTCGGCCACCAGACGTAATACCTCGAAAAGATGGTCTTATGTGATTCGTTAGGAATACTCTGTCAGACATTCGTCCATACAAGTTGTCCTGGATCTGGACAAACAAAACAGCTCTTGCAATTTACTCCATCTTCAATTTTATTTTCAAATAATCTAATTCGCAACGTCTATGTCTATACGGAGTGGTTTTCGGATATTAAATCCCACCGGTCTCTCTGTATTGACAATGATGGTCAAAAATCTTTGATAGTCGGTGATTTAACTATCAAAGGAAAATAAACATCCATCAAACAAATCAAACAATCACTAGCCCCTTTCTATTATTAATATTCATTCGTTACTATTTTCCAATTTCCTTGTCGAATTCTATATATATCGATATATTGATTTCTATTTTCAAAATTTATAAAAAATATTCTAACTCTTTAAATTTTCGGAAAATTTTGCCAGCACCTCTGTAACACCCCACCTCCGTTAAGGTCACTCGCAAAGGGAATGCCTTAACTTTGGTGGAGCGTTTTTAGTAGACATAACAGAAATTTACAAGACAGGTAAAGTAGTACTTGAAAATTTATAACTTTATTACAGCAGAAGCAGAAATAAGTTTGGCAACATCTTTCTAAATCACAATACCAAAACTCAAGTACACAATTATCAGTCTTATACAAAATCCTTCAGAATGTAAAGTTTCAAAGCCATAATCCCCAATATAAACTGCCATGGAAATATAGAGCCAAAGCCAAGCAATACTTCAAACACTTCAAGCAGAGAGAACCAGAATCAAGCTCCTATGTTTCCACCCTGAGAACTTGGGGGGGGGGGGGGAAACGGAAGAAAAGAGGCGAAACAAACTAGGTCAGACATAAGTCTGGTGAGTCCAGTGACTTTCAGCATATAAACAGATAATAGTATCAGGATATGTAAATAAAACTGGATGAGAGATAACCGTAACAGGAATAGCAGGTTAATAGAAGAAACGAAATGATATAAGCTAAGCTGAGCTTTTCACTTCTCTGCACTAATACTAGTATAACAGGATTAGGTGTTACCCTAATGTCTAAACTGAAAACAGAAACAGAATAATCTTTACAGAAACATAATGCTAGTAATGGGCCTTTACCACCCGAACAGAGGCACACGGTACAGAAACAGAATGCTAATAATGGGCTTTTACCACCCAAACATACATAAGGTACGGAAACAGAATCTGAGACGGAAACAGATTAATCCCTATGGAAACAGAATGTTAGAATTAGATGTACACTAGTAATGGGCCTTTACCACCCGAACAGACGGTACCACGCAGAAACAGACAGGTGTTACCACCCAACAGAAACAGACGGTACCCACAGAACAGACAAAACTAGGTGTACCCTAATGCCAAAACTGAAACAGAAACGGAAACAGAATAATCTCTACAGAAACAAAATGCTAGAATTAGGTGTACACTAGTAATGGGCCTTTACCACCCGAATAGGCGGTACCACACAGAAACCGACAGGTGTTCCCACCCAACAGAAACAGACAGTACCCATAGAAACAGACAAAACTAAGTGTACCCTAAGTCCTACCCCCAAGCGAGACCCTGTGTCGGCCCTACAGTAGGGTGTATCACTCCCTAAAGTGGCAATCTATTGGCACAGACCTATTTACAGATGTCACAGTGTCTTACATCCACAGAGCAGACTGGATCCATGCACGCACTTGGCCCGGTTGGAACGCACCATCAACACCCCTTGCCATTATCAGAATGAACCGCTTATAATTAGTTCAGTAAGCGTGCCCTGACCCCTACATAGCGTGGGGTCAAAGTTTTGATACCAGAAAGGGTTACAGACTAATATGGGTCCCAAACAACAGATGACACAAGTATTTCCCCTCCTAACCTTGTGTCCCCAGACTAGCAGACTTCAAATTAACTTGTTTACAAGTTTTAGACAGAGTTCAGATTACTAGTTCACAGACCAGACAATCAAGTTAACAAGTTTTCAGATTAACAGATCAGATGTACAGATTTAATAGACTTACAGATTGTCTAACTTTGTATTGGGCCTACATATTCACGAAACGGGTTTATTAGATTCATCAGTCCAGTTGGTTTAACCCTATCCACCCAACACATTTTTAGACACCACATTTCTCTTAAATTTGCATTAATTAAATATTAATGCATAGACCTCTCACATTAGGTCGGTAGCTTGTGGCCGCTGGATGTGCCGGGCGGTTCCGGGCAGACTTCTGCCACAAGCCAGACCTAACCTCGTGTCTAAGCATATTTTAGTTATGCTTATGACCTCTCACATTAGACTGACAGTTTGCAGTTGTTGGTTAAGCCGATTGATTCCAGGCAGGCTTCTACCGCTAACAGTCTAACCTCGTGTCATAGCCAATTTATTCCAATATAGATTATACAGATATTAGACTAATTATGTCCATTTAATAGATTAAATTTCTTTACAGGTTACAGCAGATTAATCAAATTTCCATTTTTTACTCAGTCTTAGATCGAGCCTACGGATTTTCATAACCAAATTACAATTATTTAGCTTTCAACAGATTAGGCAATTCAACAGATAACAGATCTAGCAGATTAGGCGATTCAACAGATTAGCAGATCTAGCAAATTAGGCGATTCAACAGATTTAGCAGATTAGGCAATTCAACAAATTTAGCAGATTATATATTTCTAAAATTCTATTTACATATCTTGCCTAATCATAAATTAAGCCTAAACTTACATGCCTAAATCATGGTCATAATTCATAATACAACATATGCCCAAACCTTTAGTTAAACTTTGCACAGTACAGAGTATTCTCTATAAGCCCAAATCATGGGATACCATATGAATTATGCCAAATTATAGCCTTTAATGCCATATAACCAAAAATCCACTTTTAGGCGTGTTCACATTGATAGTTATCCTATTATAATATTGTAACAACCCGGACTTTTACAACATGCTAAGAAAAAAATCAAGGCAGTATTTAGTTATAAAATCTGAATCAGGAGAAACGGCTTGCGCCATTGCGTTCATCTTGGAAAAATACGCGAAATAGAGTCCGAGTTTTCGGAAATCGGAGTCCGTATGACCAAGTTATGGCCCGTCAAAGTTTTCAGAGAATTTCAAGTTCAAAAACAGTTCAAATTTGAATTCAGAATTCAAATTCAGCCAAGCAGAACAGGCGTGAAAAATTCCCGTCACCCCCAAGTCGACTGGGGAGTCGACTTGGGAGTCGACACACCCCAGGTGGTGTCGACTGCCCAGTCGACACCCCTGTCGACTTGGGTGGTCGGCCAGTTTGGCCTGGGTGCACCTGACTTGTTCCTCAAGACATGTTTTAAGGCCTGTGACGGATTTTGAGGGCTCAGATCTATCCTAGGGTTTATCCTACGGCCTAGACTACTCCTAATCTCTATAAAAACACCCTAGGACCTAACCTAAATCACTAAAATCATTCTAGCAACTAAGTGCTGCCAAAATCTATCTTGATCATGGCCTCCATCTCCAACTCCAAGGGCTTATGCATTCAAATCGGGTTCAAATCAAAAGGTGCAAGCTTTCTACATCAAATCAAGGGTAGATCAATGTTGCTACGCAAATTTCATGATGATTCTTCAACAAAGGAGCCACCTTTCTTTGTCAAGACGATTCATGCTCCTAGCCCTCTTACCACGCTATGTAAGTTCTAGCTACTTGTAGATTCTAACGGTGGTTCTAATGTGACATGGAATAAAATGCGATGAAACGTAAGTATGCTAGCCTATGTGAACCTAATTTTGCCCCTTTTCTATGATATATGACCTTGGGCTAAGTTTTAGCGACGTAATCATACCACTCATGTTATGTTTAACCTAGTTTATCATGCAAGTTTGAATCTTTATATATGGAATGTTAGCATGAACCTTTGGGAACCATTTGACTTGTGAAACATTGGCAAATACTTGACTTTGGGGCTTATGCATGTAAATGAACCCAACCCCCTTATGTTATCATGCATGTTTGTGGCCAAATTCCCTTATGTTATCATGCATGTTTGTGGCTAAATTCCCTTATGATACTATGCACGTTTGTGGCCAAATTCCTTTATGATACTATGCATGTTTGTGGCCAAATTCCCTTATGATGCTATGCATATTTTGAGGCCAAACCCCTTATGATACCATGCATGTGGGTGGCCAATCCCTTTTTGACATCGTGCATGTTTTGAGGCCAATATGTAGCATAGTATCCTTACTATGTTGACTCGCTTTTACTTGGGTTGGAAACACGATTTGGGTAGGTTAGACGTGCGTGATTATGACATGATAACTTGACATGGGATTTCATGAAAATATGGTACTCATGATACACCTAAATGTGGACATGACAAGTGGGGTAAACATGGGGCTTGAGACTAGACACGTATGGGTTGTAAGTGTAATATGACACTAGACCAAACATGAAAGTGGCCAACTCGAGGTTGGGTTGAGTTTGTAGCATAAATCTACCCGGACCCGCCCGGCTTAACTAGTGGCTACAAACAATAGGACCCAATGTGAGTAGTTGGTCATATAGCACTTAAGACCCGAGGTTAGACTAGGTTGTGGTGTAAAGCTACCCAGACCCGCCCGGCTTAACTAGTAACCACAACAAAGTCTAATGTGAGAGGTTGGGGTGCATTAATCTAATTAATGCCACATGAAAAGGTTAAGTAATTTAGACTAATGACACTTAACCGATATCACACGAAGGAGTAGGTTAAGTGGAACCGGACTTGATTTCTTAATGACACTTAACCATATAAGACAATTAGGGGATGAGGTTAGGTAATTTACACTTAACTAATCCGACTTGGTAATTAGATGGGGTTAAGTAACTTAGACTTAACTAATCTAAACACGGTAATTAGATGGGGTTAAGTAACTTAGACTTAACTAATCTAAACACGGTAATTAGATGGGGTTAAGTAACCTACACTTAACTAATCTAAACACGGTAATTCGATGGGGTTAAGTTAAACAATTAACTAATCTAAACTTGGTAATTCAATGAGGTTAAGTAACCAATACTTAACCAACTTAACATGATAATTTAATGGGGTTAAGTGACTTATACTTAACCAATTATACATGGTGATTTGATGAGGTTAAGCAACCATACTTAACCAATCTAATATGAGAACTTGATAGGGTTAAGTCACAAGACCGTTTAAATATACTTAACCATTCTAATACGATTAGTGGATGAGGTTAAGTTAACCTATACTTAACCAATCCGACTCGATAATCTGATGAGGTTAAGATAATCTATGCTTAACCAATCTAACACGATAATCTGATAGGGTTAAGATAAACAAATACTTAACCAATTTGACTTGATGATTGAATAGGGTTAAGTCATGAGCTTCTTGTCATACTTAACCAACTTGTAGGGCTAAGTCTTGGACTTGAATACTTAGCCAAAGCTTGACATGATTCGTAGGCGGGTTAAGTCATGAACTTGAATGACAACACTTAACCCAATAGACAAAACCCTAGTTAGAGGAACTAAGTAGAAAATCGTAGTTAATCAAGGATAACGGGAAAAGAAACTAAGTGGTAAACCTTAGTTAAGAATAACTAAGTAATAATTCTTAGCCAAGGACATGGGACTAGTTCATAAATAGATGAGTAACCTAATACGGTAGGTCATCGCTTAGTATACGAGGAGGAGCAACTTATCTGACTTGGATAAAAAGCTCCAGCGAACTGGGTGATGAAGCGGTAGCTTCGGGGGACGTGAGGGTACTCTTGGTATCCCTCTGTGAGGTGGCAGATGGTCCATGAAACCTGGCCTCACAGAGGTTAAGGTCTGTGGTAGAAGAGCCAAGGGTATGCCTTGGTTGCTATGCGAGCAACCTAAAGACTGGGATGGATTAGCGTGGAGTCGACGATTCTTGTTTTTGCCCTGGATAGCGCGTCGTCGACTACCTACCATCTTTAGTCAATCGTGTACGAACGGAAAGGCAGAGAACTCCCAACAGACCATGTACTTGCTATCGAGTTATGGGTGAGGTTGTCCAATAGGTAAGTGGGGCATAGTGGGGCCGGGATGTAGTTCTATTATATGATTTTTCTTGGATTGCCTTTCAGTAGTTGAGGGAGGGGTCACGTGGGACCATAGCCACGGATACAAAAACAGACCTTAATATCTGCATCGGCAGATGACTTAAAGCTTCTGACCGAGTTCCGTATTTCTTGATTTGCCCTAGCACGGAACTCGGATGGCACATTGAGATACTTGTGCGTCTAGACATGGAAAATGATTCACGATACACACGTAGGATAAAGGGCGCGGTTGACGGGTGGCATAATCCCTAGTGGCCCTAGGTGGCTTGAACCCAAACCGAGACACGGAAACGTTCATTAGGTAGCATAATCCCTAGTGGTCCTAGGTGGCATAAATCCTAAGTGAACACGCGAAAGTTCATGGTAAGAAAACATAACCAGATCAAGGGTAGCAGTCCAAAACAACTTCAAGGATAAAATGGTACTACGTTGAGGTGGTATAGATTTACATGGGAAAGCCCGTACGACCTACGGCAAAGGACTGAACTTATACATGGAAAGAAACATACGAGTTGGGAAAAACCTACATATGCTATATATTAGGTTGACATGGACCATTACATGACATTGGGCAAGGGACATTCATAGTTAAAACATGACGCAGGTTGGAATACTAGTACGAGAGGTGTATAGCAAATATACATGATAAATACCGTGAGATGTTATACCTGATAGATACTTTAGGATAATATACTTGATAAAAACCTGACGATGTGATACCTTGATTTATCTTGGCACCGTAGTTTATCATGATACCTTAGTTTATCTTGCTACAGTAGTTCATCCAGTTATCGTGGTTCAGCTTATCTATCTTGTCTTCATCCTCATGTTTACTTTCAGTTTATGCATGTCATGTTACCTTTACCTGTTTTTATACTGGAAGTAGATAGGACTTACCAGTCTTTATGACTGACCCCGTTTTGTTTTGCCTCTTTGTCTTCCATTTCCCCCCCAGGTTTTCAGGGAGGAAATGATGTTGTTTAGTTCGGACCTCTTATGCTTGAAGGTCATCATGTATAGCTTGGTCTTCTCTTGGCTATGGCTGCTTCACCGCTTTATTTTGGGGAATAATTTATGAAAAGGTTTTATGCTTCTTTACTATTGCAAGACAGGTTTTGATGTATTCTGATGTAAAAGGCTTTAGACCTTATTTTATAAGGTAATGAAATTTGTTTTACTTCCGCTGTTTTATATATGTTCTGTCTTGTAATATTTCTGTGCATGTTTACCTCGACAATGCTTCACCAAACCTAGTGCATTCCCTTTGTGAGTGACCCTAGCGGAGGTGGGGTGTTACATTTGGTATCAGAGCAGAAGGTTACCAGACTGGGCAAAAGTTTTTAAAAACCTTCTAAAAACTATTTGAAAAACCGTTTACAAAGAAGCATTTTTCAAGAAAAGTTTTTAAAGGCTATTCCCCAAAAGCCATTAGCACTATCCATTGTTTCCTTGATCGAATCTCTTCTCCTTTCTTTCCACCATCTGTGGTCACAGTAGTTTTAACTGCGACTAATTCTTGTCTAGCTACGAAGTGTTTTCCGTGAGATGGAGGTGGTTCTCGAGAGACCTGTTACCAGAGTTATAAGAAGGGATAATAAGAGCAAGGATAAAGGACACGAGCTTAAGAATAAGCAACTTGTTGGTATGGCTGGATCCACGAAGGAAGACAAGGACAAGATCAGTGAGAGGGCAATTGTATGCTCTCACTCCTAGCGTACCTAAGAGGGATGGTATCGTTTCTGTTAAAGGTTTAGCCTTTCTTTTCTATCATCCCGTCCAGACTTTGTTTTGATCATCGCATCATTTTAGTCTGCTTCGATAGTTAAGTCTCTATACCTTAGTACTAGCATGGTAGAAGATCCCACTTTTGTCCCAAAATCTGGTTGGAGAGTCGGTCCATTTATTCATGACTTGTTTGGAATTGAGAGTGTAAATGCCAAGTGTTGAGATTAGAAGCAATGCTTCCATTGTCGAGCTATGGATGGATTCTAGGGATGAAGTGGTTATCCAGTAAGGGATGCCATTCTCGGTTTTGAAAGGAGGGTAGTTAAACTCTTAACTTGCCTTGGTGATACCCTTGAAGTCTCGTGTAACCTTATGAGTTCTGTCATGGTTAGTTACCTAGAATCTCTTGGTGCATTTATCAGAAATCTCTTATCCGGTCGAGTAACGTTCGCCAATAAGGCGGATGGTTCATCCCGCTTAAGCATGAATTATAGGAATCACCCTAGTAAGTGCACGTGATAACATGGATTGGCATAGGTAAACGAGATCCAGAATTCACTAGTGAATTTTGGAGAGCTTGCATGAGTACGCAGATATGTTTGAGCCGAGCATACTAGGGAAAGAATAAGTGAAAGTGAAATGGGAGGCGACAGTGAAATGAGTTCCGACTCATACCTTGGAAATAGGAATCAAGGAGCTACGAAATCATGAAGTCAAAGGCGGTCAAGGCACAATGGAATTAAGCTCATGGAAATGCGGCTTAGACGCGTGCATCATGTCTCTTTTTAAGAATATATCGTTGATCCCTGGTTCTCCTGTAGAGCTTGCTTGCATACTATCGCTTGGTGGATATCCTCTCGGTCCTGTTTCTGTTATAAACCCCGTAAGGAGTTTGTCTTGTTTATCTTCTCGATCCTATCTTGGGAACCTTAGGTAGAACTCTATGGATGTAAACATGTATTTGAAACATGTTATGATTGATATGGTTGCAAATGGTTGCAAGTGGTTGCTCGTGGATGCGCGAATACACATTAGATACTAGATCGACGCACTCACATTTCGTATTGCATATGCACGAGTATTTATACTTGTTTATGGATGAAATTTAATGTGTTACCATGTGGATGTTGCATGTGGATGAATGGTTGTGCACACATATAGTGTTTATATGACTAGGACTATTTGCATACATGTTGAACTCATGGCACTAAACATATTTTGCATTAGAAAGATCATTCAGGCCTGATCATTAGCATTAGCTAAGGAACATATACACACACTTTCTGCATGTGTTCATAAAGCATTAGGAGTCTTTTAAGGACTATGGTTGCCTGTGGATGATGTTTTGAGTAGATGGATGATGGATGGTAGGATACGTTCTTCCTAACTTGGAGATTTCGGGGACGAAATCCTTTAAGTTGGGGAGAATGTAACAACCCGGACTTTTACAACATGCTAAGACAAGAATCAAGGCAGTATTTAATTATAAAATCTGAATTAGGAGAAACGGGTTGCGCCATTGCGTTCGTCTCGGAAAAATATGCGAAATAGAGTCCGAGTTTTCGGAAATCGGAGTCTGTATCACCAAGTTATGGCCCGTCAAAGTTTTCAGAGAATTTCAAGTTCAAAAACAGTTCAAATTTGAATTCAGAATTCAAATTCAGCCAAGCAGAACAGGCGGGAAAAATTCCCACCACCCCCAAGTCGACTGGGGAGACGACTTGGGAGTCGACACACCCCAGGTGGTGTCGACTGCCCAGTCGACACCCCTGTCGACTTGGGTGGTCGGCCAGTTTGGCCTGGGTGCACCTGACTTGTTCTTCAAGACATGTTTTAAGGCCTGTGACGGATTTTGAGGGCTCAGATCTATCCTAGGGTTTATCCTATGGCCTAGACTACTCCTAATCTCTATAAAAACACCCTAGGACCTAACCTAAATCACTAAAAATCATTCTAGCAACTAAGTGTTGCCAAAATCTATCTTGATCATGGCCTCCATCTCCAACTCCAAGGGCTTATGCATTCAAATCGGGTTCAAATCAAAAGGTGCAAGCTTTCTACATCAAATCATGGGTAGATCAATGTTGCTACGCAAATTTCATGACGATTCTTCAACAAAGAAGCCACCTTTCTTCGTCAAGACGATTCATGCTCCTAGCCCTCTTACCACGCTATGTAAGTTCTAGCTACTTGTAGATTCTAACGGTGGTTCTAATGTGACATGGAATAAAATGCGATGAAACGTAAGTATGCTAGCCTATGTGAACCTAATTTTGCCCCTTTTCTATGATATATGACCTTGGGCTAAGTTTTAGTGACTTAATCATGCCACTCATGTTATGTTTAACCTAGTTTATCATGCAAGTTTGAATCTTTATCTATGGAATGTTAGCATGAACCTTTGGGAACCATTTGACTTGTGAAACATTGGCAAAGACTTGACTTTGGGGCTTATGCATGTAAATGAACCCAAACCCCTTATGTTATCATGCATGTTTGTGGCCAAATTCCCTTATGTTATCATGCATGTTTGTGGCCAAATTCCCTTATGATACTATGCACGTTTGTGGCCAAATTCCTTTATGATACTATGCATGTTTGTGGCCAAATTCCCTTATGATGCTATGCATATTTTGAGGCCAAACCCCTTATGATACCATGCATGTGGGTGGCCAATCCCTTTTTGACATCGTGCATGTTTTGAGGCCAATATGTAGCATAGTATCCTTACTATGTTGACTCGCTTTTACTTGGGTTGGAAACACGATTTGGGTAGGTTAGACGTGCGTGATTATGACATGATAACTTGACATGGGATTTCATGAAAATATGGTACTCATGATACACCTAAATGTGGACATGACAAGTGGGGTAAACATGGGGCTTGAGACTAGACACGTATGGGTTGTAAGTGTAATATGACACTAGACCGAACATGAAAGTGGCCAACTCGAGGTTGGGTTGAGTTTGTAGCATAAATCTACCCAGACCCGCCCGGCTTAACTAGTGGCTACAAACAATAGGACCCAATGTGAGTAGTTGGTCATATAGCACTTAAGACCCGAGGTTAGACTAGGTTGTGGTGTAAAGCTACCCAGACCCGCCCGGCTTAACTAGTAACCACAACAAAGTCTAATGTGAGAGGTTGGGGTGCATTAATCTAATTAATGCCACATGAAAAGGTTAAGTAATTTAGACTAATGACACTTAACCGATATCACACGAAGGAGTAGGTTAAGTGGAACCGGACTTGATTTCTTAATGACACTTAACCATATAAGACAATTAGGGGATGGGGTTAAGTAATTTACACTTAACTAATCCGATTTGGTAATTAGATGGGGTTAAGTAACTTAGACTTAACTAATCTAAACACGGTAATTAGATGGGGTTAAGTAACTTATACTTAACTAGTCTAAACACGGTAATTAGATGGGGTTAAGTAACCTACACTTAACTAATCTAAACACGGTAATTTGATGGGGTTAAGTTAAACAATTAACTAATCTAAACTTGGTAATTCAATGAGGTTAAGTAAGCAATACTTAACCAACTTAACATGATAATTTAATGGGGTTAAGTGACTTATACTTAACCAATTATACATGGTGATTTGATGAGGTTAAGCAACCATACTTAACCAATCTAATATGAGAACTTGATAGGGTTAGGTCACAAGACCGTTTAAATATACTTAACCATTCTAATACGATTAGTGGATGAGGTTAAGTTAACCTATACTTAACCAATCCGACTCGATAATCTGATGAGGTCAAGATAATCTATGCTTAACCAATCTAACACGATAATCTGATAGGGTTAAGATAAACAAATACTTAACCAATTTGACTTGATGATTGAATAGGGTTAAGTCATGAGCTTCTTGGCATACTTAACCAACTTGTAGGGCTAAGTCTTGGACTTGAATACTTAGCCAAAGCTTGACATGATTCGTAGGCGGGTTAAGTCATGAACTTGAATGACAACACTTAACCCAATAGACAAAACCCTAGTTAGAGGAACTAAGTAGAAAATCGTAGTTAATCAAGGATAACGGGAAAAGAAGCTAAGTGGTAAACCTTAGTTAAGAATAACTAAGTAATAATTCTTAGCCAAGGACATGGGACTAGTTCATAAATAGATGAGTAACCTAATACGGTAGGTCATCGCTTAGTATACGAGGAGGAGCAACTTATCTGACTTGGATAAAAAGCTCCAGCGAACTGGGTGACGAAGCGGTAGCTTCGGGGGACGTGAGGGTACTCTTGGTATCCCTCTGTGAGGTGGCAGATGGTCCATGAAACCTGGCCTCACAGAGGTTAAGGTCTGCGGTAGAAGAGCCAAGGGTATGCCTTGGTTGCTATGCGAGCGAGCTAAAGACTGGGATGGATTAGCGTGGAGTCGACGATTCTTGTTTTTGCCCTGGATAGCGCGTCGTCGAATACCTACCATCTTTAGTCAATCGTGTACGAATGGAAAGGCAGAGAACTCCCAACAGACCATATACTTGCTATCGAGTTATGGGTGAGGTTGGCCAATAGGTAAGTGGGGCATAGTGGGGCCGGGATGTAGTTCTCATACATGATTTTTCTTGGATTGCCTTTCAGTAGTTGAGGGAGGGGTCACGTGGGACCATAGCCACGGATACAAAAACAGACCTTGATATCAGCATCGACAGATGACTTAAAGCTTCTGACCGAGTTCCGTATTTCTTGATTTGCCCTGGCACGGAACTCGGATGGCACATTGAGATACTTGTGCGTCTAGACATGGAAAACGATTCACGATACACACGTGGGATAAAGGGCGCGGTTGACGGGTGGCATAATCCCTAGTGGCCCTAGGTGGCTTGAACCCAAACTGAGACACGGAAACGTTAATTAGGTAGCATAATCCCTAGTGGTCCTAGGTGGCATAAATCCTAAGTGAACACGCGATAGTTCATGGTAAGAAAACATAACCAGATCAAGGGTAGCAGTCCAAAACAACTTCAAGGATAAAATGGTACTACGTTGAGGTGGTATAGATTTACATGGGAAAGCCCTTACGGCCTATGGCAAAGGACTGAATTTTTACATGGAAAGAAACATACGAGTTGGGAAAAACCTACATATGCTATATATTAGGTTGACATGGACCATTACATGACATTGGGCAAGGGACATTCATAGTTAACACATGACGCGGGTTGGAATACTAGTACGAGAGGTGCAGAGCAAATATACATGATAAATACCGTGGGATGTTATAACTGATAGATACCTTAGGATAATATACTTGATAAAAACCTGACGATGTGATACCTTGATTTATCTTGGCACCGTAGTTTATCATGATACCTTAGTTTATCTTGCTACAGTAGTTCATACAGTTATCGTGGTTCAACTTATCTATCTTGTCGTCATCCTTATGTTTACTTTCAGTTTATGCATGTCATGTTACCTTTACCTGTTTTTATACTGGAAGTAGATAGGACTTACCAGTCTTTATGACTGACCCCGTTTTGTTTCATCTCTTTGTCTTCCGTTTCCCTCCCCAGGTTTTCCGGGAGGAAATGATGTTGTTTAGTTCCGACCTCTTATGCTTGAAGGTCATCATGTATAGCTTGGTCTTCTCTTGGCTATGGCTGCTTCACCGCTTTATTTTGGGGAATAATTTATGAAAAGGTTTTATGCTTCTTTACTATTGCAAGACAGGTTTTGATGTATTCTGATGTAAAAGGCTTTAGACCTTATTTTATAAGGTAATGAAATTTGTTTTACTTCCGCTGTTTTATATATGTTCTATCTTGTAATATTTATGTGCATGTTTACCTCGACAATGCTTCACCAAACCTAGTGCATTCCCTTTGTGAGTGACCCTAGCGGAGGTGGGGTGTTACATTTGGTATCAGAGCAGAAGGTTACCAAACTGGGCAAAAGTTTTTAAAAACCTTCTGAAAACTATTTGAAAAACCGTTTACAAAGAAGCATTTTTCAAGAAAAGTTTTTAAAGGCTATTCCCCAAAAGCCATTAGCACTATCCTTTGTTTCCTTGATCGAATCTCTTCTCCTTTCTTTCCTCCATCTGTAGTCACAGTAGTTTTAACTGCGACTAATCCTTGTCTAGCTGCGAAGTGTTTTCCATGAGATGGAGGTGGTTCTCGAGAGACCTGTTACTGGAGTTATAAGAAGGGATAATAAGAGCAAGGATAAAGGACACGAGCTTAAGAATAAGCAACTTGTTGGTATGGCTGGATCCACGAAGGAAGACAAGGACAAGATCAGTGAGAGGGCAATTGTATGCTCTCACTCCTAGCGTACCTAAGAGGGATGGTATCGTTTCTGTTAAAGGTTTAGCCTTTCTTTTCTATCATCCCGTCCAGACTTTGTTTTGATCATCGCATCATTTTAGTCTGCTTCGATAGTTAAGTCTCTATACCTTAGTACTAGCATGGTAGAAGATCCCACTTTTGTCCCAAAATCTGGTTGGAGAGTCGGTCCATTTATTCATGACTTGTATGGAATTGAGAGTGTAAATGCCAAGTGTTGAGATTAGAAGCAATGCTTCCATTGTCGAGCTATGGATGGATTCTAGGGATGAAGTGGTTATCCAGTAAGGGATGCCATTCTTGGTTTTGAAAGGAGGGTAGTTAAACTCTTAACTTGCCTTGGTGATACCCTCGAAGTCTCGTGTAACATTATGAGTTCTGTCATGGTTAGTTACCTAGAATCTCTTGGTGCATTTATCGGAAATCTCTGATCCGGTCAAGTAACGTTCGCCAATAAGGCGGATGGTTCATCCCGCTTAAGCATGAATTATAGGAATCACCCTAGTAAGTGCACGTGATAACATGGATTAGCATTGGTAAACGAGATCCAGAATTCACTAGTGAATTTTGGAGAGCTTGCATGAGTACGCAGATATGTTTGAGCCGAGCATACTAGGGAAAGAATAAGTGAAAGTGAAATGGGAGGCGACAGTGAAATGAGTTCCGACTCATACCTTGGAAATAGGAATCAAGGAGCTACGAAATCATGAAGTCAAAGGCGGTCAAGGCACAATGGAATTAAGCTCATGGAAATGCGGCTTAGACGCGTGCATCATGTCTCTTTTTAAGAATATATCGTTGATCCCTGGTTCTCCTGTAGAGCTTGCTTGCATACTATCGCTTGGTGGATATCCTCTCGGTCCTGTTTCTGTTGTAAACCCCGTAAGGAGTTTGTCTTGTTTATCTTCTCGATCCTATCTTGGGAACCTTAGGTAGAACTCTATGGCTGTAAACATGTATTTGAAACATGTTATGATTGATATGGTTGCAAATGGTTGCAAGTGGTTGCTCGTGGATGCGCGAATACACATTAGATACTAGATCGACGCACTCACATTTCGTATTGCATATGCACAAGTATTTATACTTGTTTATGGATGAAATTTAATGTGTTACCATGTGGATGTTGCATGTGGATGAATGGTTGTGCACACATATAGTGTTTATATGACTAGGACTATTTGCATACATGTTGGACTCATGGCACTAAACATATTTTGCATTAGAAAGATCATTCAGGCCTGATCATTAGCATTAGCTAAGGAACATATACACACACTTTCTGCATGTGTTCATAAAGCATTAGGAGTCTTTTAAGGACCATGGTTGCCTGTGGATGATGTTTTGAGTAGATGGATGATGGATGGTAGGATACGTTCTTCCTAACTTGGAGATTTCGGGGATGAAATCCTTTAAGTTGGGGAGAATGTAACAACCGGGACTTTTACAACATGCTAAGACAAGAATCAAGGCAGTATTTAATTATAAAATCTGAATCAGGAGAAACGGGTTGCGCCATTGCGTTCGTCTCGGAAAAATATGCGAAATAGAGTCCGAGATTTCGGAAATCGGAGTCTGTATCACCAAGTTATGGCCCGTCAAAGTTTTCAGAGAATTTCAAGTTCAAAAACAGTTCAAATTTGAATTCAGAATTCAAATTCAGCCAAGCAGAACAGGCGGGAAAAATTCCCGCCACCCCCAAGTCGACTGGGGAGACGACTTGGGAGTCGACACACCCCAGGTGGTGTCGACTGCCCAGTCGACACCCCTGTCGACTTGGGTGGTCGACCAGTTTGGCCTGGGTGCACCTGACTTGTTCCTCAAGACATGTTTTAAGGCCTGTGACGGATTTTGAGGGCTCAGATCTATCCTAGGGTTTATCCTATGGCCTAGACTACTCCTAATCTCTATAAAAACACCCTAGGACCTAACCTAAATCACTAAAAATCATTCTAGCAACTAAGTGCTGCCAAAATCTATCTTGATCATGGTCTCCATCTCCAACTCCAAGGGCTTATGCATTCAAATCGGGTTCAAATCAAAAGGTGCAAGCTTTCTACATCAAATCAAGGGTAGATCAATGTTGCTACGCAAATTTCATGACGATTCTTCAACAAAGAAGCCACCTTTCTCCGTCAAGACGATTCATGCTCCTAGCCCTCTTACCACGCTATGTAAGTTCTAGCTACTTGTAGATTCTAACGGTGGTTCTAATGTGACATGGAATAAAATGCGATGAAACGTAAGTATGCTAGCCTATGTGAACCTAATTTTGCCCCTTTTCTATGATATATGACCTTGGGCTAAGTTTTAGTGACTTAATCATGCCACTCATGTTATGTTTAACCTAGTTTATCATGCAAGTTTGAATCTTTATCTATGGAATGTTAGCATGAACTTTTGGGAACCATTTGACTTGTGAAACATTGGCAAAGACTTGACTTTGGGGCTTATGCATGTAAATGAACCCAAACCCATTATGTTATCATGCATGTTTGTGGCCAAATTCCCTTATGTTATCATGCATGTTTGTGGCCAAATTTCCTTATGATACTATGCATGTTTGTGGCCAAATTCCCTTATGATACTATGCATGTTTGTGGCCAAATTCCCTTATGTTGCTATGCATATTTTGAGGCCAAACCCCTTATGATACCATGCATGTGGGTGGCCAATCCCTTTTTGATATCGTGCATGTTTTGAGGCCAATATGTAGCATAGTATCCTTACTATGTTGACTCGCTTTTGCTTGGGTTGGAAACACGATTTGGGGTAGGTTAGACGTGCGTGATTATGACATGATAATTTGACATGGGATTTCATGAAAATATGGTACTCATGATACACCTAAATGTGGACATGACAAGTGGGGTAAACATGGGGCTTGAGACTAGACACGTATGGGTTGTAAGTGTAATATGACACTAGACCAAACATGAAAGTGGCCAACTCGAGGTTGGGTTGAGTTTGTAGCATAAATCTACCCGAACCCGCCCGGCTTAACTAGTGGCTACACACAATAGGACCCAATATGAGTAGTTGGTCATATAGCACTTAAGACCCGAGGTTAGACTAGGTTGTGGTGTAAAGCTACCCGGACCCGCCCGGCTTTACTAGTAACCACAACAAAGTCTAATGTGAGAGGTTGGGGTGCATTAATCTAATTAATGCCACATGAAAAGGTTAAGTAATTTAGACTAATGACACTTAACCGATATCACACGAAGGAGTAGGTTAAGTGGAACCGAACTTGATTTCTTAATGACACTTAACCATATAAGACAATTAGGGGATGGGGTTAAGTAATTTACACTTAACTAATCCGACTTGGTAATTATATTGGGTAAGTAACTTAGACTTAACTAATCTAAACACGGTAATTAGATGGGGTTAAGTAACCTACACTTAACTAATCTAAACACGGTAATTCGATGGGGTTAAGTTAAACACTTAACTAATCTAAACTTGGTAATTCAATGAGGTTAAGTAACCAATACTTAACCAACTTAACATGATAATTTAATGGGGTTAAGTAACTTATACTTAACCAATTATACATGGTGATTTGATGAGGTTAAGCAACCATACTTAACCAATCTAATATGAGAACTTGATAGGGTTAAGTCACAAGACCGTTTAAATATACTTAACCATTCTAATACGATTAGTAGATGAGGTTAAGTTAACCTATACTTAACCAATCCGACTCGATAATCTGATGAGGTTAAGATAATCTATGCTTAACCAATCTAACACGATAATCTGATAGGGTTAAGATAAACAAATACTTAACCAATTTGACTTGATGATTGAATAGGGTTAAGTCATGAGCTTCTTGGCATACTTAACCAACTTGTAGGGCTAAGTCTTCGACTTGAATACTTAGTCAAAGCTTGACATGATTCGTAGGCGGGTTAAGTCATGAACTTGAATGACAACACTTAACCCAATAGACAAAACTCTAGTTAGAGGAACTAAGTAGAAAATCGTAGTTAATCAAGGATAACGGGAAAAGAAACTAAGTGGTAAACCTTAGTTAAGAATAACTAAGTAATAATTCTTAGCCAAGGACATGGGACTAGTTCATAAATAGATGAGTAACCTAATACGGTAGGTCATCGCTTAGTATACGAGGAGGAGCAACTTATCTGACTTGGATAAAAAGCTCCAGCGAACTGGGTGGCGAAGCGGTAGCTTCGGGTGACGTGAGGGTACTCTTGGTATCCCTCTGTGAGGTGGCAGATGGTCCATGAAACCTGGCCTCACAGAGGTTAAGGTCTGCGGTAGAAGAGCCAAGGGTATGCCTTGGTTGCTATGAGAGCGACCTAAAGACTGGGATTGATTAGCGTGGAGTCGATGATTCTTGTTTTTGCCCTGGATAGCGCATCGTCGACTACCTACCATCTTTAGGCAATCGTGTACGAACGGAAAGGCAAAGAACTCCCAACAGACCATATACTTGCTATCGAGTTATGGGTGAGGTTGGCCAATAGGTAAGTGGGGGCATAGTGGGGCCGGGATGTAGTTCTCATACATGATTTTTCTTGGATTGCCTTTCAGTAGTTGAGGGAGGGGTCACGTGGGACCATAGCCATGGATACAAAAACAGACCTTGATATCTGCATCGGCAGATGACTTAAAGCTTCTGACCGAGTTCCGTATTTCTTGATTTTCCCTGGCATGGAACTCGGATGGCACATTGAGATACTTGTGCGTCTAGACATGGAAAACGATTCACGATACACACGTGGGATAAAGGGCGCGGTTGACGGGTGGCATAATCCCTAGTGGCCCTAGGTGGCTTGAACCCAAACCGAGGCACGGAAACGTTCATTAGGTAGCATAATCCCTAGTGGTCCTAGGTGGCATAAATCCTAAGTGAACACGCGAAAGTTCATGGTAAGAAAACATAACCAGATCAAGGGTAGCAGTCCAAAACAACTTCAAGGATAAAATGGTACTACGTTGAGGTGGTATAGATTTACATGGGAAAGCCCGTACGGCCTACGGCAAAGGACTGAACTTATACATGGAAAGAAACATACGAGTTGGGAAAAACCTACTGGGAAAAACCTACATATGCTATATATTAGGTTGACATGGACCATTACATGACATTGGGCAAGGGACATTCATAGTTAACACATGACGCGGGTTGGGATACTAGTACGAGAGGTGCAGAGCAAATATACATGATAAATACCATGAGATGTTATACCTGATAGATACCTAAGGATAATATACTTGATAAAAACCTGACGATGTGATACCTTGATTTATCTTGGCACCGTAGTTTATCATGATACCTTAGTTTATCTTGCTACAGTAGTTCATCCAGTTATCATGGTTCAGCTTATCTATCTTGTCGTCATCCTTATGTTTACTTTCAGTTTATGCATGTCATGTTACCTTTACCTGTTTTTATACTGGAAGTAGATAGGACTTACCAGTCTTTATGACTAACCCCGTTTTGTTTCGCCTCTTTGTCTTCCGTTTCCCCCTAGGTTTTCAGGGAGGAAATGATGTTGTTTAGTTCGGACCTCTTATGCTTGAAGGTCATCATATATAGCTTGGTCTTCTCTTGGCTATGGCTGCTTCACCGCTTTATTTTGGGGAATAATTTATGAAAAGGTTTTATGCTTCTTTACTATTGCAAGACATGTTTTGATGTATTCTGATGTAAAAGGCTTTAGACCTTATTTTATAAGGTAATGAAATTTGTTTTACTTCCGCTGTTTTATATATGTTCTGTCTTGTAATATTTCTGTGCATGTTTACCTCGACAATGCTTCACCAAACCTAGTGCATTCCCTTTGTGAGTGACCCTAGCGGAGGTGGGGTGTTACAAATATAGGTCTCTACGCCTAAGTCACATATTCCGTTTTCAAGTCATGAATCGTTACATAAAATTTAACCCAAATGTCTAGATCTTTAAATTATAACATCTCAAAAATCAAATCTTAATTTTTATATGCGTTATGTCCCTAAGTTTCAAGTCACATGTTATCATACAATGATTTCTCTTCTTCCAAATTACAGAGTATACACAGATCTAGATCTAATTTACAACATATGTCCATTTCTCAAATCAGTCAAAGATCGGTCATGTCCAATTATGCATTATCCGTTATTTGTCCCAAAATTTAGCGTTCGTGCATTAATCTCTTATGAGATTTGGTGTAGGCTTGTGATAGCCTGGCTATAAACAAAAAGGAAGAAAAGAGGGAACAGATACAGAACAGTCACAATCAAGATAGATCCACAGAAAAGTATGCATAACCTCAGATCCAGATTCACAAAAATGTCAAGATAATTATTAAATTTCATATCTGAAAATAACTGTACTCACGATTGAAAACGTAAATATTGATTTCTGGGATCTGTTTTCGGACACTGAATAGCGCTCCTTTGGCGTAGACTATCGATTAGATTAGAAAATAGTTGTTCTCTTTTAAGTCTATTCAGATTGGAAGAAGATGCACTAGTTCTAGTTTTGATTCTAGCAGAGTAGCGACGCCATTTTTTTATTTTAATAAGAATAGAGGCAGAGTATAAGCAGAATGAAATTGTGTGGAGAGAAAGCTAGGTTTGAGGGTGCTTAAATAGGTTAGAGCTCACGAATCCAGTCAGAAAGGCGTCCCGGTGTAGAAAAATGGATCTGTCTCCAGATATGGAATGGGGAGGGGGGGGGGGGGGAGGGAGGGGGAGGTCAACCCTAAGATCGACCTTAGTGTCAACATGTTTACATAGGTCGACCCTAGTGTCGACCTGGGTCCTGGGCGGGAATTTCCCGCCCAGCCCGGGTGTCTGTTTGGAATTTCGAAATCCGAAATTTTGAATTTCGGGCTGGTTTTTACTGAAACTTCTGAAGGCCATATCTTCTTTATACGGAGTCCGATTTACGCAAACTTGGACTCTATTCCAAGCAGAATTTCGAGACAAACACAATGGCGTAACCCGTTTCCCTTAATTATTCTATTACAATTTAATTATTCTCTGATTTGTCATTCTTATGTTCATAGAAAATACGGGGTGTTACATTCTCCCCTCCTTAAGGATTTCGCCCCCGAAATCTTCAAGTTAAGAAGAATGTGTCCTACCATCCAATCACCCATCTACTCAACCATCATCCAGAAGCATCCATTGTCCTTAGAAAACTTCTAATGTTGTATGAACATATGCAAAATTGTGTGTATTTGTTCCTTATCTAATGCAAAGATCAGGCGGTCCACTGATTCAGTTGACCTCCTTAATGCGAATTATGTCAGTGCCATAAGTCCAACATGTATGAAATTTTCCTATTTGATACATATCATTTCTATATGAGTGCACAATCGTTCATTCATATGCAACATCCATGTGCTAAGTCAACCATTTTGCATCCATAAAAATTTTAAAAATGCACACACATCCATATGCAGTATAAGAGTGTTTCTGAGCCGATCTAGTGCCTAGTGTGTGTATATGCATCCACGAGCAACCACTATCAACCACTTGCATCCACTTGCAACCATCAAACATAACATGTCTCAAACACATGTTTACACCCATTAGTTTCTACCTAAAGGTCGAAGATTCGATCGATATGATACAACTGAGTGACAGAAGCAAATACGATTAAAACAAGAGCTCTATTCCTATTAGACATCGGTTTAAGAGAATAACCCCCTAAGTATCAACCCCGAAGATCGAAATCAACATCAGATTGAAACTAAGAGAATTACTCCTATTAAACAAATGTCCAACTGGAAATCTACTTCATGCTTCGAGTAAAAACCCTTAACCTTATCAGAAATATTCAGATACTTACAGACTTCTGGTACAGATCAGATTACCAAATGATTCTTAGGGAACTAAGCATGATAAAAACCCAGAATATATGCGTCATAGTCAACTTAACGCCCAACACAGATACCCTCAAACCCTAACTTATCACAAACAAATGGGTCGTAACCCTCATGGGGTTTGAGACTATATCGGAATCATAAACAAGACTAGTATTTAAGAGCAGAGTTTCAATTACAGAATCAAAATGCCAGAATCAGAAAGAGTTTTAACTCCACAATCAAATAAGGAGATTAAAACTTCTACAAAAGTTTTCCTATTTCTATTCTATCCACCAGCCTCGAGGGTATTCGCCTGCCCTCCAGAAGTTGGTCCTGCCCTCTGCCCTTGTCCTCGTTTCTTTGGGCAGTCCCTAGTGAATTGCCCCATTTCTCCACAGTTGAAGAAAGTGCCCTTCCTCTTTCTGCAATCCTTGTTCAGATGGGTTGAGCTTCCATAAGTAAAGCACTTCTTCTCCTTCTTATCTTCAGATTTCTCATCCTTCTTTTGTGTTTCCTTTTTGGGCCCCGCCTTCTTGTTCTATGGTCCTTCAAGCTTTTCTTCTTTCTTCTCACTTTTGGTTTTCTCTTCATGCATCAATGCCATGTCAACTAATTTCTCGAAGGTAGCCCCCATAGGAATGTGGGACATTGCCAATCCATGTAGCGGCTCGTTCAAACCTTTATCAAACCTTAGTGCCTTCTTATGCGGTGTGTTTACCAAATCTAAGCCGAGTCTCGCCAACTGATTAAACTTGTTGACATACTCTCTCACCGATAAATTCCCCTGCTTCAATGCCAAGAACCTCTCTGCGTATAGACTCTCTTCCGCTCGTGAGAGAAATTTCATCTCGAACCTATGCCTGAAATCCATCCATCTCTCTACCAGACGCTCTCCATTTGTGACCTCCCACCAAAAAGAAGCTTCGTCCTTAAGCAACCATACCACCAACTGTATCTTTTGCCTATCGTCCACCTCGAAGATAATGAACAAATCCTCAGTTTCTTTGAGCCAGTTCCTTGCCTCCATAAAGGATTCAGTTCCATTAAAGTTCTTCCCACCCATGGCTCGAAAGTCTCTACATATCTTCGGGAAAGTATTCACGCGTGGAGGAAGAGGAGAAACCACTACAGCTTGGGGAGGAGGGACATTTGCTGGGCCCACACCATTAGCCCTAGCTTCTAGGTACCTCTGGAACCAACCAGATATCGGTACGCCCTCTGGAAGGTTAAGATCCCCAGACATGCTGAAACGAAAGAAAAGGAAAGATTCAAAACAAAGGATAGAAAGATAGGCTATGGCTTTGGGGATTATGTCTTTCAAAATTAACTCTACTTTTGAAAATACTTCCTTTTTAAACCTTTTTGAAAATAGTTTTCAAAATTTTTTTATCAAATCTAGTAACCTTCAGCTCTGATACCAAGTGTAACACCCCACTCCGTTAGGGTCACTCGCAAAGGGAATGCCTTAACTTTGGTGGAGCGTTTTTAGTAGATAGAACAGAAATTTACAAGACAGATAAAGTACTACTTGAAAAATTATAACTTTATTACAGCAGAAGCAGAAATAAGTTTGGTTACATCTTTCTAAATCACAATACCAAAACTCAAGTATACAATTATCGGTCTTATACAAAATCCTTCAGAATGTAAAGTTTCAAAGCCATAATCCCCAATATAAATTGCCATGGAAAGATAGAGCCAAAGCCAAGCAATACTTCAAACACTTCAAGCAGAGAGAATCAAAATCAAGCTCCTATGTTTCCACCCTGAGAACCTAGGGGGGGGGGGGAACAGAAGAAAAGAGGCGAAACAAACTAGGTCAGACATAAGTCTGGTGAGTCCAGTGACTTTCAGCATATAAACAGATAATAGTATCATGACATGTAAATAAAACCGGATGAGAGATAATCGTAACAGGAATAGCAGGTTAACAGAAGAAACGAAATGATATAGGCTAAGCTGAGCTTTTCACTTCTCTTCACTAGTACTAGTATAACAGGATTAGGTGCTACCTTAATGTCTAAACAGAAAACAGAAACGGAAGCAAAATAATCTTTACAGAAACAGAATGCTAATAATGGGCCTTTACCACCCGAACAGGGGCAGATGGTACATAAACAGAATGCTAATAATGGGCTTTTACCACCCAAACAGACAGAAGGTACGGAAACCGAATCAGAAACGGAATCCGAGACGGAAACAGAATAATCCCTATGGAAACAGAATGTTAGAATTAGGTGTACATAGTAATGGGCCTTTACTACCCGAACAGACGATACCACGTAGAAACAGACAGGTGTTACCACCCAATAGAAACAGGCGGTACCCATAGAACAGAAAGAACTAGGAGTACCCTAATGTCAAAACTGAAACAGAAATGGAAACCGAATAATTTCTACAGAAACAGAATGCTAGAATTAGGTGTGCACCAGTAATAGGCCTGTAACAACCCGAAAATCTGGGCCAGTTTAAAATTTTTATTTTGGCCATTTTAGCGAATTTTGATTATTTAAAATGAATTATTTTAAATAATATCGACGATAAATTTATTCTGAATATAAATCAAACGTATATTTTATACGCGTCGTCGTTAGAATATAAATATTTATATATAATTATAAATAGAATTGAAAATGGCGCGGTAGTTCGATAATTCGATTTCAAACTTCAATTGAATGTACCGGGTGCAAAACAATCCGGATTTTAGTGAAACCAAAAATAATGGAATCTAATAGTGAATATCTTTCCAACGAAGTCGAGAAACTGAGATTTCACTTTATAAATGATGAGATATGTCCAGTTGAAATTTAGAAATAGTCGCTGTGGAATTTATATATATTTTATATAATATAAGGCCCTTAAAAATAGCAATTTTGCAAACGACCTCGGATTTCGACGAAACCAGTTTTGTTGGGTCCGTGATGTTAAGTTATTGCTAGGTTTCAAATTTCATAATTTTTCGAATCAATATGTGAGCGTGGCAAAGGAAAACGCGTTTGACCAGTTTCAGTTGATTTTAATCGACTGAAAATTGGCCATTTTTCTAACGGTCTCAGAATTCGACGAAACTAGTTTTGTTAGGACCGTATCGTCAATACGAAGCTAGAAAATATCTTTCGAGAATTTTTAGAGTTAGTATGTGACCCCGGTAATTTGAAATGTACGTTTAAAATTCAATATAGTGATTTAAATGTAAATTCAAAGGAAACTGATTGTAACGATCAAATCAGCTAGCGATACATATCCCATTGTGTTCGGAATGGGGGTAAAACGCTATGGACGACAGGCGGTGGGCCTCGTTTAGAGGTCGTAAATAAAAGTTGCTTTTTAGTGGTAAATTAATTAATTAAATAAAAAAAAAATATCTTCTCCTATACCATTGGCCCCCCCCCCCCCCGATTCAGTTATCAGAAAGCAAAAGAGGAAAAAAAAAAAAAAAAAAAAGATTGCGATAGGCGATCGACGCCCCCTCAAGCGGCGGCGCCGCGATCGACACCCCCCCCTTTTCTTCTTCCTCCTCCCCTTCCCTTCCTCGCCTGCAACATCCTCCGCCTCCCCTCCGACGTCGATACCCCCTCCCTCTCGTGCGACAGCGCCAAGCAAATCGCGGACCCCGCTCAAGCCCTAGGGCCGTCGCGCCCGAACCCTATGCCACCACCGCGCCTGCTGGAGCCGCCTCCGCCACCTGCAACCTCCTCCGCCGTGACTCCAGTTCGCCCCCCCCCCTCGACGTGAAGAGCAGCGGTCCTCCCTTGAAGACCACCGTGAGTTTTTCTTTTTAGAAACCGATTTCTGTTTAAATTTAAAACTTTATTTAGATCAGTTGTTATTTATACGTTTAACCGCATAAAGAAATGGTTTTTATTGTGTAAAAAGAAATCATTTTTCACTTTAGAAAGATTAGGTTTTTATGTTGTAAAAAGATGTGATTCTTTCTTTATAAAAAGACTTGATCTTTAATTGTACAATGATATGATTTTTCTTAGTTTAATTGTTAACTATAGAAAAATAGGATTTTTCATAAGTAAAGGTTAAGATTTTGTTAATATAAAAGTCAAGATTTTTGGTTAATAAAAGAGTTAAAAAAAAAAAAAAAACTGAATTTTTAATTATGTTGTAAAGTTATGAAAAATAGGATTTTTTATATATTGAATAGCGAACTAAAAATTCGATTTTTATATATTGAACTTAGAAATAAAAATTCGATTTTTATATATTGAACTTAGAAATAGAAATTCGATTTTTATATATTGAACTTAGAAATAAAAATTCGATTTTTATATATTGAACTTAGAAATAAAAATTCGATTTTTATATATTGAACTTCGAGTTAAAAATATAGTTTTTATATATTGAACTTCGAGTTAAAAATATAGTTTTTATATATTGAACTTCGAAATAGAAATTCGATTTTTATATATTGAACTTTGAAATAAAAATTCGATTTTTATATATTGAATAGCGAAATAGAAATTCGATTTTTATATATTGAACTTTGAAATAAAAATTCGATTTTTATATATTGAATAGCGAACTAAAAATTCGATTTTTATATATTGAATAGCGAACTAAAAATTCGATTTTTATATATTGAATAGCGAACTAAAAATTCGATTTTTATATATTGAATAACGAAGTAAAAACTCGATTTTTACATATGTAGTGAAAGCGGACAACGAAGTTGACAATAAGGCGAAACGACGAAGACTTCTGCAAAGGAAGAGCCGTGGAGCTAGGATGGCTATATGTGAGAATTTCTCACCTTTCTATTTTATTTCTAGTTATATATATATACTAGGATGCAGACGGTGCTTAGTAGCACCCGACACAATCGTCCACAGACCATGGACTTGTTTGTTTGACTGTTTGGTGATTGATTGCGATATTGGTTTGAATGTGGTTTGTGGTGTGAAAAAAAAATCGAATCGATAAATTGGTTAGGATTAGACGTGCGCCGTTATAAGGCGAAGGAGTAAGGCTAGGTTAGACCCTTACTCCAAAGTTTGTGGTTTGCATAACGAATTGATTTGATTGATGTGTGAATGGCGTGGGCCTTCACTAGACCGGGGATAAGGCTAGGCCTCGTCCCGTTTCTAGTATCGTGCCGTTATGCCGCCGAAATTTTCTAAAATAAGTTAGAAAAATAAAAATAGCATTTTATTTAACGAATGAACTGAATAGAAATTGATATGTTAAAATAAAATGTGTTATCGTTAAAAATTATATTTTTAACGTGAATGTGAATAAATAAATTATTCATTTACAAACCAGACGGTTTGTTTATGTACACTGATTTGACTGACATTGATTGGGTCGATAAATTTTACACATCGCCCAACTGCACAAATAAAATATTTGTTTGATTGTTTGAAACCCTACACGGGTGTTAGGATGAAATATGTAGTTCACTCATCCTGATTGATTAAATATGTCGATCGATTGATTGACAGGCTGTTATAAGCGTTGAATATCTATATTTGATGCTTTTACAGTGTAGTGCACTTTGGTTGATGGTTGATTATTTTCAATGTTATTATATACATGTGTTGTATGAAAATCCATATAATTAATTTTATATGGTAATTGATTGGGCCTCATTCCAATTTGAAAAATAAAGAATATTATAAAATAAAAGTTCATGTGTTGACAGTACTCATTCATTGAGATTGGTCATGTGTTGAACAAAATATTTTGATAATAACAACTATTTTGAAAAAGAAATATTTGAAATAGAATATTTGAAAATAGAAATTTATGAAGCCGTGTTGATTAGATTGACGCCATTTTGACGAGAACGATATTTATATCGATTTTATTCATCTTAAAAATGAATATTGAAAAGTGATTTCGAAATCGAATATTTTGAATTGAATTGAAAACGATTTCGAATTGAATTGAATTGAAAACGATTTCGAAATGAATTGAATTGAAAACGATTTCGAAATGAATTGAATTGAAAACGATTTCGAAAGGAATTGAATTGAAAACGATTTCGAATTGAATTGAATTGAAAAACGATTTCGAAATGAATTGAATTGAAAACGATTTCGAAATGAATTGAATTGAAAACGATTTCGAAATGAATTGAATTGAAAACGAATTGAAATGAATTCAAATTGAATTGAAATTTGAATTGAATAGAAATGAATTTTGAAACGAATTTATAAAGAAGAATTCAATTTTGATTTGAATTGAAAAGGAGGTTGAAATTGCTTTTGAAACGAATTTAAAACTATTTATATAATTCGTTTTAAATAGGAATCGACGAAGTATATATTATATATATTATATATATAATATAATGGCCTGAATAGAACGCGCCGCGCAGCGGCAGTTCGCGAATTTCGACCATTTATTTCAAACGGACGTTACGGGAGATCCGACCGTCGGATTCTCCTAAAACCGGAACCGTTGGGTTCGTATCGAAAAGAGCTTTCTAACGAATATTAGAAATTTGAAATCTAACGGTTGGATTTGGAATTATGTCCAAATCAAATTCGAAAAAGGTCGCTGTAAGTGCAGTTCGATGGCCGTTGATGGAAATCGACTGTACGGGCCTTGATAAAATTATTAAAAATAGCAATAATTTGTGTAAAATCATAAGAAATGATTTAGAAAGAATTGGGATGAAAAACTCCATATTTGAAAAGATAAAAATGGATTTTTATCGAAATGAACTAGTTTTGAACTAGAAATATAATTCTATTTATTTTTAAATAAATAAATTGAATTTAAAAAGGGTTTTAAAAATAACCAAAATTTCCAATGATTGCATTGGAGTGGATTTGAATCGAAATTGTCTTCGGAATATTTCGATGTTGGAATTCGTGATTATACAGGTGTTGTTATGGAAATTTGAAAGATATATATATTTATATCGTTATTTCCAATACGACATTTGTTAGTCGTAGAATTTGATATTGAATATAAGCCGATATCTTTTCTATTCAGAGCCTTGTATTGAATATCGAATGTGATTTGGGTTTGTCGTGAATGGTGTCTTCACTAACACTGTTCTTGAACCCAGTTGAGAAAAGATTAAATCTTTTTATTTAGATTTAATGAAGTGTACCAATTAAATAATATTTAATTGGAATTGAATTGATATTGATTTTTGGGTTTATCGTGAACAGTGTTTTAAATAACACTTGTTCTTTAACCCGATAATTAATGAATGTGATTTGGGTTTGTCGTGAATGGTGTCTTCACTAACACTGTTCTTGAACCCAGTTGAGAAAAGATTAAATCTTTTTATTTAGATTTAATGAAGTGTACCAATTAAATAATATTTAATTGGAATTGAATTGATATTGATTTTTGGGTTTATCGTGAACAGTGTTTTAAATAACACTTGTTCTTTAACCCGATAATTAATGGGATGTGACTTTGGGGTTTATCGTGAACCGTGTTTTTAAATGACACTGATTCTTTAACCCAGTCACAGATTAAAACTAAGTGGAGTTTTAATGAATCTTTAATTAGATTGAAAAGATCGAGAATGGAGTATCATCAGTTTTGCTCCAGGCGATAGTTAAATCTTTAATTAGATTTGAACGTGAAATTTAGAAACTAACTGTCGGTTAGCTAAGTAGAATGGTTTTCTGGATATTGATCTGATGTTGGTTTCGGCCTTCGGGGTTAATATTTGGGGAATTATTCTCTTGATTAATTTACGGTTAGTGACTAAGGAATTGGAATGAGGCGTATGTTGTGTTTGTGTAACACTTTTATAATATATACGCGAGTTATTCGGAAAGACCGGGTTTAACCCATTCTGAATAACTGATACGACGATAAGTCGAAGATGAAGACAATGGTCGAAGACCGGAGGTCTTCACGTCGTTTGGGGGATAACTGATGATCTTGATTGGGCTGTACACCCAAGAAGATGGAAACAGTTAGTGATCGTCCAGACGTACTTGGAGATCGATGGATATGCGGGGTACTAGGTGCCTCCGGTTTCGTTCAGACCCAGAACGGACTTGTAAATGGACTGTGTGTCTGACATAGGATGGTTTGCCTGTGTGGCATGCTAAGATGCAAATGATCAAGGCTTCTGTTGAAAAGCAAAGTCTTGAGGTGATGATCAAAGCACGGCCTTTGTGGCGTAGCTTTGTGTAACGTTTACCTCGCGTGTTTCACACCAGGTATGAACCAAAAACGGGAGACGGACCTCAGGGAGGACTTGCGTTTCTTTCTAGCTAGAAGTGGCGTCAGTGGTTTTACACGCCCTGACGAGTTTGACTTATGTGGTTGTTGCTGTTGCGAGGCGCCTCGGATTGATCGGTCGTTCTCGAACCGATGGAGTCATTCGTTGGCTCGTTTGCGCCCCAAAGGGCGGGGAGACATATTGTTCAGGCATAATAATCCACATCGGTGGACCGGCCCTGACGATCCAGGGGGCAGTTGCGGCTGTTCCTGAGACATGGTAGGCTAGATTGTCTCGAATCGGTTGAGGACTATCTTTTGCCTCGGTTCATAGATGGAAATCCAATTTCCAAATACGTGACATTTGCGGTTTTATTTGTAAACCTATATATGGCGACATGATATATGGTACCCATGCCGCCTATGATTGATACTTATGATTTGAAGTGTTTTATACACTATGCACTTATATTAGTATCAAATGATTTGATTTAAACGTATTAAGCATTCTTTGGCTGTTATAAGGGAAAACCCTATCCCCCGGCTTGCGTTGCATTGTGTGATAGGACCTGGGTCTTATAACAGCTTCATCTTTCTTTATTTAGCATTGCGCTGTTTGTTTTATGCACTGGTATTCTTGGGAGGAAACCCGTTCCGTGTTATACGGCGTGGTCCCTTGATTTACCTTTGAAAATAAAGATTAAAAACTGTTTTAGTTCTCACACCAGTCACATGACTGACCTGGAGTTTATTGTTTTAACCTAAACTCTGGGTGCCCCTATTTGACACGGGCAGCTAGTAGTTTTGGTTTTGCAGATTTATGTTCACAGGATCCTGGTTTACAGCTGGAACGATATCCGGAAAGCTTTGTATCCGTATATCTCTTCTAGTTGTGTATTGTATTATTTTCCGCTGCGATGTATTTAAATGTAATTTAAATCTCTGATATTTCTGTGTAATATTTATTCATTTATACTCTGTATATTCTTGTAATCTGATGCATTGTTGTAATATACAATGAAATGTTCTTCTGTATGCGTTCTATTTTGTCCTGTTCTCAAACGATAGGGCGTTTCGAACGGTCTGGGTCGGTTTAGCGACTGGTTCGGACCGAGCGAAATTCTTTGCCGTCACATTTGGTATCAGAGCTTTGGTTTACAAAGCTCAGAGAATAAGGCACATTAGAACCATACGAAAGAATTCATCAGATATTGGATTAGTAATATCCAATTAGAATGACTCGTTAGAGATGGGATCAGTAGTATCCTAGAACGAGTGTGAAGAGTATATTTTTAAAGTAAAAGCAAATTTAGTTTTGAAAATCTAAATCAATTATTCGTATTTGATTATTTATTTGCATTGACTTGGACAGTCCAGTATATAAAGAATTTGCATATACGCCTTGCAAACGTATATTCAAAGTTTTAATATATTGGATAGATATAGCATCACACTCTAGTCGCCCGAAGATGGTATTGATGATGGTGCATCATCATCAGTATTCATATTCGAATTTCGAAGGTGTGATTTCTATATATTTCCATTAGACTGGTGTGAGAACCAAAACTTAGATAGATAGATTCATTTGTTGTGAATTGGCATCAAAAACATGGTTTTTTGTATATGTATCAAAATTATGAATTTGAAACTCTAATTCACTAATTGATTGATGTTTGTGTTGTATGTTTATTTGTTTGATAATTTTTAGCCATTTAGCCTAATTAAATCAAATATTGAACTGTATTGAAGATTGGTCGCATTTGCTTGCATATACATATATATATTGAACAGGTCATAGCAAGGAGGCTAGAGCCAGAGAATAAAATTTGTTTGCCCGACAAATAGGTACATGTTTACTACATAATTTCCTGTTTTGTTTGGGTGATGATGATTTTGTGAGCCTATTGGCTAGCCGCTTGGCTTTTTCTTTTTCTTTTTGAGATCTGAAGGACCGGGGAAGCTATTTGAAATTCCCCGATGCTCCCATTGCAGGGGAGGTTATGGCGAAATTTTTCGAAAATTTAGGGTGTTAGCCAAATTTTTGAAATTTTAGAAATTCTCAGAAACTGAAAAGTTCGAGAATGGAAGCCAGGTCGAGCGTAGAGTTGAATAATCAAACCACTTTCGACTTTGTTCCTTTTCGGGGACGAAAAGTTTTAAGTGGGGGAGATTGTAACAACCCGAAAATCTGGGCCAGTTTAAAATTTTTATTTTGGCCATTTTAGCGAATTTTGATTATTTAAAATGAATTATTTTAAATAATATCGACGATAAATTTATTCTGAATATAAATCAAACGTATATTTTATACGCGTCGTCGTTAGAATATAAATATTTATATATAATTATAAATAGAATTGAAAATGGCGCGGTAGTTCGATAATTCGATTTCAAACTTCAATTGAATGTACCGGGTGCAAAACAATCCGGATTTTAGTGAAACCAAAAATAATGGAATCTAATAGTGAATATCTTTCCAACGAAGTCGAGAAACTGAGATTTCACTTTATAAATGATGAGATATGTCCAGTTGAAATTTAGAAATAGTCGCTGTGGAATTTATATATATTTTATATAATATAAGGCCCTTAAAAATAGCAATTTTGCAAACGACCTCGGATTTCGACGAAACCAGTTTTGTTGGGTCCGTGATGTTAAGTTATTGCTAGGTTTCAAATTTCATAATTTTTCAGAATCAATATGTGAGCGTGGCAAAGGAAAACGTGTTTTGACCATTTCAGTTGATTTTAATCGACTGGAAATTGGCCATTTTTCTAACGGTCTCAGAATTCGACGAAACTAGTTTTGTTAGGACCGTATCGTCAATACGAAGCTAGAAAATATTTTTCTGGAATTTTTCTAGTTAGTATGTGACCCCGGTAATTTGAAATGTACGTTTAAAATTAAATATAGTGATTTAAATGTAAATCTAACGGAAACTGATTCAAACAGTCGAATCAGCCTACGATACATAGCCTATTGTGTTCGGAATGGGGGTAATACGCTAGGGATGACAGTCGGTGTGTTCGATTCCGAGTTTGAAACAAAAAGTTGCTTTATAAAAGAAAATTAAAATAAAATAATATATAAATTATTATATAACTTCTACCCTTCCCTACTTTATCTCCCTCCCCTCTTTGACCAAATCAGCAGAAAGAAAAAAAAAAAAAAAGATCGCGATAGGCGATCGACGCCCCCTCAAGCGGCGGCGCCGCGATCGACACCCCCCCTTTTCTTCTTCCTCCTCCCCTTCCCTTCCTCGCCTGCAACATCCTCCGCCTCCCCTCCGACGTCGATACCCCCTCCCTCTCGTGCGACAGCGCCAAGCAAATCGCGGACCCCGCTCAAGCCCTAGGGCCGTCGCGCCCGAACCCTATGCCACCACCGCGCCTGCTGGAGCCGCCTCCGCCACCTGCAACCTCCTCCGCCGTGACTCCAGTTCGCCCCCCCCTCGACGTGAAGAGCAGCGGTCCTCCCTTGAAGACCACCGTGAGTTTTTCTTTTTAGAAACCGATTTCTGTTTAAATTTAAAACTTTATTTAGATCAGTTGTTATTTATACGTTTAACCGCATAAAGAAATGGTTTTTATTGTGTAAAAAGAAATCATTTTTCACTTTAGAAAGATTAGGTTTTTATGTTGTAAAAAGATGTGATTCTTTCTTTATAAAAAGACTTGATCTTTAATTGTACAATGATATGATTTTTCTTAGTTTAATTGTTAACTATAGAAAAATAGGATTTTTCATAAGTAAAGGTTAAGATTTTGTTAATATAAAAGTCAAGATTTTTGGTTAATAAAAGAGTTAAAAAAAAAAAAAAACTGAATTTTTAATTATGTTGTAAAGTTATGAAAAATAGGATTTTTTATATATTGAATAGCGAACTAAAAATTCGATTTTTATATATTGAACTTAGAAATAAAAATTCGATTTTTATATATTGAACTTAGAAATAGAAATTCGATTTTTATATATTGAACTTAGAAATAAAAATTCGATTTTTATATATTGAACTTAGAAATAAAAATTCGATTTTTATATATTGAACTTCGAGTTAAAAATATAGTTTTTATATATTGAACTTCGAGTTAAAAATATAGTTTTTATATATTGAACTTCGAAATAGAAATTCGATTTTTATATATTGAACTTTGAAATAAAAATTCGATTTTTATATATTGAATAGCGAAATAGAAATTCGATTTTTATATATTGAACTTTGAAATAAAAATTCGATTTTTATATATTGAATAGCGAACTAAAAATTCGATTTTTATATATTGAATAGCGAACTAAAAATTCGATTTTTATATATTGAATAGCGAACTAAAAATTCGATTTTTATATATTGAATAACGAAGTAAAAACTCGATTTTTACATATGTAGTGAAAGCGGACAACGAAGTTGACAATAAGGCGAAACGACGAAGACTTCTGCAAAGGAAGAGCCGTGGAGCTAGGATGGCTATATGTGAGAATTTCTCACCTTTCTATTTTATTTCTAGTTATATATATATACTAGGATGCAGACGGTGCTTAGTAGCACCCGACACAATCGTCCACAGACCATGGACTTGTTTGTTTGACTGTTTGGTGATTGATTGCGATATTGGTTTGAATGTGGTTTGTGGTGTGAAAAAAAAATCGAATCGATAAATTGGTTAGGATTAGACGTGCGCCGTTATAAGGCGAAGGAGTAAGGCTAGGTTAGACCCTTACTCCAAAGTTTGTGGTTTGCATAACGAATTGATTTGATTGATGTGTGAATGGCGTGGGCCTTCACTAGACCGGGGATAAGGCTAGGCCTCGTCCCGTTTCTAGTATCGTGCCGTTATGCCGCCGAAATTTTCTAAAATAAGTTAGAAAAATAAAAATAGCATTTTATTTAACGAATGAACTGAATAGAAATTGATATGTTAAAATAAAATGTGTTATCGTTAAAAATTATATTTTTAACGTGAATGTGAATAAATAAATTATTCATTTACAAACCAGACGGTTTGTTTATGTACACTGATTTGACTGACATTGATTGGGTCGATAAATTTTACACATCGCCCAACTGCACAAATAAAATATTTGTTTGATTGTTTGAAACCCTACACGGGTGTTAGGATGAAATATGTAGTTCACTCATCCTGATTGATTAAATATGTCGATCGATTGATTGACAGGCTGTTATAAGCGTTGAATATCTATATTTGATGCTTTTACAGTGTAGTGCACTTTGGTTGATGGTTGATTATTTTCAATGTTATTATATACATGTGTTGTATGAAAATCCATATAATTAATTTTATATGGTAATTGATTGGGCCTCATTCCAATTTGAAAAATAAAGAATATTATAAAATAAAAGTTCATGTGTTGACAGTACTCATTCATTGAGATTGGTCATGTGTTGAACAAAATATTTTGATAATAACAACTATTTTGAAAAAGAAATATTTGAAATAGAATATTTGAAAATAGAAATTTATGAAGCCGTGTTGATTAGATTGACGCCATTTTGACGAGAACGATATTTATATCGATTTTATTCATCTTAAAAATGAATATTGAAAAGTGATTTCGAAATCGAATATTTTGAATTGAATTGAAAACGATTTCGAATTGAATTGAATTGAAAACGATTTCGAAATGAATTGAATTGAAAACGATTTCGAAATGAATTGAATTGAAAACGATTTCGAAAGGAATTGAATTGAAAACGATTTCGAATTGAATTGAATTGAAAAACGATTTCGAAATGAATTGAATTGAAAACGATTTCGAAATGAATTGAATTGAAAACGATTTCGAAATGAATTGAATTGAAAACGAATTGAAATGAATTCAAATTGAATTGAAATTTGAATTGAATAGAAATGAATTTTGAAACGAATTTATAAAGAAGAATTCAATTTTGATTTGAATTGAAAAGGAGGTTGAAATTGCTTTTGAAACGAATTTAAAACTATTTATATAATTCGTTTTAAATAGGAATCGACGAAGTATATATTATATATATTATATATATAATATAATGGCCTGAATAGAACGCGCCGCGCAGCGGCAGTTCGCGAATTTCGACCATTTATTTCAAACGGACATTACGGGAGATCCGACCGTCGGATTCTCCTAAAACCGGAACCGTTGGGTTCGTATCGAAAAGAGCTTTCTAACGAATATTAGAAATTTGAAATCTAACGGTTGGATTTGGAATTATGTCCAAATCAAATTCGAAAAAGGTCGCTGTAAGTGCAGTTCGATGGCCGTTGATGGAAATCGACTGTACGGGCCTTGATAAAATTATTAAAAATAGCAATAATTTGTGTAAAATCATAAGAAATGATTTAGAAAGAATTGGGATGAAAAACTCCATATTTGAAAAGATAAAAATGGATTTTTATCGAAATGAACTAGTTTTGAACTAGAAATATAATTCTATTTATTTTTAAATAAATAAATTGAATTTAAAAAGGGTTTTAAAAATAACCAAAATTTCCAATGATTGCATTGGAGTGGATTTGAATCGAAATTGTCTTCGGAATATTTCGATGTTGGAATTCGTGATTATACAGGTGTTGTTATGGAAATTTGAAAGATATATATATTTATATCGTTATTTCCAATACGACATTTGTTAGTCGTAGAATTTGATATTGAATATAAGCCGATATCTTTTCTATTCAGAGCCTTGTATTGAATATCGAATGTGATTTGGGTTTGTCGTGAATGGTGTCTTCACTAACACTGTTCTTGAACCCAGTTGAGAAAAGATTAAATCTTTTTATTTAGATTTAATGAAGTGTACCAATTAAATAATATTTAATTGGAATTGAATTGATATTGATTTTTGGGTTTATCGTGAACAGTGTTTTAAATAACACTTGTTCTTTAACCCGATAATTAATGAATGTGATTTGGGTTTGTCGTGAATGGTGTCTTCACTAACACTGTTCTTGAACCCAGTTGAGAAAAGATTAAATCTTTTTATTTAGATTTAATGAAGTGTACCAATTAAATAATATTTAATTGGAATTGAATTGATATTGATTTTTGGGTTTATCGTGAACAGTGTTTTAAATAACACTTGTTCTTTAACCCGATAATTAATGGGATGTGACTTTGGGGTTTATCGTGAACCGTGTTTTTAAATGACACTGATTCTTTAACCCAGTCACAGATTAAAACTAAGTGGAGTTTTAATGAATCTTTAATTAGATTGAAAAGATCGAGAATGGAGTATCATCAGTTTTGCTCCAGGCGATAGTTAAATCTTTAATTAGATTTGAACGTGAAATTTAGAAACTAACTGTCGGTTAGCTAAGTAGAATGGTTTTCTGGATATTGATCTGATGTTGGTTTCGGCCTTCGGGGTTAATATTTGGGGAATTATTCTCTTGATTAATTTACGGTTAGTGACTAAGGAATTGGAATGAGGCGTATGTTGTGTTTGTGTAACACTTTTATAATATATACGCGAGTTATTCGGAAAGACCGGGTTTAACCCATTCTGAATAACTGATACGACGATAAGTCGAAGATGAAGACAATGGTCGAAGACCGGAGGTCTTCACGTCGTTTGGGGGATAACTGATGATCTTGATTGGGCTGTACACCCAAGAAGATGGAAACAGTTAGTGATCGTCCAGACGTACTTGGAGATCGATGGATATGCGGGGTACTAGGTGCCTCCGGTTTCGTTCAGACCCAGAACGGACTTGTAAATGGACTGTGTGTCTGACATAGGATGGTTTGCCTGTGTGGCATGCTAAGATGCAAATGATCAAGGCTTCTGTTGAAAAGCAAAGTCTTGAGGTGATGATCAAAGCACGGCCTTTGTGGCGTAGCTTTGTGTAACGTTTACCTCGCGTGTTTCACACCAGGTATGAACCAAAAACGGGAGACGGACCTCAGGGAGGACTTGCGTTTCTTTCTAGCTAGAAGTGGCGTCAGTGGTTTTACACGCCCTGACGAGTTTGACTTATGTGGTTGTTGCTGTTGCGAGGCGCCTCGGATTGATCGGTCGTTCTCGAACCGATGGAGTCATTCGTTGGCTCGTTTGCGCCCCAAAGGGCGGGGAGACGTATTGTTCAGGCATAATAATCCACATCGGTGGACCGGCCCTGACGATCCAGGGGGCAGTTGCGGCTGTTCCTGAGACATGGTAGGCTAGATTGTCTCGAATCGGTTGAGGACTATCTTTTGCCTCGGTTCATAGATGGAAATCCAATTTCCAAATACGTGACATTTGCGGTTTTATTTGTAAACCTATATATGGCGACATGATATATGGTACCCATGCCGCCTATGATTGATACTTATGATTTGAAGTGTTTTATACACTATGCACTTATATTAGTATCAAATGATTTGATTTAAACGTATTAAGCATTCTTTGGCTGTTATAAGGGAAAACCCTATCCCCCGGCTTGCGTTGCATTGTGTGATAGGACCTGGGTCTTATAACAGCTTCATCTTTCTTTATTTAGCATTGCGCTGTTTGTTTTATGCACTGGTATTCTTGGGAGGAAACCCGTTCCGTGTTATACGGCGTGGTCCCTTGATTTACCTTTGAAAATAAAGATTAAAAACTGTTTTAGTTCTCACACCAGTCACATGACTGACCTGGAGTTTATTGTTTTAACCTAAACTCTGGGTGCCCCTATTTGACACGGGCAGCTAGTAGTTTTGGTTTTGCAGATTTATGTTCACAGGATCCTGGTTTACAGCTGGAACGATATCCGGAAAGCTTTGTATCCGTATATCTCTTCTAGTTGTGTATTGTATTATTTTCCGCTGCGATGTATTTAAATGTAATTTAAATCTCTGATATTTCTGTGTAATATTTATTCATTTATACTCTGTATATTCTTGTAATCTGATGCATTGTTGTAATATACAATGAAATGTTCTTCTGTATGCGTTCTATTTTGTCCTGTTCTCAAACGATAGGGCGTTTCGAACGGTCTGGGTCGGTTTAGCGACTGGTTCGGACCGAGCGAAATTCTTTGCCGTCACATGGTTTGGAAAATAACCAAAATTTCCAATGATCGCATTGGAATGGGTTTGAATCGAAATTGTCTTCGGAATATTTCGATGTTGGATTTCGTGATTATACAGATGTTGTTATGGAAATTTGAAAGATATAGATATTTATATCGTTATTTCAAATACGACATTTGTTAGTCGTAGAATTCGATATTGAATATAAGCCGATATATTTTCTATTCGGAGCCTTGTATTGAATATCGAATGTGATTTGGGTTTGTCGTGAATGGTGTCTTCACTAACACTGTTCTTGAACCCAATTGAGAAATGATTAAATCTTTTTATTTAGATTTAATGAAAGGTACCAATTAAATGATATTTAATTGGAATTGAATTGATATTGATTTTTTTTGGGTTTATCGTGAACAGTGTTTTAAATAACACTTGTTCTTTAACCCGATAATTAATGAATGTGATTTGGGTTTGTCGTGAATGGTGTCTTCACTAACACTGTTCTTGAACCCAGTTGAGAAAAGATTAAATCTTTTTATTTAGATTTAATGAAGTGTACCAATTAAATAATATTTAATTGCAATTGAATCGATATTGATTTTTGGGTTTATCGTGAACAGTGTTTTAAATAACACTTGTTCTTTAACCCGATAATTAAAGGAATGTGATTTTGGGTTTATCGTGAATCGTGTTTTAAATGACACTGGTTCTTTAACCCAGATAATGATTAAAACTAAGTGGAGTTTTAATGAATCTTTAATTAGATTGAAAAGATCGAGAATGGAGTATCACCAGTTTTACTCCAGGCGATAGTAAAATCTTTAATTAGATTTGAATGTGAAATTAGAAACTAACTGTCGGTTAGCCAAGCAGAATGGTTTTCTGGATATTGATCTGATGTTGGTTTCGGCCTTCGGGGTTAATATTTGGGGAATTATTCTCTTGATTAATTTATGGTTAGTGACTAATGAATTGGAATGAGGCGTATGTTGTGTTTGTGTAACACTTATTTAAAATATACGCGAGTTATTCGGAAAGACCGGGTTTATCCCATTCTGAATAACTGATACGACGATAAGTCGAAGATGAAGACGATGGTCGAAGACCGGAGGTCTTCACGTCGTTTGGGTGATAACTGATGATCTTGATTGGGCTGTACACCCAAGAAGATGGAAACAGTTAGTGATCGTCCAGACGTGCTTGGAGATCGATGGATATGCGGGGTACTAGGTGCCTCCGGTTTCGTTCAGACCCAGAACGGACTTGTAAATGGACTGTGTGTCTGACATCGGATTTCATTATGTGTGACTGATATCGGTTGCATAGGATGGCTTGCCTGTGTGGCATGCTAAGATGCAAATGATCAAGGCTTCTGTTGAAAAGCAAAGTCTTGTGGTTGATGATCAAAGCACGGCCTTTGTGGCGTAGCTTTGTGTAACGTTTACCTCGCGAGGAAAATAAATTTGAAAGGTGAGAAATTCTCACCCTTCAATTTATTTTCTAGTTATATATATATGCTAGGATGCAGACGGTGTTTAGTAGCACCCGACACAATCGTCCACAGACCATGGACTTGTTTGTTTGGCTGTTTGGTGATTGATTGCGATATTGGTTTGAATGTGGTTTGTGGTATGAAAAATCGAATCGATAAATTGGTTAGGATTAGACGTGCGCCGTTATAAGGCGAAGGAGTAAGGCTAGGTTAGATCCTTACTCCAAATTTTGTGGTTTGCATAACGAAAGTGATTTGATTGATGTGTGAATGGCGTGGGCCTTCACTAGACCGGGGATAAGGCTAGGCCTTGTCCCGTTTCTAGTATCGTGCCGTTATGCCGCCGAAATTTTCTAAAATAAGTTAGAAAAATAAAGATATCATTTTATTGAATAAATGAATTGAATAGAAATTCATATGTTGAAATAAAATGTTTTATCGTTAAAAATATAATTTTTAACGTGAAAGTGAATAAATAAATATTTATAAACAAATCGGCCGATTTGTTTATATACACTGATTTGACTGATATTGATTGGGACGATATATTTTACACATCGCCCAACTGCACGAATAAAATAGTTGTTTGATTGTTTGAAACCCCACACGGGTGTTAGGATGAAATTTGAAGTTCACTCATCCTGATTGATTAAATATGTCGATCGATTGATTTACATGCTGTTATAAGCGTTAGATATCTTTATTTGATGCTTATACAGTGTAGTGCACTTTGGTTGATGGTTGATTATTTTTCAATGCTATTATATACATGTGTTGTATGAAAATCCATATAATTAATTTTATATGGTAATCGATTGGGCCTCATTCCAGTTTAGAAATAGAAATATTTGAAATAGAAATATTTGAAATAGAATATTGGAAAATAGAAATTTATGAAGCCGTATTGATTAGATTGACGCCATTTTGACGTGAACGATATTTATATCGATTTTAAAACGATTTCGAAATGAATTGAATTGAAAACGATTTCGAAATGAATTGAATTGAAAACGAATTCAAAATGAATTGAAAACGATTTCGAAATGAATTGAATTGAAAACGATTTCGAAATGAATTGAATTGAAAACGATTTCGAAATAAATTGAATTGAAAACGAATTCAAAATGAATTGAAAACGATTTCGAAATGAATTGAATTGAAAACGAATTCAAAATGAATTGAAAACGATTTCGAAATGAATTGAATTGAAAACGATTTCGAAATAAATTGAATTGAAAACGAATTCAAAATGAATTGAAAACGATTTCGAAATGAATTGAATTGAAAACGAATTCAAAATGAATTGAAAACGATTTCGAAATGAATTGAATTGAAAACGAATTCAAAATGAATTGAAAACGATTTCGAAATGAATTGAATTGAAAACGATTTCGAAATGAATTGAATTGAAAACGAATTCAAAATGAATTGAAAACGATTTCGAAATGAATTGAATTGAAAACGATTTCGAAATGAATTGAATTGAAAACGAATTCGAATGGAATAGAAAGCGAATTGAAATGAATTCAAATTGAATTGAAATTCGAATTGAATAGAAATGAATTTTTAAACGAATTTATAAAGAAGAATTCAATTTTGCTTTGAATTGAAATAGAAGTTCAAATAGAATTTGAAACGAATTTAAAACTATTTATATAATTCGTTTTAAATAGAAATCGACGAAATATATATTATATATATTATATATATAATATAATGGCCTGAATAGAACGCGCCGCGCCGCGGCAGTTCGCGAATTTCGACCATTTATTTCAAACGGACATTACGGGAGATCCGACCGTCGGATTCTCCTAAAACCGGAACCGTTGGGTTCGTATCGAAAAGAGCTTTCTATAGAGGGTTAGAAATTTGAAATCTAACGGTTGGATTTGGAGATACGTCCAAATCAAATTTGAAAAAGGTCGCTGTAAGTGCAGTTCGATGGCCGTTGTTGGAAATCGACTGTACGGGCCTTGATAAAATTATTAAAAATAGTAATAATTTGTGTAAAATCATAAGAAATGATTTGTGAAAGTTTGGGATGAAAAACTCCATATTTGAAAAGATAAAAATAGATTTTTATCGAAATGAACTAGTTTTGAACTAGAAATATAATTCTATTTATTTATGTTATTAATCTTTATTTTTAAAGTCAGGTAAATCAAGGGACCACGCCGTATAACACGGAACGGGTTTCCTCCCAAGAATACCAGTGCATAAAACAAACAGCGCAATGCTAAATAAAGAAAAATGAAGCTGTTATAAGACCCAGGTCCCATCACACAATGCAACGCAGTCGAGGATAGGGTTTTCCCTTATAACAGCCAAAGAATGCTTGATACGTTTTAAAACAAATCATTTGATACTATAATAAGTGCATAGTGCATAAAACAACTTCAAATCATAAGTATCAATCATAGGCGGCATGAGCGCCCCATCCCACTATGTCACCATATATAGGTTTACAAATAAAACCGCAAAGTCACGTATTTGGAAATTGGATTTCCGTCTATGAACCGAGGCAAAAGATAGTCCTCAACCGATTCGAGACAATCTAGCCCATGTCTCAGGATCAGAACGCATCAACCCTTTAGATCGTCAGGGCCGGTCCACCGATGTGGATTATTATGCCTGAACAATACGTCTCTCCGCCCTTTGGGGCGTAAGTCTGGTCCGTCAGCCGACCAGAATGAATTCGGCCGAAACCGATATAACCGAGGCGCCTCGCAACCGCAACAACCACATAAGTCAAACTCGTCAGGGCGTGTAAAACCACTGACGCCACTTCTAGCTAGAAAGAAACGCAAGTCCTCCCTGATGTCCCTCCCGTTTTTGGTTCATACCGGGTGTGAAACTCGCGAAGTAAACGTTACACAAAGCTACGCCACAAAGGCCGTGCTTTGATCATCACCACAAGACTTTGCTTTTCAACAGAAGCCTTGATCATTTGCATCTTAGCATGCCACACAGGCAAGCCACTCTATGCAACCGATATCAGTCACACAGAATGAAATCCAATGTCAGACACACAGTCCATTTACAAGTCCGTTCTGGGCCTGAACGAAACCGGAGGCACCTAGTACCCCGCATATCCATCGATCTCCAAGTACGTCTGGACGATCACCAACTGTTTCCATCTTCTTGGGTGTACAGCCCAATCAAGATCATCAGTTATCACCCAAACGACGTGAAGACCTCCGGTCTTCGACCATCGTCTTCATCTTCGACTTATCGTCGTATCAGTTATTCAGAATGGGATAAACCCGGCCTTTCCGAATAACTCGCGTATATTTTAAATAAGTGTTACACAAACACAACATACGCCTCATTCCAATTCATTAGTCACTAACCGTAAATTAATCAAGAGAATAATTCCCCAAATATTAACCCCGAAGGCCGAAACCAACATCAGATCAATATCCAGAAAACCCTTCTGCTTGGCTAACCGACAGTTAGTTTCTAAATTTCACGTTCAAATCTAATTAAAGATTTAACTATCGACTGGAGCAAAACTGGTGATACTCCATTTTCGATCTTTTCAATCTAATTAAAGATTCATTAAAACTCCACTTAGTTTTAATCTTCGACTGGGTTAAAGAATCAGTGTCATTTAAAACACGGTTCACGATAAACCCAAATCACATTCCATTAATTATCGGGTTAAAGAACAAGTGTTATTTAAAACACTGTTCACGATAAACCCAAAAATCAATATCGATTCAATTCCAATTAAATATTATTTAATTGGTACACTTCATTAAATCTAAATAAAAAGATTTAATCTTTTCTCAACTGGGTTCAAGAACAGTGTTAGTGAAGACACCATTCACGACAAACCCAAATCACATTCATTAATTATCGGGTTAAAGAACAAGTGTTATTTAAAACACTGTTCACGATAAACCCAAAAATCAATATCAATTCAATTCCAATTAAATATTATTTAATTGGTACACTTCATTAAATCTAAATAAAAAGATTTAATCATTTCTCAACTGGGTTCAAGAACAGTGTTAGTGAAGACACCATTCACGACAAACCCAAATCACATTCATTAATTATCGGGTTAAAGAACAAGTGTTATTTAAAACACTGTTCACGATAAACCCAAAAATCAATATCAATTCAATTCCAATTAAATATTATTTAATTGGTACACTTCATTAAATCTAAATAAAAAGATTTAATCATTTCTCAACTGGGTTCAAAAACAGTGTTAGTGAAGACACCATTCACGACAAACCCAAATCACATTCATTAATTATCGGGTTAAAGAACAAGTGTTATTTAAAACACTGTTCACGATAAACCCAAAAATCAATACCAATTCAATTCCAATTAAATATTATTTAATTGGTACACTTCATTAAATCTAAATAAAAAGATTTAATCTTTTCTCAACTGGGTTCAAGAACAGTGTTAGTGAAGACACCATTCACGACAAACCCAAATCACATTCATTAATTATCGGGTTAAAGAACAAGTGTTATTTAAAACACTGTTCACGATAAACCCAAAAATCAATATCGATTCAATTCCAATTAAATATTATTTAATTGGTACACTTCATTAAATCTAAATAAAAAGATTTAATCTTTTCTCAACTGGGTTCAAGAACAGTGTTAGTGAAGACACCATTCACGACAAACCCAAATCACATTTGATATTCAATACAAGGCTCTGAATAGAAAATATATCGGCTTATATTCAATATCAAATTCTACGACTAACAAACGTCGTATTTTTATATGTTGAAAGGCGAAATAAAAATCATATTTTTATATGTTGAAAGTCGAAATAAAAATCATATTTTTATATGTTGAAAGGCGAAATAAAAATCATATTTTTATGTGTTGAAAGTCGAAAGTAAAAATCATATTTTTATATGTGGAAGCAAAAGTAAAAATCATATTTTTATATATTGAATAGCATCGTAAAAATTCGATTTTTACATATGTAGAGAATATGGGCGAAAGCAACAAAAGGCGAAGATTTCTATTAGGAAGAGTCGTGCAGTTGGATAGCTATTGGTGAGATTTCTGATTTAAAAATATAAATATATGTGTGTGAATATGAAAGTGAATTGCTATATATTTATATATATATATATATATATATATACGCCCCCTCGTCCACAAACCATGGACGATATTTATTGGTTGAAATTGTGGTGAAAATTGAATGATTGTTTGGGATTGTTTGGGATTGATATTGGTTGATTGTGGTTGAAAAATACCCGTTTGTGGTTGTGAAATATTTGGTTGAAACCACTTAGGATTAGTTTGTGGAAATGAATAAAAATATATACATGCCGCCTGCGTGCGAACTAGATGCATGTTTCCCATTGTCAAAAACCGCGAGGTTTTAAGGTAGAGCGAGGAGCCGTACTAGGGACGGTGCCGGTGTAACTACCCTGCCGTTATGCTGCCGAAATTTTGAATAATATTTGTGTGTTTGAATTATTTTCATATGCTTAAACTATATTTATTCCTTATATAGAAAACATTCATGTGTTGAATTGATATTCATTCGTTGTTTAGAAATTCATGTGTTGAATGGTATTCATATTTTGAAATAAATTGCTCGATAATAAAAATCACATTTTTTTATCTATATCTAAAAACTATTGAAAACATTCATGTGTTGAATTGATATTCATTCGTTGTTTAGAAATTCATGTGTTGAATGGTATTCATATTTTGAAATAAATTGTTTTATGATAAAAATTCTATTTTATCACCTACATGAACTATATAGAAAAAAATAGTGTTTTGAAATGAGTTGTTTTACAATAAAAATCACATTTTTATTGTATGCATAAATCGTTAAAATATGAAGTGTTAAAAATAGCCACTTGTTCAAAATAAACATATATGAGTTGAAATATCCATTAATTAGCTAATGAAATGATTTGCACCTATTTATGTAACGTTAGAATGAATGGTGTTTTTAAACCAAATAGAAATCAAATATGAAGTTTAGTAGAAAATGAAAAATGATATGGACTGTATATATATGTACATGCATATTCATTGAACAGGTTATAGCAAAGGGGCTAGAGAAGAGGAATAAAATTTTGTGCCCGACAAATAGGTACACATTTACTGATTTGTTTGGGTGATGATTTTGAGCCTGTTGGCTAGCCGCTTGGCTTTTTCTTTTTTTCTTTTTGAGATTAGAAGGACCGGGACGCTATTTGCGATTTCCCGACGCTCCCGGTGTAGGGGAGGTTATGGCGAAATTTTTCCAAAATTTAAGGAGTTAGAAAATTTTTTGAAGTGAAAACGATATAGAAATCATTGAATGAACTATATTTATATAACTATATAAATATAAATAAAATTAAAACGAAACGAGGCCGTGCAGTTCGTATTTTGAAACCGTGATTTCAAACGACTAGTACGGGAAATCCGACCATCGGATTTTCCCGAAATCTCAACCGTCGGGTTCGCCTTGGAATAATCTTTCCAACGGCACCAACCTTGTAAAAATCCAACGGTTGGATTGTCTGGAATGTTTAATTCAAATCTGAAGAAAAACAGCGCCAGAATCGATTATATTTATATATTTATATAAATATAATTATATTTAATCGAATAACGACGCTGCAGTTCGTATTTTGAAATCGAAACTTCAAACGATTGTACCGGGAGATCCGACCGTCGGATTTTCCCGAAACTGGAACCGTTGGATTCGTTTTGAAAAGACCTTTCTAATGATGTAAATTTTGTGAAGATCCAACGGTTAGATTTTCAGATATGTGTAAATCAAATCTGAAGAAAAACAGCGCCACGGCCGCCTTATGGCCCGAAGCGTCGTTTTGAATAAAATGGCTATTTTAAAATAAATAAAAATAGCGATAAATAGTTATAAAATATCGTAAGCGATATGGAATGGAAATAAACTGAATTTGCTTGATTTATGTGATGTTTGATGGTTGAATGTGTTTGGTGTGAAAACTATATTAAAGAACACAATTGGTGTTGTCGAATAATTTAACCATTGAAATATATCGATTTGAAATTCTAAATATACGTGAATTATTTAAAAAGGCCGAGTTAATTCTCATTTCGAATAATCGACCGACGATTGAAATTCGAAGATGAAGACGATGGTCGAAGACCGGAGATCTTCACCTCGTTTGGATGGTAACCGAGGTCCTGATTGGGAGGCATCCCGAAATATGGATAATGAGTGGTGATCGTTCAGACGTACGTGTTGATCGAAGGGTTTGCGAGGTATTTAGTGCCTCCGGTTTCGTTCAGACCCAGAACGGACTTGTAAATGGACTGTGTGTCTGACATAGGATTTATTCTGTGTGGCATGCTAAGATGCAGAGATCAGGACTTCTGTTGAAAAGCAAAGTCTTGTGGTGATGATCAAAGCACCGCCTGTGTGGCGTAGCTTTGTGTATAACGTGAATTCGCGAGCCTCACACCCCGGTTTGAACCTAAAACGGGAGAAGGACATCAGGGAGGGCCTGCGTTTCTTTCTAGCTAGGGTGGTGTCAGTGACCTACCAGCCCTGACATTTATATACTTTTCACCTATGTGGTTGTTGCTGTTGCGAGGCGCCTCGGTTTGATCGGACGATCCGGGTCCGATGGAGTCATTCGTTGGCTCGCTTACGCCCCAAAGGGCGGAGAAACGTAGTGTTCAGGCATAATAATCCACATCGGTGGACCGGCCCTGACGATCTAAAGGGTTGATGCGTTCTGATCCTGAGACATGGGCTAGATTGTCTCGAATTCGGTAAGGACTATCTTTTGCCTTGGTTCATGACGGAAATCCAATTTCCAAATACGACATTGCGCGGTTTTGATTGTATATATATATGGCGACATGATATATGGTACCCATGCCGTCTATGATTGATAGTTATGATTTGAAATTGTTTTCAAAACATATAAACACTAGTAATAATATCAAATGCCTTTGTTTTATTCGTATCAAGCATATCTTGGCCGTTATAAGGTAAAAACTCTATCCTCCGGTTTGCGTTGCATTGTGTGATGGGAACTGAGTCTTATAACGGCTTCATTTTTATAAAAAGCATAGCGATGTTTAAAAGAAAGATTTGTTTTAAAGCACTGGCAATCCAATGGAGTGAACCCGTTCCACGAAAGTGGCGTGGTTCTGTGATTAGCCAATTATATATGTGTTGAGTGGATTTCTCATACCAGTCCCATGACTGACTCGTAGTTTGTTTCACTCTCAAACTCGGGTGCCCCTTTTTCTACACGGGCAGTCTTGTATTCAGGTTTAGCTGGTTCTTTCTGGATAGCTGGAGCTGAAGATGGATTCTATCATTTATTTCTTTTTATGCTGTTCAGCTCCTATTGTACATATTTTGTTTATTTCCGCTGTAGACATTTATGTATAGCTGAACTGTATTTGTACTAAGTAAGATCCTGTATACTGTGTAACTCTGATGATTACTTTTATCCAGTATATTTTGTTGTTCATTCTGGTGTATTTATTTAATTCTGTTCTGCTATTATATGTTTCTGTGTTATATTCCAAAAGATAACCTTGTTTCCGTGAGAACGGGAAATCGGGTCGTCTCAACGTGCAAAAGTTTTTGATTTCTCCTTTTTAAATTTCTGTTTTGATTTCTATTTGGTTTAAAAACACCATTCATTCTAATGTTACATAAATAGGTGCAAATCATTTCATTAGCTAATTAATGAATATTTCAACTCATATATGTTTATTTTGAACAAGTGGCTATTTTTAACACTTCACATTTCAACGACTTGGTGCTTACAATAAAAATGTGATTTTTATTGTAAAACAATTCATTTCAAAACACTATTCTTCTATATAGTTCACGTTGGTGATAAAAATGGAATTTTTATCATAAAACAATTTCTTTTAAGACGAGATTATTTTACACAGTTTATATAGTCAATAAAAGGTGATTTTTATTATCAAACAATTTATTTCAAATTATGAATATCATTCAACACATGAATCGCTAAACAACGAATGAATAGCTATTCAACACATGAATGTTTTCTATAGTTTCTATATATAGATAAAAATGTGATTTTTATTATCGAACGGTTTATTTCAAATTATGAATATCATTCAACACATGAATCGCTAAACAACGAATGAATAGCTATTCAACACATGAATGTTTTCTATAGTTTCTATATATAGATAAAAATGTGATTTTTATTATCGAACGGTTTATTTTAAAATAAGAATACCATTCAACACATGAATCGCTAAACAACGAATGAATAGCTATTCAACACATGAATGTTTTCTATACAATGGATAAATATAGTTAAAGTATATGAAAATAATTCAAACACAAGAATATTATTCAAAATTTCGGCAGCATAACGGCAGGGTAGTTACACCGGCACCGTCCCTAGTACGGCTCCTCGCTCTACCTTAAAACCTCGCGGTTTTTGACAATGGGAATCATGCATCTAATTCGCACGCAGGCGGCATGTTTATATTTTTTTCATTTCCACAAACTAATCCTATGTGGTTTCAACCAAATATTTTCCAATCACAATTGGGTATTTTTCAACCACAATCAACCAATATCAATCACAAACAATCCATCAATTCCAACCAATAAATATCGTCCATGGTTTGTGGACGAGGGGCGTATATATATATATATATAACCACAATCCATCAATTCCAACCAATAAATATCAATACGTATCAACGTGGTCCTAACAACAGAAAAATAGTCAATAAAACAGTTGTTTCTGATACCAACTGTGAAGACCCGCAACCTCCCCGTAAAGGAAAGCGTCGGATAGTTCGAGAACAGGCCACAACAGAACACAAACAGAAGAACATTTCATTGTATATCACAACAGTGCATCAGATTACAAGGATATACAGAGTATAAATGAATATTACACAGAAATATCAGAGATTTAAATTACATTTAAATACATAGCAGCGGAAAATAATACAATACACAACTAGAAGAGATATACGGATACAAAGCTTTCCGGATATCATTCCAGCTGTAAACCAGGATCCTGTGAATATAAATCTGCAAAACCAAAACTACTAGCTGCCCGTGTCAAAATAAGGGCACCCAGAGTTTAGGTTAAAACAATAAACTCCAGGTCAGTCATGTGACTGGTGTGAGAACTAAAACAATTATTAATCTTTATTTTAAATCATTAGGTAAATCAAGGGACCACGCCGTATAACACGGAACGGGTTTCCTCCCAAGAATACCAGTGCATAAAACAAACAGCGCAATGCTAAATAAAGAAAAATGAAGCTGTTATAAGACCCAGGTCCTATCACACAATGCAAACGCAAGCCGGGGGATAGGGTTTTCCCTTATAACAGCCAAAGGATGCTTGATACGTTTAAAAACAAATCATTTGATACTATTATAAGTGCATAGTGTATAAAACAACTTCAAATCATAAGTATCAATCATAGGCGGCATGAGCGTCCCATGCCACTATGTCGCCATATATAGGTTTACAAATAAAACCGCAATTGTCACGTATTTGGAGATTGGATTTCCGTCTATGAACCGAGGCAAAAGATAGTCCTCCACCGATTCGTGACTCTCTAGCCCGAGCCACAGGCAAGCGCGCAGGCAAGCCTTTAGATCGTCAGGGCCGGTCCACACGGAGTGGATTATTATGCCTGAACAATACGTCTCCCCACCCTATGGGGTGTAAGTCTGGTCCGTCAGCCGACCAGAATGCATTCGGCCGAAACCGATATAACCGAGGCGCCTCGCAACCGCAACAACCACATAAGTCAAACTCGTCAGGGCGTGTAAAACCACTGACGCCACTTCTAGCTAGAAAGAAACGCAAGTCCTCCCTGATGTCCCTCCCGTTTTTAGTTCATACCGGGTGTGAAACTCGCGAAGTAAACGTTACACAAAGCTACGCCACAAAGGCCGTGCTTTGATCATCACCACAAGACTTTGCTTTTCAACAGAAGCCTTGATCATTTGCATCTTAGCATGCTACACAGGCAAACCACTCTATGCAACCGATATCAGTCACACAGAATGAAATCCAATGTCAGACACACAGTCCATTTACAAGTCCGTTCTGGGCCTGAACGAAACCGGAGGCACCTAGTACCCCGCATATCCATCGATCTCCAAGTACGTCTGGACGATCACTAACTGTTTCCATCTTCTTGGGTGTACAGCCCAATCAAGATCATCAGTTATCACCCAAACGACGTGAAGACCTCCGGTCTTCGACCATCGTCTTCATCTTCGACTTATCGTCGTATCAGTTATTCAGAATGGGATAAACCCGGTCTTTCCGAATAACTCGCGTATATATTATAAAAGTGTTACACAAACACAACATACGCCTCATTCCAACTCATCAGTCATTAACCGTAAATTAATCAAGAGAATAATTCCCCAAATATTAACCCCGAAGGCCGAAACCAACATCAGATCAATATCCAGAAAACCATTCTACTTAGCTAACCGACAGTTAGTTTCTAAATTTCACGTTCAAATCTAATTAAAGATTTAACTATCGCCTGGAGCAAAACTGGTGATACTCCATTCTCGATCTTTTCAATCTAATTAAAGATTCATTAAAACTCCACTTAGTTTTAATCTGTGACTGGGTTAAAGAATCGGTGTCATTTAAAACACGGTTCACGATAAACCCAAAGTCACATCCCATTAATTATCGGGTTAAAGAACAAGTGTTATTTAAAACACTGTTCACGATAAACCCAAAAATCAATATCCATTCAATTCCAATTAAATATTATTTAATTGGTACACTTCATTAAATCTAAATAAAAAGATTTAATCTTTTCTCAACTGGGTTCAAGAACAGTGTTAGTGAAGACACCATTCACGACAAACCCAAATCACATTCGATATTCAATACAAGGCTCTGAATAGAAAATATATCGGCTTATATTCAATATCGAATTCTACGACTAACAAATGTCGTATTGGAAATAACGATATAAATATATATCTTTCAAATTTCCATAACCACATCTGTATAATCACGAATTCCAACATCGAAATATTCCGAAGACAATTTCGATTCAAATCCATTCCAATGCAATCATTGGAAATTTTGGTTATTTCTAAAACCCTTTTCGAATTCAATTTATTTATTTAAAAATAAATAGAATTATAATTCTAGTTCAAAACTAGTTCATTTTGATAAAAATCTATTTTTATCTTTTCAAGTATGGAGTTTTTCATCCCAATTCTTTCTAAATCATTTCTTATGATTTTACACAAATTATTACTATTTTTAATAATTTTATCAAGGCCCGTACAGTCGATTTCCATCAACGGCCATCGAACTGCACTTACAGCGACCTTTTTCGAATTTGATTTGGACATAATTCCAAATCCAACCGTTAGATTTCAAATTTCTAATATTCGTTAGAAAGCTCTTTTCGATACGAACCCAACGGTTCCGGTTTTAGGAGAATCCGACGGTCGGATCTCCCGTAATGTCCGTTTGAAATAAATGGTCGAAATTCGCGAACTGCCGCGGCGCGGCGCGTTCTATTCAGGCCATTATATTATATATATATTATATATAATATATATTTCGTCGATTTCTATTTAAAACGAATTATATAAATAGTTTTAAAATCGTTTCAAAAGCTATTTCAACTTCCATTTCAATTCAAAGCAAAATTGAATTCTTTTTTTTATAAATTCGTTTCAAAATTCATTTCTTTTCAATTCAAATTTCAATTCAATTTGAATTCATTTCAATTCAATTCATTTCGAAATCTTTTTCAATTCAATTCATTTCGAAATCGTTTTCAATTCAATTCATTTCGAAATCGTTTTCAATTCAATTCATTTCGAAATCGTTTTCAATTCAATTCATTTCGAAATCTTTTTCAATTCAATTCATTTCGAAATCGTTTTCAATTCAATTCATTTCGAAATCGTTTTCAATTCAATTTATTTCGAAATCGTTTTCAATTCAATTCATTTCGAAATCGTTTTCAATTCAATTCATTTCGAAATCGTTTTCAATTCAATTCATTTCGAAATCGTTTTCAATTCAATTTATTTCGAAATCGTTTTCAATTCAATTCATTTCGAAATCGTTTTCAATTCAATTTATTTCGAAATCGATAAAAATATCGTTCACGTCAAAATGGCGTCAATCTGATCAACACGGCTTCATAAAGTTCTATTTTCAAATATTCTATTTCAAATATTTCTTTTTCGTATATTTCTATTTTAAAACTGGAATGAGGCCCAATCAATTACCATATAAAGTTAATTATATGGATTTTCATACAACACATGTATATCATAGCATTGAAAAATAATCAACCATCAACCAAAGTGCACTACACTGTATAAGCATCAAAGATAGATATTCAATGCTTATAACAGCCTGTCAATCAATCGATCGACATATTTAATCAATCAGGATGAGTGAACTTCAGATTTCATCCTAACACCCGTGTGGGGTTTCAAACAATCAAACACATATTTTATTTGTGCAGTTAGGCGATGTGTAAAATTTATCGACCCAATCAACGTCATTCAAATAGGTGTACATAAACAAACCGTCTGGTTTATAAATGAATATTTTATTTTATTCACTTCACGTTAAAAATTATATTTTTAACGATAAAACATTTTATTTCAATTTATGAATTTCTATTCAATTCATTTATTCTATAAAATGATATTTTTATTTTTCTAACATATTTTAGAAAATTTCGGCGGCATAACGGCACGATACTAGAAACGGGACAAGGCCTAGCCTTATCCCCGGTCTAGTGAAGGCCCACGCCATTCACACATCAATCAAATTCACTTTCGTTATGCAAACCACAAAATTTGGAGTAAGGGTCTAACCTAGCCTTACTCCTTCGCCTTATAACGGCGCACGTCTAATCCTAACCAATTTATCGATTCGATTTTTCACACCACAAACCACATTCAAACCAATATCACAATCAATCACCAAACAGTCAAACAAACAAGTCCATGGTCTGTGGACGGGTGTCGGGTGCTACTAAGCACCGTCTGCATCCTAGTATATATATAACTAGAAAAATAAATTGAAAGGTGAGAAATTCTCACCATTAGCTATCCAATCATCTTGACTCTTCTTTTGCAGAAGTCTTCGTCGTTTCGCCTCTTCGTCAGCTTCGTCGTCCGTAGCTACTACATATATAAAAATCGAATTTTTATTTCAAAGTCCAATATATAAAAATCGAATTTTTATTTCAAAGTTCAATATATAAAAATCGAATTTTTATTTCAAAGTTCAGTATATAAAAATCGAATTTTTATTTCAAAGTTCAATATATAAAAATCGAATTTTTATTTCAAAGTTCAGTATATAAAAATCGAATTTTTATTTCAAAGTTCAGTATATAAAAATCGAATTTTTATTTCAAAGTTCAGTATATAAAAATCGAATTTTTATTTCAAAGTTCAGTATATAAAAATCGAATTTTTATTTCAAAGTTCAATATATAAAAATCGAATTTTTATTTCAAAGTTCAATATATAAAAATCGAATTTTTATTTCAAAGTTCAATATATAAAAATCGAATTTTTATTTCAAAGTTCAGTATATAAAAATCGAATTTTTATTTCAAAGTTCAGTATATAAAAATCGAATTTTTATTTCAAAGTTCAGTATATAAAAATCGAATTTTTAGTTCAAAGTTCAATATATAAAAATCGAATTTTTAGTTTAAGGTTTTCGCCTTTATAAAAAATAAAGTTTTCGCTTTTATAAAAATAAAATCTTCATCTTTATAAAAACCAATCTTTTCTATTTTTAAATAATTCTACTTTTTCTTCTAAACAAAAATCTCGCCCTTTTTGCTTTTCTATTTTAAAGATCAAATCTTTTTCTTTTTACTTTTTCAAAATTCAGTTTTTAATCATTTTATAAAAATCAGTTTTACATTTTTTTATAAAATCAGTTTTACATTTTCAAAACAAAATCAGTTTACATTTTCAAAACAAAATCAGTTTACATTTTCAAAACAAAATCAGTTTACATAAAAAAAACAGTTTTTATCCTATTTTAAAATCAGTTTTAAAATTAAAACAGAATATTAAAAACTCACCTTTTCTCGCTGAGCTAGGAGGGAGGGGTTCGCTGCTGGAGGTGGCGGTTGGCCTTGGGGCGGCGGAGCTCGTCTTCGTCAGCGCCGAGGGTTCAGGGGGGTGTTCGGTTGCTCAGGGAGGTGCGGCTTCGAGATGAGGGCGGGGTGCTGCTTCGTCGGCTTTGCAGGTCGGAGGGGGCTTCGTAGTGGGCGGCGCCACCTGGTGGCAACGGAGGAGGTGAGAGAAGGGGGAGGGTGGACGGTCGGAGGGGATTAGGGCGCTGGGGGGGGGGGGGGGTTTGCGATCGAGGGGGGGGGGGGGGAGAACTCGAGATCGCCAGGGCAACGGGGCTTTCTCCATTTTTTTTTTCTTTTTTTTTTCCTGCTGGAATGATTTTGAACGTGGGGGGGGGGGGGGGGGCAGAGGGAAACAAGGGGAGGGAGAGGGAATATTATATTTTTTTTTTATTATTATTTTAATTTGTTAAAAGTTGACTTTTACTACCGAACTCGAAACGAGGCCCACCGCCTGTCGCCCATAGCGTTTCACCCCCATTCTGAACACAATGGGATATGTATCGCAAGCTGATTTGATCGTTACAATCAGTTTCCTTTGAATTTACATTTAAATCACTATATTGAATTTTAAACGTACATTTCAAATTACCGGGGTCGCATACGAACTTTAAAAATTCCAGAAAAATATTTTCTAGCTTCGTATTGACGATACGGTCCTAACAAAACTGTGAATTTGGGTTTATCGTGAACCGATTTCCCGTTGAGACGACCCGATTTCCCGTTCTCACGGAAACAAGGTTATCTTTTGGAATATAACACAGAAACAGATAATAGCAGAACATAATTAAATAAATACACCAGAATGAACAACAAAATATACTGGATAAAAGTAATCATCAGAGTTACACAGTATACAGGATCTTACTTAGTACAAATACAGATCAGCTATACATAAATGTCTACAGCGGAAATAAACAAAATATGTACAATAGGAGCTGAACAGCATAAAAAGAAATAAATGATAGAATCCATCTTCAGCTCCAGCTATCCAGAAAGAACCAGCTAAACCTGAATACAAGGCTGCCCGTGTAGAAAGAGGGGCACCCGAGTTTGAGAGTGAAACAAACTACGAGTCAGTCATGGGACTGGTATGAGAAATCTACTCAACACATATATAATTGGCAAATCACAGGACCACGCCACTTTCGTGGAACGGGTTTACTCCATCGGATTGCCAGTGCTTTAAAACAAATCTTTCTTTTAAACATCGCTATGCTTTTTATAAAAATGAAGCCGTTATAAGACTCAGTTCCCATCACACAATGCAACGCAAACCGGAGGATAGAGTTTTTACCTTATAACGGCCAAGATATGCTTGATACGAATAAAACAAAGGCATTTAATATTATTGCTAGTGTTTATATGTTTTGAAATCAATTTCAAATCATAACTATCAATCATAGACGGCATTAATGCCCCATACCACTATGTCGCCATATATAGGTATACAATCAAAACCGCACGATCACGTATTTGGAAATTGAATTTCCGTCATGAACCAAGGCAAAAGATAGTCCTTACCGAATTCGAGACTGCCTAGCCCGAGTCTCAGGATCAGAACGCATCGATCCTTGGATCGTCAGGGCCGGTCCACACGGAGTGGATTAAAAATGCCTGAGCACTACGTTTCGCCGCCCTTTGGGGCGTAAGCGAGCCAACAAGTGACTCCATCGGACCCGGATCGTCCGATCTAACCGAGGCGCCTCGCAACAGCAACAACCACATAAGTCAAACTCGTCAGGGCGTGTAAAACCACTGACGCCACTTTTAGCTAGGAGGAAACGCATGCCCTCCCTGATGTCCTCTCCCGTTTTAGGTTCATACCGGGGTGTGAGGCTCGCGAATTCACGTTATACACAAAGCTACGCCACACAGGCGGTGCTTTGATCATCACCACAAGACTTTGCTTTTCAACAGAAGCCCTGATCACTGCATCTTAGCATGCCACACAGAATAAATCCTATGTCAAACACACAGTCCATTTACAAGTCCGTTCTGGGTCTGAACGAAACCGGAGGCACTAAATACCTCGCAAACCCTTCGATCAACACGTACGTCTGAACGATCACCACTCATTATCCATATTTCGGGATGCCTCCCAATCAGGACCTCGGTTACCATCCAAACGAGGTGAAGATCTCCGGTCTTCGACCATCGTCTTCATCTTCGAATTTCAATCGTCGGTCGATTATTCGAAATGAGAATTAACTCGGCCTTTTCAAATAATTCACGTATATTTAGAATTTCAAATCGATTTATTTCAATGATTAAATTATTCGACAACACCAATTGTGTTCTTTAATATAGTTTTCACACCAAACACATTCAACCATCAAACATCACATAAATCAAGCAAATTCAGTTTATTTCCATTCCATATCACTTACGATATTTTATAACTATTTATCGCTATTTTTATTTATTTTAAAATAGCCATTTTATTCAAAACGACGCTTCGGGCCATAAGGCGGCCGTGGCACTGTTTTTCTTCAGATTTGATTTACACATATCTGAAAATCTAACCGTTGGATCTTCACAAAATTTACATCATTAGAAAGGTCTTTTCAAAACGAATCCAACGGTTCCAGTTTCGGGAAAATCCGACGGTCGGATCTCCCGGTACAATCGTTTGAATTTTCGATTTCAAAATACGAACTGCAGCGTCGTTATTCGATTAAATATAATTTTATTTATATATATAAATAAATATAATCGTTTCTGGCACTGTTTTTCTTCAGATTTGAATTAAACATTCCAGACAATCCAACCGTTGGATTTCTACAAGGTTGGTGCCGTTGGAAAGATTATTCCAAGGCGAACCCAACGGTTGAGGTTTCGGGAAAATCCAATGGTCGGATTTCCCGTACTAGTCGTTTGAAATCACGGTTTCAAAATACGAACTGCACGGCCTCGTTTCGTTTTAATTTTATTTATATTTATATAGTTATATAAATATAGTTCATTCAATGATTTCTATATCGTTTTCACTTCAAAAATTTTTCTAACTCCTTAAATTTTGGAAAAATTTCGCCATAACCTCCCCTGCACCGGGAGCGTCGGGAAATCGCAAATAGCGTCCCGGTCCTTCTAATCTCAAAAAGAAAAAGAAAAAGCCAAGCGGCTAGCCAACAGGCTCAAAATCATCACCCAAACAAATCAGTAAATGTGTACCTATTTGTCGGGCACAAATTTTATTCCTCTTCTCTAGCCCCTTTGCTATAACCTGTTCAATGAATATGCATGTACATATATATACAGTTCATATCATTTTTCATTTTCTATTCAACTTCATATTTGATTTCTATTTGGTTTAAAAACTCCATTCATTCTAATGTTACATAAATAGGTGCAAATCATTTCATTAGCTAATTAATGAATATTTCAACTCATATATGTTTATTTTGAACAAGTGGCTATTTTAACACTTCACATTTCAACGATTTATACATACAATAAAAATGTGATTTTTATTGTAAAATAATTTATTTCAAAACACTATTTTTCTATATAGTTCATATAGTCTATAAAAGGTGCTTTTTTTTTATTATCAAACAATTTATTTCAAAATATGAATACCATTCAACACATGAATTTCTAAACAACGAATGAATATCAATTCAACACATGAATGTTTCTATAGTTTTTATATATCGATAAAAATGTGATTTTTATTATCGAACTATTTATTTCAAAATATGAATACCATTCAACACATGAATTTCTAAACAACGAATGAATATCAATTCAACACATGAATGTTTCTATAGTTTTTATATATCGATAAAAAATGTGATTTTTATTATCGAACTATTTATTTCAAAATATGAATACCATTCAACACATGAATTTCTAAACAACGAATGAATATCAATTCAACACATGAATGTTTCTATAGTTTTTATATATCGATAAAAATGTGATTTTTATTATCGAACTATTTATTTCAAAATATGAATTCCATTCAACACATGAATTGCTAAACAACGAATGAATATCAATTCAACACATGAATGTTTTCTATAGTTTTTATATATAGATAAAAATGTGATTTTTATTATCGAACAATTTATTTCAAAATAAGAATACCATTCAACACATGAATTTCTAAACAACGAATGAATATCAATTCAACACATGAATGTTTTCTATATAAGGAATAAATATAGTTTAAGCATATGAAAATAATTCAAACACACAAATATTATTCAAAATTTCGGCAGCATAACGGCAGGGTAGTTACACCGGCACCGTCCCTAGTACGGCTCCTCGCTCTACCTTAAAACCTCGCGGTTTTTGACAATGGGAAACATGCATCTAGTTCGCACGCAGGCGGCATGTATATATTTTTATTCATTTCCACAAACTAATCCTAAGTGGTTTCAACCAAATATTTCACAACCACAAACGGGTATTTTTCAACCACAATCAACCAATATCCATCACAAACAATCCCAAACAATCATTCAATTTTCACCACAATTTCAACCAATAAATATCGTCCATGGTTTGTGGACGAGGGGGCGTATATATATATATATATAAATATATAGCAATTTATATGTAACACCCCACTCCCGCTATGATCACTCACTAAGGGAATGCCATAGCATCGGTGGAGTATTTTAGTGAATATAGAACAGAAAAATTACAACAAGACAGATATAAATAGTACTTGAAATTTTAAAACATCATCTCATAACAGCGGAAGTAAAACATGTCTGGTTACATCATAAAACCACAATAAAGGTCAAGTACAATATCCATCAAAATAAAGAAGTACATAATCCCACTCTCATACAATAGCCAAACAAAAGAAAAGATAACTGGATAACTGGAGCTTTACATCTATCCAAGCTCCTAAAGACTGGAACAGCAATCCGATCAAGCTCCACTACTGCTAGGATCCACCGTAGGACCTGAGGGTTGGGAAAAAGATAAAAACAACAGGGTCAGACATAAGTCTGAGCGAGTCCTATAACTTTAACAATACAATCGTTAAAGTAACCAGAGAAGACATAAACTGATATACGGTAACATATAGGGATGAATGGCTACCCTAAGCAGTCAACTAAACGAAGATAAAGGATAAAGACGCATCTACCCTCCCTAAGGTAAATTACTAAACTGCACCACACCAGTCGTTCCTAACTTAAAGGTTGATCCCACCCAAGGACTTATAAAATTTACTAATTAGTACCTGCGTACCCCTAGGTGACCAAGTAGGCGCCACGGGGCCCTACAATCCACTAGGTGTACACACTACTTCCCATTCGATCGGCTCCCTAACGTAGATACCCGTGCTGGCCCCACCGTGGGATGTATCATTCCCCAATGTGGCAACCTGATGAAACTAAAGGTGCACGGCTTATATCTACTCGATGCAACAACGGCTTACCTACCAGCCCGGGCCCACTCACGCATATGAAGCCCGTTGGACTTGCGTTGCCACCGCTAACCCGTTTGCCTCTTACAGTCAAGCCCAGTATGCGTGTCCCGTCCTCGACATGGGTCGAGCCCACAAAGATACGTATGGGTTACTGGTTGAAATGGGCCTCCACAAGCTACCCACCTAAGCTTGTCCCTTTTTCTAGTATATCCCACTTAACCCTTTAATCATGTTTTAATTACATGTTCTATTTTGGTTAAGTATTCTAATCGTATTTTCTATTGCCACCCAAGGCAACCACTAGATTTTCTCATGCCACCCGAGGCACCCACTTAACCCCTCATGTCCCTCTACATGCTAATGTGGTTAAGTGTTTCTTAATTAATTAATTAAGAACGTAACCTTTGTAAAGACCTCTCACATTAGACTGTCTTTTATGACCGCTGGTTAAGCCGGTTGGGTCCGGGCAGCCTTATGTCATAACAGAGTCTAACCTCGTGTCTTTACATTAATTACGTATTTAGTTTGTGCCTAAGACCTCTCACATTGGGCTAACATTTGTAGCAACTGGTTAAGCCGGTTGGGTCCGGGCAGTTTTACGCTACAACTGAGTCCAACCTCGTGTCTTAGTCAATTAATTACACCTAATTAATCACCCTCATAATTTTATATTAATTATCCCTAATTAATCAAGTTTTCTTAACATGGGTAGACCTAACTTAATAGGTAAATTCCCATGGGGTAGACCTAACTCAATAGGTAAATTCCCAACACATAGTATGGGTACACCTAACCAAATAGGCAAATTCCCATACTATGTTTATTTATTTTGTGTTATGCATAATTATATTAATTTCACACAATCTTATTAACTTATGCATTTAATTACCCCATCGTTCCCACGTAATTTCGTTCATGATATAACACATATAAAAGGTGTCAACTTGCATATGAATGAACATGTTTCAAAGGTGCCATCTTGCATATTAACAAACACATAACTTGCATATGAACTTGCATAACATGTCACATAACTTGCATATAATATGTCACATAACTTACATATTCATTTTGCATAACAAACTTGCATATTAGCTTATAGACTTGCATAATGTGTCATCATGAACTTGCATATTAATAAACATGTAACTTGCATATTTACATACATGTAACTCGCATATTAACAAACATGTAACTTGCATATAAAGAAACATGTAACTTGCATATTTACATACATGTAACTTGCATATTAACAAACATGTAACTTGCATATTAACAAACATGTAACTTGCATATTTACATACATGTAACTTGCATATTAACAAACATGTAACTTGCATATTAACAAACATGTAACTTGCATAGCATATTACCATGAACTTGCATAACATGCATATGATTACATAGCCCACAACTTGCATATTTAGCATCATGCAAACATAACATACATCATATTAAACTTGCATAAGCTTACATACTCAACATGCATAAACATAAGATTAATGCTAACATCATATCATATGATTCAAAGCTCATTAACCCACATACAAAACCATAAATCTCATCACATCTCATCTAATTAGTTTACCAAAAGATCATCAAAGTGATAGAAACTCACAACTAGCAACTTTGAACACCAAATGAAGAAGATTAAGATGCTAAGAAGGGATTAGAAGTTGATTAGAGAGTGATTAGCATGCAACCCTCTTCATAAAATTAGTGGAGGCCATGAGAGCTAGCATTTTGCCATAGTTTAGTCACTAGGTTTAATTATGAATGAATTAGGGTAGGTTAGGGTCTTATTTATAGATTAGGCAAGTGTTTTAGGCCATAGGATTAACCCTAGATTCAATCCAAGCCATCAAAGCATGTCTTGGGGAAGAAGTCAAGTGTAGGAACCATCTAGGGCCTTTAGATTAAAGATGGACCATGAGAACCATTCAAATGCAAAATCTGCACTTGAGCGAATCGGCCCACGGGTTGACAGCCAAACACCCTGGATTAACCCCTAGTCGACCCAGCGGGCTCAAAAATCGGCCGGTTCGGTTATTCCCCTCTCCCAATTCGCTGTTTTGAGCATTTTTGCATATTTATTTATTAAATTTTCAATTATATATATATATATATCAATATATATATATATATATATCTACACAACCCATTTCACTTAATTAAGTATACTTTAATTTGGGAATTTTCGTGAAACTTCGCGAGGCCATATCTTGGTCATACGGACTCCGATTTTCGAAAACTCGGACTCTATTTCGCGTATTTTTCCGAGACGAACACAATGGCATAGCCCGTTTCCCTTGATTCCCATTTTAGAATTAAATTCTGCCTCGATTTATGTTATTACAGCTTATTGAAAATACGGGTTGTTACATTATATATAGCTATTCACATTCAATTTCAACACATATATATATATAATTTTTAAATCAGAAATCTCACCAATAGCTATCCAACTGCACGACTCTTCCTAATAGAAATCTTCGCCTTTTGTTGCTTTCGCCCGTATTCTCTACACATGTAAAAATAGAATTTTTACTATGTTATTCAATATATAAAAATCGAATTTTGACTTCGCTATTCAATATATAAAAATATGATTTTTACTTTTGCTTTCAACATATAAAAATATGATTTTTACTTTTGCCTTCAACTTATAAAAATATGATTTTTACTTTTGCTTTCAACATATAAAAATATGATTTTTACTTTTGCTTTCAACTTATAAAAATATGATTTTTACTTTTGATTTCAACTTATAAAAATATGATTTTTACTTTTGCTTTCAACATATAAAAATATGATTTTTACTTTTGCTTTCAACATATAAAAATATGATTTTTACTTTTGCTAAAAGAAATCAGTTTTATTCTTTTACAAAATCAATTTTTATCTTTTTACAAAATTCAGTTTTTTTTTACTTTTAAAAATATTCAGTTTTAAACTACTTTTAAAACAAAACAGTTTTAATCTTTTTAAAACAAAATCAGTTTATTTCTTTAAAAATCTCAGTTTTACTTCTATAAAAATTTCATTTTAAACCTTTATAAATAAATCAGTTTAAACCTTTTTAAAAAACCAGTTTATATATAAAATAAAAATAAAATAAATAAAAATAAAATACAATTTAAAACTTACAGTGCTTCGAAGAAAAAGGGGGGGATGAAGAGGTCGTCGGCGGCACTTCTGGGGGGGGGGGGGGGGGCTTCGCCGGAGCTAGCGCGATTTGGGGGGGGAAGCTCGTGGGTGTCGCGGTGCTTAAGGGGGGGGGGGGCTCGTGGGTGTTGCGAAGCGGAGGAGGATCGGGAGGCGATGGCTTGACTTCGGGGTTTCAGCTAGGCGGCGATGGGCTCGGGGCTCGGGGCGTCGATCGCAAGCTGACCTTTTACATACGACCTCTAAACGAGGCCCACCGCCTGTCGCCCATAGCGTTTTACCCCCATTTCGAACACAATGGGATATGTATCGCAAGCTGGTTTGATCGTTACAGCCAGTTTCCTTTTGAATTTTCTTTTAAATCATTATATTGAATTTTAAACGTACATTTCAAATTACCGGGGCCCCATACTAACTAGAAAAATTCCAGAAAAATATTTTCTAGCTTCGTATTGACGATACGGTCCTAACAAAACTAGTTTCGTCGAATTCTGAGACCGTTTGAAAAATGGCCAATTTCCAGTCGATTAAAATCAACAGAAACTGGTCAAACGCGTTTTCTTTTGCCACGCTCACATATTGATTCGAAAAATTATGAAATTTGAAACCTAGCAATAACCTGACACTGCGGATCTAACAAAAGTGGTTTCGTCTAAATCCGAGGTCATTTGCAAAATGTCCATTTTTAAGGGCCTGAATTTCATAGCGACTATTCAGAATTTTCAACTGGACATATCTTTTGATTCCCGCTATCAAATTTCGACTGGTCGGATTCGTTAGAAAGATATCATCAATTAGATACTAATGTTTTTGGTCTCACTAAAATCCGGATTGTTTTGCCCCCGGTATATTCAATTGAAGTTTGAAATCGAATTATCGAACTACCGCGCCATTTCCAATTCTAAATATAATTATAATTAATTATATTCGTTTTCAAATGTCGATTCAACTCAGTTTTCATCGCCATTACTTAAAATATTTATTTTAAATATTTAAAATCCATTATTTTAGCCAATTTAAAATTTTTAAATTGGTTCAGATTTTCTGGGTCGTTACAATCTCCCCCACTTAAAACTTTTCGTCCCCGAAAAGGAATAAAGTCGAAAGTGGTTTGATAAATCTACAATCCCACAATACAACAGCCAATTTGTTTTTTTAATATTCTGAGTATAGAATAAACAATGCACATCCATGGGAAGAAAATAGCAACAGAATAGAGAATTAAAAGGTAATGCAAAGTAGGTTAAATGTACCTTGCACCAGAGTCAATCAGAGATATCTACTCGGCATCTAGGATAAGCTTTCTGAATGCTCTCCTCAGTTTCCCAAGTACAATCTCGCGGATCTCCACTCCATTGCACTTTGACTAAGTGAACCTTCTTGTTTCTCAGCTCTTTGGTTTCTTTGCCGATAATCTTTAGCGGCTCTCGCCTCACAGCTAATTCTGGAGTAATTTCAATGTCTTGCTGAGCTGCTTCTTCCACGATCAAGTCTGGATCATGAACGTGCTTTCGAAGTTGAGATATGTGAAATACATCATGCACACCAGGCAACCAGTCAGGCAGTTTGACCCTATAAGCAAGAGTTCCAATCCGTTCCAGAATAGGAAACGGACCAATGAATTTGGGTGCTAACTTTCCAGTTTTACCGAACCGGATAACTCCTCTCATCGGCGATACTTTCAAATATACATAGTCGCCAACCTCAAAGGATATATCTCTTCTTCTTTTATCGGCATAGCTCTTTTGTCGGCTTTGAGCGGCGAGTAATCGCTTCTTAATAAAATCGACTTTGTCAGCAGCTTCGCGAATCATATCAGGACCCAACACAAGTCTATTTCCAGGCTCGACCCAACAAGCAGGAGATCGGCACGGTCTACCATACAATGCTTCGAATGGCGACATTGTCAGACTCGCCTGATAGCTGTTGTTATAAGAGAATTCAGCCAAATGAAGATGGTCTTCCCATGATCCACCGAAGTCTATAACACAAGCCCGCAACAGATCTTCTAAAATGCGATTCACCCTCTCAGTCTGACCGTCTGTCTGAGGATGATAAGCGGTGCTCAAGTTTAACTTCGTTCCCAGCTCGACTTGAAATGCTTCCCAGAATTTACTAGTGAAAATTGTATCTCTATCACTTACTATACTGAGCGGCACTCCATGCAGTCTAACTATTTCCCTGAAATAAATCTGCGCCAGACTCTGAGCGGTTCTATTTGATTTGACAGGTATGAAATGAGCGGTCTTCGTGAAGCGATCTACGATCACCCAAATACTGTCATTTCCCTTTCTGGTTCTGGGCAAACCATCAATGAAATCCATAGAAATATGTTCCCACTTCCAGCCAGGAACTTCTAGCGGTTGTAATAACCCAGCCAATTTCTGTTGGTCGCTTTTAACTAGCTGGCAAGTAGGGCATCGGCTAACATATATCGAAACGTCTCTTTTCATGGCCTTCCACCAGAAAGTTCTTTTGAGATCGTTATACATTTTGGCCACACCAGGATGGATACTCAACTTGGACTTGTGACACTCGTCTAACACTTCCCTTTTTAACTCTGGGATGTCAGGAACACAAATCCTTCCTCTTAACCTCAAGGTCTCGTCGTTATCTATTTGAAAACACGAGGGTTCGCCTTTCTGAATTCTTTTAATCATATCCTTAATAAAATTATCCTCCTTCTGAAGAATAGATATTTTGTCAATCAAGGATGTCGTGATAATAAAGCTGGCGATCATTACATTCTTTCTGCTCAGCGCATCGGCCACGACATTGGCTTTCCCTGGAGTATATATAATTTCAAAGTCATAAGCTGCAAGAAACTCCAGCCAACGTTGCTGTCTCAGATTCAAGTCCTTCTGAGTGAACAGATACTTTAATGACTGATGATCTGTAAACAGTTCGAATCTCTCACCGAGAAGATAGTGTCTCCAGATTTTCAAAGAGAATATGATAGCCAATAACTCAAGATCATGAGTTACGTAGTTTTTCTCGTGCGGCTTCAGTTGACGGCTAGCATAGGCAATTACTTGGCCTCTTTGCATTAACACTGCGCCAAGGCCCTCTCTAGACGCATCAGTCCAGACTTTCAAATCTTGGTTGCCATCGATGATGGTTAACACTGGAGCTGTAGTTAATCTCAACTTTAGCTCTTCGAAAGCCTCCTCACTCTCTTCAGTCCATTTGAACTTAGAATGCTTCTTTGTAAGCTTTGTTAAGTGACCAGATATCTTCGAAAAGTCTTTAACGAACTTCCGATAATAGCTAGCCAATCCAAGAAAACTGCGGACTTCAGTGGGAGTACTGGGCTGTTTCCAATTCTGAATAGCTGTGATTTTGCTTGGATCCACAGCGATTCCATCTTTCGATACGACGTGGCCCAGAAATTTCACTTCATCTTGCCAGAATATACATTTGGAAAACTTGGCTTTTAATACATTCCTTCTGAGGATTTCTAGAACCTGTTCCAGATGCTTTTCATGTTCGGCCTTTGATTTAGAGAAGATTAGAATATCATCAATAAAAACCAGAACAAATTTATTCAATACTCCTCTGAATACTCTGTTCATCAGATCGACGAAGTAAGCTGGAGCGTTACATAAGCCGAACGGCATTACTAACCACTCGTAGAATAGGTCGGGGCCTCTGAACGCTGTCATTGGAACACACTCTTCGGCAATTCGAAGTTGATGGAATCCTGTAGCTAGGTCCATTCGTGAGAATACTTGTGCTCCATTTAATCGATCCAACAAATCATCAATCCGCGGCAATGGATATTTGTTCTTTATAGTCTGCTTGTTTAAATCACGATAATCCACACATAGACGTAGAGTACCGTCAGATTTTGGGACAAATACCACTGCTGCACCCCAATCAGAGAAACTAGGCCTGATCAGACCTTTCCATACTAGCTGTCGTGTTTGATTGTCTAATTCCTCCTTCTCTTTCAAGGACATTCTTCGAATAGCGTGAACTACTGGCCTTGCATTGGGAATCAAAGCAATCTTGAAATCTATTTCTCTCTGCGGAGGTAAACGAACGACTTCCTCAAACACATCCGCATAATCCTTGACGACAGGAATATCTTTAATGAGGTCAGGAATATTCTCTGTGATTTCAGGGATATTTTCTATTTGGGCTGGAGAAACATTTAGAGCCGCCCAGAAATCTTTTCTATTTGATGTTGGGCCTTCACACGGAATGGTTATATAACCCCCTGATTTAATCTTAGCCCTAACAACTCTCTCGGCGCATCTAACCTCTGCTTCATATTTGGTTAACCAATCCAATCCCAGAATAAGATCGAATTCATCAAAATTCATGACGACAGAGATAATGGGGAATTTATAGCAAGAAAAAGAGACGGGTACTGCACAAACCCAACTGAGATTGATGGAACATCCAACTGGATTTCGGACAGTCATTGGCTCTTTGAGCTTCTTCAAATTCAAATCCAACTTCTTGACTGCACCCTTTGCAATAAAGCTTCTTGACGCGCCTGTGTCAAACAGTACTTTAACTGGAATGTTTTTGACATTGAGCGTGCCTTCTAAAACATCTGGTCTTTCTTGGCCAGCTGAGGGCCCAGACGCTTCTGCTACTTCATTCTAATGTTACATAAATCACTATATTGAGACGACCCGATTTCCCGTTCTCACGGAAACAAGGTTATCTTTTGGAATATAACACAGAAACAGATAATAGCAGAACATAATTAAATAAATACACCAGAATGAACAACAAAATATACTGGATAAAAGTAATCATCAGAATTACACAGTATACAGGATCTTACTTAGTACAAATACAGATCAGCTATACATAAATGTCTACAGCGGAAATAAACAAAATATGTACAATAGGAGCTGAACAGCATAAAAAGAAATAAATGATAGAATCCATCTTCAGCTCCAGCTATCCAGAAAGAACCAGCTAAACCTGAATACAAGGCTGCCCGTGTAGAAAGAGGGGCACCCGAGTTTGAGAGTGAAACAAACTACGAGTCAGTCATGGGACTGGTATGAGAAATCTACTCAACACATATATAATTGGCAAATCACAGGACCACGCCACTTTCGTGGAACGGGTTTACTCCATCGGATTGCCAGTGCTTTAAAACAAATCTTTCTTTTAAACATCGCTATGCTTTTTATAAAAATGAAGCCGTTATAAGACTCAGTTCCCATCACACAATGCAACGCAAACCGGAGGATAGAGTTTTTTACCTTATAACGGCCAAGATATGCTTGATACGAATAAAACAAAGGCATTTAATATTATTGCTAGTGTTTATATGTTTTGAAATCAATTTCAAATCATAACTATCAATCATAGACGGCATTAATGCCCCATACCACTATGTCGCCATATATAGGTATACAATCAAAACCGCACGATCACGTATTTGGAAATTGAATTTCCGTCATGAACCAAGGCAAAAGATAGTCCTTACCGAATTCGAGACTGCCTAGCCCGAGTCTCAGGATCAGAACGCATCGATCCTTGGATCGTCAGGGCCGGTCCACACGGAGTGGATTAAAAATGCCTGAGCACTACGTTTCGCCGCCCTTTGGGGCGTAAGCGAGCCAACAAGTGACTCCATCGGACCCGGATCGTCCGATCTAACCGAGGCGCCTCGCAACAGCAACAACCACATAAGTCAAACTCGTCAGGGCGTGTAAAACCACTGACGCCACTTTTAGCTAGGAGGAAACGCATGCCCTCCCTGATGTCCTCTCCCGTTTTAGGTTCATACCGGGGTGTGAGGCTCGCGAATTCACGTTATACACAAAGCTACGCCACACAGGCGGTGCTTTGATCATCACCACAAGACTTTGCTTTTCAACAGAAGCCCTGATCACTGCATCTTAGCATGCCACACAGAATAAATCCTATGTCAAACACACAGTCCATTTACAAGTCCGTTCTGGGTCTGAACGAAACCGGAGGCACTAAATACCTCGCAAACCCTTCGATCAACACGTACGTCTGAACGATCACCACTCATTATCCATATTTCGGGATGCCTCCCAATCAGGACCTCGGTTACCATCCAAACGAGGTGAAGATCTCCGGTCTTCGACCATCGTCTTCATCTTCGAATTTCAATCGTCGGTCGATTATTCGAAATGAGAATTAACTCGGCCTTTTCAAATAATTCACGTATATTTAGAATTTCAAATCGATTTATTTCAATGATTAAATTATTCGACAACACCAATTGTGTTCTTTAATATAGTTTTCACACCAAACACATTCAACCATCAAACATCACATAAATCAAGCAAATTCAGTTTATTTCCATTCCATATCACTTACGATATTTTATAACTATTTATCGCTATTTTTATTTATTTTAAAATAGCCATTTTATTCAAAACGACGCTTCGGGCCATAAGGCGGCCGTGGCGCTGTTTTTCTTCAGATTTGATTTACACATATCTGAAAATCTAACCGTTGGATCTTCACAAAATTTACATCATTAGAAAGGTCTTTTCAAAACGAATCCAACGGTTCCAGTTTCGGGAAAATCCGACGGTCGGATCTCCCGGTACAATCGTTTGAATTTTCGATTTCAAAATACGAACTGCAGCGTCGTTATTCGATTAAATATAATTTTATTTATATATATAAATAAATATAATCGTTTCTGGCGCTGTTTTTCTTCAGATTTGAATTAAACATTCCAGACAATCCAACCGTTGGATTTCTACAAGGTTGGTGCCGTTGGAAAGATTATTCCAAGGCGAACCCAACGGTTGAGGTTTCGGGAAAATCCAATGGTCGGATTTCCCGTACTAGTCGTTTGAAATCACGGTTTCAAAATACGAACTGCACGACCTCGTTTCGTTTTAATTTTATTTATATTTATATAGTTATATAAATATAGTTCATTCAATGATTTCTATATCGTTTTCACTTCAAAAATTTTTCTAACTCCTTAAATTTTGGAAAAATTTCGCCATAACCTCCCCTGCACCGGGAGCGTCGGGAAATCGCAAATAGCGTCCCGGTCCTTCTAATCTCAAAAAGAAAAAGAAAAAGCCAAGCGGCTAGCCAACAGGCTCAAAATCATCACCCAAACAAATCAGTAAATGTGTACCTATTTGTCGGGCACAAATTTTATTCCTCTTCTCTAGCCCCTTTGCTATAACCTGTTCAATGAATATGCATGTACATATATATACAGTTCATATCATTTTTCATTTTCTATTCAACTTCATATTTGATTTCTATTTGGTTTAAAAACTCCATTCATTCTAATGTTACATAAATAGGTGCAAATCATTTCATTAGCTAATTAATGAATATTTCAACTCATATATGTTTATTTTGAACAAGTGGCTATTTTAACACTTCACATTTCAACGATTTATACATACAATAAAAATGTGATTTTTATTGTAAAATAATTTATTTCAAAACACTATTTTTCTATATAGTTCATATAGTCTATAAAAGGTGCTTTTTTTTTATTATCAAACAATTTATTTCAAAATATGAATACCATTCAACACATGAATTTCTAAACAACGAATGAATATCAATTCAACACATGAATGTTTCTATAGTTTTTATATATCGATAAAAATGTGATTTTTATTATTGAACTATTTATTTCAAAATATGAATACCATTCAACACATGAATTTCTAAACAACGAATGAATATCAATTCAACACATGAATGTTTCTATAGTTTTTATATATCGATAAAAAATGTGATTTTTATTATCGAACTATTTATTTCAAAATATGAATACCATTCAACACATGAATTTCTAAACAACGAATGAATATCAATTCAACACATGAATGTTTCTATAGTTTTTATATATCGATAAAAATGTGATTTTTATTATCGAACTATTTATTTCAAAATATGAATTCCATTCAACACATGAATTGCTAAACAATGAATGAATATCAATTCAACACATGAATGTTTTCTATAGTTTTTATATATAGATAAAAATGTGATTTTTATTATCGAACAATTTATTTCAAAATAAGAATACCATTCAACACATGAATTTCTAAACAACGAATGAATATCAATTCAACACATGAATGTTTTCTATATAAGGAATAAATATAGTTTAAGCATATGAAAATAATTCAAACACACAAATATTATTCAAAATTTCGGCAGCATAACGGCAGGGTAGTTACACCGGCACCGTCCCTAGTACGGCTCCTCGCTCTACCTTAAAACCTCGCGGTTTTTGACAATGGGAAACATGCATCTAGTTCGCACGCAGGCGGCATGTATATATTTTTATTCATTTCCACAAACTAATCCTAAGTGGTTTCAACCAAATATTTCACAACCACAAACGGGTATTTTTCAACCACAATCAACCAATATCCATCACAAACAATCCCAAACAATCATTCAATTTTCACCACAATTTCAACCAATAAATATCGTCCATGTTTTGTGGACGAGGGGGCGTATATATATATATATATATATATATATATAAATATATAGCAATTTATATATAGCTATTCACATTCAATTTCAACACATATATATATAATTTTTAAATCAGAAATCTCACCAATAGCTATCCAACTTCAAGACTTCTTAATAGAAATCTTCGCCTATTTGTCGCTTTCACCCGTATTCTCTGCATATGTAAAAATCGAATTTTTACGATGTTATTCAATATATAAAAATCTGATTACTACCTCGACTTTCGATAAATAAAAATATGATTTTTACTTTCGACTTTCGATATATAAAAAATATGATTTTTACTTTTCTAAAAGAAATCAGTTTTATTCTTTTACAAAATCAGTTTTTATCTTTTTAAAGAAATCAGTTTTCACTTTTAAAACAATTCAGTTTTCACCTTTAAAACAATTCAGTTTTCTACTTTTCTAAAAGAAATCAGTTTTAATTTCTTTTTAAAATATCAGTTTTAAAATTCCTTAAAAGAAATCAGTTTTAAAAATTCTTTTATAAAAATCTGTTTTACACTTTTAAAACTTTCAGTTTTTATACTTTTAAAAATATTCAGTTTTTACTTTATAAAAATTTCTGTTTTCTATATTCTTTTAAAAATTCTGTTTTTATAATCTTTTAAAAATTCTGTTTTGTTTTTTTTTTTTTTATAAAAATATTCAGTTTTACTTAATAAAAATTTCTGTTTTAAACTTAATAAAAATTTCTGTTTTTAAACTTAATCAAAATTTCTGTTTTTAAAATCTTTTTAAAAATTCTGTTCTGTTTTTTTTTTTTATAAAAATATTCAGTTTTATAGAACTTAAAAATAAAAAGAAGAATAAAATACTTACAGAGGAGCGGGGGGGGGGGGGGGGGGGAAGGTCTTCGCCGATGGTCGTCGGCGCTCGCTTTGAGGTGGCAGCTTCGATCTGGAGGCGTCGAGACGAGGGGCGGCTCGGAGTTGGAGGCGGCGCGAGCTTGGGGTCTCGGGTCTTCGTCGATGCAGGGCTTCGGGGTTCGAACGAGGGGCGGGAGGTCGAGGTACGGCGGCGATGACTGGAGGGAGGGGCGGCGATCCGATTTAGGTTTTTAGGGTTTTTGTTTTTTTTTTCTTCTGAAAATAAAAGGGAACGGGGGGGGGGGGGGGGGGGGCAGTGAAGATAAAGGGAGGGAAAGGGAATTAAAAGATATTTTTTTTTTATTTTTTTTATTTAATTATTTAATTTCGCAAATAGGTTGACTTTTACATATGACCTCGAAACGAGGCCCACCGCCTGTCGTCCATAGCGTTTTACCCCCATTCCGAACACAATGGGATATGTATCGCAAGCTGGTTTGATCATTACAATCGGTTTCCTTTTGAATTTACATTTAAATCACTATATTGAATTTTAAACGCACATTTCAAATTACCGGGGTCACATACTAACTAGAAAAATTCCAGAAAAATATTTTCTAGCTTCGTATTGACGATACGGTCCTAACAAAACTAGTTTCGTCGAATTCTGAGACCGTTTGAAAAATGGCCAATTTCCATTCGATTAAAATCAACTGAAACTGGTCAAACGCGTTTTCCTTTGCCACGCTCACATATTGATTCGAAAAATTATGAAATTTGAAATCTAGCAATAACTTGACACTGCGGACCCAACAAAAGTGGTTTCGTTGAAATCCGAGGTCATCTGCAAAATGTCCATTTTTAAGGGCCTGAATTCCATAGCGACTATTCAGAATTTTCAACTGGACATATCTTTTGATTCCCGCTATCAAATTTCGATTGGTTAGATTCGTTAGAAAGATATTACCAATAAGATCCTAATGATTTTGGTTTCACCAAAATCCGGATTGTTTTGCACCCGGTATATTCAATCGAAGTTTGAAATCGAATTATCGAACTACCGCGCCATTTTCAATTCTATATATAATTATAATTAATTATATTCGTTTTCAAATGTCGATTCAAACTTAGTTTTCATCGCCATTACTTAAAATATTTATTTTAAATATTTAAAATCCATTATTTTAGCCAATTAAAAATTTTTAAATTGGTTCAGATTTTCTGGGTCGTTACAATCTCCCCCACTTAAAACTTTTCGTCCCCGAAAAGGAATAAAGTCGAAAGTGGTTTGATAATTCTACGATCACACAATACAACAACCAATTTGTTTTTAATATTCAGAGTATAGAATAAACAATGCACATTCATGGGAAGAAAATAGCAACAGAATAGAGAATTAAATGGTAATGCAAGGTAAAGTAAATGTACCTTGCACCAGAGTCAATCAGAGATATCCACTCGGCATCTGGGGTAAGCTTTCTGAATGCTCTCCTCAGTTTCCCAAGTACAATCGCGCGGATCTCCACTCCATTGCACTTTGACTAAGTGAACCTTCTTGTTCCTCAGCTCTTTGGTTTCTTTGCCGATAATCTTTAGCGGCTCTCGCCTCACAGCTAATTCTGGAGTAATTTCAATGTCCTGCTGAGCTGCTTCTTCCACGATCAAGTCTGGATCATGAACGTGCTTTCGAAGTTGAGATATATGAAATACATCATGAACTCCAGGCAACCAGTCAGGCAGTTTGACCCTGTAAGCGAGAGTTCCAATCCGTTCCAGAATAGGAAACGGACCAATGAATTTGGGCGCTAACTTTCCTGTTTTACCGAACCGGATAACTCCTCTCATCGGCGATACTTTCAAATATACATAGTCGCCAACTTCAAAGGATATATCTCTTCTTCTTTTATCAGCATAGCTCTTTTGTCGGCTTTGAGCGGCGAGTAATCGCTTCTTGATAAAATCAACTTTGTCGGCAGCTTCTCGAATCATATCGGGACCCAACACAAGTCTATTTCCTGGTTCGACCCAGCAAGCAGGAGATCGGCAAGGTCTACCATACAATGCTTCGAATGGCGACATTGTCAGACTCGCCCGGTAGCTGTTGTTATAAGAGAATTCAGCCAAATGCAGATGGTCTTCCCATGATCCACCGAAATCTATAACACAAGCCCGCAATAGATCTTCTAAAATGCGATTCACCCTCTCAGTCTGACCGTCTGTCTGAGGATGATAAGCGGTGCTCAAGTTTAACTTCGTCCCCAGCTCGACTTGAAATGCTTCCCAGAATTTGCTAGTGAAAATCGTATCTCTATCACTTACTATACTGAGTGGCACTCCATGTAGTCTAACTATTTCCCTGAAGTAAATCTGCGCCAGACTCTGAGCAGTTCTATTTGATTTGACAGGTATGAAATGGGCGGTCTTCGTGAAACGATCTACGATCACCCACCGCATTAAAGTAAAAATCATATTTTTATTTGTTGCTTTTAAAACAGTTTTAACACATCAGTTTTTAAATTACGTTTAAATAAAATAAAAATAAAATAATAAAAATAAAGGAAATACTTACGGGGGGGGAAAGAAGATCGGCGGCAGGGTTCGAACGGTGGTGTTGCTTCGTCGGTGCGGTCTCGAGGGGGAGGGGGGGCTGCTTCGTCGGTGCGGCGGTCTTGAGGGGGGCGACGGCGCTCCAGGGGGCTTCGTCGGGGTTCGTGCGAGGGGGGATGGCGATTTAGGTTTTAGGGTTTTTTTTTTTTTTTTTTTTTTTTTTTTTTTTTTTTTTTTTTTACTTTCGTCTGAATCGAAATGAAGGGGCGGTGGGCCTCGTTTCGAGGTCGTAAGTAAAAGTCAACTTTTTGAATAATTAAATAAAAAAAAAAAATATAATATTTTAATTTCTCTCCCTCCCTCCTTATCTCACAGACGGTACCACGCAGAAATAGACGGTACCCAAAGAAACAGACAGAACCAAGGGTACCCTAACTCCTACCCCCAAGCGATCGGCTCCCTAATACATAAATACCCTGTGTCGGCCCCACAGTAGGGTGTATCACTCCCTAAAGTGGCAACCTATTGGCACAGACCTATTTACAGATGTCACGGTGTCTTACATCCTCAGAGCAGACCGGATCCATGCACGCACGTGACCCGGTTGGAACGCACCATCAACACCCCTCGCCATTATCAGAATGAACCGCTTATAATTAGTTCAGTAAGCGTTCCCTGACCCCTACATAGCGTGGGGTCAAAGTTTTGATACCAGAAAGGGTTACTGACTAATATGGGTCCCAAACAATAGATGACACAAGTATTTCCCCTCCTAACCTTGTGTCCCCAGACTAGCAGATTTCAGACTAACTTGTTTACAAGTTTCAGACAGAGTTCAGATTACTAGCTCACAGATCAGACAATCAAGTTAACAAGTTTTCAGATTAACAGATCAGATGCACGGATTTAACAGACTTACAGATTGTCTAACTATGTATTGGGCCTACAGATTCACGAAACAGGTTTATTAGATTCATCAGTCCAGTTGGTTTAACCCTATCCACCCAACACGTTTTTAGACAACACATTTCTCTTAAATTTGCATTAATTAAATATTAATGCATAGACCTCTCACATTAGGTCGGTAGCTTGTGGCCGCTGGATGTGCCGGGCGGTTCCGGGTAGACTTCTACCACAAGCCAGAGCTAACCTTGTGTCTAAGCATATTTTAGTTATGCCTACGACCTCTCACATTAGACTGACAGTTTGCGGTTGCTGGTTAAGCCGGTTGGTTCTGGGCAGGCTTCTACCGCCAACAGAGTCTAACCTCGTGTCATAGCCAATTTATTCCAATACAGATTATATAGATATCAGACTAATTATGTCCATTTAATAGATTTAACTTCTTTAAGGTTACGACAGACTAATCAAATTTCCATGTTTTACTCAATCTTAGATCGAGCCTACGGATTTTCATACCCAAATTACAATTATTTAGCTTTCAACAGATTAGGCAATTCAACAGATAACAGATCTAGCAGATTAGGTGATTCAACAGATTAGCAGATTAGGCAATTCAACAGATAACTGATCTAGCAGATTAGGCGATTCAACGTATTTAGCAGATAACAGATTTAGCAGATTAGGCAATTCAACAGATTTAGCAGATTATATATTTCTAAAATTCTATTTTCATATCTTGCCTAATCATAAATTAAGCCTAAACTTACATGCCTAAATCATGGTCATAATTCATAATACAACATATGCCCAAACCTTTAGTTAAACTTTGCACAGTACAGAATATTCTCTAAAAGCCCAAATCATGGTATACCATATGAATTATGCCAAATTATAGCCTTTAATGCCAAATATCCAAAAATCCACTTTTAGGCATGTTCACATTGATAGTTATCCTATTATAATATAGGTCTCTACGCCTAAGTCACATATTCCTTTTTCAAGTCATGAATCATTACATAAAATTTAACCCAAAAGTCTAGATCTTTAAATTATAACATCTCAAAAATCAGATCTTAATTTTTATATGCATTATGTCACTAAGTTTCAAGTCACATGTTATCATACAATGATTTCTCTTCTTCAAAATTACAGAGTATACACAGATCTAGATCTAATTTTCAACATATGTCCATTTCTCAAATCAGTCAAAGATCAGTCATGTCCAATTATGCATTATCTGTTATTTGTCCCAAAATTTAGAGTTCGTGCGTTAATCTCCTATGAGATTTGGCGCAGGCTTGTGGTAGCTTGGCTATAAACAAAAAGGAAGAAAAGAGGGAACAAATACAGAACAGTCACAATCAAGATAGATCCACAAAAAAGTATGCATAACCTCAGATCCAGATTCACAAAAATGTCAAGATAATTATTAAATTTCATATCTGAAAATAACTGTACTCCCGATTGAAAAGGTAAATCTTGATTTATGGGATCTGTATTCTGACACTGAATAGCGCTCCTTTGGCGTAGACTATCGATTAGATTAGAAAATAGTTGTTCTCTTTTAACTCTATTCAGATTGGAAGAAGATGCACTAGTTCTAGTTTTGATTCTAGCAGAGTAGCGATGCCATTTTTTTATTTTAATAAGAATACAGGCAGAGTATAAGCAGAATGAAATTGTGTGGAGAGAAAGCTAGGTTTGGGGGTGCTTAAATAGGTTAGATCTCATCAATCCGGTCAGAAAGGCATCCGGGTGCAGAAAAATGGATCTGTCTCCAGATCTGGAAGCGGAGGGGGGAGGTCGACCCTAGTGTCGACCTGTTTACACAGGTCGAACCCCAGGTCGACCCTAGTGTCGACATGGGTCCTGGGTGGGAATTTTCCCGCCCAGCTCGGGTGTTTGTTTTGAATTTCGAAATCCGAAATTTTGAATTTCGGGCTAGTTTTTACTGAAACTTCTGAAGGCCATATCTTCTTCATACGGAGCCCGATTTACGCAAACTTGGACTCTATTCCAAGCAGAATTTCGAGACGAACGCAATGGCGTAACCCGTTTCCCTTCATTATTCTGTTATAATTTAATTATTCTGTTACAATTTAATTATTCTCTGATTTGTCATTCTTATGTTCATGGAAAATACGGGGTGTTACATCCTCCCCTGTACCGGTCAATCATTCAAACCCCAACTCGCCTCTCTAGGCCCCTTCCATTCAAAAAGAAAGTCAAAAAGCCATGCGGCTTGCTGATTCGGCACATAAAACCTCATTTGGAAATTTAAACATGTACCTTTTTGTCGGGCACTTAAATTAAAATCTTTATACTCTTCATTCACTTTATCCCATACCTGTCTAATATGCATGCACTTGCATTTTCCACTTTATTTCAATCGATACAACTATTTGGATATGATTACATTCAATTCCAATAATTAATTCTTTAATAAGTTCAATCGTTTTATTCACTTATAGTTTGAAATAGTAGTGTTCAAACGTATTTTATCCACTTATAAACAAATCGAATTTCATTTATAACTCAAGCCACATATTCGATTTTAAATTCTACTTTACCAATCCAATTTACATGACCAATCCAATTTACTTTACACCCCGTTAAGTTCCTTTCAAATTCCATTAACTAATCTCTTTTGTTAATTAGTCGATATCATTCTATAATCCAAACTCTGATTATATCCCAAAATCACTTCTTCTATTCGATTTGACTACATGTTTAATTTATAACTCAAATCTGGGTTGTCTAGTGGAAATTCATATTTTTATTTACTAAAATCCCTTTAATTAATTAATCGTTATGGTTTTTTAAACGATTTTACAATGACTTTTCTAAAATTTGATTTTGCTGTAACTCAAAATCTTTAAGACGGAATCTGGATTTTCTCCTCCACTCGAAAATTATTATTCAATAGGTCCAAATATTTCTGGTTTCATCAAATTCTGACTTATATCGAGTTCTGTATACTCGATTGAAGTTCGAATTGCCAATTTACGAACTACTACGCTGCGGCGTGTTCGTTTTAATTATAATTTAAATATAAACATTAACTTCATTTATAAAATGAATTTCAACTGCATTTCTAGTATTTTAAAATAAATTGAGCCCGTTATCCAAATCTAACCTAACAATTCAGATAATTTAAACTCATCGATTATTTATTTCTACATTCATAACTTGGCTATGGATTTATTCAATTTCTATATTAAAATCCAAATTATACATAAAGTATTTATAGCAAATCGATATAATCAAATTTCAGTTATAAATCTCTTTTATGGAAATAATCAAATTTTCAACATCCTTTACCACTATAAACTAATTTCGTACCTTGATAATAGCGAAGTCGTTCAAGTTGGGGTATTTTATTTCCTCTCAAACCTTGATCGACAACGTTTTTATCTTGAGACAGATAAAAGCTTGTAATACACCACTCGATTTAAATCTCGCCTCCTACTCCATTTCTTACATTTTGAAATTTATTTCCAAATTACACGATGAAAATTACTTCATCACATTTATAAACATTGTTTATAAATTAACTCCTTATAAAACAAACTTCCCGTTTAAAAATATATTTGAAACTAGAATACCATTTTGGAATATTTTATTTTATAACTTATATATATACATAAATTAACATGGAATCTATTTTCATATTTAAAATCTAAATTTCAATTTAATATAATGCCAATATCTTTTGGAAATAAATCTTATTCTATAAATTCAACATCGTCTAATTCAAATCATATATCCAGTTTACATTCCGAACATCTAAATATATTTCACCGTTTCCTTTCCTTGAGCTAATTCAAATTATAAATATATACCTTTTTAGTTCATACTTGAATTTAAATAAATTTTCCAATAAAAATTCCTTCCTTTATTATAAAAATCGTTTATAAATAACACTTCTTGTTTTAAATATTATAACAAGTTTCCGATTTCAAATCACATTTCTATATTCAGAAAATAAATCCCCTTTTCCAAGTTAACACTTGATTTTCCATTTCTATATTACCTAATGATAATTTTTCCATCTAATCATACACCTTGTTTAAAAATTCGACTTCTTGTTAATATTTTCTAATCCATTCAAAATTCAATTTCTATTTCTATTTGAAAAGTAAATTTTCCCTTTAAATCTAAAATTCCCTTTTTGATATTTTTAAATATAAATATCTAGGGCCAGTGATATTCTAGTATCTAACACACAAATCATCCATTCAATTCACACATCTGATACATATATAAATATGTAAACAACAATAAATAAATTTGAGTTCCTCCAACCTGTTTTTTCTGCATCCACAGATGTTAGTCAACAACAACAATAATACCAATCCTGGTTCAAGGTAGGATATCGCGGTATGAAGGTCATCCACTATATATATTGTGGGGGCGCATAGGGAAATCATCCGCTAATGATACCGCGGGCACCCGCTAATGGTAGTGCGGGAACATCCAATATATATATATATATATATATATATATATAGCGACAACCACCAAGCCCAAATAACTAATATATATAATAACCAAGACTGATAAATAATTTATAAATGCAATTAAGCAGCAAACAAATCATATTTATGACAAAAATAAATTTTAAGTGAGATTTACTCACCTTGATTTTTCCTTATTGGATATTCTATTAATTTGCATATTGTTGCGTTCATGAATTATCTCAACCGAATCCATTTGCTCCTATGATAATTTTAGTTTATTTTATTATCGATTATCCATTTATTTAGTTTAAATTAACCGACTAAAATAAATAAATAATCCTATGTATATATATATTTTAATTTAAGGAAAAATGATACCTTACTGCCTTGCATAAAACTTGATCAAACTACGAACAACTCAACACACGTTGATCAACTTCTACGGCATTGCTCCTCGACATCGCAGCTGCAATACCAATTAATCTCAACACCATTGCACTTCGTTATCCTTGAATCTGAATTCGTATATATATAGTGTGGGTATTATTATTTTTCCTGGTTGTACATAATATTAGTTAAACATTATTAACAAATTAATTTGATTAACTTTTACCTTAATCCCTTTTAGCTTCTGCTCTTCCTCTATACTTGCCTAAATCGATATCTGACTCCACCGTGCACTTCACCATTTGAACTCCCAACATTTTATCACCTCCAACTACTGCCAATGGCTACTTCACTACCAAATCAACTCCATTCCTGCCAAAAAGCCACCCAGTCCATCAACCATCGAATTCCGTGCCAGCTACTACTACCATGCCCCCTCCACATCACTATTTAATGGCTCAACATCATTGTTCAAAAATTTGACCATCAACTATCTCCATTCCAGTCACGCCTGCATCCCATATCCTAAAAAAAAGTTCAGACCAAACTTCCACAAATCTTACATAGTTCGAAACCGCACAAGATAACAGACCTTGCTCCTCAATAGTACCCCAATTTCTCCATTGCAGTACCAAAACAAGTACCGAACTCCTTTATTTCAACAGACTAACATTTACTAAATTCCCACTGTCTCAATCCTTATAATAGAGATCGACTCCAGTTTGCCCATACCAATGTCTGGCCTTTACCTAGTTCACTACCAAACTCCAAACCAACGTCTATAACCTAGCGTCAGCCTTCACTCCATATGCCCCATCGCAACCCTCAACATCCATTCGAACTCCATGTGGCATCCATCCATTTCCAGATCATCGCGTGCGCTAATAAAATTCGAACCACCCTGATCGAACTCCCCTTACTAACATCGCACCATCTCATGCATTACAGGAGAAAAAGCAGCGACATTTTCTTGTTTATTAAATTCTCATAAATTCAAAATCAAAGTTGCTTCGTACCATACTTCTTTGCAATGACATCGACACCCCCATCTTTAGCCTCTTCCTAAATCGCACTCCTCGAAAATAGTTGTGCCTTCATCCAATTGGTCACCACACAAGATTCAACCTAAATCCATCCTTGCACCCTAATTCTAGTGTGCCTTAGATCGACGTTGGCTTTAGAAATTATCGTGGTTTCCATCGCGATTCGGTTTGGTATTATATTATTATATATATATATATATATATATATATATATATATATATATATTCGGTGGAATGAATTTCGGGACTTGGGAAAAGAAGTAAGGTGGAAGACAGATGGCTCGAATGGAATTCCTGGTTTGAGAATGGAATGAAAATGAAGGCGATGGGTTATTATAGGCGTGAGCAACGTACAAAAGCCATTAAAATGATGTATCCTTGATATGGGGTGTGGAAGACAGATTTTTCTGCTCAATGTCAAAATAGGTCTGCGATGTGGAAAGAAATAGGTCGGCCTCCTTAATTTATTTTGATGTGAATTTATTTTTAATTTTTTTTAAAATATCCCATGGTCCCTAAATCGAAATTCTAAACCGTTATTTTAATGTATGACCGATGATATAAAGTTATAATGTATTCTGGATTCAACGGAGCAGATTCTGAAATCTAATATGATCTTATGGGAAAAGGTATTAATTTAAACTAAATATTTAAATTAAATTAAATTGTTTAAAATATAAATCGATTTCAAACAGTTCATCAATAATGAATAAATATTATCGTTATAATTCAAATGGAATTCATATCGTCCGACTGAATCATTTTGATTCAGTTTTAACTGCCAATTTAATTATTTCTATTTCATGTATGATTATTCAATGTATTCGATATTATATTGATAACTTCATATATAATAAAGAAAAAAAAAATCCATTTATATTCCTAATTTAACATTTAAAATAAATTTAAATATTTAAAATAAATGACTAAAATCTAGGACGTTACATTCCTTCCCCTTTAAAAGAATTTCGTCCCAGAAATTACTAAGGCAGAAGAAATGCTATAGACCCATTAACAATTTCATAAACCCTCTTTGTTATAACTCAGCATTTCAAATTCTATAACTCAGGTCCCATACAACTTTAAGTTTTCAAGGGAATATTCAAATTTAGTTCATTTAACCGGTTTCCATCATTTCAATTTATTTAACTAGCTTAAGTTAAATTCCAGAATTCAAATACCCGGTATTTATTTCAAATTCCTTTGTAATAACATAAATATATACATTTATTTATAATCATTCCGAATTCGAAACATTTGAATTTTCCTAAAACAATTTGTTTACTAAAATAAATACCTTTGAAAATTTTACCATAGTAGCAATCCATCACTCAGAGACTCGAAAATAAATACAAATGATGTGGCCATCGTCATCTGAATTATTTTCCAGTGACTGAAGTGAGTTTAGTGCTTTATCATTTTCCAAATCCATTCAAAATGGTTTTTAATTCAAAACCCCTTCCAAAACAAAGCCATGTTCTTTTCTTTTTTTTACATTTCAGAAAATATTTTCTAAACATCTGGGATTTAAATTCCAATTCTGATTTGAATCTAATTCAATTTCATTTCATCTCATTTTTATATATTACAAATTCTATTATATTATATATACAACCATTTAAATTTTATAATACCAACCAATTCATCCATATATAAATAATTTTAGAAAATTATTCATTATTTTTTTATATCAAAATATATTTTTAGATAAAATTATTCCATTTACCCATTTTAAAATAATATTATGTCAAACTATTCTATTCAAGAGTTTAGAAACTCCTATCGACGTCGTGGCATCCTATAATTCGACCAGAATTCATAAACCACTCAACAGACAAGCCAACACAATATAAAACAGTTTTTATATTAACTTACAAATACGCTCTCTCGTATATATACACCCAACTCATTCTAGGGCACTACTGACCCAATATCTAATGAGTAAAGCCCCCACCAAAGCCTAGTTGTTCGCTCACCCTAATCTCTCGTACCAACTGTAATAGCCCACAAATCCATACTATCTGAGCTGACTAATACAACACACATCCAAATCAAATAATACAGAAATACGAGTCATTAAGGTTAAAGAAAAAGGGACAAATAGAAGATAGATTAGAAATAACAAAACATAATCTCATAGCGGAACGAATAAAATATATTATATAACATAACTTTTGAAATACAAAATTTTGTATTATATATACGTACCATTATCAGAGTACAACACAACATTTGATATAGCGGAAATAACTCTAAATAACTAACGGTGAAGCCTCCTGCTTCAAGCTCCTCCAAGTGTATCTGTAAAATCCTGAAACACTTGACTGCCCATACAAATTTGGGCACCCAAGAGTTTAGGGGAAACAAACAAAATAAAACTCTGGGTCAGTCATGGGACTGGTGTGAGTAAACTCCAACCATATTGTTTAACTTTGAAAAAATCCTTTGAAAGAAAAGGTAATAGTAAGATCAATCCATACATAAACATGGATGGTTTTTACCTTACTATAACCCAAAATATTTTTGATATTAAAATCCAGTGATATTACAATAATGTCTAATCAAATAAATAACCAAATAGTTGAATACTTGCATCTCACGCTGTTCATACATAGTATAAAATCAAAAACCGCAGGGCGCATATTGGAGATTGGAATCCAACTATGACAAGGTATGGGACCACCTCCCGATCAGTGTACTCTAGAGGGGATACACTGGGGTTCAACAAGAACATCTTGCAACCCGGCCCACACATGACCGACCACTCATTTAGCTTGAGTGTATCAAATATATTGTCACCCATGGTTGTTGGCCGTCCAACCGTAATCCGTAAGATACAGAATCGAAAGAAGAATATATAATGAATTTTCTCTAGATCGGTGACAAATATACCCTGCTTGGGAATGACCCACCTAGCCATGCTGCCTGCCCGATTTTTGTCATTTCCTAGTTGTGAGGCTTGAGGCTATGTTTACTTTCAGAACATCTGGCTAACATTCACTTTGAATGTCACATCATCAAACCCGTCGAATTACGAGTTGATCTTCTCAAAAAAATTACAGGTATAAAAGCTAAGAGAAACGAATTTCTCCGCCACCAGACGTAATACCTCGAAAAGATGGTCTTATGGGATTCGTTAGGAATATTCTGTCAGACATTCGTCCATACAAGTTGTCCTGGGTCTGGACAAACAAAACAACTCTTGCAATTTACTCCATCTTCAATTTTATCTTCAAATAATCTAATTCGTAACGTCTATGTCTATACGGAGTGGTTCTCGGATATTAAATACAACCGGTCTCTCCGTATTGACAACGATGGTCAAAAATCTTTAATAGCCGATGATTTAACTATCAAAGGAAAATAAACATCCATCAAGCAAATCAAACAATCACTAGCCCCTTTCTATTATTAATATTCATTCATTACTATTTTCCAATTTCCTTGTCGAATTATATATATATCAATATATTGATTTTTATTTTCAAAATTTATTAAAAATATTCTACCTCCTTAAATTTTTGGAAAATTTAGCCAGCACCTCCCCTATACCAGTCAATCATTCAAACCCCAACTTGCCTCTCTAGGCCCTTTCCATTCAAAAAGAAAATCAAAAAGCCAAGCGGCTTGCCGATTCGGCGTATAAAACCTCATATGGAAATTTAAACATATACCTTTTTGTCGGGCACTTAAATTAAAAATTTTATACTCTTCATTCACTTTATCCCATACCTGTCTAATATACATGAACCTGCATTTTCCACTTTATTTCAGTCTATACAACTATTTGGATTTAATCACATTCATTTCCACTAATTAATTCTTTAATTAGTTCAATCGTTTTATTCACATATAGTTTGAAACATTAGTGTTCAAACATATTTTATCCACTTATAAACAAATTGAATTTCATTTATAACTCAAGCCATATATTCGATTTTAAATTCTACTTTACCAATCCAATTTACTTTACCCCCCGTTAAGTTCCTTTCAAATTTCGTTAACTAATCTCTTTTGTTAATTACCATAATCCAAAATCTGATTTTGTCCCAAAATCACTTCATCTATTCGATTTGACTGCATATTTAATTTATAACTCAAATCTGGGTTTTCTGGTGGAAATTCAAATTTTTATTTACTAAAAATCGCTTTAATTAATTAACTAATCGCAATGGTTTTTTAAACGATTTTACGTCGACTTATCTAAAATTTGAGTTTACCGTAACTCAAATCTTTAAGACAGAATCTGGATTTTCTCCTCCAGTAGAAAATTATTATTCAATAGGTCCAAACATTTCTGGTTTCATCAAATTCCGCATATATTGAGTTCTATATACTCGATTGAAGTTCGAATCGCCAATTTACTACCTACCGCGCTGCGGCGAGTTCATTTTAATTATAATTTAAATATAAACATTAACTTTGTTTATAAAATGAATTTCAACTGCATTTCCAATATTTTAAAATAAATTGAGCCCGTTAATATATAAAAATAGTTTCCACATTCATAACTTGGCTATGGATTTATTCAATTTCTATATTAAAATCCAAATTAGACATAAAGTATTTATAACAAATCGATATAATCAAATTTCAATTATAAATCTCTTTTATGGAAATAATCAAATTTTCAACATCCTTTACCACTACAAACTAATATCGTACCTTGATAATAGCGAAGTCTAAGTTGGGTTATTTTATTTATCTCTCAGACCTTAACCAACAACGTTCTTATCTTAAGACAGATAAAAGCTTGTAATACACCACTCGATTTAAATCTCGCCTCCTACTCCATTTCTTACATTTTGAAATTTATTTCCAAATTACATGATGAAAATTACTTCATCACATTTATAAATATTTTTTATAAATTAACTCCTTATAAAACAAACTTCCCACTTAAAAATTTATTTGAAACTCGATTACCATTTTGGGATATTTTATTTTATAACTTATATATATATACACACACATAAATTAACATGGAATTTATTTTCATATTTAAAATCTAAATTTCAGTTTAATATAATGCCAATATCTTTTGGAAATAAATCTTATTTCTATAAATTCAACATCGTCCAATTCAAATCATAAATCCAGTTTACATTTCGAACATCTAAATATATTTCATCGTTTCCTTTCCTCGAGGCAATTCAAATTATAAATACCTTTAAGTTCATACTTGAATTTAAATAAATTGTCCAATAAAAATTCCCTTCCTTTATTATAAAAATTGTTTATAAATAACACTTATTGTTTTAAACATTATAACAAGTTTCCGATTTCAAATCACATTTCTATTTTCGAAAAATAAATCCCCTTTTCCAAATTAACACTTGAGTTTCCATTTCTATATTATCCAACGATAATTTTTCCATCTAATCATACACCTTGTTCAAAAATTCTACTTCTTGTTAATATTTTCTAATCCATTCAATATTCAATTTCTATTTGGAAGGTAAAATTTCCCTTTAAATCTAAAATTCCCTTTTTGATATTATTAAATATAAATATCTAGGGCCAGTGATATTCTAATATCTAACAGACAAATTATCCATTCAATTGACACATCACATACATATATAAAAATGTAAACAACAATAATTAAATTTGAGGAATCCAGTTGGATTCCTCTAACCTATTTTTCCTGCATCCACAGATGTTAGTCAACAACAATAATAATACCAATCATGCTTCAAGGCAGGATATCGCGGTATGAAGGTCATCCACTATATATATATACACTATGGGGGCGCATAGGGAAATCATCCGCTAATGATACTGCGGGCATCCGCTAATGGTACCGCGGGAACATTCAATATATATATATATATATAATAGCGACAACCACCAAGCCTAAATAACTAATATATATAGTAATCAAGACTGATAAACAATTTATAAATGCAACTAAGCAGCCAACAAATCATATTTATGATAAAAATAAATTTTAAGTGAGATTTACTCACCTTGATTTTTTCTTGTTGGATATCCTGTTAATTTCCATATTGTTGCGTTCATGAATCATCTCAACCGAATCCATTTGCTCCTATGATAATTTTAGTTTATTTTATTATCGATTATCCACTTATTTAATTTAAATTAGCTAACAAAAATAAACAAATAATCCTATGTATATATATTTTTTAATTTAATAAAAAAATGATACCTTACTGCCTTGCACAAAACTCGACCAAACTACGAACAACTCAACACACATTGATCAACTTCTACTACATTGATCCTCGACATCGTCGCTGCAATAGCAATTAATCTCAACACCATTGCACTTCGTTATCCTTGAATCTGAATTTGTATATATATAGTGTGGGTATTATTATTTTTCTAGGTTGTACATAATATTAATTAAACATTATTAATGGATTAATTTGATTAACTTTTACCTTAATCCCTTTTAGCTTCTACTCTTCCTCTATACTTGCCTAAATCGATATCTGACTCCACCGTGCACTTCACCATTCGAACTCCCAACATTTATATCACCTCCAGCTACTACCAATGGCTACTTCTCTACCAAATCAACTCCATTCCTACCATAAAACCACCAAGTCCTCCAACCATCAAACTCCATGCCTGCTACTACTGACATGTCCCCTTCACATCACTATTTAATGCCTCAATATCATTGTTTAAAAATTTGACCATCAACAGTTTCCATTCTGGTCACGCCTGCATCCATATCCCAAAAAAATCAGACCAAACTTCCACAAATCTTACACAGTTTGAAACCCAACAAGATAACAGACCTCGCTCCTCAACGTTACCCCAATTTATCCATTGCAGTACCAAAACAAGGACCAAACTCCTTTATTTCAACATACTAACATTTACCAAATTCCCACTGTCTCAATCCTTATAATAGAGATCAACTCCAGTTTGCCCATACCAATGTCTGGCCTTCACCTAGTTCACTACCGAACTCCAAGACCAACGTCTATAACCTAGCGTCGACCTTCACTCCATATACCCCATCGCAACCCTCAACATCCGTTCGAACTCCATGCGGCATCCATCCATTTCCAGATCGTCGCGTGCCCTAATAAAATTCGAACCACCCAGATCGAACTTCCCTTACTAACATCGCACCATCTCATGCATTACAGGAGAAAAAGTTGCGATATTTTCTTATTTATTAAATTCTCAGAAATTCAAAATCAAAGTCGTTTCATACCATACTTCTTTGCAATGACATCAATACCCCCATCGTTGGCCTCTTCCTAAATCGCACTCCTCGAAAATAGTTGCGCCTTCATCCAATTGCGCACCACACCAGATTCAACCTAAATCCATCCTCGCACCCTAATTCTTGTTTGCCTTAGATCGACGTTGGCTTTAGAAATTATCGCGGTTTCCATCGCGATTGGATTTGGTATTATTTTATTATATATATATATTCGGTGGAATGAATTTCGTGTCTTAGGAAAAGAAGTAAGGTGGAAGACAGAGGGCTCGAATGGATTTCCTGGTTTGAGAATGGAATGAAAATGAAGGTATGGGTTATTATAGGCGTGAGCAACGTACAGAAGCCATTAAAATAATGTCTCCTTGATATGGAGTATGGAAGACACATTTTTTTGCTCGATGTCAAAATAGGTCTGTGATGTGGAAAGAAATAGGTCATCCTCCTTAATTTATTTTGATGTGAATTTATTTTTTTAAAATTTTAAAATACCCCATGGTCCCTAAATCGAAATTCTGAACCGCTATTTTAACGTACGACCGACGATACAAGGTTATAATGTATTCTTGATTCAACGGAGCAGATTCTAAAATCTAATTTGATCGTATGGGAAAAGGTATTAATTTAAACTGACTATTTAAATTAAATTGTTTAAAATATAATTCGATTTCAACCAATTTTTTGATGATAAATAAATATTACCGTTATAATTCAAATAGAATCCATATTGATCGACTGAATCATTTTGATTCAGTTTTAACTACCAATTTAATTATTTCTATTTCATGTACGATTATTCAATATATTCGATATTATATTGATAACTTCATATATAAAAAGAAAAAAAATCCACCTATATTTCTAATTTAACATTTAAAATAAATTTAAATATTCAAGATAAACGACAAAAATCTGGGATGTTACACTGTTATTAGCTGTAAATGACTGTTAGCACATCTTGTTTCGAGTTTGGAACTATTCGGACTCGATGAATAGTGTTTTTGAGGAGGCTATGTAAGCATCTCATCCCTTCTCACTTGCAAAACCTAACTGTTATAACCTTCAGTGGTGAAATTTTTTTGATCCAATCCATCCACAAGTAGCTAAAACTCTCAACTAGAAAGTTGTTTGCATTGATGAGTGGGCTTCATTTTTGATTAGTGCTCGACCATCGGACGTCGGAGGTGCCCAGAATCTATACAAAACCATGATGGATGCTGTTTCATGTTTTAGATTTTAGATCACCAACTGCGAATTATCTGGCGATGGCCCCTGAAATAAAAAGGAGGAGAAAGAGGAAAGCTTCCAATCTTGACTGGTTGGAGGTGCTATAGAGGCCCGTGGTTGGAGATTTCACGAGATAAACATGTTCCGTTCATCTCAGTTTTAGTGGCGCATGAGGGAGCTGGTTCGCCGTCGTTCTCAATGTGGGGTTAGCTTGGGATAGCGGAGGCGTTGGTGAGGCGAGCCAGAGCTTCTGTTGGCTGTGAGAGGCTCGACGAAGGAAATTGGTAGCGAGATCATGTTTCGAATGTCAAAACCTAAGGGTCACCATTTCGAAGATGTATTATGTGATGTTAATCATGTGGTTAAGCGCTAATGGTAATGATTAAAATTAAGCTAATGGCTTGGGTTAATTATTAAATTATTTTAATTCATGTGAAATGTTCACAAATCCTATGCACACGAGTTGGAATTATCTGATTTGGAGCTATTTGGATTTTTATTTAATTTCAAACGCCTATTTGAAATTAGGTAAAATAATGTGAAAATGTTATTGGTGGATGGTGAGTTAATTATCACACTTTTTGGGGTACTTTTATATCATATAGTAAATATCTTTATTTGAATTTATATTTATTTGCATGATATATTTAGTTGGATGATTCGTTTCTTAGTAGGTAGGTTATGCTTATATATTCTAGTCTGTGAACAGATTACCTTTGACATTACCTGCTTTTAAGTGGAAGACCCATCTTATATGAATTATATTTTGTTTTCTAATTATTATTCATATATGTACTGATATATGAGTTGTAATGAAGAGGGCCAGGTTGGAGGGATCTAGCAGGATTCCCCAATTCTTTGGATGTTACTCGCTTTCAGTTTATACATCCATGACCTGTCTAATCTAAGTAACACTAAAACCAATGATATTTGTTGAATTAAATCCAACGTTGCTATGTTATTAATCAACAAACAGTGTCGGTTAAGTCATTGGTGGCAGATGGCCTAAATTCAGCTGTTTGAATATGATGGTTTATCGTAAGGCAAAATTGCAAAGCTATAAACTGTTTATAACTAAAACAAGTTTATGATTTGTTTTATAAAAAGAAATTTTGTAAATAAACCAAGATTTATATTAGGATTTTATAAATGATTTTATGATGAATTCCTATTTTATAAACAAGTTTTATAAATAACGTTCTCAAGTATTAAAACATAACTAAATTTTAAGGTCAAGTTTTATGAAGTTATAAATAAGGATTTAATGAATGGCTAAGTTTTACAATTGATTTATAAGTGTTTTAATATATTAAATATTTATAGTAAAGATTTATCAAGTTATTAAATATGGTTTTTATATTAACAAAGGAGTTTTTATAAGTAATTTATAATCATTTTTGATTAAGATTAATAAGTCACTTAAGTATTTATGAAATGGTTTATAATTGTTTTAGAATTTATAATAGAGACTTATAAAATTTAGAAATCTAAACAAGAATTTAAAATGATTTGAAAATGGTTTTATAAGCTAAGTTCTAAATAATTTGATTTATAATCAAATAAGGTTTTATAAGATTTAACATAAAAACTTAAGTTATCCAAGATTTAACATATTTTAAAAGAGAATATTTACATTATTCTGATTTGACTTGTAATGAATTTCGATTACAAAACTTATACTATCGTATGAATTTGTAAGGTGTTATCATTGTTACTCAATAAATAATATAAGTGGAATTGGAGATTAGTATTCAGTGTGACCACTTTTATCATTATACTTAATGCATAAGCTTAATACCAATAGTTTTGGATTTTATAAGGAATGATGTACTCCATGACATTGTTTTGATCCACCTATCATGGATGACTATATATATACCTTTGAGTTGAGTATAAATATATTTTCTATGTGTAAAAACTATGATTTGTGAATATAATTGTTCTAATGAGATAAGTGGATGGATATGATTTCCAATTATAAAATGAATAGATTTTTAAATATGCTTATTTTGATGAAATAAGCACATGAAATCACTTTTTGAGAATCGATGAAATGATTTTAATAAAAGATTTAATTAAAAAGCTTATAATACTGATACACTTGAATGTATGAATGTGGTTCTAGGTTAAAGAACCAGTCATTGCTTGAATTCCCTTTTTGGTTTATAACATGTTGGTTCGAGGAACTGGGATCGGAATGGATCTAAAAGCACTTCGAACTGGCTTGGCATTCGAAATTTATATGCATGTATCCTAATGACTATTACTATGCTTATGACTAAGATGTGAAGGCGTAGGCCATAAGAACGGTAAGGACTGCTTAATGATGCCCTAGCTAGCTACTAGGGCTTTATACTGTACTTGTAGTAGTGGTCCTTACGTTATGGAGGTGTCCATGGGCAAGGTTTTCTTGTTCCTAATCCTAGGGTTGATACCCGATAGGATATGGCATAATATTTCATTTGGTTTGCCTTGGTCCTGGACAACTTATATAGACGGATGTCTGACATTACATTTTTTAGATCATGTACATTGATTTCTACAAACGTGCATATGCTACATGGCGAAGAACACAACTTCTTTTAGCTTAGCACATTCTCTAAGACGTATGAGCTCAGATGTTGTGCTTTTGTGGGTGACAATTTTTGATCGACGTAATGACAATGTGGCATCCAAATATGGTATGTGCTATGATATAAAGGTATATGCAACCTTTGGCCTCATTTCCTGGAAATGGCGAAACAAGGCCCACATGAGGTCTATGTAGGTCGTGCCTATTAGGATATGTTAATCACCCTTCTATATATGATGCTCTCCATATGTCGAGTATGATAATGTTGAGCGTTCTCGGGTAGGTCGGAAGAACAGGGTGATGTCAAATTCAGAATAATGCATGTAACAACCCTTATTTCAATGATTGGCTATTTAAATATTTTATTTAAGTATTGGTCATTAATTAATTGAGTGATGGTTCCAAAAGATGATTTCTCACAAACGATCGAATTGGGACTCGAGATTAGTTCCGTTATGTCCGGATTGTTCGTTATGTGGATAAAAAGTATATGGATCACTATATTTTAAGATCAATCAATTTGAGGGTCAAACCTATTTCGAAATACGTGTAAAATTTTCGTTTTGGGCTACAGTCTTGGATTTTGATGTAACTTGCACCTTGGGAACCGTATTGTTGTAGTGATGCAAGCCTCAAGTTGCGAACAAACTTGTCGTTTGATTATGCAAAAATAAAATGTGCATCGATTTTATTTAAAATTAAAATGACACTCAAGAATAAATTAATAATAAACCAAAAAAAACCCTATTAATAAGAATAAATTAATAATATTTTATTTGATGGTCCTTCCATTTTCATCAATTTCGTTGTTCCATTAACCAATTCATGGCTCCCTTTTTCAACATTTTAGAAAATCAATCTCATCAATTTACTCGATTATAAAGTTTGAAATATATACCATTTGACTTGTATTGAAGAGAGCTTCATGTTCTTGCCCTTCATAATGGGTGCGGTGATGGTCAGGGGGGTATGGTCGGATCTTGGGTTCAGGTTTATGTCTCCTAGGGTCGAGGATTGAAGGCGAGGCCATCGCCATAAATGTCATCTTGGTAAGGCACCAATGATGGTGTCATAGGGAGGTCCAATTCATTGTTATATCACGCGAATTTATGCTAGACATAGAAATACAAAGGGGATGCGATTTTCATAGGTGACTCGGTTGTGACATTTTGGGTGTGAGCAGATTCAGTTTTGAAAGAGGATCGCAACAATATTTTTAGATCTTGATTTCATTGATTGTTGCTCTTAATCAATCAAATTATGCACTGTTTGATTGATGGGTTGCTTGCATGTTATATACACGGAGTGGGAAATGATTGGGGAGGAAGGTTTGAGGTGAAAACTTGGAATTAGTTAATTGCTTATTTCACTTTTGTTGATTCTAGTTCATATAACTTGTATTCATGATATATTTCTAGTATAATATCAAATCCAGACAATATTTCTTGCATTGGATTGGTATTAATGAGCTCTACGCTGCAGAGCACCTTTAGGCTGATTTGGTAGAGGTGAGTTATATTGTCTCTCACTTTACTATAATATTTCATATAGTATAAAAACCGCGTTTTTATACTAAATGAATTTTAAATGGGATTTCTAAAATAATAAAATATAGCTAATAATTTTATAAATGGATTTAAAAGTGCTTTAAAATGTTTTAAGATTAAATATCACATTTTATCCGGTTTGCACACTATTTATCGATATTGCTAGATCCAAGACATTTTGTCACATATCCCACTTTGATTATTATATATAGGCTTTATTTATCCCATTTATGACAGTATGGATGTTTGTGTGCTATTTTAGACATTTATAGGATTATTGATTGCATGGTTGCTTGTTTGCATGGTTTGGTTGTACACTCCATTTATTAGTTTTCTAGTATTAGGATAGATTCGCGAAGAAGCTCAGGCCTTTGGGATGTACGTATCGACATAGAGCTAGTAGATGGACTAGACGACGAGCATGATTTCAAGACGAACGTTGGATGCTTCCACTAGACGAATATTTAACAAATTTCGGTTAAATACTTGGTCAGAGGGGTCATTAGAGATTACTAGCGAGTGATCGATATTGATTACTATTGTTATTGGTCATTTTGACCAACTTTCACATGAACAATGGAGAATATTTGACCAATTATGGTTAGATACATAGTTTGAGTGGCCATAGCGATTTGGTCGATATTGACTATTGTTGTTGTTAGTCATTTTTACAAACTTTTACGATGACGTCAACGATTTTTTTTGAGGAGTCGGATAGGATGTCCCATTCGATGGTGTATCCGACATAATGGCTCTTCGATTGGATGTTAGTATAAGGTAGGATGGATGCTTAGCTAATGGGTACAGTTAAATATCGTGACCCATGGATTCACATAGTGATATCTTCAGAGTGAGCTGGGAATTATGACTCTTTGGCTTGGAGACTCATATGAGTACGAGATGGATTGGGATTGGATCAATGTTATGCAGTTCGTAGTGAGACAAGGCTGCAAGATGGATCAATGTTATGTAGTACGTGGTGCGACAAGGCTACGGGATCATGGATCTATGCTATATGTACTTCATGGTGCAACAAAGTTATAGGATGCTGATAGTGGTCGTGTTGCACATATAGGACCCACAAGCACGATTGTAGAGGTTCTGACTCTTCAATTGGGAGCTCTGGTATTAGGTTTAATCAAAGAGGTGAAAGATAGTTAACTCGAGATTGGACGAGTCTATAGTGTGGTGGATGGATCGAGCAAGATGGTTTGGTCCCACATTTGGAAACTCTAGGAGTTTAGGATTGCCAAGGAATTATCGATAACTTAGAATGTTTAATTTATGGATCGATGATGGGTATTATGCTGGACAATGGGGCCCTGAAAGAACACGTGTTGGACATGCGGTCCTACAAGCAAGATATATGATATACCCTAGATGATTTCATAGGAGTGCCTAAAATTGCAGGACAACTGGGTCTTGAAGGCAACCATACTGGATAATTGGGTCTTGAAGATATGAGAGAGCCGAACTAGAACCGAGATTTGCATTAGTCCTTGACAGATGTGTTATTGGTTGTAAGGGTCATCGATGTATTCATGGCTTCAGGAGGTGATAGATAGGACTTGTTTGAAGGATGCTATAGTTGCTCCTGTCTTATTTCTCTTGGTAGACTATTATCTCAAGGATTCTAGAGAGAGGTTAGGAAGTAGAGCCAAAGTGGGCTATGGAGATTCTTCTATCCTAGTAAAGTTTCCTCTTTTGCTATTCTGGGTAACAAATACTATCTTTATTATATGTGCTAACTCTGTATATGTAGGGATGGGACAAGTATGACTTTCCATACAAATGTTCCTTCTACTATTATGACTTGTGTAGTATTTTGGGGGTTGGTTATCTCTTACACCAGACTATTGTCTGACTCAAGATTTTATGTTTCCTATTATTCTGGTGGTTGCACATCGACGATGTCGATGACTAGGCGAGGTGATAGGTATTATCATTACTAAGAGTACGGAGGTGAAACCTTTTCACATTATACATGTATTATTGTTGTTTATTCCAATGTGGATCCTTGATAGTGTTATTTATTATATGAGGCAGTTTGTCAGTGAATTTATTTATTTCTTGTATAAATTTTATTGTTATGTATAACTGTATGAGCCTGTACTCTGATTATATGGTTTATATAGCTATCACTGTCTCGCCTGTTATATCTGTTATTATTAAATATTGTCTGATGCGATGTGAGTGGATATTTACATATCCATGAGTCAAACCGTTCTTTGAAACGGAGTCAACTATTGTGGTGCAATAGCTTTATGGTTTTGTCTCTTGTATGGTACTCTTCGATGGCTTGGATTTAGTAGTGTTATAAGGTTAATGGTCACCTTTAAGAAGATCCAATTGTGAATCTGAATTGGCTAAGAGTTCTTATTTTGATTTCCTATAATCGATTCGCTCAGGACCAGTTTGCGATTCGCTTCAAAGAGTTTGTTTTGACTTTTTGGAAGTCAATGTCTTGTGGAGGTTCAATGGTTGAGGCAAAATGCCTATGTTGGAGTATATGAGAGAATTCGATGTATTAATTGAAGTATGGTGCATTATTCCACGAATACTTCGCATAGAAGGTTGGAGGTTCCAACTAGGGTGAGTGATCAACTAGAAGCAAAGTTCCATCCGGAGAGGATGATGGGTTAGTGTAATGTGCCGCAAATCCGTACCCTTTAAGTTGACTAAATGCACTAAATGTCCAACCCAAATTTGCACAAAAATACGAATCATTATGGGTAAAATAGAAAAAGATAAAAGAAGAACATAAATAACAATACAGAATCTCACATCGCAGCGGAGTAAAATATAATGTATATATATATAACAATTTTTAAATATAGAATTCTGTACCATATATACATACCACCATCAGAGTACAACACAACACATTATAGTGGAAATAAATAGTAGATATCTAATCATGAAGCCTCCTGCTCTAAGCTCCTACAAGGGTATCTATAAACACCTGAACTACTTGACTAGCCATACAAATTTCACCAACCAAGAGTTTAGGGTAAAACAAAACAAATAAACTATAGGTCAATCATGAGACTAGTGTGAATAACTCTAATCACTTGATTTACCTTTAAAAATCCTTTCTAAAGAAAAGATAATTATAAGACCGATCCATACATAAACATGGATTGTTTTTACCTTATGATAACCCAAACATCCTTTGTATCAACACTATTTTGAAACTATAATAGTGTTTAATCAAATCAATAACAATCTAGCAGAACGCTTACATCTCGCACTTCACATCATAATATATAATTAAAAACCCTGGGCGCTTATTGGGTAATGTATTTCCAACTGTGATAAGGTATGGAACCACCTTCTGATAGCGTATCTCTAGACAGGAATATACTGGGTTCGATAAATATATCTTGCAACTCGGCCACACATGATCGGCCACTCATTTCGCTTGAGTGTACTAAATGTATTATCACCAACGTTTGTGATCAGCAACTATTACCGAAAGCATATAACAGCAATAGAATAAGAAACAAATGAATTTTCTTTAGATCAGGTGATAATACACCATAATGGGTGTGACCCACATAGCCATGCTGCCTGCCCGATTTTTTTCCATTTCCCGGTTGATGAGGCCTGAGGCTACGATTACCTTTTTGACATCACATTCAAACTTTGAATGCCACATTGTTAGATCTATCAATTACTAATTGATTTGCACAAATATACACTCGGTGTTAAGCTAAGATAAGTTACCTTCTCCACCATACTCGGTATATTTGTAAAAAGTAATGTACATAATCATTAGAAATACTCTGTCAGACATTCGTCCACACAAGTTCATTCCGGGACTGAACGAAATCGAAGGCACTATCTCTATTAACCCATCTTATGCAATTTCTATATATGATTAACATAAATAGTCCTTGCACTTTAGTCCATAATCGATTATCTTTAAAATAATTCGATTCGCAACGCTTATGCCAATACAGACTGGTTTCAAAAAATGAATTCAACTGATCTCTCCATATTGACCACGATAACATTTAATTGACCAGAATTTCGATAGTCAGTTATTTAATTTAACTATTGTAGAAATAAACATTTATTCAAATACCTTATTTCCAGAAGGAAATACTATTGATTTGCCCAAACAATCACTGAGGTCTTTTTATTAATATTTCATTAATTAAATTCTTCCCAATATTCATTATCAAATCTTATTACCGAGATATTTTTCAAATCCGCTAGGATTCTCACTATACTTGGAAAACATTTCCATATTTCCCAAGATACTTTGTTTTTTATACTTAGAAAATATTTCTTATTGTCATCGGAAAACATTCCGTTCACTTATCTCTTTCAAGGAACCTGTTAACCAGCCTTTTGGTCTGGTTCCCAACAGTACACAAGACATGCTCAGCTCAGCTCCTCACATGGAGTTAGGTCAGGAAGACATCTAGGAGCGAAGGAAATAAGTTGGAGAGGAACCGCGCCAGCAAAAGACATCATAGTCCGAGCCATGAACCCGAACCGTGACCCATCAGAGCGCCAATTCCCAAGATCTTCACAACCCCCCTACAAGGCGACAACGGCACCCTCCGGGGTGCGAATTTCATACCCTGTAGAGTGAAAAATTCGCACCCCGCCAGGTGCGAGATTCACACCTAGCGTGGTTAGAAACTCGCACCCACCTGGGTGCGGAATTCACACCTAGCCAGGTGTGAAATTCCCACCTAGCCGGGTGCGAGATTTGCACCTTGCAGAGGTGCAAAATTCGCACCCCTGCAGGCCATAATTTCGCACCTCCCAGGGGATGCGAATTTCGCACCCTGCAAGGTGCGAATTTCGCACCCCAGAGGCGGGGTGCGAAAATATGGTAGGTGCAGCAGCCAGGTGCGAATTTCTAAGTGTGGGGGTCCATTTTCACCTACTCCTACGTACTCCCACCTACTCTTACCTAATCCTTGTCCTATAAATACACCATAACCTCACACTTCAATGTGGTGGGATTTTGTCACCTTGAGACTTCATGAGAGCTCCACTAATGACATCTCCACTTTGAGGAAGAAGAAGGGAAAAAAATGTCTTTTTCCTATATTCCGCAATATATGCCAATTATGACATCATATACGATAATGATGACATCACCTAGCCCACAAGCAAATGTAATGAGATATCATGTGATGGGCTCAACCTTGTAATCTTTTGTGATCAATAATATTCCAACAATGCTTTAAAGTGGATGTAGGACCCTCACGAGGCCGAACCACTATAAATATCTTGTGTTATTTGCCGCTTTTCGCTCTTGTCTATACGTCCGAATTAATTATTCCTAGTAATTGGAATCTTTGGTGTTTACGACATTTTATGCTGTCAACATTTGGTGCTTTCACCGAGAAGACTCGAATTTTGTGCCTTTGTCGCACGTTGTCATCTCGACCCTCGACAAGCTTGAGGTTCTTTGCTAAACCTGCTATTGAGTCTGCTTATAATGGCAAAGTGACAAAAGAACGCAGTGGTCGGCTCTTCAGCCGCAGCCGAGGCCGGTATGTCCCAACAACCTCAACCGGCGGACATCCCAACCACTAATGAAACCGTCCCTCCTACTATGGACCCCGAAGTGCCTGCAATACAAACTCAAATCTGCACACTTAATGAAAAATATGAGAGCACGATAGTCGAGCTTACTCAAGCATTAAGGAGTAACATCGACCTTATGCGACAACTTCAAGAAAGTCAGCGCATCATCGCTTGACTTCAACTAACTCGGAACAACGCTCGACCTCAACCAACTGCCTCGAAAATCTCCTTTTTCGAGTCGAGGGGCCCGCATCAAAGGAGGAGGTTTAGCCTCGTCAACAATGTCGCTGCTCGTACCAATGCCCTCGACAACGGTGATGGCAATGGCTATGCCAACGGAAATGGGAACGACAACGGCGAACGAACTACACTCACATATAGCGAGGGGGCATAATACCGAGACCGCTCTCGCTTGATCATCAATGACGGACCAGGTCCTACAAACCAACCACTTCCTCGACAAGACCCAACAGTGGATAATTAGGATGATGGGCCCGCTATTCCAGCGGCCCGCGTCCCTCCAAAACAGGACCCGCATCACCCTACTCCACCTCACCGTCCATACCAAGACCTAATCATAGACATCGAGGACATGGAGGAGGATGATCCGAACGTCCATCATAGAAGGCACCATCGCAACAGAACTCCAGAACCTTGCCAAAATCCATGGATCCTGATGGTGGATCCCCATCCAACTTATCTTCCTGACTTGGTACGGAGGATCATGAGGGAAATGCAATGGGGCACACATGGCTCATGGGAGGATCACGTTAGGCGTAACCCCTTTCACTTGAAGAGTGAATGAGGGCGAATGGCCACAGTGCTTTAGCATGCCGCAAATGCCACTCTACGATGGCACTATCGATCCTTGAGCCTTCCTAAATCGATATGAATGGAAAATGGACTTTAGCCAGGGTAATGACCCAGCCAAATGCAAATGCTTCCCGATCATCCTATCCGGAACCGCTTTACTTTGTTTCTCTCGCCTCCCACTTGATTCCATTAACAACATCGGGCAATTAGCGACATAACTAGTCAAGCAATTCAGGGTTCATATCCTGACTCCGAAGAATGCCCTGACTCTGTCCAACCTATACCAAGGGCGCGCCGAGTAGCTCAAAATCTACCTTTCTTGATTCAACATAGCTCTCGCCGAGGTCGAAGATCCGGATCCTCGCACCGTACTCTTTCAGTTAGCAAAAGGTGTCCTCCCTACTTCAGAGTTTGGGGCATGGATCATTCGGAAGCAGCCAAAGAGCCTCGACACCTTCTATGAGGAGGTGGATCAATACTTATGCCAAGAGGGGGCAAGGCGGAACCGGCTCTCCGCCACCACTCGTCCCAATGACCCCCAAGCGGACACTGCAAATAACAACCTTAGAGGAAGGCAAGTTGGGGAGCCCTTCAATCTAAACAGGGGGGCAGGTCCCTACAGGCAAAAACCAAACAGTGGTAGGCTGGGTGGCCGAAACAACGGCCAAACCCCAGCGGAGACAGGAAAACCCGACCCTCACCGTGCCTTTGATACCTACAACCTATTAAACAAACTCTTAGAAATAATTTACTTGGAAACATGCAACACTCTACCATACAAAAAGCCGCGTGTCAGAGAATCAAATGACCATGAGAAGAATGCCGGAAGGTACTGTCAATACCACGACGTGTACGGGCACAACACCAACGAATGCCGCCAGCTTAGGGATGCAATAGAGAAGCTCATCCATGAGAAACGGCTCGAACAATATGTCCAATAACCCTTTCCTCCCGAACCGAACTCTCAGCCTTCAGCGCTGGTTCCTCCGGTGCCCGCCAAGGCAGCTCCAGGTCCATCTAATCCGAAGCTAGGGATTATAATTAGCACTATATGTGGTAGACCTTACCCCACACATGAAAGCTTTCGGAAAATGGAGGGGATGTGAGTTCCATAAAGTATGCTACTTATGAAGCATGCTCCGCTCTCAACGAATCCTCCCTAGCCAAGCTACAAAAAACAGGCGGGATGACATCGTTTTCTGCGAAAGAGATTCTACTAGGATGGATATCCCAACCACTGATCCACTAATTATCAAATCTTAGACCGGTGTCGCTTTTGCCAGAAAGGTATTAATTGACTCAGGGAGCTCGGTCAACATCATTTTCAAGACCGCTTACAACCAAATGAAATTGGAAATAAAAGGTTTAAAGCCATGCCGCACTGTAATCCATGGCTTCAACGGGGCCTCTAGTTCCCTTGTAGGAATGATTGAGCTACCTCTAGGACTGGACGAAAGGGACCGGAGTCGAGTCCGGATTATCACTTTTTAAGTTATAGACATCGAATCCCCTTACAATGCTTTTCTAGGACGCCCTTTTCTCACTGAGTTCCGGGTCTGTATGGTGCCATGGTCTCTCCTAATGAAATTCTTGATAGAGAATGGGATTGGAACTGTTAAAGGCAACCAAGTAAGCGTTAGAGAATGTTACGCAATATAATGGAAGAATGCGCGCAACAAGGAAAAAGGCAAAGCTGTGCCTACATCTTCTTGCGCCAAGAACATCTCAGCATAGCAATCAGTGGCATCTAGGCCATGGCTCAGGCGCCACTTCCGTCTTTCCGATGACCTCGACCCACGGAAGGACGATGAGCCCGAATATGAGAGGGCCACCCCGGTCGAACTCACAGAGGATGCTCCCGTCAACCTCGATGACCCGACAAGGGTGTTGAAGGTAGGATCGCAACTCCACCCCGCAATCAAAGAGGATCTTATAAATTTCATAAAGGCCAACTTGGTTGTGTTCGCATGGACACACTCTGACATGTAAGGCATCGATCCCGTTGTTGCTTGTCACTTTCTAAGCATAGATCCTACGATGCCTCCGGTCAAGAAGAAACGGCGCTTCTTGGGATCCGAGAGGTCCAAGGAACTTGAGGAAGAGGCAGACCGCCTACTCAACAACAACTTCATTCGCGAAGCCGACTACCCTAAATGGGTTTCCAACCCGTTCTTGGTCAAGAAAGCCAACGGTAAATGGCGAACGTGCGTCGACTTCTCCGATTTAAATAAGACATTCCCCAAAGACAGCTTCCCGCTCCCGAAGATTAACCGACTGGTTGACTCAACTGCCGGATAGCAACTACTATCTTTCATGGACACGTATTTGGGCTACAATCAAATCCCAATGAATCTTCGTGACCTGGATCATACTTCCTTTATAACAGACCTCAGACTTTACAACTATCGTGTCATGCCTTTCGGCCTCAAGAACGCCGGCGCCACCTATCAACAATTGGTCATTCGTCTTTTAAAAATCAATTCGGAAGATATATGGAGGTGTACATGGATGATATGATGGTAAAATCTAAAATATCAAGCGACCATGTCCACAACCTCTCCGAAATGTTCGATATCCTCCGCCAGTACGACATGAAACTCAATTCCTTGAAATGCTCCTTCGGAGTCGCCTCAGGAAAATTCTCGGGCTTCATTGTCAATTCTCGGGGCAACGGAGCCAATCCAGAAAAAAAATCCAAGCTATTCGGGACCTCCAAATCCCAAGGGTATCAAGGATGTCCAAAGTCTAAATAGAAAGGTCGCTGCTTTAAGTCGGTTCATCTCTAAGGTCACCGACAAGTGCATTCCTTTCTTCGATTTACTTCGAAAAGGGAAACGCAACTTTGAGTGGACCTCCGAATGCGTCTGGGCATTCAAAGAACTTCTGAATCACTTAGAGAGACCACTTATCTTGTCTAAGCCCATAGACCATGAGGACTTATACATTTATTTGGTTGTCTATGTGCAGGCAATCAGCTCGACATTAATAGGCCTTGAAGTTCGCATCCAATAGCCCGTCTACTATATCAATAAGCAAATGATGGGGCAGAGAAGAATTTTCCAAAGCTGGCATTATGCTTGTTAATTTCCTCTCAAAAGTTCCGACCATACTTCCAGTCTCATCCCATAAAGGTTTCCACCGACCAACCGCTACGTCGGTCCTACAACGGCTCGAGGCATCCAACCGACTATTGAAGTGGAGTATGGAGCTAAGCCAATTCAAGATAATGTTCATCCCTCAGCGAGCCATCCTTGGCCAAGATCTCGTGGATTTCATAGTCGAATTCGCTGCTCCAGTGGAGACTCCTATGGAGAACGCTGGAGCTCCCAATACCCAATGGAAACTGTTCGTGGACGGCTCCTCTAACAGGAAATGCTCCGGGGCTGGATTCGTCCTCATCTCCTCTGACGAACGCCCGATATATTATGCGTTAAGACTAAATTTCCCTACTACCAACAACGATGCAGAATATGATGCCTTGATCGCTGGGCTCAGAATCGCGATGGAACACAAGCTGGAGACCGTTCAAATATTCTCCGACTCTAAGCTTATTGTCCGTCAAGTGCAAGGAGAGTATCAAGTGAAAAAGGGATGACTTGCCCTATACCCGGGTCAGGTTCAGGAGCTAGTTACCCACTTCGACCATTTTGTCATCACCCATGTCCCCGGAGAGCAAAATGAGAATGCAAATTCCCTTGCCAAGATGGCAAGCTCCGAAGATTCACAACTTAATGGGTTCGCCCCAGTTGAAGTGCTCAACTCTCCGAGCATCAAGCAAGGACAAGCCGAGATGGTCGTGAATACTGAACCCGAGCCCGAGTCATGGATGACACTAATCAGGAATTACCTACAACACGGGACCCTACCAAAACACTACAAAGAAAGGCGGGCGCTCACTCGCCAATCAGATCAATACCTTCTTATGGATGGAGTGCTTTACCGCAAGGGTTTTTCTGCCCCTTACTCCGATGCATAGCCCATGGCAACGCCCTCCAAGTGCTGATCAATGTGCATGAAGGCGAATGAGGCGACCATACTAGGGGGCAAATCCTGACCAGAAAAATACTCAAACATGGTTATTATTGGCCCACACTTGACCAGGACGCCACGGACTACGCCCGCAAGTGTGATAAGTGCAGACGTTTCTCCAGAATCCCAAGAGCCCCGCCTACTGAATTGTCTCAAATGGTCAGCCCATGGCCATTCGCCATGTGGGGAATCGACATCATCGGAACTCTTCCAATGGTTAGAGGTGGGGCACGATACGCTATCGTTGTGGTGGACTACTTCACCAAGTAGGCAGAAGTAGAAGCCCTCGCCACCATAACCACGAAGAAGATGATCAAATTTATTGTCCACAACATCATTACCTGCTATGGGGTTCCCTAAGCTATCATCTTCGACAATGACACTCAGTTTGAGAGCGCCAAGTTCAAAGCCTTTTGTCAGCGCCATTGCATCGAAAAAAGATTTTCGGTGGTGGCTCACCCCCAATCTAACGGGCAAGTCGAGGCGGTTAATAAAGTCCTCAAATCCATCATCAAGAAACATCTGGAAAAGGCTGGAGCCATATGCGCAGAAGAACTTCCTTTGGCCCTGTGGGCTTACCGGACCACCCACAAGACAACAACCGATCATACTCCTTTCGCCCTCGCATACGGATCCGAATCCGTCATTCCCATTGAGCTCAAGCTTCAATCCCATCGAGTTACTTACTTCAATCCAAGGACAAACAAAGACCTACTTTTGGGATCACTCGACTTGTTGGAAGAAAAGAGGAATGAGGCCGATCTCAGAGCCGCCGCCCAACGACAGCTAGTAGCCCGATACTTCAATTCCAGGGTTCGACATAAGGACCTCAACATCGGCGACCTCGTCCTAAAGCGAGTTTTCCCCCGCCACCAGGCCTCACACATCGTTGGGAAGACCCGTACTCCATACAAAGAAAGCTTAGCGATGGAACTTTCAAACTCGCCACCGTCGAGGGATTTGAACTCCCAAGGCATGGAACAATGAACATCTCCACTGCTACTTTACATAACTCAGTTCACGGTTGTTTATGATTTCCAACAATGTTTTGTTTTCTTGAAATGTAAGGCATTGTAAAGGCTACTACTGCCAAAGTTATTACTAGAAATGATGTTCAGTTCCTAATCTCCTTGTTGTTTACTTCTCATGTGATGTGTCTTGTTAGTCCTGACAAACAACGTAAATCAAACATACGGTCGTGATATAGGCACCCTGGGCACGGGAGTCGGTGCCACCGTCCTGACCTCAAGCCAACGCCGAGGCTAAAACACTTGGCTACATCCGACACCCTGATCACGGGACCTGGAAACACTACTTGAATCACCGGCCCACGGCGCGACCGAGTATAAACAACCACTAACTCGAAACTCGGCCCCGTGCCGAGGCCGAGGATAAATCGTTTTGGATCCAATCTCAGGCAACTTGGAGCCACTACCCAGCGACCGACTAGGAGTGACGAAAGTCTCTCTTTGCCGACTGCGGGTGCCATTCGAATCTTGGCGTAGCACCAAGACCGACCTTAAATCATTTCTTCCGTGTTAGCTCTCAAGGCTTAGAGGTAGCCTATGGCCACGATCGGACCTTATGACCTGATGATCCGGGCTTACCTCATTGGCGAATAAACGACGATGACGGCTCGCCCCAATCTGATGAATGATGGGAGAGCCACCCACCTGGAAGACGGCATAACGCGGTGCTCTACGCCTTCTCTATATTTGGGATTAACCCCGGGCAACCCAAAACAGCAGGCGCACAGCCTGGTTTCGCAAATATAGGTTTCTTGAGCTGAGGGAAACTTACTAAAACCAGCACTCTGTTACTCCCCTCTGGAATAATTGACCTAGAGCGCGGTACCTAATCGCTTTTATGACAAGTGCAATGATAAGTATGCTTATGCAAGTATAGGACATTGGAAAACATAAAAAGAACATCTGAACACTTGGCATAAACTGCGATCTTTACTACTTCATATTTCAATTTTTACACACACACACTTAACAGACTACATGTCTAACATATTCCTTTCTAATGACACACACACTTAACAGCCTCCTCCTTGGCCTCTCTAGCGGCTCGTCGCTCAGTAAGCTTTTGGGACTTATGCGGGGTGATATCAACAGCCTTGGTTTCCTCGAGGGTCTTGGCGGCCCTCCGCTGGGATTCATCGTCCTCGTTTTTCTTTTGGGCCTCGTCAGCAGCCCTCTCCTTCTCCTCTACCTCCTCACGCTTGGCAATCATTTTGGCTGTTTGAGCCGCTATCAGAGCTTCCATCGAAGGCACCTTGGCTTCCACTGGGCCTCTGGCGGGAGCGCTCTGTCTGTCTACCACCTCCTTCCTCATTAAGGATGTCACACATGCTAGTAGTTATCTCAATCCCTGAGAAAGTGTCAAGCCGATCACCTCCCTCTCTAAACTGCAACTCTGCGGGCCTTGGTCCAGACTCATTCATTTGTGGGATCATAGAGGTAGGGTCAGGCATTGACGGCCCAGGAGGAGCTGCATAGCAAAAATGCAACCTTTTTAGTCTGCAAATTCCGTAATTACGTCATCCTCAGGGATGCAGGATAAATAGAATTTACCTACGGTCAGGGACGGTGTAGAGAGGGAAGGAAAGGCACTTGTAACAACAGGTAAGGTAAAACCGGTATCCTCAAGTGCATGATATTCGGGGTTGTACTCAATGATGGCTTGGGCCAAGGCTCCGGGGCCACTCACTATAGCAAGCTTGGGGGTCGGGGGCCGGTAAGAACTTCCCCGCAAATGTAGCCGCCACAGTTATGCTCTCGGTGACAACGGACTTCCCCTTCTCCGCGATAAGCCTGGCCAACCTCTCTTTCTCAGCATCCTCTAGAAGAAATTTCCTCCCTTCCTCCAGCCTCTCACGCTCCTCATCAGTCAGGAGGACAGTCATAAGCTGGCGCTCATCCAAGGTGCTCCTACTTGGCGCAAATAGGCCTCATATGGGACCAACCTCTCCTAAGTTCGAGCCAGCTCGCGGGAGTAGTCTTCGACCCACGAAAGCCCACGGAATTTCAAAATCTTGACATACATATTATGGATGCTTTCCTCAAAGGATGATCTTACACGGAATTTCGCATCCTCTAGTTGTCCCCTCAGCCACTCTACCTCCCTCATATATTCGGCCTTCAACCCGTCAGTCGTGCTCAACACATCTCGGTTACTAGCCTTGGCATCCTCCTTCGCCTTCCTCATCTCCTCAAGCTGCCTCCTCAGCTCAACCACTTCGGCATGTTCAGCACGCAACCTTCCATTTTCCTCCCTCAAAGCGGCATTGCCATTCTGGAGCTGAGTAACTCTCCCAATCTCCCTTTCTAGGTCGTGGCATGTTTTCGCCCACTCATCCTAATCCCTCTTAAGGCCTGTATTCTCGATGGTCAACCGACCTACTGTATCCTTAAAAGTCTCGTGGTCATTCGCAACCTCCATCTTCAGAATCGCATGGGCTTGCTTCAGCTCTGCTATGGCAACATGATTCAAAGTTAGAATTCGAAAACACGAGGGATAATGGGCAAGTAACTATGATGCAGTAGATAGGCTTACCTATCTCGGTTTCTAGGTTGGAAATGGAGGTTTTCTCACAATCGATGGTCAATTGCCGATTAAGAAGCTCCAGGTTCTTCTTCTTAATCAGCTTCAAAAGGTGAAAGGAATACTTGGTGAGCTCGTTGGCTTGATAATATGTAGCCTGTACATGCATCCATACCTCCCTGAATTCCCTATCGGGGGCTGGGCGGAGATCGGGGAGAAAGAACAGCTCATCAAAGTAATGCAGAGGGAAATGATATTTCAGATACGCCCTCCGATCCTCTAGAGAAAGCTCTCGAACCTGAGGCCTCGTCAAGTCATGTATCTCCGTTATGGCCTCTCTATCCGATCTTAGCTGGCCAGACGACGACTCTCTCCCCCTACCAGGTTGAACGGGAGCCAAATGGATAGTATGCGGGGGAGCTGTCATAGGCAAAGGCCGGAAGCCACCTGGGTTAAGTCGAGAATCTCCCACAGTCACACGAATGGGAGGTGGAGGAGGGGTCGGGGATCGCCGAGATCGATCCCTACCCCGATGTTTTCTACCCTGTCCTGGTAGGGGTGGGACATCATACAAATTGGTTAATCTCCTGAAGATTTCAAAGGAAGAACTACGGGGGCGTCGATGGTCCCCATGTCCGTAACCTCGTCCGCCCAACGACGGTTCCAATAGAGGGTATGGCATTACCAATAGAGGGTAACTTCCTCTTCCTCCCAACGACGGTTGAACCTATAGCCACTCCTTCCTTTGGTGCACTACTTGCAACTGTGTGCCTAATCACAGCCCGATCACTAGGAAGCAACTCGCCACCGCGAAGGCGCTCCTGACTTGTCATAGTGTCAGTATTACGGAGGTTCTCTGGTATCGCTCGCAAAGCATTAAGGTGTAGCTAATACTCGTCGCTGGTAGGCACCTCCGGATTTTCTGCCATGATCCAATCATAAGAAAAATGAGTTAGGAGATCCAGGAGTCTACAGTAAGGAACAAAGTTAGAGGAATACTTACTCCCTTCTATCCATCTCCTCGCAAACCCGAGAGGGAAGCGGACAAAGAACCATTCATACTTAATCACTGACGGCCTGGGCCACTTCCCGATAAAATATTTGGTGGCAGGTGTCGCTTCCAGAAACCATTGAGAGGGTATGGCATTACTCGTTCTCTTTAGATGGAAAAAGCATCGGATATCTTCTCTAGTTGGTTCCCATTGCAAGAAATCGTGGTAGAGAACATAAGTACCTAGGAGCGAAGCATAAGCATTCAAGTGCAGTTGCAATGGTGCAAGGCGAAAATAGTACAGCATGTTCCGAATGAAGTCCGTAGTTGGGGGCACGCACCTGGCAAAGCAGGCCTGTTTGTTCCAGGTGGTGCGACCCTCGGGCGGCGCATGTGCTCTGCCATCTTTTCCTAGGGCGTGGGCTTCACCCACCGGAATGTTGAAGCATGTCGCCATTTTCCTAAATGCCGTGGTGTCCATGCGCGACAATATCGAATCTATCAGATTTTCCAAGATATCTGTGTCAGGCAACATGTCTGGAGCTGCTAAAACCGGTGGTGCATCTACGCTCATAATATCCACATTCTCAACCTCTTCACGTATGACCGGAGAATATAGCCTCTAAATTTATTCCCCTTGGTTGGATACTTTGGGTGAACTACCTGATTGAGAAGGAACGGATCCTTCGGTGGTCTCAAGCTCGCTGTCACTCGAGCAACCGCTGTCGGTAAAGTCAGATGTATGTGACGAAGGGGGGAGGGGGGAAGCCTCGGCCTCCAAGTTCTTCCCAGTCTTTGATCTTGTTTGCATCGCTAGCTATACTTTAATACACTAGTATTAGACATTATAAGAGAATAACTAGTACCCCTCATGTTGGTGGAAACTAACAAATGCGTGTGGTGTTATGCAAAATCAAGATAAACAGAGAAAATTTAAATAGGCCAATGGTTCAGTCACAGTTCAAGTATATGCGCTATCCTATGTGAAATGTCCAACTTCCCGTCTGCACAATTTACTGCGCAAGCACGAGGCGCAGTCATACAAGTAAATAAGCGGCATACAAAACTAAGGACGGGGAGTCAGGAAATCGAAGTTCTGCAAAGGAGAACAACACCTAGCCGAGGGGCAGTGTGAAGCAATTAAGCCAGGCTGACCTAGAATGGAGATCAAGCTCATTTCGGGATTCGAAGTCTCGAACCTCCTTCGAGGTTCGAAACTTCGAACCCCCTGGGGTTCGGAGTTTCGAACCCTATCAGGGTTCAAAAATTCAAACCCTAAGGTTAGGAAATCGAACCCCGTCAGGGTTCGAAATTTCGAACCCTTAGTTTTGGATATTCGAAGCCCATCAGGGTTCGAAAATTTGAACCTCGGAGGTTCGGATATTCGAACCCCTTCAGGGTTCGAGGATCCGAACCCCTCAGGTTCGAAAATTCAAACCTCATGAGGGTTCGAGAACTCGAGCCTCTCAGGGGGTTGTCTCTTCGACGCTCCTCTGGATCTTGACCCTTCAGCCTCCCTCCTCCTGCTCTACTTCGATCCGTCCATTACCAAGGTCCAGCTAAAGGTTTGGAGTTCTGAAGCTTTCACAACAATGGCGGCAAAGGAAAAAATAATGGAAGGAAGGAAATGAGGAGGGGAAGAGCTATTTATAGTAAAAGAGGAAAAACCCCTTGGTCTTCCCAAAATCTCAAACCCGCGGGTTCGAAATTTCGAACCCATGGGTCTTGAAATTTCAAACCCATCGGGCCTGAAATTTCGAGCCCCCAGGGTTCGAGATTCCAACCTCCGTGGTTCATAGGCCCAAAAAAAGGGAGAAGGAAGATGGGCGAGGATAATCTGTCTCGAACCCCTGCACACAAAGTGCCACACCATGCGCTCATGTACACGTATTCCATGCACATACCGACCATCGCAAGCACGCGGAGGAGATGCGTTGCGAATACTTAGAGACATGAGCACGTTGCCGTGCCCACACCAGCTCGCTCGCAAGTCTGCAACGAACGAACCCTACAACTAACGTCTTTTTTTCTTTAATAGGATGAGTCTAAAAACCGACTACTATCTCAACCAACGCAAAACACATCATGTCAAGACAAGACGTACTTTGGAGGGAAAAAGTTAACCATCCTTTTGGTCCGGTTCCCAAAAGTACACAGGACATGCTCAGCTCAGCCCCTCGCATGGAGTCAGGGTCGGGATCACATCTAGGAGCGAAGGAAACAGGCTGGAGAGGAATTGTGCTAGCAAACGACCTCATTGTCCGAGCCATGAACCCGAACCGCGAGCCATCAGAGCGCCAATTCACAAGACCTTCACCGTAACACCCCACGTCCGTTAATGTCACTCACAAAGGGAATACATTAAGTTTCGTGGAGCGGTATAAGTAAACAGAATGGAATATTACAAGATGGATAAAGTAGTACTTGAAAAATTTATAACTTTATTGCAGCGGAAACAAAAATAGGTTTGGTTACACCTTCAAAACAACAAAACCAAGTACATAATATTAGTCTTGTACAAAAGCCTACAAAGTACATAATTTTAAAGCTATAACCCCAATAGAAAATGCCATAAGCAGAATCAAAGCCAAGAAATACATCTTTCAACTTCAAGCTGGAAGAAAGAGACATCTGAACTAACCTTGAGTATTTCCTCCCTGAGAACCTTTGGGGGGGGATGGAAGAAAAGTGGCGAAACAAACTAGGTCAGACATTAGTCTGGTGGGTCCAGTAACTTTAATAGTATAATCATTAAAGTAACAGGATAAGAACATAAACTGGAAAGTAAGAAATGACTGTACATAAGCATGCATGACAAGGTAGGCAAGATGAATAAGATAAACATTGATTGCACTTCTAATCACTATAGGGTAATTACTACACTGCACCAATGCTAAATATATCGCACCGTTACTAGTTCCATACTGAAAGTTGATCCCAACCTCGCAATTGGTAGCCCTCAGGCGTAACATCTAGTAAGAGGTATCAATCCCATACAATCCTTGACAGCCTACTTTCCCATAATAGATACTAGATGTCCCCATACTACCCCTAATCGATAGGATCCTTAATTCGCATGTATTTATTACTTGTGTCACTCCGCCCCGCTTGTTTGTACATACCCGTGATGGTCCCACCATGGGGTTTACAATCCCTATGATGGCAACCCGACACAATTGAAGATGCACGGTGTATGATTACTAATGCTCAGTGCCTGCTTTTTCCACTCTGGAGCACGTGCACGTCCGTACTCCATCGGAACCTACACTGACGCACCACCCGCCGCTATTTTGACCGCTTATAATCAGCCCAGTAATCGTGCCCCACCCTGCCTAGTTCAGGGTACCATGATACATCTATGTGGGTTACTGCTGAAATGGGTCCCCGTTACTAGGATTTCCTAACCACATATTATAACGGTTAAGTGTTCTCAATTTAACCTAACCCCACCCATTTGCTTAATTAACATGTTGTATAGGTTAAGTGTCGCCTATCCATATGTCACTTAACCTTCCCACTAATTCACGCATGTTTATTTAACGATTAAGTTTGTGGGTCTATATATACTAATATTACCCACCTACCCAAAATTTACTTAACCCTTCCACTTATCAAGTCCATATGTATTATTGGTTAAGCTTGCCTTAACCCTATCCACTTTGTTCATGTAATATTGGTTAAGTTGTCTTCTTACGCATGTTAACTTAACCCCACCCACCTAACTCGTTTAGGTATCATATTCATCTTTGATCAGCATTAATTAGTTATTAATGCACAGACCTCTCACATTAAGTCGATCACTTGTGGCCGCTGGATGTGCCGGGCGGTTCCGGGCAGACTTCCACAAAAAGCCAGACTTAACCTCGTGTCTAAGCATCTAATTTATGCCTTTGACCTCTCACATTAGACTGCTATTTGCGGTTGCTGGATATGTCGGGCGGTTCCGGGCAGTCTTATACCGCAAACCAAGTCTAACCTCGTGTCTTAGGCATTCATCTTTTTAGCCAATTTACATATTTATTGTCCAAGTCTAGATTTATATGTAAATTATCCATAAGTGTGGTCAATTCAAGTTATGCCACATTTACTTGTTACGCCCAAAATGACTTAATTAAGTTATACCCAATTCCCTGCGTTTCAATCGCACGTACAACAAGGTCCAAAAATAAAACGGAGAGGGATAGAGGAGAAACACAAGGATTAACATAAGGAACAAAATAGGCATGCAAAGTTGTACCCAACTCAAGAATCATGTTTCCAATAGACATGTTGTACATTAACAATAAGTATGGCTAAACTGAGCAAGTTACATCATAGGCATAATGATTCGATAGAATTAAACATAAAAGAATCACCAATTTGGTGTACAACATGATAGATTTCATTGTATCAATCACAACAGTCTCATAGGCATAGTTAATTCAGATTTGACAAAAGGATAAGCATGAATCAGAATTGATTATCTTAAAATTAGGCATAGTTCTAGATTCGATTCATTACAAGTCATGATTCCCATTACACGTTCCAAATCTGAGAAATAACTGAACTTACCAAACTATCACAAGTTACAACCAAACCCATTTACGTCAAGTCTCATGTCTTCTTATTATATACAATTTTCCCCAAACCATAGCCATCATCAATTTATGCCTTTTTACAAATCACATGTTATTCAACATTTCCCAAAAAATTTCCCAATCATTCAAGCGTTATACGTGCGCGAATTTCGCATAATATGTTAGGCTCGAAATTAGCCTAACTCATAAAAAGAAAAAGGAAGAGGTAAGGGAATCATGGTATCAAAATAGGCATAAATATACGAGCACGAACAGGCATGAACTGATAGAATTGATCAGAAAAGCTTAGCCTATGAATCAAAAAAGATGACAACTTGCAAACTTGATAAGATCCATTATAGACATAATCATATGATCACAATTTTCAACTTATCATAATTACTTTAGTTTAATTATCTTGTGAAAGCTACATGAAATCACAGAGTTTAAGAAAGAAGATATGGAATTTGATTTCTGAAGTTGATAAGCTAATCCGTTGATGTAGGCTTCTATCTTTATCTTTAACCTTGAATTTGATTAGTTAAGGTGGAGGCTAGGTTAGCTTAGAGATGGACATCATGGCGGCTTCATAGAATAGGGTTATGAGGTTTAGGGTTTAGGTTTGATGTGATTATGTAGAAGTACATAATTAATTTGAGCCCTTAGATCAACCTAGGAGTCATTAGAGCCATCCAGTCCAAGAAAATGCGTAATCAGGCCAATCAAAAGTCACCACGTCGCACTACGACTCAGAAAATTTTCACTGTCCAGAACAGTCACACCTACGTCGACACCCTTATAGGGGGTCGACACCAGTGTCGACACCCCCTAAGGGGGGTCGGCACCCTCTGGCGGGAATTTTCCCGCCCACTTCTTTTCGCTGGTTTGGATTCGAATTTTTATTTATTAATTATTTATTTAATTCCGATTTAAACTTAAATCTTCTAACCTCCATAACTTCTTCGTAGAGAGTCCGATTTACGCAAAATCGGACTCTATCTTAAGCAGAATTATGAGATGAACGCAATGGCATAACCCGTTTCACCTAATTCCTCTTCTAAAAATTAAGTGTTCTTAAATTTTTTAATTTTAATATTTAAAATTACGGGGTGTTACATTCTCCCTTCCTTAAAGGATTTCGTCCCCGAAATCTCCAAGTCAAGAAGAATGTATATCCTAACATCCATCAACTCAACCATTCAATCACAGGCATCCATTGTCCTTAAGAGGATTTCTAATGCTTTCATGATCATATGCATATTATGTGTATATGTCCTTATCTAACGCAAAATCAGGCGGTGTACTGATTCAGTTGACCTCCTTAATGCAAATCATGATAGTGCCATACGTCCATTATGTATGCAAAAGAACCCTATTGATACATATCATTCCTATATGAGTGCATAATCGTACATTCATACAAATGCAACATCCATATGATAACACATCAAGTTTCAATCTATATACAAATACATATATGCATATGCAATATGAAAGTGACTGAGCCGATTTAGTGCCTAATGTGTGTGTAAATGCATCCACAAGCCGCTACTAGCAAACAATTGCATCCACTTGCGTCCACCAAACATAAAATGTCTCAAACACATGTTTACAACCATAGGATTTTCCTATCTAAAGATCGATGATGTAAACGAGAGGACATACTAAATGATAGAACAAGTATAAACAAAGCAGTAGAAAAGGGAGAAGTTAAGAGCATATCCTTATAAAAGGAAAGGGTACGACGCACGTATCATGTCTTCCGTCTCCTAAGTCGCGTCTCCTTGATCATCTCCTCATTGGATTTTAACTGACTTGACCTCTCTGTTGCGTAACTTCTTGATCTTTGATCCAAGGATGCATGTAGGAGCTCGTCTAATCGTGGCATCTCACTCCACTTACACTTCTCTAAGCATGTTTGGCTCCACTACTTCCGCGGTATCATGTAAACACTTCCGCAAATACGACATGTGAATCACGTCATAAACACTACTAAGCTTCTCCGGCAACTTCACTCTGTACGCCATCTGTCCAATCCTCTCTGTAATGGGAAAGGGTCCTACAAACCTTGGTGCTAATTTCCTTGCAGCTCCAAAGCAAACTACGTTCCTCAATGGCAACACTTTGACAAAAACCATGTCCCCAACATCAAACTTAAGATCGGTTCATCTCTAGTCAGTGTTTGGCTTTTGCCGGTCCTGTATCATCTTCATTCATCTTCGAATCAAGTCCATCTTCCCTGAAGTTTCTCTCTGATCAGCTCGGGTCCAAGCAAAATCTTATCCGTAGACTCCCATCAACAAGTTGGTGATTGACGGGGTCGTCCATAAAAACCCTAATGCTATCTTAATAACTGTTGTTATAAGCGAACTCCACAAATGGAAGGTGCTCTTCTCATGTCCCTCCAAAACCTATGATACATAACGTCAAAAAGATCTTCCAGGATTCTATTCACCCTTTCTGTCTGTCCATCCGTCTGTGGACGATACGCGATGCTCAAACATAACTATGTACCTACCGCCTTTTGCATGTCGCCTTTTCCTTTTTGCTTTGAAAACTGCTCCAAGCCATGTCCCGCAAGCACCGATATATACTGTGAACGGTTTGCTCCCTACTAGAAAAGTCAAAACTGGGGATAATATCTTCACAAAGTCCTTAATGAGCTTCCTATAGCAGCCCGCCAACTTCTTACTTCCGTTGCTTTTCTAGGAACCTTCCAATCTTTGATTGCCACCACCTTTTGCAGGACCCACTACTATCCCTTCCTTAGAGACCACGTGTCCTAAGAACCTCACTTCTTCCCTCCAAAAATGACATTAGGAGAATTTAGCTTTGAGTTGATGGGCTCGTAGGGTCTCTAAGACTTCCCTAAGATGTTGGGCATGCTCTTCCTCGCTTCTAGAGAAAATCAAAATACCATCCACAAAGACTACCACAAACTTGTTTAGAAACTCCCTAAACACCCTACTCATCAAGTCTACGAAATATGCGGGTGCATTCGTCAAACCAAAAGGCATGACGAGCCAATCGAAGAAACCGTCGGGAGCCCTAAAAGCAGTCTTATCTATGCTATCCTCAACGGCCCTTAGCTGATGAAATCCTATAGATAAATCCAACTGCGAGAAAACCGAAGCGCCAACCAACTGATTGAACAAGTCATCTATCCTCGGCAATGGGTGTCTGTTCTTCTTCGTGAGCTTGTTAAGCTCCCTATAGTCCATGCACAATCTAAGCGAACCATCAACCTTCGTAGCCAAAACAACTGGAGCACCCCATTCCAAAATGCTTCTTCTTATGAACCCTTTCTCAAGCAACTCTTTCACTTGCTTACTGTGTTCCCTTCTCTCTCTAGGGGCCATGTGGTGCACTGGTAATGCAACTGGCTTTGCATTGTCTACTAAGTATAGACGAAAGTCTATCTCGCGCCTCGGGGTTAAACCCCGAACCTCATCAAAGACGTTACCATACCCACGGACTACTCGAACAGATTCCAAATCATCGATGGATGTGTCCAGTGATTCTAGGTAGCTAAGCATCACCGACCTCTAGGGTCACAAGAAATATCAAGGGTCTTTCCACAACAAGTCAACAGTCTAAATACCCTTTTTCCACAGTCTAGGATGGCACCATGTCTGGCTAGCCAATCCATTCCTAGAATCAAGCTATAGCCCGTGAAACCAAGAATGAAGGCGTTGCATTCAAACCCATCGTCCAAGATAGACACTCTCAAATCCCGACAAAGCATAGATAAATGAGCCGAACCACCAATAGGATTTGAGACTACAATGAGATCCACAACTAGACTAGTATTTAGGTGCCGTGTTTCAACTAACGAAGCAGATACAAATGAGTGCGAAGCGCCAGAATCAAACAAAGTTCGAACAGGATGATCAAAAAGGAAAAATCAAACTTTCAACAAAAACATTTCTATCTCTCTCCTATCTTGGTACCATGAGAGCATAAACCTGTCATCTGGAAGTAGGTCCTGTCTTCTGCCCTTGCCCTTGTCCTTGCCTGCTCGGGCAGTCTTTAATCAGATGTCCTGCCTCATCGCAATGACAACAACCAGGCTTCTTCTTCTTCCTACAGTCCTTAATTACATGGCCCGTTATACCACAATAATGACGCCTTCTTTTGTCATGGGGTGAATTATTCTTTCCACTTTCTCCTTTACCTTCTTCGTGGATTAAAGCTATATCAACAAATTCCTCATCCTTGGGTTGTGCTCCTTAGCCTAAACTCCCCCATCGACCAAGCAACAAGCTAAACCTTCCTTCCATCGTTTATCTCAAAGATACCAAATGGGTCTTCCACTTCCTTGAGCCAATTCTAGCTTTGACAAACGTCTCAATCCCATGAAACGGTTTTCCGCCCATTGCACATAAGTCCTTACATATCTTACGAAAAACATCTACATGTAGGGAAAGAGACTCAAGAAGGAAAAAGGAAGAGATTCGAAACAAAGAATCAAAAGAAAGATATATAGCTTTTGGGGATTATGTTTTTCATAATAAACCTTTCTCTTGAAAGCCCCTTCTTTAAAACATGTTTCTGAAAATACTTCTTTATAAAAATGCTTTTGAAAACGATTTTTCAAAATCTTTTATCTGTTCTGGTAACCTTCAGCTCTGATACCAAGTGTAACACCCCACGTCCATTAATGTCACTCACAAAGGGAATGCATTAAGTTTCGTGGAGCGGTATAAGTAAATAGAACGGAATATTACAAGACGGATAAAGTAGTACTTGAAAAAATTATAACTTTATTGTAGCGGAAACAGAAGTAGGTTTGGTTACACCATCAAAACAACAAAACCAAGTACATAATATCAGTCTTGTACAAAAGCCTTCAGAGTACATAATTTTAAAGCCATAACCCCCAACAGAAAATGCCATAAGCAGATTCAAAGCCAAGCAATACATCTTTCAACTTCAAGCTGGAAGAAAGAGACATCTGAACTAAGCTTGAGTATTTCCTCCCAGAGAACCTTGGGGGGGGGGGGGGGGGGAACGGAAGAAAAGAGGCGAAACAAACTAGGTTAGACATTAGTCTTGTGAGTCCAGTAACTTTAACAATATAATCATTAAAAGTAACAGGATAAGAACATAAACTAGAAAGTAAGAAATAACTATACATAAGCATGCGTGACAAGGTAGGCAAGATGAATAAGATAAACGTTGATTGCGCTTCTAATTACTATAGGGTAATTACTACACTGCACCAATGCTAAATATATCACACCGTTACTAGTTCCATACTGAAAGTTGATCCCAACACCGCAATTGGTAGCCCTCAGGCATAACATCTAGTAAGACGTAGCTACCCCATACAATCCTTGACAGCCTACTTGCCCATAATAGATACTAGATGTCCCGATACTACCCCTAATCGATCGGCTCCCTAATTCCCATGTATTTATTACTTGTGTCATTCGACCCCGCTTGTTTGTAGATATCTATGTTGGTCCCACCATGCGGTGTATAAATCCCTATGATAGCAACCCGACACAATTCAAGATGCACAGTGTATGACTACTGATTCCCAGTGCTTTCTTTTTCCACTCCGAAGCATGTGCATGCCCGTACTCCGTCGGAACCTACACTGACGCACCACCCACCGCTATTTTGACCGCTTATAATCAACCCAGTAATCATGCCCCACCTTGCCTAGATCAGGGTACCATGAAACATCTATGTGGGTTACTGCTGAAATGGGTCCCCTTACTAGGGTTTCCTAACCAACATGTTATAACGGTTAAGTGTTCTCAATTTAATCTAACCCCACCCATTTGCTTAATTAACATGTTGTATAGGTTAAATGTTGCCAATCCATATGTCACTTAACCTCCCCACTGATTCACACATGTTTATTTAACGGTTAAGTTTGTGGGCCTATATATACTAATATTACCACCTACCCAAGATTTACTTAACCCTTCCACTTATCAAGTCCATATGTATTGTTGGTTAAACTTTCCTTAACCCTATCCACTTTGTTCATGTAATATTGGTTAAGTTGTCTTCTTACCCATGTTAACTTAACCCCACCCACCTAACTCGTTTAGGTATCATATTCATCTTTGATCAGCATTAATAAGTTATTAATGCACAGACCTCTCACATTAAGTCGATCACTTGTGGCCATTGGATATGTCGGGCGGTTCCGGGCAGACTTCCAACACAAGAAGGACTTAACTTCGTGCTAAGCATCTAATTTATGCCTTTGACCTCTCATATTAGACTGCCGTTTGCGGTTGCTGGATATGCCGGGCGGTTCCGGGCGGCCTTACACCGCAAACCAAGTCTAACCTCGTGTCTTAGGCGTTCATCTTTTTAGCCAATTTACATATTTACTGTCCAAGTCTAGATTTATATGTAAATTATCCATAAGTGTGGTCAATTCAAGTTATGCCACATTTACTTGTTATGCTCAAAATGACTTAATTAAGTTATATCCAATTCCCCACGTTTCAATCGCACGTACAACAAGGTCCAAAAATAAAACGGAGAGGGATAGAGGAGAAACACAAGGATTGACATAAGGAACAAAATAGGCATGTAAAGGTGTATCCAACTCAAGAATCATGTTTCCAATAGACATGTTGTACATTAACAATAAGTATGGCTAAACTGAGCAAGTTACAACATATGCATAAAGATTCGATAGAATTGAACATAAAAGAATCACCAATTTGGTGTACAACATGATAAGTTCCATCGTATCAATCACAACAGTCTCATAGGCAAAGGTAGTTCAAATTTGACAAAAGGATATGCATGAATTAGAATTGATTATCTTACAATTAGGCATAGTTCTAGATTCGATTCATTACAAGTCATGATTTCTATTACGTGTTCCAAATCTGAGAAATAACTGAACTTACCAAATTATCACAAGTTTACACCCAAACCCATTTACGTCAAGTCTCATGTTTGCTTATTATATACAATTTTCCCCACACCATAGCCATCATCAATTTATGCCTTTTTAGAAATCACATGTTATTCAGCTTTTCCCAAACTTTTTCCCCATCATTCAAGCATTATACATGCGCGAACTTCGCATAATATGTTAGGCTTGAAATTAACCTAACTCATAAAAAGAAAAAGGAAAAGGAAGAGAGAAGAGAACCATGGTATCAAAATAGGCATAAATATACGAGCACGAACAGGCATGAACTGATAGAATTGATCAGAAAAGCATAGGCTATGAATCAAAAAAGATGACAACTTGCAAATTTGATAAGATCCACTATAGGCATAATCATATGATCACAATTTTCAACTTATCATAATTACTTTAGTTTAATTATCTTGTGAAAGCTACGTGAACTCACAAAGAATAAGAAAGAAGAGAAGATCTGGAATCTGATTTCTGAAGTTGATAAGCTAATCCGTTGATGTAGGCTTTGATCTTTATCTTTAACCTTGAATTTGATTAGTTAAGGTGGAGGCTAGGTTAGCTTAGAGATGGACAGCATGACGGCTTCATAGAATAGGGTTATGAGGTTTAGGGTTTAGGTTTGATGTGATTATATAGAAGTACATAATTAATTTGAGCCTTTAGATCAACCTAGGAGTCATCAGAGCCATCCAGTCCAAGAAAATGCGTCATCAGGCCAATCAAAAGTCGACACGTCGCCCTATGACTCAGAAAATCGTCATTGTCCAGAACAGTCAACAGGGGTCGACCCCTACAGCGGGGGTCGACACCTATGTCGACACCCCTATAGGGGGGTCGACACCAGTGTCGACACCTCTTAAGAGGGGTTGACCCCTACAGGGGGTCGATACCTATGTCGACACCCCTATAGGGGGGGTCGACACTAGTGTCGACACCCCTATAAGGGGGTGTCGACACTAGTGTCGACACCCCTTTAACTGGGGTCGACACCCTCTAGCGGGAATTTTCCCGCCCACTTCTTTTAGCTGGTTTGGATTCGAATTTTGATTTATTAATTATTTATTTAGTTCTGATTTAAACTTAAATCTTCTAACCTCCATAACTTTTTCATACAGAGTCCGATTTACGCAAACTCGGGCTCTATCTCAAGACGAATTCTGAGATGAAAGCAATTGCGTAACCTATTTCACCTAATTTTTCTTCTAAAAATTAAGTGTTCTTAAATTTTTTAATTTTAATATTTAAAATTAAAGGGTGTTACATTCACAACCCCCCACAAGGCGACACTGGCACCCTCTGGGGTGCGAAATTTGCACCCTGTAGGGTGCAAAATTCCCACCCCGCAAGGTGCGAGATTCGTACCTAGCGGGGTACGAAACTCGCACCCACCTAGGTGCGGAATTCAAACCTAACCAGGTGCAAAATTCCCACCTAGCCGGGTGTGAATTTTGCACCCCTGCAGGCCAGGATTTCTCACCCCTAGGGGATGCGAATTTCGCACCCCGTAAGGTGCAAAATTCGCACCCTAGAGGAGGGGTGCAAAAATCTGGCAGGCGCACCAGCCATGTGCAAATTTCTGTGTGTGGGGGTCCATATTCACCTACTCCTACCTAATCCTTGTCCTATAAATACCGCATAACCTCACACTTTAAGGTAGTGGGATTTTGTGACCTTGAGACTTCATGACAGATCCACTAATGGCATCTCCACTTTGAGGAAGAAGAAGGGCAAAATTGTCTTTTTCCTATATTCTGCAATATATGCCAATTATGACATCATATATGATAATGGTGACATCACCTAGCCTACAAGCAAATGTAATGAGATTTCATGTGATGGGCTCAATCTTGTAATCTTTTATGATCAATAATATTCCAACAACGCTTCAAAGTGGACGTAGGCCCCTCACGAGGCCGAACCACTATAAATCTCTTGTGTTATTTACTGCTTTCCGCTCTTGTCTATATGATCGAATTAATTATTCCTAGTAATTGGAATCTTTGGTGTTTCCGACATTTTTTTCCATCAACAGAACCCTTTATTTTCTACAGTTAGGAAATGTTATATTCCAACTCATTTATTAAATATTGGTTTCAAGCCAATAGAAATTCATTTTATTTTTTTAGCTAATTTGATTTCTAATTCCATATGCAATCGATAAATCGATTTTATCTTATCAGTTTTCCTTAAAAAAAATTGAATTCTTCAAATTTTTGAAAAAAATTCGCCGGCTTCTCCTTTGCGCGACTCAATCGGTATAACTAAAATCGCCTCTCCAGGCCCTTTTCCATTCAAAAAGAGTATCAAAAAGCCAAGCGGCGGCTTGCCCAGTACGCTCATAAAAATCTCATACTCAATTAAACATGTACCTTTTTCAAGCATTCAATTTATTTTCTCTTCATTCACATCATTCCATACCTGTTAACATATATCCATCCATTCCCAACTTATTCCAAATCAATTCAACACTTTTAATTTAATCATTTTCCATTTGCTTAATTTTCTAATTATCTCCTTTGCTTAATCCACTTTTATTTTGAACATATCACCTTTAAATATATTTTAATTTGCTTATACAAAAATCGAACTCAAATTCCATGTCCGCTTCAAATTTTAATCCAATTTTATATTCAAATTTCCAATTTTAATTTACAAATTTAATTCACTTAACCAGAGTTAAGTCCAATTCAAAAATCCATTATCTAATTATTTTTCAAATTATTTAACATCATTTAGTAATCAAAAATCTATTTTTTGTTTCGAAAATCAATTGATTTACTCCACTTGATTTCATATTTATTTTATAACTCAAGTCTGGATTTTACTAATGGAATTTTAAGTTTTATTTGCTTAAAAACTTTTTATTTTATCAAATAAATTGTTGTGGTTTATAATAAATTATACCGCTATTTTTCTGGAAATTTGATTTCGACATAACTCAAAATCTATAGGACGAAATCCAGAATTTTCTTTTCTATTAGAAATTATCATTCAATAGGTCTGGACGATTCTTGTTTCATAGAATTCCGACTTGTATTGAGTTCTATATACTCAATTGAAGTACGAATTGTAAAACTGTGAACTACCACGCTGCGACGAGCTCGTTTTAATTAAATTTAAATATAAATGTTTAAACATCGTTTATCAAATCCATTCCACCCCCATTCATATATATTTGAATATTTCCAATTACAACTTAAAATTTCTAATTATCCTAAATCGTTGATTATTTCATTCAAAATTCGTCATCCGATTATAAATTTATCCACATCTCAACTTTCTATCTTAAATTTCAATTCCTTTGGAAATAAATTATTTTATAAAATTCGACATAATCGAATTCAAACTATAAATCCCTTGGATTTATTTCAATTCACTTTATAATTTGTATTCCAAAAAAAATAATCTATATGCCTTTTTCGAAATGATTTGCCATTTCTTTTTATTCTAATAACTTGCTTTTACAGAAATTCTTTTACTTACAAAATCCTATTATAAGTTCAAATCCTTTTTAAGGACCAACATAGCTTATAATATGGTTTATAATCCCATTTAACCGTATGTTATAATTCGACATAAACCAATATAATTTCACTCTTCCTATTTCACCATATATTTATTTTACTTCTTCATAATTTCCTCTTTTGAATAATCTCATTTTAAGTAAATATTTTATTAGTATAAAACTTATATATATATATATAAATATAAATATAGAATCTAATTCATATTTTAAAATACTGGAAATGCTAACTTCCTAAAGTATTTAATTTTAAATTATAGTATCAACTAAATAAAATTCAAATATCCTTTCTAGAAATAATTTATTTTTACAAAATTCGACATAGTCGAATTCCAATTATAAATCCCTTAGATTTATCTCAGCTCCATTCACATTTCAAACATCTAAATATATTCATTATTTCCATTTTGAAACGATTTCCGATTTCCTTTTTTAATTTCACTCCTGAATTTAAATTCCCAAATTAGCCAATGATAATTATTTCGCTTCATTTATAAACATCGTTTATAAATTTACCTACTTGATTTTTAGAAACAAGTTTGTTTTTGCTAGTCCATTCAAAATTCAATTTCTATTTTGCAAAAATAAATTTCTTATAAAATCTCAAAATCCCTTTTTATGATATTTTAAATATTAACAATTAGGGCCGATGCTATTTAAACATCCAAACATAAGAATATCTATCACATAACATCTAACACATCATATGTTATAATATATATGAAAACAAAGAAACAATAATAATTTTGAGGAATTCATTTGGATCCCTCCAACCTGTTTTTCGTGCATTCACAGATGTTAGACAAAACAAATAATACCAATACTCTTTGAGGCAGGATATCGCGGTATAGAGGGTTATCCGCTATTATGCGGGGTGCATAGGGTCTCATCCGCTAAATTGTGCTGGAATATCTATAATAGCCTAAAAATTCCTGATCCTGATTATCGATACTAATACATATCTAATATCACATATCGACTAACTAAGCACCATAAATTAGTTGGTCGTTAATAGAAAGAGGTTAGAGAGAAGAAATTAGAAAGAAAGAATAGAAGAAAAAAAATAGAATACAACAATATCATAGTAAACATAAATCTCACAGCAGAATGAATAAAATATATTACATGATAAATATTGAAATACAAAACTGTTTTCAATACTTACATACATCATTAGAGTGCAGCACACACACAGACACACACACACACACACATATATATATATATCTCAATGGAAATAAACTCTATATATCTAACATTGACGCAAGCTTCTCCAAGTGACTCTGTAAAATCCTGAAACCACTTGACTTCCCATGCAAAATTGGGAACCCAAGAGTTTAGGGAAAACATAGAAAAATAAACCCTGGGTCATTCATGGGGCTAATGTGAGTAAACAATTTTTAAAAAAACTTGATTTAACATTTAAAAATCCTTTTGAAAGAAAGGATAAGCGTAAGAACGATCCACACATAAATACAGATTTTTTTTATCTTATGATAACCCAAAACATTCTTAAAAATCAATATTATTCTGATATTTTAATAGTATCTAAATCAAATAAATAGCAATCTAGCAGAACGCTCGCGTGTAACACCATATGGCCATTAATGTCACTCACAAAGGGAATGCATTAATGTCATGATGCGTTATAGTAGTATAGAACAGATAAATTACAAGAATAAATAAATAAAACACAGCGGAAGATAAAACTTATTTCATAGCATCATAACTTCAAAACAAGCATACATAAGTAGTCTCCAAAAACCATTTCAACAGGATCAATTGTCTTTTCCAAAAACTTCAAAGTACATAAAGAAGCAAATACTTAAATAACATAAATGCATAAATCCCCACTGAGCATAAGCAAAGCCATAAAGATGAGAGAGTCCAAAGCGATACATCTACTCTCTTCAAGCAACTGAAAGAAATCGGCCCTAAGCTATAGTATTCCCTCCTTGCAAACTGAGGGGAGGAAGGAAAGAAAAGAGGTGGAAACAAAACAGGTCAGACATAAAGTCTGGCGAGTCCAGTAATTTTAACAAATAATAGGCAAGGTAAATGATCAAGACATAAATAGGCATCATGATATGGCTGTAGCATAGACATGGTAGATAAAAAGGATGGACAAGATGATTCCATTCCTAAGTACTAAGACAATCCTACACCTTGGCTATGCGAACAACCCTCCAAGTACTAACCCCGAAGACCGAAGTCAACATCAGACTAGCACCCAAAGGACTATCCGACTCAACCAACATGTATTTCGTTACACCGCACTTTTGCTAAGTTACACCACATATCTACTAGTCTCTATTTACTAAAGGTCGATCCCTTCCCACTAACTGTACCCACATGACAAACTTGGTAGTTACTTGTACCTAGCTGCTGTCGTAGGTGCCGGCTTGCTCCTACCACCGCTAAGGTACCCTTACCCTACCGATTCGATCGGCTCCCTAAACCCCATAGGCACCCGTGCTGGCCCCACAGTGGGGTGTATCACTCCCCAAAGTGGCAACCCCGACACCAACATAAAATGCATGGCCATACCTACATGACGCAACAACGTCTTACCTACCAGCCCGGACCCATGCACGCACATGAACCTGTTGGACTTGCGTTGCCACTGCTATTCACATTTTGACCTCTTATATTCAAGCCCAGTAAGCATGCCCTAACCCCGGCCTAGTACCGGGCCAAATTAGATACTCAAACGGGTTACTGGTTGAAACGGGTCCCCATCCAACACAAGCCTCCCACCTATGCTTGGTCCCCACTGGGACCCACTTAACCATTTTAATTAAAATGTCCATGTCTTACACATGCTACGGCTAAGTCCATACTTACATGTCATAATTTACATGTCTTATCTTATTCCGGTTAAGTCCATATTTACATGTCATAATTTACATGTCACCCCACTTAACCCTCTAACCATACCCATGTCTTATTATGGTTAGTATTCTTTAATTCATTCCTTATGACGAACAGTGCATGACCTCTCACATTAGACCGAACACTTTGTGGCCGCTGGATTTGCCGGGCGGTTCCGGGCAGTCTTACGCCACAAACCGGGTCTAACCTCGTGTCATTAACCGTTACGCCTGCAATTCATTCCTTTGACCTCTCACATTAGACGTCCAATTGTGACAGCTGGATTTGACGGGCGGTTCCGGGCAGTCTTACGCCACAATTGCGCCTAACCTCGTGTCAAAGGTTCATTAACATCGTATTTCACCCATACCCAATTTTCATGTCGTATATATATCCAATTAAACATATAATCATGTCTATAATATTGCCTATTCCAAATTGTCACTAATTACACATTAATTAGCCTCAATTACAAATTTACAATTTTAGGCAATTTCATCAATTCCATGTAATTCATACCCAAATATGCCAATTTCACGTATTATCCAATTATCCAAAATATCCAATAATATGCAATTTTCCAAATTTCCCATATTCTCAATATTCCACATCGTTCCCACGTATTCGCATTCGCGCGGGTTTTTAATATAGGCTCGAAGGTAGCCTAGATCCACAAATAAAAGGAATAGGGGTAAGAAGAGAGAATCAATTCATAGAAAATTGGAATAAAACAACATCATGAAATAAAGAGGCATATAGACTGGCATAGAGGCATAATAAAAGATTCAACATGAATAAACTGATAAAAGGTATGAACTTTACATAGAAACATAGGCATATGATGACATGAATCGAAAAGGTGAAGACTTGGTGAGATTTTCATTACATATATGAATCCTTTTTACAACTTTTTCATGTTACTTTAATCCCATTAATTTGTGAAAATACCTGTACTCGCTTTTCGTGGCTTAAGAAAAGGATTATGCACTGAAATTGGTGTAGAAACGTTGCGGTGTTGCTGATTTATCTTCTTGAATTGTTGTAGAAGCTCTAATATTTAATTTGAGTTGAAGTTGAACACTTGAGATTTGATTTAGAGGCGGCGGCTAGGGTTTAAGAGAGAATTTGACAGCATAATGGTGTCATAGATAATATTTATGAATTATGGTTAGGTCTTAGGGTGTATATATAGGTGTAGGAAGTTATTTAGGCCTTAGGATTAACCCTAGAACTGATCTAGACCACTCAGATGCCATATCAGCCCTTAAGGCGAATCGGGCCACGGGTTAGCAGCCAAACACCCTGGATTGACCTCTAGTCGACCCAGCAAGGCTCGGGTCGACTCCAAAAATGGTGCGGTTCAGCTATTCCTCCTCCCGATTCGCTATTTTGAACTTTTTTTTTTGAATATTTATTTATTTATTTTTTATATATATCTATATATATATTTCTCTCATATGCATACAAACTTCATGGCTTAATAACTTCTTCATAATTAACCATTTTTACACTAAACCACTTTTTTAAACTGCGTTCACATTAAGCCACTTTTTAGCCATTCCCCTAAAACAAAAATATGGCACTGGCGGGGATCGAACTCTGTACCTCTTGTATGCAAGTCACATGTTCTAACCAAATGAGCTACTAAGTCTTTTGCTTACAAACCTTGGAACAATGCTAAACATCATTCTTTTCTCATTCCTCTTTTTCAAATAAATTATTCTTTAATTTGATATTTTAATATTCTCAGAAAATACGGGGTGTTACATTCTCCCCTACTTAAAGGATTTCGTCCTTGAAATCTCTAAGTCAAGAAGAACATATCCTACCATCCAATCATCCATCTACTCAACCATCAACCACTAACAACCATGGTCCTTAAAAGATTTCTAATGCTTTTCATGTACATATGCATAGTGTGTGTATATTTCTGTATACTAATGCAAAATCAGGCGGTCCACTGATTCAGTCGACCTCCTTAATGCAAATAATGATAGTGCCATGTATCCATCATGTATGCAAAGAACCATATACATATCATTACTACATGTGTGCACAATCATTCATTTAAAAGAAACATCCATATGATACACACATTCAACGTACATTCATTTTACTAAACACATCCATTTATATGCAATATGCAATATGAAAGTGACTGAGCCGATCTGGTGCCTAAAGTGTGTGTATATGCATCCACGAGCAAACACTTGCATCCATATGCATCCACCATACATAACATGTCTCAAACACATGTTTCAACCATAGGACTACCCTATCTAAAGGTCAAAGCTACTAGTGAGAGGACATACTAAAGATAGAACAAGTACAAGCTGAGCGATAAAGGAGAAAGTAAAAGACATACCCTCGAAAAGAAAAGGGTACAATGAACGCATCTTCACTTCCATCTCCCAAGTTGCGTCGCTCTCATCATCTCCCCATTGCACTTTGACTAGCTTGACCTCTCGATTCCTCAACTTCTTAATCTCCGACCCAAGAATGCATGTAGGAGCTCGTCGAATCGTCGCATCACGCTCTATTTCCACCTCTCTAAGCAAGCTCCTCCAAAACTCGCTAGTAAAGATAGGATCGCGATCGTTCACTATGCTAGAAGGAACACCGTGCAAATGAACTATCTCTCGAATGTATACGGAGGATAACCATGGAGCAGTCCTCTTACTCTTCACGGGAATGAAATGGGCGCTCTTAGTAAGTCTGTCTACAATGACCCAAATCCCCGTATTACCCTTCCTTGATCTTGGTAACCCATCAACAAAGTCCATCGAGACACTCTCCCACTTCCATTGTGGGACCTCCAATAGGTAAAGCAACCCACCGGGCTTCTTTTGCTCTTCTTTTACTTGTTAGCACACCAAGAATCCAGTGACAACTCGGCCACATCCCTCTTCATACCGGCCCAAAAGTTAACTCGTCTCATGTCCATGTACATCTTGTCCCCGCCGGGATGGGTGGTCATCTTCGAACGATGTGCATCATCAAGAATGGTATTCCTCAAGTTCTCGTCTCGTGGAGTCTACTGTCCCTACGTAACCAACCCTTATCATCTAGGGTATACCTACCGAGATGGCTCGATGACTCCCCCCTTACGAGCTTCTCTACTAACTCAACCAACTGTGGGTCATCTCGCTGTGCCTCACCAATCCGTCCCAAAAGCATAGGTCTGACCTCTAAGGATGCTAGCAAACCGGGTACAAAGTCAATGGAAGGTATAAAGTCAAACGTAGATATGAAGTCTAAGCTTTGCCGCTCAACAAACAACGGACTCAAGGACAACCTTTTCCTACTGAAGGCGTATGCCACCACGTTACCCTTGCCAGGGGTATATGCTATCTCGAAATCGTAGGACGCTAAGAATTCCATCCACCTTTGCTACCTTAAGTTCAAGTCCTTCTGAGAGAACACGTATTTTAGCGATTTGTGGTCTGTGAACAACTCAAATTTCTCGCCAAGAAGATAATGGCACCAAGACTTAAGCGCGAAAACAATAGCGGCCGACTCTAGGTCATGTGTAGGGTAATTTCTCTCATGTACTCTCAACTGCCTTCCTCCATAGGATATTACCCTCCCCTCTTGCATTAAGACTGCGCCTAGTCCTGTCCCACAAGCATCGGTATAAACGGTAAATGGCTTACTCCCATCTGGCAACACTAAGACTGGTGTTGTGGTCAAAGCTCTCTTTAAACGTTGGAATGCATCATCACAATCTACGTCCCACGTGAAAAATAGGTTCTTCTTCATCAAGCGTGTCAATGGGGCTGATATCTTTGCAAAGTCCTTGATAAACTTCCTATAGTAGCCAGCCAACCCCAAGAAACTCCTCACCTCGGTAGTATTTTTAGGGACCTTCCAATCTTGGATGGCCACCACCTTCGCGGGATCCACAGCTATCCCTTCTTTGGAAACCACGTGCCCTAAGAATCGCACTTCCTTCCTCCAAAAGTGACATTTAGAAAATTTAGCCTTTAGGTTATGCGCTCGAAGGATCTCCAACACTTCCCTAAGATGTAGGGCATGCTCTTCCTCTTCTTAGAAAAGATCAAGATGTCATCCACCAAGACCAACACAAATTTATTAAGGTACTCCCTAAACACCCTACTCATCAAGTCAACAAAGTATGCGGGGGCGTTTGTCAAACCGAAGGCCATCACAAGCCACTCATAGAAACCGTCCGGAGTCCTAAAGGCAGTCTTGTCTATGCTATCCTCAGCCACTCTCAACTGATGGAAACCAGTGGCTAAGTCCAACTGCGAAAACACTAAGGCACCAACTAACTGATCGAAGAGATCGTCAATCCTCGGCAATGGGTGCCTATTCTTCTTAGTAAGCTTATTAAGTTCTCTATTGTCCACACAAAGTCTAAGGGACCCATCCGCCTTCGTGGCAAATACTACTGGAGCACTCCACTCCGATATACTACGTCTTATGAACCCCTTCTCAAGCAACTCCCCTACTTGCTTATTGAATTCCCTCTTCTCACGAGGAGCCATGTGGCGTACTGGCAGAGATACGGGTTTTGCATTGTCTACAAGATAAATACGAAAGTCTATCTCATGTTTTGGGGGTAGACCCCTCACCTCATCGAAGACATCAACATATTCACGGACTATATGAACAGAATGTAAATCATCATTGGATGCGTCAAGTGACTCAAGATAACTAAGCATCACCGATCCTCTATGGTCACAAGAAATATCAAGGGTCTTTCCACTACGAGTCAACAATTTTACTACCCTTCATTCACAATCTAGGATGGCACCATGTATTGCCAGCCAATCCATCCCTAGAATCAACCCATAGCCCATGAAACAAAGCACAAAAGCATTACATTAGAAACCAACGCCTAAAATAGACAATCTCAAATCCCTACAAACCATGGATAAATGAGCCGACCCACCAATAGGATTTGAGATTACAATGGGATCTACAACGAGACTAGTATTTAAGTGTAGTGTTTCAACTAATGATGTAGAGATAAACGAATGTGATGCACCAGAATCGAATAAAGTACGGACAGAATCAAATCATAAATAAATAATCATCTAGTAGAATGCTTGCATCTCAGCTCCATATATTCATTATACAATAAGAAAAGCAAGTCGTTTATTGGAGATTAGATTTCCAACATGACAAGGTATGGGACCACCTTCCGATCAGTGTACTCTAAAGGGAATACACCGGGGTTCAACAAGAACATCTTGCAACCTGAACACACATGACTGACCACTCATTCAGCTTGAGTGTATCAAATGTCTTATCACCAACGGTTGAGCAACATAACAGTTCCCGGCAGATACAGAAGCGAAAGAAGAACAAAATGAATATTCTCTAGATGGTGATAATCAGAAGCGAAAGAAGGAAAAAATGAATATTTTCTAAATGGTGATAATACATCCCGCTTAGGTGCGACCCAACTAGCCATTCTGCTTATCCGATTTTTGTCATTTCCTATTGTGAGGCTTGAGGTTACGTTTACCTTTTTAGGGAAAATCTCATAACTTTGAATGCCACATCGTCAAATCTGTCAAATCACTTATTGACGTCACAAATATACTCTAGGTGTTAAGCAAGAGAATTTCTCCGCCACCAAACTCGGTATATTTGTAAAAATCAACGTACGTAATTTTGCAGGAAATGCTCTGTCAAACATTCGTCCATACAAGTCATCCAGGAATAGGATGAACCGAAGGCACCCTCCACCGCATCCTAGGAATCAAACTATAGAACAGTAGTGAGTAGTACTTACAATCCATAGATTTTAATCACAACAAAACCACAGTATATCTGTAGGGATCAGCTAGAGATTTTAAGTAATTCTCCCATTTTACGAAGATCTATGGTCTTCAATGCTTCATCTTTATACATGTCCCTATAGATTAGTTTTGAGTGCTACGTTGGTTCGAAGTGGTTTTGGGTCTAGTTTACATCCCGATCTCTTCGAAAGAACAAGTCAAAAGTTCAATAGTATATTTCATTGATAGTCGGGTTATTGAACTACCAATTCAAACAGTATAGTTAAGTACATTGGCAACTCAGGCCCTTACTATTTAAAATCATTCATTTAAAACCACCTTTATTGAATCTTTAAAACCATTTCATCGATTTCAAATCAACTTCATTTACTTAACTTGATAAAATATATTTTTAACTCTTACCATTTCTTTATTTAGAAATATTGCCTTACATACTTAACAATGCCTTAGTATTATAGCTTAATGGTATAAAACCAATTACTGATTTTTATACGCCAACAATGTCAGATTATTTACTTTTAAACCAAATAGACTTATTTACATTTTTAAATCTCGAAACTAACGATGAAGTACTATTCTTATGGAATAATAATTAATCTCAACATCTTTTACCATTAAAAACTAATATCATTCCTCGTTAATAGTGAAGTTATTCAGGTTGGGGTATTTTAATTACCTCTTAGACCTTAATCAATAACCTCCTTATCCTAGAATAGACAGAAGTATACAACTTAAGAAATCCATATTATCAAAACTTATTTTCTATTTTATTGAAACCATGGTTTTTATTACCATAACTTTACTTTATAAAACTTGCTCGATTATGACCATTTAATATTAACATTTCGTTTTAAATTTCACTATATAAATTCCCTTTATAATTGGAATTATATTGCAACAATCCGTTTACGAAATCCTTTACCTAAAATATTGAATATCATATGATAAAACTAATTTGGATTTTTATACTCCATTTAACGATTAAAAACATTAACATCATCCTTTGTTTCCCTTCCGACTGTAACATCCCGTATTTTTAGTAGTTAGATATTTAATTATACTAAATATTAATTATGAACTTTAAATAGGTTTATAATATATAATTCGTTTATATAACGAAGATTGAATGTATATTTATATAATTTCGTATTTTACGATTTGAAATTCATGTATATCGGTACAAACATAAAACGCCCAACAACAATTGTCGATAAAATAAAATAATCATATGAAATAGAGTGTTCAAATCAATGCGTTGCTTATATTACGATGTGGCCCGTGCTTCACACATGGGAAATTGTTCAATACTATAGTAGCCCTAGAAATAGTTTCCATTCCAAATGACCTCCGTTTTTGACAAAACAAATTTTATTGGAATACTTATCACACATTATTTCTAGATTTCCTGTTTGGAGTCAGTCAGAGTCATTTTATCGGTGCGTGCAATTTAAAGGTGAACTGATAAATTAAAATAACGTCCTTGTGCAAACAGAGTCCGTTTTCAACTGAATTAATTTCATTGGGACCGGAACATTGAGACGTAACGGGTACCCATTTTCATTATGTTTGGAGTTCATGGATATCGATACGAATTTAGAGCGTTCAATGTAAAATGCGGTAAATAACGATATATAATTTAACCGGATGAATAAAATTAAAAACAAAGTAAGTACTAAAATCTTAAGTCCTAAGCAAGCGTAACAAGTACACACATAACTTATACATGCTGCAAACATGTGATAACGCAGATTAGATGGCCATCCTATATTTGAACTGTACCAATGCACATGCCACTCTGCCTTGTGTTTTCATATCACCCAGTCACTCTTCGTAAGGAGCATGCTGCTACAAGCCTAAGCCTACTCAAAGCTTTCCAATCGCATTTATCATCCCACATGCTATTCTCTTTCCCTGCAAATTGACTTCTGCGAACCTACCCTTGTCAAAAATCAATGAAACTATCCTATTTCTTAGATAGTAAGCAAGAACAAACCCATGTGAATGTACACTATAGAACAAGACTATACAACACAACTACCTACCACATGCTAATCTATCCCTCTCTTCTGGTCTGTGTTTTCAAGTCATAGAAACCCATCAAACATACACAGCCATTTGTGTTTCAAATCACATTCCCTACGCTAAATTCACATGCCTACCATCTGATAGAACTGCATGTCTACCCAACAGCAGCTACTCTGCCTACCCCATACCTCACCATGCGTGCCTGACAAACCAATTCCTTTCTACCCAATCCCCCCGACACTATAAATACATCGCCTGCATATTTTTTACAGCAGGTACAACAACCTAATTTCTCCTTTCCTGAAAATTTCCTTATTAAAATAAGAAATAAAAAATACAATTAAAGGAAATAAAGAGAATGGGAACTGGAGAAGTTTGTCTCATGCCGGAGAAAGAAGGGTTCGGTCGCAGTGATGCTCGGGGTTGAGAAAAGATGTCCGCGGTGAGAGGAGAATATGTGAACGCAGAGTGGCGAGATGGAAATAATGCGGTAGGGAGCATAAACGTGGATGGGGGATGAATATTGGGGTATGCGCACTGTTAAATATATTTGCGTGAACGTAGTGGGAGATGCATGGATGCAGTTGCATGGTGGTTGAAGCAGTCAATGGAGGAGGTGATAACAGCTGACCGTCAGAAGAAGATGGTTAGTACGCATGAAGTAGGAGTGGAGAGCATGAGGGGAATAGATGGAGTAACCGGAAGGTTTAAATGGAAGTTTGGGTACGTTCAAGTGGATCTCGACTTCAAGAGGAGTGTAGCATTTCACATCGGTCAGGGAAGCACTTCGTCGGAGTGGAAGCACGCAGTGCCGACAGGTTTGGTGTGAGCAGTGGGAAGGATTTGCGTGGAGTTGGCATTCCAAAGAGAAATATGACAACAACAGGTATAGGATAATGAGCATCTTACTAAAATTATTCGTATAATTTATGTAGGCCTAGTCGCATGTTTATGTTGCTAGGTTTGTTAGTAATGTCATTTAGGTTATTTAAGTTAGTTAATTTAAAACAAGTAACTAACAGGTGGGTTTTTATAATGAAAAGAAAATGCGCCCAAACCTTTTTATATATACCTAAGCCAAGTCATTTTAACACAAGTGAATGTCGCCTAATCCCTTCAAAATGTGACTGGACAAATGTTTTTATGTCGCCCGTCATGGTTATTTGCGCCTCATTTATGATTAAGGTGCCCAAAAATTAATGACTAACCGAAGTTTAAAAATGCCTAATTATGCCAAACCTAACCCATGTTTTATAAATAACTGAGAGCATGTTGTTGTAATAATCTATATAGTATATATTAGGTCATTATTATTAGATAGCGTAATTCAAAATGCTAACCATTGTTATAACATGGCCCAAGTAAATATATATATATATATGGTTAACATAAAAAAGTACATGTAATTAGTTAACAGAAGTAATATTTAATTAGGTTTAATTAATTTTAATTAAAACATGACCGTATAATTTGTGTATCATGCTCATATGTTAACAGAATGAAACAAAACAAAGGACGTTGTATCAACAGACGTAACATTATGAAGATGGACTAGACGGAGTTGGAAAGAACTGAAACGAATCATTTTAATGTCAAATGGAACCAAGGTGAGTTTACTCACTCAGTTTTTATCCCACTTAAATCTATATAAGTCGGGTTTAATTTGTGTGCGCTATGGTTGTTCATTTTGGATGATTACTACATATATTGGTTGATATTGACTAAACTGATTGAAATTAAACATTTGTTTAATTTAATCGAAATCGATCGTTATTTAACGGTCGTAACCAATTAAGGTAATTTACCTTGTTAGTCACGTTTATAATAGTATAAACGTAGAATTGGATACTTAAATTACTGGTTGATTATTTTGATTACATCTGTATGATTTCGTTTGAGGTAACGTATTTGGATGCAGGGAAAAACAGGTTTGAGGAATCCAGCTGGATTCCTCAAATGTAATATATGTTATTTTTTTTCATATCATCACCATATGAACTGTTCTGATTGAATGATTGATTTGGGTGTTGATCGTTGATTAGAAATTCAACGATTGTTTTGCTTTAATCGGTGGGCAGTATTGGTTAAGTAATTGGCAGCAATTGGCCTAAAAATCAATCATTTTATAAATAACGATTTACTGTTAGGTAATCGACAGAGTTGAATTTATAAAATTTATTTTATAACTGAAGATGGATTTTTAAATCTGTTATTTTAAATAAAAGTAGACTAAAAGGAAATAAATGTTATTATTTAAAAATATTAAACGGTTTTATAAAATAAATGCAAATGTTAATGAGATGTATAAGCAAATGAAAAGAATTTTACATAACGATTGAGAGTAGACTAATTGTTTCTAAGAAACAATTGAATGAAATTTATTTAGATTAATTATATTATTAATTAATTTAAAGGAGTAATTAATTGGGAGTGATTAAAAGAAATAACCGTGTTTATGAGTTGACTAAGTAACCGGTTTAACTAGTATTGATTATCTGATTAGTTGTTTTAAATTAACTGAATGAGATGGTTAACGAATAATTGTTTTAATAAGATTTTAAAAATGAGTTTAATATTTATGTAATAAGGGACGAAATGATTATTTTAATTAATAATAATTTAGGTAAATACTTTTTTAAAATGAAATTATTTAAGTAATCGAGTGGTAATGAAATAGAGTTACATAATGGAAAGAGTTTATGAACGGGTTATATTAAAACCTGAGTCTTTTGAATAAAGGTTATAAAAGGATTTTTAAGGAATACAACGGTTAAAATAGATGTCTACTTAATACATAAAATTAAGTAAAAGAAGCTGAGATAACGAGGAGTTATATTTAAGCCAAGCTTATAAATAGAGTTTATAACAAGAGGCGTGAAGCTAAAACACTGGGTTTGAATTGGAAATACTTAATGGTAAAATTAAGTGAAAAGAAAGGAATCGAAACGAGATTTCAAAGTGGGAATAGTTAAATGACTTAAAAATGGAATAAATGTGGTTCGGTAAGGAGTTAATAAAAGATTAGGAACTGACTGAAGATTAGTTGAGTTGGACGATTCCTTGAGTGTCAATCTGATGTTGGTTTCGGCCTTTGGGTTTGATATTTAGGGAGTTGTTCGCTTACTAGTTTTCGGTTAAAGGTCTAATAAATGTTGAAGTAATGAGAATAGAGAGAGATTTTGATAATATAACGATGTTTTCAAGATTCAAGGAATAAATGAGAAGAGTTTGAATTAGTTTATTAAAAAGGGGAAGTGTCAGTTATTGTGTTCGAGAAATGAAACAAAAGAGTTTTCGTAACGATGTTGTACATGAAATTTGTTAAAACCTAAAGTAGATATATATATATATATGATTTAATTCTAAAGTAATTAAAAACAGTTTTAAGAATATTCTTATAATGAAATAAGAAGCAAATGTGGTGTTTCAAATATTAAAAGATTAAAGCGTTAATTAGTTTTAATTTTATAAAAAGGCCAAGTGATGCTTAGTACTAAATCAGTGAGCTCATTTTTATTTCTATGATTGAATGATTGTTATTTGATAGTTAAATAACTAACTATCAAATCTATCCAATACGATTGTTGGTAAGGAAAGACCGAGATCAAATTTATATTCGAAAACCGTTCCGAACCAGCGAATACGAATCGCCGAAGATGCAGATTGAAGATGGAGTAGTGAAGACCATAGATCTTCATAAGCATAAGAACAACCTATCGAATCTCTCTGGCATGCAACCAGAGTTATTTGATTTGTGATTCTGACGTAAGTGGAATCTGCGGATTGCAAGGACTACTCGCTATTGATCTATAGGGTGATTCCTAGGATGCAATAGGATGGTGCCTTCAGTTTGTCCAGTCCCAGGACAACTTGTATGGACGAGTGTCTGACAGAGTATTTCCAAAGGAATTGCATACGTTGATTTTTTTTCAAATGTATGAAGTTGGTGGAAAAGAAGGGATACTTCTTTAGCGTCATAACCTGAGTATTTTTGTGGGAATCAATTAGTGATTTCCAATGGATCTGACGATGTGGCATTCAATGTGAATGGTGGCGTGCTATCAAAGAAGTAATTCAAACCTCAAGCCTCACAACCGGGAAATGACAGAAATCGGGCAAGCAACATGGCTATGTGGGTCACACCCATTACGGTGTATAATCACATATATGGAGAAATTCCGTTTGCTTCTTTAATCTATCAATGTTGTCCCTTTTCGGGAAACGGTTGTTGATCCCAACCGTTGTTGACATACATTTGATACATTCAAGTGAAATGAGTGTTCGGACATGTGTGGGCCGGGTTGCAAGACGTTCTTGTTGAACCCAGTGTATTCCCCTCTAGAGATACACTATTGGCAGGTGTTTCCATACTTTGTCATAGTCGGAATCCAATCTCCAATAAGCGCCCGTGGTTTGATTGTATATTATATATGTGGAACGCGAGATGCAAGTGTTCCACTAGATTGATATTTATTTATATTTATACACTATTATAATACCAGATGATATGTATGATTTCAAAAATGTTTTGGGTTATCGTAAGGTAAAAACCGTCCGTATTTATGTATGGATTTGGTCTTACGATTATACTTTTCTTTCGAAAAGATTTTGAACTTTAAAATCAAGTTGGATGATATTATAAACTTAGTGGGTTTCTCACTCTGGTTCACCAGACTGACCTAGTATTTGTAATGCTCGGGTTAGACCGGGTTGTACAGGTCCGGGTTATCGGATGCTGCGAAGTTCAGAGACGTGTTGAAGGAGTTCAGGCGTACTAATATTTATTCCGCTGTGTGTTGTATATGAGGACGGATTGTTATAACTGTCCAAATGTGTTAATGTACTTTGATGATTAAAGGTTTTATTTAAAACTCTCAATAAAGATTTATTTTTATAATACATTTTGTTCCGTTGCGATGTGAAACTCTGTGTTGTGTTAATTCTTCTTCTATTCTAATATTTCTTCTATTCTAATATCTCTTTCTTTCTTATCTCATCCTCTAATTTCTCTCTATTAACTATCTGGTGATTTCGATACTTGGGTTTTGGCAAGTGAAACGAGTTTTATGTATTATTGTCGAAATTCGGGCATCGAACCCACTGGGTCGTTACAGTGGTATCAGAGCGAGGTTTAGTAATAACCCTGGCTCTATGGTGTAACCCGATAGAGATGAGGTTAGTATCACCCTAGATTGAGTTTTAGTGTATATATATGAGAGCGTATTTGTAAATTTTATATACAAATGTTTTTATTGTATTATTTGATCGGTTTAAGTGTTGAGAAGCACTGAACTAGCAAATGGACATGATATTCTTTTGTAAAGGGGTAAAATAATTTTATCCAAAATTATATTTTTGTATAGTTTTATCAAATTATTGAGATATTGGTGTGTTTGATATAGTTGAATGGAAATCGATTCAAATATGAATTTGGATGGTTGGATATAACCAGGTTATTTCATAGATGAAATAAAAACAGAATGGATAATTTTTGAAATTAGAATAAAAGTGTGAAATATAAGTGAACAAATTTGAAATTTAATTAGTTAATGGAATGTAGAGTTGAGACTTAACTTGCTTAAGTTAATAATGGATAAACAGATTTAGGAATTGGAAATAAAGTCAGAAATTGGATTCTAAAATAGAAGTGAATTGATTAGAAAATCGGTTAATTTATTGAATATGGAATCAGAATTTAACTTGGGTAGTGGATTAAATTAAAAATGGGCATAGTGGATAAAGTTAAATAAATTGGAGATTTGGAAATGTAAACGGGTATTGATTAAATTAAATCCAAGTGGATATTAGAATTAAAGAGAAATTCAATTGATCGGGTTAAGTTGGCTATTCATTGGCTGATAATTGGTTGTTGATTGTTTGATGATAGGTTAGTTGAATATAATTCATCGTTGTTCTAATAAAAGTTGAATGAATTGGATTTTGGTTTATAATAAATCGGATTTGTAGCATTTTTCCTACCTTAGCAATTTTGGGGATGAAATTCTTTTAAGGTGGAAGGAATGTAACATCCTGTATTTTTAGTAATCAGATATTTAATTATATTAAATATTAATTCGGAATTTTAAGTAGATTTATAATATATAATTCGTTTATATAACGAAGATTGAACGTATATTTATATAATTCGAACTCGTAAACGTCCCGGTATTTCGTAATTTACGATTTGAAATTCATGTATATCGATACAAATATAAAACGCCCAACAGCAACTGTCGATGAAATTAAATAATCATACGAAATAGAGCGTTCAAATCAATGCGTTGCTTATCTTACGATGTGGCCCGTGCTTCGCACACAGGAAATTGTTCGATATACTATAGTAGCCCTAGAAATAGTTTCCTTCCAAACGACCTCCGTTTTCTATGAAACAAATTTTATTGGAATACATATCGCAAATTATTTCTACATTTCCTATTTGGAGTCAATCAGAGTCATTTTATCGGTGCATGCAATTTAAAGGTGAACCAATAAATTCAAATAAAGTCCTTGTGCAAACGGAGTCCGTTTTCAATGGAATTAATTTCAATGGGACTGGAACATTGAGACGTAACGGGGTGCCCATTTTCATTATGTTTGGAGTTCATGGATATCGGTACGAATTTAGAGCGCTCAATGTAAAATGCGGTAAATAATGGTATATAATTAACTGGATAAATAAAATTAAAAACAAAGTAAGTACTAAAATCTTAAGTCCTAAGCAAGCGCAACAAGTACACACATAACTTATACATGCTACAAACATGTGAGAACGCAGACTAGATGGCCATCCTATATTTGAACTGTACCAATGCACATGCCACTCTGCCTTGTGTTTTCATATCACTCGGTCACTCTTCGTAAGGAGCATGCCGCTACAAGCCTAAGCTTACTCAAAGCTTTCCAATTGCATTTATCATCCCACATGCTATTCTATTTCCCTGCAAACTGAGTTCTACGAAAATACCCTTGTCAAAAATTAATGAAACTATCCTATTTCTTAGATACTAAGCAACAACAAACCCATGCGAATGTACACTATAGAACAGGACTATATAACATAGCTACCTACCACATGTTAATCTATCCCTTTCTTCTGGTCTGTGTTTTCAAATCATAGCAACCCATCAAACATACACAACCATTTATGTTTCAAATCACGTTCCCCAGGGTAAATTCACATGCCTACCATCTGATTGAACTGCATGTCTACCCAACAACATCTACACCACCTAACCCGTACCTCACCATGCGTTCCTGGCAAACCAATTCCTTGCTACCCAATCCCCCCGACACTTTAAATACATCGCCCGCATCTTTTTTATAGCAGGTACAACAACCCAGTTACTCCTTTCATGAACATTTCCTTATTAAAAAAAATACAATAAAAGGAAATAAAGAGATGGGGAACTGGAGCAGTTCGCCTCATGCCAGAGAAAGAAGGGTTCGGTCGCAGTGATGCCCGGGGTTGAGAAAAGGTGTCCGCGGTGAGAGGAGAATATGTGAACGTGGAGTGGCGAGATGGAAATAATGTGATAAAATGTGGATGGGGGATGAATACTGGGGTATGCGCGCTGTTTAATATATTTGCGTGAACGTAGATGGAGATGCATGGATGCAGTTGCACGGTGGTTGGAGCAGTCAATGGAGGAGGTAATAACGGCTGACCGTTAGAAGAAGATGGTTTGTACGCATGAACCAGGAGTGGAGAGCATGGGGGGAGGGGGAGTAGATGGAGTATCTGGAAGGTTTAAATGGAAGTTTGGGTATGTTCAACTGGATCTCGGCTTCAAGAGGAGTGTAACATTTCATGTCGGTTGGGGAAGCACTTCGCCGGAGGGGTAGCACGCAGTGCCGACAGGTTTGGTGTAAGCAGTAGGAAGGATTTGTGTGGAGTTGGCATTCGAAAGAGAAATATGACAACAACAGGTATAGGATAATGAGCATCTTATTAAAATTAATCATATAAATTATGAAGGCCTAGTCGCATGTTTACGTGGCCCGGTTTGTTTGTAATGTCATTGAGGTTATTTAAGTTAGTTAATTTAAAACAAGTAACTAACAGGTGGGTTTTTATAATGAAAAGAAAATGTGCCCAAATCTTTTTATATATACCTAAGCCAAGTCGTTTTAACACAAGTGAATGGCGCTAATCCCTTCAAAACGTGACTGGACAAATGTTTTTATGTGGCCCATCTTGGTTATTTTTGCCTCATTTATGATTAAGATGCCCGAATCTTAATGATTAACCAAAGTTTAAAAATGCCTAGTTATGTAGAGCCTAACTCATGTTTTATAAATAACTGAGAGCATGTTGCCGTAATAATCTATATAGTATATATTAGGTTATTATTATTAGATAGCATAATTCAAAATGCTAACCATTGTTATAACATGGCTCAAGTAAATATAAATATATATATGGTTAACATATAAAAGTACGCGTAATTAGTTAACAGAAGTAAGAATTAATTAGGTTTAATTAATTTAAATTAAAATATGACCGTATAATTTGTGTATCATGCTCATATGTAAACAGAATGAAACAAAACAAAGGACGTTGTATCGACGGACGTAACATTATGAAGATGGACTAGACGGAGTTGGAAAGAACTGAAACGAACTGAAACGAACCATTTTAACGTCGAATGGAACCAAGGTGAGTTTACTCACTCGGTTTTTATCCCACTTATATCTATATAAATTGGGTTTAATCTGTGTGGTATGGTTGTTCATTTTGGTTGATTACTTCATATATTGGTTGATAATGACTGAACTGATTGAAATTAAACGTTTGTTTAATTTAATCGAAATTGATCGTTATTTAACGGTCGTAACCAATTAAGGCAACTTACCTTGTTGGTCACGTTTATAATAATATAAACGTAGAATTGGATACTTAAATTACTGGTTGATTATTTTGATTACATCTGTATGATTCCATTTGAGGTAATGTATTTGGATGCAGGGAAAAACAGGTTGGAGGAATCCAACTAGATTCCTCAAATGTGTTATATGTTATTTATTTTCATATCATCATCATATGAACTGTTCTTATTGGATCATTGATTTGGGTGTTGATCGTTGACTAGAAATTCAACGTTTGTTTTGCTTTAATCAATGGGCAGTATTGGTTAAGTAATTAGGAGCAGTTGGCCTAAAAATCAATCATTTTATAAATAGTGATTTACCGTTAGGTAATCGACAGAGTTTAAGTTATAAAATTTATTTTATAACTGAAGATAGATTTTTAAATCTATTATTTTGAATAAAAGTAGATTAAAAGGAAATAAATGTTATTATTTAAAAATATTAAATGGTTTTATAAAATAAATGAAAATGTTAATGAGAAGTATAAGCAAATGAACAAAATTTTACATAACGATTGAGAATAGACTAATTGTTTCTAAGAAACAATTGAATGAAATTTATTTAGATTAATTATATTATTAATTAATATAAAGGAGTTATTAATTGGGAGTGGTTAAAAGAAATAACCATGTTTATTAGTGACTAAGTAGCCGGTTTAACTAGTATTGATTATCTAAATAGTTGTTTTAAATTAACCGAATGGGATGGTTAACGAATAATTGTTTTAATAAGATTTTAAAAAGGAGTTTAATATTTATTTAATAAGGGAGGAAATGATTATTTTAATTAATAATGATTTAAGTAAATACTTTTTTTAAAATGAAATTATTTAAGTAATCAAGTGGTAATGAAATAGAGTTATATAATGGAAAGTGTTTATGAACGGATTATATTAAAACTCGAGTCTTTTGAATAAAGGTTATAAAAGGATTTTTTAAGGAATATGATGGTTAAAATAGATGTTTACTTAATAGTAAACGAAGCTGAGATAATGAGGAGTTATATTTAAGCCAAGCTTATAAATAGAGTTTATAAAAAGAGGCGTGAAGCTAAAACATTGGGTTTGAATTGGAAATACTTAATGGTAAAATTAAGTGAAAAGAAAGGAATCGAAACGAGATTTCGAAGCGGGAATAGTTAAATGACCTAAATATGGAATAAATGTGGTTTGGTAAGGAGTTAACAAAAGATTAGGAACTGACTGAAGATTAGTTGAGTTGGACGATTCCTTGAGTGTCAATCTGATGTAGGTTTCGGCCTTCGGGGTTGATATTTAGGGAGTTGTTCGCTTACTAGTTTTCGGTTAAAGGTCTAATAAATGTTGAAGTAATGAGAATAGAGAGAGATTTTGATAATATAATGATGTTTTCAAGATTCAAGGAATAAATGAGAAGAGTTTGAATAAGTTTATTAAAAAGGGGAAGTGTCAGTTATTGTGTTCAAGAAATGAAACAAAAGAGTTTTCGTAACGATGTTATACATGAAATTTGTTAAAACCTAAAGTAGATATATATATATATGATTTAATTCTAAAGTAATTAAAAACAGTTTCAAGAATATTCTTATAATGAAATAAGAAGCAAATGTGGTGTTTCAAATATTAAAAGATTAAAGCGTTAATTAGTTTTAATTTTTTTTTAAAAAGGCCAAGTGATGCTGAGTACTAAATCAATGAGCTCATTTTTATTTCCATGATTGAATGATTGTTATTTGATAGTTAAATAACCAACTATCAAATCTGACCAATACGATTGTTGGTACGGAAAGACCGGGATCGAATTTATATTCGAAAACCATTCCGAACCAGCGAATCCGAATTGCTGAAGATGCAGATTGAAGATGGAGCAGTGAAGACCGTGGATCTTCATAAGCATAAGAACAACCTATTGAATCTCTCTGGCATGCAACCAGAGTTATTTGATTTGTGATTCTGACGTGGGTGGAATCTGCGGATTGCAAGGACTACTCGCTACTGATCTATAGGGTGATTCCTATAATGCAGTATGAGGGTGCCTTCTGTTTGTCCAGACCCAGGACAACTTGTATAGACGAGTGTCTGACAGAGTATCTCCAAAGGAATTGCGTACGTTGATTTTTTCAAACGTACAAAGTTGGTGGCAAAGAAGGGAAACTTCTTTAGCCTCACAACCTGAGTATTTTTGTGGGAATCAATTAGTGATTTCCAATGGATCTGACGACGTGGCATTCAAAGTGAATTGTGGCGTGCTATCAAAGAAGTAATTCAAACCTCACAACCGGGAAATGACAGAAATCGGGCAGGCAGCATGGCTATGTGGGTCGCACCCATTAGGGTGTATAATAACCTATCTAGAGAAATTCCTTTTGCTTCTTTAATCTATCGATGTTTTCCTTTTTCGAGAAACGGTTGCTGATCCCAACCGTTAGTGATATACATTTGATACACTCAAGTGAAATGAGTGGTCGGTCATGTGTGGGCCGGGTTGCAAGGCATTTTGGTTGAACCCAGTATATTTCCCTCTAGAGATACACTATCAGCAGGTGGTTCCATACTTTGTCATAGTTGAAATCCAATCTTCAATAAACGCCCGCGGTTTGATTGTATACTATATATTTGGAGCGTGAGATGCAAGCATTCCACTAGATTGATATTTATTTGTATTTAGACACTATTATAATATCAGATGATATGTATGATTTCAAAAATGTTTTGGGTTATCGTAAGGTAAAAACCGTCAGTATTTATGTGTGGATTTGGTCTTACGATTATACTTTTCTTTCGAAAAGATTTTGAACTTTAAAATCAAGTTGGATGATATTGTAAACTTAGCGGGTTTCTCACTCTGGTTCACCAGACTGACCCGGTATTTGTAATGCTTGGGTTAGACCGGGTTGTACAGGTCTAGGTTATCGGATGCTGCGAAGTCCAAAGACATGTTGAAGGAGTTCAGGCGTACTAATATTTATTCCGCTGTGTGTTGTACATGAGGACAAATTATTATAACTGTCCAGATGTGTTAATGTACTCTGATGATTGTAGGTTTTATTTAAAACTCTCAATAAAGATTTTATTTATATTACATTTTGTTCCGCTGCGATATGAGACTCTGTTTTGTGTTTGTTCTTCTTCTATTCTAATATCTCTTTCTTTCTTATCTCATCCTCTAATTTCTTTCTATTAAGTATCTGGTGATTTCGATACTTGGGTTTTGGCAAGTGATGCGGGTTTTATGTATTATTGTCGAAATTCGGGCGTCGAACCCACTTGGTCGTTACACAGACCTTATCTATTAATTCAAATCATTTATTTAATTCAGTTTAAGTAAACACTTTTTCGAAAACTATACCTTGATCCCAAATTCTTTTCATAAGCTCTTCCTAAAATGTTTGGAAGAAATCCTCTTTACAACTGTTTCAAATATCAAATTTTATTTTTAACTCATCTGTTTTTGGATGAATTTCATTGAAGAAGTGAACATTTTGATTATCATTAATCAAAATAATAATTAACTTCCTTGTTTGCTAAAGTGAAAATGGTTTGTTTTTCATTAAATAAAAGTAGATTAGTTAATAGTAAATAATTACGTTAACCATCTTTAATAAATTATAATTTAAGAAAGATTATTAAATTTAAATAATTATTTATTAAACTATTTTCATTAGATTAATTGGAACAAAATAGTATAATAACCGTTCCGATTAAATAGTTGACTCAGTCAGCCAATATCATCGGTTAACCTTAACTGATTTTAATTACTTTTCCCATTAGATTAATATAATTAATGCAATATTATTCCTTAATCATTTACTTAAAAATAATTATCACAACATATTAACTTTTAGGTTAATTGCAACATTATTTGTTTATAATACTCATCAAATTCTATTAGATGATCTTTTTCCTGATTTGGTTCTTCGGCATTATTCTACTTAGACTAGTCATTGTTTCTATTTGTTTGTCGGGAATAGTTTTGGTTTATCGACTGAGCCTCTTTTATGAGTTATTGTGAGGCCTATTTAGTCGTTAGTGACTCAGTTCATTTGGTTTTTGCTTGCGGAGTCCTGTGGGCTTTACTGGCAACTTAACTGGGTGTTGTGTGAGTGGGATGGATGGTCCCCCTATTGTAGGCGTATGGCAGTGCCTTCGTCGGCCCACTATATGGTTTACCAAGGAGATGGCCTCCTTACTCTATCTTCTCCCTTGCTGGGGCGCGACCTATCGATCTTTACCTATCAGACAGGGCTGTCAATCTGATGACAACTCAGCTTTGGTAAAGCTCACAAAGCAACTGGTGTTGCCTCATACTGATAATCCCACATTTCTTTCTATTTGTGGCTTTTTCCCTAGTTTACCTGGTTGTTCTATTTCTGTTGCTTTGGTGCTTCCCCCTGCTTCTCTGTCTCGCCCTGTGGCCTCCGTTTGTCCCTCTTCTCCTCTTCTTAGTAAGGAGGAAATAACGATCATTAATGATCATCTTTCTCGTCTTACTAAGAACTCTTGCAATTGTATCTCTAATCGTTCTGGCGCATCTCCTGCTCGTCAGAGTTATAGGAGATCTTTGGGGTTCTCTGTTTCTGGTGGAGCTTCCACCTGTTCTTTTTCTCGTTCGTCCCCTAGTAGTCGTTGTGTCGTGCCTAACACTCCTCGCACCATCCGCATATGCTCTATAGTGGAATCTGAGTAGATCGTTAGAACTATTAGACACACGTTATATCTTATCTGAGCTAGGCGGGGTCCGTTTCTGTTTCTGTTTCTGGTTTTGTTTTCTTCTTTTGGTTATTTGTGTGATTTTTGGTTTTGATGGTGAATTTTATTTTTTGGTTTGTTCGCGGTATTGGCAACGATGCATCATTGGCTAGGCTCAAACATATTGTTAAGAAGCATTCTATCCTTTGAGTGGCGCTCTTGGGACCTATGTTAGGTCCGGATGAAATCACCAAAGTTGTCCTATCTCTCTCCTTTGGCGGTGTCCTAGCTAATGTTTCGGGCAAGTTTTGGATCCATTGGTCCAAAGCCATAGTCGCCCACCCTGTATTCGACTCGGACCCGTTACTTTCGGTAGCTTGTTCGTTTCCTTCCTTCTCCTCGTCTTTTCTTTTCTCTGCTGTCCATGCTAAGTGCAAGAAGATTTAACGGTTGACACTTTGGTCTGATGTTGTTGGCCTTTCTGATTTCGGTTTTTCGGTTTCAGCGCTGGGAGGCTTCTTTAATGTTATCTCCAACCAAGCTGAAAAATAAGGTGGGAATGCCGTTAGTCGTGCGGCTGTTGCTGATTTCAATGTCTTCATCGTCAGCTCGGGGATGAATGAAGTTTCTTTCGTTGGTTCGGCTTTCACTAGGTGTAACAACCAAGAAGGTCCTAATTGGGTTTTTTCCCGGCTTGACAGAGTATTCAGTTTAGAGAGGTGGTTCATCCTTTCGTACGTGTACTCTGTCTTTCATCTACATAGGACTTCTCGGACCATGCTCCTATGCTTTTCTGTTGCTCTCCCCGTACCTATTCTGGTCCTTTCTCCTTCAGATTCCAGAGTATGTGGAGATCTCATCATTTTTTCCATCGGGTAGTGGAAGATTCCTAGAACTCCCCAGTTTTTTGTCGCCTGCTGTCGCCTTTTCTTGTAAGCTTAAGAGTCTCAAGATTTGCCTCAAGTCTTGGAACATTTAAGTTTTCAAGATATTTTTGATCGTGTTAGAGCGACCGAAGGGACTCTTATCCTCATAGAGGCTTCTTTTGACGAAGATCCCTTTGCGACTAATAAGGAGAAATGGCCCTTGCCCAGTTAGCCTTTTCTTCGGAGCTTCATATCAAGAGCGATTATCTTTGCCAAAAGGCAAGGATCAAGTAGGTTGTCGACGGAGATTCGAACTCCAAGTTTTTCCACTCATCTACTCGTAAGAGGAAAAAACTTCTTACGATCCTCCAGATCCATAGCTCTGATCTCTCTATGGCTTCCACTCTTATGGAAGTCAAAGAGACAATCCTTTCTCATTTTCAAACCTTCCTAGATTCTCCCTCCATTTCAGTTTCTGAACTGTCTCTCCTTGCTTTCATACCCAGGTTGGTTATTCCTTCGGAGAGTGTTGACATTGCTATGCCTCCTTCTTTGAAAGAGATACACGCCTGTGTCTTCGATCTTATCAAGGATAGCATTTGTGGGCCTATTGGCTACAACGGGTTTTTTACTGGAGTGTTTGGCCAATCATCCAATCGGATTTCTACCTAGCAATTCGGTTCTTCTTCTCAGGTGGGGACTTGCCTCAGGGTTGTACTTCCACTAACTTGGTCCTTAGCCCTAAATGCGAAAGGCCTCGTATGTGTGTAGATTTTCTCTCTATCAGCTTGTGTAACCTTTATAATTAGGTTATATCTAAGGTCCTGGATTGTAGGCTAGCTCCATTTCTCCAGCATATTTTTTCTGCTTCTCAAGTTGGGTTTGTAAAAGGATGACTGATTACGGATAACGTCCTTTTAGCTTAGGAACTGGTGTCTCAGATTGATAGAAAAGTTAGGGGGTCGAATGTGGTCTTCAAACTGGACATGGAAAAAGCTTACGACCATATGTCTTGGTTTCTCATCATTAAGGTTCTTAGGGATTTTGGGTTTCCTGAGAACCTTATCAGTATTATCTGGAGGCTCATTTCTAACTGTTGGTTCTTCGTTCTCATTAAGGGATCAGCCAACGGGTATTTCAAGGCCGAAAGGGGGCACCTTCAGGGAGATTCTCTTTCTCCTACTCTATTCTTTATCGCTGCTAAGGCCTTCATTCGTGGATTGCATTCACTAATGATAGCAAATCAGATTCATTGTTTTGGCATCCCTATGGGCTGTCCTATCATTTCTTCCTTATCCTTCGTCGATGACATTATCATTTTCACGAATGGTAGTCGTCATTCAGTCTGTCTTCTTATCGACCTCCTTCAGCAGTATGAGAGGTGTTCTGACCACCTCGTTAATACTGCCAAAACTTGTTTAGTCCTAACAAGAGATATGCCTGCAGTTAGATCGTTTTGGATCGAAACCATCACTGGCTTCAAGATGGCTTCCCTTCCCTTACCATATCTCAGTATTGTTCTTTATAGAGGTTATAAACTCAAAGCCATTTTCGACCCCCACCGATAAAGCCAAGGGGAAGATCATAAGGTGGAATGCGGTGCATCTCTCCCAGGCATGAAGGCTAGTTCTCAAAAAGTCTGTGCTTGACTCTATATAATCGCACATCTTTGCTGCCATGACTCCTACCTCTTTGTTTTTCAGATCTTTTCAGTCTTTGGCTTCGTCCTTTTTCTGGGGTAAAAAGGACAATGTCAATCACCACCATTGGATTTCTTGGGACATGATTTGTCGTCCCAAAAGAGAAGGGGACTTAGGTCTCAGAAATCCAAAGTATAGCTGTACTACGTTCGCTTGCATGCTATGGGACAGGTTTGAAGCAAACGAATCCTTATAAGCGACATTCCTTCATGCTAAGTTCTGCAGGCTTCTGCCTGCAAATTATTCCGATGTCCCATCATACACTAGTGAGACATGGAAACGGATGCGGTCAGTGAAGGAGTTTTCGGATTCACATGGTGGTGGCTCCGGATGGGACGACAATCCCTTTTTGATTAGTGCGGCATGGAGTTTGGCGAGGTCGCTAACTCCATGCCTCCCCCTCTTCTCTTTCATCCGGGATGTCTATATTCCCCTAAAGGTTTCTCTATTTATGTAGTGAATCCTACACGAGAGGCTACCGATAGACGAGAACCTTCAAAGGATTGGCATCCCTTTAGTGTCTCGTTGTAGGTACTATGGATTTGGGGATACAAAGTCCGTAGCGCACTTGTTTTTCTTTGGCATTTCTTCCTTATCGGTTTGGAATTATTTCGGAAATTTGGTGGGTCTTTGAGGTAATGCGTTTTCCCTCACACATATTCTGAGAAACTGGTGGATTGGAATCTCTGGTAAATCCTTGCTTTCTATTCTTTATCGACTCATACCTTGTCTTATCTGTTGGCATATATGGTGCTCGTGGAATAAGGCTGTTTTGAAGAGGAGCCTATGGCCCCCTCTTCTATCATCCGAAAGGTAAGGAATGATGTGTTCCTTGCTTTCCATGTCCGACCATTTAGAGGTTCCTTTGGTTCCCAATCGCGGCGGCTTGCTAGAACCTTTGATGTTTCATCGATTCGAGCAACTTCCCGAGCGGGGATTGGGTGAACCTTTTGCTCTTTGGTTAGCATGATCCGTCCGACCATCCACTCCATACTTTCCCACCCCCTCGTTTTATGACTGATATCGTTTGGTAGTACTGTAGGGTCTGGACATTCACGTTTATTTGATTGCTGTATTTTGGCTGTTGTGGATGTGGACTTGCTATTCGGTTTTAGAGCTTTCTTTCCACCTGGGTTTCCACCCTCATATGAATTGTACATTGATTGTCCTCTTCTGGGTTTCTCAGTCTTGTTGATTAGCTAGCTGTCATCGTATGCAGAATCATTGCCTTGTAGGACGTTTTTCCTCTTACAGTGGTCTGCACCTGGATAGTTATCTTCTAGCTTTGGATCTGCCGGTTTTCTTTCGTCTCCATTTGTTGTTGTATTTATTAAACTCTTTTAGTGTCGTTCTATGTGGCATTTGTTGTATGCACATATCCTGTTTCTCGGATATGTTTTTGTGAGCCATTGGAGAATGGCTTAATTCTCCTTTTTGTTATATTTATATTTAAAAAATAGATGATCTTTTCATAACATTATTATAAAACAATTATAAAATCATTGATCCATTTTTAAAACTTCATTATAACATATAAAATATAATTTAAAATCTTGTTTCAATTATAAAAAAAATTATAATTTAACTTCGTTGATTCAACTTTTAAACAAAAAGGTGGATTCTAGGCCATTTGCTGCCAATCCCTCAATCAATGCTGTATATTGATTTAAATCCCAATAATGTTGAATTTCAATTCAACGTCAACATCAGAACAAGTTTTCAATGCCATTGGGGTTCAATCAGTTGATATATATATATATAATATAAAAACAAACAACATACATAATATTTGAGGAATCTGGTCGGAGCGCTCCAACTTGTTCTTCCCTGCATCACGGATCATTATAATATTTCATAACATCATATAATTTTAATTAAATAAATTACATGATGATAATATAATTAGTGTCAACCATTCAATCAACAATAGGCATCCAATCAACCAATATATATTACCAACAAATAGATTTAATTATATGAATTTAATCACATCATATGATTCTTGAAAATGCGAGAGCTAACTCACCATTTATTTCGATGATGGTTGTCGACGCGTTATTCCGTTTTATTTTAAATAGACATTGAAAATTAAATAGAGCCTCAATTTGCTTCCAACTTCATCCAAACTGCTCCAGACTGTAGTGTTCTTTACCACGGTTCCAATGCAATTTATTTCTTTGGACCCGAGCTTGCAATCACAAGTTATTAATGTTTTAAGCATATACTATTTAAATTAATATAATTAAATTCTCAATTATATAATTATAATTTAATTACTTTGTTAATTTAATTATCAGACTGACAAATTCATCTTCCATGCTGCTCCCATTTTCCTTCTTCACGCTGCTGCTTCATGCGTTAGTAGTGTTCAAAGAATTCAAAGGCCCAAACTCCCTTCAAAATGCCCGATCCATAACCTTCCCGTATCACAATTTATATCAACTTACAAATACATTCTCTCATATATATATACACTCAACTCATTCTAAGGTACTGCTGACCCTATTTATAATGAGTAAACCCCTACCAAAGCCTAAGTGTTTGCTTAACTTAAGCTCTGATATCAACTGTAGTGGCCTACAAATTCGTACTATCTGAGTTGACTAAAACAACACACATCCAACCCTAATTGCACCGAAATACGAGTCATTAGGGTTTAAGAAACAGAAATAGAAAGAAGATAAAACAAAAGAGAACATCAGAATCTCAAAGCGGAACTGAACAAAATATAATATCATATATCATAACTTTGAAATACAAATCTGTATTGTTTATACATACCATACCAGAGTACAACACATATACATCACAATGGAAATAACTCTAAATAACTAATGGTCAAGTATCCTGCTTCAAGCTCCTCCAAGTGTATTTGTAAAAGCCTGAAACACTTGACTGCCCATACCAATTTGGGCACCTAAGAGTTTAGGGTAAAACATACAAAATAAACTCTGGGTCATTCATGGGACTAGTGTGAGCGAACTCCAACCATATTGTTTAACATTGAAAAACCTTTTGAAAGAAAAGGATGATAGTAAGACCAGCCCACAAATAAACATGGACGGTTTTTATCTTATTATAACCGAAATCCGTTTTATATTAAAAACCGTTGATATTACAATAATGTCTAGTCAAATAAATAATAATCTAGTAGAGCGCTTGCATCTCACGCTTTACATACATAGTATAAAATCAAAAACCGCAGGGTGCTTATTAGAGATTAGATTCCAACTGTGACAAGGTATAGGACCACCTTCCGATCAGTGTACTCTAGAGGGGATACATTGGGGTTCAACAGAAACATCTTGCAACCCGGCCACGTATGCTTGGTCACTCATTTAGCTTGGGCGTACCGAATATATTATCACCTATGGTTGTTGGCCTTCCAACCATAGCCCGTAATATACAGAATCAAAACAAGAACAAATGAATTTTTCTATAAATCGGTGATAATACACCCAGCTTGGGTACGACCCAACTAGCCATGGTACTTGCCCGATTTTTTCATTTCCTGGTTGTGAAGCTTGAGGCTACGTTTATTTTTTCGAACATTTGGCCACAATTCGCTTTGAATGCCACATCGCCAAACCCGTTAAATCACTAGTTGATCTTCCCAAAAATATTATGGCTATAACAAGCTAAGAGAAGCGTATTCCTCCACCATGAAACGTAATATCTTGAAAGGATCGTCTTGTAACACCCCACACCCGCTATGGTCACTCTCTAAGGGAATGCCATAGCATCGGTGGAGTATTTTAGTGAATATAGAACAGAAAAATTACAACAAGACAGATATAAATAGTACTTGAAATTTAAAACATCATCTCATAACAGCGGAAGTAAACATGTCTGGTTACATCATAAAACCACAATAAAAGTCAAGTACAATATCCATCAAAATAAAGAAGTACATAATCCCACTCTCTCATACAATAGCCGGGACAAAAGAAAATATAACTGGGTAACTAGAGCTTTACATCTATCCAAGCTCCGAAAGACTGGAACAGCAATCCGATCAAGCTCCACTACTGCTAGGATCCACCGTAGGACCTGAGGGTTGGGAAAAAGATAAAAACAACGGGGTCAGACATAAGTCTGAGCGAGTCCTATAACTTTAACAATACAATCATTAAAGTAACCAGAGAAGACATAAACTTGACCTACGGTAATGTCTGGGGATGAATGGCTACACTAAGCAGCTTGGTAGACCTAGGATAAACTAAGATAACTGTAAAGACGTATCTACCCACCCAAGGATAATTACTAACTGCACCACACCAGTCATTCCTACTCAAAGATTGATCCCACCCAGGGACTTAAAAGAAAGATATAACTAGTAGTTTCATGTACCCCTAGCTGACCGCATAGGTGCCGTCTGCCCCTATCTCCACTAGGTGTACCCCACTACTCCCCAAGCGATCGGCTCCGTAACGTAGATACCCGTGCTGGTCCCACAGTGGGGTGTATCACTCCCCTAAAGTGGCAACCCAATACTATCATCGGTGCATGGCTTATACCTACACGATGCAACAACGGCTTATCTACCAGCCCGGGCACACACACGCATATGAAACCCGTTGGACTTGCGTTGCCACCGCTAACCCGTTTTGGCCTCTTATAATCAAGCCCAGTACGCGTGTCCCGTCCTCGACATGGGTCGAGCCCACAAAGATACAAATGGGTTACTGGTTGAAATGGGCCCCCACAAGCTACCCACCTAAGCTTGTCACTTATCTAGTGTATCCCGCTTAACCCTTTAATCATGTTTAATTACATGTTTCCACTTGGTTAAGTATTATAATCGTATTTTCTATTGCCACCCAAGGCAACCCACTAGATTTCCACATGCCACCCAAGGCACCCACTTAACCCCTCATGTCCCTCTACATGCTAATATGGTTAAGTGTTTCTTAATTAATTAATTAAGATCATGACCTCATAAAGACCTCTCACATTAGACCATCTTTTATGACTGCTGGATATGCCGGTTGGTTCCGGGCAGACTTCTGTCATAAAAAGGGTTTAACCTCGTGTCTTTACTTTAATCACGTATTTAATTTATGACTAAGACCTCTCACATTGGGCCAATCATTTGTAGCCGCTGGATGGCCGGTCGGTTCCGGGCAGACTTCCGCTACAAAAGGGTCCAACCTCGTGTCTTAGTTGATTAATTACACCTAATTAATCACCCCCATATTAATTATACCTAATTAATATCAAGTTTTTCATAACATGGGTAGACCTAACTCAATAGGTAAATTCCCATGGGGTAGACCTAACTCAATAGGTAAATTCCCACTTATGTTAATTTATTTTTATGGTATGCCTAATCATACCCAATCATACTTTTATTAACATATTTATTAACCCCATCGTTCCCCACGTAAATCGTTCTCATTTCATGACATAATAAAGGGAAGATCCATCACAAATATCATGGGTTTAACCAAATCTTAGCATATAACTTTGTCATGGGTTAAAGGATGTCTACTTGCATATATGAGCATATATTAACCCAACTACATTTAACCCAAACTTGCATATAATCATACATATGACTTGCATATCATGTTGCATATGAACTCGCATATTATCATACACATATCTTGCATAACATGTTGAACTTGTATATAAGCATTCTCATAACTTGCATAACATGTTAAACATGCATTTAAGCATACACATAACTTGCATAAGCATTCTCATACTTGCATAAGCATGCATAACTTGTATATCATGTTAAACTTGCATTTAAGCATACACATAACTTGCATAAGCATTCACATTCTTGCATAAGCATTCACATACTTGCATAAGCATGCATAACTTGCATATCATGTTAAACTTGCATTTAAGCATATACATAACTTGCATATGAACTTGCATAACAACCTACACATAACTTACATAACATCATACACATAACTTGCATATGAACTTGCATAACTCACTTGTTAAACATGCATAAACCCACTTATTAGATATGCATAAACCCACTTATTAAACATGCATAAACCCACTTGTTAAACATGCATAAACCAACTTATTAAACATGCACAAGCCCACTTATTAAATATGCATAAACATAGGAAAACATAGAGTAGCATATCATTACAAATGATTCAAACTCACTAATCCGCATTTAAGACCATAAGTCTCATTACACCCAATCTACTTACTTTAGCAATTGATGTTAAAGTGATAGAAACTCACCAAACCCAAGGTTAGCAAACTTATGAAGTGGAATTAGTTGCTAAATATGAAGAAGATGATGATTAGAGGTTGATTAGCTTGCAACTTCCTTCATAAATTAGTGGAGGCTCCTTCTAAGATTTAATTTGGCGGCATGAGGCCATCATTTCTATTTTTAGTATGGATTAGGGTAGCTTTAGGGTGTATTTATAGATTAGGTGAGTGTTTTAGGCCCTTAGATTAACCCTAGATTAGATTAGGACCCTTAGATTTCGGAAATCTCTAGAACACAGCCCAAGACTCAACCAAAAACCAGATCTGGTGCACCCAGATCAACAGGGCCGACACCCTGTGTCGACACCCCTGTCGACAGGGCAGTCGACTCCCCAGTCGACAGGCCTGTCGACAGCCCTGTCGACATGGGTAGGGCGGGAACTTTCCCGCCTGGCCCCCTGCTGGCTCCAATTTCGAAATCTGATGTTTAATTTTTAAATCTGTTTTTAACTTTAAATTTTCTGCAAACTTCTTTGGGCCATAACTGGGCCATACGGACTCCGATTTACAAAATTTCGGACTCTATTCTGCGTATTTTTCTGAGACGAACGTAATGACGCAGCCCGTTTCCCCCAATTCTCACATCTGAGATTATTTATTCTTCAATTAGTGAATTTTAGCATTAACTGAAATACGGGGTGTTACATTCTCCCCTCCTTAAAGGATTTCGTCCCCGAAATCTTTAAGCTAAGGAGAATGCATATCCTACCATCCAAACAACCATCTACTCAAACCATCAACCACGGGCATCCATTGTCCTTAAACAGTTTCTAATGATGTATGAGCATATGCAAAAAGTGTGTGTATATGTTCCCTATCTAATGTATGAACATATGCAAACCATGATAGTGCCATGCATCCATTATGTATGCGAGAGAACCCTATCGACACATACAATATCTTCATGAGTGCACAATCATTCACTAAAATGCATCATCCATATGATAACACAATCATTATACATCCATAAATATAGCTTCCTACACACAATTTTATGCAATATGCAATATGAAGTGATTGAGCCGATCTAGTGCCTAGAGTGTGTATATATGCATCCACGAGCAACCACTAGCAACCACTTGCATCCACTTGCATCCATCAACCATAACATGTCTCAAACACATGTTTCAACCATAGGTTTACCCTATCTAAAGGTCAATCAGTACTAACGAGAGGATATACTAAAGATAAGATAAGTACTAGACAACGATAGAGGAGAAAGTAAAGACATACCCTCAAAAAGAAATGGGTACGATGAACGCATCTTCGCTTCCGTCTCCCAAGTTGCGTTGCTCTCCTCTTCTCCCCATTGCACTTTGATTAGTTGAACCTCTCTGTTTCTCAACTTCCTAGTCTCTGACCCAAGGATGCGGGTAGGAGCTCGTCGAATAGTCGCATCACGCTCTACTTCCACTTCTTTAAGCAAGCTCGGCTCTACCACATCTGCGGCTCATGCAAGCACTTCCTCAAATGTGACACATGGAATACATCATGTACACCACTAAGTCTGTCGGGCAACTCCACTCTATATGCCATCCGTCCAATTCTTTCCTTAATGGGAAATGGCCCTACGAACCTTGGTGCTAACTTCCCAATAGATCCAAAGCGAACCACATTTCGTAACGGAGACACCTTGGCAAAGACCATGTCCCCAACTTCAAACTCAAGATCCGTCCTTCTCTTGTCCGCATAAGATTTTTGCCTATCCTGCGCTGCTTTCATCCTTCTTCGAATCAAGTCAATCTTCTCAGAAGTCTCCCTAATCATATCAGGCCCAAGAAAGATCTTATCCGTAGATTCCCACCAACATGTAGGTGATCGACAAGGCCTTCCATAGAGAGCTTCGAAAGGAGCCATACCAATACTGGACTGAAAGCTGTTATTATATGCGAACTCCACCAATGGAAGATGCTCTTCCCATGTACCTCCAAAATCCAAGATACAAAGCCTCAAAAGGTCTTCTAGAACACGATTCACCCTCTCAGTCTGGCTGTCTGTCTGAGGATGATATGCGGTGCTTAGACATAATTGAGTCCCCACTGCTTCTTGCAAACTTCTCCAGAACTCGCTAGTGAAGATAGGATCTCGATCACTCACTATGCTAGAGGGTACCCCATGCAATCGAACTATCTCTCGAAGATATACAGAAGCTAGCCATGGAGCGGTCCTCTTGCTCTTCACAGGTATGAAATGGGCGCTCTTAGTAAGTCTGTCTACCACCACCCAAATTCCCGTATTACCCTTTCTTGATCTGGGTAACCCGTCAATAAAATCCATCGAGACGCTATCCCACTTCCATTGCGGAACTTCCAATGGGTGAAGCAACCCACCTGGTTTCTTTTGCTCCGCCTTCACTTGTTGGCACACCAAGCATCGAGCGACATACTCAGCCACATCTTTCTTCATACCGGCCCAGAAGAAAACCCTCTTCATGTCTTGGTACATCTTGTCCCCACCGGGATGAATGGTCATCCTAGAACGGTGTGCATCATCAAGAATAACCTTCCTCAAACCCTCGTCTTGCGGTACACAAAGTCTACCGTCTCTACGCAAGCACCCCCTGTCGTCTAGGGTGTACCTACTCAAATGGCTGGACGACTCCCCCCTTATGAGCTTCTCCACCAACTCAACCAACTGTGGGTCGTCCCTCTGTGCTCCTCCAATCCGCCCCAAAAGAGTAGGTCTAACCTCCAAGGAAGCTAGCAAACCGGGTACATAATCAATGGAAGGTCTGAAATCAAACATCGAGATAAATTCCAAGCTTTGTTGTTCCACGAACAATGGACTCAAGGACAACCTTTTTCTGCTCAAGGCGTCCGCCACCACGTTACCCTTGCCAGGGGTATACGCTATCTCGAAATCATAGGATGCTAAGAACTCCATCCACCTTTGCTGTCTCAAATTCAAATCCTTCTGAGAAAACAAGTATTTCAATGATTTGTGTTCAGTGAACAATTCGAATCTCTCACCAAGAAGATAATGGCGCCAAATCTTAAGCGCAAAAACAATAGCGGCCAACTCTAAATCATGGGTAGGGTAATTTTTCTCATGCACTCTCAACTGCCTTCCACCATAGGCTATTACCCTTCCCTCTTGCATTAAGACTGCGCCAAGTCCTGTCCCACAAGCATCGGTATAGACAACAAATGGCTTACTCCCATCTGGCAACACTAAAACTGGAGCAGTGGTTAAAGCTCTCTTTAACCGTCGGAACGCATTATCACAATCTACGTCCCATGCGAAAACAAGATTCTTCTTCGTTAAGCGGGTTAATGGGGCTGATATCTTCGCAAAGTCTTTAATAAACTTCCGATAATAACCCGCCAACCCCAAGAAACTTCTTACTTCGGTAGCATTCTTCGGAATCTTCCAATCCTGAATTGATACTACCTTCGCGGGATCCACAGCTATCCCTTCCTTGGAGACCACGTGCCCCAAGAACCGCACCTCCTTCCTCCAGAAGTGACATTTAGAGAATTTAGCATTAAGGCTATGTGCTCGAAGAGTCTTCAATACGTCCCCAAGATGTAGGGCATGCTCTTCTTCATTCTTAGAAAATACTAAGATATCATCCACAAAGACCACCACGAATTTATTAAGGAACTCCCTGAACACCCTACTCATCAAATCCACAAAGTATGCAGGGGCGTTCGTCAACCCAAATGGCATCACCAGCCACTCATAGAAACCATCCGGAGTTCTAAAGGCAGTCTTGTCTATGCTATCCTCAGCCACCCTCAACTGATGAAACCCCATGGCTAAGTCTAATTGAGAAAATACTGAAGCGCCAACCAACTGATCGAAAAGATCATCAATCCTCGGCAATGGGTGTCTATTCTTCTTTGTGAGCTTGTTGAGTTCTCTATAGTCTACACAAAGTCTGAGGGACCCATCCGCCTTCGTAGCAAATACTATTGGAGCACCCCACTCCGATATACTCCGTCTTATGAACCCCTTCTCAAGCAACTCCCCTACTTGCTTATGGAGTTCCCTCCTCTCACGAGGAGCCATGTGGCGCACTGGTAAAGATACAGGTTTAGCATTATCCACCAGATATATTCGGAAGTCAATCTCCCGCTTCGGAGGTGAGCCCTTCACCTCCTCAAACACATCCGAATATTCCCGGACCACTCTAACAGATTGCAAACTCTCGACCGAAGCGTCAAGCGATTCAAGATAACTTAGCATAACAGAATCCATGGGATTACAAGAGATCTCGAGAGTGTTACCCAAGCGGGTCATGAGCCTAACAACTCTCCTTTCGCAATCAAGAACAGCACCATTACTGGATAACCAGTCCATGCCCAAAATCAACCCATAGCCCGTGAAGCCCAACACAAAAGCATCACATCTAAACTCAATGCTAAGTATAGAAATCTTCAAACCCAAACATATCATGGACAAATAAGTGGAGCCCCCAATTGGGTTTGAAACAACCAAGGGATCATCTACCAGACTGGTGTCTAAGTGCAGTGACTCAACTAATGATGATGAGATAAACGAATGCGATGCGCCTGAATCAAACAATGTACGGACAGGATGATCAAATAGAAAAACCAGACTTTCAACGGAAATAGTTCTACCTCTTCCCTGAATCGGTGGGACCGCGAGAGCCTGTACTTGCCCCCTAGCCTGACCCGGTGCCATAAGAGCTTGCACCTGTCCTCCTGAGGTAGACCCCGTCCTTTTCCCCTTCTTAGGACAGTCTTTCACTAGATTCCCTGCTTCGCCACAGTGGAAGCAGCCAGTCTTCTTCTTTTTGCGACAATCCTTGCTTAGGTGGCCAGGTGTCCCACAATTGAAACACTTCTTCTTCTTGCCCTTGCCACCGTTGCCTTTCCCACCTTTGTTTTGTTGTTGTTGCTGAGGTCTCTTTTGATCTCCCTTCTTCTCGGGTGCCTTATTAGCATTGGGACCCTTCTCTTCTTCATGCATGAGTGCCATGTCAACTAGCTTCTCAAAGGTGGCCCCCATAGGGATATGAGTCATAGCCAACCCATGCATTGGTTCATTCAAGCCTTTCACGAACCTCAAAGCCTTCTTCTCCGGTGTATTCACCATGTCTAGGCCAAACCTTGCCAATTGATTAAACTTGTTGACATATTCCTTTACTGAGAGATTTCCTTGCTTTAGAGTCAAGAATCTTTCCATATACAAGTTTTCCTCCGCCCTTGAGAGAAACTTTACCACAAATCTTTGCCTAAAATCCGCCCAAGAGTCAACGGGGCGTTCTCCATTAGTGACCTCCCACCAGAATGAGGCCTCTCCTTTCATTAACCAAGCAGCTAACTTGACTTTCTTTCCTTCTTCCATCTCAAAGATATCTATCAACTCTTCCACCTCCTTAAGCCAATCTCTAGCCTCCACAAAAGTTTCAGATCCTTGAAAAGGTTTTCCTCCCATAGCTTTAAATTCCTTGCAAGTCTTAGCAAAAGTATCCATGCGAGGAGGAGGGGGAGGAGGAAGATCGGGTGCTACGGTTGGTGGAGGAACATTCGCTGGACCCGCAGTGGTGGCCCTAGCCTCCATCAATCTCCTATACCATACTGGTACCGTCACACCCTCCGGAAAGTTAAGATCTTCAGCCATGCTGAAACGAAAAAGGAAAGATTCAAAACGGAGAATTCGAAGGATATAGATATGGCTATTGGGGATTATGCTTTTCTTTCAAAAACTTTTCTCTTTAAAGACATGTTTTTGAAAATATCTCTTCCAAAAATGTTTTAGAAAAATAGTTTTCTAAAAATTTTATCTGTTCCGGTAACCTTTGCTCCGATACCACGTGTAACACCCCACACCCGCTATGGTCACTCTCTAAGGGAATGCCATAGCATCGGTGGAGTATTTTAGTGAATATAGAACAGAAAAATTACAACAAGACAGATATAAATAGTACTTGAAATTTAAAACATCATCTCATAACAGCGGAAGTAAACATGTCTGGTTACATCATAAAACCACAATAAAAGTCAAGTACAATATCCATCAAAATAAAGAAGTACATAATCCCACTCTCTCATACAATAGCCGGGACAAAAGAAAAGATAACTGGGTAACTGGAGCTTTACATCTATCCAAGCTCCGAAAGACTGGAACAGCAATCCGATCAAGCTCCACTACTGCTAGGATCCACCGTAGGACCTGAGGGTTGGGAAAAAGATAAAAACAACGGGGTCAGACATAAGTCTGAGCGAGTCCTATAACTTTAACAATACAATCATTAAAGTAACCAGAGAAGACATAAACTTGACCTACGGTAATGTCTGGGGATGAATGGCTACACTAAGCAGCTTGGTAGACTTAGGATAAACTAAGATAACTGTAAAGACGTATCTACCCACCCAAGGATAATTACTAACTGCACCACACCAGTCATTCCTACTCAAAGATTGATCCCACCTAGGGACCTAAAAGAAAGATATAACTAGTAGTTTCATGTACCCCTAGCTGACCACATAGGTGCCGTCTGCCCCTATCTCCACTAGGTGTACCCCACTACTCCCCAAGCGATCGGCTCCCTAACGTAGATACCCGTGCTGGTCCCACAGTGGGGTGTATCACTCCCCTAAAGTGGCAACCCAATACTATCATCGGTGCACGGCTTATACCTACACGATGCAACAACGGCTTATCTACCAGCCCGGGCACACACACGCATATGAAACCCGTTGGACTTGCATTGCCACCGCTAACCCGTTTTGGCCTCTTATAATCAAGCCCAGTACGCGTGTCCCGTCCTCGACATGGGTCGAGCCCACAAAGATACAAATGGGTTACTGGTTGAAATGGGCCCCCACAAGCTACCCACCTAAGCTTGTCACTTATCTAGTGTATCCCGCTTAACCCTTTAATCATGTTTAATTACATGTTTCCACTTGGTTAAGTATTATAATCGTATTTTCTATTGCCACCCAAGGCAACCCACTAGATTTCCACATGCCACCCAAGGCACCCACTTAACCCCTCATGTCCCTCTACATGCTAATATGGTTAAGTGTTTCTTAATTAATTAATTAAGATCATGACCTCATAAAGACCTCTCACATTAGACCATCTTTTATGACTGCTGGATATGCCGGTTGGTTCCGGGCAGACTTCTGTCATAAAAAGGGTCTAACCTCGTGTCTTTACTTTAATCACGTATTTAATTTATGACTAAGACCTCTCACATTGGGCCAATCATTTGTAGCCGCTGGATGGCCGGTCGGTTCCGGGCAGACTTCCGCTACAAAAGGGTCCAACCTCGTGTCTTAGTTGATTAATTACACCTAATTAATCACCCCCATATTAATTATCCCTAATTAATATCAAGTTTTTCATAACATGGGTAGACCTAACTCAATAGGTAAATTCCCATGGGGTAGACCTAACTCAATAGGTAAATTCCCACTTATGTTAATTTATTTTTATGGTACGCCTAATCATACCCAATCATACTTTTATTAACATATTTATTAACCCCATCGTTCCCCACGTAAATCGTTCTCATTTCATGACATAATAAAGGGAAGATCCATCACAAATATCATGGGTTTAACCAAATCTTAGCATATAACTTTGTCATGGGTTAAAGGATGTCTACTTGCATATATGAGCATATATTAACCCAACTACATTTAACCCAAACTTGCATATAATCATACATATGACTTGCATATCATGTTGCATATGAACTCGCATATTATCATACACATATCTTGCATAACATGTTGAACTTGTATATAAGCATTCTCATAACTTGCATAACATGTTAAACATGCATTTAAGCATACACTTAACTTGCATAAGCATTCTCATACTTGCATAAGCATGCATAACTTGTATATCATGTTAAACTTGCATTTAAGCATACACATAACTTGCATAAGCATTCACATTCTTGCATAAGCATTCACATACTTGCATAAGCATGCATAACTTGCATATCATGTTAAACTTGCATTTAAGCATATACATAACTTGCATATGAACTTGCATAACAACCTACACATAACTTACATAACATCATACACATAACTTGCATATGAACTTGCATAACTCACTTGTTAAACATGCATAAACCCACTTATTAGATATGCATAAACCCACTTATTAAACATGCATAAACCCACTTGTTAAACATGCATAAACCAACTTATTAAACATGCACAAGCCCACTTATTAAATATGCATAAACAAAGGAAAACATAGAGTAGCATATCATTACAAATGATTCAAACTCACTAATCCGCATTTAAGACCATAAGTCTCATTACACCCAATCTACTTACTTTAGCAATTGATGTTAAAGTGATAGAAACTCACCAAACCCAAGGTTAGCAAACTTATGAAGTGGAATTAGTTGCTAAATATGAAGAAGATGATGATTAGAGGTTGATTAGCTTGCAACTTCCTTCATAAATTAGTGGAGGCTCCTTCTAAGATTTAATTTGGCGGCATGAGGCCATCATTTCTATTTTTAGTATGGATTAGGATAGCTTTAGGGTGTATTTATAGATTAGGTGAGTGTTTTAGGCCCTTAGATTAACCCTAGATTAGATTAGGACCCTTAGATTTCGGAAATCTCTAGAACACAGCCCAAGACTCAACCAAAAACCAGATCTGGTGCACCCAGATCAACAGGGCCGACACCCTGTGTCGACACCCCTGTCGACAGGGCAGTCGACTCCCCAGTCGACAGGCCTGTCGACAGCGCTGTCGACATGGGTAGGGCGGGAACTTTCCCGCCTGGCCCCCTGCTGGCTCCAATTTCGAAATCTGATGTTTAATTTTTAAATCTGTTTTTAACTTTAAATTTTCTGCAAACTTCTTTGGGCCATAAGTGGGCCATACGGACTCCGATTTACAAAATTTCGGACTCTATTCTGCGTATTTTTCTGAGAGGAACGTAATGACGCAGCTCGTTTCCCCCAATTCTCACATCTGAGATTATTTATTCTTCAATTAGTGAATTTTAGCATTAACTGAAATACGGGGTGTTACACGTCTTATGTGATCCATTAGGCATACTCTGTCATACATTCGTCCATACAAGTTGTCCTGAGTCTGGACGAACCGAAGGCACTATTCCATCAATCCATCTTGGGCAATTTCTACCTAAGATTACAGAACAACCCATGCCCTTTACACCGACTTCGATTATTTTCAGCATACCTAATTCGCAATGCCTATGCCTATATGGAGTGGGTTTCAGCCAATAAATCCAACCGGTCTACCCATATTGAAAATGATGGTCAAAAACTTCGATAGTCGGTTATTTAACTATCGAAGAAAAACAAACATCCATCCAAATTTCTAATTGGAAATGTTATTGACTAAACATCAAACAATAACTGGCCCTTTCTAGTATTCCACTAATTAAATCACTTCCCAAATTCCTTTCGACATTCTATATATATATATATATATATATAGATTTCTAGTTATCCAAATTTCTTAAAAGTGTTCCAACTCTTTAAATTTCCAGAAAATTTTGCTAGCGTCTCCTTTGTATGGCTCAATCAGTACAACTATAACTTGCCTCTCTAGTCCCTTTCCATTCAAAAATAAGATCGAAAAGCCAAGTGGCTTACCCAATAGACTCATAAATATCTCATACAGAATTTAAATATGCACCTTTTTGTCGTGCACTCAAATTATAATCTTCATTCTCTTCATTCCATAACTGTTTGACCTGTATTCAATCATTCCCAATTTGTTCCAATCAATCTAATCATTTTAAACAAAATTTTCTCATCATCTCTTTAATTAGCTCTTTTTGCCTAATGCGCTTTTGATTTGAACCTATCGTGTTCAAATATATTTTAATTCATTTGTACATAAGTTGAATTCCATTTCTAACTTGAGTTTCGTATTTAACTTCAAGTCATAAGTTACAACTACAATTTACTTATCCTCCATCAAGTTCGATCAAAAACTCCATTAAGTAATTTCCTTTACTAATTAGTTAATGCTATTCCATAATCCAAAATTTGATTTTTATACCAGAAATAACTTCATTTATTCGCTTGAGTTTCATATTTATTTTATAACTCAAGTCTAGATTTTCTAATGAAAATTCGGATTTTTATTCACTCAAATCGTTTTATTTTATTTAATAAACAGTTAGGGTTTAAAAATAATTATAGCGCTATTTTTTTGGAAAATTTGATTTTGATATAACTCAAAATATATAAGGAGAAATCTAGGTTTTTCTCTTCCATTAGAAAACTATCATTCAATCGGTCTGAACGTTTCTTGTTTCATCAAATTCTGACTTACCTTGAGTTCTGTATACTCAATTGAAGTTCAAAACATCAAATTATGAAATACCACGTCGCGGCGAGTTCGTTTTAATTATAATTTAAATATAAATGTTAACTTGAAACAAATCTCAACTTAATTTTCTATATTTTAAAATAAATTGACCCCGTTATCCAAATCTAACTTAACAATTCAGGTTATTCAAACTCGTCGATTATTCCATTCCACATTCATAATTTCGTTATGAATTTATTCAAAACTCAAATTTTTATATTCAAGTCCAATTCACATGGAATTAGATTATTTATAAAATATCGATATCATCGAATTCCAATTATAAATTCCCTTTATGCAAATAATTAATTAATTCAACATCCCTTACCATCACAAACTAATACCATCTCTTGATAATAGTGAAGTCGTTCAAGTTGGGTATTTTAATTAGCTCTCAGGCCTTGATTGGCAAGTTCTTATCATAAGACAGATAAGAGTTTGTAATACAAAACTGACATCACTTATCATAGAAACCCCCTCTTCTATCTCATTTAAAAATATGATTTTTAAATGCCATTTATTATGTTTGGAAAAATCCATTTCCAATTTTTCCAGTGAAAATTACTTCATTAGATTTATAAACATTGTATATAAATCAAATTCCTTATTTGATATTAAACAAGCTTCCATTTAAAATTCCATTAAAAAATCGATTCCCATTTGGAATATTTTATCATTATAACTTATGTATATATAAGCATACAATCTATTTTCATATTAAAATTCTAAATTTCTATTTAATATGATTCAAACATCTTTTGGAAATAAATTTTATTTCAATAAATTTGACATCATTGAATTCAAATCATAAGTTTGTATGGATTTATTTCAATTTAATTTACATCCCGAACATTGAAATAAACTTCATCGTTTTCTTCTCGAAACGATTCCAAAATTACATTTTAAATCCATACTTGAATTAAAATTTCAAATTATTCAATGATAGTTATTTATAAACATCATTTATAAATTTCACTCCTGATTTTAAATATTGAAACAAGTTTCTATTTCAAATTTCATTTGAAATTCCATTTCTACTTCGAAAAATAAATTTCCTTTTTAAATTCACACTTGAATTTAAAGTTTAATACTATCAAATAATAATTTTCCTTTCCATTTATAAACATTGTTTATAATTTAATTACATATTTTTATCATTGAAAACAAGTTAACATTTTCTAACTCATTCGGAATTCTATTTCCATTTCAAAAAAAAAATCCCTTAAAAATTTCAAAATCCCTTTTTATGATATTATAAATATCAATATTTAAGACAAGTGATATTCGAACATCCAAGACACCTAATTTTCAATCACAGGTTTTATAACACATCATATATGATAATATATATATATATATATATATATATATATATATATGAAAACAAACAATAATAAATTTTGAGGAATCCAATTGGATCCCTCCAACCTGTTTTCCTGCATCCACAGATGTTAGACAAAATAAATAATACCAATCCTCCTTCAAGGCATTATATCGCGGATAGAAGGTCATGCACTCAATATATTGTGGGCCGATAGGGTCATCCGCTAATGATATTGTGAGAAATATCCAATATATATATATATATACACACACACATACAATAGCCACAACCACTGTGCCTAAATATAACTTATATATACCATATATATTAGCCATAATTTATCAATAACAGCAATGCAACCAACCAACCAACCAGTAACCAGTGTATAAATATTTGAATAAATTAAAATTTCGATTATAATAAATTATAAGCGAACCAGAGAGTGAGTTTACTCTCCTTAATTTACCCTTGTTGAATATCCATTTAATTTCCATATTGCTATGTCTTACAAACCAACTTAAGCGAAATCTATGCCTACTATTATTTAAATTAATCGATTAAGCTATTATTTATTTAAATTAACTAAGCAAAATAAATAAATACTTCTATGTAATTCAAATTATGAAACGACGTATAACTTATTGCCACTCCAATTTCCCGACTAGTCCGCGAAGCAAATCCTCAAATAGCACTAAATCTACAATTATTCACTCCGGCATTTCATCGCATGACTTACTATCAAACTACCATCCCATTCTTCTATCACTACAGTCAACTACCGAACTACTGTCCTACACCATCTACATTCATCTCAACCTCGTTGCCATGCCTGACCTAGTCCACCCGACTTCTCCTTACAAGCAACTACGACTGTGATCATCGATGCACCACCGTTGCAGACCTAAATAACATAGTCTTGAACCCCGTAAACATTACTGTAGTGCCTCCAAAATAACATCGACTCCTCCATTTCTAAACACTATAGACCCGACACTCCATCGCACCTTGCCTTCGACCCACACAGCTCCATCCTCCACATCGCAACGTCCCTCTCTGTCGCGAACTTGACTATACTCGTATTCCCAAAAATGGCATTGACATTTTCTATTTTGTAACCCTACGAAACTGCTTCAGTTTGTGCGCCTCCACATACTGATCAACCTGCCACTATCGATTTCATCTCTAACATCCCCAAAGTCCATCGCGCCATCACAGATCAACCCATGACAATCATCATAACCCCTCCTTGCACAAGAACGCATCGTGCTTTAGAGTCCTTATGGTTTTTCAAATCGCGATCCCATCTTGTCCCTAAATCGCGAGCGATTCCAAAACGCTTCGAGCTTCAGGCTACATTGTGGTCTTTGATCGCGATTGAATTTCTTTTTTTATATACAAATCAATTTCGATTTGAAGGAAAATAACCGCTATTTTTTAACAAGAAAGCGATGCAGCCATTTTTGAGTTTTTTACTTGGAGCTTCGATTCTTGAAGCATTTGGATTTTCTGGTAGGTGAAAATGGACCGCGATGTTTATATAAGAGAAAATGGGACAATGTATTTAAAACTTGGCCTCTTACGTACAATCCACCATTAATTCAGTGTTTTTATTTGCACTGAAGGTTAGGGACAGAACAAACAAGAGATCAAGGGAAGAGATATCGTAGTTTAGTTAATAGGTCAGCGATGTAAAATGAATAAGTTGGCTGATGTAAGGTATAAATATATTTTTATTTGACTTTATGATATAATATTTCAAAACATCTTGTGTTCCCTTAACTCAAAATCCCGAACCACTATTTTCGTAACTACCGACGTCTCAAACGTTATTCACTACTCTGAACTCAATAGAATGAGTTCTGAAGTTAAATTCGATTGTATGGAGAAGTGAAGATAACAAATTTAAATTGACAATTTCTAATTAAGTTAAATTTAATTATTTCCAATTCAATATTTAAAATAAATTTAAATATTCAATATTAAGCGACCAAAAATCCGGGACGTTACATTCCTCCCCCCTTAAAGAATTTCGTCCTCGAAATTACTAAGGTAGAAGAAATGCTACAAACCCGTTAACTTTTCAAAAGCCCACTTTGTTATAAGTCAGCATTTCATATTCTTTAACCCAAGTCTCATACAACTTTTAAGTTTTCATGGAAACCTTCAAATTGAATTCAATTTTAAAATCATCTCTTTTATCTTTACAAAAATTTTCAAAACTTTTGGGAAAAAAAAAAATCTAGCTCCCCAAATTTTGAATTTTTTTGGCAGTCTCCTTTGTACGGAGGAGCTTTTGTAATATATCAAAAGAGAAAAAAGGTATGCATGACCCACATGGTCGGAAAACAGTTCATATATCTTAATTTGATGTTTTTGCGTAAGCGTACCTCATATAAGCATTTATCAAGCGTGCTTTCTTAGCATATAAGCAATCTACATATCAAAATCAAGCCAGCTTGCTCCATGTACTTGTACTTACTCAATTTAAACTCTCAATTTTTATAAATATGAAATTTCAATAACTTCCATTCATTTAAATGGTTAAAAACATAGATTCACTTCCAAACAAGTCATACCATGTATACTTAGCATGTATATGCTAATACAAATTCCAACCTTTAGTTTATGCCTTATTTCATTCATATTATTCACCATCTATTCGTTTTATTTGAATGATACATTCACTTTCAATTCGTATTTCATTATTATACATTTAGTTCATTTATTTTAACATTTCTAGTTAATTTTAAACTGATTTCAAACCAATTTATCCATTCCAATCTATTCAATTCATACAAGTTATGTTTTAAATTCTAGAATTCAAATACTCAGTATTTATTTCAAATTCCTTTGAAATCATATAAATATATGTACATATATTTATTCCCATCTCAAATTCAAAACATTTGAATTTTCCAAAACAATTTGTTTTCTTAAATAATTTCCTTTGGAAATCTTACCATGGTAGCAATCCATCACCTATAAACTTGCAAAAACATCGATGATGCTGCAGTCATCATTAGAATTATTTTCTAGTGACTGAAGTGAGTTCAATACTTTATCACTTTCGAAATCTATTCAAAATGATTTTTTATTCAAAAATCCTTCCGAAACAAAGCTATATCATTTTAATATACTTTGGGAAGATATTTTCCAAATTTTTGGAATTTAAATTCCAATTCTTGTTCCAATTCACTTCAATTCCATCTCATTATTATATATTTCATTCATATACAAATTCTATTTGATTATATATAACCATTCCAATTTTATAATCTCGTAATTGCAACCAACTCATCCATGTATAAATAATTAGAAAATTATTCACCTTTATATCAAAATATAATTTTGGGTAAAATTATTTCTTTTTCCCACTATAAAACAATATTATGTTGAACTATTCTGTTCAAGTGTTTAGAAACTCCTATAGACGTCGTGACGTCCTATGATTCGACCAGAATTCATAAACCACTCAATAGACAAGCCAACACAATATAAAACAATTTATCTCAACTTACAAATACATTCTCTCATATATATACACTCAACTCATTCTAGGGTATTATTGACCCTATCTCTAATGAGTAAACCCCTACCAAAGCCTAAGTGTTCGCTCCACCTAAGCTCTAATACCAACTGTAGTGGTCCACAAATTCGTACTATCTGAGTTGACTAAAACAACACATGTCCAAACAAAATTGCATAGATATACGAGTCACTAAGGTTAAAGAAATAGAAATAGGCATATGATAAAACAAAAGAGAACATCAGAATCTCACAACGGAACTGGAAAAAATATAATATCATATATCGTAACTTTGAAATTACAAATCTGTATTGTATATACATACCATATCAGAGTACAACACATATACATTACAATGGAAATAAATCTAAATAACTAACGGTGAAGCATCCTTCTTCAAGCTCCTCCAAGTGTATCTGTAAAAGCCTGAAACACTTGACTGCTCGTACAAATTTGGGCACCTAAGAGTTTAGGGTAAAATAAACTATGGGTCAGTCTTGGGACCAGTGTGAGTAAACTCCAACCATATTGTTTAACTCTGAAAAACATTTTGAAAGAAAAGGATAACAGTAAGACCCTCCCACACATAAACACGGATAGTTTTTACCTTACTATAACCCAAAACTTTTTTGATACCAAAATCCGGTGATATAGACAGTTATTTGATCATGACAAAAAAAAGGCGACACCTCTTTTCTTTGCTGCGACTTTATCTCTGGATCCTCGCGCTTCCACACTCTAACCATTTTCTCCCTCTTCCATTGCTGAATGGCCAAGAAAAAGATAAAAAATTGCAGTCCCCTTCTTCAATCATAACTAGATCTGTCAACCGCAAAAAATCTTTACAGTATTTTTCCGATTCTGATGTTGACCCAACTTTATTCGTTGCGCCTCTTACTTCTGTTTAAACATTCCTAGAAACACATCTGCTCAATGCTCTAATTGCTGAGTTCTCCGCTACTTTCCCGTCATCGGCATCACCTCCTCCAGTTTTGGGTAAGACCCCAGTATCACCTTTGCTTGCGCAAGCCACTGAAGCTTTGCCGTTGCCAGGCTCGTCTCCTGGTTTCGGTATAACTAATTTATCTCATGATTTGGGTTTGGGTGCAATAGTGGGGCACTGCATTATCAATGGGTGAAGGATTGTCTACTGTTAATACCAATGTCACCACACCTTGTGTATTTGGCGAGCGCCTATATCCTGCTCGACAAAATTCCCCTACCAATCAACCTTCTTCTGATCATGTTAATTCTGTACCGGTTCATGAAAATTTTGCTACTGTATTCAACTCCACTGAGTAAGTCAATTATGCACCTATTCAAGTCGACTTTGCTCCCAAACCTACTGCTCCAATGAATTGGACTTCGTTGTTTGCTTCGCTTCCTCATGTTGTAGGGAACTACACTCCTATTGACTTTGACAATTCTGATCTAGGCACTATTCCGCCTACGACAAACCATGTTGAAGTTGCAAAATTATGGAATGATCAGCTTGCTGGTTTGTTCCTTGATTCCAAGCCACCATCTATCAACATCCACACTGTTTGTCGAAACCTCTGGCAAATCTATGCCTCCTTGAGACTAACAATTGTAGATGGTTTACACTATTTCAAGTTTTCCTCCTCTCAAGAGAGATTATGTGTCCTAGAAGCTGCTCCATCAATTATTGATGGAAGTCCCTCAGAGTACGTGAATAGACATATAATAATTGCCCCCGATGGATATCGCTTACATTATGCAATGAAGCTGAGTTTTACAGCAACAGACAATGTAGCAGAGTATGAATCGATGATGGCAAGACTAAATCTAGCATTGCAGTTGAAGAAAACCTGAATTGAGATCTTTATTGACTGGAAGTTAATGGTGAATCAAATCAAGCAAGCCTACCAAACCAAAGATGCTCAGTTGTCCCTATATGTGAAAAGAATAATAAAGATGCTTGCTTAATTCGAAGAGTTTTCCATACACCAAATCATAAAGGGGGGAATTCTCAAGCTGATTCATTAGCAAAATTGGCTAGCTCCCGAGGAACACCCAAGGCTTGAATAATTCCTGTAGGATATTAAGAAAAGCTTAACATTGAGCAAGAAGTACCTGAATTGGAAAATGAATTGCTAGTCTTAACGAGATCTCAAGTCTTGGGAAAGGAAAGTGAAGTAGAAAAGGGAGTTGCTCCTAGTAAAGATCCTATGACGGATGAAACAGAATACCATTATGAGAACACGTGGATAGCTCCTATCATGAATTATCTTCTAAAAAGAACCTTGCCTGATCATAAGCAATACGCCAGAAAGATAAAACACCAAGCTCCTACATTCATGATTGCAGACAAAGTTTTTTATAAGAAAGGACATATTCGCTCCCTTACCTAAGATGCGTAAGCCTTGAAGATGAGCTCAACCTGTTAAAATAAGCACATGAAGGTTTGTGTAGAGACCACTTCAGTGGGGTTAAGCTGGCTATGAAAGTTATGCGATAAGGCTTTTATTGGCTGCAAATGTTTAGCTAATCAATCAGTTATATCAAGAAATGCGAAAAATGCCAAAGGTATTCCAAGATACCCCGACTGCCTCCAAGTGACCTAACCACTATTTCGAGCCCATGGCCTTTCAATGTATGCGGAATAGACTTAATTGGAGCACTAACAATCTCCAAGGGTGGAGCTAAATATGTTGTGGTAGCCATTGACTACATCACCAAGTGGGTGGAAGCACAACCCCTTCCGACAATCACATCCAAGAAAATATTTAGATTTGTACTAAGGAATATCATCAAATGCTTTAAAATTCCCTACAAAATAATATCAGATAATGAGATGCAATTTGAAAGTGAAGAATTCAAACGATTTTGTGATAAGAATAGAATCATAAAAAGTTTTTCCTCCATGTCACATCCAAGGGTAAATGGTGTCTTTGAAGCTATAAAAAAACCATAAAGACGATTCTAAAGAAAAGACTGAACCAAGCAAAAGGAAATTGGGCAGACGAATTACCCTTCGTGCTTTGGACATATAGAGCTTCCACCAAAATAACAATTGGACATAGTTTGTACACCCTGACATATGGATGTGAAGCTATGCTTCCAGTCATGGTTGAGATCCCCTCACATAGAAGAGTAGCATATGCTTTTGATCCTAATCAAGAACTAAGAAAGGAATCCTTAGACCTAATCCAAGGATTGAGGGATGAGGCCACCGTTAGGATGATTGAGTACCAAAGGAAGATTATTAAGTACTACAATTCGAGGGTTAAAGCAAGAACCTTCACTAAAAGAGACTTGGTCTTATGAAGGGTGATGGCCAACACAAAGAATTCGTCAGACAGTCCGCTTGGCCCAAACTAGGGGGCCCCTAATCATTCGCCAAGAAGTCATACCTTGGACGTATCGACTCTGCAAACCAAATGGCAATCTCGAACCTAGAACATGGAACTCGGAACACCTAAGTCCATACTTTTCGATGATAAGAGAATAAATAAAAATCTTCTCCAAGAATACTCACACAAACGAGGGTACAAAAATCGTTTCCAGATATTGAACTACCCAAAAAAGGGGTGAAGCAACCTACAATGGTCAAAAACACTTGTCACTGCCAAGACGGCTAGGGCAAGGCACCTTCCGGAGGATGGTGGAGTGTAAGCCTTTAACATCGTGCAAACCAGAAAGGATCGGGCTAAAGCATCAAAAGCGTAAGCCTCTGATCCACGCCATAAATGGTCAAGACAAAACATCTAATTAGCACACCCTTCCTCTGCTCATAGAAGAGTATGCCCTGCTTGTGCTATGAACTAAGCACGTCCTACCTCTTCTCGCAGAAGAGCATGTCCTACTGTTGCTTAAGTTCCTCGTATCCCACAGAAGGGAACAAATAAGCTCGCTCTGCCTCTATTTGTAGAAGAGCACACCCTGCCTCTTCTTTGACTAAGTACGTCATGCCTCTGCTTGCAGAGGAGCACACTCTACCTCTACTTTTATCTCCCCTACAAAAGGGAGCGAAAGCCCAGAGAGTGGATAACAAGGAATATACACCCTCTACCTTGACAATCTAAATCCTAGAGAGTGGCTAACAAAGCACGTCCATCCTTTGCTTTGCTAAATAAAGGCCCGGAGAGTGGCCCAGTGAGCACGTACATCCTATACTTACATCTAATCCCGAGAAAAAGAGAATAAAAGCTCAGGAGGAGCATCCTGAACATGCAGTTGCTTTTGTTTACACAAGCATCCCGGAAGAAGTGAGCGATGCGCAAACCACTTCTACCCTAAAGTGCAAGCCTGGAGATGGCATTAATACCTGAATCTGGGTTGGTCTAAAGTTTCTGCTTAATACTAGAAGTGGAATTCTGGTCTTATATATCTAATACCTGAATCTAGGTTGGTTCGGGACTTGTACTTAATACCAGAAGTGGATTTCTAGTCTTATATATTCAATACCTAAATCTGGGTTGGTTCGAGACTTCTACTTAATATCAGAAGTGGATTTCTAGTCTTATATATCTACTACTCGAATCTGGGTTGGTTTGAGACTTCTACTTATCACTAGAAGTGGATTTCTGATCTTATATCTCTAATACCTTAATCTGGGTTGGTTCAGGGATTCTATTAATATCTAGAATGGATTACTAATCTTCCATTTATACCCGAATTTGGGTCGGTTCAGTATTTCTACTAGTACTAGAAATCGGTTCAGTATTTCTACTAGTACTAGAAATAGAATTCTGGTCTTCTATATTTAATACCCGAATCTGGGTTGATTTGGGATTTCTTTTATGTCAAGAAAGGGGATTCCAGTCTTCTATTAATAAAACTTGGGGTTTAGTAATAAGGATAAAGTCTATCCATGTTTTAATGGCCAAGAAATTTTCTAGGCCTTATTCATTATTCTTCTGGTAAGGTATAAAGCATTAACGACTATGAAGCTTTAATTACAGGATTAACATACTCTTGGGCTTAGGCCCGAGCAATGCTTAATATGATATGGTTGAAATAACTGAAGAAAGCATATTAAGACTAAAAGGCTAACACAAAGTATTAGTTGTTGAAATTTATGTAGGAATAAAATGCAGGTAATCCTACCAAATGCAGGAATAAAATGCAGGTAAACCAAGAAAGTATATTAAGACCATAGTCCACTTTTCTTTAAAGGTGAAGGTGATGCTGCCATTGGCAGGGATAACTCATCTTTTTAATTTTTTACTTTTTGGACTAAAGATGTAGATTTTTCTAACATTTTAATGAAGGTTTGGTTGACATATAGGAGCTCTAATCCTCTGTTATCTCTCATGCATAAAATAAAGGCTTTAAAACTGCAGCTTAAAGAATGGCCATTATGTAAATTTGGTAGGAATTCCTTGCAATCCACTACTATTAGAAATGAGTTATTTTCAGTGCAGAAGGCTATCAATAATGATCCTCATGATTTGGACATGTGTAATTTGGAGCAACTTCTTAGATATAAATTGGAGAAAACATTGAATGTTGAAGTACAGTCCTTAAAGCAACATGCTTTTTTGAGAAGAGAAATGGATGGTGACAGGAATACGAAATTTTATCATAACACTATTAAATCTAGGAGAGCTAATAATATGTTGTTTATGATAGTAGATATGAATGGTATCATTCAGGATAATGAGAAAGGTATTAATGAAGCTTTTGTTAAGTATTTTTCTTCCATTCTAGCTTTTCCTTGTCCACGTATAGTTGATGTTGCTCCAGTCTTCAATATTCAGTTACCTTTTTTTATCATCTCAACAATCTGGTAGACCAGTCTCCTTAGTTACTAGTTATGAAATCAAAGGAGTTGTTTTTGGTTTGGATGCTAATAGTTGTGGATGACCGAATGGATTTAATGCATGTTTTCTTCAACAATGCTGGTCTACCATTGAAAATGATGTTATCAAAGGGACTAAACATTTTTTCATAAATAGTTATTTGACTTCTGGTTTAGGTGCAAAATCTATTTCATTAATTCCTAAAAGTGATAACACCACTTTTGCTTCAGATTTCAGGCCGATCTCATATTGTAATAATGTTTACAAAGTTATTTCAAAAGTCATGTTTAACATATTGCAAGAGGTGCTACCTTCAGTAATTTCTGAGAATCAAGTAGCATATGTTAGAGGAAGGTCTATTAGTGACAATATTCTCAATACTCTGGAGATTCTACATGGTTATAATAGGAAACATATTTCACTAAGGTGTATGCTCAAATTAGATATTAGAAAGGCCTTTGACTCAGTTTCATGTAGCGTTATTCTTGCTATTATATGTAGGATGAATTTTCCGTTACCTTTCTTATCATGGATTTACATTTGTGTATCCTCTCCTATATTTTGTATTTCAAGAAATGGGAGCTTGCATGGTTTTTTAAGGGCAGTCAGGGTGTACGATAGGGGGATCCAATATCGTCTTATCTCTTCATAATTATGATGGAACTTCTCAAGGCTTTGGTTGTTGATCAGGTTAGAAAAGGAATTTTAGAGGTACATCCTAAATGTAAAAATCCCTTGATAACTCATCTCATTTTTGTTAATTATCTAATCATTTTTTCTAAGCCATCCATCTCCAGCACTCAGTGTATGTTTTCTACTCTGCATTCCTTTTACTTAATCACTGGCCTGTAATTAAATATTAGTAAATCTTCCATATTGACTGCTAGGATTAGTGAGTGATAAGAATGAAATTATCAAGTTTTCTGGTGTTAATGCACTTCATAGGAATGCCACATATTTAGGCTTACCTCTCATTTATTCTCGTATAACTAAAGATGTGTGTACTCTTTTTGAGAAGATCATTAAAAAGCTTCATCATTGGCCTAGTAATCATCTATCTCAAGCGGGGAGATTAACCATCATTCAGTCAGTGGCTAGTGTTATGACAACCTATTAGATGCATCATTATGTCTTGCCAGTTAAGCTTCTAAAAATGATCGGTTGTGCTTTTAATCGTTTCTTGTGGCATGGTGATCCATTTTCTAAGAAATTGATTCCAATTTCCCATCATAAGGTTTATAGAGACAAGAAATATGGTGTTTTAGGAATAGTTAATCTTTTTAACTGGAATAAAGTAGCGGTTTCTATGTACATTAATAAACTGCTTTGTAATGATTAGGGTTTATGGTCTCGTTGGATTCATAACAACCTCATTGGGAGTAAGAACTTCTTGGTTATGACAATTCCTCGATCATGCAGTTGGAGCTGGAGATGCATTCTAAAATTAAGGGATTCTTTTCTTCCTTTTATTCAGATGAATTGTAGCTCTGTGTCAAATGCTTCATTTTGGTATTCCCCTTGGTTAATGAAAAGGGCTCATTTTATATAATGTTGTTGATTATAATGTTAAAATGAACTTTGGAATTCCAATTGCTACAAAAGTTGAAGATTATATTCATGATGGTGTTCTGAATTTATCTCACACTAGTTCATCTACACTAAGGCAACTCTAGTACGAGATTTCTAAGTATGCTCTACTGAATGGTGAAGGCTCTATCTATTGGGATGGTGGTGATCATTCAATAAAGAATGTGTATGAACTACTTTAGAATGATCAGCAAATCTTTGCTTGGTCCTCGAGAATATGGAACACTAGAAGTTCAACTAAGAAGAACTTTATTCTGTGGAAGGTCATGGCTAATGCATTGAATACTAAGAAGAATCTCTATACAATTGGTTTGACTGATGACAATAGTTGTCTCTTTTGTAATTCAGGGGAAGAAACAAATACTCATCTTTTTTTCAAATGTCCCACTGTGTTAATGTTATAGGGAAGAATTATTGCAAATGGAAATTTTCATAGGCTTTCTTGTAGCAGTGTAATCGAATGGTTTAACATTTTTAAGGCCACAAGGTGGAGAACTGATCATACCGGAGTAGTTTTGAAGATTCTTAAATGTTTATTTATGAAATATGGTCTAAAAGGAATAATAGAGCATTTGGTGTTGGAATCCAAAATGTTGATTAGTTGTATGCTTTAAGACATTGTGGAAAATTCTACATGAACTATCAATATCATCTGCTAGATTTTCATGTAGTTGTTCTTTGGATGATTGGCTATTGGTGCTGATATGTTGATATGAAGATGGGTATTTGCTGTTATCCGGATTATTGCTACATGTTGATATGAAGCCTTTGTTGTTAATGCAGTATTGAGTTTTTTCTATTTTCATTTTGTAATCAACAATTGTTCTTTTCTTAATATTATGAAGTAATATAAATGTGTATATGCTTTGGTCTCTTGCAACTCTCATGTAATTGGTTTGTATTGTTAATAAAGTTTGCTTGCCTTTCGAAAATGCAAGTAAAACTTTAAACAAATTGTCGTAAGTTGAAAAGGAAAAGTTGACTTAGAAAGTCAGATACACCCTTCATTGAGGGGCCCAAATGTTACTACCAAATTCAACACCACAGCCTACTGACGGTGAAGGGGTATCAGACCACAATCAGCACAGAAGAGTGATCCGAAAGCATAAACCCAGCAACAAACTAATCCCGAAAGCACGAAGAAGGCGATTAGGTCAACAAGCTATCGGCATCAACATAAAGAAGGAAAGCATGGTGCCGACATGAAGGGAGATATTGGCCAAACAATGGCGGCACAAAGAGCAGCTAGTATGAACTTAATCCAAAAGGAAAATTACCGAAAGCCAGAAGCAGATGAGAAGGAAAGAACGAAAGTTTATAGCCCAAAACCAAAGGAGAGACACGAAGCACCAAGAAAAACAAAAGAAGACGAAGGGGCTATCGGTACTACTTAACTTTGTGTCAATACGAAAGAAGGTGATGATATCAAAAGAAGAAGAAGCCGAAACACAAGAAAGATACCCCAAAAGCCTGCTATCAAATTTAAAGCTTGTCCACTATCGGGGCTTATTCACGAAAGCCGATAGCCATTCCCAAGCTTATCCATACCAACTGACTTGGTATCGATATGGAAGGTAGAAGAAACATCAAAGATAAGCTCCCAAGACTGGGGCTAATCTTCTAAAAGCCAAGACCGACACACCAAAAGCCAAATTGATCTCGGAAACAAGAACAAGTGCCGAAAAAGGCGGCCGAAACCCCTACCACCAGAGCCGAAAGGTGCGGGGTGGCCAACACCATCTGAAAGAGGTCCTACTGTGTCAGTAACAAAAGGGGGCCAAATTGTCTTACAAATAAGACCCCAAGGGTCACATTTTAGGGATCGATTTTCTTATTCTACAATCTTGTACTTCTTTCTTCAAGAGCAAACCCTAATTTTAAAATCAAATTGGGGATTTCTTAGATTGTTGTAATATACTCGAAATAAATAAGAAGGAGAAGTCCGGGACTTAAATATTTCTCGATTTGATAATCATATTGTCTTTGTCATGATTAAACAGGGAGTTAATGTTAACCTTCTTCATGAAAGGGTTAATCACAATCAATTCGGAGGTGGAAAAACTTTGGGTAGAACAAAAGAGTCTCCCCTTTTGACCCTGCTATATGGGACTTAGCTCTTTTATAATGAGCCTAACGAAGTACAACACATGATGAAAACCTGTTGTAATCTTGGGACTTGATAACTAATACAACCAAAGCCTTTCGTGGGATGGTTCGATGTGGAAGTATCACCTAAGTCGACAAGTGCTATGACATGTTAATGACCTAATTATTGTGAAACATTAGCCTGTTTCCTCTCAACATAGTGTATATTATTTTATCCTAAATCTAAAAATGACTAGTGCGGTAAAGTATTCAACCTTCCATAATTCGTAACGCCCTCATCTCGAGGCAAGTATCGATCTTATAGTCTCGCAAGCATGATACTCACCTCTTAGAAGGAAGAATAACTAATCTTTGGACTTAAGGTCTTGATGCCTAGGAAGCGGCAGATCAAGTTAGGCTTGTTGAGACTAAGTTGCATTTCAACGTCTATTAGATTAGTTATTCTATTAAGCTTCAATATATGTGCATTATTAAGCTTATTTCCAGTGTTGACGAAATATATCGTTAACACCTATATATTCCCGTATATTTCTCAATACTCATTTGGCCTCTCACAATACATGGAAGACATTTCCATATATTCATAAACTTTTAATTTTCTATATTACAAAAAATATCTCTTATTATCATCGGAAAACATTTCCGTATATATTCACATTTTCTTATTTTCTATATTTAGAAAATATATGTTCTTAACATCGGAAAACATTTTCATTTCTTATTCATGCATCACTATTCTTCCATATTCATCAATCCCTAACCATAAACTAGCAAGAGGACAACTCCCTAAGTATCAAACTCAAAGGCCGAAACCAACATTAGATCGACACTCGGGAAGCCATTCAGTTCGACTAATCTCCAGTCAGTTTCTAATTTTCTTAACTTCTTATCAACAAAATCATTTCATTTTCTATGCTTATAAAACATCTCTGATTATATTTGGAAAACATTTTAAAAATCCATTTATTAATTCATACATAACTTCTCATTTACATTCTACTTTATTATCGAATCTCGTTGCATGTCAACTTACTAGTTGAATTTATTTAATAAGTTTATAATTCTATATCGTCTTTACATTCAATTATAAAATTTTGGTTTCAAACCAAATATTAGTTATTTTGTCAATACGAGATATAATTCCTAAAAATAAGTTATTTTTATATCAGTCTACATAATCAAATTCTAATTATAAATCCTTATGGATTTATTTCAATTCTATTCACATTCTGAATGTTGAAATAAATTTCATCGCTTTCTTTAGAAACAATTCCCAATTTCCCTTTTAATTCATTATTGGATTTACATTCCCAAATTATCCAATGATAATTATTTTACTTCGTTTGTAAACATACTTTATAAATTAAACCACATGTTTTTATTATTAAAAACAAGTTATTATATTCTATCCGAGTCAAAATTCAATTTTTATTTTAAAAATAGATTTTTCCTTTCAATACTCATATTCTTTTTCCTTTCGTTTGTGCGTATTATTGGGGTATTTAAATACCAATTATTTTAGAGCTAGTGCAATCCAAGCATCTAAAACACAACAAAACCTATCACAAAATGTTTATCACATCATATGTCACAATATATGAAAACAAACAGTAATACCTTTTCGAGGAATCTAGTTGGATTCCTCCAACCTATTTTCTTGCATTCACAGATGTTAATCAACGTAAATAACATCAATTTCATTTCAATACGAGATATCATGATCAATAGAATCAATATTTAACTAACATTTTTTTTACATATAACTATATCTGTAATTTCAACCAACTTATTAGCAATTTATAAAAACAACCATCACACAACATATAATCATTATTTAATAATTCAAAAACATGTTTATAAAATTATAAATATGGACAGAGTTAGTGAGTTTAATCACATTGGCCGTTAATCGTTGAATAACGATTAGTGTTCAATAGATCCGATCATGCATTTTAATTTTTTCATAAATTGCAATGAGCTCAAAAAGGCTCCAAACTAGTTCCATTATGTAACCTTTGTCCATATGATCCCAATAGATTTTGTTTCGTTGAATTCTGATAATGTATGGAAAAGTTATGTATTTTACAAGTTATCAATTTTTATATATATATATAATAAATTAGATTAACTAATTACATTTAAAAACCCTTAACCATAATTACTCAGGTTGATCAGGTTCCTCATTATCTTCCTTCTTGCTAACTACGCATGCACTAGTACTTCATGGCCGCGATTCCTCACGCTACAATCTTCCTCCCTATTCCATAAAAAGTTAAACAAGATACACCAACATCATCTTCTACAAAATCTCTACACCTTCATCACCACTTCATTAACTCGCACACATGCTTCCCATTTTCGTTCTTTAGGAAATCACGCATGCCACAATAATAATGATCGACATATTTTTCTTACTAAAATCCCAAAAAATCCATACAAGCTCTATTTCACATGCTAAACCCAAAAACAATGTCCATTTCGCATACTGATGTCTCTATTTTCCTAAACTCCAACCCTATAAACCACTGTCTCATTTCGTGCGATAGTAATATCACTGAACCTACCCAAGATTTATACTGCATTGAAGAGCAAATGACATGGATCACAAAAATACACATATATATATATATTTCATGATTTCTGGAATTTTCTTTGATTTTATAATGATTTTAAAATCAATATTTTTTTTTGGTTTGAGAAGAAATACTGGCGGTGCAAGTGTTGATTGAAGAAGAAAAAGGTCAAGGTTAAGGAGGGTATGTGATGTGTTTAAAGAAGTAATTTTTATATTCAATCATTGTTTATGTTCGTCGTTTAAAAATTTGTATGTCACATATGGTACCCAATTTCGATGAAAATTGACATACATCTATAGTTTGATATTACAGACCCAATGAAACTTGTTTCGTCGAAATTTGAGTCCAGTTGTACCAATATCATTATTTTAAAGCCAAATTATTAATCGATTCACACTTAAATTATGCACGGTCATAAGACAACTCTAATTAGCACAAAATTTGAAATCTAGCAATAACTAAACATTAAAGATTTAATACAATTCGTTTAATCGAAAACGGAGGTCATTTGCAAAACAGCTATTTTTAGGGCTTAAATAAAACCAATAAAATATTAGTATACTAAAAAACAATTCAATTTAACAAAAATAAATTTATATTATTGTATATATCCAAATAGAATATCATATAGCTTCAAAATAAACAAGTTTGGATTTATAACTCGATATTTCAAAACCCAAGTGAAATCGATATTCAATATATTTAAAAATTATTTATTTTATAAGTAAATCATTATGGTTTATAAATGATTCCAAAGTGACTTTCTGAAAATTTGATTTGAACATACTCATAATCTACAAGGCGAAACCTCAAATTTTCTCTTCTATTAGAAAATTATAGTTCAATAGATTCGATCGTTTCTTATTTTGAAGAAATCCAATTTATAACGAATCTGAATTATTCAGCTGAAGTTTAAAATGTAAAACTATGAACTACCATGACATTACGAACTTGTTTTAAATTATATTATAATTAACACTATTAACGATATTTTTCGTCAATACTGGAAATAGGTCTACAGAAGTGGACCTAGGGGGAAAAAGGGATTATTTAGCTTCCACGAGCCTGAATTAGTTAACCGTTTCCTAGATATCAAGGTCTAAATCCTATAAGAATAGTTACTCTGCCCTCAAAGGGGTGAGTATCACACTTAAAAAACTTAAGAACCAACAGTTGTCTTATGACAAAGGTTCTCTAAGCACAACCCTCGGTAAAAGGCTAAATGGCTTGTAGGAAGGGGTTTTGCAACAACTTTGCGGAAGGGTTTAAACTCGAGTAGGAATCCATGACCATGTAGGAAGCGTAAGATTTTTTGCATAGGAAATAACTAAGAAAATTCATAAGAAATATGCTAAGTGTTGATCCACTACTTATTGATCTTTGATTTCTAATACATAAGTGATTACGATAGAAATCCCCAAATCAATTTAGAAATTAGGCTTTATTCTAGAGGAAAAGAGTACAAGAATGAGAAGAAGAATCATCCCCGAAAATGAGACCCTAGGGTCTATTTATATACAAATCGGAACCCCTTTTGTTATTGGGCCAACAGATGCCCCTGTCGGCCGCTTTTCCTTTTGGTTCTGGTTGCTTTGGCTCTCATCCTCTCTTATGGCTTTGTTTGGTGCTTTTTAGGGTGCTGGTCTTGGCTCTCAGAAGGATGGTCTCGGTCTTTAGATCTTATCTCTGATGTCATTTCTTTTCCTTTGAATCAATACCAAGCCTGTTGGTATGGATAACTTTAGGAAAGGGTGCTTCTGGTGCTTTATTGGTTGTTTGCTAAAGTGGACTTTCGGTGATAATTAAACCTGCGTCTCGATGGCTGACTTACGGGCAATTTCCTTATGCTTCAAACTCTATGCCCTTTATGCTCTTGCTTTTTCATGTATTGACATTAAGCAAGTTAATGCCGATAGCCCTTTATCACCTTTAGGTCTTAGGTTGTAGGATTATTGGTCTTTCTCTTCATCAGCTTCCGGTTTTAGGAAACTTGCTTTCGGCAATATGCTATTGTTAACTATCTTTCTTGTCGATGCAGCCCTATCGACATTTATTCTTTTATCAGAATCAATCTTTATCTTTTGAAGAAGAAGGTGCTGGTTGCCTATTACTCCGAAGGCTTCTTTCATGCTTTCGGACTCGTCCTGTTATGCAAGTGATAGATCGTTACCCCTTTTCCTATAGCCTATTTCACTGTTAATTTTGGTAGTAACATTTTCCCATTTCAACCTTTCAAGTCAAACCTTTGACTTTCTTTCGATGTGTCAACTCCCTGTCTATTGGTATCCTTCAATCAGACCCACTGATGGGTTCCTATCTATACGGCTTGGATTTACAAGATAATTTGATATAAATACTTCTCCTTCTTCATCTCCATCTTTTACCTGCAGATTAAGTGCTCGAGCCATATTATTGTTATTTTTTCAAGAATTACTCGAGCCTTTTTTCTCAAAAATTTCGAATTCAATTCTCTGTAAGTATCTTTATTCCGATTATAAGTTGAAATCTAAATTATGCATTTAAATTGATTGGGAAATTGATCAAGATTTTGACATACTTAATCTGAGTTAAATAACTATGATAGCTTAAAAAATAATTAATGGTTGGTATGATGGGTTACTTATTTGCCTAATGCAACCCTTTTAGGGGATTTGATATGCTAAACTTATCATGTTAAAGGTTAATTTTATCACGAAGTATGATGCCATGCTTCCAGTACGAGTTACTTTAACTACCATTACATTTAGTTTGTTTTGTTTCCGATTTTGCTGACACCAACATTTATAATCTATTTAGCTTCCATTTCAGAGGCGTCAGATTAGCTTGAAAATGTGACCGATGGACTTATTTATTACTATTTCTACCTTGTGTCAGTAAAATCTGTAAATTTAATATCCAGAAATTTTGATTTTACTCGTTCCAGATTTGTGAACCAATTAGGCTTTCGTGATAATATTGAATTATTTGGTTTAGGTTGAGCCACCATTAGATATCATTGGTAGATTGATTTTTCTAGCATCTGCCTCTTGTCCCTTAAACTTTGATGTTGGGATAACTATTTTTATCATGACTGGGAGCCTAATTATTTCCAAGTGAATGTAAATTATGTGTGAATCTTTCTAAGGCCGATACTAGGGATCAACTTGATATATGACAAATTAAACCCTTGATATTAGCAAGTTGTACTATTGTTTATCCGTTTATGGATGATATATGCTTATTTATTTAAAAGAAACTAGTGCTAATACACATGTTATGAAATTATATCACCTGGTAGCATCATGTCTAGTAAAAAAAGTCCCGTCAAGCGAAAGTCCAAGGGTTCGAATATTCCCTAAGCCAAGAAGGAGTTCTCCTTAAATCCTTCTTTAATCACCTCTCAAGACAAGATGAAAACCATTCTTGATGGTTTTGGAATCTCTGGCATAGATGCTATTGCGGCTTCTGCCCAAGGTACCATCCAAAACACTCCAGAACGGTACTTCGCATACTCCACGGTCCACATTTGACATGGAAGTTTCCTTCCTTTTCCACCCTTCTTTTTTAGGCTTTTGTGCGATCTGGGAGTTGCCCCTATCCAGCTTTCACCTAATGGATCAGATTAACCCTCTCTTAGCCCTAAACTTATTCGTCACATGATTTGATTCTCTAAAATCACAGATTCGCCTATCTGGCATGCAAATCCCATAAAGAGATTGATAAGCGACAGCATTAGCAAGACTAAGTCATGGGAAGACCAATTCTTCTACGTTAGATGTCCTCCTGGTATATCGGGGAAGTTCGTTGAACTTGGTAAGTTTCTTGTCCTTCGAAAGAAACTATATTATCTTCATACTTCTGGTTTAACCCTTGTTCTTATATAGATACTGCCTCCAAAAATGCAACTCTGTCGGAAGAGGAGACTTGAGTCGTTGAAGCTATCTTCAAAGCACCGAAGGAGCTAGGGCACTGGCCATTCCTACTCACTGCTGACAAGCTTCACCAATATGGTCTTCTTCCTCCGAGGCAAAAGATTCTGGGACAACCACCCATTCTGTTTTCGAGTGCCAAAGGTTTATTGTTGAATTCCAATATGTTTAATGCAGCATATCCTATATTCCCAGGTACTTTGAACATAATTGTACTTCTTTTTGGACAAGATTTCTCACTTTTACATATTAGTCTTCTTATTCTTAGTTTTCTGATATGGATATTCATGTTTAGGATCCACGGCTTCTAATAGTACCCCTTCTCTCGATGCTTTAGCCCTGCCTGATGTTGAAGCTTTGAAGAGGCTTGTTGATTCCAATATTGAGCCATTGCCTAAGAGGACGAAGCATGATAGGACATTTCACTTTTATGAGGATGTGACTGGAATACATACAACTTCTGAAATCGCCATTTCTGATGTTGATAAGGTTATTGACATTGATCCTTCTCCCGACACCTCTCGGAGGAATCAAACTTTAAGCAGTTCTGTACCACCTGGCTTTTCTAGGGAACTTGATGTTAGAGAGCATGACTCATTAACCACCTCCTCTTCTCAACATGTTATTTCTCCTGTTCTGCCTTTGTCAGTTCTGGACTTTGATAGGCTTGTGAATCTTGCCCTTTCATCTACAGAATTTGCTAATATTTCAGTCATCTTTGTCTTAGACTCAAAGAATTTTTATCGACAATTGTTCAAGGACCAACTTTTGGTATCATTTTATTCTTTTTAGCTTCTCTTTAATTACACTATTTTCATATGGAGCTTAGTCTGTTCTTTTCTTATCTTTTAGGTGACGAAAAACTGGTTCTTGTCTAGTGGAATGGCCTCTTCATCTTTTGCCGAGATTACCCCTCTTAGGGAGGAAAATAAGGCTTTGAAATATAAGGTTAAAACTTTATCGCGGGAGAAGACAAAGAGCAAAACTGAATGCAGAAGATTGAGGGCCTTGATGGAGGAGGAGAAATAGGCTAAGGATATCTTATCGAACCAGGTTGAGAATATTAAGAATGAGAAGACAGAGATTGCAACCGACCATGCCATCAAATTAGAGAAGATGGATAACAAGCTTTCTACTGCGAAATGAATAATTTATGAAGCCAGTAACAGGATATCCGACTTCCTAAAAGTTCACCTCCATGATATTTTCATGGAGTACTATGAATATGCCATTTTACTTTCCTTTTCCGGTAACCACAAAAAGTTTCCATGGATTGACTTTACTTCGATGCTCCCTCTGTCAGGAGTAGAGTTTTAGAGAGGATTAAGTTGGCTAAGCGAGAAGGCAAAGCTCCGCAGAAGGACAAGATAAATCCCGAGTCTTTTTTGGTCATTGAGGAGCTTTTTGAATATTCTGATAATAAAGAGAAGGAAGACACAATTGTTGACGAAGGGATAAGGCAAGATGGAAGTCAGCAGGAAATGTCTAGCAGAGATGGTGGAGACTCTTCTTCTACTGTCGCAGGGATACCTGATTCTAAGGGGACGACCACTGACTCCCTAGGCACCTCATCTTCTCAAGACCTAATTGAAGCTCCTTCTAAGGAAGGTGATTCTTCCAGCTCAAAGGATAAAGAAATTTCTACTCGACCCGACATCCCTGCAACACAGGTATAACTTTCACTTTCGAAATGTTTTCTACCCTCTTGAATTTATATCAATAATTGGCTTTCTTATATTGTGGCAACCCCTTGCTTCCCCAAAGGTGTAAGTCACAGTAATGCTTTATATTAATAGCCTTTAGCTACAAAGTGTTTTTCAAAAAGAGCTTGCTTCGTAAACGTAGATGTTTTTGTATAAGATACTTTTAGCTTCTTCGTGACTTGTGGTTCAATTTTTATTACACTTATGATCAATGGTATTGTATTAATGTATAGTGTGGATGGTATGTGCACTGACTAGTGAGTTTGTGCTATCATGGTCTTGTGGATGTGCATATTTGTTGAAATAATTCAGGACATGTATGGTAGAAGTTCATGTGGTTGTCTTCCTTTGATATGTATGATGTTACTAGTGTCCTTGTGTGGCATTTAGATTTTATACATCGTTATACTTCATCTTATCTATGAGTAGGAGGACCAATTCCGACCTCCTCCTTCCAATTCAGGGAAGAGCCTTTGATAACAGAAGGTTGCAAGAATATTTTTGAGGATGCTTCCCTTCCGGGATGGAAAAGGATGTACTATCTCCAAAAGATAACCAACAAGAACCTTAAGGAACAAGTGCTCTTTTTGGAGAACAAACTCAAAGAAAAAGATAAGACCATCAGTGAGTTTCAATGCCCACTAAAGGTTGGTATTTCTACCAGTTCAGATGTGGAGATTGGAAAATTGCTTTCTTGAATTGATGAGTTAGAAACTGAATTGGCGAAAACAAAGGCTGGTTACGCCTTTCTAGAATTTGCTTTGAAAAATCCTGATTCGGATTAACGAGCTTGGCAGTCAGTAATTTTTGTGTGTCAAATGTGATACATCACTTAAGTGTCTTTAGTGTAGAAATCTTAAGATGGTAGTCATGTGTATGCAACAGGTTATGAAATAGTTTTTTATAAACAAGTTTATATATTGTGTGGATATCACCTGGTATGTGATACTCTTCCTTAGCTAGGAACATCCTCTTTTTATAATCTTATTGTACCATTCTACATAAATTTAATGGACTCTATTAGGTGTTAGCTTATAAGGTACATTGTGATGTATTGTCTGCTCTTTGTTGCAATTAATAGTATTATGATATTAAATGTATGATAAGATAACAAGCTTATTTATGTTCTCTATACTAGAAAAAGTTTCTTAGTGTAATAGTTATTCGCATGAAACCTCCGTCTTTGAGTTTTTCAACAAAAGTGTTACATTTGTCCCAAGGCCCTACTGGGGAAACTTAAGATGCTCACTTGATCTCTCCCTTGACTTTATGTTATAGTGTAGGGTGGTTATTTGTATTGTGTATGCATTTTACATAGTGAATAATGACTTCGTGTATGTATGAGTTAAGGAAATTTCCCTGAGCAATATGAAAGATCACCGTCTTTGCTTAAGGGCCTCATGTGTAATAGGCTCCAGCCACTTTGTTAATGGTATACTCCTTCCTTAAGGATTACAACCTTGTGTCCTAGATTAGGGCATTAAATATAGAACTCTAGAAACCTCCTTCTGGTAGTAATAGGGCTTTGATCCATATTGTGGACTAGGGTATGAGAGTAGGAACCCGCTTCTGTAAATAATGGAAGTCTTGAATTAACGTAGATTTAGGTCATTAAGAAGACCAAATATTCCTTCTTGGCAATATTGAAATCCCGAAACCGACCCATATACGGGTATTTAGGATGATACTGGAAATACACTTCCGACAAATAATTGAGATCCAAACCAACTTAGATTCGGGTATTTTGAAACAGGAAATTAGAGACCACCAATATCATTAGTTTCATTACCCCTTTGGGTTTGATTTTTGAAGCAGAGGATGTACGTGCTTCTTGAGCCAGTCTCTAGGCATTCTATTGTCAATGCGGAGGATGTACGTGCTTTGTTGGCCACTCTCTGGGCCTGTGCGTCCGGTGCGCTCGGCTAACTTATCCACAAGTAGGCTCCAAGGACTTACCCAAGCTCCCTCCAGGAGGCGCCTTATCCTGACCAATGTAGGCGATGATAAGGTCTTAGATGCTTAAGCCGGGCCATCGTAGACGCGGAATTAAGGCTTACTCTTTCGATGCTCCACTTTAGCCATCGTAGGTGGTGATAGAGCCTTATACTACACCCCACTCCAAGGGGTGCTTTATCCCGGCAATCATAGGCAATGATAAGGGTTTACGTTCCCTTTTACGGGTAACGTGGAACATAAGGAGAGGTAGGACGTGCTCTTCTATGAGCAGAGGTAGGACGTGCTTAGTTCATAGCAGAGGCAGGGCATACGCTTCTTCGAGCAGAGGCAGAGCGTGCTAATTATAAGCTCCGTCCGGACCATTTCCGGTGTGAATCGTAGGCTTACACTTTTGATGCTTTAACTTGGCCCTTTCTGACTTGAGCGCGAAGAAAGGCTTACACATCACCCCCTTCGGGCCTTGCCCTAGCCAACTCGGCGGTGACAATGGTTTTTATAAATTTGTGATTTGACCCATTTTGGGTTATCTCGAGTTCTTGAGAGGGTGTCCTTAACCATAGTTACATAGATAATCCTTTTCCTAAGGATTTTATTGGACTTAGTTTGATCCTTTTACAAAGTCCTGTAATTGGCCTTGAATGGGGAACTTGATGATCATTCCCTCTAGAGTTTTGCAGCGGTTAGTTTCATGTCCATTTATCATAAGTAATGATAGTAAGGACCTCTTAACTTCTTTTCATACTTGGATTTTTCTTTATGGATGGCCGATAATTGAATTCTTGCTTGGTTAGGAAATAAATGTTTTCCATTTAAGTAGTAAGGTGGTATTCCTCTGGCATTCTTGGCATAAAATCCTTTCCTTGTCATTGGAGTTTAGCCCTTTTAATATTGAATCCTCTCACTTCATTAACATCCCTACTTTTTCTTTTCAAGGTGTCTTGAGACTGAAGCACTACCTTTTTAGTCCATTTGGAAGCAAAGTGGTTAAAATCCTTCATTATTTCTTGTTTGAATACCATTCCTTTGGCTTACTCACGGATAGCTTCTTTTATATAAGATAAAGGGTTATACTCCTTTGATGTAGAACCACTTAGATTAAAGGCCGATGTTTGTCCTATATAGGAAGGGTTGTCGTTCCAATATTCAAAATCGTATTGCTCTACTTCCTTTTTCCATTTGATTATTCACAAGGCTTCTATTCTTAAACTTGGTTCTTCCATCACTCTCGGGTCAGTAGTACCTGACACAGCCATTTGAGATCCAAAAGACTCTCGCTGGGACCATTTGCCCATAATCTTGCTTCTCAAAGCTTAGTCCAATCCTCGACGGAATAACAAAGTTAGATATGTGGCGGTTAACCACATGGTCGGAGGTTTAAGCCCTCCTTCTAGCGCCAAAATGTTAATGATATTTTTCATTAACACAGAAGATATGTCTATGAAAGTGGATCTAGGGGGAAACAAGGTTATTAAGCTTCCATGAGCCTGAATTAGTTAACCGTTTCCTAGATATCAAGGTCTAAATCCAGAAAGAATAGTTAATCTGCCCTCAAAGGGGTGAGTATCACGCTTAAGCGACTCACGAACCAACGGTTACCTTGGGATAAGTGTTCCCTAAGCACAGCCCTTAGTAGAAGGCTTAATGGCTTGCAGGAAGGGGTTTTGCAACAACTTTGCGAAAGGGTTTAAACTCGAATAGGAATCTGTGACCATGTAGGAAGCATAAGATAAGTTGTATAGGAAATAACGAAGAAAACTCATATGAATCTCATAAGGAATATGCTAAGTGTTGATCCACTATTTATTGATCTTTGATTCTTAACACGTAAGTGATTACAATAAAAATCCCCAAATCGATTTAGAATTATGGTTTACTCTAGAGGAAAAGAGTAAAATAATGAGAAATGAAGAATCGGTCCCTAAAATGAGATCCCTAGGGTTTTATTTATATACAAATCCAGACCCCTTTTCTTATTGGGCCAGCAGAAGCCCATGTCGGCAACTTTTCCTTTTGGTTCCGGCTGCTTTGGCTCTCCTCCGCTTTTATGACTTTTTTTTATTGCTTTTTAGGGTGCTGGTTTTGGCTGTCAGAAGGATGGTCTCGGTCTTTAGATCTTTTCTCTGATGTTATTTCTTTTCCTTTGAATCAATACCAAGCCTGTTGGTATGGATAGCTTTAGGAAAGACTTTTGGCTTCCGGATATGGACTTCCTGTCATGAGCTTTCGATCTTATCTTTAATTCTTCGTGAGGTTTGTCTTGTTGATTTAAATATATGGTTATAGGATCTGCCACCCCTTTCGGTAGATGTTTGAAGTGTACTTCGGATTTTCGGAGGGGGTGCTTCAAGTGCTTTATTGGTTGTTTGCTAAAATGGCCTCTCGGTGATCATTTAACCGGGGTCTCAGTTGCTGACTTCCGAGCAATTTCCTCATGCTTCGAACTTTATGCCCTTTATGCTCTTGCCTTTTCATGCATTGGAATTAAGCAAGTCAATGTCGATAGCCCTTTCGCTCCTTTGGGTCTCAGTTTTTTGGATTCTTGGTCTTTTTCTTCATCTGCTTTCGGATTAGGTAACTTGCTTTCAACAATATGATATTGTTAGCTATCTTTCTTGCTGGTGCGGCCCTGTCAACATTCTTTCTTTTATCAGAATCAAGCTTTATCTTTTGAAGAAGGTGTATGTTGACTGTTACTACGAAGGCTTTTTTCATGCTTTCGGACTCGTCCTGTTATGCAAGTGACGGAACGTTACCCCTTCATCGATAGCCTATTTCGATGTTAATTTTGGCAGTAACAAATACGTTCAGACTTCGTTTTATCAATAAATTCGTTAATATAATTCGTATCTAAATTCAATTAAATCTCTTAAATTATCTAATTCACACAATATTGCAAATTTAACTATTTTTGACTATTTCAGAAATAAATTTATTATCCCACTATTTATACTGATTAAATAATCAAATTTATTTAATTCAAGCCATTTAAATCTCTAAATCAATATTCAAATAATTAAATATATTAATTATTCAACCAGTAAGAAACCGGGGCGTTACATTCCTTTCCCCTTAAAAGAAATTCGTCCCAGAAATTACTAAGCAGTAAATATGCTATAGCTCTTCCAACTTCTCTCAACCCACTTGTTTGAGATCTTACATTTCATATCTCCACAACTCAGTTCTTACATAGAACCTTTAATTCTCATGCCCATACTCAAATTTCATGATTTATCTCAACTGACTTATCCTCAATATACAGAAATATATTATCACATTCTTATCTTCAATTCATTTGCTCTCCTACATGTCCACATTCATACAAATTGATTTTAAATTCATTTATCAACTTCATTACTCCACTTAAAATCTTATTAACCAATTCTAGGTTTCTTATTTTAATTCAATTAACAAGTTGATTTCTAATTATCAAAATTTTCTTAGAAATTTTCTAACACTTTTAAATTTTGGAAATTTTTTGCCAGCATCTCCTTCGAACGACCCAATCGGCACAACTGCAACTTTCCTTTCTAGGCCTTCTCCAATCCAAAAGAAAATCAAAAAGCCAAGCAGCTTGCAAAATAGTCTCTTAAAATCACCAAACTTGTATATAATATGAATATATACCTTTTCGTCGGGCATTCAATTCTATCTTTCCCTTATGCTACCAAGTCAGCATATACCCATGCATTCCCAATTGATCTACAATCAATTTATTTTCAAACCAAATCATTCGCTTATACCCAAACCAAATTCCATTTCAAACTCAAGTTCCATTCACAATTTCAAAATTTTAACTTATCAATCCAATATACTTATCCAAGTTAAATTTCATTCCTACATTCCATTAACTAATTAATTTCTCTAATAAGTTATCTTCATCTCGAAATTCCAAAATCTATTTTTTATTTTTTAAAAAAATCAGTCCATTTTAGTTTCCGCTTAACTTGCCTTAGTTAAATTTCAATTTCTACTTGCTTTCACAATTTTTTATTTAACTTCCCTAAGTAAATTTTTATTCCATCTTCATACATGCATTCTATATACTTGTTTTTAATCCAAAACACAATCTCTAGCTAGGATTTTTAAATAGCTTAGCTTTTTCTAAAATTAGATATCCCTTGCAGAATTCATAACAACTTGGTTTCTCAAAAAATTCAAAACCAATAACTTTGGTAGTAATCCATCACTTAGAAACTCTAAAATGAACAACGATGATGCTATGCAGTCATCATCGGAATTAATTTCCAACATGCGAAGTGAGTTCAATAATATATCACTTTCAAAACTCATTTTTAAACACTTCCATTTTGAAATTATTTCAAAATATCTTTCATAATGCTTGGAAAACATTTCCAAATTCCCTTAGGATCTTAAAATTTCTATATATTTAATCCAAATTTTTTTACAAACACTTTTCCAAGTTTCCGAAGGTTAATTCCAATTCGGTTTAAATTCAGATTTAATCTATCTGATTTGATATACTATACTAATATGAATTCTTATTGGTTATTTATAACCATCTCAAATATAATCTTAATCGGTTATAATAACAACCAACACATCCAATATATAATAATAATTCCAAGATAAATCCTTTATTTATATCATTTGGGTATAATTATTTCATTTACCCTTTTTTCAAAATATACCATGTCGATTCATCGTATTCGAGTGTTTAGAAACCCCTATCGATAAAGGGATCATAATGACCAACTAAAATTCATAAAGCACTCAAAAAATAAATCTCCACAACATAAAACCAGTTTTATACAATCTACAAATATTCTCTCTCATATATATATACACACTCAACTCAATCTAGGGTATCACTAATCCCATCTCTATTAAGTTACACCATAGAGCTAAGATTATCACTAAACCTTATGGTTTGATACCACTATAATGAACCGACCAATTCCCAATCTTAGTTATCGACATAAATACCATGTCAACTAACTAAACACTAGAAATTACCGGATCAATAATAGAAAGAAGTTAGAGGGTGAGAAATAGAAAAAGAAAGAAGGTTAGAATAAAAGAAGAAGAAGAACACAAATACAACATAATCCACACAGACATAAATCTCACAGCCGAACGAGTAACATATATTATATAACATAACCTTTGAATACAAATTTGACTGTACCTACATACCATTATTAGGGTACAACACTTACAACACAACTGCAATAGCACGAATTTCGACAGACCGAATTTTACAAAAATCCCAAACTATCGAAGCTTGAGTCGGCTTCTCTGATATCCTACAGAAAAGACAGAGATAATAAATATATCAGACCTTAGTAAACATCTCAAATGGAATGAACAAAATATAATATAATCAAATATAGCCTTAACAAAGTAATAATACTATCTAACCAGTACCCAAAGCTATCTTATCTCTGCCACAAACCTAACATGCGAGCGCGTTATGAGGAGGGGGCCAGAACACAAAAGTTCCGGTGATTGGACAAATTATACATTCTGAAATAATCTTATATATATCATTTAGTTATGCTTTCTTATATATTAGGTTGTTTAGGTTAACATCACTCAAGGCTCTATACTATGTTGTACCCATCTACATCCTAGTAGATTAACCAAACATAGTATATGTAGCTAACACAACATATCAAGGTACTTCTCATAGTACCCTTCTCGCACGGTCTCCATCGCCATGCCACGAAAGCATGTATCCTACGCCCAATGATGTACGGAAATCCAGTCATAACGCCACGTTACCACATAGAACCCTCCTCGCTATGCCACACAAGCATATGGAGTAATGCCCTAATGTCTACGATACACCATCCGGTGCGTGTACCTAGACCCTCACACATATGTTTTACCTACTGTATCCCGAGTCCTGCAATAGGCCAGCATCCAATGCACGGAAATCAATCGGGAGCCTTTCCATACTTGTACAACCTGCCTTTAAGGGATTACAATACAAATATCCAGTATGGTCTGCTTGTTCACGATGGCATCGGCAACACCCAGGCCCCTCCCTCAACTAGTGAAAAACTACATCAAGAGCTAATGACGTCCCCTTAACAACCAATCCAGCATCCAATTTGGCATGTCAATCAACCAGTATTCCTCAATAGTGAAATGTTAATGGTTTCTTGGTATAGCAATAGTCTTTCCGCATCCCACTGACTGTCGATGACAGGTACCCGACGATCCCTATCATGTATTATTCCTGATGCAGCCTCCTTCCAAGGCAATCGCCGAATCATGCAATGCCATCTGCCATTGTTGTAACATCCCACATCCATTAATGTCACTCACTAAGGGAATGCATTAAATTCCATGGAGTATTATAAGAGTATAGAACAGAATATCACAAGACAGATATATAAATGGTACTTAAGAAAATTCAAACTTTATTCTTTGCAGCGGAAAAGAAAAACATGTTTGATTACAACATCAAAACCACATACTAGAGTCAAGTACATAAATATCCATCTTAAACAAAATTATTATCAAAGTACATAAAAGTAAAATCATAATCCCACTCCAGATAACCATAATGCAAAGGGATAAAGCTGAGCATTACTCTCAACACTTCAAGCGCTTCAAGAAGAAAGAAATCCAAGTTAAGCTTTAGTGTTTCCTCCCTGAGAACCCGAGGGGAAACGGAAGAAAAAGAGGCGAAAACAAAAAGGTCAAGCATAAAACCTGGCGAGTCCAGCTATTTTTAGCATGAAAATAAGTAAAGCAATATGACAGGAATAAATAGGATGGAAAATATAACCATGACATAAGGTAAGGCTGGATAACAGGATGAATATAAAAGAATATCTATTGCGATTCCCAGATTTCTTACTTAACTTAATTCTTTGCACCACCTACTGGTAATTCTTATCGAAATGATCCCAATCTCGTAATTGGTAGCCCTCAGACGTAACATCTAGTAAGAGGTATCTGCCCCATACAATCCTTGAAAGCCTACTTGCCCATAATAGATACTAGATGTCCCCACACTACCCCTAATCGATCGCCCCCCTAACTTGTAGGTACCTGTGAGGGTCCCAGCTTAGGGTGTATCACTCCCTAAGTGGAAACCCGTGGGTGCATAGCTTTATACCCACTGATGTACAGTGGCTAAATCTTCCAACACCGGGAACACCTTGTGCACGCATAACGAACCCGTCAGAACCTGCACTGCTACACCCTCGCTCTTATTTGACCGCTTATAATCATCCCAGTAAGTGTGCCCCAACCCTGCCTAGCTCAGGGTTCCCGATACTACTAAGTGGGTTACTATCTGAAAAGGGTCCCTAACGCTACTAGTTTTTTCCCCAGGGTTTATCCCAACCTAACTTATATTGGTTAAGTATTGTCTATCTGCCCAGTTGACTTAACCCCGTCCACTCATCAAATCAATATGTATTGTTGGTTAAGCTTGCCTTAACCCTATCCACATTGTTCATGTATTATTGGTTAAGTTGTCATCTCACATAGGTTAACTTAACCCCACCCACCTAACATGTTTTAGGTATCATATTCATCTTTGATCAGCATTAATTAGTTATTAATGCATAGACTTCTCACATTAAGTCGATGGCTTGTGGCCGCTGGTTGTGCCGGGCAGTTCCGGGCAGACTTCTACCACAAGCCAGAATTAACCTCGTGTCTAAGAATCTTTTCGTTATGCCTACAACCTCTCACATTAGACTGATCATTTGCGGTTGCTGGTTATTCCGGGCAGGCTTCTACCACAAACGAAGTCTAACCTCGTGTCTCAGCATGCTTATCTTAGCCAATTTATTCATTTACAGTTTATGCCAATTTTAGGCTAATTATGTCAATTACCCAAAATTCTCAATTTCATATCATGCCAAACAACTAACATATATTATGCCAAATTTAACATTTGTCATGCCCAAATCAACCCAACGTATATTATGCCAAATTTCCCTACGTTCACTGAATTACCGTTCGTACGTTCATCTTTATGAGATTTGGCCTAGGCTCGAAGTAGCCCGACTATAAAAACCAAAAAGGGAAGGAGGAAGGGATAAGATAAAGAACAGGCATAATAATAATAATAAAATAGGCCTAAGTATGAACTGATCATAGAGATATTATAAAACTGATAAAACTGATGATAATATCAACATGGGCATATAAGAATCATGAATCTGATGTATAGGCTAAGACAGAACTGGTGAGATTCAATCTTATTATCATGTATAATTCGAAAATCCAATTTACAACATGTCAGAATTGCTTTAGCATTATATTAATCTAAATATAATCAATGAACTCACAAGGATTGGATTAAGGAAGAGAATTAGGCATTGTAGTTGTTGTATATTCAATCCCCTTTAAAGAATTCCTTTACTTTGATTTGTTGAAGAAAAAGGACTAGTTTAGGTTGAGGCAGCATGGAGGCGCCATGAATTAGTGTAGTGAAATTATGTTTAGGTCTAGGTGTGTTTATATAGGTGTAGTGAGTTAATTAGGGCCTTTAGATTAGGTTAAAGACCATCATAACCACACAGCTCAAAAGACATGTCATCTAGCCAATCCCAGCAAGACACGTCATCATAGAACTCTCCAGAATTCTGCAGCTTTCTGACCTCGGCATGGGTGCACTTCCCAGGTGCGCCAGTTCATTTTTATTCTGGCGCACTTCATAAGTGCGCCAGTTATCCCAGCCTATTTTCTGTTCTTTCTGTCTAGCTTCTATCCTCCATAACTTCTTCATACGATATCCATTTTACGCAAACTCGGACTCTATCTCAAGAGGAATTCCAAGATGAATGCAATGGTATAACCCGTTTCACCTAATTTTTCTTTTAAAAATTAAATATTCTTTAATTATATCTTATGTCATGTTTTGAAATAACGGGGTGTTACATTCTCCTCTCCTTAAAGGATTTCGTCCCCGAAATTTTCAAGTTAAGAAGAATGTATCCTACCATCCAATCATCCATCTACTCATCCATTATCCACAAGCATCCATTGTCCTTAAAAGATTCCTAATGCTATATGAACTTATGCGAAAGTGTTTGCAAATGTTCCTTATCTAATGTAAAGATCAGGCAGTCTACTGATTTAGTTAACCTCCTTAATGCAAAATGTGATAGTGCCATGCATCCATTATGTATGTAAAAGAATTCTACATATCAATTCTATATGAGTGCACAACCATTCATTCAAATGTAGCATCCATATGATAACAAATTCAATATACATCCATTAACTTAAATATGCACACTCATACATATGCAATATGAAAGTGATTGAGCCGATCAAGTGCCTAATGTGTATGTAAATGCATCCACGAGCAACCACTAGCAAACACTTACATCGACTTGCATCCACCAAACAAAACATGTCTCAAACACATGTTTACAACTATAGGATTTTCCTACCTAAAGATCGAACATGTAATCGAGAGGATATACTAAATGATAGAACAAGTATAAAAAAGCGGTAGAAAAAGGAGAAGTTAAGAACATACCCTCAAAAAGGAAAGGGTACACCGTATGCATCTTGTCTTCCGTCTCCCAAGTCGTGTCTCCTTGATCATCTCCCCATTGGACTTTAACAAACTTGACCTCTCAGTTCCGTAGATTCTTGACCACCAATCCTGCATGTAGGAGCTCGTCTAATCATGGCATCTCGCTCCACTTCAACTTCCCTAAGCATGCTTGGCTCCACTACTTCCACGGTATCATGTAAACACTTCCGCAAATGCGACACATGAAATACGTCATGAACACCACTAAGCTTCTTAGGCAACTTCACTCTGTAGGCCATCTGTCCAATTCTTTCTGTAATGGGGAATAGCCCTATGAACTTTGGTGCCAACTTCCCTACAGACCCAAAACGAACAACGTTCCTCAGTGGTGATTCTTTAATAAAAACCATGTCCCCAAAACCGAAATCAAGATCGGTCCTTCTCTTTAATAAAAGGTGACATGCCAATAATAATCTGATAGCTATTGTTGTAGGCGAACTCTACTAATGGAAGATGTTCCTCCCATATCCCTCCAAAGTCCAAGATGCATAACCTCAAAAGATCTTCTAGAATCTGATTCACTCTTTCTGTTTGGTCGTCCGTCTGAGGGTGATAATCGGTACTCAAACACAATTGCGTTCCTCCCGCTCTTGCAAGCTCTTCCAAAACTCACTGGTGAAAATGGGATCTCGATCGCTCACAATACTAGAAGGTATGCCATGTAGAGGAACTATCTCTCGAATATAAACAGATGCTAATTCATGATGCTATTCTTTTACTTTTAACGGAAATAAAATGGGTGCTCTTGGTAAGTCTATCCACTACTACCCACATCACCATATTACCCTTCCTTGACCTCGACAAACCGTCGACGAAATCCATGGAAACACTTTCCCATTTCCACTGTGGAACGTCTAAAGGGTGAAACAAACCACCAGGCTTCTTTTGCTCAGCCCTGACTTGCTGGCACACTAAGCATCTAGAAACGAACTCAGCCACATCCTTCTTTATTCCAGCCCAAAAGAAAACTTGCTTCATGTCCCTATACATCTTGTCTCCACCAGGATGTATGGTCAGCTTAGAACGATGTGCTTCTTCAAGGATTGTCCTCCTCAAACTCTCATCTCGGGATACGCAAAGTCTCCCATCCCTACGCAACCAACCTTTGTCATCGATAGTATACCTACTAAGATGGCTCGAAGACTCCCCTCTGATGACCTGGTCTACTATATCTATCAACTATGGGTCATCTCGCCGTGTCGCACCTATCTGTTCCCAAAGCGTAGGTCGTACTTCTAAGAATACCAACAAACCGGTACATAATCTATAGAGGGTCTAAAGTCAAAGGTAGAGATATACTCTAAACTCTGCCGCTTGACAAACAAAGGAATCAAAGTCAACTTTTTTCTACTCAAGGCGTCAGTTACAACGTTACCCTTGCCAGGGGTATATGCAATCTTAAAATCGTAGGATGCTAAGAATTCTATCCACCTCTATTGTCTTAAGTTTAGATCTTTTCGAGAGAACAAGTATTTAAGTGAGTTATGGTCTGTATACAACTCAAACCCCTCACCAAGCAAGTAATGGCGCCAAGACTTAAGCGCAAAAACTACGGTAGCTAATTCTAAGTCGTGGGTAGGGTAATTCTTCTCATGGACCTTTAACTGCCTTCCACCATAACATATCACCCTTCCCTTTTGCATCAAAACTGCGCTAAGCCCTGTCCCGCAAGCATCGGTATACACTGTGAACGGTTTACTCCCATCAGGAAAAACTAAAACTAGAGCTGTCGTCAATGCCTTCTTCAAACGTTGGAAAGCATCGTCACAGTCAACATCCCAAGAAAAGGTCAAATTCTTTTTTGTAAATCGTGTAAGTGGGGCTGATATCTTGGAAAAGTCCTTGATGAACTTTCCGTAATAGCCTGCCAAACCAAGAAAACTTCTTACTTATGTTGCATTCTTAGGAACCTTCCAATCTTGGATTGCCACCACCTTCACGGGATCCACTATAAAACGACCTGAACTTCCCCGGTAAGGAAAGCCCGGATTGAATCAAGAACAAGCCACATCAGATTGCAAACAGAATAACATTTCATTGTATATTACAACAATTCTATCAGAATACAAGAATATTACAGAGTATGAATAAATATTACACATAAAATTCAGAGATTTCATCGCAGCGGAAAATAATACAAAACACAACTAGAAGTAATACATGGATACAGAGCTTTCCGAGTATTGTTCCAGCTATAAATTAGGATCCTGTGTATATAAATCTGCAAAACCAAAACTACTAGCTGCCCGTGCGGAAAATAAGGGAACCCAGAGTTTAGGTTAAAACCATAAACTCCAGGTCAATCATGTGACTGGTGTGAGAACTAAAACAGTTATTAATCTTTATTTTAAAGTTAGGTAAATCAAGGGACCACGCCATATAACACGGAAAGGGCTTCCTCCCAAGAATACCAGTGCATAAAACAACAGCGCAATAATAAATAAAGAACAATGAAGCTATAATAAGACCCATGTCCCATCACACAATGCAACGCAAGCCGGAGGATAGGGTTTTTACCTTATAATAGCCAAAGAATGCTTGATACATTTAAAACAGATTATTTTAATATTACTATAAATGTATAGTGTATAAAACAATTTCAATCACAAGTATCAATCATAGACGGCATAAGTGCCTTATACCACTGTGTCGCCATACTAGGATCTACAAATAAAACCGCAAAGTCACGTATTGGAAATTGGATTTCCATCTATGAACCGAGGCCAGGGTTCGTCCTCTACCGAATTCGAGACAATCTAGCCCATGTCTCAGGCAAGTACTCAGTCAAGCCTTTGGATCATCAGGGCCAGTCCACCGATGTGGATTAAAATGCCTGAACACTGTGTTTCCCCGCCCTTTGGGGCGTAAATGAGCCAAATGATTCCATTGGCTCCACACAGTCACTGATATATCTGAGGCGCCTCGCAACATCAACGACTATACAGGTGAAAATAATATAAATATCTGGGCTGGTAGGTCATTGACACCACTCTAGCTAGAAGGAAACACATGCCCTCCCTGAGGTCGTCTCCTGTTTCTGGTTCATAACCGGGGTGTGAGGCTTGCGAATCAACGCTATACAAAGCTATGCCACACAGGCCATGCTTTGATCATCAACCACAAGACTTTGCTTTTCAACAAAAGCCTTGATCAATTGCCACTTAGGCATGCCACATAGGCAATTCACTCCGTGCAATTGATATCCATCGATATATAACCTCTAAGCTCGTACGTCTCAGAGAAGGGCGTTAAGCAAGAGAATAAATTCTCTGCCGCCAAACAGATATATATTTAATAGAAATCAATCACATAGAATAAAATCCAATGTCAGACACACAGTCCATTTACAAGTTCGTTCTGGGTCTGAATGGAACTGGAGGCACCTTGTACCTCGCATATCCATCGATCTCCAAGTACGTCTGGACGATCACCAACTGATTCCCTCCTCTTGGGTGTACAGCCCAATCAAGATCATCAATAATCACCCAAACGATGTGAAGACCTCCGGTCTTCAACCACCGTCTTCATCCTCGACATCACGTCGAATCAGTTATTCAGAATGGGATAAACCCGGTCTTTCTGAATAACTCGCGTATATAATAAACAAGTGTTACACAAACACAACATACGCCTTATTCCAATCCAGAATATTCTTTTATTCAAATATTCTTATACTTTGGGAAAGGTTCCCATTAATTTTATCAAAGATAAATTCTTTAAATTTATTCTTTAATCTTCCTTTGAATATCAATTCAAATTAGTTGGGATTAGCGAACCACACTGAAGTAATCATTTATTTTCTTTCCCAATCCCAACCTATTCATCCCATGAAGTAAAACTGGTCATACTTCATATCTAACACCACGGATTTAACTATCGCCTGGAGCAAAATTGGTGATACTCCATTCTCGATCAATTCAATCTAATTAAAGATTCATTAAAACTCCACTTGGTTTTAATCTTCCCAAAATCAATATTAATGATTGTTTAACTTGGGAAATCACATCCTGTCTTTAACTGGGTTAAAGAACCAATGCCATTTAAAACACGGTTCACTATAAACCCAAAATCACATTCCATTCCAATTCAATTATTAAAACTTCTGGTTACTTTTAAAACCCTTTCAAATCAAATTTATTTATTTAAAAATAAATAAATTGTTATTCTAGTTCAAAACAAGTTCATTTCGATAAAAATCTTTATTTACCTTTTCAAATTTGGAAATTTTCATCTCAATTCTTCACAAATCATTTCTTATGATTTTACATAAATTATTACTATTTTTAATAATTTTATCATGGCCCGTACAGTCGAATTCCATCAACGGCCATCGAATTGCACTTATAGCGACATTTTCCAAATTTGATTTGGACATAATTCCAAATCCAACCGTTAGATTTCACATCACTAACATTCGTTAGAAAGCTCTTTTCGATACAAACCCAACGGTTCCGGTTTTAGGAGAATCCGACGGTCGGATCTCCCGTAATACCCATTCGAAGCCAATGGTCGAAATTCGCGAACTGCCGCGGCGCGTTGCGTTCTATTCAGGCCATTATATATATAATATATATTATATAAATTTCTTCGATTTCCTTTCAAAACATATTTTATGAATCGTTTTAAATTCGTTTTCGAAACGATTTCAACTTCATATTCAATTTCGAATCAAAATTGAATATTCCACATCATCGATATACAAATGATAATATTTTCAAAACGTTATATTTTTAAATCACTTCCTCTTCTATATTCATTTAAAAAAACGAATATAATCAATATAAATATCGTTCGTGTCAAAATGGTGTAAATCTAATCAACACGGCTTTTATTCAACACATGAATATTTATTCTATTCAATACATGAATATTTATTTTATTCAACACATGAATATTTATTTTATTCAACACATGAATTTATACTATTCAACACATGAATTTATTTCTATTCAACACATGAATTTATACTATTCAACACATGAATTTATTTTCTATCCAACACATGAATATATTTCTATTCAGCACCTGAATTTCTTCCTATTCAACACATGAATTTATTTTCTATTCAACACCTAAATTTATTTCTATTCAACACATGAATTAATTTTCTATTCAACACCTGAATTTATTTTCAATAATATTCCTTATTTTCCAAATTGGAATGAGGCCCAATCAACTACCATATAATGTTAATTATTTGGATTTTCTACAACACATGTATATAATAGCAACAATAAATCATCAACCATCATCCAGAGTGCACCACACAACTGCATAAGCATTAAATATAAATAATTAACGCTTACACAGTCTGTCAACCGAACGATTGACATACAACCAAACAATCGGGATTAGTGTATGTCAAATATCATCCCAACACCCGTGTGGGGTTTCAAACAATCAAACACAGATTTTATTTGTGTAGTTGGGCGATGTGTAAAATTTATCGTCCCAATCAATATCAGTCAAATCGGTGTACATAAACAAATCGTCCGATTTGTTTATTACTATTTATTTTATATACACGTTAAAAATCATATTTTTAACTATAAATATTTTCCACTATAAAATATTTTATTTCATTCCACATCACACAATCAAATTTCACAACACAACAATCAAATAGACAAGTCATCCATGGTCTGTGGACGACGGGTGTCGGGTGCTACTAAGTACCGTCTGCATCCTAGTATATATTTCAAACTAGAAATAGAAATAAAAGTGAGGAGTTCTCACCGACTAGCTAAACCAATTCACCACGACTCTTCATATGTAGGAATCTTCGCCATGCTCCCCTTTTATCACCTTCGTTGTCCGTATCCACTACATATATAAAAATCGCTCTTTTACACTACTACTTCCATGATAAAAATTATTTTTTATCTTGCTAGTAATATAATAAAAATTATATTTTTACCTCAGTACATATATTAAAATTGAATCTTTTACATTATTACATACACACGATAAAATTTATATTTTTATCTAACTAAAATTAATATTTTCATATCGTTATTCATGATATAAAAATCATATTTTTATTATTCCTATGATATAAAAATCATATTTTTATTATTCCTATGATATAAAAATCATATTTTTATTTAGCCATTCAACCAATAAAAGTTGTATTTTTACTTTGGTACATATATGTTAAAAATCACATTTTTATATCGCCCCTTCATATATAAAAATCATATTTTTATTTTGATGCCATAAATACAAAATTCACAATTTTTTTACACGCTACTCCATATAATAAAAATCCAATCTTTTTGTTTATAAAAAACCTAATCTCTGCATATATAAAAATCAAGGCTTTTCATATTTAAAAATCAAAACTTTATGTTAAATAAAAATCAAAACTTTATCCACTACTTCATATAAGGAAAAATCCAACTTTTATACGCTTCATACAAATAAAAGATCCAATTTTTATCTACCATACTTTTTTATATAAAAATAATTATATTTTAATTTGCTGTGATAATTAAAAACTTGATTTTTTTCTGTTAAACTGTTTACACTAAATGAACAAAAGCAAGTAAATAAAATACTTATAGCAGGGCTTGGGGCTTTGGTTGTTCAAATCGAGAGAGGGAAGAGAAGGAGGAGCAGAAGGAAAAGAGCGGGTTCGTCGCGTCGGGTTGGTGGTGGGGTTTCACGGCTGTTTGGCATTGGAGTGCTTGCGATCTGGAATAGAAGAGGAGAGGAGGATCGAGAGGCGGAGGGGAGCGCCGGGGATGGGGTGGCGAGACGTTGGTGTTTGGCTGTGAAGGGGGGTTTCGCGGTCGATTTCTGAAACGACGGGGAGGGGGGCTCAAGCTGTTGAGGAGGGGAAGAGGAAGAGCATCGCGAGGGGGAGGAGGCTTCGGTGGTGGGCGGAGCTGCGCTTGGCGACGGCGGTTATAAGGGGATGCGCGATCCCCCCCTTCGTTTTCTTTTTTTTTTCTTTCTATTTTCTCTTTCGATCTGTACTGAGGGAAGAAAGGGGAAAGGGAGGGGGCTATAAGGAAAATATATGTATTATTTAATTATTTCAAAAAAGGTACCTTTTTATTTTGACCTCGAAATGAGACCCATCGCCTGTCGTTTATATCTAATTACCCCCATTTCGAACACAATGGGATATTTATCGTAAGCCAGTTTGACCATTATGTTCAGTTTCCGTCAATATCAAAATATAACTCTATATATTGAATTTGAACGCACATTTTAATTTTCCGGGGCCACATACGCACTCTAAAAATTCCCAAAAAATATTTCTAGCTTCGTATTGACGATACGGTCCTAACAAAACTAATTTCGTCAAATTCCGAGACCGTTTGAAAAATGGCCATTTTCCAGTCGATTAAAATCAACTTAAACTGGTCAAACGCGTTTTCCTTTGCCCTGCTCACACATTGATTCAAAAAATTACGAATTTTGGAATCAAGCAATAACTTGACATCCCGGATCCAACAAAAGTGGTTTCGTCGAAAATCGAGGTCGTTTGCAAAATTTCCATTTTTAAGGGCCAGAATTCCATAGCGACTATTCTGAATTTTCAATTGGACATAATTTTTTATTCCCGCTATGAAATTTCAATTTTTAGGATTCGTTGGAAAGAAATTCTCAAATAGATTCAAATATTTTTTGTTTCGCCAAAATCTAGTTTATTTTGAATCCTGTACATTCATTTGAACTTTGAAATCAAATTTTCAAACTACCGCGCCATTTTCAATTCCTTTTATAATTAAAATAAAATATTTATATTCTAACGACGATTCAAATAAATATATATGTTCTAGTTCTATTCAAAATAACTTCCTCGTCGTTATTATTTAAAATGATTCATTTTTAATATTCAAAATTCATCAAAATTGCCGAAATAAAAATTTTAAATTGGCTTAGATTTCCGGGTTATTACAGTCTTCCCCACTTAAAAATTTTCGTCCCCGAAAAGGAACGAAGCTGAAAATTGTTTTACAAACCAACTCAACTTTCATTATTTTCATTACGGCGTAAGTTCTTCAACTTTTCAGTTTTTAAGAACTTTTCAAAATTTTCAAAAATTTGGCTAACACCCTAAATTTTCGAAAAATTTCGCCATAACCTCCCGTGCACTGGGAGCTTCAGGATATTTCAAATTGCCTCCCATGGCCCTCACTAATCCAAAAAGAAAAAGAAACAGCTAAGTGGCTAGCCAATCGGCTCATAAAATCATCAAATCCCAATAAATTTGTAAACATGTACCTATTTGTGGGGAAAACAATTTTATTCCACTTCTCTAGCCTCCTTGCTATAACCTGTTCAATGTAAGTACATGTATATGCATGCAAATGGGACAAATTTTCAATACAACTCACTATTTGGTTCAATTTGGCTAAAGGTTCAACATTTAAATTAATCACAACAATAATCATACAACACAATCAGCAATCAATTAGTTGATTAACGTTTCAAACTCATAACTTTGATACATAGTCAAAAATCGCATTTTTGGTGCCAAATCAAAGCAGTAGCCCTATCTAGTTTTGGTTCTCACACCAGTCAATTGGAAATATATAAACATCGCACCTTCAAAATTCGAACATAAATACTGATGATATCATGACAATCATTAGTACCATCTCCGGGCGACTAAAGTGTGATACTATATCTATCCAGTATATTAAAACTTTGAATACACGTGGATTAGACGTATACGCAAAAATTTTATATACTAGATTGTCCAAATCAATACAAATAAATAATCAAATACGAATAATTGATTTAAATTCTCAAAACAAAAATTGTTTTCGTTTTAAAATTATACTCTTCACACTCGTTCTAATATACTACTGATCCCATCTCTAACGAGTCATTCTTATTGGATATTACTAATCCAATCTCTGATGAATTCTTTTGTTTAGTTCTAACGTGTCTTGTTCTCCGAGCTCTGTAAACCAAAGCTCTGATATCAAACTAAAACGACCCGAACTTCCCCGATAAAGAAAGCTCGGATTGAATTGAGAACAAGCCACATCGGAAGGCAAACAGAAGAACATTTCATTGTATATTACAACAATTCCATCAGAATACAAGAATATTACAGAATATGGAAAAATATTGCATAGAAAATATCAGAGATTTAAATTACATTTAAATACATCGCAGCGAAAAATAATACAAAACACAACTAGAAGTAATACACAGATATAGAGCTTTCCGAGTACCGTTCCAGCTCTAAATCAGGATCCTGTGAATATAAATCTGCAAAAGCACAACTACTAGCTGCCCATGCGGAAAATAAGGGCACCCAGAGTTTAGGTTAAAACAATAAACTCCAGGTCAGTCATGTGACTAGTGTGAGAACTAAAATAGTTATTAATCTTTATTTTAAAGTTAGGTAAATCAAGGGACCACACCGTATAGCACGGAACGGGCTTCCTCCCAAGAATACTAGTGCATAAAACAACAGCGCAGTACTAAATAAAGAACAATGAAGTTATTATAAGACCCACGTCCCATCACACAATGCAACGCAAGCCAGAGGATAGGTTTTTTACCTTATAATAGCCAAAGAATGCTTGATACATTTAAAACAGATTATTTTGATATTACTATAAGTGTATAGTGTATAAAAAAATTTCAATCATAAGTATCAATCATAGACGGCATAAGTGCCACATACCACTATGTCTCCATTCTAGGCTCTACAAATAAAACCGCAAAGTCACGTATTGGAAATTGGATTTCCATCTATGAACCGAGGCCAGGGATCATCCTCTACCGAATTCGAGACAATCTAGCCCATGTCTCAGGAAAGTACTCAGTCAAGCCTTTGGATCCTCGAGGTCGGTCCACCGATGTGGATTAAAATGCCTGAACACTGCGTTTCCCCGCCCTTTGGGGTGTAAATGAGCTAAATGACTCCATCAGCTCCACACAGTCACCGATATATCCGAGGCGCCTCGCAACAGCAACAACCACACAGGTGAAAATAATATAAATGTCAGGGCTGGTAGGTCACTGACACCACCCAAGCTAGAAGGAAACGCATGCCCTCCCTGAGGTGTTCTTTCGTTTCTGGTTCACAACCGGGGTGTAAGGCTCGCGAATCAACGCTACACAAAGCTATGCCACACAGGCCGTGCTTTGATCATCAACCACAAGACTTTGATTTTCAACAAAAGCCTTGATCAATTGCCACTTGGGCATGCCACACTGGCAGTTCACTCCATGCAATTGATATCCATCGATATATAACCTCTGAGCTCGTACGTCTCAAAGAAGGGCGTTAAGCAAGAGAATAAATTCTCCGCCGCCAAAAGATATATATTTAATAGAAATAAATCACACAGAATAAAATCCAATGTCAGACACACAGTCCATTTACAAGTTCGTTCTGGGTCTGAACGAAACCGGAGGCACCTTGTACCTCACATATCCATCGATCTTCAAGTACGTCTGGACGATCACCAACTGATTCCCTCCTCTTGGGTGTACATCCCAATCAAGATCATCAGTAATCACCCAAACAATGTGAAGACCTTCGGTCTTCAACCACCGTCTTCATCCTCGACACCACGTCGATTCAGTTATTCAGAATGGGATAAACCCGGTCTTTCTGAATAACTCGCGTATATAATAAACAAGTGTTACACAAACACAACATACGCCTCATTCCAATTCAGAATATTCTTTTATTCAAATATTCTTATACTTTGGGAAAGGTTCCCATTAATTTTATCAAAGATAAATTCTTTAAATTTATTCGTTAATCTTCCTTTGAATATCAATTCAAATTAGTCAGGATTAGCGAACCACACCGAAGTAATCATTTATTTTCTTTCCCAATCCCAACCTATTCATCCCATGAAGTAAAACTGGTCATACTTCATATCTAACACCACGGAGTTATCGGTAAATTCAATTACCATTTCACGTTCAAACTTAATTAAAGATTAAACTATCGCCTAGAGCAAAACTGGTGATACTCCATTCTCGATCAATTCAATCTAATTAAAGATCCATTAAAACTCCACTTGGTTTTAATCTTCCCAAAAATCAATATTAATGATTGTTTAACTTGGGAAATCACATCCTGTCTTTAACTGGGTTAAAGAACCAATGCCATTTAAAACACGGTTCACTATAAACCCAAAATCACATTCCATTCCAATTCAATTATTGAAACTTCTGGTTACTTTTAAAACCCTTTCAAATCCAATTTATTTATTTAAAAATAAATAATTTATTATTCCAGTTCAAAACTAGTTCATTTCGATAAAAATCTATTTTTATCTTTTCAAATTTGGAATTTTTCATCTCAATTCTTCACAAATAATTTCTTATGATTTTACAAAAATTATTACTATTTTTAATATTTTTATCAAGGCTCGTACAGTCGAATTCCATCAACGGCCATCGAACTGCACTTATAGCGACCTTTTCCAAATTTGATTTGGACATAATTCCAAATCCAACCGTTAGATTTCACATCACTAACATTCGTTAGAAAGCTGAGAATCCGACGGTCGGATCTCCTGTAATACCCATTCGAAGCCAATGGTCGAAATTCACGAACTACCGCGGCGCGTTCTATTCAGGCCATTATATATATATATATATATGTATAATATTATATATATTTCGTCGATTTCCTTTCAAAACGTATTTTATAAATCGTTTTAAATTCGTTTTTGAAACGATTTCAACTTCATATTCAATTTCGAACCAAAATTGAATATTCCACATCATCGATATACAAATGATAATATTTTCAAAATGTTATATTTTGAAATCACTTCTCTTCTATATTCATTTTAAAAAACAAATATAATCGATATAAATATTGTTCTTGTCAAAATGGTGTAAATCTAATCAACACGGCTTTTATTCAACACATGAATATTTATTCTATTCAACACATGAATATTTATTTTATTCAACACATGAATATTTATTTTATTCAACACATGAATTTATACTATTCAACACATGAATTTATTTTTGTTCAACACATGAATTAATACTATTCAACACATGAATTTATTTTCTATTCAACACATGAATATATTTCTATTCAACACCTGAATTTATTCCTATTCAACACATAAATTTATTTTCTATTCAACACCTGAATTTATTTCTATTCAACACATGAATTTATTTTCTTTTCAACACCTGAATTTATTTTCTATAATATTCCTTATTTTCCAAACTGGAATGAGGCCCAATCAACTACCATATAATGTTAATTATATGGATTTTCTACAACACATGTATATAATAGCAACAATAAATCATCAACCATCATCCAGAGTGCACCACACAACTTCATAAGCATTAAATGTAAATAATTAACGCTTACACAGTCTGTCAACCCATCGACTGACATACAACCAAACAATCGGGATTAGTGTATGTCAAATATCATCCCAACACCCGTGTGGGGTTTCAAACAATCAAACACATATTTTATTTGTGCAATTGGGCGATGTGTAAAATTTATCATCCCAATCAATATCAGTCAAATCGGTGTACATAAACAAATCGTCCGATTTATTTATTACTATTTATTTATATACACGTTAAAAATCATATTTTTAACTACAAAATATTTTCCACTATAAAATATTTTATTTCATTCCACATCAGACAATAAATTTCACAACACAACAATCAAATAGACAAGTCATCCATAGTCTGTGGATGACGGGTGTCGGGTGCTACTAAGCACCGTCTGCATCCTAGTATATATTTCAAACTAGAAATAGAAATAAAAGAGTATATATTTCAAACTAGAAATAGAAATAAAAGTGAGGATTTCTCACCGACTAGCTAAACCAATTCACCGCGACTCATCATATGTAGGAATCTTCGCCGTGCTCGCCCTTTATCACCATCGTCGTCCGTATCCACTACATATATAAAAATCGCTCTTTTACACTACTACTTCCATGATAAAAATTATATTTTTTTCATGCTAGTAATATAATAAAAATTATATTTTTACCTCACTATATATATAAAAATTGAATCTTTTACATTATTACATATACACAACAAAATTTATATTTTTATCTAACTAAAAATAATATTTTCATATCGTTATTCATGTTATAAAAATCATATTTTTATTATTCCTGTGATATAAAAATCATATTTTTATTATTCCTATGATATAAAAATCATATTTTTATTACTCCTATGATATAAAAATCATATTTTTATTATTCCTATGATAAAAAAATCATATTTTTATTTAGCCATTCAACCAATAAAAATCGTATTTTTACTTTGCTACATATATGTTAAAAATCACATTTTTATATCGCCCCTTCATATATAAAAATCGTATTTTTATTTTAATGCCATACCTACAAAAATCACTTTTTTTACGCGCTACTCCATATAATAAAAATCCAATCTTTTTGTTTACAAAAAACCTGATCTCTACATATGTAAAAATCAAGGCTTTTTATATTTAAAAATCAAAAATTTATGTTAAATAAAATTCAAAACTTTATCCGCTACTTCATATAAGGAAAAATCGGACTTTTATACGCTTCATACAAATAAAAGATCCAATTTTTATCAACCATACTATTTTATATAAAAATAATTATACTTTATTTTGCTATGATAATTAAAAACTGATTTTTTTCTGTTTAAACTGATTACACAAAATAAACAAAAGTAAGTAAATAAAATACTTACAGCATGGCTTGGGGCTTTGGTTGTTCAAATTGAGAGAGGGAAGAGAAGGAGGCGCAGAAGGGGAAGAGGGGGTTCGTCGCGTTGGGTTGGTGGTGGGTTTTCACGGCGGTTTGGCATGGGGGTGCTTACGGTCTGGAATAGAAGAGGAGAGGAGGATCGAGAGGCGGAGGGGAGAGCTGGGGATGGGGTGGCGAGGTGTCGGAGTTTGGCTGTGGAGGGGGGGGGGGGTTTCGCGGTCGATTTCTGAAACGAGGGGGGGGGGGGCTCGAGCTGTTGAGGAGGGGAGGAGGAAGAGCATCGCGAGGGGGAGTAGACTTCGGTGGTGGGCGGCGCTGCGCCTGGCGACGACGGTTATAGGGGGAGGCGCGATCCCCCCTTCGTTTTTTTTCTTCTATTTTCTCTTTCGATCTGAACTGAAGGAAGAAAGGGGAAAGGGAGGGGGCTATAAGGAAAATATATGTAACACCCCACCTCCGCTAGGGTCACTCACAAAGGTAATGCACTAGTTTTGGTGGTGTATTATCTAGGTAAACATGCACAGAGATATCACAAGGCAAAACATAAATAAAGCAACGGTAGAAATTAAAAACCAACTTCTTATTATTTCCAAGAAAAGAGTCAAAAGCTCAAATATCCAAGATACAAATTATTCCATTACATCAAGTTCCAAAGAAGCATAAACTTAAGATAACCAAAAGTAAAATATTCCCCATAAATAGCAGAAGCAGCCATTGCATAGCTCAAGACCAATCCGTACATAAGCTGTCAGAAAGCAAGTCAAATCCAAGCTAAGAGCTAGTGTTTCCTCCCTGAGAACCTGAGTGGGAAACGAAAGAAAAAGAGGCAAAAGAAAAAGGGTCAGTCATAAAGACTGGTAAGCCCTAGTGACTTTCAGTATGAAAACAAGTAAAGGTAACATGATATGTGAAAACTGGAATTAAACATAAGGGTGATAACAGAACTGGTAGGATAATCAAGATAACAAGATAAGTCAAGTCTAGCATCGCATGTTCAAGGTTCACTGCACCAACTGTACTAGTATTCTAACCCATGTCAAGTATTAACCATGAAATGATCCCTTGGCCCAGTATCATGAAGTTACCCATTACGGGGTCCTGCGGTACGATCTATTAATCGATCGGCTCCCTACAAGTCCTAACTCGTCATGTGTCTGTGTCATACGGCCCTATCCTGAAATGTAGTTACCTGTGCTAGGTCCACCATAGGGTGTATCAAGTCCTATGGTGCCAACCACCAACACGAATCAAGAACGCACAGTGTAAATCTTCGGGTGCCCAATGCCTGCTTTTTCAACTCCGGACTACGTGCACGACCATAGCCCGCCTGAACCTACAATGGCGCACCTACTCATCCGTCGTTCTGGTCTCTTACAATCAGCCCAGTAATCGTGCCCCACCCTGCCTAGTCCCAGGGTATCGTGATACATCTAAGTGGGTTACTTCTGAAAAGGACCGCGTAACTAGGGTTTCTAATGGGTTAAGTGTTGTCATTCAAATTCGTGACTTAACCCTATCCTGATCATGTATTAAGTTGGTTAAGTGTGTTCAAGCAGTTCATGACTTAACCCTATCAAACCATTGTGCCAAGTTGGTTAAGTATATTCAAGTGGTTCATGACTTAACCCTATCATGTGGCCTTGATTCATTAGTGCACGCCAACCTCTCACATTAGACTAACTGTTGTGGTTACTGGATTTGCCGGGCGGTTCCGGGTAGATTTACACCACAACATAGTCTAACCTCGGGTTTTACGTGTGATATGACCAACTACCCACATTGGATCCTATTGTTTGCAGCCACTGGATTTTCCTGGCGGTTCCGGGCAGATTTACACTGCAAACTCAACCCAACCTCGAGTTGGCCATTTTCAAGTTATCTAATTGTCATTCCCACTTTCAAGTTTTCATGTCTAGATTCCTGTCAAATTTTCAGGTCATGTTTCGTGTCAAATCGTGCCAAATTCATGTCCAAATTCAGGTTCAAGTCATAACAACGTTCTTTGTTCAAGTTTAAAGCTAATTTATGTTTTACCTAGTCCACCCAAATCGTATTCCCGTCGCACGTAAGCTCGAATCGATACAAATAAATCTAATTAGAGAATAACATAAAAAGGAATGGGTATAAGGTGGCAAAAGTGATTACTAGCATAGCATAGTATGACTTGTAGTAAAAGATTAAAATATTACTGGCATATGAAATATTGGCCTCAAACAAAAGGGTTCCAATTCTAGCAAAACAAGGTACTAGTCAAGATAACAGTTGTCATAAGGTGATAGTATAGCCATGGTAACGACTCTCATAAGGTGATAGTATAGTCATGGTAACGACTGTCATTAGGTGATAGTCATAAACATGTGATTAATAACAGATTCAACAAGATAATAAGAGGGGTTTCTTTTGATTTACAACATGAATAGGCCCCAAATCAATGTCATAGTAATATTCAAGAGTCAAGATCCAAGGTGAACGAGAATGAATGTAAACAGTCATCATACATAGGTCCAATTTCAATTTTCATCATATTCATAATACATTTAGAGTTTAAATCTGAAAATAACTGGGGCTTACAGATCGTGAATCGAGAATTAGAAAAAGAGAGTCAATGTTGAATCTTTATATGCTTAGTCAAGTCCTAATAGAAATCCCCAAATCAGGAATTCCCTTAACGCAGTGTCAACGTAGAAGAAGCAGTCTCTCTCTCAAACTTTTCGACCAGAATTAGAGCAACATAGAGTCAGAAAGAATTTTGTGTAGAGAGACTGGTGTTAGCGGCTATATTTATGGGGTTAGGTCAACGAATGTGGACAGAAACGAGGCCAAATACATCAGAGTGAATCCAGCTTCAGAAATTGGCTCGAGCACCAGGTCGACCCCTTGGTCGACATTATGGTCGACCTGGTCCTGGGTAGGTCGACTACATAGTCGACCCCCAGGTCGACCTAGTCCTGGGCGGGAAATTTCCCACCCAGTCCATTTGGAGGTTTGAAATTCGAATTTTGAATTCGAATTGAACTGTTTTTGAACTTGAAAACTTCTGAAAACTTCGAATGGTCATAACTTGGTCATACGGATTCCGATTTTCGAAAACTCGGACTCGTTTCCAAGCAGAATTTCGAGACGAACGCAATGGCGCAACCCGTTTCCCATGATTATTATTTTAAAAATTAATTCTGCCTTGATTTATGGTTATTACACGTTATAAAAACACGGGTTGTTACATTCTCCCCTCCTTAAAGGATTTCGTCCCCGAAATCTCTAAGTTAGGGAGGATGTGTCCTACCATCCATCATCCATCTACTCAAAGCATCATCCACGGGCAACCATTGTCCTTAAAAGATTTCTAGTGCTATATGAACATATGCAGAAAGTGTGTGTATATGTACTTATCTAATGCAAAAGATCAGGCGGTTACTGATTCAGTAAACCTCCTTGATGCAAAATATGTTAGTGTCATGAATCCAACATGCATGCAAATTCTTAATACAGTTTATAATCTCTACATGAGTGCACAAACATTCATCCATATGCAACATCCAAGTGATAGCATAACAAGTTCCATCCATGTACAAGTATTAGCACTCATGCTTGCAACATGAAAATGTGCCTGAGCCGATCTAGTGCCTAATGTGTGTCATGCATCCACTAGCAACCACTTGCAACCATCTGCAAACATCAACCATAACATGTTTCAATCACATGTTTACATCCATATGGTTCTACCTAAGGTTCTCAAGATAAGATCGAGAAGATAACAAGACAAACATAGATATTAGAAGCATGATACAGAAAGGTTTACAAGTTTATAGGAAAAAGAGATTGAGAATGTACCCTCAAGAAGAAATGGGTAAAGCGCGTGTATCTTCTCTTCGGTCTCCCAAGTTGCGTCCTCTTGGGCTTCACTCTACTGAACTTTAACTAGCTTGACTTCTCGATTCCTTAGCTTCTTAATCTCTGTTCCTAAGATACGAATCAGAACCCGCCTCAATGTTGCTTCTTTCTCCACTTCTATGTCTTCAAGGATGCTTGGCTCAACCACTTCGGCTAACTCATGCAAGCACTTCCGGAGATGTGAGACGTGAAAGACATTGTGTACTCCAGACAACTTCTCGGATAAGTCTACCTTATAGGCCATCCGTCCAATCCTCTTAATGATAGGGAACGGTCCTACGAACCTTGGTGCTAGCTTTCCAACTGCCCCTAAACGAACTACATTGCGTAACGGAGAAACCGTTATAAAGACCATATCTCCGACTTCAAACTCTAGGTCTGTCCTTCTCTGGTCCGCGTAAGATTTCTATCTATCTTGGGCCGTTTTCATCCGTCTTCGTATCAACTCAATCTTCTCAGAAGTTTCCCTTATCATGTCGGGCCCAAGTATAAGTCTGTCTGTCGTCTCCCACAAACAAGTTGGCGACTTGCACGGTCTTCCATACAGGGCTTCGAACGGCCATTCCGATGCTAGCTTGGTAACTGTTATTATACGCAAACTCCATGAGAGGAAGGTGGTCTTCCCAAGTGCCACCAAAGTCAAGAATACATAGCCTCGGGAGATCTTCTAGTACCCTATTTACCCTTTCGGTTTGTCCATCCGTTTGTGGGTGATAGGCCGTGCTTAAGTTCAGTCGTGTTCCTATTGCTTCTTGCAGACTATTCCAAAACTGGATAGTGAAAATCGGGTCACGATCACTAACTATACTAGAAGGGACTCCATGCAAACGTACTATCTCTCGAAGGTAAATAGACGCTAGCCCTGATGCGGTCTTCTTTCTCTTCACTGGAATGAAGTGAGCACTTTTCATGAGTCTATCAACTATGACCCATATGCTAGTATTTCCCTTCCTTGACCTAGGTAATCCATCCACGAAATCCATCGAGATACTCTCCCATTTCCATTGCGGAACTTCCAAAGGATGTAATAGCCCACCAGGCTTCTTCGACTCGACCTTTACTTATTGGCACAACATGCACTTCGAAACGAACTCTGCCACGTCCTTTTTCATTCCAGCCCAAAAGAAAATGCGTTTCATATCCCTGTACATCTTATCCCCTCCGGGATGTATAGTCATCTTCGAGTGGTGCGCTTCTTCGAGAACTTTCCTTACTAGGTCTCCCACTTGTGGGACACATAGCCTTCCATCGCGCCTTAGCCATGCCTTGTCATCTATGGCATACCTACTGAGGTGACTCGACGTCTCACCCCTAATCAACTTGTCCATGATATCGACTATCTGTGGGTCTTCCTTCTGTGAAGTCCTTACTTGATCTAGAAGTGTAGGTCTTAGCTCAAGAGATGCTAACGTAGCAGTCAATGACTCAACAACAGGTGTAAAATCAAAGGTTTCTATAAACTCCAGGATTTTCATTTCAACAAACAAGGGGCTCAAATTCAACCTTTTTCTACTTAGCGCGTCTGCCACCACATTACCCTTGCCAGGGGTATAAGCTATATCGAAGTCATATGATGCCAAGAACTCCCTCCATCGCTGTTGTCTCAGATTCAAGTCTTTCTGTGAGAAGAGGTACTTAAGCGATTTGTGGTCGGTATACAGCTCGAACCTCTCCCCTAGAAGATAATGGCACCAAGCTTCAAGTGCAAAAACAATCGCGGCCAACTCCAAGTCATGCGTGGGATAGTTTTTCTCATGAACTTTAAGTTGTCTTCCCCCGTAGCATATTACTCTTCCTTCTTGCATTAGGACAGCGCCTAATCCCGTGCCGCACGCATCTATGTACATGGTAAACATCTTAACTCCATCGGGTAATGCTAAAACTGGAGCTGTGGTGAGGGCTCTCTTAAGTCTCTGAAAAACAGCATCACATTCTATGTCCTATGCAAAAGGTAGGTTCTTCTTTGTTAATTTAGTAAGAGGGGTTGAAATCTTAGCGAAGTCCTTAATGAACTTCCTGTAGTAGCCCGCCAAGCCGAGAAATCTCCTCACCTCCGTTGCATTCTTTGGAATTTTCCAGTCCTGTACCGCAACTACCTTTGCAGGGTCCACGGCTATGCCTTGCTTAGAAACTACGTGTCCAAGGAACCGAACTCCCTTCCTCCAAAAATGGCATTTGGAGAATTTAGCCTTTAATTGGTGTGCCCTAAGTGTTTCCATGACTTCCTTGAGATGTTTAGCATGCTCTTCTTCATCTTTTGAGAAGATCAAAATATCATCCACGAAAACTACCACAAACTTGTTAAGGAACTCCCGAAACACCCTGCTCATCAAATCTACAAAGTACGCGGGTGCATTCGTTAACCCAAACGGCATGACGAGCCATTCGAAGAACCCATCTGGAGTCCTAAACGCAGTTTTGTCAATGCTATCCTCAGCCACTCTAAGCTGATGGAATCTTGTGGCTAGGTCGAGTTGAGAGAAAACAGATGCTCCCACAAGCTGGTCAAACAAATCGTCGATTCTTGGTAGTGGGTGCCTATTATTCTTTGTCAGCTTGTTTAACTCACGATAATCTACGCATAGACGAAGCGATCAATCCTCCTTAGTAGCGAATACCACCGGAGCACCCCATTCAGAAATGCTTCATCTTATGGAAATTTTTCTCAAGCAACTCGTTAATTTGTTTACTGAGCTCTCTTCTTTCTCGCGGGGCCATGTGCCTAACGGGCAATGAAACTAGCTTGGCATTATCAACAAGATAAATTCGGAACTCTATCTCGTGTTTAGGAGGTAATCCCCTCACTTCATCAAAGACATCTGGATATTCTCGGACCACTCTTACAGATTGCAAATTATCGTCGGACGAGTCAAGGGATTCAAGATAACACAACATGACCGGACCCTTCGGGTTACAAGAAATTTCAAGGGTATTGCCAAGGCGAGTCATGAGCCTCACTACCCTTCGTTCACAATCAAGAATGGCTCCATAATCGGACTGCCAATCCATACCTAGGATCAAACCGTATCCCATGAATCCGAGAACATAAGCATTACACGTGAATTCTACGCTTAAGATAGAGATCCTCAAATCCAAACACATCATAGATAAATGGGCGGAGCCCCCAAGTGGATTTGAAACTATAACGGGATCCTTAACCAGACTAGTACTTAGGTGTAGATACTCAACAATATCAGAGGAAATAAAAGTATGCGATGTGCCAGAGTCAAATAAGGTTCGAACAGGAAAGTCAGAAGTGTAAACAAGGCTTTCTACGGAAATATTACTACCTCAGTCAAGAGCTGGAGTGGTGTTGAGAGCATGCAACTGCCCTCCAGAAGGTCCTGCTCGCTGGGTCTGCCCCTGCCCTTGCTTCTTAGGGCAATCCTTGCTGATGTGTCCAGTATCTCCACAATGAAAGCATTCACCCAACTTCCCCTTCTTCCTTCTACAGTCTTTAGCTAGATGTCCAGTAATACCACAGAAGTTGCACGTCCTCGTCTCACGTGATTTGTTGTTGCTCTTGTTATTCTTGTTGTTCCCCTTCTTGAAGCCAGCTTTCTAATTCTGAGTCTCGTTAGGCTTAACCTCCTTCTTGCTATTCTTGTCTTCCTCATGAAGTAGAGCCATATCCACCAAGCTTTCAAAGGTCGCCCCCATGGGTATATGAGTTAGGGCCAAGCTGTGTAGTGGCTCGTTCAATCCTCGAGCAAAGCGTATAGCCTTTTTCTGGGCTGTGTTGACCAAATCCAAACCGAACCGAGCAAGCTGATTAAACTTATTCATGTACTCCCTCACAGACATATCCCCTTGCTTGAGTGTTAGGAACCTCTCCATATGAAGGTTCTCCTCTGCTGGCGATAAGAATTTAAGCCCAAACCTCTCTCTAAAGTCTGCCCAAGTCTCAACTGGCCTGGTAGCGTTGGTGACTTCCCACCAAAATGCAACTTCCTCTTTCAACAACCATGCTGCCAACTGAACTTTTCTATGGTCCTCCATATCAAAGATAATGAACAAGTCTTCTGTTTCGTTTAGCCAGTTTCGTGCCTCAACAAAGGTTTCAGTTCCAACGAAGTTCTTGCCGCCCATTGCTTTAAAGTCTTTGCATATTTTGGCAAAGGCGGTACCAGGAGGAGGAGGAACCGCAGCCACTGGGGGAGGAGGAGGAGGGAAGTTTGCCATGCCCGCGTCGTTGGCCCTGGCTTCTAAGTACCTTCGGAACCATCCAGGCACGGGTATTCCCTCAGAAAGGTTAAGATCGGCCATGCTGAAAAACGAAAAGAAAAGATTCAAACGTGGAAACAAAGGGAAGTGTTAATGACTTCTTGGGGAATAACCTTTTTAAACATAAAACTTTTCTTGAAAAATGCTTCTTTATAAATAGTTTTGAAAACAGTTTCACAAGGTTTTTAAAACTTTTTTGCCCAGCCTGGTAACCTTCTGCTCTGATACCAAATTGTAACACCCCACCTCCACTAGGGTCACTCACAAAGGGAATGCACTAGTTTTGGTGGAGTATTATCTAGGTAAACATGCACAGAGATATCACAAGGCAGAACATAAATAAAGCAGCAGTAGAAATTAAAAACCAACTTCTTATTATTTCCAAGAAAAGAGTCAAAATCTCAAATATCCAAGATACGAATTATTCCATTACATCAAGTTCCAAAGAAGCATAAACTTAAGATAACCAAAAGTAAAATATTCCCCATAAATAGCAGAAGCAGCCATAGCATAGCTCAAGACCAAACCGTACATGAGATGTCAGAAAGCAAGCCAAATCCAAGCTAAGAGCTAGTGTTTCCTCCCTGAGAACCTGGGGGGGGGGGAACGAAAGAAAATGAGGCGAAAGAAAAAGGGTCAGTCATAAAGACTGGTAAGCCCTAGTGACTTTCAGTATGAAAACTAGTAAAGGTAACATGATATGTGAAAACTGGAATTAAACATAAGGGTGATAACAGAACTGGTGGGAAAATCAAGATAACAAGATAAGTCAAGTCTAGCATCGCATGTTCAAGGTTCGTTGCACCAACTGTACTAGTATTCTAACCCATGTCAAGTATTAACCATGAAATGATCCCTTGGCCCAGTATCATGAAGTGACCCATTACGGGGTCCTACGGTACGATCAATTAATCGATCAGCTCCCTACAAGTCCTAGATCGTCATGTGTCTGTGTCATACGACCCTATCCTGAAATGTAGTTACCTGTGCTAGGTCCATAATAGGGTGTATCAAGTCCTATGGTGCCAACCACCGACACGAATCAAGCACGCACAGTGTAAATCTACGGGTGCCCAATGCCTGCTTTTTCAACTCTGGACTACGTGCACGACCATAGCCCGCCTGAACCTACAATGGCGCACCTACTCAGCCGTCGTTCTGGTCGCTTACAATCAGTCCAGTAATCGTGCCCCACCCTGCCGAGTCCCAGGGTATCGTGATACATCTAAGTGGGTTACTGCTGAAAAGGACCGCGTAACTAGGGTTTCTAATGGGTTAAGTGTTGTCATTCAAATTCGTGACTTAACCCTATCCAGATCATGTATTAAGTTGGTTAAGTGTGTTCAAGCAGTTCATGACTTAACCCTATCAAACCATTATGCCAAGTTGGTTAAGTATATTCAAGTGGTTCATGACTTAACCCTATCATGTGGCCTTGATTCATTAGTGCACGCCAACCTCTCACATTAGACTAACTGTTGTGGTTACTGGATTTGCCGGGCGGTTCTGGGCAGATTTACACCACAACATAGTCTAACCTCTGGTTTTACATGCGATATGACCAACTACCCACATTGGATCCTATTGTTTGTAGCCACTGGATTTGCCGGGCGGTTCCGGGCAGATTTACACTGCAAACTCAACCCAACCTCGAGTTGGCCATTTTCAAGTTATCTAATTGTCATGCCCATGTTCAAGTATTCATGTCTAGATTCATGTCAAATTTTCAGGTCATGTTTCATGTCAAATCGTGCCAAATTCATGTCCATATTCAGGTTCAAGTCATAACAACGTTCTTTGTTCAAGTTTAAAGCTAATTTATGTTTTACCTAGTCTACCCAAATCGTATTCCCATCGCACGTAAGCTCAAATCGATACAAATAAATCTAATTAGAGAATAACATAAAAAGGAATGGGTATAAGGTGGCAAAAGTGATTACTAGCATAGCATAGTATGACTTGTAATAAAAGATTAAAATATTACTGGCATATGAAATATTGGCCTCAAACAAAAGGATTCCAATTCTAGCAAAATAAGGTACTAGTCAAGATAAAAGTTGTCATAAGGTGATAGTATAGCCATGGTAACGACTGTCATAAGGTGATAGTATAGTCATGGTAACGACTGTCATAAGGTGATAGCCATAAACATGTGATTAATAACAGATTCAACATGATAATAAGAGGGGTTTCTTTTGATTTACAACATGAATAGGCCCCAAATCAATGTCATAGTAATATTCAAGAGTCAAGATCCAAGGTGAACGAGAATGAATGTAAACAGTCATCATACATAGGTCCAATTTCAATTTTCATCATATTCATAATACATTTACAGTTTAAATCTGAAAATAACTGGGGCTTACAGATCGTGGTTCGAGAGTTAGAAAAAGAGAGTCGATGTTGAATCTTTATATGCTTAGTCAAGTCCTAATAGAAACCCCCAAATCAGGAATTCCCTTAACGCAGTGTCAACGTAGAAGAAGCAATCTCTCTCTCAAACTTTTCGACCAGAATTAGAGCAGCATAGAGTCAGAAAGAATTTTGTGAAGAGAGACTGGTGTTAGGGGCTGTATTTATAGGGTTAGGTCAACGAATGTGGACAGAAACGAGGCCAAATACATCAGAGTGAATCCAGCTTTAGAAATGGGCTTGGGCACCAGGTCGACCCCCAGGTCGACACTATGGTCGACCTGGTCCTGGGTAGGTTGACTACATAGTCGACCCCCAGGTCGACCTGGTCCTGGGCGGGAAATTTCCCGCCCGGTCCATTTGGAGGTTTGAAATTCGAATTTTGAATTCAAATTGAACTGTTTTTGAACTTGAAAACTTCTGAAATCTTCGAATGGTCATAACTTGGTCATACGCACTCTGATTTTCGAAAACTCGTACTCGTTTCCAAGCAGAATTTCGAGGCGAACGCAATGGCGCAACCCGTTTCTCCTGATTCTTACTTTAAAAATTAATTCTGCCTTGATTTATGGTTATTACACGTTATAAAAACACGGTTTGTTACAATATATATATTATTTAATTATTTCAAAAAAAGGTACCTTTTTATTTTGACCTCGAAATGAGACCCACCGCCTATCGTCCATAGCTAATTACCCCCATTCCGAACACAATGGGATATGTATCGTAAGCCAGTTTGACCATTGTGACCAGTTTCTATCAAAATCAAAATATAACTCTATATATTGAATTAGAACGCATATTTCAATTTTCCGGGGCCATATACGGATTCTAAAAATTCCCGAAAAACATTTCTAGCTTCGTATTGACGATACGGTCCTAACAAAACTAATTTCGTCAAATTCCGAGGCCGTTTGAAAAATGGCCATTTTCCAATCGATTAAAATCAACTAAAACTGGTCAAACGCGTTTTCCTTTGCCCCGCTCACACATTGATTCAAAAAACTACGAATTTTGGAATCAAGCAATAACTTGACATCCTGGATCCAACAAAAGTGGTTTCGTCAAAAACCAAGGTCGTTTGCAAAATTTCCATTTTTAAGGGCCAGAATTCCATAGCGACTATTCTGAATTTTCAATTGAACATAACTTTTTATTCCCGCTATGAAATTTCAATTTTTTGGATTCGTTGGAAAGATATTCTCAAATAGATTCAAATATTTTTGGTTTCGCCAAAATCCGGTTTATTTTGAATCCTGTACATTCATTTGAACTTTGAAATCGAATTTTCAAATTACCGCGCCATTTTCAATTCCTTTTATAATTAAAATAAAATATTTATATTCTAACGACGATTCAAATAAATATATACGTTCTAATTCTATACAAAATAACGTCCTCATCGTTATTATTTATAATAATTCATTTTAAATATTCAAAATTCATCAAAATTTCCAATTTTTTTTTAAATTGGCTCAGATTTCCAGGTTATTACACACTGTTATCCCGTCCTTAGAGACCACGTGTCCTAAGAACCTCACTTCCTTCCCCAAAAAATGACATTCGGGGAACTTAGCTTTGAGTTGATCTGCTCGAAGGGGCTCTAAGACTTCCCTAAGATGCATGGCATGCTCTTCCTCGCTTCTAAAAAATATCAAAATTTCATCCACAAAGACCACCACGAACTTGTTTAGAAACTCCCTAAACACCCTACTCATCAAGTCTACGAATTATGCGGGTGCATTTGTCAAACCAAAAGGCTTGACAAGCCATTCGAAGAAACTGTCGAGAGTTCTAAATGCAGTCTTATCTATGTTGTACTCAGCCACCCTAAGCTGATGAAATCCTGTAGCTATGTCCAACTGCGAGAAGACCAAAGCACCAACCAACTGTTCGAATAAGTCATCTATTCTCGATAATGGGTGTATGTTCTTCTTTGTGAGTTTATTTAGCTCCCTATAGTCCACACACAATCTAAGTGAACCATCAGCCTTCGTAGTAAAAATAACTGGAGCACCCCACTCCGAGATACTTATTCTTATGAACCCTTTCTCAAGCAACTCTTTCACTTGTTTACTGAGCTCCCTCCTTTCTCTTGGATCCATGTGGCGCACATGCAATGTAACTGGCTTTGCATTATCCACCAAGTATATACAGAAATCTATCTCGCGCTTCGGAGGTAATCCCCTAACCTCCTCAAAGATATCTGCATACTCATGGACTACTCAAACAGATTGTAAATCATCAATAGACGCGTTAAGAGATTCTAGGTAGCTAAGCATAATAGAACCCTTAGGGTCACAAGAAATATCGAGAGTACTACCCAAACTAGTCAACAGTCTAACTACCCTCCTTTCATAGTCGAGAATGGCATCATACCTGGCTAGCCAACCCATTCCTAGAATCAACCCATAGCTCGTGAAACCAAGAACATAGGCATTGCATTCGAACTCAACGCCATGCACAAATATTCTCAAATACTGACATAACATATAAAGATGAGTCGTATCCCCAATAGGATTTTGACTACAATGGGATCCATAATTAGACTAGTATTTAGGTGCAGATATTCTACAACAGAAGCAGATATAAACGAGTGTGAAGTGCTAGAATCAAACAAAGTTCGAATAGAATGATCAAAAAGGAAAATCATACTTTCAACAGAAATGTTTCTACCTTTCTCTTGCGTAGGTGCCATGAGAGCATGAACCTGCCCTCCAGAAGTAGATCCTGTCCTCTGCCCTTGCCCTTGCCTCCTTGGGCAGTCCTTAGTCATATGTCCTGCCTCACCACATTGGAAGCAACCAGTCTTTTTCGCATTCTTCTTTCTACAATATTTAGCTATATGACCTGGTATACCATAGAAATGGTACTTCCTTTTATCTTGAGATTTCCCATTCTTCTTAGGATCCACTCTCTTGTTCTGTGATCCTTCAGCCTTCACCTCTTTCTTATCCTGTGCCTTATCAACATTAGCACCTTTCTCCTCCTCATGCATCCGCGCCATGTCAACAAGTTTCTCGAAGGTATCCCCTATAGGAATGTGGGACATAGCCAATCCGTGAAGTGGATCGTTCAAGCCTTTGACAAATCTCAAAGCCTTCTTATGTGGTGTATTAACCAATTCCATGCCAAATCTTGCTAACTGGTTAAACTTATTAATGTACTCCTTCACAGACAAACTCCCTTGTTTCAAAGCCAAGAACCTCTCCATGTATAAACTCTCCTCTGCTCGTGAAAGAAATTTCAACTCGAACCTCTGTCTGAAATCCATCCAAGTTTCCACTGCACGTTCTCCATTCATGACCTCCTACCAAAATAAGGCTTCGTCCTTCATTAACCAAGCAGCTAGTTGAAATTTTTTTCTGTCATCTACCTCAAAGATACCAAATAAGTCCTCCACTTCTTTGAGCCAGTTTCTAGCCTCGACGAACGTATCGGTCCCATGAAAAGGTTTTCCGCCCATCGCCTGAAAGTCCTTGCATATCTTAGAAAAATCAGCTACACGCGGAGGAAGAGGTGGAATGGCGGCTGCAGCTGGAGGGGGGAGGAACGTTAGCTGGGCCTACGGCAGTAGCCGTAGCCTCCAGATACCTTCTGAACCATCCTGGTATCTGTATGCCCTCGGGTATATCAGGTTCCGCAGACATGCTGAAAGGTAAAAGGAAGAGATTCAAAATAGAGAATCGAAAGATAGATATATGGCTTTTGGGGATCGTGTTTTTCATAATAAACCTTTCTCTTAAAAGTACTCTCTTTAAAACATGTTTTTGAAAATACTTCTAAAAAAATGCTTTTGAAAATGTTTTCAAAATCTTTTATCTGTTCTGGTAACCTTCAGCTCTGATACCATATGTAACACCCCACATCCATTAATGTCACTCACTATGGGAATGCATTAACTTCCACGGAGTACTATAAGAGTACATAACAGAATATCACAAGACAGATATATAAATGGTACTTAAGAAAATTCAAACTTTATTCATTGCAGCGGAAAAGCAAAACATGTTTGATTACAACATCAAAACCACATACTAGAGTCAAGTACATAAATATCCATCTTGAACAAAATTATTACTAGAGTACATAGAAGTAAAATCATAATCCCACTCCAAATAGCCATAATGTAAAGGGATAAAGCTAAGCATTGCTCTCAACACTTCCAAGTGCTTTAAGAAGAAAGAAATCCAAGTCAATCTTCAGTGTTTCCTCCCTGAGAACCTTGGGGGGGAGGGGGGTTGGGGGACGGAAGAAAAAGAGGCGAAAACAAAAAGGTCAAATATAAAGCCTGGCGAGTCTAGCTACTTTTAGCATGAAAATAAGTAAAGCAATATGACAGGAATAAACAGGATGGAAAGTATAACCATGACATAAGGTAAGGATGGATAACAGGATGAATATAAAAGAATGTCTAGTGCGCTTCCCAAATTTCTTACTTAACTTAATTCTCTGTACCACCTACTTGTAATTCTTATCGAAATGATCCCAATCTCGTAATTGGTAACCTTCAGGCGTAATATCTAGTAAGAGGTATCCGACCATACAATCCTTGAAAACCTACTTGCCCATAATAGATACTAGATGTCCCCACACTACCCCTAATCGATCGGCTCCCTAACTTGTAGATACCTGTGTGGGTCCCAGCTTAGGGTGTATCACTCCCTAAGTGGCAACTCGTGGGTGCACATAATTATACCTATTGACGTACAGTGGCTAAATCTTCCAACGTTGAGAACACCTTGTGCACGCTTATTGAACCCGTCGGAACCTGCACTGCTACACCCTCGCTCTTATTTGACCTCTTATAATCAGCCCAATAAGCATGCCTTAACCCTGCCTAGCTCATGGTTCCCGATACCACTAAATGGGTTACTGTCTAAAAAGGGTCCCTAACGCTACTAAGTTTTTCCCCAGGGTTTATCCTAACCCGACTTATATTGGTTAAGTGTTGTCTATCCGCCCAGTTGAATTAACCACGTCCACTTATTAAATCAATATGTATTATTGGTTAAGCTTGCCTTAACCCTATCCACATTGTTCATGTATTAAAGTTGTCATCTCACACAAGTTAACTTAACCCCACCCACCTAACATGTTTTAGGTATCATATTCATCTTTGTTCCACATTAATTAGTTATTAATGCACAGACCTCTCACATTAATACGATGGCTTGTGGCCGCTGGATGTGCCGGGCGGTTCCGGGCAGACTTCTGCTAAAACCAGACTTAACCTCGTGTCTAAGCATCTTTTAGTTATGCCTACGACCTCTCACATTAGACTGACCGTTTACGGTTGCTGGTTAGGCCGGTTGGTTCCGGGCAGGCTTCTACCACTAACCTCGTGTCTCAGCATGCTTATCTTAGCCAATTTATTCATTTGCAGTTTATGCCAATTTTAGGCTAATTATGTCAATTATCCAAAATTCCCAATTTCATATCATGCCCAACAATTAACATATATTATGCCAAATTTAACATTTGTCATGCCCAAATCAACTCAACGTATATTATGCCAAATTTCCCAACGTTCCCTAAATTACCGTTCATATGTTCATCCCTATGAGATTTGGCTTAGGATCTAAGTAGCCCAGCTATAAAAACCAAAAAGGGATGGAGGAAGGGATAGATAAAGAACATGCATAATAATAATAAAATAGGCATAAGTATGAACTGATCATAAATATATGATAAAACTGATAAAACTGATGATAATATCAGCATGGGCATATAAGAATCATGAATCTGATGTATAGGCCAAGATAGAATTGATGAGATTCGATCTTATTATCATGTATAATTCCCAAATCCAATTTACAACATGTTAGAATTGCTTTAGAATTATTTGAATCTAAAAATAATCAATGAACTCACAAGGATTGGATTAAGGAAGAGAATTAGGCGTTGTGGTTGTTGTAGATTCGATCCACTTTACGGAATTCCTTTACTTTGATTTGTTGAAGAAGAAGGACTAGTTTAGGTTAAGGTAGCATTGGGGCACCATGAATTAGTGTAGTGAAATTAGGTTTAGGTTTAGGTGTGTTTATATAGGTGTAGTGAGTTAATTAGGGCCTTTAGATTAGGTTAGAGACCATCAGAACCACAAAGCTCAAAAGACACGTCATCTAGCCAATCCCAGCCAGACACGTCATTACAGACTCTTCATAATTCTGCAACATTTTGACCTTGGCATGGGCGCACTTCCCAGGTGCGCCAATTCATTTTTGTCCTGGCGCACTTCACAAGTGCGCTAGTTATCCCAGCTTGTTTTCTGGTTTTTCTGCCTAGCTTCTATCGTCCATAACTTCTTCATACGCTATCTGTTTATGCAAACTCGGATCTGTCTCAAGAAGAATTCTGAGACGAACGCAATGGCTTAACCCGTTTAACCTAATTTTCCTTTTAAAAATTAATTATTCTTTCTCTTATGTCATGTTTTGAAATAACGGGGTGTTACAATAGTCTTCTGACTGCCAAGCTACAGTTGCAGTCAAGGTATACTCACCGGACTGTATCGCGCAGATCCTACCTGTGCGAGTACATCCTAAGCGTGTACCGCAACAGAGGACCACCAGGAAGTACCCTACCACGTCCTTCGAAAGTCGCGTGCTTCCCTCCAGTCCCACTAAGAAATTAAGCCGCATGCCTGTAACACCCCACGTCCATTAATGTCACTCTCAAAGGGAATGAATTAACTTTCATGGAGCATTATTAGTGTATAGAACAAAATATAACAAGATAGATACATATATTGGTACCTGAAAAATTTAAACCAGCTTTTATTATAGCGGAGAAATAGTTTGATTACAACAACTTCATAAACCAACAGTAAAACTAAGTACACTTAATACCAATCTTGACAAATTGTTTTTTGAGTACATAAAGTAAAAAAGCATAACCCCAACACAAGTAGCCATAAAAGAGATGAGCTGAACTTTACTTTCAGCAATCCAAGCACTTCCAAAAGAGAGAGAAAGAGATCCAAGTTCAAGCTCCACTAGTAGTAGTCCCACCCTGAGAACCTGGGGGGGGGGGGGGGGGGAGGAAGAAAAGAGGCTAAAACGCAGGGGTCAGACATAAAGTCTGGCGAGTATAATAACTTTAACAGTATAATTATTAAAGTAATCAGGATAAGGCATAAACTGGTAAAACAAGGTATGACCGTGAAACAAGTGGGCATGACAAAGCAAACAAGAGGAATATTCTGGTGTTAATCTCGTTCTTAATCACTATAGGATAATTAATATATTGCACCATTACTAGTCACCCTAAAAGTTGATCCCGCCCACAGAACCTAACAATGATAATGGTAGTTTCATTTACCCCCAGTTGCCTTCATAGGTGTTGCATGCCCCTATCTCAACTAGTTTTACCCACTACCCTCATGCGATCGGCTCTCTAACTCGTAGATACCCGTGCTGGTCCCAAAGTGGGGTGTATCACTCCCCAAAGTGGCAACCCAATACAAATAAAGATGCACGGCTTGTATCTACACGATGCAACAACGTCTTACCTACCAGCCCGGGCCCACGCACGCACATGACCCCGTTGGACTTGCGTTGCCACCGCTAACCCGTTTTGAACTCTTACAATAAAACCCAGTAAGCGTGTCCCATCCTCGATCTAACTCGAGCTCACAAAGATACTTAATGGGTTACTGGTTTGAAAAGGTTCCCCATGTTTGACACAAGCTTTCGATCTATGCTTGGTCCCCACTAGAACTTCCCACTTAATCCCTTCTTATTCATGCCTTCTTACATGTTTTCAACTTGGTTAAGTGTTTCTAATCGTATTTCACATACCACCCAAGCCACCCACTTATCCCCCATGTCCCACCGCATGTTTATCTGGTTAAGTGTTACTTCGTGTCTTTACAATTGTTACACATTTAATTTGTGCCTTTGACCTCTTACATTAGACTACTGTTTGTGGTTGCTGGATTTGCCGGGCGGGTCCGAGCAGTCTTATACCACAAATGAGTCTAACCTCATGTCTTAGGCGGTTAATTATTACACATAATTATTTAACCCCAAATTGGATTAATATCCCTATTCAAATTTTTCAATAAATTCCAAATCAAATTATTTCCATAATCGTCACCTATATAATGTCCATAATTTCAGGTATATAAATTTATACCTAAATTAATGTCTCAAATTAATTATTTGCCTTTAAGGCCATTTTATGTTAATTTACAATTATGTATATTTAATATTTTCCCATTGTCCTCACGCTATTCGTACGTTTTGATATGACATATGTTAGACTCGCAATAGTCTAACTTATAAAAAGAAAAGCAACATCACAACTTGCATATCACATAAAATAGATCTAAGAATCATGACATAAGTTTACATAGCCAATAACTTGCATAGGAAATACACAAATTTGCATAAACTATCATGGATCTAAATATAGATCTAAACATAAAGATGTGAACTTGCATATATGGTTATGGTTTTCCTATAACTTGCATATGAATTTTATTCAAACTAGCATATGATTCACATACAAAAATAGCATAGGCAATGGGCATATAGAACATAAATTTGCATAACTATGTACTACCATGGGTCTAAATATAGATCTAACCATAAAGATGTGGAATTGCATATGGATCTAAAAATGTAAATTAATGTCACATGTTTTGCATAAAAACTAGCATATGTATCTACATGATTCACATATGAACTTGTGTATAACCCACCTATAGACTTGCATAAGATTCACATATGTTTTAATATCCCAAACTTGCATAAAATTCATAAACTAGCATATGATTTATCACCCCAAACTTGCATAAGATTCATATACATATGATTTAACACAAATTAACATAAAATGAATCAAGTTACAACCGAACATATGAAATAGATCCACAATAACAAAACTGTCAACCATCGCATCACATGATTCAAAGTCATATTCTTATAATCCCAATTTTCAACTTATCACAATTAAATTAATTAATTATCTTGTGAAAGAAATTATACTCACAAACAAAAGAATAGACTTATTTTTCTGGGATCTGTATTCTGAAACTAAATTGCTCGCCTTTGATGTAGACTAATTGTTAACCTAATTTAGATTAGATTTGATTTTGATTCTTGGTTCTATCTTGTTTTTGAGTTGAAAGAGAACGGCGGCTACTCTAGGTTCTCCATTGACGGCATGGCGGCTCTTAGTATGAAATAGTGTGATTTTAGGTTGAGAGTTAGGTTGCTTATATAGAATTTTAATTAATTTAGAGCCGTCAGATTAACCTAGAAACAGTCAAGACCATCCAGTCAAGATAGAATAACACCTCAGCCCTAATGACTCAGCATTGATTCAAAACATCGTCACCTTTCAGATCTACCCGGGGGTAGGTCGACCCCCAGGTTGACCCCCTGGTCGACCTATATGGTTAGGTCGACCTCCAGGTCGACCCCCTGGTTGACCTGGCCCTTGGGCGGGAGATTTCCCGCCCAGCCTGCTCCCCTGTTTGAATTTGAATTTCTGAACTATTATTAATTTATTTAAATTCTGAAACTTCTGAAGTCCATAACTTCTTCATACGAAGTCCAATTCACACAAACTCGGACTCTATCTCAAGAAGAATTCCGAGACGAACGCAATGGCGCAACCAGTTTCCCTTGATTCTCACATTTGAAACTAAGTATTATTTAATCTGTTAAGTTTAATATTTAAAATCACGGGTTGTTATATTCTCCCCTCCTTAAAGGATTTCGCCCTCGAAATCTCCAAGTTAAGGAGAATATATATCCTAACATCCAACCATCCATCTACTCAACCATCAAACAAAGGCATCCATTGTCCTTACCAGATTTCTAATGCCGTATGAACATATGCAAAAAGTGTGTGTATATGTTCCTTATCTAATGCAAAATCAGGCGGTCTACTGATTTAGTTGATCTCTTTAATGCAAATCATGATAGTGCCATGCGTCCATCATGTATGCGAAAGAATCCTAATGATACATACTATTTATACATGCGTGCACAACCATCCATCAAAATGCAGCATCCATATGATAACACAACCATTATACATCCATAGATTTGGATATGCACACACATTTATATGCAATATGAAGGTGACTGAGCCGATCTAGTGCCTAATGTGTGTGTACATGCATCCACGAGCAACCACTAGCAACCACTTGCATCCATTTGCGTCCATCAAACACAACATGTCTCAAACACATGTTTTCAACGATAGGGTTCTTCCTAACTAAAGATCGAAGATGTAATCGCAAAGATAATACTAAATGATAGGACAAGTATCAACAAAGCGGTAGAAAAAGGAGAAGTTAAAACATAATCTCAAAAAGGAAAGGGTACAACGTATGCATCTTGTCTTCCGTCTCCCAAGTCGCGTCTCTTTGATCATCTCCCCATTGCACTTTGACCAACTTGACCTCTTTGTTGCATAGCTTTTTGACCTCCGATCCAAGAATGCATGTAGGAGCTCGTCTAACCGTGGCATTGCGCTCTACTTCCACTTCTTTGAGCGTGCTCGGTTCCACCACTTCCGTCGTATCGTGTAAACACTTGCGCAAATGTTAAACATGAAACACGTCATGAACACCACAGAGCTTCTCTGGCAACTCTACTCTATTCGCCATCTGACCAATCCTCTCTTTAATTGGAAAGGGTCCTACGAATCTCGGTGCCAACTTTCCTACTGATCCAAAACGGACTACGTTTCTCAATGGTGACACGTTAATAAAAACCATGTCCCCAACATCGAACTCAAGATCGATTTGTCTCTTATCAGCATATGACTTCTGTCGGTCCTGTGCCGTCTTCATTCGATGTCGAATCAGGTCTATCTTCTCCGAAGTCTCCCTAATCATGTCGGGTCCAAGCAAAACCTTGTCTGTGGATTCCCACCAACAAGTAGGTGATCGGCATGGTCGTCCATAAAGAGCCTCAAAATGTGCCATGCCAATGCTATCTTGAAAGCTGTTATTATAGGCGAACTCCACTAATGGAAGATGTTCTTCCTATGTTCCTCCAAAGTCTAGGATGCATAGCCTCAGAAGGTCTTCTAGAATCCGATTTACTCTCTCGGTCTGCCCGTCCGTCTGAGGGTGATAAGTGGTACTTAAGCATAATTGTGTTCCAACCGCCTTTTGTAAGCTTTTCCAAAATTCGCTTGTGAAAATGGGATCTCTATCGCTCACAATGCTAGAGGGCATGCCGTGCAGACGAACTATCTCTTGAAGTAAGCAGATGCTAACCATTGGGCGGTCCTCCTACTTTTAACGGGAATAAAATGGGCACTTTTGGTAAGTCTGTCTGCAATTTCCCGAATCCCTGTATTACCCTTTCTTGATCTTGACAACCCATCTACATAATCCATGGAAACACTTCCCCATTTCCACAGCGGAATCTCTAAAGGGTGGAGCAAACCTCCAGACTTCTTTTGCTCTGCCTTGTCTTGCTGGCACACTAAGCATCTAGAAATTAACTCAGCAATGTCCTTCTTCATTCTGGCCCAAAAAAAACTCGCTTCATATCCCTATACATCTTGTCACCACTGGGATGTATGGTCATCTTAGAGCGATTTGAGTCTTCAAGAATTGCCTTCTTCAAACTCTAGTCTTGTTGTACGCAAAGTCTCCCATCTTTACGCAGCCAGCCTCTCTCATCTATAGCATATCTATTAAGATGACTCAAATACTCCCCTCCTAAAAGCTTGCGTACTATCTCAACCAACTATGGGTCATCTTGCTGTGCCTCCCCAACTCGACCCAAAAGTGTAGGTTGCACCTCTAACGATGCCAACAATCTGGGTACGTAATTGACAGAGGGTCTGAAGTCAAAGGTAAATATATACTCCAAACTCTGCCATTTTACGAACAAAGGACTTAAAGTCAACTTCTTTCTACTTAAGGCGTCGGCTACAACGTTATCCTTGCCAGGGGTATATGCGATCTCAAAATCGTAGGATGCCAAAAACTCCATCCACCTCTGTTGCCTCAAATTTAGATCTTTTTGAGAGAACAAGTACTTTAGCGATTTATGGTCTGTATACAACTCAAACCTCTCATCAAGAAAATAATGATGCCATGACTTAAGCGCAAAAACTATGGAAGCCAACTCTAAGTCATGGGTAGGGTAATTTTTCTCATGGGCTTTCAACTGCCTTCCACCATAGCATATCACCCTTCCCTCTTGCACTAAAACTGCGCCAAGCCCTGTCCCGTAAGCATCGGTATATACTGTGAATGGCTTACTCCCGTCTGGCAAAACTAAAACTGGGGCTGTCATCAAAGCCCTCTTTAGACGTTCGAAAGCGTCATCACAATCAACATCCCAAGCAAAAGTCAAGTTCTTCTTTGTTAATCGAGTAAGTGGGGCTGATATCTTCGCGAAGTCCTTAATGAACTTCCTATAATATCCAGCCAACCCTAAAAAGCTTCTTACTTCTGTGGCGTTCTTAGGAATTTTACAATCTTGGATTGGCACCACCTTTGCGGGATCCACAGCTATCCCCTCCTTAGAGACCACGTGTCCTAAGAACCTCACTTCTTTTCTCCAAGAATGGCACTTGGAGAACTTAGCTTTAATTTGATGTGCTCGTAGGGTCTCTAAGACTTCCCTAAGATGTAAGGCATGCTCTTCTTCATTTTACAGAAAATCAGGATATCCTCCACAAAGACTACCACAAACTTGTTTAGAAACTCCCTAAACACCCTACTCATTAAGCCCACAAAGTATGCGGGTGCATTCGTCAAACCAAATGGCATGACGAGCCACTTGAAGAAACCATCAGGAGTTCTAAATGCAGTCTTATCTATGCTGTCTTCAGCCACCCTTAGCCGATGAAGCCATGTAGCCAAATCCAATTGCGAGAAAACCGAAGCACCCACCAACTGATCGAATAAATCATTTATCCTTGGCAATGGGTGTCTGTTCTTCTTTGTTAGTTTATTCATCTCTCTATAGTCCATGCATAATCTAAGTGAACCATTAGCTTTCATAGCAAAGACAACTAGAGCTCCCCTCTCTGAAATACTTCTTCTTATGAACCCCTTCTCAAGCAACTCTTTCACTTGCTTACTGAGTTCTCTTCTCTCTCTCAAAGCCATGTGGCGCACTGGTAATGCAACTGGCTTTGCATTATCTACTAGGTATATTCAAAAGTCTATCTCGCGCCTCGGGGGTAAACCTCGAACCTCATCGAAGACGTCACCATATTCACGGACCACACGAACAGATTCCAAATCATCATTGGATGCATCAAGGGATTCTAGGTAGCTAAGCATTATCAGACCTCTAGGGTTACAAGAAATATCTAGGGTCTTTCCACAACGAGTCAACAATCTAACTACCCTTCTTTCAAAATCTAGGATGGCACCGTATCTAGCTAGCCAATCCATGCCTAGAATCAAGCCGTAACCCACGAAGCCAAGAACGAAGGCGTTGCATTCAAACCCAACGCCCAAGATAGACACTCTCAAACCCCGACAAATCATAGAAAGATGAGCCGAACCACCAATAGGATTTGAGAATACTATGGGATCCGTAACTAGACTAGTATTTAGGTGCAATGTTTTAACTAACGAAGCAGATGAAAACGAGTGTGAAGCGCCAGAGTCAAACAAAGTACGAACATGATGATCAAATAGAAAAACTAAACTTTCAACAAAAATGTTTCTACCTCTCTCCTGTCCTGGTGCCACGAGAGCATGAACCTGCCCTCATGCCTGTACTGGTGCCATGAGAGCCTGAATCTGCCCTCCAGAAGTGGACCTTGTCCTTTGCACTTGCCCCTGTTTCCTCGGGCAGCCTTTAATTAGATGTCCTGCCTCTCCACAGTGGAAACATCCAGTCTTCTTCTTTTTCCTACAGTCCTTGCTCAGATGGCCTGGTGTCCCACAATTAAAGCACCTTTTCTTTCCCTTGCTATTGTTATCCTTACCATCTTTCTTGTTTTTCTGTTGTGTTTTCTTTTGATCCCCTTTCTTCTCCGGTGCCTTATTAGCATTAGCACCCGTCTCCTCTTCATGCATAAGCGCCATGTCAACCAATCTCTCAAAGGTATCCCCCATCGGAATGTGGGTCATAGCCAACCCATGTAGCGGCTCATTCAAACCTTTAACGAACCACAGGGCCTTCTTCTCAGGTGTGTTCACCAATTCTAAGCCAAATCTCGCCAACTGATTGAACTTGTTGATGTACTCCTTTACCGACAAATTTCCTTGCTTCAACGCTAAGAACCTCTCCATATATAAATTTTCTTTGGCTCGCAAGAGAAATTTCATCTCGAACCTATGCCTGAAATCCATCCATGTCTCAACTGGACGCTCTCCATTCGTAACCTCCCACCAAAACGAGGCTTCGTCCTTCATTAACCAAGCAGCCAATTGGACCTTCCTTCCATCTTCTACCTCGAAAATACCAAATAAATCTTCCACCTCCTTAAGCCAATTTCGAGCTTCTACAAATGTCTCAGATCGGTGAATAGGTTTCCCACCCATTGCCCGAAAATCTTTGCATATCTTCGAAAAAGTATCAATGTGAGGCTGGGGAGGAGGAGGAGCGACTGCAGCTGGGGGAGGAGGGACATTTGCTGGGCCTGCGGCAGTGGCCTTAGCCTCCAGATACCTTCTAAACCAGCCTGGTATCGGTATGCCCTCGGGTATCTCAGGTTCCCCAGACATGCTGAAAAAGAAAAAGGAAGAGATTCAAAATGGAGAATCGAAGGAAAGATATATGGCTCTTGGGGGTTATGTTTTTAAAACGAACTTTTCTCTTGAAAATACTTTCCTTAAAACATATTTTTGAAAGTATTTCTTTATAAAATGTTTTTGAAAAATAGTTTTTCAAAATTCATATATGTTTTGGTAACCTTCAGCTCTGATACCACATGTAACACCCCATGCCCATTAATGTCACTCTCAAAGGGAATGCATTAACTTTCATGCAGCATTATTAGTGTATAAAACAGAATACGACAAGAAAGATACATATATTGGTACCTGAAAAATTTAAAACAGCTTTTATTGCAGTAGAGAAATAGTTTGATTACAACAACTTAATAAACCAACAGCAAAAACCAAGTACACTTAATATCCATCTTGACAAATTGTTTTCTGAGTACATAAAGTAAAAAGCATAACCCCAACACAAGTAGCCATAAAAGAGATGAGCTGAACTTTACTTTCAGCAATCCAAGCACTTTCAAAAGAGAGAGAAAGAGATCCAAGATCAAGCTCCACTAGTACTAGTCCCACCCTGAGAACCTGAGGGGGGGAGGAAGAAAAGAGGCGAAAACAGGGGGGGTCAGACATAAAGTCTGGCGAGTATAATAACTTTAACAATATAGTTATTAAAGTAATTAGGATAAGGCATAAACTGGTAAAACAAGGTATGACCATGAAACAAGTGGGCATGACAAAGCAAACAAGAGGAATATTCTGGCGTTAATCTTGTTTCTAATCACTATAGGATAATTACTATACTACACCATTACTATTCACCCTAAAAGTTGATCCCGCCCACAGAACCTAACAATGATAATGGTAGTTTCATGTACCTCTAGTTACCTTCATAGGTGCCGCATGCCCTTATCTCCACTAGTTGTACCCACTACCCTATGCGATCGGCTCCCTAACTCGTAGATACCCGTGCTGGTGCCAGAGTGGGGTGTATCACTCCCCAAAGTGGCAACCCAATACCACTAAAGATGCACGACTTATATCTACACGATGCAACAACGTCTTACCTATCAGCCCGGGCCCACGCACGCACATGACCCCATTGGACTTGCGTTGCCACCGCTAACCCGTTTTGACCTCTTAAAATCAAACCCAGTAAGCGTGTTCCGTCCTCGATCTAACTTGAGCTTACAAAGATACTTAATGGGTTACTGGTTTGAAAAGGGTCCCCATGTTTGACACAAGCTTTCCACCAGTGCTTGGTCCCCACTAGAACTTCCCACTTAACCCCTTCTTATTCATGTCTTCTTACATGTTTTCAACTTGGTTATGTGTTTCTAATCGTATTTCACATACCAGCCAGGCCACCCACTTAACCCCCATGTCCCACCACATGTTTATCTGGTTAAGTGTTACTTAATTCATTAGAACCGTAACCTTGTAAAGACCTCCTACATTGGACTACCGTTTGTGGTTGCTGGATTTGCCTGGTGAGTCCGGGCAGTCTTATACCGCAAACGAGCCTAACCTCGTGTCTTTACAATTGTTACACATTTAATTTCCGCCTTTGACCTCTCACATTAGACTACCATTTGCGGTTGATGGATTTTCCATGCTGGTCCGGGCAGTCTTATACTACAAACGAGTCTAACCTCATGTCTTAGGCGGTTAATTATTACACATAATTATTTAACCCCAAATTGGATTAATATCCCTATTCAAATTTGTCAATAAATTCCAAATCAATTTATGTCCATAATTGTCACCTAAATTATGTCCATAATTTAGGGTATATAAATTTATACCAATTAATGTCTCAAATTAATTATATCCCTTTAAGGCCATTTTATGCCAATTCAGAATTACACATATTTAATATTTTCCCATTGTCCCCACGCTATTCGTACGTTTTGATATGACATATGTTAGACTCGCTATAGTCTAATTTATAAAAATAAAGCAACATCACAACTTGCATAACACATAAAATAGATCTAAGAATCATGACATAAGTTTACATAGCCAATAACTTGCATATGCAATACACAAATTTGCATAAACTATCATTGATCTAAATATAGATCTAAACATAAAGATGTGAACTTGCATATATGGATATGGTTTTCCTATAAGTTGCATATGAATTTCATTCAAACTAGCATATGATTCACATACAAAACTAGCATATGCAATGGGCATATAGAACATAAATTTGCATAACTATGTACTACCATGGATCTAAATATAGATCTAACCATAAAGATGTGGACTTGCATATGGATCTAAAAATGTAAATTAATGTCACATGTTTTGCATAAAAACTAACATATGTATCTACATGATTCACATATGAACTTGTGTATAATCCACCTACAGACTTGCATAAGATTCACATATGTTTTAATATCCCAAATTTGCATAAAATTCATAAACTAGCATATGATTTATCACACCAAACTTCCATAAGATTCATATACATATGATTTAACACAAATCAACATAAAATGAATCAAGTTCCAACTGAACATATGAAATAGATCCACAATAACAAAACTGTCAACCATCGCATCACATGATTCAAAGTCATATTCTCATAATCCCAATTTTTAACTTATCACAATTAAATTAATTAATTAATTTGTGAAAGAAATTATACTCACAAACAAAAGAATAGTATTGTTTTTCTGGGATCTGTATTCTGAAACTGAATTGCTCACCTTCGATGTAGACTAATTGTTATCCTAATTTAGATTAGGTTTGATTTTGATTCTTGCTTCTATCTTGTTTTTGAGTTGAAAGAGAACGACGACTACTCTAGGTCCTCCATTGACGGCATGGCGGCTCTTGGTATGAATTAGTGTGATTTTAGGTTGAGAGTTAGGTTGCTTATATATAATTTTAATTAATTTAGAGCCGGTAGATTAACATAGAAATAATCAAGACCATCCAGTCAAGATAGAATAACCCTTCAGCCCTAATGACTCGGCACTGAGTCAAAATATCGTCACCTTTCAGATCTGCCCGGGGAGGGGGGTAGGTCGACCCCCTACTCAACTTGTATAGGTAGGTCGACCCCCTGGTCGACCTGGCCCTTAGGCGGAAGATTTCCGGCCCAGCCTGCTCCCCTGTTTGAATTTGAATTTCTAAACTGTTTTTAATTTATTTAAATTTTGAAACTTCAGAAGGCCATAACTTCTTCATTTGAAGTCCAATTCACCCAAATTCGGAATCTATCTCAAGCAGAATTCCGAGAAGAACGCAATGGCGCCCGTTTCCTTTAATTCTCACATTTGAAATTAAGTATTCTTTAATTCGCTAAGTTTAATATTTAAAATCACGGGTTGTTACAATGCTGAGCCAAGTAATTAAGTGGACGTGCTCCTCCCGTATCCCTAGACACCCCAATGATCTACCTCGTTGGGTTTTTCACCTTCGTTTGTGCGGACTGGTCCACTCACATCACACAAAAGTGTTATTAGACCTTATATCTATTCTTTTAATTTTGCTTACTTTAACGACAGTAATCTACACTCTTTACACCAGATTGTAATTAACCAAAGTAATCTAAAACCACTTTTTATTACCATCTCATTTACTATCAATTTCAAGTTTACAAGTTCCAATAACATGTTCTACTTAATGTATAATTAAGTATATCTCATTCTAATCCACATGTTTTTTGTAAACATGTTACTTAATGTATATAATTAGGTACAACTTATTTCATTCCATAAGTCTATCCCATTCTTCCTTATTTGATCATAATTCTTATACTGTCATCATAACCCATTGTTGTATAATTATTAACTTAGTTCTCTTAACTAAGGTTTATAAATAAGTTCCATTTTATTTATTATATCCATGTCATAATTTCCACTTGCCCCTAGGACAAGCCTACCTATTATATTGCATTCTTATTAATGTAGTTAATTATAATAGGTTATATTCCTCGTTCATCGCATTCCCCTTTTTAACCAAAATTTTACTATTGTAACCTCCATTTTTTTTGCCAAATTGTGTATTTTCACATGTACCATTTATTTATGTTGGTTATTAATAATGTCACTTATGAACCTAACAGTCATATTTCGCTAAAACAATGATGGACAATGAAGTATCCTTATTTTATCATTCAACAAAACATCTATTTTTTTGTACCCCAATAGGCATTACTAATTCATTTATTTATTTATTATTGTCTGTTGTATACATATATTTTAATATGTTTTTAGGCACCGGACGTCTCACGGTATGTTGACCACTTGTAGATGTTGGATTTTGTCGGGCGGTTTTGGGCAAGCTTCTACCACAAGTTGAACTTAATCTCATGTCTCAGTGCAGCTATCTACAATTTCCCAAATATTGTAAATTTTTCATGCAAATTAGGCATATCTATTCTTTTTCTATTATTCCCAATTTCACTTTAATTTGATTTACAGTATCCAATTTTTCATTAACAGTATTTTCTATAACATATTCACTTTTATTGTAAATTCCTCAATTCCACTATTATCGTGATTTTAATCCAATTAATAGATTCATAGAATAGATCTATACAATAGTAATATTCTTAACATAACTGAAAATAAATTATACAGCAATTTTCACAACTTATAGTTATTTAACATGTTGAGAATGATGAGAAATGTAAACCGTAAATATACCATTATTTAAAAAGGTATAATTTAAATCTACTCACCTAACAAATTTCCAATCCATGAATCTAATCTAGATATGTTGTTCCGTAACATCCCTAACTGAATCTATTATTAAAACAACAACGGATTCACAAATTTGATGCTAAAAGAAGAGGGAAAAGAAGAGAGAAACCTAAATAAATCAAATTCATGAACTTACCTTACAATGATCAGAAATATTTACACCAATGCTGTAGATTTACATTATTTAAGCTTTAAATTTTGAATCAGAATTTCCTAAAACTAATATTCTAATTTTTGAAAAGATTTGGAGAGGAAGGAGAATGATAGAGCCTAAGCAGCATCTCAGAAAATATGAATTTAGAGCTAGGCCTTATAGTCTATTTATAGGTATACAAGAAAGCCTGGTCCATCAGATTTAACCAAATAAAATTCGAACCATTTATATCAGAAAACCACATCATCCGGAAAACAGATCTAGAAACCGATTGGGTCGATCCACTCAGAGGTGGGTCGATCCAGGCAAGGGGGTCGACCCATCCTGGGTCCAAGCAGATTTTCTACACTGTTTGTTTTACTGATTCTTAATGTTGATTAATAAAGTTAATCAATTACTACATATAATTCTTCTGATTTATTTATTCTAGTTGTAAACTGTATTCAGGTTTGAATTTTGAATTTATGTGTGTAAATATGCATACAATCTTTCAATTCCTTGCCCATTAATAGCTGCAATTAAGGACGCTTTGTTTTATTTCTTTTAATGCATTCTAATTTCAAAGGCAGCTTATTTCTTGTCCATTTTTCCTTTATTATGCATTAATTATTTTATGCTCTTAACTTGCACTTTTTATCTCAACATTTGAATTTATACGTATATATATACGCGTGACTTTTATTTCTTTTTCAAAATTCAAATGCATTACGCCATCATTTATTTCTTACCGATTTTTATTGATTGTAGGTTTATTTTGGATTTTTCTTTAATATGTATATATTTTTGCACACGCATATGCATATATTTACATATGCATATATATATATATATATATATATATATGCACACACTCACTTTTATGTATAATTTTCCTTATATGTGCATTTATATATATTTTCCTATTAAAATATGTATTATTTTACCCATTCCTATAAAATAAAAATATTGCGCCAACGGGACTCAAACTTGCGCCACTCACTTAGGGGAGAGACATGTCTTTACCAACTGGGCTACTTAAGCTTTTGTTAACAAGACTACAAAAATATTGGTCATTGTAACACCCCGAATTTTAATGACATTAAAGAAGACAAATTAAAGAATAAATAATTTATTATTAAGAATTAAGGGAAATTGATTACGTCATTACGTTCATCTCTGAATTCTACTTGAGATAGAGTCCGAGTTTGCGTAAAACGGATAACGTATGAAGAAGTAATGGACGGTTAAAGTTTTATGATGAAAGCAGTATGCACTGGCGCACTTGACAAGTGCGCCAATGTATTTTTGAACTGGCGCACCTACCAAGTGTGCCCAGAATAGTTTCTGGGTGTTCGGGCCTTTTTCGAGTGAGTGACGACCCATGACCTGACCCAATTCCATTAGGGCTGAGGTGGCATCCGAATACTATAATCCAGCAGCTATAAATATATCTCATATCCTTTGTTTTCTTCACAAAAAAACAATGGTGGCCGGACTCTGCTTGGTTCTGGACTGATTTAGGATCTCTCATCTTCTTCTAAAGCATATCCAATTCTGAGATTCAAACATAGAATCAACACCTTCTCTATCATCTTAGCAATCCAATCACAGTGAGTTCTAGTTTCTTTTAGGTTTAGATAAATAATAGTGAAACTATGAAAGAATGTAATGTGGATACGAATGTAGACATTAAATCTATGTTATTGGTAGATCTCATGCTATATTATGATAGATATATACGTTATCATTATTGATCTTGGCTTGTAACTTTTATGATATGCTATGATGCAGATGTATGTAGATCTATTCTATGTGATCTAAAATTATCATGTTAGATCTATCCTATGTGATCTAAAATTGTCACCTTATGATTCATGTTAGATCTATCCTATGTGATATAAAATTGTCACCTCATGATTCATGTTAGATCTATCCTATGTGATTTAAAATTGCCACCTTATGATTCATGTTAGATCTATCCTATGTGATCTAAAATTGTCACCTTATGATGCATGTTAGATCTATCCTATATGATCTAAATTTGTCACTTTATGATCATGTTTTATGCTAGATCCAATTTATGATCATGTTTTATGCTAGATCTATTTTATGATCATATCTTATGCTATGATAGGTCAATCTCTCAAGATCCAATTCAATTGTAATTTTCCTACTATGTTGTTTTTGTTTCATTTGGATAGATCAAATCATTTATGTGAACCATGAACATATGCTACCTTGAATTGATTAGGATTGGGTCCACACCTTTATCTTAATTTTAACCTCTATGATATGGATTTGGATAGATCTATTTATAAACCTGTAGATCTAAACCTTTATTTATGATTAGATCTAATTTAATCTATTAGATCTAGAGCATGCAGACATTTTTATGTAGATCTAAAGCAATATTTATGTTAGATCCCGTTATGATGAAGATTACATGTTCATGACAATATATATGTTCACCTTGACATGATGTTAATTACATGTCCATTCACTTTGTTATCATATTAGTATGTTTATGCCAATATATATTGAAACTATCACCTCTATCATATTCCCTTTTTTCATTGTTATGGCTAGATTACTTATTAGCCTAGATGCCGCCAAAATACGTGCGAATATATTAGTGAAGGAAACGGGGGAAAAGGGATTTATAATTGGGATGTAATCTTTAAATGAATTGATATGTAATTCAAATTATTGGGCAAAATAGGTATTGACACCTATAAAAGGAAAGGATTAATTGAGTTGTAAATTAATTAAAAATTGGCATAATTTGAATATGAACATTTATGGACATGTAATTCAAATTATTGGGCAAAAATAGGTATTGGCACCTACAAAAGGAAAGGGTTAATTAATTGATTAATTAATTAAAAATGTAATGTCTAGTGATTACAATTAGGAATTGTAATTGTACTTATGACACGAGGTTAGGTTACATTAGTGGTGGAAGTCTGCCCAGACCCAACTAGCATATCCAGCAGCCACTAATGGTAAACCTAATGTGGGAGGTCTAAGTACGTAAATACGAATCGGGCTTTGACACGAGGTTAGGCCCAACTGTGGAATAAGTTTTCCTGGACTCGACCAACATATCCAGCATCCAGATGCTGTAGGCCTAATGTGGGAGGTCTAGCCCATTATGAAACCATAAATGGACATGGTGGAGAACTGGACTACTTAACCTAAAGTTAATCCATAGGGATTGTATGAACTTAAATTTAAGTTCGGGGTTAAGTAAACATGGTTGATGGGTGGGTTAAGTAAAACTGAAGAGGGGATGGGTAATAGGCCCACAAACTTAATCCGTTAAGATTATGTAATTAAAGGCACCTAGTTGTACACATAGTCAGTGATAACCTAGTTGGGGATACAAGACAAAGGGGAGAGCTTGTATCTTATTGTGTGGGACCCATTTCAGTTAGTAACTCGAAGTAGGTATCAAATAAAGTATTCCTTACTAAGCGGAGTAGGGGCACGCTAACTGACTGATTGTAAGAGATCCAAACGTGGAGGACGGTGTGGGCGGCCGCAAACTGACCGGGCCATGTGCGTGCATGAGCCGGGTAGAGGGGGATAGGACGACCATGACACCTGTAGATATGGTTGTGCACATTGTTACGACAAGGGGTTGCCACTTTACGAAGTGATACCTCCTACTGTGGGCCAACACAAGGTATCTACGAGGGTTAGGGAGCTAATCGATCAGGGTAGTAATTAGGATACATTTGGACGTATACCTAAATAATTGGAGGGATCATCTTTTACTGGATATACTAGTAACAGTGCAATGAAATTATTAGTGAGGCATGTACACCTTATCTTGCTTACCTTGTCACACCTTCCATTTATGTAGTGATCTCCCTTATCCACTTTATATGCCTATCATGTTACTTTTATTTATCTACTGGCTAAAAGTAACTAGACTCGCAAGACTTATTGTCCGACCCTTTTTGTTTCTCCTTCTTTCTTCCGCTCCCCCCGGTTCATGGGGAGGAAACACCCAAGCTTAGTCAGGATTTAGATATCATCTTGCTAGGAGCTATTGCTGAATTATGGATCAAGTTCTTGTCTCTACTATGGCTTAACTCTTTCATTTGGGGAATTATGCTTTTTATTTACTTAGTACTCTAATGATGCAAGACAGAGGTTATTTTATTGTAATGGTTTTTGTGACTTATGAAATTATGGACCACGGTACTATTATTGAAATAAAAATTTAAGTTTCCGCTGCTATCTTATTTATATTTGTCTGGTAATTATTCTGTGTCTGATTACCTATAACTCTTCACAGAACTTAATGCATTCCCTTAGTGAGTGACATTAACGTACGTGGGGTGTCACACTTGGTATCAGAGCTGAAGGTTACCAGATTAGATAAAAGTTTTTGAAAATTATTTTCAAAATGGTTTTAAAAGAAAGCATTTTCAAAAAGGAGAGTCTGTTTTGAAAAAACATTCCCCAAAAAGCCATATGTAGTATCCTTCGGTCCCTTATCTAAATTTCTTCCTTTTCCCTTTTTTTGCATGTTGAGGGAACAAAACATCCCTAATATCCCAGATGGCGTCACAATACATGGATGGTTCCATAGGTATTTGGAGGCCACGGTGCCTGCCGAAGGCCAAAGAGATGTTCCTCCCCCGGATGCGCCAATCATTCCACCTCCCCCCTCCAAGAGCAGATAATTTCACTAAGATCTGCAAAGACTTTCGTGTTATGGGAGGGAATCCATTCCATGGGAATGAGACAATCATTGAAGCTCGAAATTGGCTCAAGGAGACCGAGGACTTGTTCATAATCTTTGAAGTAGAGGATATGAGGAAGATTCAGTTATCTGTTTGGCTATTAATGGATGAAGCCTCATTTTAGTGGTAGGTAACCCAAGCTGGACGTCCGGTGGAAACGTGGGAAGATTTTAGGCAAAGATTTGAAATGAAATTTCTTTCCCAAGCCGAGAAAAGCATGCAGATGGAAAGGTTCTTAGCACTCAAACAAGGAAACTTGACGGTGAAAGAATATGTGAACAAATTCAACCAACTAGCAAGGTTCGGGTTAGAATTGGTGGGTACGCCACACAAAAAGGCTTTGTGGTTTGCTAAAGGGCTGAATGAACCCCTTCATGGGTTAGCCATGTCCCATATCCCAATGGGAGCCACTTTTGAAAAACTTGTTTGTAAAGACCCGCAACCTCCCCGTAAAGGAAAGCGTCGGATAGTTCGAGAACAAACCACAACAGAACGCATACAGAAGAACATTTCATTGTATATTACAACAATGCATCAGATTACAAGAATATACAGAGTATAAATGAATAAATATTACACAGAAATATCAGAGATTTAAATTACATTTAAATACATAGCAGCGGAAAATAATACAATACACAACTAGAAGAGATACACGGATACAAAGCTTTCCGGATATCGTTCCAGCTGTAAACCAGGATCCTGTGAATATAAATCTGCAAAACCAAAACTACTAGCTGCCCGTGTCGAAAATAGGGGCACCCAGAGTTTAGGTTAAAACAATAAACTCCAGGTCAGTCATGTGACTGGTGTGAGAACTAAAACAGTTAATCTTTATTTTTAATGTAAGGTAAATCAAGGGACCACGCCGTATAACACGGAACGGGTTTCCTCCCAAGAATACCAGTGCATAAAACAAACAGCGCAATGCTAAATAAAGAAAAATGAAGCTGTTATAAGACCCAGGTCCCATCACACAATGCAACGCAGTCGAGGATAGGGTTTTCCCTTATAACAGCCAAAGAATGCTTGATACGTTTAAAACAAATCATTTGATACTATTATAAGTGCATAGTGTATAAAACACTTCAAATCATAAGTATCAATCATAGGCGGCATAAGCGCCCCATCCCACTATGTCGCCATATATAGGATTACAACTAAAACCGCAAATGTCACGTATTTGGAAATTGGATTTCCGTCTATGAACCGAGGCAAAAGATAGTCCTCAACCGATTCGTGACTCTCTAGCCCGAGCCACAGGACCCAGACTCAGGTGGGCCCTTGGAGCGACAGGGCCGGTCCACCGATGTGGATTAAAATGCCTGAACACTACGTTTCCCCACCCTATGGGATGTAAATGAGCCAACTAAATGACTCCATCGGTTCGAGAACGACCGATCAATCCGAGGCGCCTCGCAACAGCAACAACAACATAAGTCAAACTCGTCAGGGCGTGTAAAACCACTGACGCCACTTCTAGCTAGAAAGAAACGCAAGTCCTCCCTGAGGTCCGTCTCCCGTTTTTGGTTCATACCGGGTGTGAAACACGCGAGGTAAACGTTACACAAAGCTATGCCACAAAGGCCGTGCTTTGATCATCACCACAAGACTTTGCTTTTCAACAGAAGCCTTGATCATTTGCATCTTAGCATGCCACACAGGCAAACCATCCTATGCAACCGATATCAGTCACACAGAATGAAATCCGATGTCAGACACACAGTCCATTTTCAAGTCCGTTCTGGGTCTGAACGAAACCGGAGGCACCTAGTACCCCGCATATCCATCGATCTCCAAGTACGTCTGGACGATCACTAACTGTTTCCATCTTCTTGGGTGTACAGCCCAATCAAGATCATCAGTTATCACCCAAACGACGTGAAGACCTCCGGTCTTCGACCATCGTCTTCATCTTCGACTTATCGTCGTATCAGTTATTCAGAATGGGATAAACCCGGTCTTTCCGAATAACTCGCGTATATTTAAATAAGTGTTACACAAACACAACATACGCCTCATTCCAATTCATTAGTCACTAACCGTAAATTAATCAAGAGAATAATTCCCCAAATATTAACCCCGAAGGCCGAAACCAACATCAGATCAATATCCAGAAAACCCTTCTGCTTGGCTAACCGACAGTTAGTTTCTAAATTTCACGTTCAAATCTAATTAAAGATTTAACTATCGCCTGGAGCAAAACTGGTGATACTCCATTCTCGATCTTTTCAATCTAATTAAAGATTCATTAAAACTCTACTTAGTTTTAATCATTATCTGGGTTAAAGAATCAGTGTCATTTAAAACACGATTCACGATAAACCCAAAATCCCATTCCATTAATTATCGGGTTAAAGAACAAGTGTTATTTAAAACACTGTTCACGATAAACCCAAAAATCAATACCAATTCAATTCCAATTAAATATCATTTAATTGGTACACTTCATTAAATCTAAATAAAAAGATTTAATCTTTTCTCAACTGGGTTCAAGAACAGTGTTAGTGAAGACACCATTCACGACAAACCCAAATCACATTCGATTAATTATCGGGTTAAAGAACAAGTGTTGTTTAAAACACTGTTCACGATAAACCCAAAAATCACATTCATTAATTATCAGGTTAAAGAACGAGTGTTGTTTAAAACACTGTTCACGATAAACCCAAAAATCAATATCCATTCAATTCCAATTAAATATCATTTAATTGGTACACTTCCTTAAATCTAAACAAAAAGATTTAATCTTTTCTCAACTGGGTTCAAGAACAGTGTTAGTGAAGACACCACTCACGACAAACCCAAATCACATTCGATATTCAATACAAGGCTCTGAATAGAAAATATATCGGCTTATATTCAATATCGAATTCTACGACTAACAAATGTCGTATTGAAAATAACGATATAAATATATATCTTTCAAATTTCCATAACAACACCTGTATAATCACGAATTCCAACATCGAAATATTCCGAAGACAATTTCGATTCAAATCCACTCCAATGCAGTCATTGGAAATTTTGGTTATTTTTAAAACCCTTTTCGAATTCAATTTATTTATTTAAAAATAAATAGAATTATATTTCTAGTTCAAAACTAGTTCATTTCGATAAAAATCAATTTTTATCTTTTCAAATATGGAGTATTTCATCCCGAATCTTCACAAATCATTTCTTATGATTTTACACAAATTATTACTATTTTTAATAATTTTATCAAGGCCCGTACAGTCGATTTCCATCAATGGCCATCGAACTGCACTTACAGCGACCTTTTTCAAATTTGATTTGGACATAATTCCAAATCCAACCGTTAGATTTCAAATTTCTAATATTCGTTAGAAAGCTCTTTTCGATACGAACCCAACGGTTCCGGTTTTAGGAGAATCCGACGGTCGGATCTCCCGTAATGTCCGTTTGAAATCAATGGTCGAAATTCGCGAACTGCCGCGGCGCGGCGCGTTCTATTCAGGCCATTATATTATATATATAATATATATAATATATATTTCGTCGATTACTATTTAAAACGAATTATATAAATAGTTTTAAAATTCGTTTCAAAATCTATTTCAACTTCCATTTCAATTCAAAGCAAAATTGAATTCTTCTTTATAAATCCGGTTTAAAATTCATTTCTATTCAATTCGAATTTCAATTCAATTCGAATTCATTTCTATTCGCTTTCAATTCAATTCATTTCGAAATCGTTTTCAATTCAATTCATTTCAAAATCGTTTTATTTTCAATTCATTTCGAAATCGTTTTATTTTCAATTCATTTCGAAATCGTTTTCAATTCAATTCGAAATCGTTTTCAATTCAATTCATTTCGAAATCGTTTTCAATTCAATTCATTTCGAAATCGTTTTCAATTCAATTCATTTCGAAATCGTTTTCAATTCAATTCATTTCGAAATCGTTTTCGATTCCATTCATTTCGAAATCGTTTTCAATTCAATTCGAAATCGTTTTCAATTCAATTCATTTCGAAATCGTTTTATTTTCAATTCATTTCGAAATCGTTTTCAATTCAATTCGAAATCGTTTTCAATTCAATTCATTTCGAAATCGTTTTCAATTCAATTCATTTCGAAATCGTATAAAGTCGATATAAATATCGTTCACGTCAAAATGGCGTCAATCTAATCAACACGGCTTCATATATTGATATTTTCAAATATTCCATTTCGAATATTTCTATTTCAAATATTTCTATTTTAAAACTGGAATGAGGCCCAATCAATTACCATATAAAATTAATTATATGGATTTTCATACAACACATGTATATAATAGCATTGAAAATAATCAACCATCAACCAAAGTGCACTACACTGTATAAGCATCAAATATAGATATTCAACGCTTATAACAGCCTGTCAATCAATCGATCGACATATTTAATCAATCAGGATGAGTGAACTTCAAATTTCACCCTAACACCCGTGTGGGGTTTCAAACAATCAAACACATATTTTATTTGTGCAGTCAGGCGATGTGTAAAATTTATCGACCCAATCAACTTCATTCAAATAGGTGTACATAAACAAACCGTCTGGTTTGTAAATGAATATATATTTATTCACATTCACGTTAAAAATTATATTTTTAACGATAACACATTTTATTTTAACATATGAATTTCTATTCAGTTCATTCTTTAAATAAAATGCTATTTTTATTTTTCTAACTTATTTTAGAAAATTTCGGCGGCATAACGGCACGATACTAGAAACGGGACAAGGCCTAGCCTTATCCCCGGTCTAGTGAAGGCCCACGCCATTCACACATCAATCAAATTCACTTTCGTTATGCAAATCACAAAATTTGGAGTAAGGGTCTAACCTAGCCTTACTCCTTCGCCTTATAACGGCGCACGTCTAATCCTAACCAATTTATCGATTCGATTTTTCACACCACAAACCACATTCAAACCAATATCACAATCAATAACCAAACAGCCAAACAAACAAGTCCATGGTCTGTGGACGATTGTGTCGGGTGCTACTAAACACCGTCTGCATCCTAGTATATATATATATAACTAGAAAAGTATATTGAAAGGTGAGAAATTCTCACCTTTAGCTATCCTAGCTCCACGGCTCTTCTAATGCAGGAAACCTTCGCCAACTCGCCTTTTGTCGCTTTCGTTGACCGCTTTCACTACATATGTAAAAATCGAATTTTACTTCGCTATTCCATATATAAAAATCGAATTTTTTAGTTCAAAGTTCAATATATAAAAATCGAATTTTTATTTCAAAGTTCAATAGATAAAAATCGAATTTTTATTTCAAAGTTCAATAGATAAAAATCGAATTTTTATTTCAAAGTTCAATAGATAAAAATCGAATTTTTATTTCAAAGTTCAATAGATAAAAATCGAATTTTTATTTCAAAGTTCAATAGATAAAAATCGAATTTTTATTTCAAAGTTCAATAGATAAAAATCGAATTTTTATTTCAAAGTTCAATAGATAAAAATCGAATTTTTATTTCAAAGTTCAATAGATAAAAATCGAATTTTTATTTCAAAGTTCAATAGATAAAAATCGAATTTTTATTTCAAAGTTCAATAGATAAAAATCGAATTTTTATTTCAAAGTTCAATATATATAAAAATCATATTTTTCCTATGAAGTTCAATATATAAAAATCATATTTTTCCTATGAAGTTCAAATCCTTTTCCTTTTTAAAGTAAAATCAGAATTCTCCTTAAAAAAAAACAGATTTATAATCTTTTTTAAAAAAAAAAACAGTTTTTAAAAATTCTTTTTAAATCGGATTTTTATATCATATAAAAATCCAGTTTTTAAATCTCAGTTTTTTTGCTTTTTATAAAATCTCAGTTTTATTTTTTTTTAAAACAAAAATCAGTTTTAGCTCCTAAAACCAAAATCAGTTTTTATTTATTTTTTTTTCTTTTAAACATTTTCTGTTTTATAAAAATAAAAAAGAAATAAAATAAATTAATTAAAAATAACTCACAGGGGGGGGGGGGCGCTGAGGCGGCGCTGTGGCCATCGGGGGGGGGGGGGGTTCTCCGTTCATCGTGATAGGAAGGGGGGGGGTGTGCGGTCTTTGGCCAGAGGAGGGGAGAGGCAGGCGGGGAAGAAGGAGCGGGAGGAGAAGATGGAGGGGGCGCGGTCTTCGAACGGTGGGTGTCGCCGAGGGAGGGTGGGCTTCGGTGATGGGCGGCGACGCTTCAGGGGGAGAGGGCGGCTGTCGATCGGTAGCTAGGGCTTTTTTTTTTTTTTTTTTTTTCTATTTTGAATTCCGATTTGAAGAATAGGGGGGGCCTGGTTAAGGAGAAAAAGGGGATTTTTATTTTTTTATATTTTATTATTTAATTATTTTAAATTCAATGAAGTTGACTTTTACATACGACCTCTAAACGAGGCCCACTGCCTGTCGCCCATAGCGCTTCACCCCCATTCCGAACACAATGGGATATGTATCGCAAGCTGATTTGATTGTTACAATCAGTTTCCGTTAAATTTACATTTAAATCACTATATTGAATTTTAAACGTACATTTCAAATTACCGGGGTCACATACTAACTCTATAAATTGCAGAAAAATATTTTCTAGCTTCGTGTTGACGTTACGGTCCTAACAAAACTAGTTCCGTCGAATTCTGAGACCGTTAGAAAAATGGCCAATTTCCAGTCGATTTAAAATCAACTGAAATTGGTCAAACGCGTTTTCCTTCGCCACGCTCACATATTGATTTGAAAAATTATGAAATTTGAAACCTAGCAATAACTTGACATCACGGACCCAACCAAAGTGGTTTCGTCGAAATCCGAGGTCATTTGCAAAATGTCCATTTTAAGGGCCTGAATTCCATAGCGACTATTCAGAATTTTCAACTGGACATATCTTTTGATTCCCGATATGAAATCTTGATTTGTCGGATTCGTTGGAAAGATATTCACTATTAGATTCCATTATTTTTGGTTTCACTAAAATCCGGATTATTTTGCACCCGGTATATTCAATTGAAGTTTGAAATCGAATTATCGAACTACCGCGCCATTTTCAATTCTATTTATAATTATATATAATTATTTATATTCTAACGACGACGTATATAATATAAACGTTCGAATTATATTCAATATAAATTTCTCGTTAATATTATTTAAAATAATTCATTTTAAATAATCAAAATTCGCTAAAATTGCCAAAATAAAAATTTTAAACTGGCCCAGAATTTCCGGGTTGTTACAATCTCCCCCACTTAAAACTTTTCGTCCCCGAAAAGGAACAAAGTCGAAAGTGGTTTGATTATTCAGCTCTATGTTCGATCTGGCTTTCATTCTCCAACCCTTTGGTTTCTGAGAATTTTCAAAATTTCAAAAATTTGGCTAACACCCTAAATTTTCGAAAAATTTCGCCATAACCTCCCCTGCAATGGGAGCATCGGGGAATTTCAAATAGCTTCCCCGGTCCTTCAGATCTCAAAAAGAAAAAGAAAAAGCCAAGCGGCTAGCCAATAGGCTCACAAAATCATCATCACCCAAACAAAACAGGAAATTATGTAGTAAACATGTACCTATTTGTCGGGCAAACAAATTTTATTCTCTGGCTCTAGCCTCCTTGCTATGACCTGTTCAATATATATATGCATATGCAAGCAAATGCAACCAATTTCCAATATAATTCAATATGTGATTCAGTTAGGCTAAATGGCTAAAAATTAGCAAACAAATAAACAAACAACACAAACATCAATCCATTAATTGATTATCATTTGAAATTCATAACTTTGATATATAGTCAAAAATCAGATTTTTGATGCCAAATCACAACAATATATTCTAGCTATATATAAGTTTTGGTTCTCACACCAGCCTAATGGAAATATATAGAAAATCACACCTTCGAAACTCGAACATAAATACTGATGATGTCATGACAATCATCAGTACCATCTCCGGGCGACTAGAATGTGATTCCATATCTATCCAGTATATTAAAACTTTGAATATACGTTTGCAAGGCGTATATGCAAATTCTTTATATACTGAATTGTCCACATTCAAATAAATAAATAATCAAATACGTAGAAGTGATTTAAATTTTCAAAATAAAAATTGTTTTCATTTGAAAAATATACTCTTCACACTCGTTCTAGGATACTACTGATCCTATCTCTAACGAGTCATTCTAATTGGATACTACTAATCCAATATCTGATGAATTCTTTCGTATGGTTCTAATGTGTCTTGTTCTCTAGCTTTGTAAACCAAAGCTCTGATACCACGTGTAAAGACCCGCAACCTCCCCGTAAAGGAAAGCGTCGGATAGTTCGAGAACAAACCACAACAGAACGCATACAGAAGAACATTTCATTGTATATTACAACAATGCATCAGATTACAAGAATATACAGAGTATAAATGAATAAATATTACACAGAAATATCAGAGATTTAAATTACATTTAAATACATAGCAGCGGAAAATAATACAATACACAACTAGAAGAGATATACGGATACAAAGCTTTCCGGATATCGTTCCAGCTGTAAACCAGGATCCTGTGAATATAAATCTGCAAAACCAAAACTACTAGCTGCCCGTGTCGAAAATAGGGGCACCCAGAGTTTAGGTTAAAACAATAAACTCCAGGTCAGTCATGTGACTGGTGTGAGAACTAAAACAGTTAATCTTTATTTTTAATGTAAGGTAAATCAAGGGACCACGCCGTATAACACGGAACGGGTTTCCTCCCAAGAATACCAGTGCATAAAACAAACAGCGCAATGCTAAATAAAGAAAAATGAAGCTGTTATAAGACCCAGGTCCCATCACACAATGCAACGCAGTCGAGGATAGGGTTTTCCCTTATAACAGCCAAAGAATGCTTGATACGTTTAAAACAAATCATTTGATACTATTATAAGTGCATAGTGTATAAAACACTTCAAATCATAAGTATCAATCATAGGCGGCATAAGCGCCCCATCCCACTATGTCGCCATATATAGGATTACAACTAAAACCGCAAATGTCACGTATTTGGAAATTGGATTTCCGTCTATGAACCGAGGCAAAAGATAGTCCTCAACCGATTCGTGACTCTCTAGCCCGAGCCACAGGACCCAGACTCAGGTGGGCCCTTGGAGCGACAGGGCCGGTCCACCGATGTGGATTAAAATGCCTGAACACTACGTTTCCCCACCCTATGGGATGTAAATGAGCCAACTAAATGACTCCATCGGTTCGAGAACGACCGATCAATCCGAGGCGCCTCGCAACAGCAACAACAACATAAGTCAAACTCGTCAGGGCGTGTAAAACCACTGACGCCACTTCTAGCTAGAAAGAAACGCAAGTCCTCCCTGAGGTCCGTCTCCCGTTTTTGGTTCATACCGGGTGTGAAACACGCGAGGTAAACGTTACACAAAGCTATGCCACAAAGGCCGTGCTTTGATCATCACCACAAGACTTTGCTTTTCAACAGAAGCCTTGATCATTTGCATCTTAGCATGCCACACAGGCAAACCATCCTATGCAACCGATATCAGTCACACAGAATGAAATCCGATGTCAGACACACAGTCCATTTTCAAGTCCGTTCTGGGTCTGAACGAAACCGGAGGCACCTAGTACCCCGCATATCCATCGATCTCCAAGTACGTCTGGACGATCACTAACTGTTTCCATCTTCTTGGGTGTACAGCCCAATCAAGATCATCAGTTATCACCCAAACGACGTGAAGACCTCCGGTCTTCGACCATCGTCTTCATCTTCGACTTATCGTCGTATCAGTTATTCAGAATGGGATAAACCCGGTCTTTCCGAATAACTCGCGTATATTTAAATAAGTGTTACACAAACACAACATACGCCTCATTCCAATTCATTAGTCACTAACCGTAAATTAATCAAGAGAATAATTCCCCAAATATTAACCCCGAAGGCCGAAACCAACATCAGATCAATATCCAGAAAACCCTTCTGCTTGGCTAACCGACAGTTAGTTTCTAAATTTCACGTTCAAATCTAATTAAAGATTTAACTATCGCCTGGAGCAAAACTGGTGATACTCCATTCTCGATCTTTTCAATCTAATTAAAGATTCATTAAAACTCTACTTAGTTTTAATCATTATCTGGGTTAAAGAATCAGTGTCATTTAAAACACGATTCACGATAAACCCAAAATCCCATTCCATTAATTATCGGGTTAAAGAACAAGTGTTATTTAAAACACTGTTCACGATAAACCCAAAAATCAATACCAATTCAATTCCAATTAAATATCATTTAATTGGTACACTTCATTAAATCTAAATAAAAAGATTTAATCTTTTCTCAACTGGGTTCAAGAACAGTGTTAGTGAAGACACCATTCACGACAAACCCAAATCACATTCGATTAATTATCGGGTTAAAGAACAAGTGTTGTTTAAAACACTGTTCACGATAAACCCAAAAATCACATTCATTAATTATCAGGTTAAAGAACGAGTGTTGTTTAAAACACTGTTCACGATAAACCCAAAAATCAATATCCATTCAATTCCAATTAAATATCATTTAATTGGTACACTTCCTTAAATCTAAACAAAAAGATTTAATCTTTTCTCAACTGGGTTCAAGAACAGTGTTAGTGAAGACACCACTCACGACAAACCCAAATCACATTCGATATTCAATACAAGGCTCTGAATAGAAAATATATCGGCTTATATTCAATATCGAATTCTACGACTAACAAATGTCGTATTGAAAATAACGATATAAATATATATCTTTCAAATTTCCATAACAACACCTGTATAATCACGAATTCCAACATCGAAATATTCCGAAGACAATTTCGATTCAAATCCACTCCAATGCAGTCATTGGAAATTTTGGTTATTTTTAAAACCCTTTTCGAATTCAATTTATTTATTTAAAAATAAATAGAATTATATTTCTAGTTCAAAACTAGTTCATTTCGATAAAAATCAATTTTTATCTTTTCAAATATGGAGTATTTCATCCCGAATCTTCACAAATCATTTCTTATGATTTTACACAAATTATTACTATTTTTAATAATTTTATCAAGGCCCGTACAGTCGATTTCCATCAATGGCCATCGAACTGCACTTACAACGACCTTTTTCAAATTTGATTTGGACATAATTCCAAATCCAACCGTTAGATTTCAAATTTCAAATATTCGTTAGAAAGCTCTTTTCGATACGAACCCAACGGTTCCGGTTTTAGGAGAATCCGACGGTCGGATCTCCCGTAATGTCCGTTTGAAATCAATGGTCGAAATTCGCGAACTGCCGCGGCGCGGCGCGTTCTATTCAGGCCATTATATTATATATATAATATATATAATATATATTTCGTCGATTACTATTTAAAACGAATTATATAAATAGTTTTAAAATTCGTTTCAAAATCTATTTCAACTTCCATTTCAATTCAAAGCAAAATTGAATTCTTCTTTATAAATCCGGTTTAAAATTCATTTCTATTCAATTCGAATTTCAATTCAATTCGAATTCATTTCTATTCGCTTTCAATTCAATTCATTTCGAAATCGTTTTCAATTCAATTCATTTCGAAATCGTTTTATTTTCAATTCATTTCGAAATCGTTTTATTTTCAATTCATTTCGAAATCGTTTTCAATTCAATTCGAAATCGTTTTCAATTCAATTCATTTCGAAATCGTTTTCAATTCAATTCATTTCGAAATCGTTTTCAATTCAATTCATTTCGAAATCGTTTTCAATTCAATTCATTTCGAAATCGTTTTCGATTCCATTCATTTCGAAATCGTTTTCAATTCAATTCGAAATCGTTTTCAATTCAATTCATTTCGAAATCGTTTTATTTTCAATTCATTTCGAAATCGTTTTCAATTCAATTCGAAATCGTTTTCAATTCAATTCATTTCGAAATCGTTTTCAATTCAATTCATTTCGAAATCGTATAAAGTCAATATAAATATCGTTCACGTCAAAATGGCGTCAATCTAATCAACACGGCTTCATATATTGATATTTTCAAATATTCCATTTCGAATATTTCTATTTCAAATATTTCTATTTTAAAACTGGAATGAGGCCCAATCAATTACCATATAAAATTAATTATATGGATTTTCATACAACACATGTATATAATAGCATTGAAAATAATCAACCATCAACCAAAGTGCACTACACTGTATAAGCATCAAATATAGATATTCAACGCTTATAACAGCCTGTCAATCAATCGATCGACATATTTAATCAATCAGGATGAGTGAACTTCAAATTTCACCCTAACACCCGTGTGGGGTTTCAAACAATCAAACACATATTTTATTTGTGCAGTTAGGCGATGTGTAAAATTTATCGACCCAATCAACTTCATTCAAATAGGTGTACATAAACAAACCGTCTGGTTTGTAAATGAATATTTATTTATTCACATTCACGTTAAAAATTATATTTTTAACGATAACACATTTTATTTTAACATATGAATTTCTATTCAGTTCATTCTTTAAATAAAATGCTATTTTTATTTTTCTAACTTATTTTAGAAAATTTCGGCGGCATAACGGCACGATACTAGAAACGGGACAAGGCCTAGCCTTATCCCCGGTCTAGTGAAGGCCCACGCCATTCACACATCAATCAAATTCACTTTCGTTATGCAAATCACAAAATTTGGAGTAAGGGTCTAACCTAGCCTTACTCCTTCGCCTTATAACGGCGCACGTCTAATCCTAACCAATTTATCGATTCGATTTTTCACACCACAAACCACATTCAAACCAATATCACAATCAATAACCAAACAGCCAAACAAACAAGTCCATGGTCTGTGGACGATTGTGTCGGGTGCTACTAAACACCGTCTGCATCCTAGTATATATATATAACTAGAAAAGTATATTGAAAGGTGAGAAATTCTCACCTTTAGCTATCCTAGCTCCACGGCTCTTCTAATGCAGGAAACCTTCGCCAACTCGCCTTTTGTCGCTTTCGTTGACCGCTTTCACTACATATGTAAAAATCGAATTTTACTTCGCTATTCCATATATAAAAATCGAATTTTTTAGTTCAAAGTTCAATATATAAAAATCGAATTTTTATTTCAAAGTTCAATAGATAAAAATCGAATTTTTATTTCAAAGTTCAATAGATAAAAATCGAATTTTTATTTCAAAGTTCAATAGATAAAAATCGAATTTTTATTTCAAAGTTCAATAGATAAAAATCGAATTTTTATTTCAAAGTTCAATAGATAAAAATCGAATTTTTATTTCAAAGTTCAATAGATAAAAATCGAATTTTTATTTCAAAGTTCAATAGATAAAAATCGAATTTTTATTTCAAAGTTCAATAGATAAAAATCGAATTTTTATTTCAAAGTTCAATATATATAAAAATCATATTTTTCCTATGAAGTTCAATATATAAAAATCATATTTTTCCTATGAAGTTCAAATCCTTTTCCTTTTTAAAGTAAAATCAGAATTCTCCTTAAAAAAAAAACAGATTTATAATCTTTTTTTAAAAAAAAAACAGTTTTTAAAAATTCTTTTTAAATCGGATTTTTATATCATATAAAAATCCAGTTTTTAAATCTCAGTTTTTTTGCTTTTTATAAAATCTCAGTTTTATTTTTTTTTAAAACAAAAATCAGTTTTAGCTCCTAAAACCAAAATCAGTTTTTATTTATTTTTTTTTCTTTTAAACATTTTCTGTTTTATAAAAATAAAAAAGAAATAAAATAAATTAATTAAAAATAACTCACAGGGGGGGGGCGCTGAGGCGGCGCTGTGGCCATCGGGGGGGGGGGGGGGGGTTCTCCGTTCATCGTGATAGGAAGGGGGGGTGTGCGGTCTTTGGCCAGAGGAGGGGAGAGGCAGGCGGGGAAGAAGGAGCGGGAGGAGAAGATGGAGGGGGCGCGGTCTTCGAACGGTGGGTGTCGCCGAGGGAGGGTGGGCTTCGGTGATGGGCGGCGACGCTTCAGGGGGAGAGGGCGGCTGTCGATCGGTAGCTAGGGCTTTTTTTTTTTTTTTTCTATTTTGAATTCCGATTTGAAGAATAGGGGGGGCCTGGTTAAGGAGAAAAAGGGGGTTTTTATTTTTTTATATTTTATTATTTAATTATTTTAAATTCAATGAAGTTGACTTTTACATACGACCTCTAAACGAGGCCCACTGCCTGTCGCCCATAGCGCTTCACCCCCATTCCGAACACAATGGGATATGTATCGCAAGCTGATTTGATTGTTACAATCAGTTTCCGTTAAATTTACATTTAAATCACTATATTGAATTTTAAACGTACATTTCAAATTACCGGGGTCACATACTAACTCTATAAATTGCAGAAAAATATTTTCTAGCTTCGTGTTGACGTTACGGTCCTAACAAAACTAGTTCCGTCGAATTCTGAGACCGTTAGAAAAATGGCCAATTTCCAGTCGATTTAAAATCAACTGAAATTGGTCAAACGCGTTTTCCTTCGCCACGCTCACATATTGATTTGAAAAATTATGAAATTTGAAACCTAGCAATAACTTGACATCACGGACCCAACCAAAGTGGTTTCGTCGATATCCGAGGTCATTTGCAAAATGTCCATTTTTAAGGGCCTGAATTCCATAGAGACTATTCAGAATTTTCAACTGGACATATCTTTTGATTCCCGATATGAAATCTTGATTTGTCGGATTCGTTGGAAAGATATTCACTATTAGATTCCATTATTTTTGGTTTCACTAAAATCCGGATTATTTTGCACCCGGTATATTCAATTGAAGTTTGAAATCGAATTATCGAACTACCGCGCCATTTTCAATTCTATTTATAATTATATATAATTATTTATATTCTAACGACGACGTATATAATATAAACGTTCGAATTATATTCAATATAAATTTCTCGTTAATATTATTTAAAATAATTCATTTTAAATAATCAAAATTCGCTAAAATTGCCAAAATAAAAATTTTAAACTGGCCCAGAATTTCTGGGTTGTTACATTGTTGATATGGCCCTAATGCATGAGGAAGACAAGGGAGAAAAGAAGGAAGTAAGGGCTGAGGAAGCAACGCAAAATGAGAAGGTGTGGCTCAAGAAGGGACAACAGCAGAAGAAAGGAGAAAAAATGACAAGGTTAAAGATAAGAGGAAGTGCCATAGTTATGGGTGAGAGGGTCACTTAGCCAAGGACTGCAGGAAAATGAAGAATGCTTGCTTCGCTTGTGGAGAGGTCGGGCATCTTATTAAGGATTGCTCGAAGAAACAGGGACAAGGTCAAAGGGCATGAACTTCTGGAGGGCAGATGCATGCTCTTGTGATCAGTGCTCCTGAAGGAGGTAGAAAAATTTCCGTAGAAAGTTTGGTTTCTCTTTCAAATCATCCAATTAGGACACATTATAATTCTGTCTCTTCACACTCATTTGTATCTAGTTTTGTTGTTGAATCTCTACACTTAGTTACTAATATGGTAGTGGATCCTGTAGTTGTCTCAAAACCCATTGGTGATTCGGCTCATTTATCTATGATTTGTAGGGGTTTGAGAATATCCATGTTAGGCATCAAATTTGAATGCGATGCATATGTACTCGGGTTTATGGGCTATCAGTTGATTCTAGGGATAGGTTGGTTTACCACATATGGTGCCATTCTTGGTGGTGAGAGGAGGGTCGTTAAGCACCCTCAAAATTTCTTGTGACCCAAAAGGGTCTGTCATGCTTATTATCCTAGAGTCTCTTGAGGCGTCCATCGATGATCTGCGATCGACACTAATTGTCCATGAGTATCCTGATGTCTTAGACGAGGTTTGAGGATTACCCCCGAGGCGCGAGATTGATGTCCGTATATACCTGGTGGACAATGCAAAGCCAGTTGCATCACCTGTGTGCCATAAGGCTCCTAAAAGAAAAGAGGGAACTTGTTACGTAAGTAGCGGGGCTACTTGAGAAGAGGTGTAATGTCCCGTATTTTTACAGTCGAATAATTTATTTATTTAATTATTTAAAATATGGTTTGGTATTTTAAAATGGTTTAAATTAAATAACTTGGAATATTTAATTAAAATAATAATTAAATAATATATTTAATTCTGAAATAATCAGAATTAGCTGAAATGGCAATATGTTGTGAATTGGGAAATTCAAAATATATATAATTCAGTTTAAAGTTGAATTATATTAACGAATATATTATTTAAACAAAGTTTGAACGTGTAATTATATTATAATTATAATCGAGCTCGAAATGGCGAGATATTTCGTAATTTGGCGATTCGAACTTTAAACGAGTATACAGGAGCCGTTTTAAATCTGATTTCTGTGAAACAAGAAACGTTATGAGCTGGTGAAGTATATTTTTCTAGTGGAAGAGAAAAATCGAGATTTCGTTGTGTAGATTTTGATTTATATTCAAATCAAATTTTAGAAAAGTCGCTGTGGAATTCCTTTATAATTTATAGCGATATATAAAAAGGAATTTCATTATAAATCGAATATCGATTTAATCTGGATTTGAAATATCAAGTTAGAAATTCATATAGAAATATTCTAAAGCTTCTTGATATTCTATTGTAGATATATACAATAATATTAACTTATAAATATTTAATTAAATTGTTTTTAAATATATTTATATATTTAAATGGGTTATTTAGAGCTTTAAAAATAAGCCAGTTTTGCAAACGACCTCAGAATTCGATGAAACTAATTTTGTTGGATCTGCACTATTAAATTATTGTTAGATTTCAATTTCTGCGATTTTTGAAATCAGCATGTGGCCGTACAAGATTTTAATGTGAAAAACAGTCGATATTTTGACCGTTAAAAATACGATGTGTGAGCAAACGGAGTCGGAATTCGACGAAACTAGTTTCATTGGGACCGTAATGTCGAACTGAAGGTGCATGTCAATTTCCATGATTTTTGGGTATCGTGTGTGATTACAGGAATTTTTAAGGACAAATGTAAACAACGATTGCTTAAAAATATATATAATAATCGAATAAAAAATAATAAAAACTATCCTATAAGATACCCTTAACTTTCTAAACCTAGAGAAAAAAAATCCATTCCTCAATCAACGAAACATTTTTTTCCTCCGCTCTCCACGTAAAAGAAATCGATCTTCAATAATCTTTCTAAAACCCTATAAAATTCCTAAAATGCTGAAACAAAGTCTGGTGGTCTCCTCTTAGCATGGTCTTTCTATTAATAAAATTCTTTGTGGACTCGATGGCATTTTTTTTGTTCGTTGGGAAGTTTAGCGTGAAGTTAGGGTTGGAGTTTTAGGAAAAATGAGGATTTTATATTTTGTTTCGAGTTTAGAATTGTGGTGAGGATGGAAAATAGTTACATTGGTGAGAATTTGGAGCAGTTCGGTGGTAAAATAGTTCGCATGTTGCAGTTAGGGTGAGCGACGAAATTCGGATGCTACTGTTCGAGTTTCTTCATTTGGGTATGGAGAGATGGAGATGTGAACGAGGACGAGAAAGTTGATTTCAGTTTGAAAAATTATGGAGCATTCAGTGAATGGTAGGAGCAAGAAGATGCGGAAATGGCATTTGATTTCATTACTGGTATTCTGGAGTCACGGCATTTCGTTGGTTCAGGGAAGATGGAGCAAGGGTTATGCGGGTCTGGGCTTGGGAGTTTAGTATTGGGCTTGAGGTAAAAGGGCAAGGCCCATTTGAGAATAAAGTCCAAAGTTTTTATTTAATTTAAATTAGTTCAAACTTTCAAAATGTATATCTATTTCATACGGTGTCAGAATTGGACGAAACAAGATCCGTTAGGATCATATGGACGTACACTACCTAATGGAACTGACAGGGAGTGGATTGGAGCTCGTTTGAATTTATGGTGAAATAAATTGTTTGATTCAAATCAAACAAGTTTATCGTTCTTTAACGATGAACTGCCAAAGTGAGTAAAACTCATCAACTCTAAATAGTTATATTTTTATAACGTATTCTTAAAACTGATAATTATCTGTTAGTTGCTGTGTGTTAACTGTTTGGTTAAATTGCTTATGTATTGGTTGAAATTATAGATAACAATATATATATATATATATATATATATATATATATATATATATAAATCGTTAATCTAATATTGATTCTGTTTAGCAGAATATTTCATAATGAAATGAAATCAATGTTAATTTTATTGTTTAACATCTGTGATGCAGGGAAACAGGTTGGAGGAATTCAACTGGATTCCTCAACATTTATTTTACTGTTTTCCATATATTGTGATATATGATGTGAGATATAATTTGTTGTTGATTATGTGTGTTTGAATGATATCGATCACTGTTGTTTTGTATTTTAAATACCGTAAGAAAACCCTGGGATGAGAAAGGAAAATTTCAATAACTATATTGAAATAAAATATTATATAAAATCGAAAGATTTTATATAGAAGGAAGATTTCAAACTGTATATTGAAATAAAATATTTATAAAATCAAAGGATTTTATATAAAGGAATATTTATAAAATCAAGGGATTTTATAATGGAAAATATTTGTAAAACAAATATAAAGGAAAATATTTGTAAAACAAATATAAAGGAGAAATATTTGTAAAATAGAAATGAAAAGGATATATTTGTAAACCATTTACAAATAGAAATGAAAAGGATATATTTGTAAACCATTTACAAATAGATTTAGAGAGGGAATATTTGTAAAATATTTACAAACAGAGTTGAAAAGAAAATATTTATTTGTTAATATAAACAGGATTGGAAAAAATATTTATTTGTTAAATAAATAGAGTTATAAAAGGAGATATTTATTTAGAAAATAAATAGAGTTATTAAAGGGATTTATTGGGAAATGGAAAGAATGTCATATAAAGAAATATTTGGCAAATGAATAGAATTTTACATCAGGAAAGTTTAGACCCGTGCTTCGCAGACGGGTATAACATGGTATAGATTTGAAGCAAAGATTTTAAATAGAATCTATTCTAACCGAGAGATTGAGAAGATTAATTTATAAATAATATTTTATAAATTAAAGAAAATATTTATCATTGGATACATAGAATATATAAGTCAGGACTTGTATAGAAAAGTAAGAATTGATTTCAACATCGATATTTAAAACTGAATATGGACGTAGAGTTAATCAAAGGAGTTAATCAAAATGAGTTAGAGGAGTTAATCGATTAGAGTTAGAGTTAGAGTTAATCGATTAGAGATTAGAGTTAATTGATTAGAGTTAGAGTTAATCGATTAGAGTTAGAGTTAACCAGTTAGAGTTAACCAGTTAGAGTTAATCAATTAGAGTTAATCGATTAGAGTTAAATCGAACTAGAGTTATTCGAATAGAGCTAATCGAACAAGAGTTAGTCGAATCTTTGTTATATTGAATTAGAGTTAATTGAATTAGAGTTAGTCGGATTAGAGTTATTCGAATATAGTTTATTCAAAGCAAGGAGTTATTCGAATATAGTTTATTCGAAGGAAGGAGTTATTCGAATATAGTTTATTCGAAGAAAGGAGTTATTCGAATATAGTTTATTCGAAGAAAGGAGTTATTCGAATATAGTTTATTCGAAGAAAGGAGTTGTCGAATATTAGTTATTCGAAAGGAGTTATCGAGTATTAGTTATTGGAAAGGAGTTATCGAATATTGGTTATTCGAAAGGAGTTAATCAAGTATTAGTTATTCGAAAGGAGTTAATCGAATATTAGTTATTCGAAAGGAGTTAATCGAATATAGTTTATTCGAAAGGAGTTAATTGATAAGACTAAATTAGTTAGAGTTAATCAAATAGTGTTAATTGAATAGAGTTATTCGAATATGGCTATTCGAAGAGAGATTATCAAGTGAAGTTTATTCGAAGGAAAGAGTTATCGAATACAGATTATTCGAAAGAGAGTTCCGTAAGGACGTTTGTTAACGATTTAAAAAGATAAACTTTGACTATTTCAAAGTTAAAACGTTGTTCAGTTAAGGTCTGAGAGGTAATTATACCCCAACTTGATTGACTTCCTTCTTAACTAAGTAATGGTAAGGTTTGATAGTGAAGGTTGGTTAAGTGAATATAGTTAATAAACATCTGTTTAAATCCAAGGAATGAGTTTTGGAAACGTTTCCCAAATATAATCAGAGATATTTTCTAATCATAGAAAATGAAATGTTGGATGGTAAAGAATACTGGAATGAAAGGAGATGGAATGTTTTCCAATGATTAATAACGTATATTTTCTAAATTTAGAAAATAAGAATTTTCGTATTAATATACAAAAACAGAAAATGGAGAATGAATAAATTAATGATAAATTGATTTAAGAGATAAATGATGAATGATGATTGATCGATATAATTTCCATCTGGAAATAATCGTTGTTTGCACACGTGTTTTTCTTTGATAGTTAAATCATAGACTATTAAAGTTTTGACCATTTTTCCGTCGTCAATACGGGGAGACCGGTTGTAATCTTATCCAAAGAACCACTCCGTATGGGCGTTAGCATTTTGAATCAAATAGATCGAAGAAAAATTGAAGACGGAGTAAAGTGCAAGGGCTGTTGTATGAGTCCTAGGTAGAGATTGCCTAGGATGGATGTACGGAATAGTGTCTTCGGTTTATACAGTCCCAGGATAACTTGAATGGACGAATGTCATACAGAGTATATCTGGTAGATCGCGTAAGTTGATCATTTCAAACGTATTTACATTGGTGGCGGAGGAATTCGTTTCTCTTAGCTTATACCCGTGGTATTTTGGGGAAATTAATTTGTGATTTGAAGGGTATGATGATGTGGCATTCAAAGTGAATGAATGAGTAATCTGTTGAAAGATACGTTATGACCTCTGGCCTCATCAACTGGGAAATGACAAAAATCAGGCAGGCAGCATGGCTAAGTGGTTCGCAACCAAGTAAGGTTTATTGTCACCATCTAGAGAATATTCGTATTTGTTACTTCTTTCAATTCTGTATCTCCCGGGAATGGTTATGTTGGTTTACCAACTGTAAGGTGACAATATATTCGATACACTCAAGCGAAATGAGTGGTCGGTCACGTGTGGCCAAGTTACAAGTGTTCTTGTTGAACTCCAGTGTATCGCTTTTAGAGTACATTGAGCGGAAGGTGGATCCATACCTTGTCATAGTTGGAATCCATTCCCCAAATAAGAGCCCGTGGTTTTGATTGTATACTATGTATGTAGATCGTAGATGCAAGCGTTTCTACTAGATGATTATTATATTATGGCTGATAGACATTATTATATTATCAATGGGTTTTGATATAAAGATTATTTGGATTCTCATAAGGGAAAAACCCGTTCCGTTATACAACGTGGTCTTATGAGATATCGTTAAATGTCTCAAACTGTTTTACTCATACCAGTCCCATGACTGACCCGGAGTTTATTTTGTATTGTTTCCCCTAAACTCTTGGGTGCCCAATTTTGTACGGACAGTCAAGTAGTCGAGATTTACGGATACTTGAAGAGCTGGAGCAGGAGGCTTCAGGATCATATAGCTATTGTTCATTTCTGCTGTGTTGTAAGTGTTGTACTTTGGAAATGATATGTATATTTAGGTACAAATTTATATTTCAAAGTTATGATATATATATATTATATGTTATTCATTCCGCTGTGAGGTTCATGTTACTCTAATGTTGTGTTCTTCTTCTTCTTCTATTCTAAGTTTCTATCTTATTTGTTCTCACCCTCTAATTTCTTTCATTAACTACCGGTATTTTCGATGCTTGGATGTTCGATATGTGTTGTATATCGGATAACCAAGATCGACTTTTTCCGGGACGTTACAAGAGGTTTGATAGGTGAATCATATGAGGATAGGAAACCTATTGAAGACAGTCCTTGAGGAAGCCCATCATTCTAAGATGATTATTCATCCAAGTGGCGATAAAATGTATAGAGTTCGAGGTAGTGGGGCCAAACTTGCAAAAGGAAGTGAAAATAAAGAAGGAAGCAATGATTATATGAGTTCCAACTTGCATACTTGGATCGGAGGTTAAGAAGCTATGCAAATGAGAAGTCAAGTTGGTGAAGGTCCAGTGGGGAGACAATCAAGAAGATGCAACTTGGGAGATCGAAGACAAGATTTTTACGCTTCGTACCCTTTCCTTTTCGAGAGAATGTTCTTAACTTCTATTCCAAAAGCTTTTATTCGCATTTGCTTCTATCATATGAGTATATCCTATCAATCGAATTTTCGACCTTTAGGTAGGAAATCCCATGATTGTAAACATGTGTTTGAGACATGTTATGTTTGATGGATGCAAGCGGATGCAAGTGTTTGCTAATGGTTGCCTATGGATGCATATACACACACATTAGGCACTAGATCGGCTCAATCACTTTCATACTGCATATGGATGTGTGTGCATTTTCTTTTCTTTTATGGATGGAAATGGATGAACTAGCATATGGATGTTGCATTTGGACGAATGAGTGTGCACGCACATAGAGCTTATATGTTATAATAGGCTTATATGCATACATATTGGATTCATGGCACTAACATACATTGCATTAAGGAGGTCAACTGAATCAGTAGACCGCCTTATTTTTGCATTAGTGTTGGGACATATACACACACTTTTGCATATTTTCATGAAAAGCATTAGAAATCCTTAAGGACAATGGATTCCAGTGATTGGTGGTTGAGTAGATGGATGATGGATGGTAGGATTTGCAATCTTCTCAACTTGGAGATTTCGGGGATGAAATCCTTTGAGTAAGGGAGAATGTAACACCCTAAATTTTTAATGACATTAAAGAAGACAAATTAAAGAATAAATAATTTATTATTAAGAATTGAGGGAAACTGATTACATCATTACGTTCGTCTCGGAATTCTGCTTGAGATAGAGTCTCAGTTTGCCTAAAATAGATAACGTATGAAGAAGTTATGGAGGTTAAAGTTTTACGATGAAAGCAGAATGCACTAGCGCACTTGACAAGTGCGCCAATGTATTTTTGCACTGGCGCACCTGCCAAGTGCGCCCAGAATAGTTTCCGGGTGTTCGGGCCTTTTTCGAGTGAGTGACGACCCGTGACCTGACCCAATTCCATTACGGCTGAGGTGGCATCCGAATTATGTAACCTGAAACCTATAAATATATCTCATATCCTTTGTTTTCTTCACAAAGAAACAATGGTGGTCGGACTCGGCTGGATTTTGAACTAAATTAGGATCTCTCATCTTCTTCTAAAGCATATCCAATTCTGGGATTCAAACATACACTCAACAACTTCTCTATCATCTTAGCAATCCAATCACAGTGAGTTATAGATGCTTTTAGGTTTAGATAAATAATAGTGAAACTATGAAAGACTGTGATGTGGATACGATTGTAGACTTTAAATCTATGTTATTGGTATATCTCATGCTATATTATGATAGATCTATTCCTTTGGATCCAATTCAATTGTTCTACTATGATATCATTATGGATCTTGGATTGTAACTTTGGAAGTATTGTAATACCCCGTAAAATGCGAGCCAATTTGAAATTTTTATTTTGGCAATTTTAGCGAATTTTGAATATTTAAAATAGATTATTTTAAATAATATCGACGAGAATTTATTTTGAATATAATTCGACGTATATATTATATACGTCGTCGTTAGAATATAAATATTTATATATAATTATAAATAGAATTGAAAGTGGCGCGGTAGTTCGATAATTCGATTTCAAACTTCAATTGAATGTACCGGGTGCAAAACAATCCGGATTTTAGTGAAACCAAAAATAATGGAATCTAATAGTGAATATCTTTCCAACGTATCCGAAAAATCCAAAGTTCGTAGCGGGAATCAAAAGATATGTCCAGGCGAAAATTCTGAATAGTCGCCATGGAATTCAGGCCCTTAAAAATGGACATTTTGCAAATGACCTCGGATTTCGACGAAACCAGTTTTGTTGGGTCCGTGGTGTCAAGTTATTGCTAGGTTTTAAATTTCATAATTTTCCGAATCAACATGTGAGCGTGGCAAAGGAAAACGCGTTTGACCAGTTTCAGTTGATTTTAATCGACTGGAAAATGGCCATTTTTCCAACGGTCTCAGAATTCAACGAAACTAGTTTTGTTAGGACCGTATCGTCAATACGAAGCTAGAAAATATTTTTATAGAATTTTTCGAGTTAGTATGTGACCTCGGTAAATTGAAATGTACGTTTAAAATTCAATATAGTGATTTAAATGTAGATTTAACGGAAACTGATCGTAACAATTGAATTGGCCTACGATGCATATCCCATTGTGTTCGGAATGGGGGTGATACGCTAGGGACGACAGTCGGTGGGTTCGAATTGGGATTCAAAATAAAAGTCAACTTAAAAGAGAATAATAAAATAATAATTAAACCTAGTCAACCCTCATTCTCTCTCTCTACCCCTTTTCTCCCTTTCAGGCCCCCCCCTCGGTATTCTATAAGGAAAAGAAAAAAAAAATGGAAACCTAATCTAAATCGCGCAGCCCCCCCTCGACGGAGCGTCCTACTCCGTTGCCACCAGGTGGCGCAGCCCACTACAAGACCCCCCCCCCCCTCGACGGAGCGCCCTCCTCCCCCTCCCTAGCTCTCCAGCGCCCTGAAGCCGACCCCCCCTCCGACCTGCAAACTCCGACGAAGCCGACCCCCCCCCCTCCGACCTGCAAACTTCGACGAAGCCGACGCCCCCCCCATCTTCGCATACAGTAAGTATTTTTATTTTACTTTTATTTTTATTTTAGAGTTAAAAACTAATTTCGATTCTTAGGAATTTTAAAAACTGATTTTAGGAATTTTAAAAACTGATTTTAGGAATTTTAAAAAACTGATTTTAGGAATTTAAAAAAAACTGATTTTAGGAATTTTAAAAAACTGATTTTATGTTAATTTTAAAAAAAACTGATTTTATGTTAATTTTAAAAAAACTGATTTTATGTTAATTTTAAAAAAACTGATTTTATGTTAATTTAAAAAAAAACTGATTTTATGTTAATTTTAAAAAAACTGATTTTATGTTAATTTTAAAAAAACTGATTTTATGTTAATTTTAAAAAAACTGATTTTATGTTAATTTTCAAACTGATTTGAAAAAGGTATTTAAAACTGAATAGAAAAAGGTTAAAACTTTAAATAGAAAAAGGTTAAAACTTTAAATAGAAAAAGGTTAAAACTTTAAATTGAAAAAGGTTAAAACTTTAAATAGAAAATATAAATTGAAATGATTTTTAAATATAAAAATTAGCATTGTTGAAAATATATCTATATCGCAAGGTTTTGAAAATATATGGGAATGTTTTAAAAATATATATCATATGATTTTTATATTGAACTTCGAAGTAAAAATAGGATTTTTATATATTGAATAGCGAAGTAAAAATTCGATTTTTACATAGGTAGTGAAAGCGGGCAACGAAGATGACGAAGATGCGATAGCGATGAAGATTTCTATCAATGAAGTGCCGTGGAGCTAGGATAGCTATATGTGAGAATTTCTCACCTTTCAATTTCTTTTCTAGATATATTTATATACTAGGATGCAGACGGTGCTTAGTAGCACCCGACACCCGTCATCCACAGACCATGGATGGCTTGTTTGTTAAATTGTTTGGTTGTGTAGTTGGTTAGACTATTTGTTTTGAATTGAGTTGTTTGGTGATTTTGATTGATGTGTGAATGGCGTGGGCCTTCACTAGACCGGGGATAAGGCTAGGCCTTGTCCCGTTTCTAGTATCGTGCCGTTATGCCGCCGAAATTTTCTAAAATATGTTAGAAAATAAAAATATCATTTTATTGTGTAAATGAATTGAATAGAGATTCGTAGGTTGAAATAAAATGTTTTATCGTTAAAATATAATTTTAACGTGAAGTGAATAAAATAAAATATTCATTTACAAACCAGACGGTTTGTTTATGTACACCTATTTGAAGGACATTGATTGGGACGATAAATTTTACACATCGCCCAACAGCACAAATAAAATATGTGTTTGATTGTTTGAAACCCCACATGGGTGTTAGGATGAAATTTGAAGTTCACTCATCCTGATTGATTAAATATGTCGATCGATCGATTGACAGGCTGTTATAAGCGTTAGATAACTATATTTGATGCTTATACAGTGTAGAGTGCACTTTGGATGATGGTTGATTATTCATCGTTGTTGATAAACACATGTGTTATAGAAAATCCATATAATTAACATTATATGGTAATTGATTGGGCCTCATTCCAGTTTCGAAAAAGAAATATTTGAAAAAGAAATATTTGAAATAGAAATATTTGAAATAGAATTATTTGAAGTAGAAATATTTGAAATAGAATATTTGAAAATAGAAATATGTGAAGCCGTGGTAATTAGATTGACGCCATTTTGACGTGAACGATATTTATATCGATTTTAAACGATTTCGAAATGAATTGAATTGGAAACGATTTCGAAATGAATTGAATTGAAAACGATTTCGAAATGAATTGAATTGAAAACGATTTCAAAATGAATTGAATTGAAAACGATTTCGAAATGAATTGAATTGAAAACGATTTCGAAATGAACTGAATTGAAAACGATTTCGAAATGAATTGAATTGAAAACGATTTCGAAATGAATTGAATTGAAAACGAATTCGAATTGAATTGAAAGTGAATTGAAATGAATTCAAATTGAATTGAATTCAAATTGAATTGAAATTTGAATTGAATAGAAATGAATTTTAAAACGAATTTATAAAGAAGAATTCAATTTTGATTTGAATTGAAAAGGAAGTTGAAATTGCTTTTGAAACGAATTTAAAACTATTTATATAATTCGTTTTAAATAGAAATCGACGAAGTGTATATTATATATATTATATATATAATATAATGGCCTGAATAGAACGTGCCGCGCCGCGGCAGTTCGTGAATTTCGACCATTTATTTCAAACGGACATTACGGGAGATCCGACCGTCGGATTCTCCTAAAACCGGAACCGTTGGGTTCGTATCGAAAAGAGCTTTCTAACGAATATTAGAAATTTGAAATCTAACGGTTGGATTTGGAATTATGTCCAAATCAAATTTGAAAAAGGTCGCTGTAAGTGCAGTTCGATGGCCATTGATGGAAATCGACTGTACGGGCCTTGATAAAATTATTAAAAATAGTAATAATTTGTGTAAAATCATAAGAAATGATTTGTGAAGATTTGGGATGAAAAACTCCATATTTGAAAAGATAAAAATAGATTTTTATCGAAATGAACTAGTTTTGAACTAGAATTATAATTCTATTTATTTTTAAATAAATAAATTGAATTTGAAAAGGGTTTTGAAAATAACCAAAATTTCCAATGATTGCATTGGAGTGGATTTGAATCGAAATTGTCTTCGGAATATTTCGATGTTGGAATTCGAGATTATACAGATGTTGTTATGGAAATTTGAAAGATATATATTTATATCGTTATTTCCAATACGACATTTGTTAGTCGTAGAATTTGATATTGAATATAAGCCGATATATTTTCTATTCAGAGCCTTGTATTGAATATCAAATGTGATTTGGGTTTGTCGTGAATGGTGTCTTCACTAACACTGTTCTTGAACCCAGTTGAGAAAAGATTAAATCTTTTTATTTAGATTTAATGAAGTGTACCAATTAAACGATATTTAATTGGAATTGAATCGATAATTAATGAATGTGATTTTGGGTTTATCGTGAACCGTGTTTTAAAGGACACTGATTCTTTAACCCAGTTAAAGATTAAAACTAAGTGGAGTTTTAATGAATCTTTAAATAGATTGAAAAGATCGAGAATGGAGTATCACCAGTTTTACTCCAAGCGATAGTTAAATCTTTAATTGGATTTGAACGTGAAATGGTGGTTGAATTACCGATAACACTGTGGTGTTAGATATGAAGTACTACCAGTTTTACTTCATGGGATGAATAGGTTGGGATTGGGAAATAAAATAAATGATTACTTCGGTGTGGTTCGCTAATCCCGACTAGTTTGAATTGATATTCAAAGGTGATTAAAGAATAAATTTAAAGAATTTATCTTGGATAAAATTAATGGGAACTTTTCCCAAAGTATAGGAATATTTGAATAAAAGAACATTCTGAATTGGAATGAGGCGTATGTTGTGTTTGTGTAACACTTTTATAATATATACGCGAGTTATTCAGAAAGACCGGGTTTATCCCATTCTGAATAACTGATTCGACGTGGTGTCGAAGATGAAGACGGTGGTCGAAGACCAGAAGTCTTCACGTCGTTTGGGTGATTACTGATGATCTTGATTGGGCTGTACACCCAAGAAGATGGAAACAGTTGGTGATCGTCCAGACGTACTTGGAGATCGATGGATATGCGGGGTACTAGGTGCCTCCGGTTTCGTTCAGACCCAGAACGGACTTGTAAATGGACTGTGTGTCTGACATTGGATTTTAGTCCGTGTGATTGATCTCTATTAAATATATATCTGTTTGGCGGCGGAGGATTTATTCTCTTGCTTAACGCCCTTCTCTGAGACGTACGAGCTCAGGGGTTATATATTGATGGGTATCAAACGCATGGAGTGAATTGCCTGTGTGGCATGCCTAAGTGGCAATTGATCGAGGCTTCTGTTGAAAAGCAAAGTCTTGTGGTGATGATCAAAGCTCGGCCTTTGTGGCGTAGCTTTGTGTAACGTTTACCTCGCGTGTTTCACACCCGGTATGAACCAAAAACGGGAGACGGACCTCAGGGAGGACTTGCGTTTCTCTCTAGTTAGAAGTGGCGTCAGTGGTTTTACACGCCCTGACGCGTTTGACTTATGTGGTTGTTGCTGTTGCGAGGCGCCTCGGTTATATCGGTTTCGGCCGATGCATTCTGGTCGGCAGACGGACCAGACTTACACCCCATAGGGTGGGGAGACGTAGTGTTCAGGGTTTAAGTTTAATCCACATCGGTGGACCGGCCCTGTCGCTCCAAGGCTTGACTGAGTACTTGCCTGTGGCTCGGGCTAGAGAGTCACGAATCGGCTGAGGACTATCTTTTGCCTCGGTTCATAGACGGAAATCCAATTTCCAAATACGTGACATTTGCGGTTTTAATTGTAGAACCTAGTATGGTGACATAGTGGGATGGGGCGCTCATGCCGCCTATGATTGATACCTATGATTTGAAGTTGTTTTATACACTATGCACTTATAATAGTATCAAATGATTTGTTTTCAACGTATCAAGCATTCTTGGCTATTATAAGGTAAAAACCCTATCCTCCGGCTTGCGATTGCATTGTGTGATGGGAACTGGGTCTTATAATAGCTTCATTTTTCTTTTTTTTAGCATTGCGCTGTTTGTTTTATGCACTGGTATTCTTGGGAGGAAACCCGTTCCGTGTTATACGGCGTGGTCCCTTGATTTACCGAACTTTAAAATAAAGAATTATAACTGTTTTAGTTCTCACACCAGTCCCATGACTGACCTGGAGTTTATTGTTTTAACCTAAACTCTGGGTGCCCTTATTTTGACACGGGCAGCTAGTAGTTTTGGTTTTTGCAGATTTATATTCACAGGATCCTGGTTTACAGCTGGAACGATATCCGGAAAGCTTTGTATCCGTATATCTCATTCTAGTTGTGTATTGTATTATTTTCCGCTGCTATGTATTTAGATGTAATTTAAATCTCTGATATTTCTGTGTAATATTCATTCATACTCTGTATATTCTTGTAATCTGATGCATTGTTGTAATATACAGTGAAACGTTCTTTTATATGAGTTCAGTTGTGGCTTGTTCTCGAACTATCCGACGCTTTCCTTTACGGGGAAGTTACGGGTCTTTACACGTGGTATCAGAGCTTTGGTTTACCAAGCTCAGAGAACAAGACACATTAGAACCATATGAAAGGATTCATCAGATATTGGATTAGAAAAATCCAATGAGAACGACTCGTTAGAGATGGGATCAGTAGTATCCTAGAACGAGTGTGAAGAGTATATTTTTGAAAATGAAAACAATTTTGTTTTGAAAATTTAAACCAACTATTCGTATTTGATTATTTATTTAATATTGATTTGGACAGTCCAGTATATAAAGAATTTGCATATACGCCTTGCAAACGTATATTCAAAGTTTTAATATACTGGATAGATATAGAATTACACTCTAGTCGCCCGGGGGTGATTCTGATGATTGATATATCATCATCAGAGTTTATATTCAAGTGACGAACGTGTAACATCTATATATTTCCTATTGACTGGTGTGAGAACCAAAATTAGATAGGGCCTATTGTTGTGATTTGGCATCAAAAATCTGATTTTTGACTATATATCAAAAGTATGAATTTGAAACGTTAAATTCACTAATTGATTGATGTTTGTGTTGTTTGTTTATTTGTTTGCTAATTTTTAGCCATTTAGCCTAATTGAACCGAATATTGAACTGTATTGAAAATTGGTCGCATCTGCTTGCATATACATGTATATCATTGAACAGGTCATAGCAAGGAGGCTAGAGCCAGAGAATAAAATTTGTTTGCCCGACAAATAGGTACATGTTTACTACATAATTTCCTGTTTTGTTTGGGTGATGATGATTTTGTGAGCCTATTGGCTAGCCGCTTGGCTTTTTCTTTTTCTTTTTGAGATCTGAAGGACCGGGGAAGCTATTTGAAATTCCCCGATGCTCCCGGTGCAGGGGAGGTTATGGCGAAATTTTTCGAAAATTTAGGGTGTTAGCCAAATTTTTGAAATTTTGGAAATTCTCAGAAACTGAAAAGTTGGAGAATGAAAGCCAGATCGAACGTAGAGTTAGTTAATCAAACCACTTTCGACTTTGTTCCTTTTCGGGGACGAAAAGTTTTAAGTGGGGGAGATTGTAATAACCCGTAAAATGCGAGCCAGTTTGAAATTTTTATTTTGGCAATTTTAGCGAATTTTGAATATTTAAAATAGATTATTTTAAATAATATCGACGAGAATTTATTTTGAATATAATTCGACGTATATATTATATACGTCGTCGTTAGAATATAAATATTTATATATAATTGTAAATAGAATTGAAAATGGCGCGGTAGTTCGATAATTCGATTTCAAACTTCAATTGAATGTACCGGGTGCAAAACAATCCGGATTTTAGTGAAACCAAAAATAATGGAATCTAATAGTGAATATCTTTCCAACGAATCCGAAAAATCCAAAGTTCGTAGCGGGAATCAAAAGATATGTCCAGGCGAAAATTCTGAATAGTCGCTATGGAATTCAGGCCCTTAAAAATGGACATTTTGCAAATGACCTCGGATTTCGACGAAACCAGTTTTGTTGGGTCCGTGGTGTCAAGTTATTGCTAGGTTTTAAATTTCATAATTTTCCGAATCAACATGTGAGCGTGGCAAAGGAAAACGCGTTTGACTAGTTTCAGTTGATTTTAATCGACTGGAAAATGGCCATTTTTCCAACGGTCTCAGAATTCAACGAAACTAGTTTTGGTAGGACCGTATCGTCAATACGAAGCTAGAAAATATTTTTATAGAATTTTTCGAGTTAGTATGTGACCTCGGTAAATTGAAATGTACGTTTAAAATTCAATATAGTGATTTAAATGTAGATTTAACGGAAACTGATCGTAACAATCGAATTGGCCTACGATACATATCCCATTGTGTTCGGAATGGGGGTGATACGCTAGGGACGACAGTTGGTGGGTTCGAATTGGGATTCAAAATAAAAGTCAACTTAAAAGAGAATAATAAAATAATAATTAAACCTAGTCAACCCTCATTCTCTCTCTACCCCTTTTCTACCTTTCAGGCCCCCCCCCCCCCCCCGTCGTTATTCTATAAGGAAAAAAAAAATGGAAACCTAATCTAAATCGCGCAGCCCCCCATCGACGGAGCGTCCTCCTCCGTTGCCACCAGGTGGCGCCGCCCACTACAAGACCCCCCCCCCCCCCGACGGAGCGCCCTCCTCCCCCTCCCTAGCTCTCCAGCGCCCTGAAGCCGACCCCCCGCTCCGACCTGCAAACTCCGACGAAGCCGACCCCCCCCTCCGACCTGCAAACTCCGACGAAGCCGACGCCTCCCCCATCTTCGCATACAGTAAGTATTTTTATTTTACTTTTATTTTTATTTTTATTTTAGAGTTAAAAACTAATTTCGATTCTTAGGAATTTTAAAAACTGATTTTGGGAATTTTAAAAACTGATTTTAGGAATTTTAAAAAAACCGATTTTAGGAATTTTAAAAAACTGATTTTATGTTAATTTTAAAAAAAACTGATTTTATGTTAATTTTAAAAAAACTGATTTTATGTTAATTTTAAAAAAACTGATTTTATGTTAATTTAAAAAAAACTGATTTTATGTTAATTTTAAAAAAACTGATTTTATGTTAATTTTAAAAAAACTGATTTTATGTTAATTTTAAAAAAACTGATTTTATGTTAATTTAAAAAAAACTGATTTTATGTTAATTTTCAAACTGATTTGAAAAAGGTATTTAAAACTGAATAGAAAAAGGTTAAAACTTTAAATAGAAAAAGGTTAAAACTTTAAAAAGAAAAAGGTTAAAACTTTAAATAGAAAAAGGTTAAAACTTTAAATAGAAAATATAAATTTGAAATGATTTTTAAATATAAAAATTAGCATTGTTGAAAATATATCTATATCGCAAGGTTTTGAAAATATATGGGAATGTTTTAAAAATATATATCATATGATTTTTATATTGAACTTCGAAGTAAAAATAGGATTTTTATATATTGAATAGCGAAGTAAAAATTCGATTTTTACATAGGTAGTGAAAGCGGGCAACGAAGATGACGAAGATGCGATAGCGATGAAGATTTCTATCAATGAAGTGCCGTGGAGCTAGGATAGCTATATGTGAGAATTTCTCACCTTTCAATTTCTTTTCTAGATATATTTATATACTAGGATGCAGATGGTGCTTAGTAGCACCCGACACCCGTCATCCACAGACCATGGATGGCTTGTTTGTTAAATTGTTTGGTTGTGTAGTTGGTTAGACTATTTGTTTTGAATTGAGTTGTTTGGTGATTTTGATTGATGTGTGAATGGCGTGGGCCTTCACTAGACCGGGGATAAGGCTAGGCCTTGTCCCGTTTCTAGTATCGTGCCGTTATGCCGCCGAAATTTTCTAAAATATGTTAGAAAATAAAAATATCATTTTATTGTGTAAATGAATTAAATAGAGATTCGTAGGTTGAAATAAAATGTTTTATCGTTAAAATATAATTTTAACGTGAAGTGAATAAAATAAAATATTCATTTACAAACCAGACGGTTTGTTTATGTACACCTATTTGAAGGACATTGATTGGGACGATAAATTTTACACATCGCCCAACAGCACAAATAAAATATGTGTTTGATTGTTTGAAACCCCACATGGGTGTTAGGATGAAATTTGAAGTTCACTCATCCTGATTGATTAAATATGTCGATCGATCGATTGACAGGCTGTTATAAGCGTTAGATAACTATATTTGATGCTTATACAGTGTAGAGTGCACATTGGATGATGGTTGATTATTCATCGTTGTTGATAAACACATGTGTTGTAGAAAATCCATATAATTAACATTATATGGTAATTGATTGGGCCTCATTCCAGTTTCGAAAAAGAAATATTTGAAAAAGAAATATTTGAAATAGAAATATTTGAAATAGAAATATTTGAAATAGAAATATTTGAAATAGAAATATTTGAAATAGAATATTTGAAAATAGAAATATGTGAAGCCGTGATAATTAGATTGACGCCATTTTGACGTGAACGATATTTATATCGATTTTAAACGATTTCGAAATGAATTGAATTGGAAACGATTTCGAAATGAATTGAATTGAAAACGATTTCGAAATGAATTGAATTGAAAACGATTTCGAAATGAATTGAATTGAAAACGATTTCGAAATGAATTGAATTGAAAACGATTTCGAAATGAATTGAATTGAAAACGATTTCGAAATGAATTGAATTGAAAACGATTTCGAAATGAATTGAATTGAAAACGAATTCGAATTGAATTGAAAGTGAATTGAAATGAATTCAAATTGAATTGAAATTTGAATTGAATAGAAATGAATTTTAAAACGAATTTATAAAGAAGAATTCAATTTTGATTTGAATTGAAAAGGAAGTTGAAATTGCTTTTGAAAAGAATTTAAAACTATTTATATAATTCGTTTTAAATAGAAATCGACGAAGTGTATATTATATATATATATATAATATAATGGCCTGAATAGAACGTGCCGCGCCGCGGCAGTTCGTGAATTTCGACCATTTATTTCAAACGGACATTACGGGAGATCCGACCGTCGGATTCTCCTAAAACCGGAACCGTTGGGTTCGTATCGAAAAGAGCTTTCTAACGAATATTAGAAATTGAAATCTAACGGTTGGATTTGGAATTATGTCCAAATCAAATTTGAAAAAGGTCGATGTAAGTGCAATTCGATGGCCATTGATGGAAATCGACTGTACGGGCCTTGATAAAATTATTAAAAATAGTAATAATTTGTGTAAAATCATAAGAAATGATTTGTGAAGATTTGGGATGAAAAACTCCATATTTGAAAAGATAAAAATAGATTTTTATCGAAATGAACTAGTTTTGAACTAGAATTATAATTCTATTTATTTTTAAATAAATAAATTGAATTTGAAAAGGGTTTTGAAAATAACCAAAATTTCCAATGATTGCATTGGAGTGGATTTGAATCGAAATTGTCTTCGGAATATTTCGATGTTGGAATTCGAGATTATACAGATGTTGTTATGGAAATTTGAAAGATATATATTTATATCGTTATTTCCAATACGACATTTGTTAGTCGTAGAATTTGATATTGAATATAAGCCGATATATTTTCTATTCAGAGCCTTGTATTGAATATCAAATGTGATTTGGGTTTGTCGTGAATGGTGTCTTCACTAACACTGTTCTTGAACCCAGTTGAGAAAAGATTAAATCTTTTTATTTAGATTTAATGAAGTGTACCAATTAAACGATATTTAATTGGAATTGAATCGATAATTAATGAATGTGATTTTGGGTTTATCGTGAACCGTGTTTTAAAGGACACTGATTCTTTAACCCAGTTAAAGATGAAAACTAAGTGGAGTTTTAATGAATCTTTAAATAGATTGAAAAGATCGAGAATGGAGTATCACCAGTTTTACTCCAAGCGATAGTTAAATCTTTAATTGGATTTGAACGTGAAATGGTGGTTGAATTACCGATAACACTGTGGTGTTAGATATGAAGTACTACCAGTTTTACTTCATGGGATGAATAGGTTGGGATTGGGAAATAAAATAAATGATTACTTCGGTGTGGTTCGCTAATCCCGACTAGTTTGAATTGATATTCAAAGGTGATTAAAGAATAAATTTAAAGAATTTATCTTGGATAAAATTAATGGGAACTTTTCCCAAAGTATAGGAATATTTGAATAAAAGAATATTCTGAATTGGAATGAGGCGTATGTTGTGTTTGTGTAACACTTTTATAATATATACGCGAGTTATTCAGAAAGACCGGGTTTATCACATTCTGAATAACTGATTCGACGTGGTGTCGAAGATGAAGACGGTGGTCGAAGACCAGAAGTCTTCACGTCGTTTGGGTGATTACTGATGATCTTGATTGGGCTGTACACCCAAGAAGATGGAAACAGTTGGTGATCGTCCAGACGTACTTGGAGATCGATGGATATGCAGGGTACTAGGTGCCTCCGGTTTCGTTCAGACCCAGAACGGACTTGTAAATGGACTGTGTGTCTGACATTGGATTTTAGTCCGTGTGATTGATCTCTATTAAATATATATCTGTTTGGCGGCGGAGGATTTATTCTCTTGCTTAACGCCCTTCTCTGAGACGTACGAGCTCAGGGGTTATATATTGATGGGTATCAAACGCATGGACTGAATTGCCTGTGTGGCATGCCTAAGTGGCAATTGATCGAGGCTTCTGTTGAAAAGCAAAGTCTTGTGGTGATGATCAAAGCACGGCCTTTGTGGCGTAGCTTTGTGTAACGTTTACCTCGCGTGTTTCACACGCGGTATGAACCAAAAACGGGAGACGGACCTCAGGGAGGACTTGCGTTTCTCTCTAGTTAGAAGTGGCGTCAGTGGTTTTACACGCCCTGACGCGTTTGACTTATGTGGTTGTTGCTGTTGCGAGGCGCCTCGGTTATATCGGTTTCGGCCGATGCATTCTGGTCGGCAGACGGACCAGACTTACACCCCATAGGGTGGGGAGACGTAGTGTTCAGGGTTTAAGTTTAATCCACATCGGTGGACCGGCCCTGTCGTTCCAAGGCTTAACTGAGTACTTGCCTGTGGCTCGGGCTAGAGAGTCACGAATCGGTTGAGGACTATCTTTTGCCTCGGTTCATAGACGGAAATCCAATTTCCAAATACGTGACATTTGCGGTTTTAATTGTAGAACCTAGTATGGTGACATAGTGGGATGAGGCGCTCATGCCGCCTATGATTGATACCTATGATTTGAAGTTGTTTTATACACTATGCACTTATAATAGTATCAAATGATTTGTTTTCAACGTATCAAGCATTATTGGCTATTATAAGGTAAAAACCCTATCCTCCGGCTTGCGATTGCATTGTGTGATGGGAACTGGGTCTTATAATAGCTTCATTTTTCTTTTTTTTAGCATTGCGCTGTTTGTTTTATGCACTGGTATTCTTGGGAGGAAACCCGTTCCGTGTTATACGGCGTGGTCCCTTGATTTACCGAACTTTAAAATAAAGAATTATAACTGTTTTAGTTCTCACACCAGTCCCATGACTGACCTGGAGTTTATTGTTTTAACCTAAACTCTGGGTGCCCTTATTTTGACACGGGAAGCTAGTAGTTTTGGTTTTTGCAGATTTATATTCACAGGATCCTGGTTTACAGCTGGAACGATATCCGGAAAGCTTTGTATCCGTATATCTCATTCTAGTTGTGTATTGTATTATTTTCCGCTGCTATGTATTTAGATGTAATTTAAATCTCTGATATTTCTGTGTAATATTCATTCATACTCTGTATATTCTTGTAATCTGATGCATTGTTGTAATATACAGTGAAACGTTCTTTTATATGAGTTCAGTTGTGGCTTGTTCTCGAACTATCCGACGCTTTCCTTTACGGGGAAGTTACGGGTCTTTACAAGTATGTAGATCTATTCTATGTGATCTAAAATTATCATGTTAGGTCTATCCTATGTGATCTAAAATTGTCACCTCATGATTCATGTTAGATCTATCCTATGTGATTTAAAATTGTCACCTCATGATTCATGTTAGATCTATCCTATGTGATTTAAAATTGTTACCTTATGATTCATGTTAGATCTATCCTATGTGATCTAAAATTGTCACCTTATGATTCATGTTAGATCTATCCTATATTATTTAATTTTATCACTTTATGATCATGTTTTATGCTAGATCTACTTTATGATCATGTTTTATGCTAGATCTATTTTATGATCATATCTAATGCCATGATAGATCTATTTCTCGAGATCCAATTCAATTGTAATTGTCCTAGTATGTTATTTTTGTTTCATTTGGATAGATCAAATCATTTATGTGAACCAAGAACATATGCCACCTTGAATCAATTAGGATTGGGTCCACACCTTTATCTTAATTATAACCTCTATGATGTGGATTTGGGTAGATCTATTTATAAGCCTGTAGATCTAAACCTTTATTTATGATTAGATCTAATTTAATCTATTAGATCTAGAGCATGCAGACATTTTTATATAGATCTAAAGCAATATTTATGTTAGATCCCGTAATGATGATGATTACATGTTCATGAAAATATGTATGTTCACCTTGACATGATGTTAATTACATGTCTATTCACTTTGTTATCATATTATGCCAATATATGTTGAAACTATCACCTTTATCATATTCCCTTTTTCATTGTTATGGCTAGACTACTTATTAGCCTAGATGCCACCAAAATATGTGTGAATATGTTAGTGAAGGAAACAGGGGAAAAGGGATTTATAATTAGCATGTAATATTTAAATGAATTGGTATGTAATTCAAATTATTGGGGAAAATAGGTATTGACACCTATAAAAGGAAAGGATTAATTAATTAAAAATTGGCATAATTCAAATATGAACATTTATGGATATGTAATTCAAATTATTGGGCAAACTAGGTATTGACACCTATAAAAGGAAAGGGTTAATTAATTGATTAATTAATTAAAAATGGAATATCTAGTAATTACAATTAGGAATTGTAATTGTACTTATGACATGAGGTTAGGTTGCATTAGTGGTGGAAGTTTGCCCGGACCCGACCGGCATATCCAGTAGCCACTAGTGGTAAACATAATGTGGGAGGTCTAAGTACCTAAATACGAATCATTCTATGACACGAGGTTAGGCCCAACAGTGGAATAAGTCTGTCAGGACCCGACCGGCATATCCAGCATCCACATGTTGTAGGCCTAATGTGGGAGGTCTGGCCCATTATGAAACCATAAATGGACATGGTAAAGAATTGGACTACTAACCTAAAGTTAATCCATAGGGATTATATGAACTTAAATTTAAGCTAAGGGTTAAGTAAACATAGTTGAGGGGTGCGTTAAGTAAATCTGAAGAGGGGATGGGTATTAGGCCCACAAACTTAACCCGTTAAGATTATGTAATTAAAGACACCTGTGGGTATACATAGTTAGTGAAAACCTAGTGGGGGATACAAGACAAAGCGGAGAGCTTGTATCATATTGTGTGGGACCCATTTCAGTCAGTAACCCGAAGTAGGTATCAAACAAAGTATTCCGTACTAACTGGAGAAGGGGCACACTTACTGACTGATTGTAAGAGATCCAAACATGGAGGACGGTGTGGGCGGTGCAAACCGACCGGGCCATGTGCGTGCATGAGCCGGGAAAAGGGGATAAGACGACCGTGACACCTGTAGATATGGTTCTGCACATTATAACGATGAGGGGTTGCCACTTTAGGAAGTGATAACTCCTACTATGGGGCCAGCACAAGGTATCTACAAGGGTTAGGGAGCCAATCGATCAGGGTAATAATTAGGATATATTTGGACGTATACCTAAATAGTTGGAGGGTTCATCGCTTTCTGGATATACTAGTAATAGTGCAAAGAAATTATTAGTGAGGCATGTACACCTTATCTTGTTTACCTTGTCACACTTGCCATTTATGTAGTGATCTCCCTTATCCACTTTATATGCCTATCATGTTACTTTTATTTATCTACTGGCTAAAAGTAACTAGACTCGCCAGACTTATTGTCTACCCCTTTTTGTTTCTCCTTCTTTCTTCCATCCCTCTTTCCCCCAAGGTTCACAAGGAGGAAACACCCAAGCTTAGTTAGGATTCAGATATCATCTTGCTAGGAGCTATTGCTGAAGTATGGCTCAAGTTCTTGTCTCTACTATGGCTTATCTCTTTCATTTGGGGAATTATGTAACACCCCGAAAATTCTATAACTGTGAAATTAACAAATTAAAGTATAATTAATCTGAAATCAAAGAACTAAGGGAAACGGGATACGCCATTGCGTTCGTCTCGGAAAAATACGCGAAATAGAGTCCGAGTTTTCGAAAAACGGAGTCCGTATGAAGAAGATATGGCCTTCGGAAGTTTGAGAATCAAGTTTAAATTCAAACAGAATAAAATAATTAAAAATCGGGCCCAATGGGCCAGGGCGGATAAACACCCACCTAGTCCACCCAGGTCGACTGGGCTGTCGACCTGGGCTACCCATGTCGACAGGGCTGTCGACAGGGGTGTCGACCTGGTCGAGCCCAGCCAACCTGGCTGGCCAGGTCTGTGTTTGGCCGATTTTCTGTGGTCTGCTTTGTCATTAGGGCTAGGTGGCAGGCTCTAATTGGTCTCTCTATCGAATGAATGGCTACGATCAATCCAGGCAACATCAATGGTCCTAATCAGTTCCTAACCTCTATATAAACAACCCTAGACTAAACCCTAATCTATTCATTCAAAAATAAGAACATAGCCGCCATGTTGCTGAGGAACGACTAGGAGTAGCCACCAAATTTGAGAGAGAATTAGGAGGAAAATTCTAAAGCTTAAAGAGACCTAAATCAAATCAATTCAACAAAGGAATTTGCGTCTTCAATCCCTAAACTAGAGAATTCATCAAACCATTGTAAGTAGAGTATTACTTTGGTATGAATAAACAATTGTGTTGATTTGTATGCTTGAATTGTGGCAATAAAGTTATTCATATTTGTGCGTTCTTATCAATTTGAAATATTATATACGCTTGGATATTCTTGAATTATGTTATTCATGTTATAAAGAACTACATGCGGTAGTTCTATGCAAGTATACGTTTGGAATATTTCGCAAATTATGTTGAAGCTACATGTATGTAGTTGATTTAAATTCATGCAAGTTTGGGGTTTTATGCCACCATGATGTATATTTTTGTGCATAAATCATGTTGTAGGTAATTGGAACAAGTTTGGTTATTATCCATATGAAATTATGTTGAGAATTTGGCATTATGTATTAAGCCATGCTTTTGTACTAGAAAACCTATTTGCAAACTTATGAATATGGCTAGGCTATGAATGATATTTGGCATAATTGAAATCCATGATTAAGTCTATCTTGTTTACAAGAATTATATGATGACATATGTGGTACATGGCTAGGTTAGGTTCAAAAAGTCCCTTTTGTAAGTTTACATGACTAAAGTAAGAATCATGATTTCATGTTAGAAATATTTATGCCATGAACAAATTTAACTATACTTATGCCATGCTTATGTTTGACATTATGCCATGTTTATGCTAGAAGTATTTATGCCATGTTTATGTTTGACATTATGCTATACTTATGCTAGAAATATTTATGCCATATGTTTGACATTATGCCTAAATAAAAATATAGGTTCATGTGTCAATAATGATATCTCAATTACAAGTTCACATGCTTTGATTCATGTCACCTATGTTTTATGACCAAAGTATATGTCACTACTATGCAAGTACACCAGTTTCTATTTTGTATTCCCAACGTCATATTGCAAGTTCATACGCTCACCTTCCCCTTTTTGTGTATGTAATCACGCCATAAGCCTCCCCTTTTCGCATGGCTAAATTGGGCTTTAAAAGGCTAAGCCCAACATATATAAACGGACGTGTAAAACGGGGGAAAATAACGTTGGGTTAAAATTAACTAATGAATGAAAATATAAAATAGAAGGGCCCAAATTCAAGTATGGGTTGGACCCATGATTGGTGTAACCTTTACATCATTAACTTAATAATGGGCCGCAAATATTTACATATAAGAAATAAAGAGGAATGACAAAATATGTAAATGTAGAACATACGATGTGTTTAACCCGAGGTTGGATTGAGTTGTGATGTAAACCTGCCCGGAACCACCCGGCTGTCCAGTAGTCACAACAATACCTATCCAATGTGGGAGGTTAAACATGGAGCCCAGCAAGGACCCGAGGTTAGACTGAGTTGTGGCGTAAGACTGCCCGGAACCAACCGACAACAGGCAGCCACAACAATACCTGTCTAATGTGAGAGGTCAGGGCCTTAATAAGACAATTAAGGCTGAGTCAGGATTGTTAGGATTAAGTGAACTAAAGACTTAATCAAAATAGAACATGCTAAACTAAACGGACTGGTGGGGTTAGGTAAGGGAAACACTTAACCAACTTAGCATGTTGGCTAGAGATAGAAAACCTAGTAACGGGGGACCCTTTTCAGCAGTAACCCTAGAAGGTGTATCAGGATACCCTGAAACTAGGCAGGGTGGGGCACGATTACTGGGCTGATTGTAAGAGGTCAAATCGACGGCGGTGGTGTAGCAGTGTAGGTTCTAACGGGGTGCGGGCGTGCACACACTCCAGCACAGAAAAATAAGGCACTGGACACCAGTAGCATACCTTTGCACTCTAAGGTTGTGTCGGGTTGCCACTATGGGACTTGATACACCCCATGGTGGGACCAGCATAGGTAACTACAACATCGGGGGCCGTAAGACACATGTAACTATGCGAGTAGGAGCCGATCATCATAGAATGGATCACATCACCCTGATTATGGGGCGCCAGTTGGAAACTAGTTTATATGGGTTCAGAGATTAACATGGGGTACGATAGTATATTCGACCCTAGACAACTTAACCAAGTTATAGTGTTTGCCCACTTCTTGTTATTACTTATCATACCCAGTTCTTTATTCATAGACAAAATAGTACTAGACTTACTCAGGCTTTATGTCTGACTCTACTGTTCTTTCGTCTTCTTTCTTCCATTTCCCCCCCAGGTCCTCAGGGAGGGAACACAGCAGCTTGACCAACCTCAACATCCAGCTTGAAGAAGAGAAATGTATTGCTTGGACTTTCCTGTTTTGAACTATGGCTTTGGACAATCCACTATGGGACTTTTGCAGTTTATCTATGTTTAATTTATGCTTCTTTAAATAATGTACTCAAGACAGATTATGAAAGTGTTATGTTATGTTTTTTTTGGAAAGGATGTTGTTGTAACATGTATTTGACTTTATGAAATAAAATTTGTTGTTCTTCCGCTGTTTACAAATATGTGTTCTTATATCTGTCTTGTATATCTGTGACTTGTACTTATAAACCTCCACCAAAATTAGGGCATTCCCTTTGAGAGTGACCCTAACGGAGGTGGGGTGTTTCACTTGGTATCAGAGCATAGGTTTACCAGATAAGATAAAAAGTTTTGGAAAATTATTTTCAAAAAGGAAATTTAAAGAAGCATTTTTAAAAGAAAAATATTATTTTATTCTAAAAGGCAAAGTCCACTCCCCAAAGCCATAGGTACTATCTCTTATCCTTCGTTTTGAATCTATCCTTTTTGTTTCAGCATGTCCCAAGAACTTAACTTGCCGGAAGGGGTACCAATACCTGGTTGGTTTAGACGGTTCTTAGAAGCAAGAGCCACTCAGCCAGGTCCTACCATTCCTCCTCCCCCAGCGGAAGGAAATCATCCAGCTGCAGCGACACCTTTTCCTCCACCTCCTCCTCGGGGAAACACGTTTGCTAAGATATGTAAAGATTTTAAAGCTATGGGAGGAAGGGATTTCCATGGAACTGAGTCCTTCGTAGCAGCTAGAAATTGGCTGAAAGAAACTGAGGACCTATTCATCATCTTTGAGGTAGAGGATAGACAAAAAGTACAACTGGCGGTGTGGCTATTGAAGGGCGAGGCTTCCTACTGGTGGGAAGTCACTAATGCTAAAAGACCAGTGGAGACATGGGAGGACTTTAGGGCAAGGTTTGAGACTAAATTTCTCTCAGATGCAGAAAGAAGTTTGCAGTTGGAAAAATTCTTATTTCTTAAGCAAGGGGACAAGACAGTCAGAGAATATGTGAATCAGTTCGATGAGCTGGCTAGGTTTGGGCTTGATCTAGTCAATACCCCGCACAAGAAGGCTCTCCGTTTTGTCAAAGGGTTAAATGAGCCATTACACAGTTTGGCCATGACCCATATACCCATGGGAGCCACGTATGAAAGATTGGTGCAAATGGCATTGCTGAATGAAGAGGATAAGGGCAAGAAGAAAGAGGGTTTGCAGCCCAAGAAGACAGACTTTAAGAAGGGCGGGAAAGGCAACAAAGAGAAGAGGAAGTGCAATTTCTGTGGCAAAGTGGGGCACTTAGTAAAGGACTGCCGGAAAAAGAAGGCCAAGGAGAATGGTGGGTGCTTTTCTTGCGGTGAGACGGGCCATAGGGCTAAGGACTGCCCAAAGAAACGAGGACAGGGGCAGAGGGCTGGATCCACCCCAGGGGCACAGGTTCATGTGCTAGAAGCGCCACCTCTGCAACAGCGAGGTATAAATACTTCTGTAGAAAGTGTAGTTTATCTTTATGATCACCCCGTTCGCACTTTATTTGATTCTGGCGCATCACACTCTTTTATCTCGTCTGCTTTAGTAGAATCTCTGCACCTAAAAACTAGTTTGGTAGAGGACCCCTTAATTGTTTCAAACCCAATTGGGGGCCCAGCTCATTTGTCTATGATCTGTGTGGGATTAAAAATTTCTATTCTAAGTGTAGAATTTCAATGTAGTGCCTTTGTTTTGGGCTTTTCGGGGTATGGTTTGATTTTGGGTATGGATTGGCTAACCAGTAATGGGGCCATCCTTGATTGTGAGAAAAGGGTTGTTAGGCTCCTAACCCAGCTCGGTAATACTTTGGAAATTTCTTGTAATCCCTCGTATGCGGTTATGCTTAGTTATCTTGAATCGCTAGATGCCTCTGTTGAAAATTTGAAATCAGTTAGAGTGGTCCGGGAATATCCGGATGTCTTCGAAGAGGTGAAGGGCTTGCCTCCGAAGCGGGAAATAGACTTCCGCATATATCTTGTAGATAATGCAAAGCCCGTTGCGTTGCCCGTTAGACATATGGCTCCACAGGAAAGGAAAGAGCTCAGTAAACAGATTAAAGAGCTTCTAGAAAAGGGGTTCATTAGGAGGAGCATTTCAGAATGGGGCGCTCCAGTGGTGTTCGCTACAAAGGCGGATGGTTCACTCCGTCTATGTGTTGACTATAGGGAGCTCAACAAGCTAACGAAAAAGAATAGGCACCCTCTCCCTAGAATTGACGATTTATTTGACCAGCTTGTAGGAGCGTCTGTTTTCTCCCAACTCGATTTAGCAACCGGTTTTCATCAGCTAAGGGTGGCTGAAGATAGCATCGATAAAACGGCGTTCAGAACCCCAGACGGTTTCTTTGAATGGCTTGTCATGCCTTTCGGCTTGACAAATGCACCTGCTTACTTCGTGGACCTGATGAGTAGGGTATTTAGAGATTTCCTCAACAAATTCGTAGTGGTCTTCGTAGATGATATCCTTATCTTCTCAAAGAGTGAAGAGGAACATGCTCAACACTTAAGGGCAATCATGGAAACTTTGCGAGTCCATCAACTAAAAGCCAAATTCTCCAAATGCCACTTTTGGAGAGAAGAGGTGAGGTTCCTTGGGCACATAGTATCCAAACAAGGGTTAGCAGTGGACCCTGCTAAGGTAGTAGCGGTACAGGATTGGAAGACACCAAGGAATGCAACTGAGGTTCGAAGCTTTCTAGGACTAGCAGGTTTCTATCGAAAGTTCATAAGGGATTTTGCGAAAATCTCAGCTCCGCTCACGAAATTGACTAAGAAGAATCTAGTGTTCAATTGGGATTTGGATTGCGAGTCTGCTTTCCAACGACTGAAAAGGGCTCTCACAACAGCCCCAGTTTTGACGCTGCCGGATGGGAGCAAGATGTTCACTGTTTATACGGATGCATGTGGGACAGGGCTAGGCGCCGTCTTAATGCAAGAAGGAAGGGTAGTAGCTTGTGGCGGGAGGCAGTTGAAAGCGCACGAAAAGAACTACCCAACCCACGATCTTGAGTTAGCCGCCATCGTCTTTGCACTCAAGTCTTGGCGACACTATCTCCTAGGTGAGAAGTTCGAACTTTACACTGACCATAAATCGTTGAAATATCTTTTCTCGCAGAAGGATCTTAACTTGAGGCAACAAAGATGGATGGAGTTTCTTGCCTCGTACGATTTCGAAATCTCCTATACTCCGGGCAAAGGCAACGTAGTGGCAGATGCGTTGAGCCGAAAGAAATTGACCCTAAGCCCGTTGTTTGTTGAAAGACAAAGCCTAGAGTTTATAGCCAGCTTCGACTTTAGGCCTTCCTCCGATTTCATACCGGGCTTGCTAGCATCTCTCGAAGTGCGCCCAACTTTAGTGGATTCAGTAGGGACAGCACAACGCGAAGACCCTCAGCTTGTGGAAATAATTGATAGGCTAATTAGGGGTGAGACTTCAAGTCTCCTCAACAGATACTCCATCGACGATAGGGGTTTGCTAAGGCGAGACGGAAGACTATGCGTCCCACAGACAAAAGATTTAGTAAAGAAGGTTCTAGAGGAAGCACATCACTCCAAGATGACGATACACCCAGGCGGAGATAAAATGTACAAAGACATAAAAAGGACTTTCTTCTGGAACGGCATGAAAAAGGACGTGGCAGAGTTCGTTTCTAAGTGCATGGTGTGCCAACGAGTTAAGGCGGAACAGAAAAAGCCTGGCGGACTGCTACATCCTCTGGAGGTCCCGCAGTGGAAGTGGGATAGCATCTCAATGGACTTCATCGATGGGCTGCCTAGGTCTAGGAGACGCAACACTAGCATTTGGGTAATAGTGTATAGGCTTACTAAAAGCGCCCACTTTTTACCTGTCAAAAGTAAAAGAACTGCCTCATCCCTAGCATCACTTTACCTTAAGGAAATCGTTCGACTCCATGGAATACCATCTAGCATTGTTAGTGACCGAGACCCCATCTTCACCAGTGAGTTTTGGCGGAGTCTGCAAGAAGCAGTAGGAACGCAGTTATGCTTGAGCATAGCCTATCATCCCCAAACCGACGGCCAAACAGAGAGAGTGAACAGAGTTTTGGAAGACCTTTTAAGGCTATGCGTCCTTGACTTCGGAGGGACATGGGAAGACCACCTTCCTTTGGTGGAATTTGCCTACAACAACAGCTATCAAGCAACCATCGGAATGGCGCCCTTCGAAGCTTTATATGGAAGACCGTGCCGATCACCCACTTGTTGGTGGGAGTCTACTGATAAGCTCATACTTGGACCAGATATGATCCGAGAGACTTCAGAGAAAGTAGACTTAATACGTAGAAGGATGAAGACGGCCCAAGACAGACAAAAGTCCTATGCCGACAAGAGGAGGACCGACCTTGAATTCGAGGTTGGAGACAGAGTTTTTCTCAAGGTATCACCGCTAAGAAACGTTATTCGCTTTGGAACCACAGGAAAGCTAGCACCAAGGTTCATAGGGCCATTCCCTATCATCGAGAAAATTGGGAAAATGGCCTATAGATTAGAGCTACCCGAGAAGTTGGCTGGAGTCCACAACGTTTTTCACGTTTCACATCTCCGAAAATGTCTACATGAGTCTGCTGAAGTGGTAGAGCCAAATATACTCGAAGAGGCCGAAGTGGAACGCGAAGAAACCATAAGAAAAGTTCCAACCCGCATATTAGGAACGGAAGTGAAGAAGCTACACAACCGCGAAGTCAAGCTCGTCAAAGTCCAGTGGAGCGACGCCGTGGGAGACGCGACTTGGGAAAATGAAGCTAGAATCCGTACAGCCTACCCTTTTCTGTTCGAGGGTACATCCTTGATCTTTCCTTTTCCTTAAGTTGCGCTTTTATCTATCTTTTTAGGTATCTTTCCTCGACCTTATCTTTTAGGTAGAATCTTTTTGGATGAAAACATGTAGTTGAAACATGTTATGGATGATGGTTGCAAGTGGTTGCAAGTGATTGCTAGTGGTTGCTCGTGGTTGCATATACACACACAATCTAGGTTTTAGATCGGCTCAGTCACTTCATATTGCATATGCATATATGTTTGCATTCGTATATGGTTGAACTTTAATGTGTTGTCATGTGGATGCTGCATTTGTACTGAATGATTGTGCACTCATGTAGAATCATGAATAGGAAAATTTGCATACATAATGGATTCATGGCACTTACATAATTCGCATTAAGGAGGTCAACTGAATCAGTAGACTGCCTGATTTTGCATTAGATAAGTACATGTACACACACACTTTGCATATGATCATGAAGCATTAGAAGTCTGTTAAGGACAATGGATGCTCGTGTTTGATGGATGAGTAGATGGATGATTGGATGTTAGGATATACATTCCTCCTAACTTGAAGATTTCGGGGACGAAATCCTTTTAAGTGGGGGAGAATGTAACACCCCGAAAATTCTATAACTGTGAAATTAACAAATTAAAGTATAATTAATCTGAAATCAAAGAACTAAGGGAAACGGGATACGCCATTGCGTTCGTCTCGGAAAAATACGCGAAATAGAGTCCGAGTTTTCGAAAAACGGAGTCCGTATGAAGAAGATATGGCCTTCGGAAGTTTGAGAATCAAGTTTAAATTCAAACAGAATAAAATAATTAAAAATCGGGCCCAATGGGCCAGGGCGGATAAACACCCACCTAGGCCACCCAGGTCGACTGGGCTGTCGACCTGGGCTACCCATGTCGACAGGGCTGTCGACAGCCCTGTCGACAGGGGTGTCGACCTGGTCGAGCCCAGCCAACCTGGCTGGCCAGGTCTGTGTTTGGCCGATTTTCTGTTGTCTGCTTTGTCATTAGGGCTAGGTGGCAGGCTCTAATTGGTCTCTCTATCGAATGAATGGCTACGATCAATCCAGGCAACATCAATGGTCCTAATCAGTTCCTAACCTCTATATAAACAACCCTAGACTAAACCCTAATCTATTCATTCAAAAATAAGAACATAGCCGCCATGTTGCTGAGGATCGACTAGGAGTAGCCACCAAATTTGAGAGAGAATTAGGAGGAAAATTCTAAAGCTTAAAGAGACCTAAATCAAATCAATTCAACAAAGGAATTTGCGTCTTCAATCCCTAAACTAGAGAATTCATCAAACCATTGTAAGTAGAGTATTACTTTGGTATGAATAAACAATTGTGTTGATTTGTATGCTTGAATTGTGGCAATAAAGTTATTCATATTTGTGCGTTCTTATCAATTTGAAATATTATATACGCTTGGATATTCTTGAATTATGTTATTCATGTTATAAAGAACTACATGCGGTAGTTCTATGCAAGTATACGTTTGGAATATTTCGCAAATTATGTTGACATGTATGTAGTTGATTTAAATTCATGCAAGTTTGGGGTTTTATGCCACCATGATGTATATTTTTGTGCATAAATCATGTTGTAGGTAATTGGAACAAGTTTGGTTATTATCCATATGAAATTATGTTGAGAATTTGGCATTATGTATTAAGCCATGCTTTTGTACTAGAAAACCTATTTGCAAACTTATGAATATGGCTAGGCTATGAATGATATTTGGCATAATTGAAATCCATGATTAAGTCTATCTTGTTTACAAGAATTATATGATGACATATGTGGTACATGGCTAGGTTAGGTTCAAAAAGTCCCTTTTGTAAGTTTACATGACTAAAGTAAGAATCATGATTTCATGTTAGAAATATTTATGCCATGAACAAATTTAACTATACTTATGCCATGCTTATGTTTGACATTATGCCATGTTTATGCTAGAAGTATTTATGCCATGTTTATGTTTGACATTATGCTATACTTATGCTAGAAATATTTATGCCATATGTTTGACATTATGCCTAAATAAAAATATAGGTTCATGTGTCAATAATGATATCTCAATTACAAGTTCACATGCTTTGATTCATGTCACCTATGTTTTATGACCAAAGTATATGTCACTACTATGCAAGTACACCAGTTTCTATTTTGTATTCCCAACGTCATATTGCAAGTTCATACGCTCACCTTCCCCTTTTTGTGTATGTAATCACGCCATAAGCCTCCCCTTTTCGCATGGCTAAATTGGGCTTTAAAAGGCTAAGCCCAATATATATAAACGGACGTGTAAAACGGGGGAAAATAACGTTGGGTTAAAATTAACTAATGAATGAAAATATAAAATAGAAGGGCCCAAATTCAAGTATGGGTTGGGCCCATGATTGGTGTAACCTTTACACCATTAACTTAATAATGGGTCGCAAATATTTACATATAAGAAATAAAGAGGAATGACAAAATATGTAAATGTAGAACATACGATGTGTTTAACCCGAGGTTGGATTGAGTTGTGATGTAAACCTGCCCGGAACCGCCCGGCTGTCCAGTAGTCACAACAATACCTATCCAATGTGGGAGGTTAAACATGGAGCCCAGCAAGGACCCGAGGTTAGACTGAGTTGTGGCGTAAGACTGCCCGGAACCAACCGGCAACAGGCAGCCACAACAATACCTGTCTAATGTGAGAGGTCAGGGCCTTAATAAGACAATTAAGGCTGAGTCAGGATTGTTAGGATTAAGCGAACTAAAGACTTAATCAAAATGGAACATGCTAAACTAAACGGATTGGTGGGGTTAGGTTAGGGAAACACTTAACCAACTTAGCATGTTGGCTAGAGATAGAAAACCTAGTAACGGGGGACCCTTTTCAGCAGTAACCCTAGAAGGTGTATCAGGATACCCTGAAACTAGGCAGGGTGGGGCACGATTACTGGGCTGATTGTAAGAGGTCAAATCGATGGCGGTGGTGTAGCAGTGTAGGTTCTAACGGGGTGCGGGCGTGCACACACTCCGGCACAGAAAAATAAGGCACTGGACACCAGTAGCATACCTTTGCACTCTAAGGTTGTGTCGGGTTGCCACTATGGGACTTGATACACCCCATGGTGGGACCAGCATAGGTAACTACAACATCGGGGGCCGTAAGACACATGTAACTATGCGAGTAGGAGCCGATCATCATAGAATGGATCACATCACCCTGATTATGGGACGCCAGTTGGAAACTAGTTTATATGGGTTCAGAGATTAACATGGGGTACGATAGTATATTCGACCCTGGACAACTTAACCAAGTTATAGTGTTTGCCCACTTCTTGTTATTACTTATCATACCCAGTTCTTTATTCATAGACAAAATAGTACTAGACTTACTCAGGCTTTATGTCTGACTCTACTGTTCTTTCGTCTTCTTTCTTCCGTTTCCCCCCCCCCCCCAGGTCCTCAGGGAGGGAACACAGCAGCTTGACCAACCTCAACATCCAGCTTGAAGAATAGAAATGTATTGCTTGGACTTTCCTGTTTTGAACTATGGCTTTGGACAATCCACTATGGGGCTTTTGCAGTTTATCTATGTTTTATTTATGCTTCTTTAAATAATGTACTCAAGACAGATTATGAAAGTGTTATGTTATGTTTTTTTTTGGAAAGGATGTTGTTGTAACATGTATTTGACTTTATGAAATAAAATTTGTTGTTCTTCCGCTGTTTACAAATATGTGTTCTTATATCTGTCTTGTATATCTGTGACTTGTACTTATAAACCTCCACCAAAATTAGGGCATTCCCTTTGAGAGTGACCCTAACGGAGGTGGGGTGTTTCAAATTATGCTTTTTATTTACTTATATACTCTGATGATGCAAGATAGAAGTTATTTTGTTGTAATGGTTTTTGTAACTTATGAAATTATGGACCACAGTATTTATATTGAAAAATAAATAAATTTCCGCTGCTATCTTATTTATATCTTTCTTGTAATTATTCTGTGTTTGATTACCTATAACGCTTCACGGAACTTAATGCATTCCCTTAATGAGTTACATTAACGGACGTGGGATGTCACTGTCATTGTTCTTTTTAGCGTTCTTCTTATATCTTATTTTCATGTTCGTTGCAATATTTTATTTTTAAGATATATTTTTCATCTTAAATCCGTTTCGTGCAAACCATAAGTCTAAATTGATCAGAAAATCGCCATAGACACAATTATGCTAATTCCGTGACCAAATTCTGAATGCTTTTCATATTTTATTTTATTATTTAATTTAAAAATGTGGGGTGTTACATTGTCCCACCCTTAACAAATTTCATCCCCGAAATATGGTAAGGGTAACATTAAGTAATTCTTCGCATAATTTGCAACCATGATGTGTACATACAATTTTGCAACCATTTGTGCACTTATGCAAAGTGTAACTCAACATAATAATACATGAATAAAATGAATGCCTAAGCGGTACCTCCTATATGAATTCAAATTTTTCTTGAAAATGTTTTCAAAAACATGATGCACACATCCTAAATATACTGGCAATTTCTATATGAATGCAATATTTTGAAAATCATAATACTTTTTCATCCAAATTTTCCTAGACTCTTACAGAGAAAGAATGTAGGTCTTCCTATTTTTGCATCCAAACCCCACCAAACAACTTTAAATTTGTGAATTACAGAAAAGTCTAATTTTCTGAATTCGGTTTATAACGCTATAAAAAGATGGAAAACAGAAAACTTTACTTTTTCCATTTTTCTTTTATGTACCTTTCCTAACTGTACTTGGATTTTTAAGCAACTATTATACAAAGATTTCCTATCTTCCTACCCAAGCACAGTTTAGATAAGAAAATTTTCTTTTCCAACATACTTTGGAAAAATCCATTTTTGTTTTTAATTCTTAGTTTTTCTCAATTATTATATTTGTTTCTTTATTTCCACAATTGTAATTATTTATTTATTTTCCTTTAGTTATGTCATTACATTTTCTAAGCTTATTTAACTTAATCCACAGATCTAAGTTTAATTTTAATAAGCCTTCTAATTTTTTCAAAACTAAAGTAGGAAAACAAAAACACTATACAACTACTACCAAGGGCTAAGAATCCAAGGACCATGTTCCTAGTGACAAAGAGAAGTCCAAACCACCGGATCTAAAAACTTGCTTGCCCACTACCATCTATTTGTCAAAACTAGTTCTTGTTGTGTACTGTCTTTTCCAAGCAACAACCTATGTTCTATAGTGCCTGTGCACTCTATGGAAATTCATTGTTATTCCAAAACAATTCTTGCTATCTAGTTATAGCCTCATAAATTATCTCCGTCTTTCTTAGGTACTATTCCTTATCTACTCCATAATTTAAAAACATGGTTTGGCCTTATCATTTCATTTTCCTTCCAAAATTTAAAGCTTAAAAACTTTATTTTCTTCATTAAGACTTATTTTTAACAAACCATAAAAATATGACATCTCATGAAAAACAGAAAACCTCTTTTTTTTCTCAAATCATAAAAACTAGAGTAGACAAGGACAACTATTTCTTAATTAATTTCGAAACAGTTCATTATTATTACACTAGTTCAATTACTTGCAAGTATGCGCAAACATCTATCCTATTCTAAACTTTTACAACTTATTTTATTCGCCCATCAAAATTTATGTCAAAACGACTCTAAAAAATCATTGTCAAAAAATATAGATTTTCAAAATTTTCTTTATCGAAAATTTTAGTTTTTGACAAAAAAATATAGTCTTTTCTTTGTTTTTATATTTAATTCTTTCATACTTTAAGACTACTGAGTTATACATGTTCTTTAATGTTCACATTTTCTGAAAGAATTGAATTTTTACAAAAATTTCATAATAAATCACCGTTCCCAGGTATACCCCTAAAACCCAACATGTACTTCTCAAATATGTTACTTACATTTTTTTTTTAAATTGCAAACCTTTAAGGTCAAAACTTAAAAACCACTGTAAACTATTACCCAAAAGCTTTTAAAATTTCAAGTTATTAAAAGTTAACAATGTGGTAAGACTCAAAGTGAGTCTCTAACATACTTAGACCTTCCTCAATATTCTCACAAAGTGATTTCTCTCAAATATATATATATATATATATATATATATATATATATATATATATATATTCCTAATCCATTTGTTTTCCTTTTTAACCTTTCCCAATTTATAAGCCTTTTCTGCCATACCCATTAGTTCGAAATACTAACATATAGGATCCATCTTTTCTATTATAGAGAACATTGAACACTTTTCACCCAAACACCTAAGGGTCTCGAATTTCCATAACTATTCCTTTAATGTACATAACTGATATCCCAATTCTATCCATAGGCCTCTCTTCCTATTTAGTGGGTTCCTTTTATGGATCTAGGTGTATATATACAATATATTTATATTTTAAAAATACAAATACATTCACTCAATACCTATACAGGAATCCTAAACCTAAGCACTGATACCAGATGTAATAACACAAATTTTGATAGATAGAATAATTCAAAAATCCCAATCTATCGAAGTTCAAGTCGGCTTGTCTAGTATCCTGCAGAAAAGACATAGATAATAAATATATCAGAGCCCAATAAACATCTCATAGCGGAATGAACAAAATATAATATAATCAAATATAGCCTTACAAAAGTAATAATACTGCCTAACCAGTAGCCAAAGCTATTCTATCTCTGCCACAAACCAAACCTACAAGCGTGTTATGAGGAGGGGGTCTGAACACAAAAGTTCTAGTGACTAGACAAATTATACATTTTGAAATAATCCTACATATATTGTTTGTTTATGTTTTATAATTTATTAGCTTGTTTGAGTTAACATCACTCAAGGCTCTATACTCACGTCGTACCCATCTACATCCCAGTAGATTAAGCTAACATAATATATATGTAGCTACCACAACATATCAAGGTACTTCCCATAGTACCCTCCTCACACGGTCTCCATCGTCAAGCAACTAAAGTGTGTATCCTACGCCAAACGACGTACCGAAATCCAACAATAACGCCACGTTACCACACAGAACCCTCCTCACTATGACACACAAGCCTATGGAGTAATGCCCTTACATCTACGATGCACCACCCGGTGCATGTACCTAGACCCTCACACGTACGTACTGCCTACTATATCCCAAGTCCGGCAATTGGGCAGCATCCATGCACATAACTCGGTTGGGAGCCTTTCAATATCTGTATAGGGCCACCTTTAAGGGCCTACAATACAGATTTCCATTTTGGTCTGTTTTTTCACGTTGGCTATGGCCCCACCCAGGCCCTTCCCTCAACTAGTGAAACACTACATCAAGAGCTAATGACGTGCCCCTAACAACCAATCTAGCATCCAATTTGGCGTTTCACTCAACCACTTTGCTTCGATAGTTAAAGGTCAATTGTATTTTGGTTTAGCTCTAGTCTTTTCGCATCCCACTAACTACTGGTGATAGGTACCAGACGATTACTATCCTGTATTAGTCTTGACCCGATCTTCTTCCGAGGCAATCGCCAAATCACCCAACACCATCTGCCATTGTCTTCTGACTACCAAGCTACAGTTGTAGTCAAGGTATATCACCGAGCGGTATAGCATAGACCCCACCTTTGCGAGTACATCCTGAGCATGTACCGCAACAGTGGACCACCATGAAGTACCCTACCATGTCCCTCGGAAGCAGCGTTCTTCCCTCCGGTCCCACTAAGAAATCAAGCCGCATGTCGAGCTGAATAATCAAGTGGACGTGTTCCTCCCGTGTCTCTAGACACCCCGATGATCTACCCGGTTGAGTTCTTCACCATCGTTCATGCGGACTGGTCCAAGCGCATCACGCAAACGTATTATTAAACCCTATGTTAATATTTTAATTGCGCTTACTTTAACCACAATAATTTGTAACCTTTTACCATGGATTGTAACTAATGAAAGTAATCTACAACTCCTTTATATTACCGTCTCATTTATGTTCAATTACATGTTTACAAGTTCCAATAACATGTTCTGCTTAATATATAATTAAGTATATCATATTTTAATCCACATGTTTTCTGTTAACATGTTACTTAATGTATATAATTAAGTACAACTTATTTCATTCAATAAGCCTATATCATTCTTCCTTATTTGATCATAATTCTTGTACTGTCATCACAACCTATTTTTGTTCACTTATTAACTTGGTTCTCTTAATTAAGTTTATCAATAAGTTCCCTTTTATTTATTATAACCCATGCCTACCAATTATATTGCATTCCCATTACTGTAATTAATTATAATAGGTTATATTCCTCATTCATCACATTTTCCCTTTTTAACTAAACTTTCACTGTTGCCACTTCCTTTTCTTTACCGACTTGTACATTTTCACATGTACCATTTATTTTCATTGGTTACTACTAATATCACTTATGAACATAATAGTCATATTTCCCTAAGACATTGACAAACAATGAAGTATCCTTATTTTATTATTCCCCAAAATATCTACTTTTTTGTACCTTAACAGACATTACTAATTTAGTTATTTGTTGTATACATATATTTTAATATATGTTTAGGCACCAGAACTCTCACATTAAGTCGACCACTTGTGGATGCTGGATTTGCCAGGTGGTTCTTGGCAGGCTTCTACCACAAGTTGAACTTAACCTCATGTCTTGGTGCGGCTATCTATACTTTCTCAATTGTTGTAAATTTTTCATGCAAACAAGGCATATCTATTCTTTTTCTATTATTTCTAATTTCACTGTAATTTTCTTTACAATATCCAATTTGTCATTAACAATATTTTCTGTAACATATTCACTTTTATTGTAAATTCCACAATTCCAGTATTGCAGTGATTTTAAATCAGTTAGCAGATTCATAGAATAGATCAATACAACAGTAATATTCTTAGCATAACTGAAAATTAATTATATCGCAATTACCACAACTCAATGTTATTTAACATTCTAAGAATGACATGGAATGTAAACGGTAAACATACCATAATTTAAAAAGGTATAATTTAAATCCACTCACCTTGCAATTTTCCAATCCATGGATCTAATCCAGATTTGTTGTTCCGTGGCATCCCTAACTGAATCTATTATGAAGACAACCATGGATTCACATATCTGATGCCAAAAGAATAGGGAAAGTAAGAGAGAAACGTAAATAAATCAGATTCAAGAACTTACCTCACAATGATCAGAAATTTGTGCACCTATAAGGTAGATTTACATTATCTTCAAATCTTCCATCAAAATTTCCTAAGAGTAATATTATAATTTATGAAAAGATTTGGAGAGGAAGGAGAATGGCATAGCCTAGGCAACATCTCAGAAAATATGAGTTTAGATCTAGGCTTAACTAGTATATTTATAGGTGTACAAGAAAGCCTGGCCCATCGGATTTAACCAAATAAAACCCGAAACGTTTATATCAGAAAACCACGCCATCCAAAAAATAGATATGGAACCGATTAGGTTGACTGCTGTGTCGACCTACTCAGAGGTGGGTCGACCCCCGGGTCGACCCATGGGTCGACCCAGGCAAGTGGGTTCAACCCATTCTGGGTCCAGGAAGATTTTCTGCACCATTTGTTTTACTTATTCTTAACGTTAATTAGTAACGTTAATCACTTATTTCATATAATTCTTCTGGTTTATTATATTCCAATTATAAACTATATTTAAGTTCGAATTTCGAATTTATGCGTGTATATGTGCATACAATCTTTCAATTCCTTGCCCGCCAATAGCTGCAATCAATGGCACTTTGTTTTAGTTCTTTAAATGCAATCTAATTTCAAAGGCAACTTATTTCTCGTCCATTTTTCCTTTATTATGCATTAATTATTTTCCTACTCTTAACTTGAACTTTTTATTTCAACATTTGAATTCATACGTGTGTGTGTATATATATATATGTGTGTGTGTGTGTGTGTATACATACGTGCAAATTTTATTCCTTTTTCATAATTCAACCCATTAGTCGTCATTAATTTCTTACCTATTTTCATTTATTTCTCTTTCGTACGTATATATTATTTCACACATATGCATATATTTACATACACATGTATACATATATTTTATACTCAATTTTATGTATAATTTTCCCTATGTGTGCATTTATACATATTTTCCTCTTAGAATATGTACTATTTTAGTCGTTCTGCAATTATCACAACTTGAAATTATATAATATGTATTATTTCATGTTCGTTGAAATATTTTATTTTAAAGATACCTTTTTCATCTTAAATCTATTTCCTGCAAACCATATGTCTAAATTGATCAGAAAATCACCACAGATGCAATGACACTAATTCCGTGGTCAAATTATGAATGCTTTCCAAATTTTATTTTATTATTTAATTTAAAAATGCAGGGTGTTACAATAGCGTAAATAAACAATACCTATAAAATACTAAAGCTTCCTCCTCTAAGCTCTTTCAAGTGTATCTGTAAAATCCCGACTACTTGACTGCCATACAAAATTGGGCATCCAAAAGTTTAGGGTAACACAAAATAAATTCTAGGTCACTCATAGGATTGGTGAGAATAAACTCCAACCACTTGGTTTAACTTTTAAAAATCCTTTTAAAAGAAAGGATAATTGTAAGACCGATCAACACATAAATACATATGGTATTTTACCTTATGATAACCCAGTACATTCTTTGAATACATACTATTATGGTATTATAATAGTGTCTAAATCAAGTAAATAATAATATAGCGGAATGCTTGCATCTCACGCTCCACATACATAATATACAATTAAAACCGCGAGCTCTTATTGCAGAATGGATTCCAACTATGGCAAGGTATGAGACCATTCTCTGATAGTGTATCTCTAGAGAAGAATACACTAGGTTCAACAAGAACATCTTGCAACCCGGCTAAACATGACCAGCAACTCACTTCGCTTGAGTGTTCCAAATGTATGTCCCCAATAGTTTGGATCAGCAACCGTTACTGAAAGCATATAGCAGCGTTAGAATAAAGAAGCAAATGGGTTTTTTATAGATCAGGCGACCGTTACTAAAAAAATGTATATGTAATAAAATTATGGTAAAGAAGTTATTTAACCCATTAAAGTAAAGTTGACGAACATGTATAGTAAGAGGTTGAAATCGAGTAGTTAAAGCACAACTTGGAATTCATATTAGTACAGATAGACGTTTTTCCTCTACTGTGTTCACTTACATGTACAAGAAACCTCACTCTCATTCAAGCTGCATTGGCAACTTATTTACAGACCAACAAGCTACTATCATGTCATGCTTCTGGTGTTCGTATTCGATTTATTGGTTGCATACTTTACAATCTTTCCTTGCATTGTGTAATTTTAAAACCGATTACTAAAAGCAAACTTCTTCGTTTTAAAGTTTTGTACTCAGGATTTATCATGTCATCATTAGACTTATACATGCTATGCTTTCTAGATCTTTTTTACTTCACAAATAACAAATTATTACAAGTAACATTCAAAATTTTAAGATATCATACGTCATTTTTTTAATATAAAAGATAACATAATTTTTTTTAGCATTATATAGTAATATTATGTACTAACATAGGGGGTTTAACTGTCTCAGCTTTGATATTTAATTCTTCATTTAAATTAACTAGCAAGTAATTTTCATCACTTAGGCTTATTATATGTTAGTGCCCAATAAACTAAAATCCTTGGCTTGGTTGTGGTACGACTAGGAATATTGACCATTGTAACAACCCGTATTTCGATAGCATGATTAAGACGAGAATCAAGGCAGAATTTAAAATTAAATTCTGAATCAAGTTAAACGGGCTATGCCATTGCGTTCGTCTCGGAAAAATACGCGAAATAGAGTCCGAGTTTTCGAAAATCGGAGTCCGTATGACCCGATTAAGGCCCAACGAAGTTTTCAGAAAATTTCTAAGTAAAAAACAGATTTCAAATTCAAACTTGAATTTGGGAAATTGGGCCAGTTGGGCCAGGCGGGAAAAATTCCTGCCACAGTACCCAAGTCGACAGCCCTGTCGACTTGGGAGTCGACTTGGTCTGACCAAGTCGACAGCCCTGTCGACTTGGCTGTCGACTTGGCTCAGACGAGCAGTCTTGCCTGACGCACCTGTTTCTATCTTGGTTAGGTTTTTGGGCCTGGTTTGAGATCTGACGGTTCAGGTTGGTCCTAGGGTTAATCTAAGGGTCCTAACTAGCCTAATCTTCTATAAATAAGCCCCTAACCCTACCCCTAAACCCTCATTATTCACTCATGTAACTAAGTTATGGCAAAATTTCTACTCTCATGGCCTCCACTTAACTATCCTAGCCTCCACTTCATTTCTATGAGAGGTTTCATGATCATGAGAGTGTTAGAGAGTCCCTGTGGTAGTATGAGAGCTTCTCAAGTTGATTTCAAGGTAAAAGCTTTGATCTTTGTTCATAAAGATGGTGTTTTTGTTGATTTGGAGCATCCATCTTTGGGTTTTTGGATGATGGCATGCATAGGCTTCATCACAAGCTTTAGTTTAATCGATTTAGGCCTTCATAGCAATGTAAGCCCTTTTCCTACTCTTAGATATTAACTATGAAGTTAAATGTTCATGTTGCAAATTTGGGCTTGATCATTGAGTATGATTTATGCTATCATGTCATGCAAGTTTACGAAGTCATCATCTTGATCTTATGAGCTAAAAGCTACAACCTTTATGTTGAAAAGTTGCATTATGCAACATGAGAGCCTTCATAATCTTTATGTCAACTTGCATATGAAGACATAACCCTTATATGATGACATATGCGAGTTTCTAGTCATCATTCCATGTCTTTTATCACCATGATTCGCTTATGTGCCGAGTTTGGGTTTATGCATGTTCTTTTTGAGGCTTAAGAATGTAACATGCAAGCTAATGAACACATTTGTGCCTCATTTGCCACCATGATTAACTTGTGGCTTAATATCCATTTTTGTCATGCCTTTGTCAAGTCTCTTCTTCTAGTCCATTACGTTGTTGCGAACGTATATGCGAGTTTAAAAGCGTTGGGGTCACAATATGGGAAAACATAATGAAATGAACATGATTTGGGTAAATGGGAATAAACATGACAACATGTAACGTTAAATATGACATGTGTTTATACTTGAAAACATGACTTGAAATATAACATGGAAGTTGACATGTAAGTATGCTTGAAAACATAAGCTTGGGAATTTACCTATTAAGTTAGGTCTACCCATTGGGAATTTACCTATTAAGTTAGGTCTACCCAATTGCTTGAAAACTTGAATACGAGCATGACACTAGACTAAACATGAAAGTGGCCAACTCGAGGTTGGGTTGAGTTTGCAACGTAAAACTACCCGGAACCGACCGGCCTAACTAGTAGTTGCAAACAATAGGACCCAATGTGAGAAGTTGGTCATGTTGTGCTTGAACCCGAGGTTAGACCAAGTTGTGGTGTAAAGCTACCCGGAACCGACCGGCTTAACTAGTAACCACAACAAAGTCTAATGTGAGAGGTGAAGGTGCATTAAGTAATTAATGCCACATAATAGGGTTAAGTCAAAATTGGATTAATGACTCTTAACCAAATATGACATGGACAAGTGGGTTAAGTAATTAGATTGGGCTAATGATACTTAACAAAACATGACAAAGTTGGGTAGGTTAAGTAACTTGATTTGCCTAATGACACTTAACCATTTTTATACGACTAGTGGACGGGGTTAAGTTAATCAACACTTAATCAATCCAACACGATAACTTGGTAAGGTTAAGTAAGTTTCCTTAATGACACTTAACCGAAAGATACAGTTAACGGATGGGGCTAAGATTAGACTCAATTAGTCTAAACATGGTAATCGGATGGGGTTAAGTTAACCTAAACTTAATTAATCCCACTTGGTAGTTTAATGGGGTTAAGTTAAACACTTAACCAATCTAACTCGTTAATTTGATGTGGTTAAGTGACCTATACTTAACCGATCTAACCCGTTAATTTGATGTGGTTAAGTGACCTAAACTTAACCAATCTAACTCGTTAATTTATTGAGGTTAAGTTAACCCATACTTAACCAATGTAACGTGAAAACATGATAAGGCTAAGTCACGAATCGCTTGAATACACTTGACCGGTTTGGCTAAGAAATTTGATAGGGTCAAGTTAATATATACTTAACCAACTTGAGCATGGTTTGTAGGGTTAAGTCTTGAACTTGGATACTTAGCCAATTTTGACATGATTTGTAGATGGGCTAAGTCTTGAACTTGGATACTTAGCCAATTTTGACATGATTTGTAGACGGGATTAAGTCATGAACTTAAGTGACACTTAATCTGTTATATAAACCCTAATTCGGAGAATTAGGTGGGTAACCGTAATTAACAACGATAACGGGAATAAGGCTAAGTGGTAAACCTTAGTTGAAGGATAACTAAGTAATGATTCTTAGTCCAGGAAATTTAGACCAGTTCATAGATAGATGAGTAACCCGATACGGTAGGTCATCGTTTAAGTATACGGGTAGGAGCAAGTATCTGGTTTAGATAAAGGCTCTAGCGAACTGGGTAACGAAGCAGCGGCTTCGGGGAACGTGAGGATATTCTTGGGATCCCTCTGTGGGCTACCAGGTAATTGTACTAGGCTCATGAGAGGTTAAGGTCTGCGTTAGAAGAACCAAGAGTATGCCTTGGTTGCTATACGAGCGACCTAAAGACGGGGATGGATAGGGCATAGTCGACGAGACACGGTCGTACCCTAGATAGCATTTTCTCGTCAGGCTACCTTCCATCTTTGGTCAAGCGTGTACGTACGGAAAGGCAGAGAACACCCAATAGACCATAATTGCTATCTAATTATGGGTGCGGTAAGGCTCGGATTGGGGATTGGCCAGTAGTGTGTTCTCGTACAGGATTTATCCTGTCTTGTCTTTCGCTAGTTGAGGGAGGGGTCGCGTGGGACCATAGCCACGTGTAGAAAAACAGACCTTAGCATCTGCATCGGTAGATAAACCGAAAGCTCCCGACCGATTCCTGTATTTCTTGACCTGCCCTGTGACAGGACTCGGATGGCACGATGTGATACATGTGCATACAGTCATGGAAAAACGATTCACGGTGAATGCATGGGAAAAAGGGCGCGGTTGGCGGTTAGCGTAATCCCTAGTGGCCCTAGGTGGCTGAACCCAAACCGAGACACGGAAACGTTCATTAGGTAGCATAATCCCTAGTGGTCCTAGGTGGCATAAATCCTAAGCGAACGCGCGATAGTTCATGGTAAGGAAACATAACTAGATCAAGGGTTGCAGTCCAAAACAACTTCAAGGATAAAACGTTTACATGGGAAAGCCCGTATGGCCTGCGGCAAAGGACTGAACTTATACATGGAAAGAAACATACGAGTTGGGAAAACCTACATATGCTATATATTTGGTTGGCATGGACCATTACATGACATTGGGCAAGGGACATTCATAGTTAACACAATACGTGGGTTGGGATACTAGTACGAGAGGTGCAGAGCAAATATACATGTTAGAACCAGGAGAAATATACATGATAGAAACCGGGGGATGTTATACAGGATAGATACCTTGGGATATTATACTGGATAGAAACCTGATGATGTGATGCCTTGTTTTATCTTGACATCGTAATTTATCATGACACCTTAGTTTACCTGAGTTCAGTAGTTCATCCTGTTATTTTGATTTAGCTTATCTATCTTGTTATCATGCTTATGTTCATCTCAGTTTCTCATGTCAGTTAACTTTACTAGTTTTTATACTAATAGTAGATAGGGCTTACTCAGTCTTTTTGACTGACCCATTTTGTTTCGCCTCTTTTCTTCCGTTCCCCCCCAGGTTACAGGGAGGAAGTGTTGTTGTTTAGTTCAAACTTCTTCTGCTTGAAGGTCATCATGGATGGCTTGGACTTATCTTGGCTATGGCTACTTTACTGTTTTTACTTGGGGAATAATTTATGAAAAAGTCTTTATGCTTCTTTACTATTGCAAGACAGGTTTTGATGTACTCTGATGTAAAAGGCTTTAGACCTTTTTTATTCATGTTATGAAAGTTTGATTTTACTTCCGCTATTTTTATATGTTCTGTCTTGTGATATTTCTGTGCATGTTTACCAATAATGCCCCTCTAAAGCTAGTGCATTCCTTTGCGAGTGACCCTAGCGAAGGCGGGGTGTTACATTTGGTATCAGAGCAGAAGGTTACCAGACTGGGCAAAAGTTTTTAAAGACCTTCTGAAAACTATTTGAAACCCGTTTACAAAGAAGCATTTTTCAAGAAAATTTTCTTTTAAAAGAAAAAGGCTATTCCCCAAAGGCCATTAGCACTATCCTTGTTTCCTTAATTGAATCTCTTCTCCTTTCTTTCCTCCATCTTTAGTCACAGTGGTTTTAACTGCGACTAGTCTTTTCTATCTACGAAAGTGCTTTCCATGCGATGGAGGTGGTTCTCGAGAGACCAGTGGCCGCGTTATAAGAAAGGATGGTGAGAAAGAGGATAAAGGATATGAGCTTAAGGATGAGCAACTTGTTGGTATGGCTCAACCCATAACGAAAAAGTATCTTTGGTATGGTGAAACGGGACGGATAGTTAAGTATTGTAGGACAAGGACAAGATCATCGTGAAGATAATTGTATACCCTCGCTAGAGTACCTGAGTAGGGGGATAACATCCTTGTTGAAGATCTAGTTATTCTTTTCTATCATCCCGCCAAGACTTTGTTTTGATCCCCGCATCATTTAAGTCCGCTTCGGTAGTTGAGTCTCTGCACCTTAAGTACTAGCGTAATAGAGGATCCCATTTTTGTCTCAAAGTCCTATTGGAGAATCAGTCCATTTATACATGACCTGTTTGGATTTGAGAATGTTTATGCCAAGTGTTGAATTTGGAAATAATGCTTATGTTTATAAGCTATGGATGGATTCTAGGGATGAAGTGGTTATCCAGTAGGGGGTGCCACTCTCGGTTTTGATAGGAGGGTAGTTAGACCTTTTGACTAGCCTTGGTAATGCCCTCGAAGTATCGTGTAACCTTTTTGAGGTTCTGTCATGACTAGTTACTTAGAAACCCTTGATGCCTTTATTGGAAATTTGAAGCCCGATCGAGTGGGGTGCGCCGATAAGACGAATGGTTTACTTCATTTATGCATGGGTTATAGAGATCACCCTAGTAAGTGCGCTTGATAACCTGGTTGGCATCTGTTTACTTTCAAGAGAAAGTTCTTCTACGTGGAATACCTTATGGTACGAGGTCCGAGATTCACTAGTGAATTTTGGAAAGCTTGCATGAGATCATGAGTACGCAGTCATGTTTGCGTCAAGTATTCTAGGAAAAGGATAAGTGCAAGTGGAACGAGAGGCGACGAAGAAATGAGTTCCAGCTCATGTTATGGAAACAGGAAATAAGAAGCTACGAAATCGCGAAGTTAAAAGACGGTCAAGGCACAATGGAATTAAGCTCGAGGAAATACGACTTTGATGGTCAAAGACTAGATACGCGCATGATATCTCTTTTTGGGAGTATATCCTTGATCCCTGTTTTCTGTAGAGCTTACTTGTAGGCTATCTTTTGTGGACATCTTCTTGGTCCTATTTTCTGTTACAAACCCCGTAAGAAGTTTGTCTTGTTTATCTTCTCGACCCTGTTTCAGGGAATCCTAGGTAGAACCCTATGGATGTAAACATGTATTTGAAACATGTTATGATTGATATGGTTGCAAGTGGTTGCTCGTGGATGCGCGAATACACATTAGATACTAGCTCGACTCGGTCACATTTCATATTGCATATGCACGAGTATTTATACTTGTTTATGGATGAAATCGAATGTATTATCATGCGGTTGTTGCATATGAATGAATGATTGTGCACGTATATAGTATCTATATGACTAGGACTATTTGCATACATGTTGGATTCATGGCACTATACATATTTTGCATTAGAAAGATTATTCAGGCCAGATCATTAGCATTAGCTAAGGAACATGTACACACACGTTTTGCATATATTCATACAACATTAGAAATCATCTAAGGACAATGGTTGCTTGTGGATGATGTTTTGAGTAGATGGATGATGGATGGTAGGATATGTTCTTCCTAACTTGGAGATTTCGGGGACGAAATCCTAAAAGGTGGGGAGAATGTAAAAACCCGTATTTCGATAGCATGATTAAGATGAGAATCAAGGCAGAATTTAAAATTAAATTCTGAATCAAGTTAAACGGGCTATGCCATTGCGTTCGTCTCGGAAAAATACGCGAAATCGAGTCCGAGTTTTCGAAAATTGGAGTCCGTATGACCCGATTAAGACCCAACGAAGTTTTTAGAAAATTTCTAAGTAAAAAACAGATTTCAAATTCAAACTTGAATTTGGAAAATTGGGCCAGTTGGGCCAGGCGGGAAAAATTCCCGCCACAGTACCCAAGTCGACAGCCCTGTCGACCTGGGAGTCGACTTGGTCTGACCAAGTCGACAGCCCTGTCGACTTGGCTGTCGACTTGGCTCAGACGAGCAGTCTTGCCTGGTGCACCTGTTTCTATCTTGGCTAGGTTTTTGGGCCTGGTTTGAGATCTGACGGTTCAGGTTGGTCCTAGGGTTAATCTAAGGGTCCTAACTAGCCTAATCTTCTATAAATAAGCCCCTAACTGTACCCCTAAACCCTCATTATTCACTCATGTAACTAAACTATGGCAAAATTTCTACTCTCATGGCCTCCACTCAACTATCCTAGCCTCCACTTCATTTCTATGAGAGGTTTCATGATCATGAGAGTGTTAGAGAGTCCCTATGGTAGTATGAGAGCTTCTCAAGTTTATTTCAAGGCAAAAGCTTTGATCTTTGTTCATAAAGATGGTGTTTTTGTTGATTTGGAGCATCCATCTTTGGGTTTTTGGATGATGGCATGCATAGGCTTCATCACAAGCTTTAGTTTAATCGATTTAGGCCTTCATAGCAATGTAAGCCCTTTTCCTACTCTTAGATATTAACTATGAAGTTAAATGTTCATGTTGCAAATTTGGGTTTGATCATTGAGTATGATTTATGCTATCATGTCATGCAAGTTTACGAAGTCATCATCTTGATCTTATGAGCTAAAAGCTACAACCTTTATGTTGAAAAGTTGCATTATGCAACATGAAAGCCTTCATAATCTTTATGTCAACTTGCATATGAAGACATAACCCTTATATGATGACATATGCGAGTTTCTAGTCATCATTCCATGTCTTTTGTCACCATGATTCGCTTATGTGCCGAGTTTGGGTTTATGCATGTTCTTTTTGAGGCTTAAGAATGTAACATGCAAGCTAATGAACACATTTGTGCCTCATTTGCCACCATGATTAACTTGTGGCTTAATATCCATTTTTGTCATGCCTTTGTCAAGTCTCTTCTTCTAGTCCATTACGTTGTTGCGAACGTATATGCGAGTTTAAAAGCGTTGGGGTCACAATATGGGAAAACATAATGAAATGAACATGATTTGGGTAAATGGGAATAAACATGACAACATGTAACGTTAAATATGACATGTGTTTATACTTGAAAACATGACTTGAAATATAACATGGAAGTTGACATGTAAGTATGCTTGAAAACATAAGCTTGGGAATTTACCTATTAAGTTAGGTCTACCCATTGGGAATTTACCTATTAAGTTAGGTCTACCCAATTGCTTGAAAACTTGAATACGAGCATGACACTAGACTAAACATGAAAGTGGCCAACTCGAGGTTGGGTTGAGTTTGCAACGTAAAACTACCCGGAACCGACCGGCCTAACTAGTAGTTGCAAACAATAGGACCCAATGTGAGAAGTTGGTGATGTTGTGCTTGAACCCGAGGTTAGACCAAGTTGTGGTGTAAAGCTACCCGGAACCGACCGGCTTAACTAGTAACCACAACAAAGTCTAATGTGAGAGGTGAAGGTGCATTAAGTAATTAATGCCACATAATAGGGTTAAGTCAAAATTGGATTAATGACTCTTAACCAAATATGACATGGACAAGTGGGTTAAGTAATTAGATTGGGCTAATGATACTTAACAAAACATGACAAAGTTGGGTAGGTTAAGTAACTTGATTTGCCTAATGACACTTAACCATTTTTATACGACTAGTGGATGGGGTTAAGTTAATCAACACTTAATCAATCCAACACGATAACTTGGTAAGGTTAAGTAAGTTTCCTTAATGACACTTAACCGAAAGATACAGTTAACGGATGGGGCTAAGATTAGAATCAATTAGTCTAAACATGGTAATCGGATGGGGTTAAGTTAACCTAAACTTAATTAATCCCACTTGGTAGTTTAATGGGGTTAAGTTAAACACTTAACCAATCTAACTCGTTAATTTGAATTGGTTAAGTGACCTATACTTAACCGATCTAACCCGTTAATTTGATGTGGTTAAGTGACCTAAACTTAACCAATCTAACTCGTTAATTTATTGAGGTTAAGTTAACCCATACTTAACCAATGTAACGTGAAAACATGATAAGGCTAAGTCACGAATCGCTTGAATACACTTGACCGGTTTGGCTAAGAAATTTGATAGGGTCAAGTTAATATATACTTAACCAACTTGAGCATGGTTTGTAGGGTTAAGTCTTGAACTTGGATACTTAGCCAATTTTGACATGATTTGTAGACGGGTTAAGTCTTGAACTTGGATACTTAGCCAATTTTGACATGATTTGTAGACGGGATTAAGTCATGAACTTAAGTGACACTTAATCTGTTATATAAACCCTAATTCGGAGAATTAGGTGGGTAACCGTAATTAACAACGATAACGGGAATAAGGCTAAGTGGTAAACCTTAGTTGAAGGATAACTAAGTAATGATTCTTAGTCCAGGAAATTTAGACCAGTTCATAGATAGATGAGTAACCTGATACGGTAGGTCATCGTTTAAGTATACGGGTAGGAGCAAGTATCTGATTTAGATAAAGGCTCCAGCGAACTGGGTAACGAAGCAGCGGCTTCGGGGAACGTGAGGATATTCTTGGGATCCCTCTGTGGGCTGCCAGGTAATTGTACTAGGCTCATGAGAGGTTAAGGTTTGCGTTAGAAGAACCAAGAGTATGCCTTGGTTGCTATACGAGCGACCTAAAGACGGGGATGGATAGGGCATAGTCGACGAGACACGGTCGTACCCTAGATAGCATTTTCTCGTCAGGCTACCTTCCATCTTTGGTCAAGCGTGTACGTACGGAAAGGCAGAGAACACCCAATAGACCATAATTGCTATCTAATTATGGGTGCGGTAAGGCTCGGATTGGGGGTTGGCCAGTAGTGTGTTCTCGTACAGGATTTATCCTGTCTTGTCTTTCGCTAGTTGAGGGAGGGGTCGCGTGGGACCATAGCCACGTGTAGAAAAACAGACCTTAGCATCTGCATCGGCAGATAAACCGAAAGCTCCCGACCGAGTCCTGTATTTCTTGACCTGCCCTGTGACAGGACTCGGATGGCACGATGTGATACATGTGCATACAGTCATGGAAAAACGATTCACGGTGAATGCATGGGAAAAAGGGCGCGGTTGGCGGTTAGCATAATCCCTAGTGGCCCTAGGTGGCTGAACCCAAACCGAGACACGGAAACGTTCATTAGGTAGCATAATCCCTAGTGGTCCTAGGTGGCATAAATTCTAAGCGAACGCGCGATAGTTCATGGTAAGGAAACATAACTAGATCAAGGGTTGCTGTCCAAAACAACTTCAAGGATAAAACGGTTACATGGGAAAGCCCGTATGGCCTGCGGCAAAGGACTGAACTTATACATGGAAAGAAACATACGAGTTGGGAAAACCTACATATGCTATATATTAGGTTGGCATGGACCATTACATGACATTGGGCAAGGGACATTCATAGGTAACACATGACGTGGGTTGGTATACTAGTACGAGAGGTGCAGAGCAAATATACATGTTAGAACCAGGAGAAATATACATGATAGAAACCGGGGGATGTTATACAGGATAGATACCTTGGGATATTATACTGGATAGAAACCTGACGATGTGATGCCTTATTTTATCTTGACATCGTAATTTATCATGACACCTTAGTTTACATGAGTTCAGTAGTTCATCCTGTTATTTTGATTTAGCTTATCTATCTTGTTATCATGCTTATGTTCATCTCAGTTTCTCATGTCAGTTAACTTTACTAGTTTTTATACTAATAGTAGATAGGGCTTACTCAGTCTTTTTGACTGACCCGTTTTGTTTCGCCTCTTTTCTTCTGTTCCCCCCCAGGTTACAGGGAGGAAATGCTGTTGTTTAGTTCAGACTTCTTCTGCTTGAAGGTCATCATGGATGGCTTGGACTTATCTTGGCTATGGCTACTTTACTGTTTTTACTTAGGAATAATTTATGAAAAAGTCTTTATGCTTCTTTACTATTGCAAGACAGGTTTTGATGTACTCTGATGTAAAAGGCTTTAGACCTTATTTATTCATGTTATGAAAGTTTGATTTTACTTCCGCTATTTTTATATGTTCTGTCTTGTGATATTTCTGTGCATGTTTACCAATAATGCCCCTCTAAAGCTAGTGCATTCCTTTGCGAGTGACCCTAGCGGAGGCGGGGTGTTACAACCATTTTAAGTAAGCGTTTATGTAATTGAACAATGGCAACACTCATGTTTGACTAACTCTTTTAGACATATTCAAACTACACAGTGAATAAAGTAGGGAACACTGATATTATACTTAGACAACTAATAGTTGGATATCCGAAAATCAGAAATCCGCACTCGTTATTGCTTCCAATAGTGGTTCAATTCTGTCCGTTGTGTGGATTTCGGGAGGAAAAAGTTCGAAATGTGTAAACTGTCGACGCACTTATTGAACAAACGCCTGGTAAGAGGCGTTTGTTGAACAAGCACCTAGAGTCAAGCGTTTGTTCAACAAACGCTTTACTGTAGGCGTTTTTTCAACAAACGCGTGGAATCCAACAGCTTCTTTAATTTTCCTAGCGGCTGTTGAAAAGACGCCTAGAGGCCAATGGATATATTTACAACGGCTTAATTTAGTAATGGCTATTTTCCACACAATACTATAAATATAACACTCCACTATCATCTTCAACATCAAATCTTCTTCCAAAATTCTTCTTCCACAGATCTAAACTTATAAACCAAAAAGATTACTGATTTTCATGTCGATGCAGCAAAAGTAACTTCAAATCTTTTGATTTTCAAGATGTTAGACAATTGATTGGTGGAATGGTAACTACTGCAAGTTGGAGTGCTACGGAAGACTATGATCTTTGCTACATCTACTACTCACTTTCTCTAGATGCTGTTCGTAGTGCCGATCAAAGTGGTAAAACATTTTGGGGCTGAATAACTAATGCATACAGTAGGAAGAACATGGATCGGAATAGAAGTTTAGCTTACATCAAAGGTCTTTATTATAAAATTAATTGTCAAACCCAATGTTTTGATTCGTGGATGTTCAAGCTGAAGCAGAATAACCCAAGCAGATTTGGAAGTGATGCTCATATGGTAATAATTTTTTATTTTTTATTTTTATACTCTAAGTAATGGACGTATATTAAAACTATCATATTATTGATGCGAAGACTTGCCGCAAACAAGTTATTCAAACATATCTATAAACCAGAAAGTAAACAAGGACCTCATTTCTATCAGTTCATGCATGTGTATGACCTACTGGTTAATCACATGAAATAGAAATCTTTACTTCAGAAAACAGTCCTAAACTTTCAATCAAGTAGTAGATGTGGGAAAGCTGGAAAATTTGGAGACAGTTTTAGTCCGAGAGAATCGCAGGACAGTTTTGTTTTCGGATTAGAAGAATACATAAACCATAACGATGACCGACAAGTTAGACCTGAAGGATACAAGGTGGTAAAGGAAAAGCAAGTTGCAGGAGAAAATGAAGGCAAAATCAGACATATGCAGCTGCTTGATGTTTACAAGGCCAGCCAGAAAACCAAGTCTAATAGCCCCATTGTTGTTGCTAAAAAAGGTGGAGCCAAAAGGTATAATAAAAAGGTCCTAATTACTGGATAGTGCATAGCCTGAGTTGTCTGATGGGAAGCTATATAGGCCTGCAGAGTAGGTAGGGTAATGACCCCCGAAAGAACGATTTAAGGGTCTAAACCGGTAACTAATCCGAAAAACTATCAACCTCCTCAAATGATCCATCAAAGGAGACGGGGTCACGGTCTGGACGACCAACCTCGATGCCAGTGAGCATGTCAAGATCAGAGGAGTAAGCCCTAACTCAAAAACAAGAAAGTGAAAAGTATGTGTACTAGGTCACCATCGCTCTGTAAGAGCCTCTACAAGGCATATCAGTCAACATGAGCATACCTAGGTAAATCAAAAATTCCCCAAATGGTGTCACATGAAGCCTAACCGATATCGACTCAGGTAACTGAACAAAATGTGTAATACAACGTGCCCAACTACCTCACATAGCAATATGTCAAACCTAAGCATACGATTATTTATTGTAAACATAAACTATTAAATAACATTCGTGTATAGTAAAACGGTTGCCGATCTACATAATAAAAAAAATTATACTTGAGGCATCGCAACAACAACAGACACTCGATGTGTAATAGTCTCAGGTAGATCGTGCAATACCCGAAGGCTATCTGCAGTCACAATGGGATCTGGTGCGACATATGCTGGTCCGACGTTTGGATCTATCGGAGGATGGATGACGTGTCTACCAGCCTTAACTTGACATGGCGGCATATGGACGTAGCAATAAATTTTTAGAAATTAAAATGGAAATTTTTTGTTAGTTTGAAATGAAAAATAAGGCCGGTTGAGCCTGATATAGGCGAAAAATCTAGGGCACTAAGCATCTGTTGAACAAACACGCACTTTTTTTAACATGAGACGGGTTTTCAAAAATTCAAGGCGCTTGTTCATCAAAAGGTAAGAACTAGGCGTCTGCTCAATAAACGCCTCATCTCAAAAACTGTTGGGATTCCCTATTTTTCGGGGTATGGAAAATCGAAAAATGAAATTCCACACTCCTGAACAGTTGGAGTTGCTCTTAGTGGTAGAAATGTACATTTCGATTTTAATAAAATATACATCCTCTCACCATGACCTGCATCTGGAAGAACTATTAATATTCAGAAATGCTACAAAGCCTGAAAATCAATGGACACAACAAATTAGGTTAGTTCATGTCATATAACAATTGAAAGTCCCCATTTTTTCCAGCTTCCATTTGCAAACTTGCACATCTCGAACATCTTTTTTCAGGCCTTCCAACATTACCTATTTATATTTCATCCACATCATCCATTCTTTTAAATATAAATATTAATCTTCCCTTCACTTTCACAACAGTGCATGTAAGCTTCCTCTACTCAACTTCTTTCCAAAACAATTATGAACCCTATTTCATATCCTATAATATTTTCTGAATGACTATAATGTATATCATGCTGACATAATGAATCATAATTTCAACTACATTCTGTATTCTGTGGAACTAACCGAATAACCATTCGAGTTAGTATCGGTTGATTGTGCGTTTTTGTTAGTCAGAGCACAAATGATGCTCATTCGATGAATTTGCATCTTCTTAAAACAGAAGTAAGATATTCATAATATGTATTGACCACCAATTTGAATAGTTGACTACTGCTAAGTATTATTCATACAAGACGAGTAACTTTTGTTATCCCCTAAATAGTATGCACAATCACAACACCAGTAAAGCCCTTTTGTCACGCTTATAACTGTTAGTGATAAAATTCCTCACGGTTATAACCGTTTGTCCAACAGGCATTGGTGATTTTTATCATGCATATTATCACGGTTAAAACCATGATAAATATTCATGGTTGTTGTCATGATTGTAAATGTGATATTATTCTCTTTAGTAATGTTTATAACCATTATGTTCGATTATTTACTCACGGTTATATGCGTTACAATATTTTCTTATGTACCGGTAATAAACGTTATATGTTTTAGTTAATAACAGTAATAAATGTGATATTTGTTTGTTTACTAACGGTTATAATGGTTAAATTACATTAGTATCTAACGGTTTTAAATGTTGGTGATACCAAATTGTAACGGTTATACCTATTAGAAACTACATATAGTATGGTTACTACAAAAGAGACCTATATTTCATATCAAATATACATAAATAAATATTCAGTACTAGTGCTGGCACATACTCAATAACATCATTAAAACAGCAAATGGTACGTAGAACATACCAAGTTTAAAATAACATGCATAACAAATTTATAATACCAAGTGTTATACACCGTCGTTAACACACATAATAAGTTTTAAAACAATATTCAACATATTTCTTCTAAATTCAGTCTTAACACAAAAACTACTAATCATGCGAGTAATAAAAAAACATCAACCATCTACCAAATTAACTTCACACATACCACTAGCCGCACAACTTTAATTGTACCTATAGAAAACCACAATAAAGCATCACGTGAGTAGCAAAATACACATGGTTAATTAAAGTAAGTTATGCTAATCGCCACAGCCATGCACATTACATCATTTCCTACGAGGACATACAATAGCAAAAAGAAAAAAGCAAGGAGACATTAAGGAAAGGCCTCAGACTGAATGATAAAATGGATGCATTGCTGATTGTTTTTCAAAAACTGTCAAAGTTGCATAATAAAATGAAAGGCGTTAATATTTAAGATTATATTGGTACAACATCCCCGCAGTCTATAGTTTGAAAAGGTAGTCACTGCATTGAAATTATTTGAAAAATAGATATTATTTTTTAGACTGCATGCTAGTTAGTAAGCTAAAAATTTACAACTGAATTTTAAAAAGTAAATTAGCATAGTTTAGATTTGAAATTCCTAATGTTTAATTGGAAAAAGTTTGTTAGGTGAAATAATTTATTATCACATCTTTATGAAACCCAACAACAAGAAAAATAGCCTGAAGAATAGTACTGAATCATAAACCGTAAAGGTGAGTCACTAATGCCTAAAAATTAACATGGTCAGTATACATAAAATGATCTATGGTAGACAAGATAACAAGTATACTATATTATTTCTCATGAGAATAAACTTTAACAACAATGGATAACTCTTCTGACAAAGTGAAAACTATTTCTGGTGACAAGATCTTCGAAAATATGACTACCATGAAAATTAATCTGTTTCGATTAGTGCTAAAAAGCACTAGATAAACTGAAAGTGATGATATACCTATTTATGTATGCATATATGTATATTGCATATGTATTGTATATATTTTCATGCATATATTATATAGACCAGTACATTTGCATGTGCAACTGCACATACATGTAAAAAAGTGAAAAAGCAAAGAACGCATGACTAATTGAATAGTTTATGGTAGAATCAATGTGCATGTTCAGTAAAGAAATTTAATTACATCTCATGTAAACTACGGGGAAAATGAGCTACTATATCTGTATAAAATCCAGTTAGTTAGATAAATTTTTTTGTTAATTCTTATTAAGCTATGTTTGAAGGCTGTTGGGAAGGAAGCATGTGCTTCTTTTAAGTTTCTAATTGATGATAAAATTGCAATTTCAAATTAAACTGAAAGGTTTGACTGTATGAAAGTAGTTGATCATAGTTAGTTGCCCAACTTTCTATACTATATGGGGATCCAAATGGTAAGTTGTTTGCAGTGGGAATTCTAAAACAATCATTAGTGTATGTGGGGTCAGAGTCTATATTGTTTAAGTCTGGACAAAGCGAGTGTGAGGAAAGGGAATTCACTGTTGAAGCTAACGGAAAAATCAATAGCAACGATAGTGTATTTGGCCAGATTTTTGTCTCTCAAGTTGCAGCTTCCATTTCTGTACTATTGTTCAAAAAATTATTGTTCAAAACTTGTTTGGATATGATTACATAAATGTCTAGCATTATCGAACAATTGCATAGACTCATGCAATTATTTGATTACTTAATTTTAGGGTCTTAGTTTGCAGTCTTTACTTGAGACGACGTGTTGTGTATTAAATTTGATTTTAAGAACCTAAGCCTAAAATTCGCCAAACTTTAGTTGTTGACTAAATGAAAAAGTCGTTAAGTACCGTTTGGGTGCTTAAAACAACCCATTATTGTCTTGGATGACCTTATTTTGCTTTGTTTTACCACATTACCAAAGATGAACCATTGACGTCGAAAGTTAACAGTTCGTTTTTTTGTTTACATGCAACTTTGACAGTGTTTGCTCCATGGTCATATGATACAAAAGAAATTGACCTAATATGCATGAAATGTTCTATATTCCTTTTGTTTCCTGCTAGCATCTCCTATTAAAAAAACAAATGTAGGGACCAATGATGCAAAATGCTAGTTCATTTAGGTAGAATAGACTGTATATTGTCTAAAAAAATTCAAAGAAACAAAAAAATTATCTGAGGGGCATAACAGAGATACTTACCAAGAAAATCACTCAGATCAAGTCCAATTTCCTTTTTTCCAGCTAAATCAATCGAATACGTTCAGATAAGACATAAAAGGTTATATATAGTACCAACAAAATGCTAAACAGTACCAACAAAATACTAAAAATAACAACAAAATATTAAAATGAACTTACATAATTTTATTGATAACGTAGATGATACTCGGGCCAAATCACAAAACCTCCGTCAACTAGCTCGGACAACGTGTAATGACCATTTTGTGGTGCATCAAAAAGTGAAGCATCTGGATCGAGAACATCGTCCACCCAAACAACCTGTTCTCCCTCAACCACCTTTCTACCATGACACATCTTATGCGTCCTGATATGTCCTCTTGCTACCTCCATCGAAACTGGTCCTAATATCGTTACCAATTGTTTTCCTCTCGTAGGCGATACTGTCACTTTATCTAATGGAGCACTTTTGCTAGATATCGAATTATTGAGATTTTTCTCGGTATTGGAAGTATCAACCGGTCTTGGACTCGTCGCATTTCCACTAAATTGATTTACAAGAAACGCCATGCAATGTTTCAAATCAACGATAGCCGAACTCATTGTTTTCATCTTTGTCTGCATTTCCTCTTGCCATTTCTGATTCACATTCTCTTGATAATTGACTATTTCCTTTGAAGCTTGCATGAGTTTTACTTGTTTTGCATTAGACGTAGATCAAATAGCACAGCAATAACTTCTCCTACCATTATCTCCAAAAACTTCGGCAATGGGATCTCTTTCAAAATCTTCTATGCCTCTTATACCATCACCTCCATTAACACTAGATTCTGAGTTTTGTCTTTCTTCAGCTGCTTTCATCAATGCCTACATATTTTATAAAGATATATATTATGTTATCATGTTTACCAAAAGTAAAAAACCTAAAATATTTTAAAGATTTAGAATAGAGAATTATGACAGGTATAAGACATAAGATTGTAAGACCAAAAATATGGCAGCGACATTTTTTTAACATGGTCCATCAATAACAAAATATATTAGCGTAATAAAACAAGGTTGTTTAGTAATACAGGCAATTCAAATGTAGCACTATGTAAGTGTGTAGGTGAAAGTATTTTGGTAGAAAACACCAAATTCTGAATGTGAATCTATAAGTTGGTTTCTTCAAATGCAAGAAGGCCATACAATTGTTTCTTAAATATGATATATAAGTTGAATTACTAGATTTAAAAGTAAGTATGATACAAAATGTACTGTTTATGTATTCAAATATGCATTGAATTCCTACTATTACTGTAATGACCCGCATTTGCAGAGGTATTTTAATTAATTTATTTAATTATATAAATAGTGATATAGTGAATTAAATGGTCGAGGAATTAAATAATTGTGAATATTTGATTAAAATAATAAATTAAATAATATATTTAATTCTGAAATAATCAGAATTGACTGAAATGATGATATGGTGTGAACTGGATCATCTGTGATATTTAATTCATCTTGGAATTGAATTTGAATAACAAATATATTATATGAACGATGGTTGAACGTATAAATTATAATATAATTATAATCGAGCTCGAAATGGCCCTGCAGTTCGTAAATTGGCGATTCGAACTTCAACTGAATGTACAGGATTCGTTTTAAGCCGGATTTCTTTGAAACAAGAAACGTGTGGAGCTGGTGGAATATATCTTTCTAGTGGAAGAGAAAAATCAGGATTTCATCATGTATATTTTGATTCACGTCCAAATCAAATTTTGAAATAGTCGCTATAGAATCGTTTATCGACCGTATCGGTTTATTCGATACAACTAGAGATCGGGTTTGAATTTAGACAAGGTTCTTTTGGGAAGTAGTGATAATTTAATTTTTAGAATTTTATGGTAATTTTTAATTTATAAATAAGCAACTTTTTATTTGGAGTATTTGGCACCCTGTATCGACATTTCGGGGTTTCACAATATGAGTCCATCTACCAGTATTATTACATTTTTGGGACCAGAGCACGTCACTCATTTAAATGGTATCTTTGTTTCTGTCCATAGCAGCCCCTACGTGAACATGGTATTTCATAGTACGGTACACTATGTTTTTAACTTGAAACAAACTAAACTGAATGGTTAACTGGTCAAACGAACTCGAAATTCAACGAAACAAGTTTCATACGAAACCTTAGGAAGAGGTCTAGTGAAACGTTAAGGCCTCATATTTTTAGGATTTTTTCTGTAATTTTAATGAATTAATGCTCGGTGTTTTTCATTGATATTTTCTAAGGGATTTTTACAAACGGTGTCGGAATTCGACGAAACCTGTCCCATTGGATCCGGAATATTTTTCTATGCTAGGAATAGCTTGGTTTGTCAAAAACAGAGATCGTATGAGGTTATATTTTCACAAGACTTCACGTGTAAGTTTAAATATGATAAAATAAGAAAAATATCTCCACCTCTTTTCCTATAAATAGTCTCCTCCCCTTAAGACCTAATTATCCATTCGCTCAACAAACATTTGTCGCCGCCACTAATATTCTCAGCAAAAAAATCCAATTCGTTCTCTGTCTTAAACAACTCTTCCACAAAGCTTAAAAACCGAAGTCTTTAAAATATACAGAAAGCTCGTGAGCAAAAGTAGTGGACATGAGGGTGTTCGACTGTCTAAGAATGGAGGAGCAGCAAGACTGGACGGTGCGGTTACGGCGCGTTCAAGATCTGAGGCTAACTGAAGAAAGAAAGGATAACCGAGCTCTGAGGGCACTGCTGCGTCCGTTGGTTGGGGGAAATGTCAGACCTGTCTAGGGAGGCGCGGGTTCCAAACGGTAAGGGAAGGACGGACCGTTCTCTGGTGAGGATGGCACTATTCAGTTTAGAGAAGCCTGAACGTGATGAGGCGTTTGGCAAAAGAGCTGTGGAAGATAACCTGGAAAAGGCCGAAGTGGTAGGCAAGGAGGAGTCTTACAGAGTTCGAAATAGTGGAGTTTGTTGAAGAAGAAGCAGTGGGGGTTTTCACAAGCTTGACAAAGGGAGGTTTGTTTTAACTAGGACGGTGGACTAACAAATGATGTTGGCAAATTGAAGCAGTAAAAATGAAACGGCAGGAAGAGGGGTTCTGTGTAATTGGAGATCCGAAAGTAGAAGGAAGCGTTGTTCACTTGGATGGGGTGCGGTTGTGAAGTTGGGCTGAGAATTTAATGTAAGCCCATCTGAATTAAATTAATTAAGTTATGGTGTATTAAAAATGAATTGAAACTTATAAAATACATAACAATCTCATACGTGATCAGAAATCGATGAAAACAAGATCCGTCGGGATCGTAGGGGCGAGGACTCCACAATGCAACTGACTGGAAATGGATCGGGGCTCGTTTGAATTTATGGCGAAATAAATTGTTTGATTCAAATCAAATAACAGTTTATCGTTCTTTAACGATGAACTGCAAATGTGAGTAAAACTCACCAACTCTGAATAGTTCTATTTTTACAGTGTATTCTTAGAACTATTAAAAAAATTGTCTGTTGATTGTGTGTTGACTGTTTGATTGAACTGCTAGTCAGTTAGTGGAAATTATATATATATATATATATATATATATATATATATATATATATAAACCGATAAATATTTATATGTTGATTCTGCTTATCAGAATATTATACTGGTGTTATCTAACATCTATGGTGCAGGGAAACAGGGTGGAGGAATCCAACTGGATTCCTCAACATTTATTTTACTGTGATTCATATATTGTGATATATGATGTGATATATAATCTGTTGTTGATTATGTGTGATTGGACGATAGTATCGTTATTATATGGTGTGTTAAGCACGATAGAAATACAGAATATGGAAAAGGGATTTTCAAAGTATAATTTGAAAATAATTTATTTATATAAAATCAATGGATTTTATATTATAAAAGAAAAAGGATTTTGAATAAAAGAAATATATTTGTAAATCAAATATAAAAGAATATATTTGTAAAACGAATATAAAGGAAAAATATATTTGAGAAATCAAATATAAGCGAAATATATTTGTGAGTAAAATATAAAGGAAAATATTTGTCAATAAATTAGAAAGAGAAATATTTGTAAACCATTTACAAATAGAATAGAGATCAAAAGAGAATATTTGTAGAACATTCACAAATAGATTAAATGGGATTATTTATTTATTTAGCAAATAAATAAAAGTATAAAGGATTTATTCATTTAGAAAAATAAATAAGATTACAAGGAACATTTATTTAGAAAAATAAATAGGATTATAAAGGAGTATTTATCTAGGAAACAAATAGAGTTAAAGATATAGAGTTAAGAAAAATTAGAAACTGACTAGAATTAGTAAGTTGAATGGGTTCCTGAGTATCGATCTGATGTTGGTTTCAGCCATCGGGGTTTATACTTAGGAAGTTATTCTCTTGTTAGTTTATAGTTAGAGTCTGATAGATGTGGGAGAATAGTGATACATAATTAAGCCATGGAAATGTTTTCCAGTGTTAATAACGTATATTTTCTAAACATAGAAAATGAGGATATATATATATATATGTTGGATGATTGATCGATATAATTTCCATCTGGAAATAGTGTCGTTGTTTGCACACTTGTTTTTCTTTGATAGTTAACTCACAGACTATCGAAGTTTTTGACCATTTTAACATTGTTAATATGGAGAGACCGGTTGGATTATTACCCAAAGAACCACTCTGTATTTGCATAAGCGTTGCGAATCATATATACCAAAGATAATTGAAGATGGAGTAAAATTGCAAGGGCTATTGTATAAGTCTTAGATAACAGTGCCTAAGATGGATGTACTGGATAGTGCCTTCGGTTTGTCCAGTCCTAGGACAACTTGTATGGACGAAGGTCTGACAGAGTATATCTAATAAATCGCGTAAGTTGATCTGTTCAAACGTATTCACATTTGGTGGCGGAGGAATTCGTTTCTCTTATCTGTATACCCGTGTTATTTTTTGAATAAGTCAATTTGTGATTTGGCGGGTATGACGATGTGACATTCTAAGTGACTGAGGATGACTTGTATGGATGAATGTCTGACAGAGTATTTCCAGAAGGGTCACGTACATTGATTTCTTCAACTGTACCAAGAGTGGAAGCGGAGAAGGAAACTTCTTTTAACTAACACATAATGTATTGTTGTGAAAGTCAATTAGTGATTCTGATGGATCTGACGATCTGACATTTGGAGTGAATCATATGTGATGATAACGCGTAACTTCTAGCCTCATCATCCGGTAAATGACAGAAATCGAGCAGGCAGCATGGCTAAGTCGGTCGCACCGAAGTAGGGTGTATAATCACCTATCTAGAGAATATTCATTTGTTTCTTAAATCTATCAATGCTGTCCCATTCGGGAAACGGTTGCTGATCCCAACCGTTGGTGATATACATTCGATACACTCAAGCGAAATGAGTGGTCGGTCATGTGTGGATGAGTTACAAGATGTTCTTGTTGAACTCCAGTGTATCGTTCCTAGAGTATACTGATCAGAAGGTGGTTCCATACCTTGTCATAGTTGGAAATCCATTACCCAATACGTGCTTGCGATTTTGATTGTATACCATATATGCAGAACGTGAGATGAAAGCGTTTCTGCTAGATGATTATTATATTGTGGTTGATAGACATTATTGTAATATCAAAGGGTTTTGATATAAAGATATTTTGGATTCTCATAAGGGAAAAACCCGTTCCGTTCTGCGGCGTGGTCTTATGAGATATCGTTTACTTGTTCATATACTTGTTTAAACTGTTTTACTCACACCAGTCCCATGACTGACCCGACGTTTATTTTGTTGTTTTTCCTAAACTCTTGGGTGCCCAATTTTGTACGGGCAGTCAAGTAGTCAGGAATTTAAAGATATACTTGGAGAGCTTGGAGCAGGAGGCTTCAAGATCATATAGATATAGTTTATTTCCGCTGTGTTGTAAGTGTTGTACTCTGATAAGTGCTGTTGTATACATAACTATTATATTTCAAAGTTATGTTATCCATTATATGTTATTCGTTCCGCTGTGAGGTTCGTGTTACTCTGATGTTGGGTTCTTCTTCTTCTTCTATTCTAAGTTTCTATCTTATCTATTCTCACCCTCTAATTTCTTTCATTAATTACCGGCATTTTTCGATGTTTTGGTTATCGACATCGAGTTTATGTCGATAACCAAAGTCGCTCAAAATCCGGGTCGTTACAGTTGGTATCAGAGCTTAAGTTAGGAATTACCTTGGCTCTGTGGCGTGACTCAGTAGAGATGGGGTTAGTAATACCCTAGATTGAGTTGAGTGTACATATACGAGTGAACGTATTTGTTACTTGATATAAAATGGTTTTATATTGTGGGGATTCATTGGTTGAGTTGTTTATGGGTTCTAATCGATCGGTTTGATCCACTGTATCGGTAGGAGTTTGTAAACACTCGAATACGATGGGTTGACACGGTATGTTTGAAAAGAGGGTAAATAGAATAAATTTACCCAAACTATATCCTGATATAGAGGAGATATATATATTAGATATATTGGTTATAATTATAATCGAGTAAGATTATAAAATGTGAAATGGATATATAAAACCAATCAGAATTCACATAAGTGAAATACGTGAAATCAGAGGAGTTAAATCTGAAATTTAAATCAGAATTGAAATTCAAACTTTGGAAATTGGAATAATTGTTTGGGAATGGATTTGGATTAAGTATATGAGAATTTTAAAATCCTGGGAGATTTTAAATTTGTTTAAAGCATTTCAAATGGTATTTGGAATTGATTTCAAAGTGGAAAGGTTTAAAAATGGTTTTAAAAGTGATATATTATTGAACTCACTTCGATAGCTGGAAAATAATTCTGATGATGACTGCAGGATCATCAGTGTTCATTTTCGGGTTGATAAGTGACAGATTACTACCGAGGATTTTGTTTTTGAATTGTTTGAGAAAAACAAATTGTTTCGGTACTTTGAAATAAACACTTTGATTTTTGATATGATAAAGTGATTTAAAATTCCCAGGAAAAGATTGTTGAATTAAAACCAATTTGAATTGAAGGTTGGAAAAGCAATTGGAATCAAAATTGAAATCAATTAGGTGAAAATTGAATTATTGGGTTAGAATGATATCAAGACAAATTGTATTGATGAGTTATGGGTTGGAAATCAAGAATAGTTCTTGAGTTTGAAATGAAATTCGACTTAGGTATAAGCGAATGGTTGTGTTAAAGATAAATTGATTTGAGATCAAGTTGGAATGACATTGGTATATGTTGAATTGTTAACAGATGCAAAGGACATAGTGATGTGCCTGACAAAAAGGTATAAGTTTACATTTGGTATAAGCATGAGATTTATGAGCCGATTTGGCAAGCCGCTTGGCTGTTTGATTTTCTTTTGGGTTGGAGGAGGCCTAGAGAGGCAAGTTGTGGTTTTACCGATAGGGCTGTACAAAGGAGGTTATGGCGAAATTTTCTGAAATTTTAAAGTGTTAGAAAATTTTCAGAATTTTTGAAAATTTTAGTTCGTCGGAATGAATTAATATTTTAGTGATATTAATTGGTTCAGTGAAACTGAAGTTGAGAGGTAAACAAATCTTAGGAATTCCAATAGACAGGGTCGTTCTCTACCTTAGCAATTTCGAGGACGAAATTATTTTAAGTAGGGAAGGATGTAATGACCCGCATTTGCAGAGGTATTTTAATTAATTTATTTAATTATATAAATAGTGATATAGTGAATTAAATGGTCGTGGAATTAAATAATGGTGAATATTTAATTAAAATAATAAATTAAATAATATATTTAATTCTGAAATAATCAGAATTAACTGAAATGATGATATGGTGTGAACTGAATCATCTGTGATATTTAGTTCAGCTTGGAATTGAATTTGAATAAAGAATATATTATATGAACGATGGTTGAACGTATAAATTATAATATAATTATAATCGAGCTCGAAATGGCGCTGTAGTTCGTAAATTGGCGATTCGAACTTCAACTGAATGTACAGGATTCGTTTTAAGCCAGATTTCTGTGAAACAAGAAACGCGTGGAGCTGGTGGAATATATCTTTCTAGTGGAAGAGAAAAATCAGGATTTCGTCGTGTAGATTTTGATTCACGTCCAAATCAAATTTTGAAATAGTCGCTATAGAATCGTTTATCGACCGTACCGGTTTATTCGATACAACTAGAGATCGAGTTTGAATTTAGACAAGGTTCTTTTGGGAAGTAGTGATAATTTAATTTTTAGAATTTTATGGTAATTTTTAATTAATAAATAAGCAACTTTTTATTTGGAGTATTTGGCACCCTGTATCGACATTTCGGGGTTTCACAATATAAGTCCATCTACCGGTATTATTACATTTTTGGAACCAGAGCACGTCACTCATTTAAATGGTATCTTTGTTTCTGTCCATAGCAGTCCCAACGTGAACAGGGTATTTCATAGTACGGTACACTATGTTTTTAACTTGAAACAAACTAAACTGAATGGTTAACTGGTCAAACGAACTCGAAATTCAACGAAACAAGTTTCATACGAAACCTTAGGAAGAGGTCTAGTGAAACGTCAATGCCTCATATTCTTAGGATTTTTTCTGTAATTTTAATGAATTAATGCTCAGTGTTTTTCATTGATATTTTCTAAGGGATTTTTACAAACGGTGTTGGAATTCGACGAAACCTGTCCCATTGGATCCGGAATATTTTTCTATGCTAGGAATAGCTTGGTTTGTCAGAAATAGAGATCGTATGAGGTTATATTTTCGCAAGACTTCACGTGTAAGTTTAAATATGATAAAATAAGAAAAATATCTCCACCTCTTTTCCTATAAATAGTCTCCTCCCCTTAAGACCTAATTATCCATTCGCTCAGCAAACATTTGCCGCCGCCACTAATATTCTCAGCAAAAAAATCCAATTCATTCTCTGGCTTAAACATCTCTTCCACAAAGCTTAAAACCCGAAGTCTTTAAAATATACAGAAATCTCGTGAGCAAAAGTAGTGGACATGAGGGTGTTCGACTGTCTAAGAATGGAGGAGCAGCAAGATTGGATGGTGCGGTTACGGTGCGTTCAAGATCTGAGGCTAACTGAAGAAAGAAAGGACAGCCGAGCTCTGAGGGCACTGTTGCGTCCGTTGGTTGGGGGAAATGTCAGACCTGTCTAGGGAGGCGCGGGTTCCAAACGGTAAGGGAAGGACGGACCGTTCTCTGGTGAGGACGGCACTATTCAGTTTGGGGAAGCCTGAACGTGATGAGGCGTTTGGCAAAAAAGCTGTGGAAGATAACCTGGAAAAGGCCGAAGTGGTAGGCAAGGAGGAGTCTGATAGAGTTCGAAATAGTGGAGTTTGAAAAAGAAGCAGTGAGGGTTTTCAGAAGCTTGACAAAGGGAGGTTTGTTTTAACTAGGACGGTGGACTAACAAATGATGTTGGCAGATTGAAGCAGTAAAAATGAAACGGCAGGAAGAGGGGTTCTATGTAATTGGAGATCCGAAAGTAGAAGGAAGCGTTGTTCACTTGGATGGGGTGCGGTTGTGAAGTTGGGCTGAGAATTTAATGTAAGCCCATCTGAATTAAATTAATTAAGTTATGGTGTATTAAAAATGAACTGAAACTTATAAAATACATAACAATCTCATATGTGATCAGAAATCGACGAAAACAAGATCTGTCGGGATCGTAAGGACGAGGACTCCACAATGGAACTGACTGGAAATGGATCGGGGCTCGTTTGAATTTATGGCGAAATAAATTGTTTGATTCAAATCAAATAACTATTTATCGTTCTTTAACGATGAACTGCAAATTTGAGTAAAACTCACCAACTCTGAATAGTTCTATTTTTACAGTGTATTCTTAGAACTGTTAAAAAATTGTCTGTTAATTGTGTGTTGACTGTTTGATGGAACTGCTAGTCAGTTAGTGGAAATTATATATATATATATATAAACCGATAAATATTTATATGTTGATTCTGCTTATCAGAATATTATACTGGTGTTATCTAACATCTGTGGTGCAGGGAAACAGGGTGGAGGAATCCAACTGGATTCCTCAACATTTATTTTACTGTGATTCATATATTGTGATATACGATGTGATATATAATCTGTTATTGATTATGTGTGATTGGACGATAATATCGTTGTTATATGGTGTGTTAACTACCATAGAAATACAGAATATGGAAAAGGGATTTTCAAAGTACAATTTGAAAATAATTTATTTATATAAAATCAATGGATTTTATACTATAAAAGAAAAAGGATTTTGAATAAAAGAAATATATTTGTAAATCAAATATAAAAGAATATATTTGTAAAACGAATATAAAGGAAAAATATATTTGAGAAATCAAATATAAGCGAAATATATTTGTTAATAAAATATAAAGGAAAATATTTGTCAATAAATTAGAAAGAGAAATATTTGTAAACCATTTACAAATAGAATAGAGATCAAAAGAGAATATTTGTAGAACATTCACAAATAGATTAAATGGGATTATTTATTTATTTAGGAAATAAATAAAAGTATAAAGGATTTATTTATTTAGAAAAATAAATAAGATTACAAGGAACATTTATTTAGAAAAATAAATAGGATTATAAAGGAGTGTTTATCTAGGAAACAAATAGAGTTAAAGATATAGAGTTAAGCAAAATTAGAAACTGACTAGAATTAGTAAGTTGAATGGGTTCCTGAGTATCGATCTGATGTTGGTTTCGGCCTTCGGGGTTTATACTTAGTAACTTATTCTCTTGTTAGTTTATAGTTAGAGTCTGATAGATGCGGGAGAATAGTGATACATAATTAAGCCATGGAAATGTTTTCCAGTGTTAATAACGTATATTTTCTAAACATAGAAAATGAGGATATATATATATATGTTGGATGATTGATCGATATAATTTCCATCTGGAAATAGTATCGTTGTTTGCACACTTGTTTTTCTTTGATAGTTAACTCACAGACTATCGAAGTTTTTGACCATTTTAACGTTGCTAATATGGAGAGACCGGTTGGATTATTACCCAAAGAACTACTCTGTATTGGCATAAGCGTTGTGAATCATATATGCCAAAGATAATTGAAGACAGAGTAAAATTGCAAGGGCTATTGTATAAGTCTTAGATAACAGCGCCTAAGATGGATGTACTGGATAGTGCCTTCGGTTTGTCCAGTCCCAGGACAACTTGTATGGACGAAGGTCTGACAGAGTATATCTCTTAAATCGCGTAAGTTGATCTGTTCAAACGTATTCACGTTTGGTGGCGGAGGAATTCATTTCTCTTAGCTGTATACCCGTGTTATTTTTGAATAAGTCAATTTGTGATTTGGCGGGTATGACGATGTGACATTCTAAGTGAATGAGGATGACTTGTATGGATGAATGTCTAACAGAGTATTTCCAGAAGGGTCACGTACATTGATTTCTTCAACCGTACCAAGAGTTGAAGCAGAGAAGGAAACTTCTTTTAGCTAACACATAATGTGTTGTTGTGAAAGTCAATTATTGATTCTGATGGATCTGACGATGTGACATTTGGAGTGAATCTGATGTGATGATAACGCGTAACTTCTAGCCTCATCATCCGGTAAATGACAGAAATCGGGCAGGTAGCATGGATAAGTCGGTCGCACCGAAGTAGGGTGTATAATCACCTATCTAGAGAATATTCATTTGTTTCTTAAATCTATCAATGCTGTCCCATTCGGGAAACGGTTGCAGATCCCAACCGTTGGTGATATACATTCGATACACTCACGCGAAATGAGTGGTCGGTTATGTGTGGTTGAGTTACAAGATGTTCTTGTTGAACTCCAGTGTATCGTTCCTAGAGTACACTGATCGGAAGGTGGTTCCATACCTTGTCATAGTTGGAAATCCATTACCCAATACGTGCTTGCGATTTTGATTGTATACCATATATGCAGAACGTGAGGTGAAAGCGTTTCTGCTAGATGATTATTATATTGTGGTTGATAGACATTATTGTAATATCAAAGGGTTTTGATATAAATTTTGGATTCTCATAAGGGAAAAACCCATTCCATTCTGCGGCGTGGTCTTATGAGATATCGTTTACTTGTTCATATACCTGCTTAAACTGTTTTACTCACACCAGTCCCATGACTGACCCAGAGTTTATTTTGTTGTTTTCCCTAAACTCTTGGGTGCCCAATTTTGTACGGGCAGTCAAGTAGTCAGGAATTTACAGATATACTTGGAGAGCTTGGAGCAGGAGGCTTCAAGATCATATAGCTATAGTTTATTTCCGATGTGTTGTGAGTGCTGTACTCTGATAAGTGCTGTTGTATACATAACTGTTATATTTCAAAGTTATGTTATCCATTATATGTTATTCGTTCCGGTGTGAGGTTCGTGTTACTCTGATGTTGGGTTCTTCTTCTTCTTCTATTCTAAGTTTCTATCTTATCTATTCTCACCCTCAAATTTCTTTCATTAATTACCGGGATTTTTCGATGTTTTAGTTATCGACATCGAGTTTATGTCGATAACCAAAGTCGCTCAAAATCCGGGTCGTTACAATTACTTCAGCAGCAAGACATACAGAGGTTATCAAGTCCAGGCAAGGACACATAAAATATTGTATGTAAAAGTGACGGTGTGTGACAACATCAAGATACACGTAAAATACCAATAAAATAAAGTGGAAGCATACTTGATTCATGAAAAAGGATTAGGCAGCCAACAAAGCATGGAGCATGTTTATTTCCTAAGAAACTAGACATTATGCGTGTCCATTTACAAGATACAAGTCATTGAGAGATGAATTACTCACTAAGCAAATAAGAAGGAAACATAAAAGCTGACATTTTGCAAATTCATCTAACATATAATAAGTCATTTTTTGAATAAGAAGGGAACACAAAAGCTGAATTTTCGTATTACATCTATGCACCAAGCAAAGGCAGGGTGGTGCATATACATGCAATGGTGGAAAGTTGTTTCTATAGTAAGAAAAAGCAGGGATAAAATCAAAGCTCTGAGTTCCAAACTTTGTGACCATTCAGTTTTTATTTTTGTTTAAATATTGCTTCAAAGCTCTCAGAGATAAGAGGAATATTCATTCTTTTATTGGTAAAAATAGCAAGTTCTTTTAATTACAAGTTACTAATACTGGATAAAAACTTCATAGTTCTGTCAGTATTCCCTATAATCCATCCACTAACTATGTGGTTAATTTTAGTAGCTTGAGGTATATAAATCTTTGTTCATAACGGTTACTTAGGATTTCAGAACCATTATATGTGTACAAGTTGTATAACAAAATTACCATTGAATTTCTTAGGTTGTGATAGGATATCAATACAAGTAAAAAAAAAAAAAATAACTATCAAATAAGTAAAGACATAAAATGTAAGGCAAGATCTTGGCCAAATAACAATAGAAAATATGAAAATTTTCTTGCTAATTGATGTCTTATAACATGTAAATATATTGAAATCATCCATGTAAGACGATTATTAGTTAGAAATCTCCAAGTCACCATCATCCAAAATTTTCATTATTGCAGCATTGTTGTTGCAAATTTTAGCGGACCAGTAAATCAAAGCTGAAATGAAATCAAATATAAATAGATTACTTACATATTTTTTGGCGGCGCAAAGAAGCACTTCTCTAGTTTTTTTACTTGTGTGTGTCACTTTCCATACTTTTGTTCATGTAGGCTTACATTTCGCATTTTCCTTTTCCTACATGAATAAATATAAATTTATTCAATAGGCATAAAGTATTATCTAAAATAAAATAACCATAAAAGAATAGTAAGGACCAATGTTTCATACAGCTTAGCACAAGGTTTTCTTCCCAATGTATGATTTATAGTATTCTTTCCCTTGTTCTCGCTATTCATCTTGCATTGCTTTCTCTTCTTTCGTCTTGCATTGTTTTCTTTTCTTATCTGTATACTCATTGTCGATGAACTTTTCCCAATGAACTTTATCGATTTCGTCGGGTCGGTTTTCAATTGCAAGATGCCTAGGCATAAACTCCTTTTCTTTTGTTTTAATATATGTATTCCACAAATGTGATTTTGCCGATCTCAAATATTGTGGAAAAATATTCTCCAAAATACGTCAAGCAACATTGGGATTTATGTTCAAATCAAACTCTTTCTATGAAAAGGTAAACGATTTTGATTATAATTCTATGCTTTACATATGCAAAAAAAATAGAAATAATAAAGAAAGATACCATTAGTATTGTCCATAAGTTGTCCTTGTAAAAAGAATCAACTTTCCTCCAATTGTTGTAGCTAATTGGAATATGCCTTCGGATTAGAGTGCCACAATGAGAAGCCCACTTTGGTGAGTCGTCGCCTTTGCAACATCCATTTCAATAATTATGTAGTACTTTTTATTTGCTGGCGGAGGAGGAACATTATCTTCTACACTTTCTCTACGTTGCGATGCATTAATGTTACTAGTCGACAACGGCATAAGTAATTCATATGTTTTAGCCTACATTCAATATACGAAAGCAAATAAAACTAATATATGAACTAGGTACAAGCTGCTAATGTAAGACCCAAAAAAGTAGAAAAGGAAAGGAAAACGTACAGTGCAACCAAAAGAAAAGAAAGCGCGCAACCATAAGAAAAAAGGCAACAAGCATTCAAGCATTCAACCGATCGAAAATCAGCAATAGTGCTATGCATACACATGTTGAACATAAGAAAGTGCACAACTATAAGAAAAGAGGCAACAAGCATTCAACAACTCGAATATTACAACTAAAACCATCAATGTTAAAACCATCAAATATCTCAAATATTCAACACATAAAGAAAGACTTGGACTCAAAATCAAGCTCGTCTATTTGGTTTCGATACATTTTAATAATGCTCCTAAGTTTGGTTGTTCCTTTAAAACATACTGAAAATTTGCTGATGCCTCGTAATTATCCATGTTATCAGTCAGGCGTTTAGGTGAACGTCGTACAATGGACCAATCAGGATTTTGTATGTCTTTTACTTAGAAAAATTGACTTACTTCTGATTCTAGTATGGCAGGCTCATTGTACTCTCCATCACTGCTTTTAATTTTGTTAAGATTCACCATCAACAAATTAGAGTCTATACAAATCTTACAACCATGTATTTTGTCAGCAACATTCATCCAATCGCAATAGAACACAACATGTTGAAGTTGATAATAATCAACTTCAATTATCTCCTTGATAATACCATACCAAGTAGTGTCCTCATCTGTAGGATTTAAATCTTTTGCACTTGCTATAAATGTTGTAATTGCGTCCATACAAACACCGCTATATTGTGTAGAAAGAGTGTCATCATAGTGCTGTGGAAAGAATACATAATCATTACTTCTATATTTAAGGTGATTTTTGGCTTCACATGCTGGTCTACTAACATAACACCATAACAGTGAATTCATGCACTTTTCTTCCATTAACTGTCAAACCAATTTCAACAAGTTAAATATTGTCAATTTCTTTATTGAAGTATGAGTTTTGTGCAATCTAACAAACCTTCTTGTGCAACCAATCAATAAATTCAGTTTGTACTACTACTTCTGCCCGTGTATGGTGCCTTTTTTTGCTCCTTTGAACATCCTCTAATGATGATCGATAGTCGCTACAAATCAAAATGTTGCGGCTTTAGTAAATATTGAAATTACATCACATAATGTCATAACATGTCAAAATAAGACAAACCTATAATAGTCATCTATGCCAGCAATGTCCATGGTAAAAAAGTATCCATCATCGAATTTGAATACGTTGTACGCCAGATAATTTGATAAATTTACCCTCAAGGATGGAGCATTCATAAGTATCATCTCTGTTCTCATCTAAAAATGGTGCTTGTTTGCGGCTATGATTGCCAATACATGGATCTGGCATATATTCCATGGCATATCTAACAGATTCTGAAACAAGATATGCTTCAGAAATTTATCCCTCCACATAGCGTGTATTGCTCGGTATGTCCTTACACTCCTTCATAGCTCTAACAAAAAAAAATTAAAATTTTACGTTGTCGGTGAAATAAACCATGTAATAATTACATGGAAGAAACATTATATCTTTCAAATGGATACATCCATATATAAGTAACTGGTCCACATAGCAATGCTTAATCAGCTAAATGCACCATTAAATGTATACCTATGTCAAAGAACTGAGAAGGAAAATAACGCACCGACACACATAATGCCTCAGCAATCATGTCTTTAGCAGCTTGAACGTTCTCTCGAATTAAAACCTTCGAACAAAAAATACTAAAATACAAGCATACTTGCAATATTGTACGTCTTAAGTCACGATGCTTTAGGTAAGCATGTTGAATCATGATAGGTAGAAAACATTGAATGATAACATGGTACTCATATGACTTTCTAATATTCAAACTAAGTAGCTAACTATTTACTAAGTTGCTTAACTTAGTCCCAAAGCAAAATGGAAGTTTGACATCCTTTAGCATTTCATAGCAACGAGTCTTGTAAGATTTATCAAATGCAAATTTTGAAGAATATTTCTTATTCCTATCAAATAACAAATTAATAAAATGCTCTGATACATTCTTCTTAGCGTGCATCACAGCAATAGTATGTCGCACTTTATGATTACTCCAATACTCTAATGCAAAAAGAATCGACTTCTTGTACCATGCCGGTCTTTTATCATCACCCTTTTCATTCATAGAATATTCCACGATTGGATCAACGTCATCTACGATGTGAATTTTTTATTGGGGGGGGGGGTAATTTACCTAGTATATATTTGATATGAGCAAGCATTGCTAGAAGTGCCGATCTTGTCAATCATGTTGGAGGTTCATTATTCACTATGGATTTATAGCACCCATGCTTTAATGCCCTATACGGATGACCATTCTTCAAAAATCTTTAATACTTCGTGTAAACAATCTTATTACCAATGCATTCTGATTCTGTCTTCGTAGCACAAATAGGACATGCTTTATAGCCATGTGTTACACAAAAAGATAAATTCCCAAGGGCGGGTAGATCATGAATTCCCCATAACAAGATTACTCTAAGAGTGAAATACTCCTTTGTACTCGTGTCAAATGCAACCATTCCTTTTGTCCATAATTGTAACAACCCAGAATATCCGAACCAATTTAAAATTTTTATTTTGGCAATTTTAATGAATTTTGAATATTTAAAATGATTTATTTTAAATAATAATGACGAGAAATTTATTTTGAATAGAATTAGAACGTATATATTTATTTGAATCGACGTTAGAATATAAATATTTATTTTTAATTATAAAAGGAATTGAAAATGGCGCAGTAGATTGAAATTTCGATTTCAAATTTCAAATGAATGTACAGGATTCAAAATAAACTAGATTTTAGCAAAACCAAAAGTACTAGAATCTATTTGAGGATATCTTTCCAATGAATCTGAAAAATTGAAATTTCATAGCGGGAATAAAAAGTTACGCCCTGTTGAAAATTCAGAATAGTCGCTATGGAAATATAGCCCTTAAAAATAACCATTTTGCAAACAACCTCCGTTTTCGACGAAACCACTTTTGTTGAATCCGGGATGTCAAATTATTGTTGGATTCCAATATTCATAATTTTTGGAATCAATATGTGAGCGTGGTAAAAGAAAACGTGTTTTGATAGTTTCATTCAATTTGGATCGACCAGAAAATGGTCATTTTTCAAACGGTCTCCAAATTTAACGAAACTAGTTCCTATGGGACCGTATCGTCAAAACATAGCCAGACTCATTTCTCTGGAATTTTTGGAGTTAGTATGTGGCCCTGGTAATTTAATACATACATCAAATTCAAATTTAAAACGTATATATTTTATATTTTAAATTTGATAAAGCCCTATCGAAATAGCCAAATTAGTTTATGAAACATATCCCATTGCATTCGGAATGTGGTTATATAGTATGGGGCGATAGTCGTTTGACCTCGTTTGGAGTTCGAACAGAAACTCAACTTTTGTAGGGTTTTTAGTGGAAATAAATAAATAAATAATAATATATTTATTTATACTTATATCCCCCCCTTCGTTATTCAGCCCCAAATCAAAACTGCTCGATTGAAAGAGAAACCCGCTCCCTGATGGCTGACGTCAGGCCATCGCCTCTGCCACCGCTGACGCAGGCTTCGCCGCCGCCTCCGGCATACCACACCCCCCATTTCCTCGATCCACGCTCCAGGATCGAACTCCAAACCCACGTAGCCTTCCCCCAATTGACGATGCTCACCGCGCCAACCCCAGACCCACCGCCTGAGCCACCCCCGCGTCCGGAGCCGCCTCCAACATATCCAAACACAAACCATAAATCAATGTAAGTCATTTATTGATTTTCATTTTCTTCTTCTAGCTAGAAAAACATGATTTTTCTTAACTTGAAAAATAAGATTTTTAATACGATAAAGTTAAGATTTTTAATGAGAAAAAAATTAGATTTTTATGTAGTATGAAAGATACGATTTTTATTTTTATAAAGATAAGATTTTTAGTTAAGTAAAAATATGATTTTTACTTAGGTAAAAATAAGATTTTTAGAAGTATAAAAATACGATTTTTAGAAGTAGAAATGTGACGACCCCAAAACCCCGTACTGACGGTGACAAGGGTAATCTTTGGAAAATAACACATAAACAGATAATAGAAGAACAGAATTAAATAAATACACCCGATAATGTACAAATAATACACTGGATAAACATAATGATCAGAGTTACGCAGTACACAGGATCATACTTAGTACATATACAGTTCAGCTATACATAAATGTCTACAGCGGAAAACAAACATAATATGTACAATAGGAGCTAAACAGCATAAAAAGAGATAAATGATAGAATCCATCTTCAGCTCCATCTATCCAGAAGGAGCCTGCTAAAACCTGAACACAAGGCTGCTCGTGTAGAAAAAGGGGCACCCGAGTTTGCAAGTGAAACAAACTACGAGTCAGTCATGGGACTAGTATGAGAAATCTACTTAACACATTTTATAGTATGGCTAATCACAGGACCACGCCACTTTCGCGGAATGGGTTTACTCCATTGTTTGCTATTGCTTTAAAACAAGTAAATCTTTTAAACATCGCAATGTTTTTTATAAAAATGAAGCCGATATAAGACTCAAGTCCCATCACACAATGCAACGCAAACCGGATAATAGAGTTTTACCTTATATCAACCAAGATATGCTTAGTACGTGTAAAGTAAAATCACTTAAAATGTAAATTTTGTATTTAATTCTTAATCAGACTCCAACTGTAAATTAGTAAGAGAACGATTCCCTAAGTATTGGCCCCGAAGGCCGAAACCAACATCAGACCAATACCCAGGAAACCACCCATCTTAGCTCGTTTCCAGTTAGTTTCTAATTTTATAAACAATCATAAATATCAATCATAGACGGCATGGGTACCATATATCATGTCGCCATATATATATATATATATATATATATATATATATATATATATATATGTAATGAAAACCGCACGATGTCGTATTTGCAAATTGGATTTCTTTCACGAACCAAGGCAAAAGATAGTCCTTACCAAATTCGAGACTCTCTAGCCCGAGCCTCAGGGCAAGTACTCAGTCAAACCCTTGGATCGTCAGGGCTGGTCCACCGATGTGAATTAAAATGCCGGAACACTGCGTTTCCCCACCCTTTGGGGCGTAAATAAGCCAACGAATGACTCCATCGGTCCCGCATCGACCGATATATCCGAGGCGCCTCGCAACAGCAACAACCACACAGGCGAAAAATAGTATAAATGTCAGCCAGTTTTAAGCACTGACACCACCTCTAGAAAGAAGGAAACGCGTGCCCTTCCTGAGGTCCTCTTCCATTTCTGGTTCATACCGGGGTGTGAGGCTCGCGAATTCACGTTATACACAAAGTTATGCCACACAGGCCGTGCTTTGATTATCAACCACAAGACTTTTCTTTTCAATAGAAGCCTTGATCAGTACATCTTAGCATGCCACACAGGCAATTCACACCATGCAACTGATAGCTATCAATCACATAGAATGAATTCCAATGTCAGACACACAGTACATTTACAAGTCCGTTCTGGGTCTAAACGAAACCGGAGGCACTATATACCTCGCATACCCATCGATCTCCACGTACGTCTAGACGATCACCACTCATTATCCATATTTCGGGATGCCTCCCAGTCAGGACATCAGTTATCATCCAACCGAGATGAAGATCTCCGGTCTTCAACCACCGTCTTCATCATCGATTTCTTATCGTCGATTTAGTTATTCAGAATGGGATAAACCTGGTCTTTCTGAACAACTCGCGTATATGATTAACAAGTGCTACACAAACCCAACATAGGCCTTATTCCAATTTATTAGTCACTAACCGTAAATTAGTAAGAGAACGATTTCCCAAATATTAACCCGAAGGCCGAAACCAACATCAGATCAAAACCCAGGAAACCATTCGACTTAGCTAACCTTCAGTTAGTTTATAAATTTCACATTCAACCATCAAATATCCAATAAATTGGGTAAATTCTGTTTATTTCCATTCCATATCATTTATAATATTTTATAACGATTTATCGCTATTTTAATTTATTTAATAATAGCCAATTTATTCAAACGACGCTTCAGGCCATAACGCGGCCGTGGCGCTGTTTTCCTTCAGATTTGATTTACACATATTTGAAAATCTAACCGTTGGATCTTCACAAATTTTATAACATTAGAAAGATCTTTTCAAAACGAATCCAACGGTTTCAGTTTTGGGAAAATCCGACGGTCGGATCTCCCGATACACTCGTTTGAAGTTTCGATTTTAAAATACGAACTGCAGCGTCGTTATTCGATTTAATTTAATTCTATATATATATATAAATATAATCGATTCTGGCGCTGTTTTTCTTCGGATTTTAATTAAACACTCCAGACAATCCAACCGTTGGATCTTCACAAAGTTGGTGTCGTTGGAAAGATATTTCCAAAACGAACCCAATGGTTTCGGTTTCGGGAAAATCCGATGGTCGGATCTCCCGCACTTATTGTTTGAAATCACTGTTTCAAAACACGAACATCAGCTTCGTTATTCGATATATTTTAATTATATATATATATATAATCGATTCTTCGATTTCAAAACCATATTCTTTTCATACATTTGATAAAAGTGGTATTGTTATCCAACAGACATTTATTACGACACTTCACTATTTTTAACAATTCATGTATATAATAAAAATGTGATTTTTATTGTAAAACAATTTATTTCAAAACACAACTATTTTATATAGTTCATATAGATGATAAAAATATGATTTTTATTATAAAACAATTTATTTCAAAACACGACCATTTTATATAGTTCATATAGATGATAAAAATATGATTTTTATTGTAAAACAATTTATTTCAAAACACGACTATTTTATGTAGTTCATATAAATGATAAAAATATGATTTTTATTATAAAACAATTTATTTCAAAACATTGTCGTTCAACACATGATTTTCTATTCAACACATGAATTTCTATTCAACACACGAATATAGTTTCAACACATGAAAATAATTCTAACACATGAATATTATTGAAAATTTCGGCAGCATAACGGCAGGGTAGTTAAAACCGGGGTCGTTCCTAGTACGGCTCCTCGCTCTACCTTAAAACCTCGCAGCTTTTGACATTGGGATTTCATGCATCTAGTTCGCACGCAGGCGGCATGTATATTTTTTTCCACAAACTAATCCTATGTGGTTTCAACCATATAATTCTCAACCACAAACGGGTATTTTTCAACCACAATCAATCAATTTAAACCACAAACAACTCTAATCAACCATTCGCTATCAACCAATTTTCACACCAATCACAACCAATAAATATCGTCCATGGTTTGTGGACGAGGGGCGTAATATATATATAAGTATATTTCACTTCCATTTCAACAAATATATAAATTTTTATAATGCATATATAACTTATACATCGATTGTACAACTTATACAATGCTTATACATGAGATGTACAATGCTTATATAACTCATACATCGACTATATAATTTATACATCATCGTTTTCCATATCGTTTATAATTCAGAAATCTCACATTGGGTTCCACTCCACCAAAAATAGCAGAAGACTCAGAAAAATATCTGGTCTCTTCTAGAATGTAGAAGACGTCCGCACGAGTCCACTTTCTCTTGTTTCACTGAATTTCGTCAACATAGCAAAAATATATGATTTTTACAGTGAAATCAAAAACCGTAGCGCTTTAAAGTGCTATAGAATAGTTTAATATAATTTAAACCGTACCTTTCTGATTTCGTTCAGAACTAGGTTTTCGATTTGCGACCAAACCGTGCAGCGATTCGTCGATCGGTCTTCACCACGAGGAGGAGGGAGGAGAGGCGTACGTGCGTAGGGGGGTGCGGTGGCGTTCGATCGCCTGAGGTAGCGGTGGCGGCGGGTTGAAGTTCGAAACTTCCAGGCGATGAATCTCTCAAATTACTTAATGAAAAAAAAATCCAAACTTGCCATGGATTTGAAGATCTTGACGAGCTCTACAAAATCCCCAACGGGGAGAGAGAAACTGATGTGGCCCAATGATATTTTTTTATATTTATAAATTTTAAAAATCCAAAAATACCCCTTATCTCATACGAACTCCAATCCAAACCCAACGACAATCGTCCCTAGCTAAATACCCCCATTCCGAACACAATGAGATATGTTTCGTAGGCCCATTCGACTGTTTCAATCAGTTTTCCTTCAAATTAAAATATAAAACATTCAATATTTAATTTGAACGTACATTTCAATTTGCCAGGGCCACATATTGATTCTAAAAATTCCCGAAAAATAAATCTAGCTATGATTTGACGATACGGTCCCAAGAAAACTAGTTTCATCGAATTCTGAGGTCGTTTGCAAAATGGCCATTTCACGGGCTATATAAACTCTATAGCGACCTTTCTGAAAATTCAGTTGGCCATAACTTTTGCTTCCCGCTACGAAACTTCGATTTTTCAGATTCGCTAGAAAGATATTCACTAACAGATTTAAATATTTTTGGTTTCACTAAAATCCGTTTTGTTTTTCACCCAGTATGGTCACTCAAAGTTTGAATTCAAATATTAAAACTACCGCGCATTTCACGCCTTGTTTATAATTAAAATTAATTATATTTATTTTCAAACATCGATTCAAACTTACTTTTCATCGTTATTATTTAAAATATTTATTTTAAATATTTTAAATTCACTAAAATAGCCAAATTAAAATTTTCAAACTGGTTCAGATTTTCCAGGTTGTTACAACTCCCCCACTTAAAACTTTTCGTCCTTGAAAAGGAACAAAGTCGAAAGTGGATTAATTAACCAACTCTACTTTCAATCTGGCTTCCATTCTCCAACTTTTCAGTTTCTGAGAATTTTCAAATTCTTCAAAAATTTGGCTAACACCCTAAATTTTCGAAAAATTTCGTCATAACCTCCTTTGTACGGGGAGGGGTTTGGAAATTTATTGGGCCGTATTAGGTACCCAATAAATCCTAATAAGGATGCACATATTTATAGTGATATATTCCGGTGTCCACAGGGGAGTGTGTATGGATCATAACTCCAGAGAATAAATTCTCGTCACCCTATAAATGGTTTTTGTGCCTTAATGACCAGAGAGACATGTTTATTGTCATCTCCAGACCCGTGTGGGGTTTTTATTAATCTACCAATTTACTGTTACATTTTATATGGTCCATATCAGTCATCAGTTCAACCTGTAATATATAGTCATCGCCATACAAGCTTCTCGCTCGTATGTTAAATCTTCAACTTCGTCAGACAAGCTCCAAATGCTTATGTGGTATATGATGAAGTATGCATATCTTCAAGAAGTATGCCTTGTAGTGTAGTTCAAAATTAATTGTTACTATCCTATGGCGATGTTTATTATTACACACAGAACAGCCAGCACTCCGCATCCAATGGCATTCACAGGAATTGATATAATAATAAAATTGCGCATCTAACTCATTAAGGTTTACCTATTTGTCGGGCACGCAAATAAATTCTTTACTCAACAGCTAATCCTTTACCTGTTCAAACATACATAATGCACATATATATATATATTTCTATCTATTTTTAAATCAGTTCAATACTTGATTTAATTAACTATCATTCTAATAATTTAATTAATCAAATCCACTATCACACAACACAAACAACAATCAATTTAATTTTTAACTTTTCAAAATCATACTAATCGATTCATATACTCTTTTGAAAACATTCAGACTATATAATTAAAAAGTTTTCATCAATGCAAAGAAAACAACAGCAAAGTAAAGAACATAATGGAAATGCAAAACATGGTATATGTACCTTGCACCAGAGTCAATCACAGATATCCACCCTGCACTTAGGATAGGCTTTCTTAATGCTTTCCTCTGTTTCCCAAGTACAATCTCGCGGATCTCCACTCCATTGCACTTTAACTAAGTGAACCTTCTTGTTCCTTAGTTCTTTGGTTTCTTTGCCGATAATCTTTAGTGGCACTCTTCTCACAGCCAATTCTGGAGTAATTTCAATATCCTGTTGTGCGGCCTCTTCCACAACCAAGTCTGGGTCATGAACATGCTTTCGAAGTTGAGATACGTGAAATACATCATGCACTCCAGGCAACCAATCAAGCAATTGAATTTTATAAGCGAGGGTTCCAATCCTTTCAAGAATAGGGAATGGACCAATAAATCTGGGCGCCAACTTCCCAGTTTTGCCAAATCGAATCACTCCTCTCATCGGAGAAACCCTTAGATACTATAATCACCAACAGTAAAAGCCAAATCTCTTCTTCTCGAATCAGCATAGCTCTTCTGTCGGCTTTGAGCCGCGAGTAATCGTTTCTTAACGAAATCGACTTTGTCTGCAGCTTCACGGATCATATCTGGTCCCAATACAAGTCTATTACTAGGTTCAACCCAACAAGCAGGAGATCGGCACGGTCTACCATACAATGCTTCGAATGGTGACATTGTCAGGCTTGCTTGGTAGTTGTTGTTGTTTGAGAACTCAGCCAAATGTAAATGGTATTTCCATGATCCACCAAAATCAAGAACATAAGCCCGCAATAAATCTTCTAGTATACGATTCACCCTCTCAGTTTGACCATCTGTCTGAGGATGATAAGCGGTGCTCAAGTTCAGCTTCGTTCCTAGTTCTACTTGAAATGTCTCCCAGAATTTGCTAGTAAATATTGGATCTCTATCACTAACTATACTGATCGGCACACCATGTAGCCTAACAATTTCCTTGAAATATATCAGCGCCAGACTCTGAGCAGTTCTGTTCGATCTGACAGGTATGAAATGGGCGGTCTTCGTGAAGCGATCTACGATCACCCAAATACTGTCACTTCCTTTCCTGGTTCTTGGCAAACCATCTATGAAGTCCATGGAAATATGTTCCCACTTCCAACCTGGAATGTCCAACGGTTGCAACAATCCGGCAAGTTTCTGCTGGTCACTTTTGACTAGTTGGCAAGTACAGCATCGGCTAACATATAAAGAAATGTCTCTCTTCATCGACCTCCACCAGAAAGTGCGTTTGATGTCATTATACATTTTGCTCACAATCCGGCAAGTTTCTGCTGGTCACTTTTGACTAGTTGGCAATTAGAGCATCGGCTAACATATAAAGAAATGTCTCTCTTCATCGACCTCCACCAGAAAGTGCGTTTGATGTCATTATACATTTTGCTCACTCCTGGATGGATACTAAGTTTTGACTTATGGCATTCATCCAGCACTTCCTTTCAGAGCTCAGAAATGTTAGGAACACAAATTCGACCCTTTAGCCTTAGAATCCCTTGGTCATCAATCTGGAAACTTAAGGGTTCGCCTTTCTGTATTCTTTCTTTGATCCTTTGAATGAAGTGATCATCCTTCTGAAGAGCAGATATTTTATCAATCAGTGAAGTCATAATAATAAAACTTGGCGATCATTACATTCTTTCTACTTAGCGCATCAGCCACAACATTGGCTTTTCCTGGAGTGTACAAAATCTCAAAATCGTATGCTGCAAGAAACTCTAGCTAGCGTTGCTGCCTCAGATTCAATTCTTTCTGGGTGAACAGATACTTTAGCGACTGATGATCTGTAAACAGTTCGAATTTGTCACCCAAAAGATAGTGCCTCCAGATTTTCAAAGCGAATACGATAGCCAACAACTCAAGATCATGAGTAACGTAATTCTTCTCATGCGGCTTCAGCTGATGGCTAGCATAAGCAACCACTTGACCTCTTTGCATTAATACTGCACCAAGGCCTTCTCTAGAGGCATCTGTCCAGAATTTCAAGTCTTGATTGCCATCGATAATCGTTAACACTGGATCCGTTGTTAATCTTAACTTTAGCTTCTCAAAAGCCTCCTCACATTCTGGAGTCCACTTGAATTTTGCGTGCTTCTTTGTAAGCTTTGTTAAGTGACTAGATATCTTTGAAAAATCTTTAATGAACTTCTGGTAATAACTAGCCAATCCAAGAAAACTTTGGACTTCGGTGGGAGTACTAGGCTATTTCCAATTTTGAATAGCGGTGATTTTACTTGGATCCACATCAATTCCCTCTTTTGATACGACGTGGCCAAGAAACTTTACTTCATCTTGCCAGAATATACATTTGGAAAGTTTAGCTTTCAATACATTCCTTCTCAGAATTTCTAGAACTTGCTCCAAATGTTTTCATGTTCGGCCTTTGACTTAGAGAAGATTAGAATATCGTCAATAAAACCAGAACAAACTTATTCAAGACTCCTCTGAACACCCGATTCATTAAATCGACGAAGTAAGCTGGAGCGTTACATAAGCCGAGTGACATTACTAACCACTCATAGAATAAGTCTGGACCTCTGAATGCTGTCATAAGAACACACTCTTCGGCAATACGAAGCTGATGGAAACCTGTAGCTAGGTCCATCCTTGAAAATACTTGTGCTCCATTCAGACGACCCAACAAATCATCGATTCGCGGCAATGGATATTTCTTCTTTATTGTCCGCTTATTCAAGTCGCGATAATCCACACATAGTCGAAGAGTACCGTCTGACTTTGGGACAAATACCACTGCTGCTCCCCAATCAGAGAAACTAGGCCAGATCAGACCCTTCCATACAAGTTGTCGAGTTTGATTGTCTAGTTCTTCTTTCTCCTTTAGAGTCATTCTCCGAATAGCATGCACTACTGGCCTTGCATTCGTAATTAAAGCGATCTTGAAATCAATTTCTCTCTGCGGAGGTAAACTAACAACTTCTTCGAACACATCTGCATAATTCTTGATGACAAGAATATCTTTTATAAGGTCGGGAACATTCTCTGTGACTATAGGGATATTTTCTATTTGAGCAGGAGAAATATCAAGAGCTGACCAAAAGTCTTTTCTATTAGAATTCTGACCTTCACAGGGAATGGTTATATAATCACTTGATTTAATCTTCACCTTAACGACTCTGTCGGCGCATTTAACCTCAGCTTCATATTTGGTCAATCAGTCTAACCCCAAGATAAGATCAAATTCTGTAAAATTCATGACGACCGCGATGGCAGGGAAACGATAACGAGAAAAAGAAACCGGCACCCCACAAACCCAACTGAGATCGAGGGAACCCCCAACCGGATTATGGACAGTCATTGGTTCTTTGAGCTTCTTCAAATTCAAATCCAGTTTCTTAACCGCATTCTTTGCAACAAAGCATCGCGACGCGCCAGTATCAAACAGTACTTTGACTGGAATATCTTTGACAGTTAGCGTGCCTTCTAAAACATCTGGCCTTCCCTGACTAGCTGAGGGCCCAGAAGTTTCTACTACTTCATTTATATGTACTGCTTCAGATTTCTTTGAGAGTTGGACTTCCCGTGCAATATGACCTGCTTGGTGACACTTATGGCATCTCCTCCCACTATGAGATTTCTTTTGTTTCTTTGAAGCTCTGCAATTTATCGACAAACGTCCCTGCTTATTGCACTTATTGCATACGACAGTTGTTACTGGTTCTTTCCCAGACCTGGCCCTTTTTCGATTGACTTTGGGTTTTTACTCACCTCAGACATCATACTGGCCTCAGGACTATCAGTTTCAGACTCATCTTTATTACCAGAACTGACTTCCTCTTCGTAACGCAACATACCTTTCCTGTCGAGATCCTCATACTGGTAAGCCATGTATATCATTTCAGAAAAAGGAAGCTTCACATTCCTCATTGCACTATTCTGGTATTTTCTTTGCAGCCATAAATAAACCTCAGATTCTTCCTCTTTGGATCTTGAATCAGATGCGGGGCAAAATGAGAAAGTTCATTGAATCTCTTATGATATACTGGAATGGTCATATCTCCTTGTATCAGATAAGAGAATTTATAACATAACCGCTCAGTTTCTTCAGGAGGAGCAAATCTTTCTAGGAAAATCACTTTAAATCTATCCCAGGTAATATTACCTTATGGATTATCCTTAATAATCGAATCCCACCTGAACAAAGCTTCGTTTTTGAGTGCCCAAGATGCCAGTAATCTTTTCTGGTCATCTCTTAGCTTTAAACCGTCAAAGATTTTCTCAGCAGAACGAATCCAAGCTTGTGTTTTCATAATAGATTCTTCGCCCGAGAACGGTACTCCACCCATATTTCGATACTTAATTAGTAGAGCCTTAATATTTGGTTCTGCATTCCTTCTATTTCTGACACTCATTTTCTAGTACTTCTGCAAATAACAGATTAAGTGTCAGGTCAACAGAAAAGATATTTTAAAGCATAGAGACATATACTTGAATGTAAATGTATCTATCGAGGTGTTATTTCATTCTGCTACTCATACTAGAATATTACTGATCATGTCTGTAATGAGTTTTTCGTCCTAGAACACTACTGGTTCTATTTCTGACGAGTTCATTAATATGTTATATTCTAGCACTAAGCTTAACCAAAGCTCTGATACCACGTTGTGACGACCCCAAAACCCCGTACTGACGGGGGCAAGGGTAATCTTTGGAATATAACACATAAACAGATAATAACAGAACAGAATTAAATAAATACACCAGATAATGTACAAATAATACACTGGATAAACATAATCATTAGAGTTACGCAGTACACAGGATCATACTTAGTACATATACAGTTCAGCTATACATAAATGTCTACAGCGGAAAACAAACATAATATGTACAATAGGAGCTGAAAAGCATAAAAAGAGATAAATGATAGAGTCCATCTTCAGCTCCAGCTATCAAGATGGAGCCTGCTAAAACCTAAAAACAAGGCTGCTCGTGTAGAAAAAGGGGCACCCGAGTTTGCAAGTGAAACAAACTATGAGTCAGTCATGGGACCGGTATGAGAAATCTACTTAACACATTTAATAATATGGTTAATCACGAGACCATGCCACTTTCGCGGAACGGGTTTACTCCATTTGTTTGCCGGTGCTTTAAAACAAGTAAATCTTTTAAACATCGCAATGCTTTTTATAAAAATGAAGCCGATATAAGACTAAAGTCCCATCACACAATGCAACGCAAACCAGAGGATAGAGTTTTACCTTATATCGACTAAGATGTGCTTAGTACATGTAAAGTAAAATCACTTAAAATGTAAATTTTGTGTTTAATTCTTAATCAGACTCCAACTTTAAATTAGTAAGAGAACGATTCCCTAAGTATTAACCCCGAAGGCCGAAACCAACATCAGACCAATACCCAGGAAACCACCCATCTTAGCTCGTTTCCAGTTAGTTTCTAATTTTATACACAATCATAAATATCAATCATAGACGGCATGGGTACCATATATCATGTCGCCATATATATACAATCAAAACTGCATGATGTTGTATTTGGAAATTGGATTTCCGTCATGAACCAAGACAAAAGATAGTCCTTACTGAATTCGAGACTCTCTAGCCCGAGACTCAGGGCAAGTACTCAGTCAAACCCTTGGATCGTCAGGGATTGTCCACCGATGTGGATTGAAATGCCTGAACACTGCGTTTCCCCACCCTTTGGGGGCGTAAATGAGCCAACGAATGACTCCATCGGTCCCGGATCGACCGACATATCCGAGGCGCCTCGCTACAGCAACAACCACATAGGTGAAAAATAGTATAAATGTCATCCAGTTTTATGCATTGACACCACCTATAGCTAGAAGGAAACGCATGCCCTCCCTGAGGTCCTTTCCTGTTTCTGGTTCATACCGGGGTGTGAGGCTCGCGAATTCACGTTATACACAAAGCTATGCCACACAGGCCGTGCTTTGATCATCAACCACAAGACTTTGCTTTTCAACAGAAGCCTTGATCACTGCATCTTAGCATGCCACACAGGCAATTCACACCATGCAATTGATGGTTATCAATCACACAGAATGAATCCCAATGTCAGACACACGGTCCAATTACCAGTCCGTTCTGGGTCTGAACGAAACCGGAGGCACTATATACCTCGCATACCCATTGATCTCCACGTACGTCTGGACGATCACCACTCATTATCCATATTTCGGGATGCCTCCCAGTCAGTGAAACACCCCACCTCCGTTAGGGTCACTCTCAAAGGGAATGCCCTAATTTTGGTGGAGGTTTATAAGTACAAGTCACAGATATACAAGACAGATATAAGAACACATATTTTGTAAACAGCGGAAGAACAACAAACTTTTATTTCATAAAGTCAAATATGTGTTACAACAACAACCTTTCCAAAAACATAACATAATACTTTCATAATCTATCTTGAGTACATTATTTTTCTAAAGAAGCATAAATAAAACATAGACAAACTGCCAAAGCCCCATAGTGGATTGTCCAAAGCCATAGTTCAAAACAGGAAAGTCCAAGCAATACATTTCTCTTCTTCAAGCTGGATGTTGAGGTAGGTCAAGCTGCTGTGTTCCCTCCCTGAGGACCTGGGGGGGGGGGAACGGAAGAAAGAAGACGAAAGAAAAATAGAGTCAGACATAAAGCCTGAGTAAGTCTAGTACTACTTTGTCTATGAATAAAGAACTGGGTATGATAAGTAAAACAAGAAGTGGGCAACATTATAAACTTGGTTAAGTTATCTAGGGTCGAATATACTATCGTACCCCATGTTAATCTCTGAACCCATATAAACTAGTTTCCAATTTGCACCCCAAAATCAGGGTGATGTGATCCATTCTACGATGATCGGCTCCTACTCGCATAGTTACATGTGTCTTACGGCCCCCGATGTCTGTAGTTACCTATGTTGGTCCCACCATGGGGTGTATCAAGTCCCATAGTGGCAACCCGACACAACCTTAGAGTGCAAAGGTATGCTACTGGTGTCCAGTGCTTTATTTTTCTGCGCCGGAGTGCGTGCACGCCCGCACACCGTTAGAACCTACACTGCTACACCACCGCCGTCGATTTGACCTCTTACAATCAGCCCAGTAATCGTGCCCCACCCTGCCTAGTTTCAGGGTATCCTGATACACCATCTAGGGTTACTGCTGAAAAGGGCCCCCCCCCCCCCCCCCCCGTTACTAGGTTTTCTATCTCTAGCCAACATGCTAAGTTGGTTAAGTGTTTCCTAACCTAACCCCACCAGTCCGTTTAGTTTAGCATGTTCCATTTTGATTAAGTCTTTAGTTCACTTAATCCTAACAATCCTGACTCAGCCTTAATTATCTTATTAAGGCCCTGACCTCTCACATTAGACAGGTATTGTTGTGGCTGCCTGTTGCCGGTTGGTTCCGGGCAGTCTTACGCCACAACTCAGTCTAACCTCGGGTCCTTGCTGGGCTCCATGTTTAACCTCCCACATTGGATAGGTATTGTTGTGACTACTGGACAGCCGGGCGGTTCCGGGCAGGTTTACATCACAACTCAATCCAACCTCGGGTTAAACACATCGTCTTTTCTACATTTACATATTTTGTCATTCTTCTTTATTTCTTATATGTAAATATTTGCGGCCCATTATTATGTTAATGGTGTAAAGGTTACACCAACCATGGGCCCAACCCATACTTGACTTTGGGCCCTTCTATTTTATATTTTCATTCATTAATTAATTTTAACCCAACGTTATTTTCCCCCGTTTTACACGTCCGTTCATATATATTGGGCTTAGCCTTTTAAAGCCCAATTTAGCCATGCGTAAGGGGAGGCTTATGGCGTATACACAAAGAGGGGAAGGTGAGCGCATGAACTTGCAATACGACGTTGGAAATACAAAATAGAAATTGGTGTACTTGCATAGTGGTAACATAGGTGACATGAATCAAAGCATGTGAACTTGCATAGGTTTAACTACAACATGAACCTATATTCTTATTTAGGCATATTGTCAAACATGAGCATGTCGTAAATATTTCTAGCATGAGCATAGCATAATGTCAAACATAAGCATGGCATATATACTTTTGGCATAAACATGGCATAATGTCAAACATAAGCATGGCATAAATACTTTTGGCATAAACATAAACATGTCATGTTCATAAGGTTTCTACATGTTTACAAAGGGGATACTTTGTTACTAACACAAAAGCATAGTTCAACTTAATTCATGGTTTAAGTCTAATCACATAACAATGGTATAAACATACTTATGCATAAATATTCCTAAACATGGTGTTTGCTTTAAAACTTGCAAAAAGGGATTTTTGAGTCTAACTTAGCCATGTCCCATATATGTCATCATATAAACAAGATAGACTTAATCATGGATTCCAATTATGCCAAATATCATTCAAGGCCTAGCCATATTCATAAATTTGCAAAAGCATGACTTAATACATGGATTATGGTATCAAAATTCCAACATAGTTTCATATGAACTATAACAACCAAACTTGTTACTTGCAAAATGATTTATGCACAAAAATATACATCATGATGGCATAATCACAAAGCCCAAACTTGCATGAATTTCAATCGACTACATACATGTAGCTTCAACATAGATTACATAATTTGCGAAATATTCCAAACGTTTACTTGCATAGAACTACCGCATGTAGTTCTTTATAACATGAATAACATAATCCAAACGTATATAAATTGATAAGAACGCACAAATATGAAATACTTCCATTGCCACAATTCAAGCATACACATCAACACAGTTGTTTATTTATACCAAAGTAATACTCTACTTACAATGGTTGCGGTGAATTCTCTAATTAAGAGACACGATTCCTTTGTTGAATTGATTAGCTTTAGGTTGCTTGAATTGCTTTAGGCCTTAGAACTTTCTCCCTAATCCTCTCTTTAGTTGGCGGCTACTCTTTGTCGTTCCTCAGCAACATGGCGGCTATGTTCTTAATTTGAATGAATAGATTAGGGTTTAGTCTAGGGTTGTTTATATAGAGGTTAGGAATTGATTAGGACCCTTGATGTTGCTAGGTTAGATCATAGCCATTCATTAGGAAGAGAGACCAATAAAAACCCGCCACCTAGCCCTAATGACAAAGCAGACCACAGAAATTCGACCACACACCGACCTGGCCAGCCAGGTTGACTGGGCTCGACCAGGTCGATACCCCTGTCGACAGGGCTGTCGACAGCCCTGTCGACATGGGTAGCCCAGGTCGACAGCCCAGTCGACCTGGGTGGCCCAGTCGGGTGTTCTTCCACCCTGGCCCAATGGGCCCACTTTTAAATTATTATTTTATTCTGTTTGAATTTTAAATTTAATTCAAAACTTCCGAAGGCCATATCTTCTTCATACGGACTCCGTTTTTCGAAAACTCGGACTCTATTTCGCGTATTTTTCCGAGACGAACGCAATGGCGTATCCCGTTTCCCTTAGTTCTTTGATTTGAATTTGATTATACTTTAATTCATGAATTTCATAGTTATAGAATTCTCGGGGTGTTACATTCTACCCCACTTAAAAGGATTTCGTCCCCGAAATCTTCAAGTTAGGAGGAATGTATATCCTAACATCCAATCATCCATCTACTCATCCATCAAACACGAGCATCCATTGTCCTTAAAAGACTTCTAATGCTTCATGATCATATGCGAAGTGTGTGTGTACATGAACTTATCTAATGCAAAATCAGGTGGTCTACTGATTCAGTTGACCTCCTTAATGCGAATTATGTAAGTGCCATGAATCCATTATGTATGCAAATTTTCCTATTCTTGATTCTACATGAGTGCACAATCATTCAATACAAATGCAGCATCCACATGACAACACATTAAAGTTCAACCACATACGAATACAAACATATATGCATATGCAATATGAAGTGACTGAGCCGATCTAAAATCTAGATTGTGTGTGTGTATGCAACCACGAGCAACCACTAGCAATCACTTGCAACCACTTGCAACCATTCATACATAACATGTTTCAACTACATGTTTCCATCCAAAGGGTTTCTACCTAAAAGATACGGTCGAGGAAATATACCTAAAAAGATAGATAAAAGCGCAACTTAAGGAAAATGAAAGATCAAGGATGTACCCTCAAATAGAAAAGGGTAGGCTGTACGAATTTTAGCTTCCGTTTCCCAAGTCGCGTCTCCCTCGGCGTCGCTCCACTGGACTTTGACGAGCTTGACTTCACGGTTGCGTAGCTTCTTCACTTCCGTTCCTAAAATGCGGGTTGGAACTCTTCTTATGGTTGCTTCGCGTTCCACTTCGGCCTCTTCGAGGATGTTTGGCTCTACCACTTCAGCAGACTCATGCAGACATTTTCGGAGATGTGAAATGTGAAAAACGTTGTGGACTCCAGCCAATTTCTCGGGTAGCTCTAATCTATAGGCCATTTTCCCAATTTTCTCGATGATAGGGAATGGCCCTACGAACCTTGGTGCCAGCTTTCCTGTGGTTCCAAAACGAACAACGTTTCTTAGTGGTGATACCTTGAGAAAAACTCTGTCTCCAACCTCAAATTCAAGGTCGGTCCTCCTCTTGTCGGCATAGGACTTTTGTCTGTCTTGGGCCGTCTTCATCCTTCTTCGTATTAAGTCTACTTTCTCTGAAGTCTCTCGGATCATGTCTGGTCCAAGTATGAGCTTATCCGTGGACTCCCACCAACAAGTTGGTGATCGGCACGGTCTTCCATATAAAGCTTCGAAGGGCGCCATTCCTATGGTTGCTTGATAGCTGTTGTTGTAGGCAAATTCCACCAAAGGAAGGTGGTCTTCCCATGTCCCTCCGAAGTCGAGGACGCATAGCCTTAGAAGGTCTTCCAAAACTCTGTTCACTCTCTCTGTTTGGCCGTCGGTTTGGGGATGATAGGCTGTGCTCAAACATAACTGCGTTCCTACTGCTTCTTGCAGACTCCGCCAAAACTCACTGGTGAAGATGGGGTCTCGGTCACTAACAATGCTAGATGGTATTCCATGGAGTCGAACGATTTCCTTGAGGTAAAGTGATGCTAGGGATGAGGCAGTTCTTTTACTTTTGACAGGTAAAAAGTGGGCGCTTTTAGTAAGCCTATCCACTATTACCCAAATGCTAGTGTTGCCTCTCCTAGACCTAGGCAGCCCATCGATGAAGTCCATTGAGATGCTATCCCACTTCCACTGCGGGACCTCCAGAGGATGCAGCAGTCCGCCAGGCTTTTTCTGTTCTGCCTTAACCTGTTGACACATCATACACTTAGAAACGAATTCTGCCACGTCCTTTTTCCTGCCGTTCCAGAAGAAAGTCCTTTTTATGTCTTTGTACATTTTATCTCCGCCTGGGTGTATCGTCATCTTGGAGTGATGTGCTTCCTCGAGAACCTTCTTTATTAAATCGTTTGTCTGTGGGACGCATAGTCTTCCATCTCGCCTTAGTACACCCTTATCGTTAATGGAGTATCTGTTGAGGTGACTTGAAGTCTCACCCCTAATTAGCCTATCAATTATTTCCACAAGCTGAGGGTCTTCGCGTTGTGCTGCCCCTACCGAATCTACTAAAGTTGGGCGCACTTCGAGAGATGCAAGCAAGCCCGGTACGAAATCGGAGGAGGGCCTAAAGTCGAAACTGGCTATAAACTCTAGGCTTTGTCTTTCAACAAACAACGGGCTTAGGGTCAATTTCTTTCGGCTCAACGCGTCTGCCACTACATTGCCTTTGCCCGGAGTGTAGGAGATTTCGAAATCGTACGAGGCAAGAAACTCCATCCATCTTTGTTGCCTCAAGTTAAGATCTTTCTGCGAGAAAAGATATTTCAACGATTTATGGTCAGTGTAAAGTTCGAACTTCTCACCTAGGAGATAGTGTCGCCAAGACTTGAGTGCAAAGACGATGGCGGCTAACTCGAGATCGTGGGTTGGGTAGTTCTTTTCGTGCACCTTCAACTACCTCCCGCCATAAGCTACTACCCTTCCTTCTTGCATTAAGACGGCGCCTAGCCCTGCCCCACATGCATCCGTATAAACAGTGAACATCTTGCTCCCATCTGGCAGCGTCAAAACTGGGGCTGTTGTGAGAGCCCTTTTCAGTCGTTGTAAAGCAAATTCGCAATCCAAATCCCAATTGAACACTAGATTCTTCTTAGTCAATTTCGTGAGCGGAGCTGAGATTTTCGCAAAATCCCTTATAAACTTTCGATAGAAACCCGCTAGTCCTAGGAAGCTTCGGACCTCAGTCGCATTCTTTGGTGTCTTCCAATCCTGCACCGCCACTACTTTAGCAGGGTCCACTGCTAACCCTTGTTTGGATACTATGTGCCCAAGGAACCTCACTTCTTCCCTCCAAAAGTGGCATTTGGAGAATTTGGCTTTTAGTTGATGGACTCGCAAGGTTTCCATGATTGCCCTTAAGTGTTGAGCATGTTCCTCTTCACTCTTTGAGAAGATAAGGATATCATCTACGAAGACCACTACGAATTTGTTGAGGAAATCTCTAAATACCCTACTCATCAGGTCCACGAAGTAAGCAGGTGCATTTTTCAAGCCGAAAGGCATGACAAGCCATTCAAAGAAGCCGTCTGGGGTTCTGAAAGCCGTTTTATCAATGCTATCTTCAGCCACCCTTAGCTGATGAAAACCGGTTGCTAAATCGAGTTGGGAGAAAACAGACGCTCCTACAAGCTGGTCAAATAAATCGTCAATTCTAGGGAGAGGGTGCCTATTCTTTTTCGTTAGCTTGTTGAGCTCCCTATAGTCAACACATAGACGGAGTGAACCATCCGCCTTTGTAGCGAACACCACCGGAGCGCCCCATTCTGAAATGCTCCTCCTAATGAACCCCTTCTCTAGAAGCTCTTTAATCTGTTTACTGAGCTCTTTCCTTTCTCGTGGAGCCATATGTCTAACGGGCAACGCAACGGGCTTTGCATTATCTACAAGATATATGCGGAAGTCTATTTCCCGCTTTGGAGGTAAGCCCTTCACCTCTTCAAAGACATCCGGATATTCCCGGACCACTTTAACCGATTGCAAATTTTCGACAGAGGCATCTAGCGATTCAAGATAACTAAGCATAACCGCATACGAGGGATTACAAGATATTTCCAAAGTATTACCGAGCTGGGTTAGGAGCCTAACAACCCTTTTCTCACAATCAAGGATGGCCCCATTACGGGATAGCCAATCCATACCCAAAATCAAACCATACCCCGAAAAGCCCAAAACAAAGGCACTACATAGAAATTCTACACTTAGGATAGAAATTTTTAATCCCACACAGATCATAGACAAATGAGCTGGGCCCCCAATTGGGTTTGAAACAATTAAGGGGTCCTCTACCATACTAGTTTTTAGGTGCAGAGATTCTACTAAAGCAGACGAGATAAAGGAGTGTGATGCGCCAGAATCAAACAAAGTGCGAACGGGGTGATCATAAAGATAAACTACACTTTCTACAGAAGTATTTATACCTCGCTGTTGCAATGGTGGCGCTTCTAGCACATGAACCTGTGCCCCTGGGGTGGATCCAGTGCCCTTCCCCTGTCCTCGTTTCCTTGGGCAGTCCTTAGCCCTGTGGCCTGTCTGACCGCACGAAAAGCACCCACCATTCTCCTTAGCCTTCTTCTTCCGGCAGTCCTTTACTAAGTGCCCCACTTTGCCACAGAAATTGCACTTCCTCTTCTCTTTGTTGCCTTTTCCGCCCTTCTTAAAGTCTGTCTTCTTAGGCTGCAAACCCTCTTTCTTCCCTTGAGAGCTTTCTGCCTTGGTCTCCTTCTTGCCCTTGTCCTCTTCGTTCAGCAATGCCATTTGCACCAATCTTTCATACGTGGCCCCCATAGGTATATGGGTCATGGCCAAACTGTGTAATGGCTCATTCAACCCTTTGACGAAACGGAGAGCTTTCTTGTGCGGGGTGTTGACTAGGTCAAGCCCAAACCTAGCCAGCTCATCGAACTGATTCACATACTCTCTGACAGTCTTGTCTCCTTGCTTAAGAAATAAAAATTTTTCCAACTGCAAACTCCTTTCTGCATCTGAGAGAAATTTGGTCTCAAACCTTGCGCTAAAGTCCTCCCATGTCTCCACTGGTCTTTCAGCATTGGTGACTTCCCACCAGTAGGAAGCCTCGCCCTTCAATAGCCACACCGCCAATTGTACTTTTTGTCTATCCTCTACCTCAAAGATGATGAATAGGTCCTCCGTTTCTTTCAGCCAATTCCTAGCTGCTACGAAGGACTCATTTCCATGGAAATCCCTTCCTCCCATAGCTTTAAAATCTTTACATATCTTAGCGAATGTGTTTCCCCGAGGAGGAGGTGGAGGAAAAGGTGCTGCTGCAGCTGGATGATTTCCTTCAGCTGGGGGAGGAGGAACGGTAGGACCTGGCTGAGTGGCCCTTGCTTCTAAGAACCGTCTAAACCAACCAGGTATTGGCACCCCTTCAGGCAAGTTAAGATCTTGGGACATGCTGAAACAAAAAAGGATAGATTCAAAACGAAGGATAAGAGATAGTTCCTATGGCTTTGGGGAGTGGACTTTGCCTTTTAAAAATAAAATAATATTTTTCTTTTTAAAAATGCTTCTTTAAATTTCCTTTTTGAAAATAATTTTTCAAAACTTTTTATCTTATCTGGTAAACCTATGCTCTGATACCAAGTGAAACACCCCACCTCCGTTAGGGTCACTCTCAAAGGGAATGCCCTAATTTTGGTGGAGGTTTATAAGTACAAGTCACAGATATACAAGACAGATATAAGAACACATATTTTGTAAACAGCGGAAGAACAACAAACTTTTATTTCATAAAGTCAAATATGTGTTACAACAACAACCTTTCCAAAAACATAACATAATACTTTCATAATCTGTCTTGAGTACATTATTTTTCTAAAGAAGCATAAATAAAACATAGACAAACTGCCAAAGCCCCATAGTGGATTGTCCAAAGCCATAGTTCAAAACAGGAAAGTCCAAGCAATACATTTCTCTTCTTCAAGCTGGATGTTGAGGTAGGTCAAGCTGCTGTGTTCCCTCCCTGAGGACCTGGGGGGGGAAACGGAAGAAAGAAGACGAAAGAAAAATAGAGTCAGACATAAAGCCTGAGTAAGTCTAGTACTACTTTGTCTATGAATAAAGAACTGGGTATGATAAGTAAAACAGGAAGTGGGCAACATTATAAACTTGGTTAAGTTATCTAGGGTCGAATATACTATCGTACCCCATGTTAATCTCTGAACCCATATAAACTAGTTTCCAATTTGCACCCCAAAATCAGGGTGATGTGATCCATTCTACGATGATCGGCTCCTACTCGCATAGTTACATGTGTCTTACGGCCCCCGATGTCTGTAGTTACCTATGCTGGTCCCACCATGGGGTGTATCAAGTCCCATAGTGGCAACCCGACACAACCTTAGAGTGCAAAGGTATGCTACTGGTGTCCAGTGCTTTATTTTTCTGCGCCGGAGTGCGTGCACGCCCGCACACCGTTAGAACCTACACTGCTACACCACCGCCGTCGATTTGACCTCTTACAATCAGCCCAGTAATCGTGCCCCACCCTGCCTAGTTTCAGGGTATCCTGATACACCTTCTAGGGTTACTGCTGAAAAGGGCCCCCCCGTTACTAGGTTTTCTATCTCTAGCCAACATGCTAAGTTGGTTAAGTGTTTCCTAACCTAACCCCACCAGTCCGTTTAGTTTAGCATGTTCCATTTTGATTAAGTCTTTAGTTCACTTAATCCTAACAATCCTGACTCAGCCTTAATTATCTTATTAAGGCCCTGACCTCTCACATTAGACAGGTATTGTTGTGGCTGCCTGTTGCCGGTTGGTTCCGGGCAGTCTTACGCCACAACTCAGTCTAACCTCGGGTCCTTGCTGGGCTCCATGTTTAACCTCCCACATTGGATAGGTATTGTTGTGACTACTGGACAGCCGGGCGGTTCCGGGCAGGTTTACATCACAACTCAATCCAACCTCGGGTTAAACACATCGTCTTTTCTACATTTACATATTTTGTCATTCTTCTTTATTTCTTATATGTAAATATTTGCGGCCCATTATTATGTTAATGGTGTAAAGGTTACACCAACCATGGGCCCAACCCATACTTGACTTTGGGCCCTTCTATTTTATATTTTCATTCATTAATTAATTTTAACCCAACGTTATTTTCCCCCGTTTTACACGTCCGTTCATATATATTGGGCTTAGCCTTTTAAAGCCCAATTTAGCCATGCGTAAGGGGAGGCTTATGGCGTATACACAAAGAGGGGAAGGTGAGCGCATGAACTTGCAATACGACGTTGGAAATACAAAATAGAAATTGGTGTACTTGCATAGTGGTAACATAGGTGACATGAATCAAAGCATGTGAACTTGCATAGGTTTAACTACAACATGAACCTATATTCTTATTTAGGCATATTGTCAAACATGAGCATGTCGTAAATATTTCTAGCATGAGCATAGCATAATGTCAAACATAAGCATGGCATATATACTTTTGGCATAAACATGGCATAATGTCAAACATAAGCATGGCATAAATACTTTTGGCATAAACATAAACATGTCATGTTCATAAGGTTTCTACATGTTTACAAAGGGGATACTTTGTTACTAACACAAAAGCATAGTTCAACTTAATTCATGGTTTAAGTCTAATCACATAACAATGGTATAAACATACTTATGCATAAATATTCCTAAACATGGTGTTTGCTTTAAAACTTGCAAAAAGGGATTTTTGAGTCTAACTTAGCCATGTCCCATATATGTCATCATATAAACAAGATAGACTTAATCATGGATTCCAATTATGCCAAATATCATTCAAGGCCTAGCCATATTCATAAATTTGCAAAAGCATGACTTAATACATGGATTATGGTATCAAAATTCCAACATAGTTTCATATGAACTATAACAACCAAACTTGTTACTTGCAAAATGATTTATGCACAAAAATATACATCATGATGGCATAATCACAAAGCCCAAACTTGCATGAATTTCAATCGACTACATACATGTAGCTTCAACATAGATTACATAATTTGCGAAATATTCCAAACGTTTACTTGCATAGAACTACCGCATGTAGTTCTTTATAACATGAATAACATAATCCAAACGTATATAAATTGATAAGAACGCACAAATATGAAATACTTCCATTGCCACAATTCAAGCATACACATCAACACAGTTGTTTATTTATACCAAAGTAATACTCTACTTACAATGGTTGCGGCGAATTCTCTAATTAAGAGACACGATTCCTTTGTTGAATTGATTAGCTTTAGGTTGCTTGAATTGCTTTAGGCCTTAGAACTTTCTCCCTAATCCTCTCTTTAGTTGGCGGCTACTCTTTGTCGTTCCTCAGCAACATGGCGGCTATGTTCTTAATTTGAATGAATAGATTAGGGTTTAGTCTAGGGTTGTTTATATAGAGGTTAGGAATTGATTAGGACTCTTGATGTTGCTAGGTTAGATCATAGCCATTCATTAGGAAGAGAGACCAATAAAAACCCGCCACCTAGCCCTAATGACAAAGCAGACCACAGAAATTCGACCACACACCGACCTGGCCAGCCAGGTTGACTGGGCTCGACCAGGTCGATACCCCTGTCGACAGGGCTGTCGACAGCCCTGTCGACATGGGTAGCCCAGGTCGACCTGGGTGGCCCAGTCGGGTGTTCTTCCACCCTGGCCCAATGGGCCCGCTTTTAAATTATTATTTTATTCTGTTTGAATTTTAAATTTAATTCAAAACTTCCGAAGGCCATATCTTCTTCATACGGACTCCGTTTTTCGAAAACTCGGACTCTATTTCGCGTATTTTTCCGAGACGAACGCAATGGCGTATCCCGTTTCCCTTAGTTCTTTGATTTGAATTTGATTATACTTTAATTCATGAATTTCATAGTTATAGAATTCTCGGGGTGTTACAGTCAGGACACCAGTTATCATCCAACCGAGGTGAAGATCTCCGGTCTTCAACCAATGTCTTCATCATCGATTTCTTATCGTCGATTTAGTTATTCAGAATGGGATAAACCCGGTCTTTCTGAGCAACTCGCGTATATGATTAACAAGTGCTACACAAACCCAACATACGCCTTATTCCAATTTATTAGTCACTAACCGTAAATTAGTAAGAGAACGATTTCCCAAATATTAACCCCGAAGGCCGAAACCAACATCAGATCAAAACCCAGGAAACCATTCGACTTAACTAACCTTCAGTTAGTTTATAAATTTCACGTTCAACCATCAAATATCCAATAAATTGGGTAAATTCGGTTTATTTCCATTCCATATCATTTATAATATTTTATAACGATTTATCGCTATTTTAATTTATTTAATAATAGCTAATTTATTCAAACGACGCTTCAGGCCATAACGCGGCCGTGGCGCTGTTTTCCTTCAGATTTGATTTACACATATTTGAAAATATAACAGTTGGATCTTCACAAATTTTATATCATTAGAAAGATCTTTTCAAAACGAATCCAACGGTTTCAGTTTTGGGAAAATCCGACGGTCGGTTCTCCCGATACACTCGTTTGAAGTTTCGATTTCAAAATACGAACTGCAGCGTCATTATTCGATTTAATTTAATTATATATATATATATAATCGATTCTGATGCTGTTTTTCTTTGGATTTGAACTAAACATTCCAGACAATCCAACCGTTGGATCTTCACAAAGTTGGTGCCATTGGAAAGATATTTCCAAAACGAACTCAACGGTTTTGGTTTCGAGAAAATCCGATGGTCGGATCTCCCGCACTAATCGTTTGAAATCACGGTTTCAAAACACGAACTACAGCTTCGTTATTCGATATATTTCAATTATATATATATAATCGATTCTTCGATTTCAAAACCATATTCTTTTCATACATTTGATAAACGTGATATTTTTATCCAACAGACTTTTATTTCGACACTTCACTATTTTTAACAATTCATGTATATAATAAAAATGTGATTTTTATTGTAAAACAATTTATTTCAAAACACGACTATTTTATATAGTTCATATAGATGATAAAAATATGATTTTTATTATAAAACAATTTATTTCAAAACACGACTGTTTTATATAGTTCATATCGATGATAAAAATATGATTTTTATTGCAAACAATTTATTTCAAAACACGATTATTTTATATAGTTCATATAGATGATAAAAATATGATTTTTATTATAAAACAATTTATTTCAAAACATGAATGTCGTTCAACACATGAATTTCTATTCAACACATGAATTTCTATTCAACACACGAATATAGTTTCAACACATGAAAATAATTCAAACACATGAATATTATTGAAAATTTCGGCAGCATAACGACAGGGTAGTTAAAACTGTGGCCGTCCCTAGTACGGCTCCTCGCTCTAACTTAAAGCCTCACAGCTTTTGACAATGAGGATTTCATGCATCTAGTTCGCACGCAGGCGGCATGTATATTTTTTTTCCACAAACTAATCATATGTGGTTTCAACCAAATAATTCTCAACCACAAACGGGTATTTTTCAACCACAATCAATCAATTTCAACCACAAACAATTCTAATCAACCATTCGCTGTCAACCAATTTTCACACCAATCACAACCAATAAATATCGTCCATGTTTTGTGGACGAGGGGCGTGTGTATATATATATAAGTATATTTCACTTCCATTTCAACACATATATAAATTTTTACAATGCATATATAACTTATACATCAAACGTACAACTTATACAACGCTTATACATGAGGTGTACAACGCTTATATAACTCATACATCTACTATATAATTTATACATCATCGTTTTCCATATCGTTTATAATTCAGAAATCTCACATTGGGTTCCACTCCACCAAAAATAGCAGAAGGCTAAGAAAAATATCGGGTCTCTTTTAGAATGTAGAAGACGTCCGCACGAGTCCACTATCTCTTGTTTCACTGAATTTCATCAACATAGCAAAAAGATATGATTATTACAGTGAAATCAAAAGCTGTAGTGCTTTAAAGTGCTATAGAATAGTTTAATATAATTTAAACCGTACCTTTATGATTCCGTTCAGAACTAGGTTTTCTATTTGCGACCAAACCGTGCAGCGATTCGTCGATCGGTCTTCACGACGAGGAGGAGGGAGGAGAGGCACACGTGCGCAGGGGGGTGCGGTGGCATTCGATCGCCTGAGGCGGCGGTGGGTTGAAGTTTAAAACTTCTAGGCGATGAATCTCTCAAATTACATAATGAAAAAAATCCAAACTTGCTGTGGATTTGAAGATCTTGACGAGCTCTACAAAATCCCCAACATGATGGAGGTCTAATTTTGAGTGGATTGAGAGGAATCAAGGAGAGAAGGAAAGAATCAATTTCCGCCGTGCGCGATTTTGGTTATGGGGAGAGAGAAACTGATGTGGCCCAATGATATTATATATATATATATTTATAAATTTTAAAAATCCAAAAATACCCCTTATCTCATACGAACTCCAATCCAAACCCAACGACTGTCGTCCCTAGCTAAATACCCCCATTCCGAATACAATGGGATTTGTTTCGTAGGCCCATTCGACTGTTTCAGTCAGGTTTCCTTCAAATTAAAATATAAAACATTCAATATGTAATTTAAACGTACATTTCAATTTGCCAGGGCCACATATTGATTCTAAAAATTCCCAAAAAATAAATCTAGCTATGCTTTGACGATACGGTCCCAACAAAACTAGTTTCATCGAATTCTGAGGTCGTTTGCAAAATGGCCATTTTCACGGGCTATATAAACTCTATAGCGACCTTTCTGAAAATTCAGTTGGCCATAACTTTTGCTTCCCGCTACGAAACTTCGGTTTTTCAGATTCGTTAGAAAGATATTCACTAACAGATTTAAATATTTTTGGTTTCACTAAAATCCGTTTTGTTTTGCACCCGGTACGGTCAGTCAAAGTTTGAATTCAAATATTAAAACTACCGCGCCATTTCAGGCCTTGTTTATAATTAAAATTAATTATATTTATTTTCAAACATCGATTCAAACTTAATTTTCGTCGTTATTATTTAAAATATTTATTTTAAATATTTTAAATTCACTAAAATAGCCAAATTAAAATTTTCAAACTAGTTCAGATTTTTCGGGTTATTACAAGAAAAATATGATTTTCCGTTACGTAAAGGTATTATTTTTGGAAATATAATTTATTACGATTTTTAGAAATGTAAAGTTGTGATTTTTAGAAACATAAAAATATGATCTTTCATGTATAAAGGAAATAATTTTAATAAGTTAAAAATATGATTTTTAACTAGGGTATGATAAGCAAATATTTTTAGAAAGCAAAAAATATAATTTTTAACTTATGTATGTTATTCTAAAAATAGTCGAGCCAAGTAAATATTTTTAGAAAGTTAAAAATATGATGTTGATCGTATATACGTTATTTATAAAATAATCATACTATGAAATAAATATTAATGAGTTAAAAATATGATTTTTAACGTAGGAATACGATATGGATCAACAATCAAAGAACGGCGGAGTGGAACCAAAGGTAAGAACTCATTACTTTTATTTTATTTTCTAGTTAAAATATATACTAGGATGCAGACGGTGCTTAACAACACCCGACACCCATCGTCCACAGACCATGGACGGCTTGTTTATTTGATTGATTGTGCGATGTAGATTGAAATAAAATATCTTATAGTTAAAAATATAATTTTTAACATGTATATGAATAAAATAAATATTTGTAAACAAATCGGACGATTTGTTTATGTACACACATTTGACTGATATTGAATGGGACGATAAATTTTACACATCACCCAACTGCACAAATAAATCTGTATTTGTTGATTGATACCTCACACGAGTATTGGGATGATACATGACATACACTAGTCCCAATAATTAGCTATATGTCAATCGATTGATTGACAGGCTGTTGTAAGCATTAAATATTTATATTTGATTCTTATGCAGTGTAGAATGCACTCTGGATGATGGTTGACTGTGTTTGATTGTTGTTGTATTCATGTGTATATGAAATCCAATCACATTATATGGTAATTGACTGTGTCTGGTTCCTGTTCAGAAGGAATGAACAATTTAAAATAACGAATATTTTAAAATAATATTTAGTAAAGGATCAAAATATGATTTTGATGTCCAATTTTGGATGGACACGAATATATTTAAATATATATAGCCGTGTTGATTAGATATGCGCCATTTTGATGCGAATGATATTTCTATCGATTTTATTCATTTTTATAATGAATATCGAAAATGAAGTGATTTCAAAATATGATGTTTGAAAATGTTATCATTTACATATTAATGATATGGAATATTCAATTTTAATTTGAAATTGAATAAGAAGTTGAAATTGTTTTGAAAATAAATTTAAAACGATTTATAAATTATGTTTTAAACAGAAATCGATGAAATATATATTATATATATAATATAATGGCCTGAATAGAACACGCCGCGCTACGGCAGTTCGCGAATTTCGACCATTGACTTCGAATGGACATTACGGGAGATTCGACCGTCGGATTCTCCTAAAACCAGAACTGTTGGGTTCGTATCGAAAAGAGCTTTCTAATGAATACTGGAGATTTGAAATCTAACGGTTGGATTTGGAATTATGTTCAAATCAAATTTGGAAAAGGTCGATCTAAGTGCAGTTTGATGGCCGTTTATGCAAATCGACTGTACGGGCCTTGATAAAATTATTAAAAATATCAATAATTTGTGTAAAATCATAAGAAATGATTTAGAAAGAATTGGGATGAAAAATTCCATATTTGAAAGGAATAAAATATATTTTTATCGAAATGAACTAGTTGTGAACTAGAATTATAATCCAATATTTTTAAATAATTAAATTGGATTTGAAGTGGTTTTAAAAATAACCAGAATTTCCAATATATGAATTGGAATGGATTTGAATCGAAATTATCTTCGGAATATTTTGATATTGGATTCCGTGATTATACGTATATTGTGGAGGAATTTGGAAGACATATATCGTTATTTCGATATAGTATTTATTGATTCCAGAATTTGATATTGAATATAAGCCGGTATATTTTCTATTCAGAGCCTTCTATTTAATATCAAATGTGATTTTTGGGTTTGTCGTGAATGGTGTCTTCATTACACTGTTCTTGAACCCAGTTGAGAAAAGATTAAATCTTTTTATTTAGATTTAATGAAGTATACCAATTAATTAATATTTAATCGGAATTGGATTGAAATTGGTCATTGGGTTTATCGTGAATGGTGTTTTAAATAACACTTGTTCTTTAACCCGATTAATAATGGAATGAGATTTTGGGTTGTCTTGAATGGGATCTTTAATAATACTGTTCTTAGACCCAATGGAGTTAAGAAAATCAGAAACTAACTTGAGATTGGTTAAGTTGAATGGTTTCCTGGGTATTGATCTGATATTGGTTTCGGCCTTCGGGGTTAATACTTAGGGAATTGTTCACTTGCTAATTTGCGGTTAAAGACTGATGGAATGTAATGTGATTTTTGGTTTATCGTGAACCGTTTTTTAAAGGACATTGGTTCTTTAACCCAGTTAAAGACAAGAATAAGATTTTGGGCTGTGCCTCCCAGTGGGAGGCCTGCTATGCCAAAAGCGAGAGAAACTGTCATGAATAGTATCTTTAATAATACTATTCTTAGACCCAATGGAGTTAAGAAAATGAGAAACTAACTGGAGATTAGTTAAGTTGAATGGTTTCCTGGTTATTGATCTGATGTTGGTTTCGGCCTTCGGGGTTAATACTTAGGGAATTGTTCATTTGCTAATTTACGGTTAAAGGCCGATGGAATGGAATGTGATTTTGGGTTTATCGTGAACCATGTTTTAAGTGGCATTGGTTCTTTAACCCAGTTAAAGACAGGATATGATTTCCGAAGTTAAACAACCATTAATATTGATTTTTGGGAAGATTAAAACCAAGTGGAGTTTTAATGCATCTTTAATTAGATTGAAATGATATCTAAAGGAAGACTAAAGAATAAATTTTAAAGAATTTATCTTTGATAAAATTAATGGGAACCTTTCCCAAAATATAAGAATATTTGAATAAAGGAATATTCTGGTTTGGAATAAGGTGTATGTTGTGTTTTTATAGAACTTGTTTATTATATACGCGAGTTATTCAGAAAGACCGGATTTATCCCATTCTGAATAACTGATTCGACGATATGTCGAGGATGAAGACGGTGGTTGAAGACCGGAGGTCTTCACATCGTTTGGATGATTACTGATGTCTTAATTGGGCTGTACACCCAAGACAAGGTAATAAGTGGTGATCGTCCAGACGTACTTGGAGAGCGACAGGATATGCGAGGACCTCTCTCTTGCATTGAACATACGGGGTGAGGAATAAGGTGCCTCCGATTTTGTTCAGACCCAGAATGGACTAGTAAATGGATGTGTGTCTGACATTGGATTTCGCTCCGTGTGATTGACAGACATTGGTTGCATAGATTGAATTGCCTTTGTGGCATCCTGAGATGCAAATGATCAAGGCTTCTATTGAAAAGCAGGGTCTTGTGGTTGATGATCAAAGCACGGCTTTAATATAGCGTAGCTATGTGTAGCGTTAATTTGTGAGCCTTACACACAGGTGTGAACCAGAAACGGGAGAGGACCTCAGGAAGGGCATGCGTTTCCTTCAAGCTATGAGTGATGTCAGCGTTTTACTAGCCCTAACATTTTACTTATGTGGATGATGGATTGCGAGGCACCTCGGTATTATCGGTCGTTCCGAGACCAATAGTTTGGTCGGGATATGACCAGTTGACGCCCCATAGGGTGGGGAAACGCAATCTTCAGGCATTTTAATCCACATCGAGTGGACCGGCCCTGACGATCCAAGGGTCGATGCGTTCTGATCCCGAGACACGGGCTAGAGCGTCTCGATGCGGTAAGGACGATCCCTTGCCTTGGTTCACAGATGGAAATCAAATTTCCAATACGAGACATTTTGGTTTTAGTTGTAATCCTATATATGGCGACATAGTGGTATGGGTCACTTATGCCATCTATGATTGAAATTGTTCTAACACTATACACTTATAGTAATAATAAAACATGAAATTTTACATACCAAGCATTCTTGGCTATTACAAGGTAAAAACTCTATCCTCCGGCTTGCGTTGCATTGTGTGATGGAATCTGAGTCTTATAATAGCTTCATTGTTCTTTATTAAGCATTGCGCTGTTGTTTTATGCACTGATATTCTTGGGAGGAAACTCGTTCCGTGTTATACGGCGTGGTCCCTGGATTTACCTAACTTTAAAATAAAGATTAATAACTTTTTTAGTTCTCACATAGGTCACATGACTGACCTGGAGTTTATTGTTTTAACCTAAACTCTGGATGTTTTTATTTTCCATACGGGCAGCTAGTAATTTTAGTTTTGCAGATTTGTATTCACAGGATCCTGGTTTACAGCTGGAATGATATTCGGAAAGCTCTGTATCCATATATTCCTTTCAGTTGTGTTTTGTATTATTTATCCACTGCATTTTAACTTGTAAATCTCCAGTATTTATCAAATGTGTAATATTTATTCATACTCTGTATATTCTTATATTCTGATGGAATTGTTGTAATAAGCAATGAAATGTTCTTCTGTTTGTGTTCTGATTTGTCGTGTTCTCAAAGCAATTCGTTCTTTGCTTCACGGGGAAGTTCGAGTCACTACATTTAGTATCAGAGCTTTGGTTTACAGAGCTTGAGAACAAGGCATGTTAGAACCGAACGAAAGAATTCGTCAGAGATTGGATTAGTAATATACAATGAGAGTGACTCATTAGAGATAGGATCAGTAGTATCCTAAAATGAGTCGGAAGAGTGTTGTTATTCAAATAAATATGAAATTTTTTTGTTTTGAATATTTAAAATCTGTTATACGTATTTGAATATTATTTTTAAACTGATTTGGACAATCAAGTATATAGAGATTTTAATATACGTATGATCCACGTGTATTGAAGCCTCAAATATACCGGATGGATTTAGGATCACACTTTAGTCGCCGGGTCTGATTCTGATTATGGCGCGCCATCATCAATGTTTATATTCGAGTGCCGAAAGTGGGATATATATATATATATATATATATATATCCAATTGACTGGTGTGAGAACCAAAATATAGTTAGAATATATTGTTGTGACTTGGCATCAAAAACATAATTTTTAGTATGTATACCAAAATTATGGATTTGAAAGGTTAATTCGCTAATTGATTGATGTTTGTGTTGTATTGTTATTCATTTAAACCAACATGTGAATGAAAGGTGAATTAGGACAAATTGTATCAAATATTAAATTGAATTGAGAATTGTTTGGAATTGCATGCATATACATGTATATACATTGAATAGTTCATAGCAAAGAGGCTAGAGCAGAGGAATAAAATTGTTTGTCCGACAAATAGGTACATGTTTATTGTATTTCTTGGGGTTTTTGATAATTTTATGAGCCGATTGGCTAGCCGCTTAGCTGTTTCCTTTTCTTTTTGGATTGGAGAGGCCTATATGGCAATTTTGGGATTTTCCCGGTGCTCCCATACAAAGGAGGTTATGGCGAAATTTTCGAAAATTTAGGGTGTTAGCCAAATTTTTGAAGAATTGGAAAATTCTTAGAAATTGAAAAGTTGAAGAATGAAAGCCAAACTGAATGTTAAGTTGGTCTGTAAAACTACTTTCAACTCCGTCCCTTTACGGGGAGGAAAATATTTTAATTGGGGGAGAATGTAACAACCCGGAAAATCCGAACCAATTTAAAATTTTTATTTTGGCAATTTTAATGAATTTTGAATATTTAAAATGATTTATTTTAAATAATAATGATGAGAAATTTATTTTGAATAGAATTAGAACGTATATATTTATTTGAATCGACGTTAGAATATAAATATTTATTTTTAATTATAAAAGGAATTGAAAATGGCGTGGTAGTTTCAAAATTCGATTTCAAATTTCAAATGAATGTACAGGATTCAAAATAAACCAGATTTTAGCGAAACCAAAAATATTAGAATCTATTTGAGGATATCTTTCCCAAGAATCCGAAAAATTGAAATTTCATAGCGGGAATAAAATGTTACGCCCAGTTGAAAATTCAGAATAGTCGCTATGGAAATATAGCCCTTAAAAATAGTCATTTTGCAAACGACCCCCGTTTTCGACGAAACAACTTTTGATGGATCCGGGATGTCAAATTATTGCTGGATTCCAATATTCATAATTTTTGGAATCAATATGTGAGCGTGGCAAAAGAAAACGTGTTTTGACAATTTTTGTCAATTTGGATCAACCAGAAAATGGCCATTTTTTAGACGGTCTCCAAATTTGACGAAACCAGTTCCTAGGAAGCGTATCGTCAAAACATAACCAGACTTATTTTTCTGGAAATATTGGAGTCAATATGTGGCCTCGGTAATTTATTACGTACTTCAAATTCAAATTTAAAACATGTATATTTTATATTTTAAATTTGATAAAAACCTATCGAAATAGCCGAATTAGCTTATGAAACATATCCCATTGCGTTCGGAATGGGGGTACTTAGTATGGGGCGACAGTCGTTGGACCTCGTTTGGAGTTCGAACATAAAATCAACTTCTGTAGGGTTTTTAGAGGAAATAATAAATAAATAATAATATTTATTTATTTATACTTATATTCCCCCCTCCATTATTCAGCCCCAAATCAAAACTTCTCGATCGAAAGAGAAACTTGCTCCCCGACGGCCGACATCAGTCCATCGCCTCCGCTAGCGCTTGCGTAGGCTTCGCCACCGCCTCCGGCACCCCACGCCCCTCATTTCCTCGATCTGCGCTCCAGGATCGAACCCCAAGCCCGCTCAGCCTTCCCCCAATCGACGACCCTCACCGCGCCAACCCCAGACCTACCGCCTGAGCCACCCCCGCGTTCGGCGCCACCTCCGACATCTCCAAACACAAACCGTAAATCAATGTAAATTATTTATTGATTTTCTTTTTCTTCTTCTAGCTAGAAAAACATGATTTTTCTTAACTTGAAAAATAAGATTTTTAATAAGATAAAGTTAAGATTTTTAATGAGAAAAAAATTAGATTTTTATATAGTATGAAAGATACGATTTTTATTTTTATAAAGATAAGATTTTTAGTTGAGTAAAATATGATTTTTACTTAGGTAAAAATAAGATTTTTAGAAGTATAAAAATACAATTTTTAGAAGTAGAAAAATATGATTTTCCATTACATAAAGGTATTATTTTTAGAAATATAATGTTATGATTTTTAGAAACTTAAAGTTATGATTTTTAGAAACATAAAAATATGATCTTTCACGTATAAGGGAAATATTTTTAATAAGTTAAAAATATGATATTTAACTAGGGTATGATAAGGAAATATTTTTAGAAAGATAAAAATATAATTTTTAGCTTATGTATGTTATTCTAAAAATAGTCGAGCCATGTAAATATTTTTAGAAAGTTAAAAATATGATGTCGATCTTATATACATTATTTATAAAATAATCATACCGTGAAATAAATATTAATGAGTTAAAAAAAATGATTTTTAACGTAGAAATATGATATGGATCGACAATCAAAGAACGATGGAGTGGAACCAAAGGTGAGAACTCCTCACTTTTATTTTATTTTCTTGTTCAAATATATACTAGGATGCAGACGGTGCTTAGCAACACCCGACACCCGTCGTCCACAGACCATGGACGGCTTGTTTGTTTGATTGATTGTGTGGTGAAAATTGATTATGTGATGTGGAATGGAGTAAAATATTTTATAGTTAAAAATATAATTTTTAAGGTGTATATGAATAAAATAAATATTTGTAAACAAATCGGATGATTTGTTTATGTACATACATTTGACTAATATTGATTGGGACGATAAATTTTACACATCACCCAGCTGCACAAATAAATCTGTATTTGTGGATTGAAACCCCGCACGGGTATTGATATGATACATGACTTACACTAGTCCCAATAATTAGTTGTATGTCGATCGATTGATTGACAGGCTGTTGTAAGCATTAAATATTTATATTTGATGCTGATGAAGTGTAGAATGCACTCTGGATGGTGGTTGACTATGTTTGATTGTTGTTGTATTCATGTGTATATGAAATCTATATAAATCACATTATATGGTAATTGACTGTGTTTTGTTCCAGTTCAGAAGGAACAAATATTTTAAAATAACAAATATTTTAAAATAATATTCAGTAAAGGATCAAAATATGATTTTGATGTCCGATTTGGATGGACACGAATATATTTAAATATATATAGCCGTGTTGATTAGATATGCGCCATTTCAACGCGAACGATATTGATATCGTTTTTATTCATTTTTATAACGAATATCGAAAATGAAGTGATTTCAAAATATGATGTTTGAAAATATTATCATTTATATATTAATGATATGGAATATTCAATTTTAATTTGAAATTGAATAAGAAGTTGAAATTGTTTTGAAAACGAATTTAAAACGATTTATAAATTACGTTTTAAACAGAAATCGATGAAATATATATTACATATATAATATAATGGCCTGAATAGAACGCGCTGCGCTGCGATAGTTCTCGAATTTCGACCATTGACTTTGAATGGACATTACGCGAGATCCGACCATCGGATTCTCCTAAACTGGAACCGTTGGGTTCGTATCGAAAAGAGATTTCTAACGAATACTAGTGATTTGAAATTAACAGTTGGATTTGGAATTATATCCAAATCAAATTTGGAAAAAGTCACTGTAAGTGCAGTTCGATGGCCGTTTATGGAAAACGACTGTACGGGCCTTGATAAAATTATTAAAAATATCAATAATTTGTGTAAAATCACAAGAAGTGATTTAGAAAGAATTGGGATGAAAAATTCCATATTTGAAAGGATAAAAATATATTTTTTATCAAAATGAACTAGTTATGAACTAGAATTATAATTCAATAATTTTAACTAATTAAATTGGATTTGAAGTAGTTTTAAAAATAACCAGAATTTTCAATATATGAATTGGAATGGATTTGAATCGAAATTATCTTCGGAATATTTCGATATTGGATTCCTTGATTATACAGATATTGTAGAGGAATTTGTAAGATATATATATATATATATCGTTATTTCGATATGGTATTTGTTGATTCCAGAATTTGATATTGAATATAAGCCGATATATTTTCTATTCAGAGCCTTGTATTTAATATCAAATGTGATTTTGGGTTTGTCGTGAATGGTGTCTTCATTAACACTGCTCTTGAACCGAGTTGAGAAAAGATTAAATCTTTTTATTCAAATTTAATGAAGTATACCAATTAATTAATATTTAATCGGAATTGGATTGAAATTGGTCTTTGGGTTTATCACGAACGGTGTTTTAAATAACACTTGTTCTTTAACCGGATTAACAATGGAATGAGATTTTGGGTTGTCGTGAATGGTATCTTTAATAATATTGATCTTTGACCCAATCGAGTTAAGAAAATCAGAAACTAACTGGAGATTAGTTGAGTTGAATGGTTTCTTGGGTATTTATCTGATATTGGTTTCGCGCTTCGGGGTTAATACTTAGGGAATTGTTCACTTGCAAATTTACGGTTAAAGGCTGATGGAATGGAATGTGATTTTGGGTTTGTCGTGAACCGTGTTTTAAAGGACATTGGTTCTTTAACCTAGTTAAAGACAGGAATAAGATTTTGGGTTGTCGTGAATGGTATCTTTAATAATACTGTTCTTAGACCCAATGGAGTTAAGAAAATCAGAAACTAACTGGAGATTAGTTAAGTTGAATGGTTTTCTGGGTATTGATCTGATGTTGGTTTCGACCTTCGGGGTTAATACTTAGGGAATTGTTCACTTAATAATTTACGGTTAAAGGCTGATGGAATGGAATGTGATTTTGGGTTTATCGTGAACCGTGTTTTAAGTGACATTGGTTCTTTAACCTTGTTAAAGATAGGATATGATTTCCCAAGTTAAACAACCATTAATATTGATTTTTGGGAAGATTAAAACCAAGTGGAGTTTTAATGCATCTTTAGATTGAAATGATATCCAAAGGAAGATTAAAGAATAAATTTTAAAGAATTTATCTTTGATAAAATTAATGGGAACATTTCCCAAAGTATAAGAATATTTGAATAAAGGAATATTCTGGATTGGAATAAAGCGTTTGTTGTGTTTTTATAGCACTTGTTTATTATATATGCGAGTTATTTAGAAAGGCCGGGTTTATCCCATTCTGAATAACTGATTCGACGATATGTCGAGGATGAAGACGGCGGACGGTGGTTGAAGACCGGAGGTCTTCACATCGTTTGGATGATTACTGATGTCTTGATTGGGTTGTACTCCCAAGACAAGGTAATAAGTGCTGATAGTCCAGACGTACTTGGAGATCGACCGGATATGCAAGGACCTCTCTCCTGGATTGGACATAAGGGATGAGGAATAAGGTGCCTCCAGTTTCGTTCAGAGCCAGAACGGACTAGTAAATGGATGTGTGTCTAATTGGATTTCACTCTGTGTGATTGATAAACATCGGTTGCATAGAGTGAATTGCCTGTGTGGCATGCTGAGATGCAAATGATCAAGGCTTCTGTTGAAAAGCAGAGTCTTGTGGTTGAAGATCAAAGCACGGCTTTAATATAGCGTAGCTTTGTGTAGCATTCATTAGCGAGCCTCACGCACTGGTGTGAACCAAAAACGGGAGAGGACCTCAGGGAGGGCATGCGTTTCCTTCTAGCTGGGAGTGGTGTCAGCGTTTTACTATCTATGACATTTTACTTATGTGGATGATGGATTACGAGGCACCTCGGTTTTATCGGTCGTTCCGGGACAGATAGTTTGGTCAGGATATGACCAGTTGATGCCCTATAGGGTGGGAAAACGTAGTGTTCAGCCATTTTAATCCACATCAAGTGGACCGGCCCTGACGATCCAAGGGTCGATGAGTTCTGATCCTGACACATGGGCTAGAGCGTCTCGAAGCGATAAGGACAATCCCTTGCCTTAGTTCACATACGGAAATCCAATTTCCAATGCAAGACATTTCGGTTTTAGTTGTAATCCTATATATAGCGACATAGTGGTATGGAGAACTTCTGCCGTCTATGATTGACACTTATGATTGAAATTGTTTTGAACTATACACTTATAGTAATAATAAAACATGAAATTTTACATACCAAGCATTCTTGGCTATTATAAGGTCAAAACTCTATCCTTCGACTTGCGTTGCATTGTGTGATGGGACCTAAGTCTTATAATAGCTTCATTGTTCTTTATTTAGCATTACAATGTTGTTTTATGCACTGGTATTCTTGGGAGGAAACCTGTTCTGTGTTATACGACGTGGTCCTTGAATTTACCTAACTTTAAAATAAAGATTAATAACTGTTTTTGTTCTCGCACTAGTCACATGAATGACCTGGAGTTTATTGTTTTAACCTAAACTCTGGGTGCCCCTATTTTCCACACGGGCAGCTAGTAGTTTTGGTTTTGCAGATTTATATTCATAGGATCCTAGTTTACAGCTGGAATGATATTCGGAAAGCTCTATATCTGTATATTCCTTTCAGTTGGGTTTTGTATTATTTTTCCGTTGCATTGTAACTCGTAAATCTCTGATATTTATCAAATGTGTAATATTTATTCATACCCTGTATATTCTTGTATTCTGATGGAATTTTTGTAATAAGCAATGAAATGTTCTTATATCTGTGTTCTGATTTGTCGTGTTCTCAAAGCAATTCGTTCTTTCCTTCACGGGGAAGTTCGGGTCGCTACAATAATTGCTTCATCTTATCCACAAGAGGTTCCAAATACACGTCAATATCTTGACTTGGTGCTTTTGGTCCACGAATTAACAAGCACAACATTTGAAACTCCGACTTCATGCATAATGATGACGGTAAGTTATAAGGAACTGTATAAACAGGCCAACAACTATAACTGCTTGATTGGGTTGTACTAGGATTGAACCCGTTGGTGGAAGTACCAGGCCAAACATTTCGTCCATTTCTCCTAAATCTGACCACTTATTCTTCAATGATCTCCATTCAGCCGAGTCAATAGGATGACGCATGCGATTCCAACAAGGCTTTGCTTCACTATGCCATAACATTTTAGGAGTATCCGTGGTATAGTGTACAACCTTGTTAATGTAGGAGCTAATGGAAAATATTTCAAAAAATTTTGAGGTTGTTTTGTAATTTTTACCACTTCTCCTTTCTTTTTAGTTTTAAATCTTGAAGTGTGACAACGAGGAAATTCTGCTGCATTACTGTGCTCTTTCCAAAACAATATGCAATCATTTTACATGCACTCTGCTTTCATTCCAAAATCTTTTGATATTTGCTTCATTTTTGGGTACTTCTCTGGTATTGTGTTTTCCTTTGGAAGCCACTGTTTCAATCGTTTCAATAACTCAGTCATACTATTTCCTAACCAATTAAATTCTTTTTTCAAATTGTGAAGCTCTACCATGACACTTAATGTTGTTAGACCGTCTACACAAGAAGGGTACAAATTTTCATTTGCTCTTCTTTTGTACTTCCGATACTTTTCCCAATGGTTACCATCACTAATCCCTTCTATGCCATATGCATCATCAACGAGATCTCCAAGAGCGTCTCCTATATGGTTTTCCTCTCGAAATTGGTTAAAATTACAAGCCTCGTGATTGACATGCCATGTAAGATTGAACACCATGTCATCGTCGCTTCTCTCACCATGAAAAACCCATTCATCGTATGTTTGATCCATACCATAAATGATCAAGTGTTTCTCTACTAATTTAAAATGCAACTTTTTTGAATTTCTACACTTTATGCAAGGACAACTGCATAGTTCGAAGTCGGGTGGTGAATTAGACTTTGCGAATTCAATGAAATTTTGAACTCCTTATATGTAATCAATAATATTTCGATGTCGAAATCTAATCCATTCTATCGACGTTGGATTCATCTTAAGCAAAAAACTTTATTTGTCCCTAACAAGACATGAAAATACAACTTGGAAGAGTTAGGTAAAAAATAAACTACTGACACAAAATGCTATAGAAATCCGAGTGAATTCAGTGTTGCTAGAAAGAATTTTCAATTTTTGCAACAACATCAAATTCCTTCTTAATCCATATTTTAACCTTCGTAAGCCACTTGATTTCTTTAAAAGTACAGATAGATATCATCCATCCTGTACATTTTTGATATGATTATCATACTTCAAGGAAATAAAGTTAAAATATGATTATCATATTTTGTTCATATATTCGCAAACAACTTCATATATCCATGGTATTTTTTTTTTAAAAAAGATATGATTATCATATGCACAACAATTCCTATTGTAACATTTTTGGTTTTAATCCTAAATTAATATGCCAATATCATGTATCATGTAAGTTTTTGATTGCACGCGTATTTACTAAGCATTAGCAGTGAGATACGGGATTTATTAAATATGGTACGACTATTTACACCCCGATTTCCACTTCTGTCCACTACAAAACTATGTTCAGTAGTGAACGGCCGAACAACCTTCACATTGTTCAGCCATTAACGGCCACCGAACAGTTCATTTTTTCTTCAAAATTACATTCGATGGTGAACAGCAGAACGGAGCGTGGTGGCCGAAAGTGGAAATTGAGGTGCAAATAGTAACCCCTATCAAATATACAAAACTACTTACCACATGTTATGTACATGCCAAAACTTCAACAAAGAAAGCCTAACTCCGTACTATACAACAGACCTTAAACCTTTTCCAAACGTTACAGATTAGACACTAGCAATGAGATATAGGGTTAGACAGTCATGAAGTGTAACACTCCACGTCCATTAATGTCACTCACTAAGGGAATGCATTAACTTCCATGGAGTATTATAAGATATAGAACAGAATATCACAAGACAGATATATAAATGGTACTTAAGAAAATTCGAACTTTATTCATTGCAGCGGAAAAGCAAAACATGTTTGATTGCAACACCAAAACCACATACTAGACTGAAGTACATAAATATCCATCTTGAACAAAATTGTTATCACAGTACATAAAAGTAAAATCATAATCCCACTCCAAATATCCATAATGTAAAGAGATAAAGCTAAGAATTACTCTCAACACTTCCAAGCGCTTTAAGAAGAAAGAAATCCAAGTCAATCTTTAGTGTTTCCTCCCTGAGAACCTAGGGGGAGGGAGGAAACGAAAGAAAAAGAGGCCAAAACAAAAAGGTCAACATAAAGCCTGGCGAGTCTAGCTACTTTTAGCATGAAAATAAGTAAAGCTGAATAACATGATGAATATAAAAGAATGTCTAGTGCAATTGCCAAAATTCTTACCTAACTTAATTCTCTGCACCATCTACTAGTAATTCTTAACAAAATGATCTCAATCCCGCAATTGGTATCCCTTAGGCGTAACATCTAGTAAGAGAATCAAAAGATAGATATATGGCTTTTGGGGATTATGTTTTTCATAATAAACTTTTCTCTTGAAAATACTCTCTTTAAAACATGGTTTTGGAAAATGCTTCCCTTAAAAAATGCTTTTGAAAATGATTTTCATAATCTTTTATCTGTTTTGGTAACCTTAAGCTCTGATACCACGTGTAAACCCCCACGTCCATTAATGTCACTCACTAAGGGAATGCATTAACTTTCACGAAGTCTTATAAGAGTACAGAACAGAATATCATAAGATAGATTTATAAATGGTACTTAAGAAACTTCAAACTTTATTCATTGTAGCGAAAAGCAAAACATGTTTGATTACAATACCAAAACAACATACTATAGTCAAGTACATAAATATCCATCTTGAACAAAATTATTATCATAGCATATAAAAGTAAAATCATAATCCCACTCCAAATTGCCATAATGTAAAGAGATAAAGCTGAGCATTACTCTCAACACTTACAAGCGCTTCAAGAAGAAAGAAATCCAAGTCAAGCTTCAGTGTTTCCCCTTTGAGAACCAGGGGGGATGGAAGAAAAAGAGGCGAAAACAAAAAGGTCATACATAAAGCCTGGCGAGTCCAGCAACTTTTAGCATGAAAATAAGTAAAGCAATATGACAGGTATAAACCAGATGGAAAGTATAACCATCACATAAGGTAAGGCTGGATAATAGGATGAATATAAAAGAATGGCTAGTGCGCTTCCCAGATTTCTTACTTAACTTAATTCTCTGCACCACCTACTAGTAATTCTTAACAAAACGATCCCAATCCCGCATTTGGTAGCCCTTAGGCGTAACATCTAGTAAAAGGTATCCACCCCATACAATCCTTGACAGCCTACATGCCCATAATAGATACTAGATGTTCCCACACTACCCCTAATCGATTGGCCCCCTACTTGTAGATACCTTTGCGGGCCCCAGCTTAGGGTGTATCACTCCCTAAGTGGAAACCCTTTGTTGCACAGCTTTATACCTACTGGTGTACAGTGGCTAAATCTTCCAATGCCGGGAACACCTTGTGCATGCTTAACGAACCCGTCGGAACCTGCACTACTACACTCTCACTCTTATTTGACTGCTTATAATCAGCCCAGTAAGCGTGCCCCAACCCTGCCAAGCTCAGGGTTACCGATACCTCTAAGTGGGTTACTATCTGAAAAGGGTCCCTACCGCTACTAGGTTTTCCCCAGGGTTTATCCTAACCCGACTTATATTCGTTAAGTGTTGTCTATCTGCCCAATTGACTTAACCCCACCCACCTATCAAATCAATATGTATTATTGGTTAAGCTTGCCTTAACCCTATCCACTTTGTTCATGTATTATTGGTTAAGTTGTCATCTCAAACAGGTTAACTTAACCCCACCCACCTAACATGTTTTAGGTACCATATTCTTCTTTGATCATCATTAATTAGCTATTAGTGCACAGATCTCTCACATTAAGTCGATGGCTTGTGGCCGCTGGATGTGTCGGGCGGTTCCAGACAGACTTCTGCCACAAGCCAGACTTAACCTCGTGTCTAAGCATCTTTTGGTTATGCCTACGACCTCTTACATTAGACTGGCCATTTGCGGTTGCTGGTTAGGCCTGTTGGTTCCGGGCAGGCTTCTATCGCAAATGAAGTCAAACCTCGTGTCTCAGCATGCTTATCTTAGCCAATTTATTCATTTGTAGTTTATGCCAATTTTAGGCTAATTATGTCAATTATCCAAAATTCCCAATTTCATATCATGCCCAACAATTAACATATATTATGCCAAATTTAACATTTCTCATTCCCAAATCAACCCAACGTATATTATGCCAAATTTCCCAACGTTCCCTAAATTACCGTTCTTACGTTCATCTCTATGAGATTTGGCCTAGGCTCGAAGTAGCCCAGCTATAAAAACCAAAAAGGGAAGGAGGAAGAGATAAGATAAAGAACAGGTATAATAATAATAAAATAGGCATAAGTATGAATTGATCAAAAAATATGATAAAACTGATGAAACTGATGATAATATCAACATGGGCATATAAGAATCATGAATCTGATGTATAGGCTAAGATAGAATTGATGAGATTCTATCTTATTATCATGTGTAATTCCCAAATGCAATTTACAGCATGTCAGAATTATTTTAATTATTTAAATCTAAAAATAGTCAACGGACTCACAAAGATTGGATTATGGAATAGAATTAGGCGTTGTAGTTGTTGTAGATTCGATCCCCTTTTTCAGAATTCCTTTACTTTGATTTGTTGAAGAAGAAGGACTAGTTTAGGTTGAGGCAGCATGGAGGCGCCATGAATAAGTGTAGTGAAATTAGGTTTAGGTCTAGGTGTGTTTACATAGGTGTAGTGAGTTAATTAGGGCCTTTAGATTTGGTTAGAGGCCATGAGAACCACACAGCTCAAAGACACGTCATCCAGCCAATCCCAGCAAGACATGTCATCACAAATCTCTCCAGAATTCTGTGCAGATTCTGCCCTGGCATGGGCGCACTTCCCAAGTGCGCCAGTTCATTTTTGCTCTGGCGCACTTCACAAGTGCGCTAGTTATCCCAGCCCGTTTTCTGATTTTTCTTCTCAACTTCTTTCGTCCATAACTTCTTCATACAATATCCGTTTTACGCAAACTCGGACTCTATCTCAAGCAGAATTTTGAGACGAACGCAATGGCGTAACCCGTTTCACCTAATTCTTCTTTTTTAAAAATTAACTATTCTTTAATCATCTCTTGTGTCATGATTCAAAATTACGGGGTGTTACATTATCTCCTCGTTAAAGGATTTCATCCCCGAAATCTTCAAGTTAATAAGAATGTATCCTACCATCCAATCGTCCATCTACTCATCCATCATCCACAAGCATCCATTGTCCTTAAAAGATTTCTAACGCTATATGAACATATGCAAAAGTGTGTGTATATGTTCCTTATCTAGTGCAAAGATCAGGCGGTCCACAGATTCAGTTGACCTCGTTAATGCAAAACATGATAGTGCCATGCGTCCATTATGTATGCAAAAGAATCCTAATGAAACATCATTTCAATATGAGTGCACAATCATTCATTCAAATGCAGCATCCATATGATAACACATTCAAGATACATCCATTTACTTAAATACGCACACTCATTCATATGTAATATGAGAATGATTGAGCTGATCTAGTGCCTAATGTGTGTATAAATGCATCCGCGAGCAACCACTAACAAACACTTACATCCACTTGCATCCACCAAACATAACATGTCTTAAAAATATGTTTACAACCATAGGGTTTTCTACCTAAAGATCGAAGATATAATCGAGAGGATACACTTAAACGATAGAACAAATATAAACATAGCGGTAGAAAAAGGAGAAGTTAAGAATATACCCTCAAAAAGGAAAGGGTATGACGCGCGTATCTTGTCTTCAGTCTCCCAAGTTGTGTTTCCTTGATCATCTCCCTATTGGACTTTAACCAACTTAACCTCTCGGTTGCGTAACTTCTTGACCACCGATCCAAGGATGCATGTAGGAGCTCGTCTAATCATGGCATCTCGCTCCACTTCCACTTCTCTAAGCATGCTCGGCTCTGCTACTTCGGCGGTATCATGTAAACATTTCCGCAAATGCGACACATGAAATACGTCATGAACACCACTAAGCTTCTCGAGCAACTTCACTCTGTAGGCTATCTGTCCAATTCGCTCTGTAATGAGGAATGGCCCCATAAACCTTGGTGCCAATTTCCCTACAGACCCCAAACGAACTACGTTCCTCAACGGTGATACTTTAATAAAAACCATGTCTCCAACACCGAACTCAAGATTAGTTCTTCTCTTATTAGCATATGACTTTTGTGGGTCATGTGCCGTCTTCATTCGTCTTCGAATCAAATCTATTTTCTCAGAAGTTTCCCTAACCATATCGGGTCCAAGTAAAATCTTATCCGTAGATTCCCACCAACAAGTAGGTAATCGGCAAGGTCGTCCATATAAAGCCTCAAAAGGTGCCATGCCAATACTAGTCTAATAGCTGTTGTTGTAGGCGAACTCTACTAATGGAAGATGTTCCTCCCATGTCCCTCCAAAGTACAAGATACATAACCTCAAAAGATCTTTTAGACTCTGATTCACTCTTTCTGTTTGGTCGTCCGTTTGAGGGTGATAAGAGGTACTCAAACACAATTATGTTCCTACCGCCTCTTGGAAGCTCTTCCAAAACTCACTAGTGAAAATGGGATATCGATTGCTCACAATACTAGAAGGTATGCCGTGTAGACGAACTATCTCTCGGAGATAAACAGATGCCAACCATGCCACTGTTCTTCTACTCTTAACGGGAATTAAATGGGCGCTCTTGGTAAGTCTATCTACTACTACCCAAATCCCCGTATTACCCTTCCTTGACCTTGGCAACCCGTCGATGAAATCCATGGAAACACTTTCCCATTTCCACTGTGGAACCTCTAAAGGGTGAAGCAAACCGCCAGGCTTTTTTTTCTTTGCCTTGGCTTGTTGGAACACTAAGCATCTAGAAACAAACTCAGCCACATCCTTCTTCATTCCGGCCCAAAAGAAAACTCGCTTCATGTCCCCATACATCATGTCTCCAACGGGATGTATGGTCAGCTTAGAACGATGTGCTTCTTCAAGGATTGTCCTCCTCAAACTCTCGTCTTGAGATACGCAAAGTATCCTATCCATATGCAACCAACCTTTGTCATCGATAGTATACCTACTAAGATGGCTCGAAGACTCCACTCTGATGAGCTGGTTTACTATCTCTATCAACTGTGGGTCATCTCGCTGTGCCACACCTATCTGTCCCAAAAGCATAGGTCGTACCTCTAATGATGCCAACAAACCGGGTACATAATCAACAGAGGGTCTAAAGTCAAAGGTAGAGATATACTCTAAACTCTACTGCTTGACAAACAAAGGACTCAAAATCAACTTCTTTCTACTCAACGCATCAACTACAACATTACCCTTTCCAGGGGTATATGCAATCTCAAAATTGTAGGATGCTAAGAACCCATCCACCTTTGTTTCCTTAAGTTTAAATCTTTTGGGAGAACAAATACTTTAGTGACTTATGGTCTGTATACAACTCAAACTTCTAACCAAGAAAGTAATGGCACCAAGACTTAAGCGCAAGATCTATGGCATCTAATTTTAAATTGTGGGTACGGTAATTCTTCACATGGACCTTTAACTTCCTTCCACCATAGCATATCACCCTTCCCTCTTGCATCAAAACTGCGCCAAGCCCTGTCCCGTAAGCATTGGTATACACTGTGAACGGTTTACTCCCATCAGGCAAAACTAAAATTGGAGCTGTCGTCAATGCCCTTTTCAAACATTGGAAAGCATCGTCACAGTCAACATCCCAAGAAGAGCTCAAATTCTTTTTCGTCAATCGTGTAAGTGGGGATGATATCTTGGAAAAGTCTTTAATGAACTTTCTATAATAGCCCACCAAACCAAGAAAACTTCTTACTTCTGTTGCATTCTTAGGAACCTTCCAATCTTGGATTGCCACCACCTTCGCGGGATCCACTGCTATCCCTTCCTTAGAGACCACATGCCCTAAGAACCTCACCTCCTTCCTCCAAAAATGACATTTGGAGAACTTAGCTTTGAGTTGATGTGCTCGAAGGGTCTCTAAAACTTCCCTAAGATGTAGGGCAAGCTCTTCCTCGCTTCTAGAGAATATCAAGATATCGTCTACAAAGACTACCACGAACTTGTTTAGAAATTCCCTAAACACCCTACTCATCAAGTATACGAAATATGCGGGTGCATTTGTCAAACCAAAAGGCATGATGATCCATTCAAAGCAACTGTCAGGAGTTCTAAAAGCAGTCTTATCTATGTTGTCCTCAGCCTTAGCTGATGAAATCCGGTAGCTAAGTCCAGCTGCGAGAAGACCAAAGCACCAACCAACTGATTGAACAAGTCATCCATTCTCGGTAATGGGTGTCTATTCTTCTTCATGAGTTTATTTAGCTCCCTATAGTCCACGCACAATCTAAGTGAACCATCAGCCTTCATAGCAAAAACAACTGGAGCACCCCACTCCGAGATACTTCTTCTTATGGACCCTTTCTCAAGCAACTCTTTCACTTGTTTACTTAGCTCCTTCCTTTCTCTTAGAGCCATGTGGCGCACATGCAATGTAACTAGCTTTGCATTGTCCACCAAGTATATAGGGAATTTATCTTGCATTTTGGAGGTAATCCCCTAATCTCCTCAAAGACATCTGCATACTCACAGACTACTTGAATAGATTGCAAATCATCAATAGATGTGTCAAGAGATTCTAGGTAGCTAAGCATAAAAAAAAACCTTAGGGTTGCATGAGATATCAAGAGTGTTACCCAAACTAATCAACAGTCTAACTACCCTCTTTTCATAGTCGAGAATGGAACCATACCTGGCTAGCTAATCCATTCCTAGAATCAACTCATAGCCCATGAATCCAAGTACATAAGTGTTGCATTCAAACTCAAGGCCATACACATATATTCTCAAATCCTGGCATAACATAGAAAGATGAGCCGTACCCCCAATAGGATTTGAGACAACGACGGGATCCACTACTATGTTAGTATCTAGGTGCAGAGACTTAACAACTGAAGCAGATATAAATGAATGTGAAGCGCCAGAATCAAACAAAGTATGTACAGGATGATCGAAGAGGAAAATCAAACTTTCAACAAAAATGTTTCTACCTCTCTCTTGCATAGGTGCCATGAGAGCATGAACCTTCCCTCCAGAAGTAGATCATGTCCTCTACCCTTGCCCTTGCCTTCTGGGGCAATCCTTGATCATATGTCCTATCTTACTGCACTGAAAATAACCAGTCTTCTTCGCCTTCTTCTTTCTACAATCTTTAGAGAAATGACCTGGTATACCAAAGAAATGGCACTTCCTTTTATCTCGGGGTTTCCCACTCTTCTTAGGATCCACTCTCTTGTTCTGTGATCCTTCAGCCTTCACCTCTTTCTTATCCTATGCCTTATCAACATTAGCACCCTTCTCCTCCTCATGCATCAGCGCCATGTCAACAAGTTTCTCGAAAGTAGCCCCCATAGGAATAGGGACATAGCCAACCCGTGTAATAGTTCATTCACACCCTTGGCAAATCTCAAAGCCTTCTTATGTGGTGTATTAACTAATTCCATACCAAATCTTGCTAACTGGTTAAACTTGTTGACGTACTCCTGCACAGATAAATTTCCTTGTTTCAAAGCCAAGAACCTCTCCATGTATAAACTCTCCTCTACTTGTGAAAGAAATTTCAACTCGGACCTTCGTATAAATTCAATCCACGTGTCCACTGGACGTCCTCCATTAGTTAGTTCATACCAAAAGGAAGCTTCGTCCTTCATCAACCAAGTAGCTAGCTGAACTTTCTTTCCGTCGTCCATCTCAAAGATACCAAACAAGTCTTACACTTCCTTGAGCCAATTCCGAGCCTCAACAAACATTTCAGTCCCATGAAAAGGTTTTTCGCCCATCACACGAAAGCCCTTAGAAAAAGCGTCTACACGGGGAGGAGGAGGAGGAGCCACTGCTGGGGGAGGAGGAACGTTGGCTGGGCCTGTGGAAGTAGCCCTAGCCTCCAAATACCTTCTGAACCAGCTGGTATCGGTACGCCCTCGGGTATATCGGGTTCCCCAAACATGCTGAAAAGAAAAAGGAAGAGATTTAAAACAGAGAATCGAAAGATAAATATATGGCTTTTGGGGATTATGTTTTTCATAATAATCTTTTCTCTTGAAAATACTCTCTTTAAAACATGGTTTTGGAAAATGCTTCTCTTAAAAATGCTTTGGAAAACGGTTTTCAAAATCTTTTATCTGCTCTGGTAACCTTCAGCTCTGATACCACGTGTAAACCCCCACGTCTATTAATGTCACTCACTAAGGGAATGCATTAACTTCCATGGAGTCTTATAAGAGTATAGAACAGAATATCACAAGATAGATATGTAAATGGTACTTAAGAAAATTCAAACTTTATTCATTGCAACGGAAAAGCAAAACATGTTTGATTACAATACCAAAACCACATACTAGAGTCAAGTACATAAATATCCATCTTGAACAAAATTATTATCAGAGTACAGGAAATTAAAATCATAATCCCACTCCAAATAGCCATAATGTAAAGAGATAAAGCTCAGCATTAATCTCAACACTTTCAAGCACTTCAAGAAGAAAGAAATCCAAGTCAAGCTTCAGTGTTTCCTCCCTGAGAACTTGCGGCGAGGTGAGAAAACGAAAGAAAAAAGAGGCGAAAACAAAAAGGTCAGCATAAAGCCTGGTGATTCCAACTACTTTTAGCATGAAAATAAGTAAAGCAAGATAACATAATGAATATAAAAGAATGGCTAGTGCGCTTCCCAGATTTCTTACTTAACTTAATTCTCTGCACCACCTACTAGTAATTCTTAACAAAACGATCCCAATCCCGCATTTGGTAGCCCTTAGGCGTAACATCTAGTAAAAGGTATCCACCCCATACAATCCTTGACAGCCTAATTGCCCATAATAGATACTAAATGTCCCCACACTACCCATAATCGATCGGCTCCGTACTTGTAGATACCTGTGCGCGCCCCAGCTTACGGTGTATCACTCCCTAAGTGGCAACCCTTTGTTGCACAGCTTTATACCTACTGGTGTACAGTGGCTAAATCTTCCAATGTCGAGATCACCTTGTGCACGATTAATGAACCCTTCGGAACCTGCACTGCTACACCCTCAATCTTATTTGACCGCTTATAATCAGCCCAGTAAGCGTGCCCCAACCCTGTCTAGCTCAGGGTTACCGATACCTCTAAGTGGGTTACTGTCTGAAAAGGGTCCCTACCGCTACTAGGTTTTCCTCAGGGTTTTTCCTAACCCGGCTTATATTGGTTAAGTGTTGTCTATCTTCCCAGTTGACTTAACCCCACCCATCTATCAAATCAATATGTATTATTGGTTAAGCTTGCCTTAACCCTATCCACTTTGTTCACGTATTATTGGTTAAGTTATCATCTCACACAAGTTAACTTAACCCCACCCACCTAACATGATTTAAGTACCATATTCATCTTTGATCAGCATTAATTAGTTAGTAATGCACAGACCTCTCACATTAAGTCGATAGCTTGTGGCCACTGGATGTGCCGGGCGGTTCCGGGCAGACTTCTGCCACAAGCCAGACTTAACCTCGTGTCTAAGCATCTTTTAGTTATGCCTACGACCTCTCATATTAGACTGGTTGTTTGTGGTTGCTGGTTAGGCCGGTTGGTTCCGGGCAGGCTTCTAACGCAAATGAAGTCTAACCTTGTGTCTCAGCATGCTTGTCTTAGCCAATTTATTCATTTGCAGTTAAAGCAAATATTAGGCTAATTATATCAATTACATGTAACACCCCGTGTATTTTATGTGAAATCCACAAATTAAAGTATAACAAATTCTAGTTAAAGTAATAAGGGAAACGGGATACGCCATTGCGTTCGTCTCGGAAAAATACGCGAAATAAAGTCCGAGTTTTCCAAAAACGGAGTCTGTATGACCAAGTTATGGCCCGATGAAGTTTCAGAAAATTCGAATTTCGAGAACAGATTTAAAATTCAGCCCAATCAGATTGGGCGGAGAAATTCCCGCCCAAACCCACCAGGTCGACCTGGGGGTCGACCCTAGGGTCGACCTGCCAGGCCAGGTCGAACTGGGAGTCGACCTAGGTGTCGACCTACCCCAGGCAGGTTGACTCTAGAGTCGACCTGGGGGTCGACTAGGGAGTCGACCTGGGGGTCGATTGGAGAGTCGACCTGGCCCCTGAGCCAGGTCGAACCCAGCCCACCCTGGCTAGCCTGGTCTATGTTTGGTCGATTTTCTGAGCCTTGCCTTGTCACTAAGGATAGGTGTCAGCTCCTGGTTGGTCTCTTCTTTGAACGAACGGCTATTGTTAAACCAAGCTTCATCGACGGTCTAAATTAACTCAAAAACTCTATAAAAAGGACCTAAGACTAACACTAATTCACATAAACTAAAATGGAGATGAGACCATCATGCTGCTGAGGAGAGACTGAGGATAGCCGTCAGAAATAGAGAGACAATTAGGAGATAAATCAAAAGCTTAAAGCAACGTTAATCAAATCAAAGCAACGCCTACAACAAAGGATAGCATCTCCAAATTCAGAATTCAGATTCCTGAATTGAAGATTCGTCACACGTTGTAAGTAGAGTGCTATTCCGATGTGAATTAAATAATTGTGTTGATTTGTGTAAAGTAAGAAATGGAATTGTGGCTATAATAATCTATATTTGTATGTTGCTTTGATGCTAAACGATTTGGGAATATTATGGTATACGATTGGATATTTGCAAGCACGCGATTTGCGTTGGAAGTTAACAACGAAATGGAATTGTAGCGATAATAACTTATGTTTGTATGTTATTTTGATTTGGCAATGCTATGGTGTACGATTTGATTCATACAAGTATATGGTTTATGTTGACAACCACATGTTGTGGAATTTTAATTGGGATTCATGTAAGCATATGATTCACATTGAAAACTACATGTTTGTGGTAGTTATTTACAACACCCATTTGATAATTGCAAGTATATGATTCATGTTGAAAAATAACAACTATATGTTGTAATAGTTTACTTGAAATTCATGCAAGTATATGATTTATTGTTATGCCCACATGATGTATAATCCTATGGTCATCTTTAGTGTAATTTGATCCACTTAAGTATTATGATTCATATGAAGGTTATGTTGAAATTGGCATCATAGTTCAAGTATAAAAATCATGATTTTTTGATAGTGACCAAAGCAAGCGTCTTTGTAAGCTTGTATTAATTTTATGAACATGACTAAACTATGTTTGTTATTATGCCTAGTTGAAAACATGTTTCTAGGCTTATGTTGTTATCATAATCATACGATAATATATTTGGCACATAAGTTACATTAGAAATTACACTAGAATTCCATCCCACTTAAAAGTTACATAGATAGGATAAAAACCATGATTATATGAATAGTAGGATTCATGTTCAATTATGTTTATGCCATGACTATATGAATAGAAGGACTCATGTTCAATTATGATTATGCCATAATTATATGATTAGAATGGTTCATGTTTAAGTACCATTTATGCCATAACTACACGAATAAAATGATTCATGCTTTGTTTATACCATGATTGTGTGAATAGAATGATTCATGTTTAAGTATTGCTTATATTATATGTTGTTACAATTGCAAGTTCACATGCGCCTACCTTATGTTAATTGAATCGTTATGTTGCAAGTTCATGCGTTCACACTCCCCTTTTTATGCTACCTTATAAACACCATGTTATAAGCCTCCCCTTTTTATATGGCTAAATTGGGTTTAAGTATTAAACCCAACACACCTTACATTTGAACGAACGTGTAAACGGGGGTATTGACGTTTGGGCTAAAATATAAAACATATGTGTTGGCATGTTTGACGCATGCCAACAACCTTGAAAAACAATTAAGTGGCATAAATAAATCTTAATCAATAAAGATGAATTTGAATAATGGGCCGCAAATATTTACATATAAAAAGAAAAGAGACAAAATATGTAAATGTAGAAAATACGATGTGTTTAACCCGAGGTTGGATTGAGTTGTGATGTAAACCTGCCCGGAACCGCCCGGCTATCCAGTAGTCACAACAATACCTATCCTATGTGGGTGGTTAAACACGGAGCCCAATAAGGACCCGTGGTTAGACTGAGTTGTGGCGTAAGACTGCCCGGACCCAACCGGCAACAGGCAGCCACAACAATACCTGTCTAATGTGAGAGGTCAAAGCTTTAATAAGACAAATAAGGCTGAGTCAGGATTGATAGGATTAAGTGAATTAAGACTTAATCAAAATAGAACATGCTAAACTAAATAGACTGATTGGGGGTTAGGTTTATAAAACACTTAACCAACTTAGCATGTTGGCTAGAAATAGAAAACCTAGTAGCGGGGGACCCTTTTCAGCAGTAACCCTACAAGGCGTATCATGATACCCTGAAACTAGGCAGGGTGGGGCACGATTACTGGGCTGACTGTAAGAGGTCAAATCGACGGCGGTGGTGTAGCAGTGTAGGTTCTAACGGGGTGTGGGCGTGCACACACTCCGACGCAGAAAAATAAGGAACTGGGCACCAGTAGCATACCTGTGCATTCTAGGGTTGTGTCGGGCCGCCACCATGGGACTTGATACACCCCATGGTGGGACCAGCATAGGTAACTACAACATCGAGGGCCGTAAGACACATGTAACTATGCGAGTAGGAGCCGATCATCATAAAATGGATCACTTTACCCTGATTATGGGGTGCCTGTTGGGAACTAGTTTATATGGGTACGGAGATTAATATGGGGTACGATAGTATATTCGACCCTAGACAACTTAACTTGGTTTATGGTGCTTTCCCATTTCTAGTTTATACTTATCATACCCAGTTCTTTATTCATAGACTGAATAGTCCTAGACTTACTCAGGCTTTATGTCTGACTCTACTTTTCTTTCGTCTCCTTTTCTTCCGTTCCCCCCCAGGTCCACAAGGAGGGAATACCGCAGCTTGACCAGCCTTCATATCCAGCTTGAAGAGAAAGAATGTATTGCTTGGATCTTTTCATTTTGGACTATGGCTTTGGACAACAATTATGGGACTTTTGCAGTTTATTTATGTTTTCTTTATGCTTCTTTAAATAATGTAATCAAGACAGTTATGAAGATGTTATGTTTCTGGAAGTATTGTAAGACAATTATGGTACGGTTGGTGTAACACGTATTTTAATGAAATAAAAGTTGTTGTTTTTCCGCTGTTCAAAAATATGTGTTATTATATCTGTCTTGTATATCTGTGATTTATACTTATAAACCTCCACCAAAATTAGGGCATTCCCTTTTAGAGTGACCCTAACGGAGGTGGGGTGTTTCACTTGGTATCAGAGCATAGGTTTACCAGATAAGATAAAAAGTTTTGAAAATTTATTTTTCAAAAAGGAAATTTAAAGAAGCATTTTTAAAAGATAAAATATTATTTTATTTTAAAAGGCAAAGTCCCCCCAAAGCCATAGGAACTATCTCTTATCCTTCGTTTTGAATCTATCCTTTTTGTTTCAGCATGTCCGAAGAACTTAACTTGCCAGAGGGTGTACCAATACCTGGTTGGTTTAGACGGTTCTTAGAAGCAAGGGCTACTCAGCCAGGTCCTACTGTTCCTCCTCCCCCAGCTGCAGGAAATCATCCAGCTGCAGCAGCACCTCTTCCTCCACCTCCTCCGCGGGGAAACAGGAAAGGATTTTCACGGAACTGAGTCCTTCGTGGCAGCTAGAAATTGGCTGAAAGAAACCGAGGACTTATTCATCATCTTTGAGGTAGAGGATAGACAGAAAGTACAATTGGCAGTATGGCTACTTAAAGGCGAGGCTTCCTACTGGTGGGAAGTCACTAATGCAGAAAGGCCAGTAGAAACATGGGAGGACTTTAGGGCAAGGTTTGAGGCTAAATTTCTCTCAGACGCGGAAAGGAGTTTGCAGTTGGAAAAATTCTTATTTCTTAAGCAAGGGAACAAGACAGTCAAAGAGTATGTTAATCAGTTTGATGAGCTGGCTAGGTTCGAACTGGACCTAGTCAACACCCCGCACAAGAAGGCTCTCCGTTTTGTCAAAGGGTTGAATGAGCCGTTACCCATGGGAGCTACGTATGAAAGGTTGGTACAGATGGCGTTGCTGAATGAAGAGGATAAGGGCAAGAAGGAGACAAAGGCAGAAAACTCTCAAGGGAAGAAAGAAGGTTTGCAGCCTAAGAAGACAGACTTTAAGAAGGGCGGGAAAGGCAACAAAGAGAAGAGGAAGTGTAATTTCTGTGGCAAAGTGGGGCACTTAGTAAAAGATTGCCGGAAAAAGAAGGCCAAGATGAATGGTGGGTGCTTTTCTTGCGGTGAGACAGGCCACATGGCTAAGGACTGCCCAAAGAAACGAGGATAGGGGCAGAGGGCTGGATCCACCTCAGGGGCACAAGTTCATGTGCTAGAGGCGCCACCTCTGCAACAGCGAGGTATAAATACTTCTGTAGAAAGTGTAGTTTATCTTTATGATCACCCCGTTCGCACTTTATTTGATTCCGGCGCATCACACTCCTTTATCTCGTCTGCTTTAGTAGAATCTCTGCACCTAAAAACTAATATGGTAGAGGACCCCTTAATTGTTTCAAACCCAATTGGGGGCCCAGCTCATTTGTCTATGATCTGTTTGGGATTGAAAATTTCTATTCTAAGCGTAGAATTTAAATGTAGTGCCTTTGTTTTGGGCTTTTCGGGATATGGTTTGATTTTGGGCATGGATTGGCTATCCAGTAATGGGGCCATCCTTGATTGTGAAAAAAAGGTTGTTAGGCTCCTAACCCAGCTCGGTAACACTTTGGAAATTTCTTGTTATCCCTCGTATGCGGTTATGCTTAGTTACCTTGAATCGCTAGATGCCTCCGTTGAAAATTTGCAATCGGTTAGAGTGGTCCGGGAATATCCGGATGTCTTCGAAGAGGTGAAGGGCTTGCCTCCGAAGCGGGAGATAGACTTCTGCATATACCTTGTAGATAATGCAAAGCCCGTTGCATTGCCCGTTAGACACATGGCTCCATGGGAAAGGAAAGAGCTCAGTAAACAAATTAAAGAGCTTCTAGAAAAGGGGTTCATTAGGAGGAGCATTTCAGAATGGGGCGCTCCAGTGGTGTTCGCTACAAAGGCGGATGGTTCACTCCGTCTATGTGTTGACTATAGGGAGCTCAACAAGCTAACGAAAAAGAATAGGCACCCTCTCCCCAGAATTGACGATCTGTTTGATCAGCTTGTAGGAGCGTCTGTTTTCTCCCAACTCGATTTAGCGATCGGTTTTCATCAGCTAAGGGTGGCTGAAGACAGTATCGATAAAACGGCATTCAGAACCCCAGACGGCTTCTTTGAATGGCTTGTCATGCCTTTCGGCTTGACAAATGCACCTGCTTACTTCGTGGACCTGATGAGTAGGGTATTCAGAGATTTCCTCAATAAGTTCGTAGTGGTCTTCGTAGACGATATCCTTATCTTCTCAAAGAATGAAGAGGAACATGCTCAGCACTTAAGGGCAATCATGGAAACTCTGCAAGTCCATCAGCTAAAAGCCAAATTCACCAAATGCCGCTTTTGGAGAGAAGAAGTGAGGTTCCTTGGGCACATAGTATCCAAACAAGGGTTAGCAGTGGACCCTGCTAAGGTAGTGGCGGTACAGGATTGGAAGACACCAAGGAATGCAACTGAGGTCCGAAGTTTTCTAGGACTAGCAAGTTTCTATCGAAAGTTCATAAAGGATTTTGCGAAAATCTCAGCTCCGCTCACAAAGTTGACCAAGAAGAATATAGTGTTCAATTGGGACTTGGATTGCGAGTTTGCTGTTCAGCGACTAAAAAGGGCACTTACAACAGCCCCAGTTTTGACGTTGCCAGATGGAAGCAAGATGTTCACCGTTTATACAGATGCATGTGGGATAGGGCTAGGCGCCGTCTTAATGCAAGAAGGAAGGGTAGTATCTTATGGCGGGAGACAATTGAAAGTGCACGAAAAGAACTACCCGACCCACGATCTTGAGTTAGCTGCCATCGTCTTTGCACTCAAGTCTTAGCGACACTATCTCCTAGGTGAGAAGTTTGAACTTTACACTGACCATAAATCGTTGAAATACCTTTTCTCGCAGAAGGACCTTAACTTGAGGCAACAAAGGTGGATGGAGTTTCTTGCCTTGTACGATTTCGAGATCTCCTACACTCCGGGCAAAGGCAACGTAGTGGCAGACGCGTTGAGCCAAAAGAAACTAACCCTGAGCCCGTTGTTTGTTGAAAGACAAAGCCTAGAGTTTATAGCCAGCTTCGACTTTAGACCTCCTCCGATTTTGTACCAGACTTGCTAGCATCTCTCGAAGTACGCCCGAATTTAGTGGACTCGATAGGGACAACACAACGCGAGGACCCTCAGCTTGTGGAGACGATTGATAGGCTAATTAGGGGTGAGACTTCAAGTCACCTCGACAGATACTCCATCGACGATAAGGGTTGGCTAAGGCGAGACGGAAGGCTATGCGTCCCACAGACAAGGGATTTAGTAAAGAAGGTTCTCGAAGAAGCACATCACTCCAGGATGACGATACACCCAGGCGGCGATAAAATGTACAAGGACATAAAAAGAACTTTCTTTTGGAACGGCATGAAAAAGGACGTGGCAGAATTCGTTTCTAAGTGTATGGTGTGCCAACAGGTTAAGGCGGAACAGAAAAAGCCTGGCGGTCTGCTACATCCTCTAGAGGTCCCACAGTGGAAGTGGGATAGCATCTCAATGGACTTCATCGATGGGCTGCCTAGGTCTAGGAGAGGCAACACTAACATTTGGGTAATAGTGGATAGGCTTACTAAAAGCGCCCACTTTTTACCTGTCAAAAATAAAAGAACTGCCTCATCCCTAGCATCTCTTTACCTCAAGGAAATCGTTCGACTCCATGGAATACCATCCAGCATTGTTAGTGACCGAGACCCTATCTTCACAAGTGAGTTTTGGCGGAGTCTGCAAGAAGCGGTAGGCACACAATTATGCTTGAGCACAGCCTATCACCCCCAAACCGACGGCCAAACAGAAAGAGTGAACAGAGTTTTGGAGGACCTTCTAAGACTGTGCCTCCTTGACTTCGGAGGGACATGGGAAGACCATCTTCCTTTGGTAGAATTTTCCTACAACAACGGCTATCAAGCAACCATCGGAATGGCGCCCTTCGAAGCTTTATATGGAAAACCGTGCCGATCGCCCACTTGTTGGTGGGAGTCTACTGATAAGCTCATATTTGGACCAGATATGATCTGAGAGACTTCAGAAAAAGTAGACTTAATACGAAGAAGGATGAAGACGGCCCAAGACAGACAAAAGTCCTACGCCGACAAGAGGAGGACCGACATTGAATTTGAGGTTGGGGACAGAGTTTTTCTTAAGGTATCTCCGCTAAGGAACGTTGTTCGTTTTGGAACCACAGGAAAGCTAGCACCGAGGTTTGTAGGGCCATTCCCTATCATTGAGAAAATTGGGAAAATGGCCTATAGATTAGAGCTACCTGAAAAATTGGCCGGAGTACACAACGTCTTTCACGTTTCACATCTCCGAAAATGTCTACATGAGTCTGCTGAAGTGGTAGAGCCAAATATCCTAGAAGAAGCTGAAGTGGAATGCGAAGCAACCATAAGGAAAGTTCCAACCCGCATATTAGGAACGGAAGTGAAGAAGCTACGCAACCGCGAAGTCAAGATCGTCAAAGTTCAGTGGAGCGACGCCAAGGGAGACGCAACTTGGGAAACTGAGCCTAGAATACGTGCTGCCTACCCTTTCCTTTTCGAGGGTACATCTTTGATCTTTCCTTTTTCCTTATGTTGCGCTTTTATCTATCTTTTTAGGTATATCTTCTCGGCCCTATCTTTTAGGTAGAAACCCTTTGGATGGAAACATGTTATGGATGATGATTGCAAGTGGTTGCAAGTGATTGCTAGTGGTTGCTCGTGGTTGCATATACACACACAATCTAGGTTTTAGATCGGCTCAATCACTTCATATTGCATATGCATATATGTTTGCATTCGTATATGGTTGAACTTTAATATGTTGTCATGTGGATGTTGCATTTGTATGAATGATTGTGCACTCATGTAGAATCATGAATAGGAGAACTTGCATAAATAATGGATTCATAGCACTTACATAATTCGCATTAAGGAGGTCAACTGAATCAGTAGACCGCCTGATTTTGCATTAGATAAGTACATGTACACACACACTTCACATATTATCATGAAGCATTAGAAGTCTTTTAAGGACAATGGATGCTCGTGTTTGATGGATGAGTAGATGGATGTTTGGATGTTAGGATGTATATTCTTCCTGAACTTGAAGATTTTGGGACGAAATCCTTTTAAGTGGGGAAGAATGTAACACCCCGTGTATTTCATAACAGTGAAATCCACAAATTAAAGTATAACAAATTCTAGTTAAAGTATTAAGGGAAACGGGATATGCCATTGCGTTCGTCTCGGAAAAATACGCGAAATAGAGTCCGAGTTTTCGAAAAACGGAGTCCGTATGACCAAGTTATGGCCCGATGAAGTTCCAGAAAATTCGAATTTCGAGAACAGATTTAAAATTCAGCCCAATCAGAGTGGACGGGGAAATTCCCGCCCAAACCCACCAGGTCAACCTGGGGGTCGACCCTAGGGTCGACCTGCCAGGCCAGGTCGACCTGGGAGTCGACCTAGGTGTCGACCTGCCCCAGGCAGGTCGACTCTAGAGTCGACCTGGGGGTCGACTGGGGAGCCGACCCGGCCCCTAAGCCAGGTCGAACCCAGCCCACCCTGGCTGGCCTGGTCTATGTTTGGTCGATTTTCTGAGCCTTGCCTTGTCACTAAGGCTAGGTGTCAGCTCCTGGTTGGTCTCTTCTTTGAACGAACAGCTATTGTTAAACCAAGCTTCATCGACGGTCTAAATTAACTCAAAAACTCTATAAAAAGGACCTAAGACTAACCCTAATTCACATAAACTAAAATGGAGATGAGACCGTCATGCTGCTGAGGAGAGACTGAGGATAACCATCAGAAATAGAGAGACAATTAGGAGATAAATCAAAAGCTTAAAGCAACGTTAATCAAATCAAAGCAACGCCTACAACAAAGGATAGCATCTCCAAATTCAGAATTTAGATTCCTGAATTGAAGATTCGTCACACGTTGTAAGTAGAGTGCTATTCCGTTGTGAATTAAATAATTGTGTTGATTTGTGTAAAGTAAGAAATGGAATTGTGGCGATAATAATCTATATTTGTATGTTGCTTTGATGCTAAACGAATTGGGAATATTATGGTATACGATTGGATATTTGCAAGCACGCGATTTGCGTTGGAAGTTAACAACGAAATGGAATTGTGGCGATAATAACTTATGTTTGTATGTTATTTTGATTTGGCAATGCTATGGTGTACGATTTGATTCATACAAGTATATGGTTTATGTTGACAACCACATGTTGTGGAATTTTAATTGGGATTCATGTAAGCATATGATTCACATTGAAAACTATATGTTTGTGGTAGTTATTTACAACACCCATTTGATAATTGCAAGTATATGATTCATGTTGAAAAATAACAACTATATGTCGTAATAGTTTATTTGAAATTCATGCAAGTATATGATTTATTGTTATGCCCACATGATGTATAATCCTATGGTCATCTTTAATGTAATTTGATCCATTTAAGTATTATGATTCATATGAAGGTTATGTTGAAATTGGCATCATAGTTCAAGCATAAAAATCATGATTTTGTGATAGTGACCAAAGCAAGCGTCTTTGTAAGCTTGTATTAATTTTATGAACATGACTAAACTATGTTTGTTATTATGCCTAGTTGAAAACATGTTTCTAGGCTTATGTTGTTATCATAATCATACGATAATATATTTGGCACATAAGTTACATTAGAAATTACACTAGAATTCCATCCTACTTAAAAGTTACATAGATAGGATAAAAACCATGATTATACGAATAGTAGGATTCATGTTCAATTATGTTTATGCCATGACTATATGAATAGAAGGACTCATGTTCAATTATGATTATGCCATAATTATATGATTAGAATGGTTCATGTTTAAGTACCAGTTATGCCATGACTACACGAGTAAAATGATTCATGCTTTGTTTATACCATGATTATGTGAATAGAATGATTCATGTTTAAGTATTGCTTATATTATATGTTGTTACAATTGCAAGTTCACATGCGCCTACCTTATGTTAATTGAATCGTTATGTTGCAAGTTCATGCGTTCACACTCCCCTTTTTATGCTATCTTATAAACACCGTGTTATAAGCCTCCCCTTTTTATATAGCTAAATTGGATTTAAGTATTAAACCCAACACACCTTACATTTGAACGAACGTGTAAAACGGGGGTATTGACGCTTGGGCTAAAATATAAAACATATGTGTTGGCATGTTTGACGCATGCCAACAACCTTGAAAAACAATTAAGTGGCATAAATAAATATTAATCAATAAAGATGAATTTGAATAATGGGCCGCAAATATTTACATATAAAAAGAAAAGAGAAAAAATATGTAAATGTAGAAAATACGATGTGTTTAACCCGAGGTTGGATTGAGTTGTGATGTAAACCTGCCCGGAACCGCCCGGCTGTCCAGTAGTCACAACTATACCTATCCAATGTGGGTGGTTAAACACAGAGCCCAATGAGGACCCAAGGTTAGACTGAGTTGTGGCGTAAGACTGCCCGGACCCAACCGGCAACAGGCAGCCACAACAATACCTGTCTAATGTGAGAGGTCAAGGCTTTAATAAGACAATTAAGGCTGAGTCAGGATTGATAGGATTAAGTGAATTAAGACTTAATCAAAATAGAACATGCTAAACTAAATAGACTGATTGGGGGTTAGGTTTATAAAACACTTAACCAACTTAGCATGTTGGCTAGAAATAGAAAACCTAGTAGCGGGGGACCCTTTTCAGCAGTAACCCTACAAGGCGTATCATGATACCCTGAAACTAGGCAGGGTGGGGCACGATTACTGGGCTGACTGTAAGAGGTCAAATCGACGGCGGTGGTGTAGCAGTGTAGGTTCTAACGGGGTGTGGGCGTGCACACACTCCGGCGCAGAAAAATAAGGCACTGGGCACCAGTAGCATACCTGTGCATTCTAGGGTTGTGTCGGGCCGCCACCATGGGACTTGATACACCCCATGGTGGGACCAGCATAGGTAACTACAACATCGGGGGCCATAAGACACATGTAACTATGCGAGTAGGAGCCGATCATCATAAAATGGATCACTACACCCTGATTATGGGGTGCCTGTTGGGAACTAGTTTATATGGGTACAGAGATTAATATGGGGTACGATAGTATATTCGACCCTAGACAACTTAACTTGGTTTATGGTGCTTTCCCATTTCTAGTTTATACTTATCATACCCAGTTCTTTATTCATAGACTGAATAGTCCTAGACTTACTCAGGCTTTATGTCTGACTCTACTTTTCTTTCATCTCCTTTTCTTCCGTTCCCCCCCCCGGTCCACAGGGAGGGAATACCGCAGCTTGACCAGCCTTCATATCCAGCTTGAAGAGAAAGAATGTATTGCTTGGATCTTTTCGTTTTGGACTATGGCTTTGGACAGCAATTATGGGACTTTTGCAGTTTATTTATGTTTTCTTTATGCTTCTTTAAATAATGTAATCAAGACAGCTATGAAGATGTTATGTTTCTGGAAGTATTGTAAGACAATTATGGTATGGTTGGTGTAACACGTATTTTAATGAAATAAAAGTTGTTGTTTTTCCGTTGTTCAAAAATATGTGTTATTATATCTGTCTTGTATATCTGTGATTTATACTTATAAACCTCCACCAAAACTAGGGCATTCCCTTTTAGAGTGACACTAACGGGGGGGGGGGGGGAGGGGGGAATGGAAGAAAAGGAGACGAAAGAAAAGTAGAGTCAGACATAAAGCCTGAGTAAGTCTAGGACTATTCAGTCTATGAATAAAGAACTTGGTATGATAAGTATAAACTAGAAATGGGAAAGCACCATAAACCAAGTTAAGTTGTCTAGGGTCGAATATACTATCGTACCCCATATTAATCTCTGTACCCATATAAACTAGTTCCCAACAGGCACCCCATAATCAGGGTGAAGTGATCCATTTTATGATGATCGGCTCCTACTCGCATAGTTACATGTGTCTTATGGCCCCCGATGTTGTTGTTACCTATGCTGGTCCCACCATGGGGTGTATCAAGTCCCATGGTGGCGGCCCGACACAACCCTAGAATGCACAGGTATAGGGTCACTCTAAAAGGGAATGCCCTAATTTTGGTGGAGGTTTATAAGTATAAATCATAGATATACAAGAAAGATATAATAACACATATTTTTGAACAGCGGAAAAACAACAACTTTTATTTCATTAAAATACGTGTTACACCAACCATACCATAATTGTCTTACAATACTTCCAGAAACATAACATCTTCATAGCTGTCTTGATTACATTATTTAAAGAAGCATAAAGAAAACATAAATAAACTGCAAAAGTCTCATAATTGCCGTCCAAAGCCATAATCCAAAACGAAAAGATCCAAGCAATACATTCTTTCTCTTCAAGCTGGATATGAAGGCTGGTCAAGCTGCGGTATTCCCTCCCTGTGGACCTGGGGGGAGGGGGGAAAGGAAGAAAAGAAGACGAAAGAAAAGTAGAGTCAGACATAAAGCCTGAGTAAGTCTAGGACTATTCAGTCTATGAACAAAGAACTGGGTGTGATAAGTATAAACTAGAAATCGGAAAGCACCATAAACCAAGTTAAGTTGTCTAGGTTCGAATATACTATCGTACCCCATATTAATCTCTGTACCCATATAAACTAGTTCCCAACAGGCACCCCATAATCAGGGTGAAGTGATCCTTTTTCTGATGATCGGCTCCTACTCGTATAGTTACAGGTGTCTTACGGCCCCCGATGTTGTAGTTACCTATGCTGGTCCCACCATGGGGTGTATCAAGTCGCATGGTGGCGGCCCGACACAATCCTAGAATGCACAGGTATGCTACTGGTGCCCAGTGCCTTATTTTTCTGCGCCGGAGTGTGTGCACGCCCGCACCCCGTTAGAACCTACACTGCTGCACCACCGCCGTCGATTTGACCTCTTACAGTCAGCCCAGTAATCGTGCCCCACCCTGCCTAGTTTCAGGGTATCATGATACCTTGTAGGGTTACTGTTGAAAAGGGTCCCCCGCTACTAGGTTTTTCTATTTCTAGCCAACATGCTAAGTTGGTTAAGTGTTTTATAAACCTAACCCCCAATCAGTCTGTTTAGTTTAGCATGTTCCATTTTGATTAAGTCTTAACTCACTTAATCCTATCAATCCTGACTCAGCCTTAATTGTCTTATTAAAGCCTTGACCTCTCACATTAGACAGGTATTGTTGTGGCTGCCTGTTGCCGGTTGGGTCCGGGCAGTCTTACGCCACAACTCAGTCTAACCTCGGGTCCTTATTGGGCTCCGTGTTTAACCACCCACATTGGATAGGTATTGTTGTGACTACTGGACAGCCGGGCGGTTCCGGGCAGGTTTACATCATAACTCAATCCAACCTCGGGTTAAACACATCGTATTTTCTACATTTACATATTTTGTCTCTTTTCTTTTTATATGTAAATATTTGCGGCCCATTATTCAAATTCATCTTTATTGATTAAGATTTATTTATGTCACTTAATTGTTTTTCAAGATTGTTGGCATGCGTCGAACATGCCAACACGTATGTTCTATATTTTAGCCCAAACGTCATTACCCCCGTTTTATATGTTCGCTCCAATGTAAGGTGTGTTGGGTTTAACACTTAAACCCAATTTAGCCATATGAAAAGGGGAGGCTTATAACATGGTGTTTATAAGGTAACATGAAAAAGGCGAGTGTGAACGCATGAACTTGCAACGAACGATTCAGTTAACATAAAGTAGGCACATGTGAACTTGCAATTGTAACATCATGGCATAACAATACTTAAACATGAATCGTTTTATTCATATAATCATGGCATAAACAATACTTAAACATGAATCATTCTATTCATATGATTATGGCATAAACAATACTTAAACATGAATCATTCTATTCATATGATTATGGCATAAAAAATACTTAAACATGAATTATTCTATTCATATGATTATGCCATAATCATATAGAATGATCATGACATCTTCATAACTGTCTTGATTACATTATTTAAAGAAGCAAAAAGAAAACATAAATAAACTGCAAAAGTCCCATAATTGCTGTCCAAAGCCATAGTCCAAAACCAAAAGATCCAAGCAATACATTCTTTCTCTTCAAGCTGGATATGAAGGCTGGTCAAGCTGCGGTATTCCCTCCCTGTGGACCTGGGGGGGGGGGGGTGGAAGAAAAGGAGATGAAAGAAAAGTAGAGTCAGACATAAAGCCTGAGTAAGTCTAGGACTATTCAGTCTATGAATAAAGAACTGGGTATGATAAGTATAAACTAGAAATGGGAAAGCACCATAAACCAAGTTAAGTTGTCTAGGGTCGAATATACTATCGTACCCCATATTAATCTCTGTACCCATATAAACTAGTTCCCAACAGGCACCCCATAATCAGGGTGAAGTGATCCATTTTATGATGATCGGCTCCTACTCGCATAGTTACATGTGCCTTACGGCCCCCGATGTTGTAGTTACCTATGCTGGTCCCACCATGGGGTGTATCAAGTCCCATGGTGGCGGTCCGACACAATCCTAGAATGCACAGGTGTTTCATTACCCGAAATTCCCAATTTCATATCATGCCCAACAATTGACATATATTATGCCAAATTTAACATCTGTCATGCCCAAATCAACCCAATGTATATTATGCCAAATTTCCCAACATTCCCTAAATTACCGTTCGTACGTTCATCTCTATGAGATTTGGCCTAGGCTCAAATTGGCCCAGCTATAAAAACCAAAAGGGGTAGGAGGAATGGATAAGATAAAGAACAGGCATAATAATAATAATAATAAAATAGGCATAAGTATGAACTGATCATAAAGATATGATAAAACTGATGATAATATCAACATGGGCATATAAGGATCATGAATCTGATGTATAGGCTAAGATAGAATTGATGAGATTCAATCTTATTATCATGTATAATTCCCAAATCCAATTTACAACATGTCATAATTAATTTTATTATTTAAATCTACAAATAGTCAATGGACTCACAAAGATTGGATTAAGGAAGAGAATTAGGCGTTGTAGTTGTTGTAGATTCTATCCCCTTTTTTAGAATTCCTTTACTTTGATTTGTTGAAGAAGAAGGACTAGTTTAGGTTGAGGCAGCACGGAGGCACCATGAATTAGTGTAGTGAAATTAGGTTTAGGTCTAGGCATGTTTATATAGGTATAGTGAGTTAATTAGGGCCTTTAGATTAGGTTAGAGACCATCAGAATCACACAGCTCAAAGACAAGTCATCCAACCAATCCCAGCAAGACACATCATCACAGAACTCTCCAGAATTCTGTGCAGGTTCTGCTTCAGCATAGGTGCACTCCCCAAGTGCACCAGTTCATTTTTTTTCTGATGCACCTCACAAGTGCGCTAGTTATCCCAGGCCGTTTTCTGATTTTTCTTCTTAACTTCTTTCGTCCATAACTTCTTCATAAGATATCCATTTTACGCAAACTCGGAATCTATCTCAAGCAGAATTTTGAGACGAACACAATGGCATAACCCATTTCACCTAATTCTTTTTTTTTAAATTAATTGTTCTTTAGTTATCTCTTGTGTCATGATTCAAAATTACGGGGTATTACATGAAGCCTTACTTCATAATATAAAACATACCTTAAACCTTGCTTAAATGTATACTTAAAATGCATAAAGAAACAATCCACGCGGTGATGGTAACAAGAAACTCACTTCTTGTTTGTGAATGGATACCTGAAAATCACCTATCTTTCCTAGTATATATATTTTATTGGTCTTTTGCATGGTATTAATTAGTAAACAAAGAATTTATATTTGTTTATCCTTTAACTTTGTATCTATGACTGAACCGGTGTACACATGGGACAAGAATAATTAGATACAATGTAATTTGTTTATAATGGTTCTGTACAGGTAGGTACATGCCACTCAAATGTACACTGTACAGGAACATATTGTATTGCATTTCTTATCAATGCATTCATACATGTTGATCATTTCAGAATTTTAGTAATGGGCCATATGCTTTCTCTTTTGTCCATCAATTTGAACTACTAGGTCGCACTCTTACTACATAATTCTGGTAGTCTGCGAAATACTAAGTTGCATAGCAAATGATACCTTCAATTTAAAGGTCGAAGAACCATACAAAACAAATGAGAAACTGTGAATCCTTTTAACTATGTACCTCCTCAGTTTCTAACTTCTGGGACATGGCATTGACCTAATCTTTTAGTTTATTGAATTTATCAAATCTCTCTAAGTCTTTAACCAAGTCGCTTTTGTGAACGCTTTCCATTCTAGTTCCATACAATATGACCACTATTTTTTTAGCAACAAAAAAACATGATTTAATTATTCTTTGCATAAAAATGAAATAAATTTGACTCGCATGAAATTTAGTATATGTCAGTTCACATATATAATATCCACTTAATAGATAAGAAATAAAAATTACAACATAAACTTTTGATTTCAACCAAATAAAATTCCGTGTGATATTTTATAGATCGAATGATATCTTGATACATTTCATTTTTTAAATAAAATTATGTGTTGATGGTCCAATCATGGCTAGACACAAGCACGTGGACAAAGAATAATCCATAATATAAAGTAAATGCATATGTATAATGAAAATGCATAAAGATACAAGCATGGTCTCGGTGGAGTGTATTACGTGTAGAAGAGCAGCGTGTATGTAAAGCATAAACCAATTCAGGGAGAATAAAAAGAAAACAACAGTTTCAAGCAATGGGAAAAGAGCACAACAAGGACACAAAACAACACAAATTATGTAAATGCATACACCAGCAATCTACAAAAAGGAGGGGACATGCAAACAGCAAACTAAAACTGGCAGTGATCGATTAAGCAAGGATAAATCGAACAATTTACTTTGGCCAAACCACTTACCTAAAGGTAGTTACATATGAAATGAAGGCTGTAATGTCAATTAGTCTTGCACAACTTTTTTGGATCTTCAATGGATAAAAGTTCCTGAAATTAAGAGCACCATCCAGAACTTAATTCAACGGAGTAAAAATTAGGATGCATTTTTTTTCTTTTTGAAGCTTGCCAATAGCACCCATTTAGAGTGAATATGTGACAACTTTTCATGACAAATTCATGGAAGCAGATGCAAAATCATGATATGAAAGTCAATAAATCATGGAAAACTTTAATTAATTTTTTTTCAATAATATTTAGGCATTTAATACTATGGATCTTTATTTCCATTAGTGTATATTAGTACGTTAATAATTTAGGAAAATTTAGCTTATAATTATTTATTTATATCAATATCCACTGTTAAATATTCCTATTTTTGTCAATAAACTTTCCCATAACCATCCTTTGACTTGATTTCTATAAATAAAAAAAGGTATTATATTTTCTAAGAAGAAGAACAATAAATATCTATGAAGAATTCATAGCCACTTTAGGGGGAAAATGTAGAACAAACTACACACATACAACATAGATGATTGTAATGTTACAATCACAATGGGAAAAGTTTTAAATATATGGATAATTTATTATTTTAAAGTAAAGATGATAATCCATGTATATACCTATTTATCATATATACTCTAACTGCAAATTATGTTTTGAAATTGGTAAAATATTAGAGATGCAATTCAAAATAAAGAAAGCAATGTGCATACATAAAATTATTTACCTTTTAAAGGTTAGATGAAAAACATGAAATCAGACCTGAAAGTTAATGGTATTAATGCTTCATTCTAAGAAAGTTCACTGATTTGATTTATTTGCATCTCTTTCATTTACTTAACTAGCTTTCAAAAAATCAGTAGATAGTATTTATTGCCCTTCTACAAACAATATAAACACTTCTTAGGTTAGTCAGTTCTAGTAGCAAGATTATAGCCACTAATCAAATTGAGAGAACACAATCAAAATTAGGAAACAGAGAACTAGCAAAAAAAGCAACGGATTATCCAAAACGGAAATAAACTGATATTACAGAACTAATTGTAACTCAAAAATTAATTTCTTTTTTTGCAATCATTAATCAAAATTGATCACTTAAATATGATAAACTTCCTAAAATATACAGTTCAAGAAGTCAATAAAAATGCATGTAAAAACAGAATTAGACAAAATGTATATTAACTCAAATCTACAAACGCTTAGCTAGCTTCTTGTTTTTATACCCAATCTACATAAATGAACTATGAAAGGTGATGCTTAAAACCTACTTAATATGAAGAAACCAAGCTTATTAGACAACTAAAGTGTTAGTATTAGTACTCATGTTACTTAAGTTTTATTTGTGTAATCCAGAAGCTATAAGCATTAAACATCGATTATGGACCTTAATTAGAATGGTTGGGACGATGATTGAGCATTGAAGGTAGGGGAGATCCAAATGATCCCACCTAAATTTTGGTGAAATAACTTAAATGCATCACCAATTAATACAACATCTATATTATTTGATTCCAAACCGAGAACAGCCTGTTATACTGCCTTCAGATTATACTATTCACCTCAGTATAAACAATTAGATAGTGATCAACGCAGGTAAAAAAACTAGGATATGAGATAAAATGTGCATATAGCCATTGTTGCATGTTGCTATTGTAACAACCCGTATTTTCAATAACCTGTTATAACATAAATCGAGGAAGAATTTAATTTATAAGTCTGAATCAAGGGAAACGGGCTATGCCATTGCGTTCATCTCGGAAAAATACGCGAAATAGAGTCCGAGTTTTCGAAAATCGGAGTCCGTATGACCCGATTAAGGCCCAACGAAGTTTTCAGAAAAATTCAAAGTAAAAACAGATTTCAAATTCAAGTTTGAATTTGGAAATTTGGGCCAGTTTGGGCCAGGCGGGAAAATTCCCGCCAGAGCTCCCAAGTCGACAGCCCTGTCGACTTGGGAGTCGACTTGGTTGCACCCAAGTCGACAGCCCTGTCGACTTGGCTGTCGACTTGGTCCAGCCGGGCAGTTTTGCCTGGTGCACCATTTTGGGTTTGTGTTGAGTTTGGGGGCCAGATTCGGTTTTAAGGGCTGAGATTGGAACTAGGGTTTAATCCTAAGGTTGAAACTAGTCCTAATCTCTATAAATAAGACCCTAACCTAACCCTAAATCATCATTATTCATTCTAGTAACTAAACTATGGCAAAATTGTGAAAACCCGTAACTTCCCCGTAAAGGAAAGCGACGAATAGTTCAAGAACAAACCACAACAGAACGCATATAGAAGAACATTTCATTGTATATAACAACAATGCATCAGATTACAAGAGTATACAGAGTATAAATGAATATTACACAGAAATATCAGAGATTTAAATTACATATGAATACATAGCAGCGGAAAATAATACAATACACAACTAGAAGAGATATACGGATACAAAGCTTTCCGGATATCGTTCCAGCTGTAAACCAGGATCCTGTGAATATAAATCTGCAAAACCAAAACTACTAGCTGCCCGTGTCAAAATAGGGGCACCCAGAGTTTAGGTTAAAACAATAAACTCCAGGTCAGTCATGGGACTGGTGTGAGAACTAAAACAGTTAATCTTTATTTTAAATCATTAGGTAAATCAAGGGACCACGCCGTATAACACGGAACGGGTTTCCTCCCAAGAATACCAGTGCATAAAACAAACAGCGCAATGCTAAATGAAGAAAAATGAAGCTGTTATAAGACCCAGGTCCTATCACACAATGCAGCGCAGTCGAGGATAGGGTTTTCCCTTATAACAGCCAAAGAATGCTTGATACGTTCAAAACAAATCATTTGATACTATTATAAGTGCATAGTGTATAAAACAACTTCAAATCATAAGTATCAATCATAGGCGGCATGAATGCCCCATACCACTATGTCGCCATATATAGGTTATACAATCACAATCGCAAAGTCACGTATTTGGAAGTTGGATTTCCATCTATGAACCGAGGCAAAAGATAGTCCTCAACCGATTCGAGACGCTCTAGCCCGTGTCTCAGGAACAGAACGCATCGTCCCTTGGAGCGACAGGGCCGGTCCACCGATGTGGATTAAAATGCCTGAACACTACGTTTCCCCACCCTATGGGGTGTAAGTCTGGTCCGTCAGCCGACCAGAATGCATCGGCCGAAACCGATATAACCGAGGCGCCTCGCAACAGCAACAACCACATAAGTCAAACTCGTCAGGGCGTGTAAAACCACTGACGCAACTTCTAGCTAGAAAGAAACGCAAGTCCTCCCTGAGGTCCGTCTCCCGTTTTTGGTTCATACCGGGTGTGAAACACGCGAGGTAAGCGTTACACAAAGCTACGCCATAAAGGCCGTGCTTTGATCATCACCACAAGACTTTGCTTTTCAACAGAAGCCTTGATCATTTGCATCTTAGCATGCCACACAGGCAAACCATCCTATGCAACCGATATCAGTCACACAGAATGAAATCCGATGTCAGACACACAGTCCATTTACAAGTCCGTCCTGGGTCTGAACGAAACCGGAGGCACCTAGTACCCCGCATATCCATCGATCTCCAAGTACGTCTGGACGATCACTAACTGTTTCCATCTTCTTGGGTGTACAGCCCAATCAAGATCATCAGTTATCACCCAAACGACGTGAAGACCTCCGGCCTTCGACCATCGTCTTCATTTTCGACTTATCGTCGTATCAGTTATTCAGAATGGGATAAACCCGGTCTTTCCGAATAACTCGCGTATATATTATAAAAGTGTTACACAAACACAACATACGCCTCATTCCAACTCATTAGTCATTAACCGTAAATTAATCAAGAGAATAATTCCCCAAATATTAACCCCGAAGGCCGAAACCAACATCAGATCAATATCCAGAAAACCATTCTACTTAGCTAACCGACAGTTAGTTTCTAAATTTCACGTTCAAATCTAATTAAAGATTTAACTATCGCCTGGAGCAAAACTGGTGATACTCCATTCTCGATCTTTTCAATCTAATTAAAGATTCATTAAAACTCCACTTAGTATTAATCTGTGACTGGGTTAAAGAATCAGTGTCATTTAAAACACGGTTCACGATAGACCCACAGTCACATCCCATTAATTATCGGGTTAAAGAACAAGTGTTGTTTAAAACACTGTTCACGATAAACCCAAAAATCAATATCCATTCAATTCCAATTAAATATTATTTAATTGGTACACTTCATTAAATCTAAATAAAAAGATTTAATCTTTTCTCAACTGGGTTCAAGAACAGTGTTAGTGAAGACACCATTCACGACAAACCCAAATCACATTCATTAATTATCGGGTTAAAGAACAAGTGTTATTTAAAACACTGTTCACGATAAACCCAAAAATCAATATCAATTCAATTCCAATTAAATATTATTTAATTGGTACACTTCATTAAATCTAAATAAAAAGATTTAATCTTTTCTCGACTGGATTCAAGAACAGTGTTAGTGAAGACACCATTCACGATAAACCCAAATCACATTTGATATTAAACACAAGGCTCTGAATAGAAAATATATCGGCTTATATTCAATATCAAATTCTACGATTAACAAATGTCGTATTGGAAATAACGATATAAATATATATCTTTCAAATTTCCATAACAACATCTGTATAATCCCGAAATCCAACATCGAAATATTCCGAAGACAATTTCGATTCAAGTCCATTCCAATGCAATCATTGGAAATTCTGGTTATTTTCAAAACCATTTCAAATTCAGTTTATTTATTTAAAAATAAATAGAATTCTAATCCTAGTTCAAAACTAGTTCATTTCGATAAAAATCTATTTTTATCTTTTCAAATATGGAGTTTTTCATCCCAAATCTTCACAAATCATTTCTTATGATTTTACACAAATTATTACTATTTTTAATAATTTTATCAAGGCCCGTACAGTCGATTTCCATCAATGGCCATCGAACTGCACTTACAGCGACCTTTTTCAAATTTGATCTGGACATAATTCCAAATCCAACCGTTAGATTTCTAATTTCAAATATTCATTAGAAAGCTCTTTTCGATACGAACCCAACGGTTCCGGTTTTAGGAGAATCCGACGGTCGGATCTCCCGCAATGTCCGTTTGAAATAAATGGTCGAAATTCACGAACTGCCGCGGCGCGGCGCGTTCTATTAAGGCCATTATATTATATATATAATATATATTTCGTCGATTTCTATTTAAAACGAATTATATAAATAGTTTTAAATTCGTTTCCAATTCTATTTCAACTTCTATTTCAATTCAAAGCAAAATTGAATTCTTCTTTATAAATTCGTTTTAAAATTCATTTCTATTCAATTCGAATTTCAATTCAATTCATTTCGAAATCGTTTTCAATTCATTTTGAATTCGTTTTCAATTCAATTCATTTCGAAATCGTTTTCAATTCAATTCATTTCGAAATCGTTTTCAATTCAATTCATTTCGAAATCGTTTTCAATTCAATTCATTTCGAAATCGTTTTCAATTCAATTTGAATTCGTTTTCAATTCAATTCATTTCGAAATCGTTTTCAATTCAATTCATTTCGAAATCGTTTTCAAAATCGATATAAATATCGTTCACGTCAAAATGGCGTCAATCTAATCAACACGGCTTCATATATTCCTTTATTTTCAAATATTCTATTTCAAATATTTCTTTTTCAAATATTTCTTTTTCAAAACTGGAATGAGGCCCAATCAATTACCATATAAAATTAATTATATGGATTTTCATACAACACATGTATATAATAGCATTGAAAATAATCAACCATCAACCAAAGTGCACTACACTGTATAAGCATCAAATATAGATATTCAACGCTTATACAGCCTGTCAATCAATCGATCGACATATTTAATCAATCAGGATGAGTGAACTTCAAATTTCATCCTAACACCCGTGTGGGGTTTCAAACAATCAAACACATATTTTATTTGTGCAGTTAGGCGATGTGTAAAATTTATCGACCCAATCAACGTCATTCAAATAGGTGTACATAAACAAACCGTCTGGTTTGTAAATGAATATTTATTTATTCACATTCACGTTAAAAATTATATTTTTAACGACAACACATTTTATTTTAACATATGAATTTCTATTCAGTTCATTCTTTAAATAAAATGCTATTTTTATTTTTCTAACTTATTTTAGAAAATTTCGGCGGCATAACGGCACGATACTAGAAACGGGACAAGGCCTAGCCTTATCCCCGGTCTAGTGAAGGCCCACGCCATTCACACATCAATCAAACCAATCAGTTTCACCAAACAATTCAATTCAACCAAATAATCTAATTAATCTATGCAACCAAACAAATAAGTCCATGGTCTGTGGACGATTGTGTCGGGTGCTACTAAGCACCGTCTGCATCCTAGTATATATATATAATTAGAAAAGAAATTGAAAGGTGAGAAATTCTCACATATAGCTATCCTAGCTCCACGGCACTTCCTTTGCAGAAGTCTTCGTCGTTTCGCCTTCTTGTCACCTTCGTTGCCCGCTTTCACTACATATGTAAAAATCGAATTTTTACTTCGCTATTCAATATATAAAAATCGAATTTTTATTTCAAAGTTCAATATATAAAAATCGAATTTTTATTTCAAAGTTCAATATATAAAAATCGAATTTTTAGTTCAAAGTTCAATATATAAAAATCGAATTTTTCGATCGAAGTTCAATATATAAAAATTATATTTTTCTATCGAAGTTCAATATATAAAAATCGAATTTTTATTTCAAAGTTCAATATATAAAAATCGAATTTTTCTATCGAAGTTCAATATATAAAAATTATATTTTTCTATCGAAGTTCAATATATAAAAATCGAATTTTTAGTTCGCTATTCAATATATAAAAATCCTATTTCAAAAATATAGACTTCGCCCTTTCTAATAAAAAGTTTTCCTTTTTTTTCTAATAAAGATCCGATCTTTTTCCTTTTAAAGTTAAAACCTTTTCCTATTTTAAAGCTTAAAATAAAATTCAGTTTTATACTAAAATAAAATTCAGTTTTAACTTCCTTAAAATTTCAGTTTTAACTTCCTTAAAATTTCAATTTTAACTTCCTTTTAATTTCAGTTTTGATTTCCTTTAATTTTCAGTTTTGATTTCTTTTTAAAATTCAGTTTTGATTTCCTTTAATTTTCAGTTTTGATTTCCTTTTAAAATTCAGTTTTGATTTCCAAAACAAAATCAGTTCTGAATTCTAATTACAATCAGTTTTATAACTTCTTAAAAAAAATCTAAAATCAGTTTTTACTTAATTAAAATTTCAGTTTTAAAATCTTATATAAAATTTCAGTTTTTAAAGTAAATAAAAAAAAACGTTTTAAAGAAAATAAAAAAAACAAAAACAAGATCAGGAAACTTACAGGGAGAGGGGGGCTGTCGAGTGGTCGGCGCCGCGATGGGGGGGGCTCTCGAGCAGGCGGAGGGGGCGGTTGCTCTGGGGTTCGAATCGAGGGCTCGCGCGAGCTGAGGGTGGAGGAGATGGATGGAAACGAGGAGGGGAAGGGGAAGCTCCAGTGGAGACTGGCGAGGCGGACGTCGGTGGCTCCGGGGCCCCAGGGCGGCGGCGCGATTTTTATTTTCCCTTTTTTTTTTTTTATCTGTTTTCTGATTTGAAATGAAACGTGAAAGGGGGGGCCAATGATAATGGGGGAAAATATATTTTCCCTTTTTTTTTATTATTTTAATCGGAAAAAGTTGACTTTCATAAACGACCTCGAAACGAGGCCCACCGCCTGTCGCCCATAGCGTTCTACCCCCATTCCGAGCACAATGGGATATGTGTCGTAGGCTGATTCGACTATTTGAATCAGTTTCCGTTAAATTTACATTTAAATCACTATATTGAATTTTAAACGTACATTTCAAATTACCGCGGCCTCATACTAACTCTAAAAATTCCCGAAAAATATTTTCTAGCTTCGTATTGACGATACGGTCCTAACAAAACTAGTTTCGTCGAATTCTGAGACCGTTTGAAAAATGGCCAATTTCCAGTCGATTAAAATCAACTGAAACTGGTCAAACACGTTTTCTTTTGCCACGCTCACATATTGATTCGAAAAATTATGAAATTTGAAACCTAGCAATAACTTGACATCACGGACCCAACAAAACTGGTTTCGTCGAAATCCGAGGTCGTTTGCAAAATGTCCATTTTTAAGGGCCTTATATATATAAAAATATATATAAATTCCACAGCGACTATTTCTAATTTTAAACTGGACATATCTTATCATTTCTAAAATGAAATCTCAGTTTGTTAACTTCGTTACAAAGATATAGTTATACAGATTCAAATATTTCTTGTTTCGTTCAATTCTGACTTATATTGAATTCTGTATATTCATTTGAAATTAGAAATCGAATTTTCGAACTACCGCGCCATTTTCAATTCCTTTTATAATTATATATAATTATTATATATTCTAACGACGACGTATATAATATATACGTTCGAATTCCATTCAAAATAAATTTATCGACGATATTATTTAAAATAATTCATTTCAAATAATCAAAATTCGCTAAAATTGCCAAACTAAAAATTTTAAACTGGCCCAGATTTTCCGGGTTGTTACAATCTCCCCCACTTAAAACTTTTCGTCCCCGAAAAGGAACAAAGTCGAAAGTGGTTTGATTAATCAACTCTACGTTCGATCTGGCTTGCATTCTCCAACTTTTTAGTTTCTGAGAATTTTCAAAATTTCAAAAATTTGGCTAACACCCTAAATTTTTGAAAAATTTCGCCATAACCTCCCCTGCACCGGGAGCATCGGGGAATTTCAAATAGCTTCCCCGGTCCTTCAGATCTCGAAAAGAAAAAGAAAAAGCCAAGCGGCTAGCCAATAGGCTCACAAAATCATCATCACCCAAACGAAACAGGAAATTATGTAATAAACATGTACCTATTTGTCGGGCAAACAAATTTTATTCTCTGGCTCTAGCCTCCTTGCTATGACCTGTTCAATATAAGTATATGTATATGCAAGCAAATGCGACCAATTTTCAATACAATTCAATATTCGATCAAATTAGGCATAATAGTTCAAAATTTGCAAACAAATAAACAAACAACACAAACATCAATCAATTAGTGAATTAGAGTTTCAAATTCATAAATTTTGATACATATACAAAAAAAAAATCATGTTTTGGTGCCAATTCACACAATGTGTTCTAACTATATTAGTTTTGGTTCTCACACCAGTCTAATGGAAACATATAGAAATCACACCTTCGAAACACGAAAATAAATACTGGTGATGGCGCGCCATCATCAGAATCATGTCCGGGCGACTAGAGTGTGACTCTATATCTATCCAGTATATTAAAATTTCGAATACACGCGGATCAGACGTAAACGTAAAATCTATATATACTGGATTGTCCACATCAATATAAATAGATAATCAACTACGAATAATTGATTTAAATTTTCAAAACAAAATTTGTTTTCATTTGAAAAATATACTCTTCACACTCGTTCTAGGATACTACTGATCCCATCTCTAACGAGTCATTCCCATTGGATATTACTAACCCAATATCTGATGAATCCTTTCGTATAGTTCTAATGTGCCTTGTTCTCTGAGCTTTGTAAACCAAAGCTCTGATACCAAATGTGAAAACCCGTAACTTCCCCGTAAAGGAAAGCGACGAATAGTTCGAGAACAAACCACAACAGAACGCATATAGAAGAACATTTCATTGTATATAACAACAATGCATCAGATTACAAGAGTATACAGAGTATAAATGAATATTACACAGAAATATCAGAGATTTAAATTACATATGAATACATAGCAGCGGAAAATAATACAATACACAACTAGAAGAGATATACGGATACAAAGCTTTCCGGATATCGTTCCAGCTGTAAACCAGGATCCTGTGAATATAAATCTGCAAAACCAAAACTACTAGCTGCCCGTGTCAAAATAGGGGCACCCAGAGTTTAGGTTAAAACAATAAACTCCAGGTCAGTCATGGGACTGGTGTGAGAACTAAAACAGTTAATCTTTATTTTAAATCATTAGGTAAATCAAGGGACCACGCCGTATAACACGGAACGGGTTTCCTCCCAAGAATACCAGTGCATAAAACAAACAGCGCAATGCTAAATGAAGAAAAATGAAGCTGTTATAAGACCCAGGTCCTATCACACAATGCAGCGCAGTCGAGGATAGGGTTTTCCCTTATAACAGCCAAAGAATGCTTGATACGTTCAAAACAAATCATTTGATACTATTATAAGTGCATAGCGTATAAAACAACTTCAAATCATAAGTATCAATCATAGGCGGCATGAATGCCCCATACCACTATGTCGCCATATATAGGTTATACAATCACAATCGCAAAGTCACGTATTTGGAAGTTGGATTTCCATCTATGAACCGAGGCAAAAGATAGTCCTCAACCGATTCGAGATGCTCTAGCCCGTGTCTCAGGAACAGAACGCATCGTCCCTTGGAGCGACAGGGCCGGTCCACCGATGTGGATTAAAATGCCTGAACACTACGTTTCCCCACCCTATGGGGTGTAAGTCTGGTCCGTCAGCCGACCAGAATGCATCGGCCGAAACCGATATAACCGAGGCGCCTCGCAACAGCAACAACCACATAAGTCAAACTCGTCAGGGCGTGTAAAACCACTGACGCCACTTCTAGCTAGAAAGAAACGCAAGTCCTCCCTGAGGTCCGTCTCCCGCTTTTGGTTCATACCGGGTGTGAAACACGCGAGGTAAGCGTTACACAAAGCTACGCCATAAAGGCCGTGCTTTGATCATCACCACAAGACTTTGCTTTTCAACAGAAGCCTTGATCATTTGCATCTTAGCATGCCACACAGGCAAACCATCCTATGCAACCGATATCAGTCACACAGAATGAAATCCGATGTCAGACACACAGTCCATTTACAAGTCCGTCCTGGGTCTGAACGAAACCGGAGGCACCTAGTACCCCGCATATCTATCGATCTCCAAGTACGTCTGGACGATCACTAACTGTTTCCATCTTCTTGGGTGTACAGCCCAATCAAGATCATCAGTTATCACCCAAACGACGTGAAGACCTCCGGCCTTCGACCATCGTCTTCATTTTCGACTTATCGTCGTATCAGTTATTCAGAATGGGATAAACCCGGTCTTTCCGAATAACTCGCGTATATATTATAAAAGTGTTACACAAACACAACATACGCCTCATTCCAACTCATTAGTCATTAACCGTAAATTAATCAAGAGAATAATTCCCCAAATATTAACCCCGAAGGCCGAAACCAACATCAGATCAATATCCAGAAAACCATTCTACTTAGCTAACCGACAGTTAGTTTCTAAATTTCACGTTCAAATCTAATTAAAGATTTAACTATCGCCTGGAGCAAAACTGGTGATACTCCATTCTCGATCTTTTCAATATAATTAAAGATTCATTAAAACTCCACTTAGTTTTAATCTGTGACTGGGTTAAAGAATCAGTGTCATTTAAAACACGGTTCACGATAGACCCACAGTCACATCCCATTAATTATCGGGTTAAAGAACAAGTGTTATTTAAAACACTGTTCACGATAAACCCAAAAATCAATATCCATTCAATTCCAATTAAATATTATTTAATTGGTACACTTCATTAAATCTAAATAAAAAGATTTAATCTTTTCTCAACTGGGTTCAAGAACAGTGTTAGTGAAGACACCATTCACGACAAACCCAAATCACATTCATTAATTATCGGGTTAAAGAACAAGTGTTATTTAAAACACTGTTCACGATAAACCCAAAAATCAATATCAATTCAATTCCAATTAAATATTATTTAATTGGTACACTTCATTAAATCTAAATAAAAAGATTTAATCTTTTCTCGACTGGATTCAAGAACAGTGTTAGTGAAGACACCATTCACGATAAACCCAAATCACATTTGATATTAAACACAAGGCTCTGAATAGAAAATATATCGGCTTATATTCAATATCAAATTCTACGATTAACAAATGTCGTATTGGAAATAACGATATAAATATATATCTTTCAAATTTCCATAACAACATCTGTATAATCCCGAAATCCAACATCGAAATATTCCGAAGACAATTTCGATTCAAGTCCATTCCAATGCAATCATTGGAAATTCTGGTTATTTTCAAAACCATTTCAAATTCAGTTTATTTATTTAAAAATAAATAGAATTCTAATCCTAGTTCAAAACTAGTTCATTTCGATAAAAATCTATTTTTATCTTTTCAAATATGGAGTTTTTCATCCCAAATCTTCACAAATCATTTCTTATGATTTTACACAAATTATTACTATTTTTAATAATTTTATCAAGGCCCGTACAGTCGATTTCCATCAATGGCCATCGAACTGCACTTACAGCGACCTTTTTCAAATTTGATCTGGATATAATTCCAAATCCAACCGTTAGATTTCTAATTTCAAATATTCATTAGAAAGCTCTTTTCGATACGAACCCAACGGTTCCGGTTTTAGGAGAATCCGACGGTCGGATCTCCCGCAATGTCCGTTTGAAATAAATGGTCGAAATTCACGAACTGCCGCGGCGCGGCGCGTTCTATTAAGGCCATTATATTATATATATAATATATATTTCGTCGATTTCTATTTAAAACGAATTATATAAATAGTTTTAAATTCGTTTCCAATTCTATTTCAACTTCTATTTCAATTCAAAGCAAAATTGAATTCTTCTTTATAAATTCGTTTTAAAATTCATTTCTATTCAATTCGAATTTCAATTCAATTCATTTCGAAATCGTTTTCAATTCATTTTGAATTCGTTTTCAATTCAATTCATTTCGAAATCGTTTTCAATTCAATTCATTTCGAAATCGTTTTCAATTCAATTCATTTCGAAATCGTTTTCAATTCAATTCATTTCGAAATCGTTTTCAATTCAATTTGAATTCGTTTTCAATTCAATTCATTTCGAAATCGTTTTCAATTCAATTCATTTCGAAATCGTTTTCAAAATCGATATAAATATCGTTCACGTCAAAATGGCGTCAATCTAATCAACACGGCTTCATATATTCCTTTATTTTCAAATATTCTATTTCAAATATTTCTTTTTCAAATATTTCTTTTTCAAAACTGGAATGAGGCCCAATCAATTACCATATAAAATTAATTATATGGATTTTCATACAACACATGTATATAATAGCATTGAAAATAATCAACCATCAACCAAAGTGCACTACACTGTATAAGCATCAAATATAGATATTCAACGCTTATACAGCCTGTCAATCGATCGATCGACATATTTAATCAATCAGGATGAGTGAACTTCAAATTTCATCCTAACACCCGTGTGGGGTTTCAAACAATCAAACACATATTTTATTTGTGCAGTTAGGCGATGTGTAAAATTTATCGACCCAATCAACGTCATTCAAATAGGTGTACATAAACAAACCGTCTGGTTTGTAAATGAATATTTATTTATTCACATTCACGTTAAAAATTATATTTTTAACGACAACACATTTTATTTTAACATATGAATTTCTATTCAGTTCATTCTTTAAATAAAATGCTATTTTTATTTTTCTAACTTATTTTAGAAAATTTCGGTGGCATAACGGCACGATACTAGAAACGGGACAAGGCCTAGCCTTATCCCCGGTCTAGTGAAGGCCCACGCCATTCACACATCAATCAAACCAATCAGTTTCACCAAACAATTCAATTCAACCAAATAATCTAATTAATCTATGCAACCAAACAAACAAGTCCATGGTCTGTGGACGATTGTGTCGGGTGCTACTAAGCACCGTCTGCATCCTAGTATATATATATATAATTAGAAAAGAAATTGAAAGGTGAGAAATTCTCACATATAGCTATCCTAGCTCCACGGCACTTCCTTTGCAGAAGTCTTCGTCGTTTCGCCTTCTTGTCACCTTCGTTGCCCGCTTTCACTACATATGTAAAAATCGAATTTTTACTTCGCTATTCAATATATAAAAATCGAATTTTTATTTCAAAGTTCAATATATAAAAATCGAATTTTTATTTCAAAGTTCAATATATAAAAATCGAATTTTTAGTTCAAAGTTCAATATATAAAAATCGAATTTTTCTATCGAAGTTCAATATATAAAAATTATATTTTTCTATCGAAGTTCAATATATAAAAATCGAATTTTTATTTCAAAGTTCAATATATAAAAATCGAATTTTTCTATCGAAGTTCAATATATAAAAATTATATTTTTCTATCGAAGTTCAATATATAAAAATCGAATTTTTAGTTCGCTATTCAATATATAAAAATCCTATTTCAAAAATATAGACTTCGCCCTTTCTAATAAAAAGTTTTCCTTTTTTTTTCTAATAAAGATCCGATCTTTTTCCTTTTAAAGTTAAAACCTTTTCCTATTTTAAAGCTTAAAATAAAATTCAGTTTTATACTAAAATAAAATTCAGTTTTAACTTCCTTAAAATTTCAGTTTTAACTTCCTTAAAATTTCAGTTTTAACTTCCTTTTAATTTCAGTTTTGATTTCCTTTAATTTTCAGTTTTGATTTCCTTTTAAAATTCAGTTTTGATTTCCTTTAATTTTCAGTTTTGATTTCCTTTTGAAATTCAGTTTTGATTTCCAAAACAAAATCAGTTCTGAATTCTAATTACAATCAGTTTTATAACTTCTTAAAAAAAATCTAAAATCAGTTTTTACTTAATTAAAATTTCAGTTTTAAAATCTTATATAAAATTTCAGTTTTTAAAGTAAATAAAAAAAACGTTTTAAAGAAAATAAAAGAAACAAAAACAAGATCAGGAAACTTACAGGGAGAGGGGGGCTGTCGAGTGGTCGGCGCCGCGATGGGGGGGGCTCTCGAGCAGGCAGAGGGGGCGGTTGCTCTGGGGTTCGAATCGAGGGCTCGCGCGAGCTGAGGGTGGAGGAGATGGATGGAAACGAGGAGGGGAAGGGGAAGCTCCGGTGGAGACTGGCGAGGCGGACGTCGGTGGCTCCGGGGCCCCAGGGCGGCGGCGCGATTTTTATTTTCCCTTCTTTTTTTTTTTATCTGTTTTCTGATTTGAAATGAAACGTGAAAGGGGGGGGGCAATGATAAAGGGGGAAAATATATTTTCCCTTTTTTTTTTATTATTTTAATCGGAAAAAGTTGACTTTCATAAACGACCTCGAAACGAGGCCCACCGCCTGTCGCCCATAGCGTTCTACCCCCATTCCGAGCACAATGGGATATGTGTCGTAGGCTGATTCGACTATTTGAATCAGTTTCCGTTAAATTTACATTTAAATCACTATATTGAATTTTAAACATACATTTCAAATTACCGGGGCCTCATACTAACTCTAAAAATTCCCGAAAAATATTTTCTAGCTTCGTATTGACGATACGGTCCTAACAAAACTAGTTTCGTCGAATTCTGAGACCGTTTGAAAAATGGCCAATTTCCAGTCGATTAAAATCAACTGAAACTGGTCAAACGCGTTTTCTTTTGCCACGCTCACATATTGATTCGAAAAATTATAAAATTTGAAACCTAGCAATAACTTGACATCACGGACCCAACAAAACTGGTTTCGTCGAAATCCGAGGTCGTTTGCAAAATGTCCATTTTTAAGGGCCTTATATATATAAAAATATATATAAATTCCACAGCGACTATTTCTAATTTTAAACTGGACATATCTTATCATTTCTAAAATGAAATCTCAGTTTGTTAACTTCGTTACAAAGATATAGTTATACAGATTCAAATATTTCTTGTTTCGTTCAATTCTGACTTATATTGAATTCTGTATATTCATTTGAAATTAGAAATCGAATTTTCGAACTACCGCGCCATTTTCAATTCCTTTTATAATTATATATAATTATTATATATTCTAACGACGACGTATATAATATATACGTTCGAATTCCATTCAAAATAAATTTATCGACGATATTATTTAAAATAATTCATTTCAAATAATCAAAATTCGCTAAAATTGCCAAACTAAAAATTTTAAACTGGCCCAGATTTTCCGGGTTGTTACAAAAATCAATCCTCTCATGGCCTCCACTCTCTTCATAAAATTTCTAAATTATTTCTATGAGAGATTTTCCATGCATACAAGTGTTTTCAAGCTTGTATGAGCATCATTAGCTTGCATTCAAGTCAAGTTTCTATATTTGCATCATAAAGCAAGGGTTTTGATCATGTTGGCTCAAGGGATTTTCTATTAGAGCTTGCATTTTGGGTTTAATTGATTTCATAAGGGCTTTGTCATATTTTTGTGACTTCCTAAGCATTGTAAGCCCTATTCTACTTTCATACTTAAACTCTAAAGTTAAATGTATGATATGCAAGTTTGCCATGATATGCAAGTTTACCATGTTATGCTATGCAAGTATGTCATGTTATGATATGCAAGTTTATCATGTTATGTTATGCAAGTTTGCCATGTTATGATATGCAAGTTTATCATGTTATGTTATGCAAGTTTGCCATATGATATGCAAGTTATGTTATGCAAGTTTGGGTTGATCATTTTGCTCATGTTATCATGTTATGCAAGCTTATCTTGGGTTTATGAGCTTAAAGCTTCAAGCTTTATGCTAAAGGTTGCATTTTGGAAACATGTAAGTTATCATATCCCTTATGATAACTTGCATGTGAGGCTAAATGCGAACTTATGGCAACTTCTACATGTCATTTATCACCATGTATCACTTATATGCTAAGTTTGGTTTTATGCATGCTTTTGAGGCCTAAAATGTAATATGCAAGTATATGAACATATGTACATTTCATATGCCACCATATTAAACTTGTGGCTTCAACACCTTTATGTCATGATTATGCCAAGTTCCCTCTTTCTATCCTTTATGCGCTATTGCGATATGTAAGCGATGGGATTGCGTTTGGGGTTGGGTAAACTTAAAAGACATAAAAACATAAGATTGGGAATTTACCTATTAAGTTAGGTCTACCCATTGGGAATTTACCTATTAAGTTAGGTCTACCCAATTTCTTGAAAACTTGTAACATGTTTTGGAAACATGATGGACATGACACTTAGAAAAGATAAGTGTGACCAACTCGAGATTGGGTTGAGTTTGTAGCGTAAACCTACCCGGAATCGACCGGCTTAACTAGTTGCTACAAACAATAGGACCCAATGTGAGAAGTTGGCCATGTTGTACCTTGAACCCGAGGTTAGACCAAGTTGTGGTGTAAAGCTACCCGGACCCGCCCGGCTTAACTAGTAACCACAACAAGGTCTAATGTGAGAGGTTAAGGCGCATTAAATTAATTAATGCCTCGTGATTAGGGTTAAGTCATGGTCCACTTAATACTTAACCAATTTGGGCTTGGTAGATTAATCAGGGTTAAGTCGTGAACTCATCGTTACACTTAACCAAGTTAATCCATGATTAGTAAAAGGGTTAAACCGTACTTAACCCACTAGAAAATCCTAGCAATGGGGGTCCACTCCAGCAGTAATCCCAAGTTCGTATCATTAAGACCCTAGGGTCTAGGCTAGGGCGGGGGGCACAATTACTGGACTTAAGGTAAGAGACCAAAAACGACGGCAGAGTGGTACGCCGGTGTAGTTCCGGGCGGACTTATGGTCGTGCACATAGTCCGAAGCCGGGGAAAACATGCACGGGTACCAGTAGATCGAGACTATGCACGCATGTTTATGGTGTCCAAGGGTTGCCACCCTAGGGCTTGATACACCCGACGGGAGACCCGGCACAGTCTGACTACAATTATGTTTGGGCCGCATTGACACCAACACGTGACGAGTTAGGCTTATAGGGAGCCGATCGACTAGACCGTTTGGTTAGACCTTGTATTAGGGTCATTTCATGTTATTGGGCCAAAGCTTGGGCCAAGGGATCAATACTTGTATATTCAAGTCATGTTAGTTTGCTAGTACACCTGTGGTGCAAAACCTTAAACCTGATTATGCGATGACACCTTTATCTACCTTGTTAGTTAATCATCATGCTAGTACGTTGTTATCCTTAAGTTCATCCCTGCTTCTCATGCTAGTTAACTTTATCAGTTTACATTGATTGTAGTAGGGCTTACTCAGTCTTTTTGACTGTCCTGTTTTCTTTCGCCTCTTTTCTTCCGTTCCCCCCCCCCCCCAGGTTCTCAGGGTGGGAATATTGGAGCTTAGCTTGGATTTCTGATCGCTTGCTTGTGGGATTTTAGCTCATGTACGGTCTTGACATGAAGCTAGCTATGGTTATCACTTATTTTGGGGATAGTACTTATGTATTTCAGTTTTTCAGTAATGTTGTTTTTATCTAGACTTGTGTATTTGGAAAGTTGACATTATGTTGTACCAGACTTGTTTTGAAATGGTTTGAAATCTTCCGCTGTTTTATCTATGTTATTTACTCTGTTTACATATATACATATGTTCTTGTTCTGCCTTGATATATCATTATGCATGTTTACCTGATTCAAACGCCCCTCCAAAGTCAGAGTGCTTGCAAGAGCCACCCTGGCGGAGGTGGGGTGTTACATTTGGTATCAGAGCATATGGTTTACGAGAAGGGAACAAAAAAAAGGTTTTTAGAAAACTTTTGGAAAACTATTTTCAAAACCAAGTATAAAGTATTTTCCAAAGAAAAGTCTAGTTTATTTTAAAGGCTATTCCCCAAAAAGCCATTAGCAAAAATTCCTTCGTTTTTCTCCATTCTGAATCAATCTTTTTTTTTCGTTTTCAGTATGGCCGATAACTTTGCTATTCCGGAGGGAGTACACGTACCTGTTTGGTATAGGAGACTTTTGGAGGCTAGGGCGACCGAAGCCGGCCCCGCAGATGTTCCTCCTCCTCCTCCGGTAGTTAATGCTCCTCCTCCTCCAGTAGTTAATGTTCCTCCTCCTCCTGTCGCTGAGGTTCCTCTTCCTCCTCCCCCTCAGCATCCACAAGAGGATCTCGCGGAGATTTGCAAAGACTTTAAGGCAATGGGTGGCAAGAATTTCTTTGGAACTGAGACTTATGTAGAGGCAAGGAATTGGTTGAAAGAAACCGAAGATCTTTTTGCCTTCTTTGATATAGATGACCGTAGGAAGGTTTTATTGGCAGTGTGGTTGCTAAAGGAAGAAGCTGCACGTTGGTGGGTGGTCACCACCGCTACTAGGCCAATTGAGACTTGGGATGACTTTCGGGGAAAGTTTGGACTAAGGTTCCTATCACTAAAACAAGGGGACATGACTATTAGGGAATACATAGATAAGTTTAATCAGCTGGCTCGGGTCGGTTTAGACTTGGTTAACACAGCTCAGAAGAAGGCCCTATACTTTGCTCTAGGATTAAACGAGCCATTACATGGTTTAGCCATGACTCATATACCCTTGGGGGCAACTTTCGAGAGCTTGGTGAATATGGCCCTACTCAATGAAGAGAATAGGAGTGACAAGAAAGAGATCAAGAGGAATGATACTCAAGCCAAGAAGACTGGTTCCCAGTGGAAAGGAAATCAGGGTAATCCAAGTGGTCAGAGCAGTCAAGGCAATCAGAACAAGAACAAGAGTCAAGGCAACAAGGGGAACAACAACAAGGGCAATAACAAAAAGGGAAAGTGCTATTATTGCGGTTTAGTTGGGCATCTTATTAAGGATTGTAAGAAGAGGAAAAGGAAGAGTGGTGAATGCTATCGTTGTGGTGAGTCTGGACATTTCAGTAAGGATTGCTCGAAGAAGCGAGGGCAAGGCCAGGGTCAGACTCAGCGTGCTGGACCTTCAGGAGGGCAAGTTCATGCTCTCAATGCCGCTCCAGTTCCCGATCGAGGTAGTATTTCTGTTGAAAGCCTTGTATATATTTCTGATTTTTCAGTTCGTACCTTGTTTGATTGTGGTGCATCGCATAGTTTATCTCGTCTGATCTAGTTGAAAGTTTGCACCTAAGTACTAGTCTAGTTATTGATCCCGTGTGTGTTTCAAATCCAATTTGGGGTTCCGCCCATTTGTCTATTATCTACGTGGATTTGAAAATCTCTATCTTTAGTGTAGAGTTCTCGTGTGATGCTTATATTCTCGGTTTCATGGGGTATGGGTTGATTTTGGGCATGGATGGGTTGTCCAGTTGTGGAGCCATCCTTGATTTTTGAGCATAGGGTTGTGAGTCTTATGACTCGCCTCGGTAATACCCTAAAAATTTCTAGTAACCCTATGAGTCTCGTCATGTTGTGTTGTCTTGAATCCCTCAACTCGTCTATCGGTAGTTTGTAATCGGTGAGGGTGGTCCGAGAATATCCTGATATCTTGGGTGAAGTGAAGGGGGGGTTACCCCTAAGCGAGAGATTGATTCCCGCATTTATCTGGTTGATAATGCCAAGCCAGTTACGTGGCCGGTTAGGCACGTGGCCCCGCAAGATGAGAGTTAAGAAAGCAAGTCAAGGAGTTGCTTGAGAAGAACTTCATTAGACGAAGTATATCTGAATGGGGAGCGCCTGTAGTATTTACTACCAAGGCAGATGGTTCTCTTCGACTTTGTGTTGAGTATCGTGAGTTAAACAAAGAGAATAGACAACCATTACCAAGGATCGATGATTTGTATGATCAGCTTGTAGGAACATCTGTTTTCTCTTGATCTTGCTACTGGATTCCATCAGCTCAGAGTAGCTGAAGATAGTATAGACAAGACCGCGTTCAGAACTCCAGATGGATTCTTCGAATGGCTTGTCATGCCGTTCGTCTTGACTAATGCACCCACCTACTTCGTGGACATGATGAGTAGGGTGTTCAGGGAGTTCTTGAACAAGTTTGTCGTGGTCTTCGTAGATGATATTCTGATCTTCTCTAAGGATGAGGAACAACATGCTAGACATCTCAAGGAGGTGATGGATACGCTTAGAGCGCATCAGTTGAAAGCCAAGTCCTCCAAATGTCATTTTGGAGAAAAGAAGTTAGATTCCTTGGGCATATAATATCTAAGCAAGGCTTAGCGGTGGATCCCGCTAAGGTAGTGGCAGTTCAGGATTGGAAGACTCCAAGGAATGCAACCGAAGTAAGAAGTTCTCTCAGTTTAGTTAGTTAGTAAGCGTCCCTTGAGCTTAGACCTACCCTTCTGGATCAAGTAGGGACTTTACAGAAGGAAGACCCGCAGTTAGTCAAGATCATGGACCAGTTGATACGAGGCGAGATGGTAAGTCACCTCGCTATAGATGACAAGGGATGGCTAAGACACGATGAGAGAAAGAAGGTTCTTGAAGATGCACATCACTAGAGGAAGTGGCCGAGTTTGTCCCAAGTTGCATGTTGTGCCAACAGGTTAAAGGCCGAGTCATAGAAGCCCGGTGGGCTATTACATCCATTGGAGGTCCCCGCAATAGAGGTAGTAAAGCGTCACGAAGGATTTCGTGGATGGACTGCCTAGATCAAGAAAGGGAGTACGAACATGTGGGTCATAATAGGTAGACTCACGAAGAGTGCTCATTTCACTCCGGTAAAGAACGAAAGGACAGCATCATGGCTAGTAACGGATTACTTTCAAGAAATAAAGCGGTTGCACGAGGTTCCCTAAAGTATAGTTAGTAACCATGACTCAATCTTCACTAGCCAGTTTTGGGATAGTCTACGGGAAGTCATGGGCAAGCAACTGAATCTAAGTACGGCCTATCATTCACAGGCGGATGGTTCATTTTGTTCAAGCATGAGTTATAGAAAATCATGTTAGTAAGAGCAATTGGCAACGTGGATTGGTATTTTCAAGAAAAGTTCTGCTGCGTGGAATACTTTATAGTAAGTAAACGAGATCCAGGATTCACTAGTGAATTTTGGAGAGCTTGCATGAAACCATGAGGTCATAGTTATGTTTAAGCCAAGAATGATAGAAGAGTAAGTGAAAGAGGAAGACGAGAGGCGACAATGAAATGGGTTCCAACTCATATTTGGAAATAAGAATTAAGAAGCCAAGAAATCATGAAGTAAAAGACGGTCAAAGCACAGTGGAGTTAAGCTCAAGGAAACGTGACTTAGAAGATTGAAGGCTAGATACGCGCATCATATCTCTTTTTAGGAGCATATCCTTGATCCTTATTTTCCTATGGAACTTACTCGCATGTTATCTTCTAACGTATATCCTCTCGGTCCCATTCTCGGTCCTATTTCTATCAGGAGGTATGACTTATTGGCTAGTAATACATGTCAGGGTTAGGAAGGGATTTCTTGTAATCCAAAAGGAGTATATCCTGCTTATCTTCCCGATCTCTTTGTAGCATATCTTTTGCTATCCATGTTTGTCTTGATTATCTAGTTTATCATGTTAATCTTGTCATGAGAACCTTAGGTAGAAACCCTTTGGATGAAACATGTGTTTGAAACATGTTATGCTTGATGTTTGCAAGTGGTTGCAAGTGTTTGCAAGTGGTTACTCGTGGATGCATTATACACGTTAGGCACTAGATCGGCTCACACACTCCTCATATTGCATATGCATGAGTGTTTATGCTTATTCATGAATGAAAATTTTGGTGTTATCACATGGATGTTGCATATGGATGTATGTTATGTGCACGCATATAGATGTTATATATTATGTTAGGAATTGCATACATATGGATTCATTTCACTAACATAATTTGCATTGATGATATTTGCATTAGATAAGTACATATACACACACCTTTGCATATGTTCATACAACATTTAGAATCTTGTAAGGACAATGGTTGCTCGTGGATGATGTTTTGAGTAGATGGATGTTGGATGGTAGGATACGTTCTTCCTAACTTGAAGATTTCGGGGACGAAATCCTTTAAGGAGGGGAGAATGTAACAACTCGTATTTTCAATAACCTGTTATAACATAAATCGAGGCAGTATTTAATTTATAAATCTGAATCAAGGGAAACGGGCTATGCCATTGCGTTCGTCTCGGAAAAATACGCGAAATAGAGTCCGAGTTTTCGAAAATCGGAGTCCGTATGACCCGATTAAGGCCAAACGAAGTTTTCAGGAAAATTCAAAGTAAAAACAGATTTCAAATTCAAGTTTGAATTTGGAAATTTGGGCCAGTTTGGGCCAGGCGGGAAAATTCCCGCCAGAGCACCCAAGTCGACAGCCCTGTCGACTTGGGTGTCGACTTGGTTGGACCCAAGTCGAGAGCCCTGTCGACTTGGCTGTCGACTTGGTCCAGCCGGGCAGTTTTGCCTGGTGCACCATTTTGGGTTTGTGTTGAGTTTGGGGGCCAGATTCGGTTTTAAGGGCTGAGATTGGAACTAGGGTTTAATCCTAAGGTTGAAACTAGTCCTAATCTCTATAAGTAAGACCCTAACCTAACCCTAAATCATCATTATTCATTCTAGTAACTAAACTATGGCAAAATCAATCCTCTCATGGCCTCCACTCTCTTCATAAAATTTCTAAATTATTTCTATGAGAGATTTTCCATGCATACAAGTGTTTTCAAGCTTGTATGAGCATCATTAGCTTGCATTCAAGTCAAGTTTCTATATTTGCATCATAAAGCAAGGGTTTTGATCATGTTGGCTCAAGGGATTTTCTATTAGAGCTTGCATTTTGGGTTTAATTGATTTCATAAGGGCTTTGTCATATTTTTGTGACTTCCTAAGCATTGTAAGCCCTATTCTACTTTCATACTTAAACTCTAAAGTTAAATGTATGATATGCAAGTTTGCCATGATATGCAAGTTTACCATGTTATGCTATGCAAGTATGCCATGTTATGATATGCAAGTTTATCATGTTATGTTAAGCAAGTTTGCCATGTTATGATATGCAAGTTTATCATGTTATGTTATGCAAGTTTGCCATGTTATGATATGCAAGTTTATCATGTTATGTTATGCAAGTTTGCTATGTTATGATATGCAAGTTTGCCATATGATATGCAAGTTATGTTATGCAAGTTTGGGTTGATCATTTTGCTCATGTTATCATGTTATGCAAGCTTATCTTGGGTTTATGAGCTTAAAGCTTCAAGCTTTATGCTAAAGGTTGCATTTTGGCAACATGTAAGTTATCATATCCCTTATGATAACTTGCATGTGAGGCTAAATGCGAACTTATGGCAACTTCTACATGTCATTTATCACCATGTATCACTTATATGCTAAGTTTGGTTTTATGCATGCTTTTGAGGCCTAAAATGCAATATGCAAGTATATGAACATATATACATTTCATATGCCACCATGTTAAACTTGTGGCTTCAACACCTTTATGTCATGATTATGCCAAGTTCCCTCTTTCTATCCTTTATGCGCTATTGCGATATGTAAGCGATGGGATTGCGTTTGGGGTTGGGTAAACTTAAAAGACATAAAAACATAAGATTGGGAATTTACCTATTAAGTTAGGTCTACCCATTGGGAATTTACCTACTAAGTTAGGTCTACCCAATTGCTTGAAAACTTGTAACATGTTTTGGAAACATGATGGACATGACACTTAGAAAATATAAGTGTGACCAACTCGAGGTTGGGTTGAGTTTGTAGCGTAAACCTACCCGGAACCGACCGGCTTAACTAGTTGCTACAAACAATAGGACCCAATGTGAGAAGTTGGCCATGTTGTACCTTGAACCCGAGGTTAGACCAAGTTGTGGTGTAAAGCTACCCGGACCCGCCAGGCTTAACTAGTAACCACAACAAGGTCTAATGTGAGAGGTTAAGGCGCATTAAATTAATTAATGCCTCGTGATTAGGGTTAAGTCATGGTCCACTTAATACTTAACCAATTTGGGCTTGGTAGATTAATCAGGGTTAAGTCGTGAACTCATCGTTACACTTAACCAAGTTAATCCATGATTAGTAAAAGGGTTAAACCGTACTTAACCCACTAGAAAATCCTAGCAATGGGGGTCCACTCCAGCAGTAATCCCAAGTTCGTATCATTAAGACCCTAGGGTCTAGGCTAGGGCGGGGGGCACAATTACTGGACTTGAGGTAAGAGACCAAAAACGACGGCAGAGTGGTACGCCGGTGTAGTTCCGGGCGGACTTATGGTCGTGCACATAGTCCGAAGCCGGGGAAAACATGCACGGGTACCAGTAGATCGAGACTGTGCACGCATGTTTATGGTGTCCAGGGGTTGCCACCCTAGGGCTTGATACACCCGACGGGAGAGCCGGCACAGTCTGACTACAATTATGTTTGGGCCGCATTGACACCAACACGTGACGAGTTAGGCTTATAGGGAGCCGATCGACTAGACCGTTTGGTTAGACCTTGTATTAGGGTCATTTCATGTTATTGGGCCAAAGCTTGGGCCAAGGGATCAACACTTGTATATTCAAGTCATGTTAGTTTGCTAGTACACCTGTGGTGCAAAACCTTAAACCTGATTATGCGATGACACCTTTATCTACCTTGTTAGTTAATCATCATGCTAGTATGTTGTTATCCTTAAGTTCATCCCCGCTTCTCATGCTAGTTAACTTTATCAGTTTACATTGATTGTAGTAGGGCTTACTCAGTCTTTTTGACTGACCTGTTTTCTTTCGCCTCTTTTCTTCCGTTCCCCCCCCCCCCCCAGGTTCTCAGGGTGGGAATATTGGAGCTTACCTTGGATTTCTGATCGCTTGCTTGTGGGATTTTAGCTCATGTACGGTCTTGACATGAAGCTAGCTATGGTTATCACTTATTTTGGGGATAGTACTTATTTATTTCAGTTTTTCAGTAATGTTGTTTTTATCTAGACTTGTGTATTTGGAAAGTTGACATTATGTTGTACCAGACTTGTTTTGAAATGGTTTGAAATCTTCCGCTGTTTTATCTATGTTATTTACTCTGTTTACATATATACATATGTTCTTGTTCTGCCTTGATATATCATTATGCATGTTTACCTGATTCAAACGCCCCTCCAAAGTCAGAGTGCTTGCAAGAGCCACCCTGGCGGAGGTGGGGTGTTACAGCTATCATGGAAAATACTGGAGTATCAACTACTGCTAACTTGAGTACTTTAGATACATCAACTTTCACATGATCGAAGCTCACTTGAAATTTTGAGTCATTCGAATTTATTTAAGAACCAAGGATCAGTCAAACTTTATGATAACTAGAATAGTATATGTGCACAAGGATTGGTTGTAGTACCTTTAAAATAGAAAATCATATCTAAACTTTTAACTATTGTCCGACAAAAATAAGGATAAAAAAATTGTACTATGCTAGTGCAACATGGGACAGCAGTACAAACTAAGAAGTGACTTTTTTTAGGTTACCATACATTCCATGAATCTATCTCAACTGTCCACCTTTTTCATTGATTTATTTGTTGTAAATGAATAGTTGAAACTAAAAAACATACATGCACTACTAAAAAGTTTGATATCTAATCTTCACTAAGTCTAAAATGGATTATAGTATGTTCTTTTTTAAACAAATTAAGTAGGCCTAATCACTAATATTAAACTGCAAACTGTGGAAATATTATGCAGTTATGGAACTAGCAAAATTACTATTGTAATGGAATCACTATCTACCCGACCCATGATTGTAGTGTAAAAAAACACGTTAGAGATATGATAATGAACCAAAACAAAATAATTAACGTATACTTTGAGACTAAATGATTAATGTTCACATCGCTGAGTTGCACATTATGCTTGTTGAAATAAACTTTATATGATAAGTTTCAAGCTACATATAAAGTATAAAACCCAGACACTAACATGCATAAGTTAATAACTTGGAAAACCAAAACAATATGCGCAAACAATGAATATTTGATGTCGTTAATCAAAGATAACACATCGGCTTAGTTCATTCCAAAAAAAATAAGAAACACAAAAATTCATTTAAGAAATGTTTGAAAAGCTAACCTACCCACTATTTTAACTGGTTATAAAAAGTCACTTTTAACTTTCAATATATGGAAAAATATTTCATTTATTATGAAGAACATTATGTATAAAAGAAATATTATTTCTCTGTCTATTGCAAAACCTCAAAGGGCCTATACTTTGATCACTAGGTAAAAATTGTACAAATTAAAAGAATGTTATTCATCCAACGTTTGAAACCAAATTGGATTATACTAACAAAAGATCAAATCTATGTTGGAGAGTAGTTTACAACAAAATCCAAATTGTTTGAATTAATCAATTTAATATCATTTGCAGCGTTATTAAATCTAATCGCTGCTTAGTATCGAGAAAGCCTATCAAGATAGAAATGAAACCTGAAAAAAAATCGAGATGACAAAAGGAGGAAAATTTACCTAAAGAAGGAGAAGGTGGCATTAGGCGAAGGATGTGAGCGGTAATTCCATCAAAAGTGGAAGGAAATAATGAAAAGACGAGGCAGATCAGGCACTGGTAACCCTAGATTGAAAGAGGAGCATGAAACAGAAGAAGCGTAACAAGTGAAATAAAAGTGAAATAAAAGGGAAATCACTATCATGTCTAGTCTTCTTTAGGTCATTGCAAAATTATGTGGTTATATCACGGAAATAACTGTGATAACCTGTTCTAACGGTTATAACTTTACCACGCTTATAACCGTTGTAATTTCAAGCGGAAAAACTGTTACAAAATGACCAATCTGGTGTAGTGAATTAAGTCCTATGCCCATGATCAAAATGTGTTATAAGATGACCTCACTGTTGATTAATGTATTACTAAAGCCGGGCCCGGTTATTGGGCAAGACCGCCTAGGCCACAGAATAGGGCAACCCTTTATTTAAGGGGCAACAAGCTACAACCGAACACGAATAAAAAAAACTATTCCTAATCTCTCAAATTGCGGATACTGGACCGCATGAACAAATTAGAGATTCAAAATAGCCTCCTCAAACGAGCTTCCCTCCTTCGATAGCAGCTCTTCAACCTCATCAAATCTTCCACAGTAGCGGCGGCCAGCAAGCCCTCCTTCATATTCGATACTCAAGTTTCAATGTCGGCGAGCTGCGAGCCTTCCTCCTTCAAGTTTCATAATCAGCCCTCTTTTGCAGCTTGCTTATTATTGATACAAAGGTAATCATTGTCTTATTGACACAATGACATAGTTTCAGTTTGTAATTTTTTCCCCTATTCGATTAATACTTGTTAGCTGTTGTGCTAGCCTGTTGCTTATTAGAAATTTTGAATTTAGACTTACATAGTTAGATTGATGATAATAGGCATTGAATTTTCATCTTTAGATAGTAGAGTACAGGTCTTCTTTGGTTAAGTTGTTAAATTGCAATGCAATTCTTGTCCAAAGATTTGTTGATTTGTGCAGGCTTACAGCGATTAATTTTGCTGTTTATTAGAAGAAAACATAGATATTTGATGGAAATGGATTTAAATCAAGTGTAATACACATATGAATTTATATGCTTTAAATTTGCATGGTTATCAAATGACATGTGTATCTAAAAATGATGAAATTAGTTTTTATTTTTTGTTCTTTCCATGAAACAATAAAATTTGGTCTAGGGCAACCAGGTTACCCGAAGTGGCCCTGACTCAAGCTAAGGTAGTTTGTGACAAGTCCCAGCTTCAAATAAATGATGTCCTTAGCAAATCTCCACTACCATGCTCACTCTAGCTTAAGCCTGGTTTCCTTAATAAACATTCTTCACCCTTGAGAACTTACAAAGACCTTGCTAATTCTTCTAGCAAATCTCCGACCACTAATACATAGCAGAATTCTATTAGTGATAACAAGAATGGCTTCGGTTCAAACAAGGTAAACTTGAAGAACAAACTAACACATCCGTATGAACATTTGATACCACCTATCGCGTACAAGGCACTGCCGTCTATTCCACTAACTGTGAGTGAAACTCTCCCAAACTCCCCTCTTTCTACGTCCCTCCTGGGGTACATCACGAGAAGCAAGAAGAGTGTGATGTTGAATGGGAATCTTTTTTACAATAATTTTACACTGGAACGTCTGCTGCTATGTAGGTTGGTTGCTACATGATAGTTATCTTATAACCTGAATTACGTCATTCTCTCTGTAATGCCTTTTGCTTTTTATTGGATCATGTTATGTTCAGTTTATGTGATTGCTAGTTTGTGTAACTTGCAAGCCTTTGGTTGTATTTCATTCCCTGTGTGGAAGTTGATTTTGCAGTAGATATACTCATCGCATATATCCTGTGATATCTTGTGTTTTATTATTTTGATATAATAAAGATTGTTACAAAGCAATATAAAAACCGGTTAGCCCTGCCAATAAATAATAATAATAATAATCTATATTCTGTTATAATGGAGGAGTAAAAAATAGTAATAATATATATAATTAATATTTGATTTTTTTTATTCTATTGGACTATATTACAAATTAACATCCCGGAGTATCCATTAATAATCATTTTATGTTGAAAAGAATTTAATAAATGTAAACCATTCAATTTGTGTTTTATAACCTAATGAACCAAACAACGTATCTTTCACAAGCGTAGAAAAAAAAGAAGGCGCAATCGTGAAGTTTTAATGTCTTCTCTAGTTTTAGTTTCACCGCGCCTACCAAAATAATTTTCTAATTAAACTTTATATGCCTAAATAAATAACTCGTTCACCATGTCTTCTTTCTTTAACATCATCGATCCTACCCAAATTCAAATGTATCTCCACCTTCTTCGCGCATCCTTTTAGTGGTGGGCACACCTATTTGCTAATAGTCGCTTAACCTATGTGCCTTTGGTAGTAACTTCTATGTATAGTTGCTTTATGGGTTATGTAACACCCCATACTTTTAACAAACACTATAATGATAAACTAAGGAATAACTAATTAAATATTTGGAATTAAGTCAAACGGGCTACGCCATTGCGTTCGTCTTGGAATTCTGCTTAAGATAGACTCCGAGTTTGCGTAAAACATACATCGTATAAAGAAGTTATTAAGGTTAGAAATTTGTATACACATAAGCCACTTATATATAAATAAAATAAACCCAAGGTTCAAATCTGTTCAAAATATTTCAAAAACTATAGGCGGGAACCAACGAGGGAATCAGACCCGTTGGGGGTCGATCCCAGCATAGGAGTGTCGACCTATGGGTCCACTGCCACATAGGGGAGTCGACACCCATGTCGGCACCCCCAGATAAGAGGCAGATTCAGTGCTGCGTATCTGGACTTTTTTCTAACAAAATTCGTTGACCCTAGGCTATAAATAGGACCTTAATCCCATTGTTTTATTCATCTAAATCAATGGCGACAACGAGGCATTGCCCCAACTCAGAGTGAAATTGCATGTTCTTCTTCAACAACAAATTATACATATTTAGAGATCTATGCTACATCATCTACGATTAACTCTCTGTTCTTTAGAACCAATCATAGTGAATCTATGTTATTTTTAGATATAAACACTTAAAAATGTAACCTGGACTTGCCTATAAGTTTGGATCTAAGCCTATGTCTATTGGTAATCTAAAATTATAACATATCTGCCATTATTTGTATATCTAATTCACTGTTTAGATCTCATCATGCCTGTTTGTGATATCCCAGTTATATTAGGTTTCCTAATCATGTCACTATGCCTATTCTGTTAGTATGACCAATTCTATCATCTTGTGCCAGTTTTATTTACTATGCCTATTCTTTTTCTTTTCTCTCCCTCTTTCCTTTTTTGTTTCTATAGCCAGGCTACTTTCAAGCCTAGGCCTATCGCTGAAATATGCAAACGCACAAAATTGGGAACGATTTGGAATGATTAATTCGGGGAATAATTCATATTATAAACATGATTGGGAATTTTGGGCATAATTTGTACCTTGAGCCAAAACTTGATATTTGGGGCATAATATATATCTTAATTTGGGGCATAACATGTATCATAGATCGAACAGAGATTTGTGGCATAATGAACATGAAAATTGGTTAGTATTGAAAATGCCTAGATTTACAGTAATTAGAAACTGTAACAGCGCTTAGACACGAGATTGGATTACACTTGTGGTAGAAGTCTGCCCGGAACCGCCCGACATATCCAGCGACCATAAGTTGTGAATCTAATGTAAGGGGTCTAAGTGCATAAACGTACACGTGACAGTGCTAAGACACGAGGCTAAGTCCAACTTGTGGAAGAAGTCTGCCCGGACCCAACCGACATATATAGCATCCACAAGTAGTAGACATAATGTGGGAGGTCTAGCGCATTATAGCCATAAATGAATGAATGGTGATGAACTTGTAATACTTAACCTGTTTGAATCCATAAGGATTACATGAACCTGTTAACTTGAGTAGGGTTAAGTAAACTTGCCTGAATCAGTGGGAGGGTTAAGTTAATCTTGTTAAATGTGTGGGGATGGGTTATACATATAAACCCGAAAAACTTAACCTGTTGGGTTTATGCGATCTTGTTAAACTAGTAGGCATGACCTATTGAAATCCTAGTCATGGGGATGCAAGCCTAGGAGGAAGCTTGTATCATCTGGTGTGTGGGACCTGTATCAATCAGTAAACTATATCGGTATCAAACGGGGAACCTCGAACCAGGACGAGGTCAGGGCACGCTTACTGAGCTGATTATAATCGGTCACTTGGGTAAAGGTGTCTGACGGCGCATTCCATCAGGATCATGTGCATGCATGGGTCCGCTTTCTCGGGAAAATAAGACGTTGTGGCATCAGTAGGTATAGCCATGCATCTTAGGAATAACGGGGTTGTCGCTCTAGGAAGTGATACATCCTACTATGGGGTCGGCACGGGTATCCACGGAGTTAGGGAACCGATCGATTGGGGTAGTAATTAGGGTACATCTAGTCTCGCTTGTTTAGGAGCCTGTTATTATCGTTGTTGGTAACACTTGCCAGATCTATTGGGCTACATGTTATTGTATGGGGTAAAACTTCTCACTAGAAGTACACTAAAGTCTACCATCTTGTACTTGTTGGTATCATCTTGTTTCGTTTATACTAGTAGTGGTGCAGAGAAAAGTATTAGAGAAGCGTATTGCATGTTCTATTTTGTTTATCCTGTTTGCCTTATATATTGTACCTCTCTTATCCTGTCGACATTCATATCATGATGCTTTTACTTATTTATATGCTAGAAGTACTGGACTCGCCAGACTTTATATCTGACCTATTTTGTTTCCTCTTCTTTCTCTTCCGTTTCCCCCCAGATTCTCAGGGTTGGAATACTTAGGCTTGATCAGGATTCTTTTTCATTCCGCTTGGAGCAGCTTAGATGTAATGCTTGATTTAGTATCTTCTCTACTATGGCTATATTTTGGGGATTATGCTTCTTTTATTATTGTACTCTGGTGATTTTAGTACAAGACAAAAGTTTTAAGTTGATGTACTGGGTTTTTTGTATTTTAGACTTATAATGTAACTATGTTTTGGACCACAAAGTTTTCTGCTTAATAAAGTTTCAAATTTCGCTATTATTTTATATCTATCTTGTAATATTTCTATTTCTGTTTACCTATAACGCTTCACGAAACTTAATGCATTCTTCTAAAGAGTGACATTAATGGATGTGGGGTGTCACACTTGGTATCAGAGATGAAGGTTACCAAATCGGATAAAAGATTTTGAAAATTGTTTTCAAGAAGATTTCAAAAGAAAGCATTTTCAAAAGAAAAGTCAGTTTTGAAAAACATATTCCCTAAAGCCATATGTAATATCTTTCGATTCTCTATTTGAATCCTTTTTTCCTTTTCTTTTCAACATGTCTAGGGAACTTAATATTCCTGAGGGCATTACGATACCGAGTTAGTTCCATAGGTATCTTGAGGCCACGACGCTTGCCGTAGGTCAAGCAGACGCCCCTCCCCCTGCTGCACCCGTTATTCCTCCTCCGCGTACTGATAATTTCTTTAAGATATGCGTGGATTTCTGTGCTATGGGAGGAAAGTCATTCCGAGGAACTGAGACTTTTGTAGAAGCAAGGAATTGGCTTAAAGAGATGGAGGAATTGTTTGGGATTTTTGAAGTTGATGACCATAGGAAGATTCATTTGGCCATTTGGCAGCTGAAAGATGAAGCTTCATTCTACTGGGAAGTGATGCAAGCAGGGCATCCAGTGGAGACTGGGGATGATTTCCTGACAGAGATTCGAAATGAAGTTTCTTTCTCAAGCCGAGCAAAGTATGCAAATGTAAAGATTTTTGGTGCTTAAGCAAGGAATCATGTATGTGAACGAGTATGTTAATAAATTCAATTCAATTGACGAGGTTTGGTTTGGAACTAGTGAAAACCCCACACAAGAAAGCTTTGGGGTTTGCTAGAGGATTGAATGAACCCCTCCATGGGTTGGCAATGTCTCATACTCTGATGGGAGCAACTTTTGAGAAACTCATTGATATGGCATTAATGCACGAAGAAGATAAAGGTGGGATGAAAGAGGATAAGGTTGAGGAAGCACAAAATAAGAAAGTTTGGCCTAAGAAATGACAACAACAACAACAAAAGAAGGGTGGAAAGAACAACAAGGCTAAAGATAAGATGAAATGACATAATTGCAAACGCGAGGGTCATTTGGTCAAAGACTGCAAAAGGAGGAAAAATGCTTATTTCAATTGTGGAGATGTCGGACATTTTTCTAAGGAGTGCCTATAGAAGCAAGGACAAGGTCAAAGGGCAGGATCTTCGGGAGGGCAGGTGCATGCTGTCGTGGCCGATGCACCAGATAGAGGTAGGAAAGTTTTCGTTGAAGGTTTGATTTCTCTTTCTAATCATCCTGTTATAACTCTTTTTGATTCGGGCACTCCACATTCATTTATATATGATTTTGTGATTGAGTCTCTGCACCTTACTACTTGTATGGTTTTGGATCCCGTTGTTGTCTCAAACCCCATTAGCGGTACGGCTTATCTGTCTATGATTTGTCGTGGTTTGAGAATATCTGTGTTCGGCGTCGAGTTTGAATGCGACGTATATGTGCTAGGTTTCATGGGTAATGGTTTGATTCTATGGATGGATTAAATAGCCGTTTATGGTGTTGTTCTGGATTGTGAGAGGAGGGTTGTTAGACTTTTGACTTTCCAAGGGAGGACCCTCAAGATTTCTTGTAACCCTAAGGGGTCTGTCATGCTTAGTTTCCTAGTGTTGCCGATGCATCTATCGATGATTTATGATTTATACTAGTAGTCTGTGAGTATCCTGATGTTTTTGAGGAGATTTGGGGATTACCTTCGAGGCGCGAGATTGATTTCCGTATATACTTGGTGGACAATGAAATGACAGTTACATTTCCTGTGCGCCACATGGCTCGAAGAGAAAGGAGGGAGCTTAGCAAGCAAGTAGGGGAGCTACTTGAGAAAGGGTTTATTAGGCGAAGCATATCTGAATGGGGTTCTCCAGTAGTATTCGCCACTAAGGCGGATGATTTGCTTCGCTTATGAGTGGATTACAGAGAGTTGAATAAACTCACTAATAAGAATAGGCACCCACTTCCGAAAGATAGATGATTTGTTTGACCAGCTTGTTGGTGCATCTGTTTTCTTTCAGTTATACTTGGCCACGGGGTTTCATCAGTTGAAGGTGGCCAAGGACAGTATAGACAAGACCGCTTTTAGAACTCTAGATGGTTTCTTCGAGTGGCTCGTCATGCCTTTTGCATTGAAGAATGCACCCGCCTATTTTGTTGATCTGATGAGTAGAGTATTTCGGGAGTTTCAAAAATGTTCATTGTGGTCTTTGTTGATGACATCTTGATTTTCTCAAAGAACGAGGAAGAGCATGCCCTACATTTGAGGGAGGTTATGAGAACTCTCCGTGCGCACCAGCTTAAGGCAAAATTCTCCAAATGTCATTTTTTGGAGAAAAGAAGTGAGATTTCTAGGGCATGTGGTCTCAAAAGATGGGATACCAGTAGATCTCGCGAAGGTAGTTGCAGTTCAAAATTGGTAGATCCTGAAGAATGCAATAGTGGTGAGAATCTTTCTTGGATTAGCAGGCTATTACAGGAAGTTTATTAAGGACTTTGCAAAGATATCATCCCCACTCACCAGGATGACATAGAAGAATCTGACATTTTCTTGGGCTATAGAATGCGACGATGCTTTGCAGCGATTGAAGAGGGCTCTAACAACATCGCCAGTCTTGACTTTGCCTGACGGGAACAAAATGTTCACAGTATACACTGATGCATGTTGTACAAGGCTTGGTGCAGTTCTGATGCAAGAGGGAAGGGTAGTGTGTTATGGAGGTAGATAACTAAGAATTCATGAGAAGAACTACCCCACCCACGATTTAGACTTAGCTGCCATAGTATTCGCGCTTAAGACTTGGCGCCATTATCTACTAGGAGAGAGGTTCGAGTTGTACACCGATCATAAATCTCTCAAGTACTTGTTCTCGTAGAAGGATCTCAAATTAAGGCAACAAAGATGGATGGAGTTCTTAGCGTCCTATGGCTTTGAAATTGCTTATAACCCTAGCAAGGGTAATGTGGTGGAAGATGCATTGAATAGGAAGAGGATGACATGAAGTCCTTTGTTTCTAGAGAGGGAGAGCTTGGAGTTTATATCGACTTTTGATTTTAGACCCTTCGCCGAGTTTGCACTTGGTTTATTGGCATCACTAGAGGTGCAACCTACTCTTTTGGATCAGATAAGAACTTCACAACAAGAGGATCCACAGATTTCAGACATCTTGGATAGGCTCAGTAGAGGGGAGACTTCCAGTCACCTCAGTAGATATTCCACGGATGACAGAGGGTGGTTGCGACGAGATGGAAGGCTTTGTGTTCCCCTAGTTGGGAATCTGTTGAAGACAATCCTTGAGGAAGCCCATCATTCTAGGATGACTATTCATCCAGCCGGTGATAAGATATATAGGGATATGAAGAGGGTCTTCTTTTGGGTTGGGATGAAGAAAGATGTGGCGAAGTTTGTTTCTCGATGTTTGGTTTGCCAACAAGTCGATGCTGAGCAAAAGAAGCCTGGTGGTTTACTTCTCCCTTTGGAAGTCCCACAGTGGAAGTGGGAGAGCGTCTCAATGGATTTCATTAATGGTTTGCCTAAATCGAGAAAAGGCAACACCAGTATTTGGGTTATATTGGACAGACTTACTAAGAGCGCTCATTTCATTCCCGTTAAGAGTAAGCGGATAGCAACATGGTTAGCAGCAGTTTATCTTCGTGAGATAGTCCGTCTACATGGGGTACCTTCCAGTATAGTGAGTGATCGTGACCCCATATTCACCAGTGAGTTTTGGAGGAGCTTGCAAGAGGCATTAGGGACACAGTTGTGTTTGAGCACCACTTATAACCCTCAGACCGATGGACAGACGTAAAGGGTTAATAGAGTTCTTGAGGATCTTTTAAAGTTGTGCAACCTAGACTTTGGAGGGACTCAGGAAGAGCATTTCATTTAGTAGAGTTCACCTCCAACAACAGTTATCAGGCTTGCATTGGCATGTCACACTTCGAAGCATTGTATGGACGACTTTGTAGGTCATCGACTTGGTGGGAAACTACAGAAAGACTTCTACCTGGACCAGAAATGGTTAGAGATACTTCAGAAAAGATTGATCTTATCCGCAGGCATATGAAGACAGCTCAGGATAGACAGAAGTCCTGCGCAGATAAGAGAAGGACTGACATTGAGTTTGAGGTGAGAGACATGGTTTTCATTAAGGTACCACCTTTGAGGAATGTGGTTCGCTTTGGATCTGTAGGGAAGTTGGCACCAAGATTTGTGGGGTCATTTCCCATAACAGAAAGGATTGGCCAAATGACCTATAGAGTAAAGCTACTAGAGAGAATGTTTGGTGTTCATGATGTTTTCCACGTTTCTCATTTACGGAAGTGCTTGCATGATACTGTAGAAGTAGTTGAGACGAGTATGCTTGAGTAAGTAGAGGTGGAACGGGAAGCGACAGTTATACGAGTTTCTACCCGTATTCTTGGATCAGAAGTTAAAAAGCTACGCAACCGAGAGGTCAAGTTGATGGTACAGTGGGAAGATAATCAAGAGGATGAAAATTTGGAGACTGAAGACAAGATTCGCGCTTTGTACACTTTTCTTTTCAAGGGTATGTTCTTAACCTCTTTTTCCAAAGCTTTTATTCATGCTTGTTTCTATCTTTTAAGTATATCTTATCGATCGAATCTTCGACCTTTAGATAGGAATTCCGTGGATGTAAACATGTGTTTGAGACATGTTATGCTTGATGGATGCAAGTGGATGCAAGTGTTTGCTAGTGGTTGCTCGTGGACGCATATACACACACATTAGGCACTAGATCGGCTCAATCACTCTCATACCGCATATGGATGCGTGTGATTATTTTTCTTCTTTTAATGGATGAAAATGGGTGTATCATCATATGGATGTTGCATTTGGATGATGGTTACGCACATATATAGAACTTACATGTTATTATAGGATTATTCGCATACTTATTGGATTCATGGCACTAACATGCATTGCATTAAGGAGGTCAACTGAATCAGTATACCACCTGATCTTTCGCATTAGTATAGGGACATATACACACACCTTTGCATATGTTCATATAAGCATTAGAAATCTTTTAAGGACAACGGATGTCTGTGATTGATGGATGAGTGATGGGTGATGAATGTTAGGATATACAATCTTCTTAACTTGGAGACACTACAACAAAATTTAGCTTTTGCAGCCTTTGAAAAACGCTATTATATCCTAACGTAGCGTTTCAGAGAATGTCATGTAACGACAAGCTATGTTAGACCTTCTACTTTAAATAACATAAAGAAAACGCTATAAAAATGAATTTAACATAGCATTTTTATTTGCTATCAAACAAAAACACTATAGAATGTACTATCCGATGTTTACTTCCTATAGTGTTTGTATGAGCGTTACTTAGCGTTTTATTTATGTATTTATAGCGTTTATGTGATACTTTTGTAGCGTTTTTATTTGTATATTTTATAGCGTTTATTGTGATATTCTATAGCGTTTATGAAACGCTATTGGCAATATTATTAATTTATAAATTTTATTTTTCAGCTTTTTTATGTAATATAACAAATTTTTACAAATAACAAATATATATATTACTACATAATATTTCATTGACATCATTTAAACAATTTTTCATATATCCATACTCAGTATTTCATACACATCATTCAAATAAATCTTCACATATTCAAACTTAATATTTAATAAATATTGTTTTATCAACTTTTCCATGTCCACCCACAATATGTCATATATTTTTGGATCAACTAATTACTTACAAAACGTATAAAAAATAGATTTAATCTTGCTTTACTTTTGATATTTTTTCCTAACATCAACAATGGTTTGTCCTGCCAATGTCAAATAAACAATCAATGTGTTAGTAATCGGTAAGTAAAAGAAAATAAAGAAAAAAGGAAATTAGGACAAAAAATATAATGCACTTGCTCTGCCAAAAAATATAATGCGCTTATGCAAGGGACTATAATAATCATGCAAAGAACGCACTTATACAAAGTGAGATTCTAAATTCAAGTTGTTATTTGTATGATCATGAGAGGATATTTGGTTTTAAATTGAATTTTAATCTCATAGGATTACTTTCAGAATCTTCTCGAGTATTCATATTTTGTTTTAGTTAAAAAAAATGATACTTTAGTTTAATTTTATTGAGTAATAATTAAAATTATCATTTTTACTATGGATCAACATACTTACTACAATTGTACTTCGTGCGCTTGTAGTTTTTATATCAATATAATTCTGTAGTTTTCTAAGCATTAGAGAAACCATTTCTGAAAATGTTTTTAGCGTCGATTGCCAGAGAGTAATTTAATTTTAATTTTTTTCTATAATTTTTTATTTTTTTTTGTATTAGTTATCTCTAAAAAACAAATTAATTGCTTTTTGCTTCCGTCCATGTCTTTTTTGCCCATTTCATTGTCAATTGGTGCATTTTTTTATATTTGCATTGCATTTTAAGCATTGTTACATTTGCACTTGCATTTTCTTGTTAAAGAAAAAAAATTGTAGAGGATTTTTTTTGTTATAATTTGTGCTTTGTGTTGTGTTCACTTTTATTTGGCTCTTTATGTCTTGGATTAATTTTATGTTCATCTAAATTTAAAAAAAAGTTAGTTTATCAAGTTGTTCATATTGATTTTCTAACCTACCGCTACCTTGTGCATATTACTTTGCTCTCTTTATTATCAGTTCTATGTTTCTATGTTTGTTTCTTCAATTCAGTTTATCGCTGCCAGTTTTTAAAGCTCCTTGTTTCTTTGTTTATTTTTCTAATGAACAAATTTGTATCACGTTGTTTTACCTATTGCGTCTGCTTCCCTGCTTTACCTGAAACGTGCACACGACGGGTCCACAGCTACCTTCACTTACGCTGTGTACCACCATAAGAAATCCTATTCCTAATACTTCAAATCCAATCGCCTGGCAGCAACCATCAGTTCATATAACTTCATAGCAACTACCTCCCATACGAACCACAAATTCAATCATTCACTGCAACCTCTTACTGCCAAAAACAAGAAGCTAATACCAAAACAGGTGCCAATCAAGCAATGAGACAGTCCCTCCCCTCATTAAGCCTTCATCCCATTCTTCCATCATCTTCCTGTAACTTCACATTCACTACAACAAGAAATTCACTGCCTCCTCATGCCTCTTACAAACCTGAACATTGTACAGATAAACCTTACTATCATCGTCGACAACTAACACCAACCATTTCACAAATAGCAACCAGGACTGCAGCATTTTTCAAATTTAATCCAATAGACTCCTCAAAACTCTGCAATAAATCTCTGCTATCAGCGATCTGCAATCTGAATTGAACCGAATCACAAACCACCATAATCCACTTCTGCTTTCTAAGCACCGACTCCTCACCCAAAATCCGAAGCCAAACCAATTCATCACTGTACATCAAACTGCCTCATCACACTCACAAACCTGAATGCCTCAATCAGTACTTGCAATCGAAACACTCAGCTGCGACCTCAAAATCAATTCTTAAGTATTCTGATTACTAGTTCATGATAAATCCAGTTAGTGATCTCGTCTTAGCATTATTCATTTTATTTTAGTTTTTTAGCTTTTTTTCAAGATTCAAAGTGTAGTGACAAGACAGATGTTATTAAAGTATAGTTTCACTCACCTCTTTTCTAAAAAAATATATTAAAAAATATGAAGAAACTTTGCAAATTTTTTCTTTTTCCTTTTTAATGAATTCATTTTATTTTAAAAGCAAAAAGAAAATCAATTGGTTTGGATAATTTGGAGTTTTCTTCCTTAACTCTTGTCAAAAGATATATCTTAAATTATTGTTCAACACCTTTTCATGTTGCAAAAGTAGACAAAAAAGCACCACTTTCTAAATTTCTTCCTATTGCTTTCTATATAAAGAACTGCTTTTAAATAAATAAATCTTCATGCTCAAGTATTCTTTTCTCAACTCCTGTTTTCTTTTTCAAAAAAATTATTGACAAAAAACATAATTGATGCTAACATCTTTGTATTTTTACCATAATCATGCAAACAATGCTACATGCTACTAGATGTGATAAACCCAGAAAAAACAAAAAAATGAAGATAACAAATTTGTGAAAATAAATGCAAACCTGATGCATTCTCCTAAACTGCTTAATCCTATTAAATCATTGTAGCTATAACTCAAACTGAATCGAGTTATCATCCATGTTCCTATTTGCATCCTCTTTAATATGCTGAATTAATGGTAGATTAGGACATATTAATGAATCGGGATAGGAGCAGATTTAATAAAACAAATCACAGAAAAAAAAAAAAAAAAAAAAAAAAAGAATAACCTTCCAGCTGGTGTGCAAGATAACACAGTAGAGTGGTAAAATGGAGCAAATGCCATGCAAGCAAAAAATCAGCTGCATCACACGGAATATTTTAAGTCGTATTTCTGGAGCTTAGCAAACCAAAACTGAGTTCCGGACCCTCTTGATTGAATCAATATCTCAGAAAATCTTGATACTTTTTCTAATTAGCATCACTTACAGTCTCATAATGTGCCTTGAAATCGTTGAAATGAGAATTCTTGATTTTTAAAAATTAGGGACTTCATCAGCGTAACCTTCTTCCATGGGTTCTGCACTCTCCCGTTTTGTTTTCTATATTATTTTTTAGTAGAAAACCTATAAGCATATTGGTAAATTTTAATAATGCATTACCTTACATTATAAGATCAGAGATACAAGACATTTACAGAGAAACTACCAACTGATTACTGGGTGAACGCATTAACAAATAATTTTTAGCACTTAAGTATCATTATATCACCGTAGTAGATTTATTTTATACTTCAGAGAAACCTAAGTATTTTTTTTTAAATGAGCACTTAATAATATAAACTATACACACTCACACTATACATACATATAAACAATGGACATAACTATGAGTCTATGATTACCAGATGACCACATATATAGCAGTCAAATAAATTCATACCTAACCTAGAAAAAAAAATGAAACATATCATAGGGGTGTTAACAATGCCACATCTTCGTCTTCATTATCTAACGAAGATGCTTGTTTTTCTAGGAGGGACCAAACACTTTGGAGGAATTAAACTGAGGTTAAATGGGCTAGCTTCCAATTTGTATCTGGCAAAACAGATTAGAGATGAACAGAACTTAGTGATAAGTTGCAACTGAAATCATATTTCAGTCCATAGCTGAAATCATACTTATAGAGCTTATATCCTAAAAGATTTTAAAGAAAATTCAAAAAAAAAAAAAAAAAAAAAAAAAAAAAAAAAAAAAAAAAAAATTGTTGCTAATCATTTGATACCATTGGTTGGACCTACCAATGTTCATATACCAAGTTACAACTGATATGTTATCATCTTTAAACCATATTCAGTAACCTTTTCTTTCGGCTTAGCAAAAAAAGACTATTGAGTTAAATAGGAATCTGTCCACTTTGAGAATTTAGTGCCCCTAACCAAAGGCAGCAGAACATTGTTTGTTTCTTAAGGGTGGCAATTATAAAGTACATACACAAAGGCATCATTAAATCTCATAAACTCTGTTAGAAGTGCACAAAATTGTATTGATGCACTACTTAAAATAGCAAAAATCCATGATTAAGCTAATTTTATAAGTTATTAATTCTTGCTAAATTTCAATAGTTAGGCTTATTTATAAAATTTTGTATATGTGTGACAATTATAAAAGATAGTAGAAAAATATATTCTGCTAATGAAAACCTCCCCTAAAACTAAAAATTAACTAGTGAATCCATTAATATTTTAATACTGTAAGTTAGGCCTTGAGATAAAAAGGCATCCTATAATACTGTAAAATGTTCAAGTATCAAAATGGTTAAACTGACACTGACCTACATAATAATAATTACACAGAATAGGCTAATGCCAGAAAAATAATATTATTTGCTTGCTTAGTGTACTCCAATGGTCAATTAGGTTATGTTGAACATGTCTAACTGATCCAAAAACTATGCATGCTATTTATGATGTTCAAAGCCATGAACCAACAGATGCCAAATATAAACCCACATAAAAATACTTTCCCACTTATAATTTCAGACCGAATAACCTCAAAGATAGCCGGAACCAGACAGCAAACATGGAGGCGCGGCAGAAAAGCAAGCGGCATCTCTAAAACTACCATGAAACCAAAGTTCAAAAACCACCATGAAAAACTATGTAAGAACTATACATAGCTTGAATCAACTAAAAATGGTCATTTAATTCCACAAATTCTATAAGATAGAAGATGAACAGACATTGTTTTAACTTTCATCAAGTATAGAATATAGTTCTGTAATTTTCTTTTAAAATCTGCAGTAATACAGAACATATGTAATGTATTAAGTGCCAAATTTCTATAAAGTATAAGATCAGCTGAGTTGCCACATTTTTTTCCATAACTGTTAATTTGCAAATTCTACAAATAGATTTCAACATTCATGATTTAGCAGAAAAGCACTGGATAATGATCTTTTTATCTACACAGTAAATCAGATTACTTTTTCTCTCTTTTAGCATTATTGATGTTATTATATAAGAGAGATAAATGAAATGGTTTGTTTCATGCTAAAAAAAAAAAGATGTTATTATACAAGAGAGTGAACAAGCTAAAATGTAGAAGCTTTTAAAGTAGGCAGAAAAATCCCTTTTATTTTTTAACTTCAAAAAAGAGAAAGCAAACTTAGAGAGTTATATCCTAATTGATTAGAACATAATGAACATATCATATGTTTACGCCACTACGATAATAAGCTAGGACATCCTAAAAAAGTAAACATTGATACATTACACAGAATTATTCAAACTAGCGTACAATTCTGTTCTTGTCACTCAACCTTGCCGCAAAACTATTGTAAATTTTCAAAACTAGTTTTGGGATATGGGTTTGTTTTTTTAAGAAGGAAGTAGGAATGGAAGAAGATAAGGTGTAGCGGTAAGTCCCACATTATAGAATATAAAGAAGTTTGTCTCTATATAGGTAAAAGCTTGACATGTGATTAAAAGAAAGAAGAGAAGGAGCTATAAAGCAATGGGCCTTAGACAGGAGCTTAACATAGATAATAATATTTAAAATGTCAAAGATGGGCCTTGGGCCTGTCGACCGGTTTCAATCCGAAAGGGAACGACGTTTTAGAAGCGTTGCAAAACTGAAGGGATGCATATGTTCAAATTCGAACAGAAATGACTGTTGCAATTAAATGGTTGCAACGCTTGCCTAATGGATGCCTCCTTTCGTCACCTATATATAGAACTGCGCAAATTCATTTTGAATAATCTGATTAATTAATCTTCTTCTTCCGCTTGAATTCTGTAACGCTGTCAAATTGTTGCAAAACAGTTCTATCTGAAACACTTATATAGTGTTTCGGTTCTGAAATTGTTGCAGAGTTGTCATCCTCTACTACTTCTTCTTTTCTTTATTCAACATTGCATCATCAGAGATCAAATATTAGAGTGTTCTTGTTCGGATCAAAATCGTACAAATTTTGAGTAGATAACGTTGTTTCAAGACTTCATTGAATCCTGAAGTCAATAGTTCGATAACCCTTTTTTACCTAGTAGGTTGAACTATTGTCTGAAAGAATTTGCTTCACAAATCCTTGAAGTCAGAAGTACAGCAAAATCTACTCCTCCAAAAGCGTCTCATACCACAAACTCCCCAACAAATTTTCAGACAATATTTTCAAACATGGAAGGTTTGAGCGCGTTGCAAGTGATGAATCAACATTTGACGAAGTTAGAGCGATTTGATGGAGAGAATTTCACTCGTTGGCAAGAGACTATGAAATTCTTTCTGATCACAGTCAAATTATTTCATATTCTCGAAGATGGATTGGAGAAAATACCGGAGAAAACCGATAAGGATAGTGCGGAACTAAAAGCTAAAAGTGCAAAGAGGAAGATTTTCTATGCAGAGGCCACATTCTGAATGCACTGTCTACTCTGATATACAAAGCTCATAGGACCTTGGACACCGCGAAGGCACTCTAGATTGCGCTAGAAAGCAAATATCGCATCTCTGAGGCAAGTAATAAAAAATTTCTTATATGCAATTATTGTGGATTTTAAAATGGTTACCAACAAGTCCATAATTGGACAAGTAAGTGAAATTCTACTGTTGGTAAATCAACTTAAGGATGCCGGTATTGATCTCCCTGAATCTTTTGTTGTTGGAGTTATTATTTCGAGGCTCCCAAATTCTTGGAATGGTTATAAGAAAAAATTAAAACATGCGGAAACGGATTATGATTTAGATTGTGTACATCGTCATCTTCGTATTGAAGAGGATTCTCGTAAACGCGAACTAGATGATAATCCGCAAACTGAGTCTCAATCTAAGGCTAATAATGTTGAAATTAACGATAAGTTGAAGCCTAAGAATGAGACACAGTTTAAAAAGAAAGGTAATAATTCCAAGAACAAGAAGAAGGGTGACTGTTTCTATTGTCACAAACTCGGCCACTATGACCGAGATTGTCGTCTTTGGAAGAAACAACAAAAAGAGAATGTGGTCAAAGAAAAGCTTGTGGTTGTCGTACAAGAGGCAAACTCCGTTAGTGGCATTGATAAGGATTGGTGGCTCGATATTGGAGCGACTATTCATATTTGCAAAGACCGTAATCTTTTCAAGACTTACAATGAGAATAATGGAGAATCCAGAAAAGTTCTGGGAAAAGGCATTATTGAATTGACATTCACCTCAAGGTAAGTTCTTACTTTAGTCAATGTATTTTATGTACCTGATATGTGTAAGAATTTGATCCCTGGATACCTTCTTAACAAAGGAGGATTCAAGATGGTATATGAGTCTGATAAGTTAGTGTTGTCCAAGAACAACAAATTTATTGGATAGGGATATTCTTGTAACGGCATGATTAAGTTGAATCTAACGAAGAAATCTTCTGCTTATATTGTTGACTTTGTTAATTTATGGCATAGTAGATTAGGACATGTTAATTATAAGTCACTTAGAAATATGCATAAAATAGGATTAATTTCTGATCGTGATTTCGATTCTATTTCTAAATGTGAAATATGTATTCAAGCAAAAATACATCGGAAATCTTTTAAATCTGTTGAAATGAAAACTGGTTTGCTTGATTTGGTATATAGTGATGTGGGTGACTTGAAAAGTCATATCACCTATGGTGGTAATCAATACTATATAACATTTATTGATGATTATTCTAGATATGCTTATGTATATCTAATGAAATCTAAAGATGAAGCCTTTGATAAATTCAAAATTTACAAAGTAGAAGTCGAAACACATTAGGAATTAAAATTAAAGTGTTACATTCAGATCATGGTGGTGAATATTTTTCAAATGAGTTTACTTTGTTTTGCAAACAAAATGGTATTGTTCACAAATGTACCACCCCTTACACACCATAACAAAATGGTGTTGCTGAGAGATTAAATAGAACTTTAGTAGAAATAGTTAATGCCATGCTCATAAGTTCTAATTTGCCTTGTAACCTATGGGGTGATGCTATATTATCTGCATGTTACATTTTAAATAGAGTACCACTTAAAAAGAATAATATTTCTCCTTATGAATTATGGTTTAATAGAAAACCTAATCTTACTAGACTCAAAGTTTGGGGTTGCTTAGCTTATGTTAGAGAACCAGACCCTAAACGACCAAAGTTAGGTAATAGAGCTTTTAAGTGTGTTTTCATAGGATATTCTCTTAATAGTATTACTTATAGATTTACGATTCTTGATACCTTAGAATTCATAGAATTTGTAGACGTAGATTTTTTTGAAAATCAGACTATTGAGAATCCTTTAAGATCATCTAGTCCAGAACCAACTGAAACGAATGATACAAATGATGATGAATAAGCTCCTGCTCAAAACAGCAAGGAAGTGTCAGTACCAGATAATAGTACTGAACACAGGAGAAGTAAAAGAGTGAGAATAGAAAAGGACTATGGTCCTGACTTCATAATATATCTCGTAGAAGGCAATAACGACGAAGTCCTTAATATGACAAGATATGTAATGAAAGTCGATGATGATCCCAAAACTTATTCTGAGGCTATGAGTTCTAGAGATTCTGATTTTTGGAAAGAAGCTATCAATGATGAAATGAATTCCATAATGTCAAACCAAACTTGGGTATTAAGCGATTTACCTCCTGGTGCCAAACCTATAGGTTGTAAATGGATATTCAAGAAAAAGTTGAATACAAATGGATCCATTGATAAGTTCAAAGCCAGATTAGTTGCTAAGGGATATAAACAAAGACAAGGAGTAGATTATTTTGATACATATGCTCGGTGGCTCGCATATCTTCGATACGCTGTTAAATAGCACTTGCATCAATTCATAACTTGGTCATACATCAAATGGATGTAAAGACAGCTTTTCTAAATGGATATTTAGAAGAAGAGATATACATGGAACAACCTGAAGGTTTCATAACCTTAGGCCAAGAAAAGAAAGTTTGTAAATTAGTTAAATCTCTTTATGGCCTAAAGCAAGCTCCTACGCAATGGCATGAGTTGTTTGATAAAGTTACACTATCATTTGGCTTCATTGTTAATGATGCAGATAAATGTATCTATAGCAAATCGGATAACAACGGTTATGTTATAATATGTTTATACGTTGATGACATGCTGATATTTGGTTCCAATATATCCTGTGTGAATGAAACTAAGAAGTTTCTATCTTCTAAATTTGATATGAAAGATCTGGGTGAGGGTGATGTAATTTTAGGAATCAAAATCATTAGGAAAGCGGGGGAGTTATTACTAACCCAATCTCATTAAATTGAGAAATTCCTAAAGAAGTATAATCATTATAATGACAAACCAACACCAACTCCTTTAGATCCAAGTATAAAATTAGAAAAGAACACTGGACGTACTATTTCTCAATTGGAATATTCCAGTATTATTGGGAGTCTTATGTATGCTATGCAATGTACTAGACCAGATATCGCACATGCTATAAGTGTATTGTGTCGATTTACAAGTAATCCAGGTTTCGAACACTAGAAAGTCATCTCCAGAGTCATAGCTTATTTGAAGGGAACCATAAGCTATGGTTTATCTTATAAAGGATATCCTGCTGTAATAGAAGGATATAGTGATGCAACCTAGAACAATGTAGAATCGAAATCCAAGTCTACGACTGGATGGATATTTACATTAGGAGGCACTGCTATGTCTTGGGATTCCAAGAAGCAAACCTGTATATCTGATTCAACTATGTTGTCAGAACTGACTACATTAGCAGACGCATGTAAAGAAGCGGAATGGCTTAGAAATTTGTTAGTAGAAATCCCATTATGGAAGAAGCCATCTCCAGCAGTCTTGATTAACTGTGATAATCAAGCAACGATATATAATGTTTCTAATAAAACATATAATGGAAAGTCTAGACATGTGATTCTAAGACATCACATGGTGAGACAGTTACTCACAAGTGGAGTTATAACTGTTGACTACATAGAAACGAAGAAAAGCTTGGCTGACCCACTTATTAAGAGTCTTCCAAAGACAATGGCTTCTATAAAGTCTAAAGAAATGGGACTAAGGTCTGTGAATGAAGATTGATCATCCTTAACAGAAACCCAACTTATGTCTTGAAAAGGATAGACAAAGTTCAATGGGTACCAACAAGTTAAGGAAATGATTATGGAACACTAAATCAATAATCCCATAATATTTAGTGTTGGATTCTGCATGAACAAAGGATGGATAAATATCCTTAGTAAGTCTAGAAACCCTAAAAGGTGACTCGCAGAAACACCTTAAGTGACTTATCTATATGAGTATTGAAATCAGGCCATTTGCCAAGAAAGTAAGACTGCTTTCTAAGTAGACTCATGAACCAGGATTTAAGCACAGGCCATTAACATGCTGAGCAATAAAGAACAATCTAACTAAGGAATACAACATGTGTGATTGTTCCGATTTTATCATTAAGGGATACTTGATTCAAGATTCGTTCACCATTGAATCTTGATAGAACTTTAAATGGTTTACACTAAGTAAAAGTTCAAATCCAAAAGATACTTTTATTTATGTGTTGTTTCCACAATGATGCAAAACTTGATCTTAGAACTGCATAGGCTTGATCCCACTTGGGTATGTAGGAAGTCACACTAGTGACTCAGCCGTCCTCTTTAATTTATTTTGAAAATTGTAGGAGATTGTTGTAAATTTTCAAAACTAGTTTTGGGATATAGGTTTGTTTTTTGAAGAAGGAAGTAGGAATGGAAGAAGATAAGGTGTAGGGCTAAATCCCACATTGTAGAATTTAAAGAAGTTTGTCTCTATATATGTAAAAGCTTGACATGTGATATCAAAAGAATGAAGAGAAGGAGCTATAAGGCAATGGGCCTTAGACATGAGCATGGCATAGATAATAATATTTAAAATATCAAAAGATGGGCCCTGGGCCTTGGGGCTGTTAGGGTCTCGTGATCCATTTGTCCGTAGAAACAAATCTGTCGACATGCCAAAACTCAACCAGTCGACCGTTTTGTTCTCTGGTTGAAAACGGTCGACCGGTGACATTTGGCATGTCGACCGGTTTGTCGACCGTTTTCAACCTGAAGGGGAGCGACGCTTCAGAAGCGTTATAAAACTGAAGGGATGCATATATTCAAATTCGAACAGAAATGACTATTGCAATTAAATGGTTGCAATGCTTTCCTAATGGATGCCTCCTCTCATCACATATATATAGAACTGCGCAAATTCATTTCGAATAATCTGATTAATTAATCTTCTTCTTCCGCTTGAATTCTGCAACGCTGTCAAATTTTTGCAAAACAGTTCTGTCTGAAACACTTATATAGCGTTTCAGTTCTGAAATTGTTGCAGAGTTGTCATCCTCTACTTCTTCTTCTTTTCTTTATTCTACGTTGCATCATCAAAGATCAAATATTATAGTTGCTTGGTCGAATCAAAATCGTACAAATTTTGAATCCGATAACGCTATTTTAAGGCTTCATTGAATCCTGAAGTCAATAGTTTGATAACCCTTTTGTACTTGGTGGGTTGAACTATTGTCTGAAAGAATTTTCTCCGCGAATCCTCGAAGTCAGAAGTACGGAAAAATCTACTCCTCCAAAAGCATCTCAAAACACAATCTTCCCAACAAATTTTCAGACAATATTTTCAACCATGGAAGGTTTGAGCACGTTGCAATTGATGAATCAACATTTGACAAAGTTAGAGCGATATGATGGAGAGAATTTCACTCGTTGGCAAGAGGCTATGAAATTCTTTCTGATCACGGTCAAATTATTTCATATTCTCGAAGATGGATTAGAGAAAATACCGAAGGAAACCGATAAGGATAGTGCAGAACTAAAAGCTAAAAGGGCAAAGAGCAAAGAGGAAGATTTTCTATGCAGAGGCCACATTCTGAATGCACTGTCTACTCCGATATATAATGCTCATAGGACCTTGGACACCGCGAAGGCACTCTGGACAGCTCTAGAAAGCAAATATCGCATCTCTGAGGCAAGTAATAAAAAATTTCTTATATGCAATTTTATGGATTTCAAAATGATCACCGATAAGTCCTTAATTGGACAAGTAAGTGAAATTCTACTGTTGGTAAATACTCTTAAGGATGCCGGTATTGATCTCCCTGAATCTTTTGTTGTTGGAGTTATTATTTCGAGGCTCCCAAATTCTTGGAATGATTATAAGAAAAAATTAAAACATGCGGAAACGGATTATGATTTAGACGGTTTACAGCGTCATCTTCGTATTGAAGAGGATTCTCGTAAACGCGAACTAGATGATAAACTGCAAACTGAGTCTCAATCTAAGGCTAATAATGTTGAAATTAACGATAAGTTGAAGCCTAAGAATGAGACATAGTTTAAAAAGAAAGGTGATAATTCCAAGAATGAGAAGAAGGGTGACTGTTTCTATTGTCACAAACCCAACCACTATGCCCGAGACTGTCGTCTTCAGAAGAAACAAAAAAGCGAATGTAGCCTAAGAAAAGCTTGTGGCTGTCGTACAAGAGGCAAACTCCGTTAGTGGCATTGATAATGATTGGTGGCTCGATACTGGAGCGACTATTCATATTTGCAAAGACCGCAATCTATTCAAGATTTACAATGAGAATAACGGAGAATCCAGCGAAGTAACTGGCGCAGACAAAGTTGCAAGCAAAGTTCTGGGAAAAGGCACTATTGAATTGACATTCACCTCTGGAAAGTTCTTAATTTAGTCAATGTATTTTACGTGCCTTATATGTGTAAGAATTTGATCTTTGGATACCTTCTTAACAAAGGAAGATTCAAGATGGTGTATGAGTCTGATAAGTTAGTCTTGTCTAAGAACAACAAATTTATTGGACAGGGATATTCTTGTAACGGCATGATTAAGTTGAATCTAATGAAGAAATCTTCTGCTTATATTGTTGACTCTGTTAATTTATGGCATAGTAGATTAGTACATGTGAATTATAAGTCACTTAGAAATATGCATAAATTAGGATTAATTTCTAATTGTGATCTCGAATCTATTTCTAAATGTGAAATATGTGTTCAAGCAAAAATACATCAGAAATCCTTTAAATCTGTTGAGAAGAAAACTGGTTTGCTTGGTTTGGTATATAGTGATGTGGGTGACTTGAAAAGTCATATCACCTATGGTGTTAACCAATACTATATAACATTTATTGATGATTATTCTAGATATGCTTATGTATATCTAATGAAATCTAAAGGTGAAGCCTTTGATAAATTCAAAATTTACAAAGCAGAAGTCGAAACACAATTAGGAATTAAAATTAAAGTGTTACATTCAGATCGTGGTGATGAATATTTTTCAAATGATTTTACTTTGTTTTGCAAACAAAATGGTATTATTCACCAATGTACCGCCCCTTATACACCACAACAAAATGGTGTTGCTGAGAGAATAAATAGAAATTTAGTAGAAATGGTTAATGCCATGCTCATAAGTTCTAATTTTCCTTATAACCTATGGCGTGATGCTATATTATCTGCATGTTACATTTTAAATAGAGTACCACTTAAAAAGAATAATATTTCTCCTTATGAATTATGGTTTAATAGAAAACCTAATCTTGCTAGACTCAAAGTTTGGGGTTGCTTAGCTTATGTTAGAAAACCAGACCCTAAACGACCAAAGTTAGGTAATAGAGCTTTTATGTGTGTTTTTATTGGATATTCTCTTAATAGTATTACTTATAGATTTATGATTCTTGATACCTTAGAAGTCATAAAATATGTAGATATAGAATTTTTTGAAAATCAGACTGTTAAGAATCCATTAAGATCATCTAGTCTAGAACTAACTGAAACTAATGATACAAATGACGATGAATATGCTCCTACTCAAAATAGCAAGGAAGTGTCAGTACCAGAAGATAGTACCGAACACAGGAGAAGTAAAAGAGTGAGAATAGAAAAGGACTGTTGTCCTGGCTTTATAACATATCTCGTAGATGGCAATAAGGACGAAGTCCTTAGTATGACAAGATATGTAATGAACGTCGATGATGATCCCAAAACTTATTCTGAGGCTATGAGTTATAGAGATTCTGATTTTTGGAAAGAAGAGATCAATGGTGAAATGAATTCCATAATGTTAAACCAAACTTGGGTATTAAGTGATTTACCTCCTGGTGCCAAACCTATAGGATGTGTAACAACCCGTATGTTGAATAACTTGTTATAATATAAATCAGGGAAGAATTAAATTTTAAAATCTGAATCAGGGAAAACGGGCTATGCCATTGCGTTCGTCTCGGAAAAATACGCGAAATAGAGTCCGAGTTTTCGAAAAATCGAAGTCCGTATGACCCAGTTATGGCCATCCGAAGTTTCAAAAAATTCAAAACAGATTTAAAATATTCAATCTTCAGATTTCAGAAGAGGCGGGAAAATTCCCGCCAAACAGAGGGTGTCGACACTAGGGTCGACATGGGTGTCGACCCCCCCCTAAGGGGTCGATCCATGTGTCGACCCAGGGGTCGACCCCCCCCCCCCCCCCCCCCCCCGTCGGTCAGTGTGACCTGGGTGCACTGATTTGGGATTTGTGCTATGTTTTGGGGCTTGTGACGAGATCTGACGGCTCTAACCTAATCTAGGGTTAATCTAAGGGCCTAAACTACATCCTAATTCTATAAATACACCCTAAGACTACCCTAATTCATACTAAAAATAGATACAACGTCGTTATGCCGTCAAAATGCAAATTGAAGGAGCCTCCATCAAATTGTAGAAGAAGATAGCTTCTCAAATCAACTTCTAATCAACTCTAGCAACTTAATCTTCTTCATAGGAGTGCTAATCAACAATTTGTGAGTTTCTATGCCTTTAGCAAGTAATTGCTAAACTAATTATGATAGGATATAATGAGGTTATGGTTATGTAAGTGGATCAATGCAAGTTATGTTATCATATGCTATGTGTTCATGATGTTATGCAAGTTATGCAAGTCATATGCTATGAGTTCATGATGCTATTTATGCAAATCACTATGATAAACATTGATCCATTATGACACCATGTTATGCAAGTTTGGTGTTTGATTATATGCAAGTTCATATATGACATGTTATGCAAGTTTGGTGTTTGATTATATGCAAGTTCATATATGACATGTTATGCAAGTTTGGTGTTTGATTATATGCAAGTAACATGTGCAAGTTTACACCTTTGTATGAGATGCATACATATGCAAGTTAACCCCTTTGTATGTCATACATACATATGCAAGTTTACCCCTTTGTATGACATAAGTAACTTATGCATGTTACCCTCTTTATGACATATGTGATTCATGCAAGTTGGGTTGATTATTTATACTAGTTGGGTTTGATGCTATGGTCATATATGCAAGTTGACACCTTTAAAACCCATGTTGATGCTAATGTTATGCTAAGTTGAACCCATTGTATTTGTGATGAATCTTCCCTTTTAAGTATGTCATGTTAGCGTATTACGTGGGGAACGATGGGGTTAATATTCATGTTAATAAAATGGTGTGAAGTTGGTATGATTATGCATACCATAAAGGGGATGGACATAATTGAGTCAATTATGTACATCGTTAAATTTGTAATTAATTAGGGATAATTAATACAAATTATGGGGGTGATTAATTAGGTGTAATTAATCGACTAAGACACGAGGTTGGACCCTTTTGTAGCATAAGACTGCCCGGACCCGACCGGCAAATCCAGCGGCTACAAATGATTGGCCCAATATGAGAGGTCGTAGGCATAAACTAAATACGTGACAAGTGTAAAGACACGAGGTTAGACTCGGTTATGGCGTAAGGCTGCCCGGAACCGACCGGCAAATCCAACTGCCATAAAAGACAGTCTAATGTGAGAGGTCTTTATAAAGGTTACGTTCTTAATCAATTAAGAAACACTTAACCAGATAAGCATGTAGTGGGGCATGAGGGGTTAAGTGGGTGCCTTGGGTGGCATGTGGAAATCAAGTAAGTGCCTTGGGTGGCATGTGGAAATCTAGTGGGTTGCCTTGGGTGGCAATAGAAAATACGATTAGAATACTTAACCAAGTGGAAACATGTAATTAAACATGATTAAAGGGTTAAGTGGGATGCACTAGAAAAAGGGACAAGCTTAGGTGGGTAGCTTGTGTGGGCCCATTTCAACCAGTAACCCATATGTATCTTATTGGGCTCGACCCATGTCGAGGACGGGACACGCGTACTGGGCTTGACTATAAGAGGCCAAAACGGGTTAGCGGTGGCAACGCAAGTCCAACGGGTTTCATATGCGTGTGTGGACCCGGGCTGGTAGGTAAGACGTTGTTGCATCGTGTAGGTATAAGTCGTGCACCGTTGGTTGCATCGGGTTGCCACTTTGGGGAGTGATACACCCCACTGTGGGGCCAGCACGGGTATCTACGTTAGGGAGCCGATCGCTTGGGGAATAGTGGGTACACCTAGTGGTGATAGGGGCAGACGACACCTTTGTAGTCAGCTAGGGGTACACGAAACTACTAGTTAAACTTTCTAAGTCCTTGGGTGGGATCAACCTTTAAGTAGAAATGACTGGTGTGGTGCAGTGTAGTAATTACCCTTGGGTGGGTAGATGCGTCTTTACCGTTATCTTAGTTCATCCTATGTCTAGTTGGCTGCTTAGTGTAGTCATTTATCCCCAGTCATCACCATACCAAGTTTATATCATACCCTAATTACTTTAATGATTGTCTTGTTAAAGTTATAGGGCTCACTCAGACTTATGTCTGACCTCGTTGTTTTTATCTTTTTTCCCAACCCTCGGGTTCTCAGAGTGGGCCTAGCACTAGTGGGCTTTGATCAGATTTCTTTATCTATCTTTTGGAGCTTGGACCGTGATGTAAATCCCAGCTTATCTTTTCTATTATGGCTATTAGTTATGTAGTGGGATTATGTACTTATGCTTTATCAGGATGGATATTTAGTACTTGACTCTTGTTTTAGTTGGTTTTGATATGTAACCAAACATGTTTATCTTCTGCTGCAATGAAATGATGTTTTAGATTTCAAGTATTATTCATATCTTTCTTGTTGTAATTTTTCTGTTCTATATTCACTTAAAATACTCCACCGAAGTTAAGGCATTCCCTTAGTGAGTGACCTTAGCGGGTGTGGGGTGTTACACGTGGTATTAGAGCTGAAGGTTACCAGAACAGATAAAACTTTTAGAAAAAACTATTTTTCTAAAAACATTTTTGGAAGAAGTATTTTCAAAAACATGTCTTTTAAGAGAAAAGTTTTTGAAAGAAAAGCATAATCCCCAATAGCCATATCTTTATCGTTCAAATTCTCTGTTTTGAATCTTTCCTTTTTCGTTTCAGCATGGCTGAAGATCTTAACTTTCTGGAGGGCGTAGCGGTACCAGTATGGTATAGGAGGTTGATGGAGGCTAGGGCCGCCACTGCGGGTCCAGCAAATGTTCCTCCACCAACAATAGCACCCGATCTTCCTCCCCCTCCTCCTCCTCGAGCGGATACTTTTGCTAAGACTTGCAAGGAATTTAAGGCTATGGGAGGGAAACCTTTTCAAGGATCAGAAACTTTTGTGGAAGCTAGGGATTGGCTTAAGGAGGTGGAAGAGTTGATAGACATCTTTGAGATGGAAGAAGGAAAGAAAGTCAAGTTAGCTGCTTGGTTAATGAAGGGAGAGGCCTCGTTCTGGTGGGAGGTCACTAATGGAGAGCGCCTTGTTGATTCTTGGGCGGATTTCAGGCAAAGGTTTGTGGCAAAGTTTCTCTCAAGGGCGGAGGAAAACTTGTATATGGAAAGGTTCTTGACTCTAAAGCAAGGAAACCTATCAGTAAAGGAATATGTCAACAAGTTTAATCAGCTAGCAAGATTTGGCATAGACATGGTGAATACACCGGAGAAGAAGGCTTTGAGGTTCGTTAAGGGCTTGAATGAACCAATGCATGGATTGGCTATGACTCACATCCCTATGGGGGGCACCTTTGAGAAGCTAGTAGACATGGCACTTATGCATGAGGAAGAGAAGGGTCCCAATGCTAATAAGGCACCCGAGAAGAAAGGAGATCAAAAGAGACCTCAACAGCAACAGCAAAACAAGGGTGGGAAAGGCAACGGTGGCAAGGGAAAGAAGAAGTGCTTCAATTGCGGGACACCAGGCCACCTAAGCAATGATTGTCGGAAGAAGAAGAAGACTGGCTACTTCCACTGTGGCGAAGCAGGGCATCTAGTGAAGGACTGCCCTAAGAAGGGGCAAAGGACGGGATCTACCTCAGGGGGACAGGTGCAAGCTCTTATGGCACCAGGTCAGGCAAGGGGGCAAGTTCAGGCTCTCGCGGTTCCACCAATTCAGGAAAGAGGTAGAACTATTTCCGTTGAAAGTCTGGTTTTTCTGTTTGATCATCTTGTCCGTACTTTGTTTGACTCTGGCGCATCGCATTCGTTTATATCATCATCATTAGTTGAGTCACTGCACTTAGACACCAGTCTAGTAGATGATCCCTTGGTTGTTTCAAACCCAATTGGAGGCTCCACTTATTTGTCCATGATATGTTTGGGTTTGAAGATTTCCATACTTAGCGTTGAGTTTAGATGTGATGCTTTTGTTTTGGGCTTCACGGGCTATGGGTTGATTTTGGCCATGGACTGCTTATCCAGTAATGGTGCCGTTCTTGATTGCGAAAGGAGAGTTGTTAGGCTCATGACCCGCCTGGGGAACACTCTCGAGATCTCTTGTAATCCCATGGATTCTGTTATGTTAAGTTATCTTGAATCGCTTGACGCTTCGGTCGAGAGTTTGCGATCTGTTAGAGTGGTCCGGGAATACTCGGATGTGTTTGAAGAGGTGAAGGGCTTACCTCCGAAGCGGGAGATAGACTTCCGAATATATCTGGTGGACAATGCTAAACCAGTATCTTTACCAGTGCGCCACATGGCTCCTCGTGAGAGGAGGGAACTCCATAAGCAAGTAGGGGATTTGCTTGAGAAGGGGTTCATAAGACGAAGTATATCGGAGTGGGGTGCTCCAGTAGTTTTTGCCACGAAGGCGGATGGGTCCCTCAGACTTTGTGTAGACTATAGAGAACTCAACAAGCTCACAAAGAAGAATAGACACCCATTGCCGAGGATTGATGATCTCTTTGATCAGTTGGTTGGCGCCTCAGTGTTTTCGCAGTTGGACTTGGCCATGGGGTTTCATCAGTTGAGAGTGGCTGAGGATAGCATAGACAAGACTGCCATTAGGACTCCGGATGGTTTCTATGAGTGGCTTGTGATGCCATTTGGTTTGACAAACGCCCTTGCATACTTTGTTGATTTGATGAGTAGGGTGTTCAGGGAGTACCTTAATAAGTTCGTGGTGGTCTTTGTGGATGACATCTTAGTCTTTTCTAAGAGTGAAGAAGAGCATGCCCTACATCTTAGGGAAGTGTTAGAGACTCTTCGAGCGCATAGCCTTAAGGCTAAATTCTCTAAATGTCACTTTTGGAGGAGGGAAGTGCGGTTCTTGGGGCACGTGGTCTCCAAGGAAGGGATAGCTGTGGATCCCGCGAAGGTAGTGTCCATCTAAGATTGGAAGGTTCCGAAGAATGCAACCGAGATGAGGAGTTTCTTGGGGTTGGCTGGCTACTATAGGAAGTTTATCAAGGACTTCGCGAAGATATCAACCCCATTAACTCGCTTGACAAAGAAGAATCTAGTCTTCGCATGGGACGTAGATTGTGATGATGCGTTCCAAACGGTTAAAGAGAGCTTTAACCACAGCTCCAGTCTTAGTGTTGCCAGATGGGAGTAACCCATTTGTTGTTTATACCGATGCTTGTGGGACAGGACTAGGCGCAGTCTTAATGCAAGAGGGAAGGCTAATAGCCTATGGGGGAAGGCAGTTGAGAAAGCATGAGAAAAATTACCCTACCCATGATTTAGAGTTGATCGCTATTGTTTTTGCGCTTAAGACTTGGCGCCATTATCTTCTTGGCGAGAGATTCGAACTGTTCACTGACCACAAATCATTGAAGTACTTGTTTTCTCCGAAGGATTTGAACTTGAGACAACAAAGGTGGATGGAGTTCTTAGCATCCTATGATTTCGAGATAGCGTATACCCCTGGCAAGGGTAACGTGGTGGCAGACCCCTTAAGCAGAAAAAGGTTGTCCTTGAGTCCATTGTTCGTGGAACGACGAAGCTTGGAATTTATCTCGATGTTTGATTTCAGACCTTCCGTTGACTTTGCACCCGGTTTTCTAGCATCTTTAGAGGTCAGACCTACTCTTTTGGGACGGATTGGCGAGGCACAACGGGACGACCCACAGTTGGTTGAGTTGGTAGAGAGGCTCATAAGGGGGGAGTCGTCCAGCCATTTGAGTAGGTACACCCTAGACGATAGGGGGTGCTTGCGTAGAGACGGTAGACTTTGTGTACCGCAAGACGAGGGTTCGAGGAAGGCTATTCTTGATGATGCACATCGTTCAAAGATGACCATTCATCCCGGTGGGGACAAGATATACCAAGACATGAAGCGAGTTTTCTTTTCGGTCGGTATGAAGAAAGATGTGGCCGAGTATGTTGCTAGATGCTTGGTGTGCCAACAAGTGAAAGCGGAGCAAAAGAAACCCGGTGGGTTGCTTCACCCATTGGAGGTTCCGCAATGGAAGTGGGATAGCGTCTCGATGGACTTTATTGATGGGTTACCGAGATCGAGGAAGGGTAATACGGGAATTTGGGTTGTGGTAGACAGACTTACTAAGAGCGCCCATTTCATACCCGTGAAGAGCAAGAGAACTGCTCCATGGCTAGCTTCAGTTTACCTTCGAGAAATAGTTCGATTGCATGGGGTACCTTCTAGCATAGTGAGTGATTGAGATCCTATCTTCACTAGCGAGTTTTGGAAGAGTTTGCAAGAGGCAGTACGGACTCAGTTGTGTTTGAGCACCGCATATCATCCTCAGACGGACGGCCAGACCGAGAGGGTGAATCGTGTTCTAGAAGACCTTTTGAGGCTATGTATCTTAGATTTTAGAGGTACATGGAAAGAGCATCTTCCATTAGTGGAGTTCGCATATAATAACAGCTTTCAATCTAGTATTGGTATGGCTCCTTTCGAAGCTCTTTATGGAAGGTCTTGTCGATCACCTACATGTTGGTGGGAATTTACGGATAAGATCTTGCTTGGGCCTGATATGGTTAGAGAGACTTCGGAAAAGATTGATTTGATTCGAAGAAGGATGAAAGCAGCACAAGATAGGCAGAAATCTTACGCGGATAAGAGGAGGACAGATCTTGAGTTTAATGTTGGGGACATGGTCTTTGTTAAAGTATCTCCATTACGGAATGTTGTTCGCTTTGGGTCCGTTGGGAAGTTAGCACCAAGATTTGTAGGACCGTTTCCTATTAAGGAAAGGATTGGATGGATGGCATATAGAGTGGATTTACCCGAGAGACTTAGTGGGGTACATGACGTATTCCATGTGTCACATTTGAGGAAGTGCCTACATGAGACCGCAGAGGTGGTAGAGCCGAGCTTGCTTAGAGAAGTGGAGGTAGAGCGTGATGCGACTATTCGACGAGCTCCTACCCGCATCCTTGGGTCAGAGGTTAGGAAGTTGAGAAACAGAGAGGTTCGACTAGTCAAAGTGCAATGGGGAGAGGATGAGAGCAATGCTACTTGGGAGACAGAAGCGAAGATGCGTTCATTGTACCCATTCCTTTTTGAGGGTATGTCTTTTAACTTCTCCTTTATCGTTTGTCTAGTACTTATCTTATCTTTAGTATGTCCTCTCATTAGTACCTTTGACCTTTAGATAGGGTAAACCTATGGTTGAAACATGTGTTTGAGACATGTTATGATTGATGGATGCGTGTGGATGCAAGTGTTTGCTAGTGGTTGCTCGTGGATGCATACACACACACTTTAGACACTAGATCGGCTCAGTCACTTCATATTGCATATTGCATATAATTGTGTGTAGGTAGCTATATTAATGGATGTATAATGGTTGTGTTATCATATGGATGATGCATTTTGGTGTATGGTTGTGCACACATGTAGTAATAGTATGTGTCGATAGGATTCTTTCGCATACATATTGGATGCATGGCACTATCATGGTTTGCATTAAGGAGGTCAACTGAATCAGTAGACTGCCTGATTTTGCATTAGACAGGGAACATATACACACACTCTTTGCATATGTTCATACAGCATTAGAAACTCTAAGGACAACAGATGCCAGTGTTTGATGGTTTAGTAGATGGTTGTTTGGTTGGTAGGATACGTTCTTCTTGACTTAGAGATTTCGGGGACGAAATCCTTTAAGTAGGGGAGAATGTAACAACCCGTATGTTGAATAACTTGTTATAATATAAATCAGGGAAGAATTAAATTTTAAAATCTGAATCAGGGAATACGGGCTATGCCATTGCGTTCGTCTCGGAAAAATACGCGAAATAGAGTCCGAGTTTTCGAAAATCGGAGTCTGTATGACCTAGTTATGGCCATCCGAAGTTTCAGAAAATTCAAAACAGATTTAAAATATTCAAACTTCAGATTTCAGAAGAGGCGGGAAAATTCCTGCCAGACAGAGGGTGTCGACACTAGGGTCGACATGGGTGTCGACCCCCCCCCCCAGGGGTCGACCCATGTGTCGACCCCGGGGTCGACCCCCCCTCCCCGTCGGTCAGTGTGACCTGGGTGCACTGATTTGGGATTTGGGCTATGTTTTGGGGCTTGAGACGAGATCTGACGGCTCTATCCTAATCTAGGGTTAATCTAAGGGCCTAAACTACATCCTAATTCTATAAATACACCCTAAGACTACCCTAATTCATACTAAAAATAGATACAACGTCGTTATGCCGTCAAAATGCAACTTGAAGGAGCCTCCATCAAATTGTAGAAGAAGATGGCTTCTCAAATCAACTTCTAATCAACTCTAGCAACTTAATCTTTTTCATAGGAGTGCTAATCAACAAGTTGTGAGTTTCTATGCCTTTAGCAAGCAATTGCTAAACTAATTATGATAGGATATAATGAGGTTATGGTTATGTATGTGGATCAATGCAAGTTATGTTATCATATGCTATGTGTTCATGATGTTATGCAAGTTATGCAAGTCATATGCTATGAGTTCATGATGCTAGTTATGCAAATCACTATGATAAACATTGATCCATTATGACACCATGTTATGCAAGTTTGGTGTTTGATTATATGCAAGTTCATATATGACATGTTATGCAAGTTTGGTGTTTGATTATATGCAAGTTCATATATGACATGTTATGCAAGTTTGGTGTTTGATTATATGCAAGTAACATGTGCAAGTTTACACCTTTGTATGAGATGCATACATATGCAAGTTAACACCTTTGTATGTCATACATACATATGCAAGTTTACCCCTTTGTATGACATAAGTAACTTATGCATGTTACCCTCTTTATGACATATGTGATTCATGCGAGTTGGGTTGATTATTTATGCTAGTTAGGTTTGATGCTATGGTCATATATGCAAGTTGACACCTTTAAAACCCATGTTGATGCTAATGTTATGCTAAGTTGAACCCATTGTATTTGTGATGAATCTTCCCTTTTAAGTATGTCATGTTAGCGTATTACGTGGGGAACGATGGGGTTAATATTCATGTTAATAAAATGGTGTGAAGTTGGTATGATTATGCATACCATAAAGGGGATGGACATAATTGAGTCAATTATGTACATCGTTAAATTTGTAATTAATTAGGGATAATTAATACAAATTATGGGGGTGATTAATTAGGTGTAATTAATCGACTAAGACACGAGGTTGGACCCTTTTGTAGCATAAGACTGCCCGGACCCGACCGGCAAATCCAGCGGCTACAAATGATTGGCCCAATGTGAGAGGTCTTAGGCATAAACTAAATACGTGACAAGTGTAAAGACACGAGGTTAGACTCGGTTATGGCGTAAGGCTGCCCGGAACCGACTGGCAAATCCAGCTGCCATAAAAGACAGTCTAATGTGAGAGGTCTTTACAAAGGTTACGTTCTTAATCAATTAAGAAACACTTAACCAGATAAGCATGTAGTGGGGCATGAGGGGTTAAGTGGGTGCCTTGGGTGGCATGTGGAAACCAAGTAAGTGCCTTGGGTGGCATGTGAAAATCTAGTGGGTTGCCTTGGGTGGCTATAGAAAATACGATTAGAACACTTAACCAAGTGGAAACATGTAATTAAACATGATTAAAGGGTTAAGTGGGATGCACTAGAAAAAGGGACAAGCTTAGGTGGGTAGCTTGTGGGGGCCCATTTCAACTAGTAACCCATATGTATCTTATTGGGCTCGACCCATGTCGAGGACGGGACACGCGTACTGGGCTTGACTATAAGAGGCTAAAACGGGTTAGCGGTGGCAACGCAAGTCCAATGGGTTTCATATGCGTGTGTGGACCCAGGCTGGTAGGTAAGACGTTGTTGCATCGTGTAGGTATAAGCCGTGCACCGTTGGTTGTATCGGGTAGCCACTTTGGGGAGTGATACACCCCACTGTGGGGCCAGCACGGGTATCTACGTTAGGGAGCCGATCGCTTGGGGAATAGTGGGTACACCTAGAAGAGTTAGGGGCAGACGGCACCTATGTAGTCAGCTAGGGGTACACGAAACTACTAGTTAAACTTTCTAAGTCCTTGGGTGGGATCAACCTTTAAGTAGAAATGACTGGTGTGGTGCAGTGTAGTAATTTCCCTTGGGTGGGTAGATGCGTCTTTACCGTTATCTTAGTTCATCCTATGTCTAGTTGGCTGCTTAGTGTAGTCATTTATCCCCAGTCATCACCATACCAAGTTTATATCATACCCTAATTACTTTAATGATTGTATTGTTAAAGTTATATGGCTCACTCAGACTTATGTCTGACCCCGTTGTTTTTATCCTTTTTCCCAACCCTCAGGTTCTCAGAGTGGGCCTAGCACTAGTGGGCTTTGATCAGATTGCTTTATCTATCTTTTGGAGCTTGGACCGTGATGTATAGCCCAGCTTATCTTTTCTATTATGGCTATTAGTTATGTAGTGGGATTATGAACTTATGTTTTATCAGGATGGATATTTAGTACTTGATTCTTGTTTTAGTTGGTTTTGATATGTAACCAAACATATTTATCTTCTGCTGCAATGAAATGATGTTTTTGATTTCAAGTATTATTCATATCTGTCTTGTTGTAATTTTTCTGTTCTATATTCACTTAAAATACTCGACTGAAGTTAAGGCATTCCCTTAGTGAGTGACCTTAGCGGGTGTGGGGTGTTACAGGATGTAAATGGATATTCAAGAAAAAGTTGAATACAAATGGATCCATTGATAAGTTCAAAGCCAGATTAGTTGCTAAGGGATATAAACAAAGACAAGGGGTAGATTATTTTGATAAATATGCTCCGGTGGCTCGCATATCTTCGATACGCCGTTTAATAGCACTTGCATCAATTCATAACTTGGTCATACATCAAATGGATGTAAAGACAGCTTTTCTAAATGGAGATTTAGAAGAAGAGATATACATGGAACAACCTGAAGGTTTCATAACCTCAGGCCAAAAAAAGAAAGTTTGTAAATTAGTTAAATATCTTTATGGCCTAAAGCAAGCTCCTATGCAATGGCATGAGAAGTTTTATAAAGTTGCACTGTCATTTGGATTCATTGTTAATGATGTAGATAAATGTATCTATAGCAAATCGGATAACAACGGTTATGTTATAATATGTTTATACGTTGATGACATGCTGATATTTGGTTCCAATATATCCTGTGTGAACGAAACTAAGAAGTTTCTATCTTCTAAATTTGATATGAAAGATCTGGGCGAGGCTGATATAATTTTAGGAATTAAAATCATTAGGAAAGCGGGGGAGTTATTACTAACCCAATCTCATTACATTGAGAAATTCCTAAAGAAGTATAATATTATAATGACAAACCAACACCAACTCCTTTAGATCCAAGTATAAAATTAGAAAAGAACGCTGGACGTACCATTTCTCAATTGGAATATTTCAGTATTATTGGGAGTCTTATGTATGCTATGCATTACACTAGACCAGATATCGCACATGATATAAGTGTATTTTGTCGATTTACGAGTAATCCAGGTTTCGAACACTAGAAAGCCATTTCCAGAGTCTTAGCTTATTTGAAGTGAACCATAGACTATGGTTTATCTTATAAAGGATATCCTGCTATAATAGAAGGATATAGTGATGCAACCTGGAACAATGTAGAATCGAAATCCAAGTCTACGACTGGATGGATATTTACGTTAGGAGGCGCCGCTGTGTCTTGGGCTTCCAAGAAGCAGGCCTGTATATCTTATTCAACTATGTAGTAAAAATTGATTGTATTAGCAGACGCGTGTAAAGAAGCAGAATGACTTAGAAATTTGTTAGTAGAAATCCCATTATGGAAGAAGCCATCTCCAGCTGTCTTGATTGACTGTGATAATCAAGCAACGATATATAATGTTTCTAATAAAACATATAATAGAAAGTCTAGACATGTGAGTCTAAGACATCACATGGTGAGACGGTTACTCAAAAGTGCAGTTATAACTATTGACTACATAGAAATGAAGAAAAACTTGGCTGACCTACGTACTAAGTGTCTTCCAAAGGCAATGGTTTCTATAAAGTCTAAAGAAATGGGACTAAGGTCTGTGAATGAAGATTGATCATCCTTAACAGAAACCCAACTTGTGTTTTTAAAAGGATAGACAAAGTTCAATGGCTACCAACAAGTTAAGGAAATGATTATGGAACACTAAATTAATAATCCCATAATGTTTAGTGTTGGATTCTGCATGTACAAAGGATGGATAAATATCCTTAATAAGTCTAGAAACCCTAAAAGGTGACTCGTAGAAACACCTTAAGTGACTTACTTATATGAGTATGGAAATCAAGTCGTTTCCCAGGAAAGTAAGACTGCTTTCTAAGTGGACTCATGAACCAGGATTTAAGTACATGGCCATTAACGTGTTGAGCAATAAAGAACACTCTAACTGTAATAACCCGGAAATCTGAGCCAATTTAAAAAATTATTTTGGCAATTTTAGCGAATTTTGAATATTTAAAATGAATTAATTTAAATAATAACAATGGAAAATATATTTTCGATGAAGTTAAAATGAATAAATTTATTTTAATTATATAACGAGCCTGAAATGGCACGGCAGTTCGAAAATTCGAATTCAAATTTCAAATTTCAATGAATGTTTAGGATTCAAAATAAAATGGATTTTAGTGAAACCAAAAATAATAGAATCTATTTGAAAATATCTTTCCAACGAATCTGGAAAATTGAAATTTCATAGCGGGAATCAAAAGTTAGGTCCAGTTGAAAATTCAGAATAGTCGTTATGGAATTCCAAACCTTAGAAATGGAAATTTTGCAAACGACCTTCGTTTTCGACGAAACAACTTTTGTTCGATCCGGGATGTCAAGTTATTGCTAAGTTTTAAAATTCATAATTTTTGAAAGCAATATGTGAGCGTGGCGAAGGAAAACCTGTTTTGACAGTTTTTGTCAATTTCTATCAACCAGAAAATAGCCATTTTTCAAACGATCTCGGAATTTGACGAAATTAGTTTTGTTAGAACCGTATCATCAATACGAAGCTAGAAAATATTTTTCGGGAATTTTTAGAGACAATATGTGGCCCCGGTAAATTAAAATGTGTGTTTGAATTTAAATTATAGATTTATATTTTAAATTAGATGGAAACTGATTGTAATAGTCGAATTGAGTTACGCAACATATCCCATTGTGTTTGGAATAGGGGTAATTAGCTGTGGGCAACAGTCGGTGGGTTCAATTTTGAGTTCGAATTAAAATCTGACTTTTTGAAGAATAAATTAATATAATAATTAAATTATTATATATACTCAAAACTCCCTCTCCTCTCTCCTTACCGGTCAACGAAGAATAAATAAAAAATGGGGAAACTGCATCAGAGAAACCCGTCACTCCCTCAGGCGGACCGCCGCGCCGTCGTTCTAGGCGCCGCCTCCCCCTCCTCTGGTTGTCGAGCGCCACCGTCCCCCTTCCTCCTCCCCCACGTCACTCTTCCCTATTCAAACCCCTCCCCAAAACGAGACCGCTGCCAATGTCGGGGCCCGCCGCAGGTCACCACTACCCCGCCACCGCCTGGCGTCTGGTCCCCTGAGCCGCCCAGCCTCCTGTGCCGCCCCTCAGACCTCCAACCCCGACCCCGGGCCCTCCCTGTCCTCAAAGATCCAATTTTTAACATAAAACCGACCCTCTCAAACCATAGCAGACGATCTCCAGCACCCGACGCTCCCTTGCTCCACCTCGTTAGCTGCGCAATGTAAGTACGTTCAAACTGAATTTCGTTTTGATTTTTATAATATATAAAGCGGTATAAAAGAAAATGTGATTTTCACCCATATGAACATCGATTTAAAAATGGGATTTCTATCTATAAAGATCGGATTTTTATATGTATGTAAAGAGAATAAAGACCGAATTTTTATCTGTATGTGAACATGATAAAGGTTGGATTTTTAACATGATAAAAGAATAGATTTTTATAAAATGAAAAGGAATGGTTTCTAAAGAAAAGATTATATTTTTCATAACGTAAAGATATGATTTTTGATTAAGTAAGAATACGATTTGTTTATAGGAAGTTAAGATTTTTATCATAACAAAGAAGTGATTTTTATCATAACAAAGAAGTGATTTTTATCAAAACAAATAAGTGATTTTTACCATAACAAAGAAGTGATTTATATCATAGCAAAGAAACGATTTTTATGTACATGTAGCGATAAAGGTTGGATTATGAAGTGGCGATAAAAATATGACTTTTACATACGAAGCAACGATATAAAAATATAATCTTTATGTAGGAAGTAGCGTTAAAAATATAATTTTTAACACAAACGGTGTTGAACATATCTCGTTGGAAACAAGATGGAGTTTTCCAACATATGAAGATCCGCGAAATTTGGTTTAGTTTATTGGTGAGAATTCCTCACTTTTATTTTATTTTCTAGTTGAAATATATACTAGGATGCAGACGGTGCTTAGCAGCACCTGACACCCATCATCCATAGACCATGGATGGCTTGTTTATTTTATTGATGTGTTGTGAAAAGTGATTGTGCGATGCAGAATGAAAATAAATATTTTATAATTAAAAATATAATTTTTAACGTGTACATAAAGTAAATATTTATAAACAAATCGGACGATTTGTTTATGTACCCCCATTTCACTGATATTGATTGGGATGATAAATTTTACACATCGCCTAACTGCACAAATAAAAATCTGTGTTTGTTGATTTGAAACCCCACATGGGTATTGGGATGATATTTGACGTACAATAATCCCAATTGTTTAGTTGTATGTCAATCGATGGGTTGACAGACTGTGTAAGCGTTAATTATTTATATTTAATGCTTATGCAGTTGTGTGGTGCACTCTGGATGATGGTTGATGATTTATCGTTGCTATTATATACATGTGTTGTAAGGAATCCATATAATTAACATTATATGGTAATTGATTGGGCCTTATTCCAATTGGGAAAATAACGAATATTATAAAAGAAAATTCATGTGTTGAATAAAATAAATATTCAAGTGTTGAATAGAATAAATATTCATGTGTTGAATAAAATAAATATTCAAGTGTTGAATAGAATAAATATTCATGTGTTGAATAAAATAAATATTCATGATTTGAATAAAATAAATATTCATGTGTTGAATAGAATAAATATTCATGTGTTGAATAAAATAAATATTCATTTGTTGAATAGAATAACGAAGTTATTGAAATATATAAAGCTGTGTTGATTAGACACGCGCCATTTTGATGCGAACAATATTTATATCGATTATATTCGTTTTTAAAATGAATATAGAAAAGGAATTAATTTCAAAATATAACGTTTTGAAAATATTATCATTTGTATATCGATGATGTGGAATATTCAATTTTGATTAGAAATTGAATATGAAGTTGAAATCATTTCAAAAACGAATTTAAAACGATTTATAAAATGTGTTTTAAAAGGAAATCGACGAAATATATATAATATATATATTATATATAATGGCCTGAATAGAACGCGCCGCGCTGCGGTAGTTCGCGAATTTCGACCATTGACTTCGAATGGATATTACGGGAGATCCGACCGTCGGATTCTCCTAAAACAGGAACCGTTGGGTTCGTATCGAAAAGAGCTTGCTAACGAATACAAAAAATTAGGAATCTAACAGTTGGATTTGGAATTTTGTCCAAATCAAATTTGGAAAAGGTTCCTGTAAGTGCTGTTCGATGGCCGTTGGTGGAAATCGACTGTACGGACCTTGATAAAATTATTAAAAATAGCAATAATTTATGTAAAATCATAAGAAATGATTTGGAAAGAATTGGGACGAAAAACTCCATATTTGAAAAGATAAAAATAGTTTTTTATCAAAATGAACTAGTTTTGAACTAGAATTATAATCCAACTATTTTTAAAATAAATAAATTGGACTTGAAATGGTTTTATAAGTAACCAGAATTTCCAATAATTGAATTGGAATGGATTTGAATCGAAATTGTCTTTGGAATATTTCGATGTTGGATTTCGTGATTATACTGATATTGTTATGGAAATTTGAAAGTTATATTGATATCGTTATTTGCAATAAGATATTTGTTGGTCGTAGAATTTGATATTGAATATAAGCTGATATATTTTCTATTCAGAGCCTTGTATTTAATATCCAATGGGATTTGGGTTTGTCATGAATGGTGTCTTCATTAACACTGTTCTTAAACCCAGTTGAGAAAAAGATTAAATCTTTTTATTTAGATTTAATGATGTATACCAATTAAATGATATTTAATTGGAACTGAATTGGAATAGATTTTTGGGTTTATTGTGAACAGTGTTTTAAATAACACTTGTTCTTTAACCTGGTAATTAATGGAATGTGATTTTGGGTTTATCGTGAACCGTGTTTTAGATGACATTGGTTCTTTAACCCAGTTAAAGACAGGATATTGATTTTTGTGGAGATTAAAACTAAGTGGAGTTTTAATGAATCTTTAATTAGATTAAAATGATCGAGAATGGAGTATCACCAGTTTTGCTCCAGGCGATAGTTAAATCTTTAATTAGATTTGAACGTGAAATGGTAATTGAATTTACCGATAACACCGTGGTGTTAGATATGAAGTATTACTAGTTTTACTTCATGGGATGAATAGGTTGGGATTGGGAAATAAAATAAATGATTACTTTGGTGTGGTTCGCTAATCCCGACTACTTTAGAAAACCTTAATACGATTTGATTTGATATTCAAAGGGAGATTAAAGAATAAATTTAAAGAATTTATCTTTGATAAAATTAATGGGAACCTTTCCCAAATTATAAGAATATTTGAATAAAAGAATATTCTGAATTGGAATGAGGCGTATGTTGTGTTTGTGTAACAATTGTTTATTATATACGCGAGTTATTCAGAAAGATCGGGTTTATCCCATTCTGAATAACTGATTCGACAATGTGTCGAGGATGAAGACGGTGGTCGTAGACCGGAGGTCTTCACATCGTTTGGATAATTACTGATGATCTTGATTTTGCTGTACACCCAAGAGGAGGGAATCAGTTAATGATCGTCCAGACGTACTTGGAGATCGATGGGTAGGCGAGGTACAAGGTTCCTCCGGTTTCGTTTAGACCCAGAATGAACTTGTAAATGGACTGTGTGTCTAACATTGGATTTTATTCTGTCTGATTGATTTATATTAAATATATATCTGTTTGGCGGCGGAGAATTTATTCTCTTGCTTAACGCCCTTCTCTGAGACGTACGAGCATATCAATCGCATGGAGTGAATTGCCTGTGTGACATGCCTAAGTGGCAATTGACCAAGGCTTCTGTTGAAAAGCAAAGTCTTGTGATGGAGGATCAAAGCACCTCCTGTGTGGCATAGCTTTGTGTAACGTTGATTCGCGAGCCTCACATCCCGGTTGTGAACCAGAAACGGGAGAGGACATCAGGGAGGGCATGCGTTTCCTTCTAGCTAGGGTGGTGTCAGTGACCTACTAGCCCTGACTTTTATATTATTTTCACCTGTGTGGTTGTTGCTGTTGCGAGGCGCCTCGGATATATCGGTGACTATGTGGAGCCGATGGAGTCATTTGGCTCATTTACGCCCCAAAGGGTGGGGAAACGCATTATTCAGGCATTTTAATCCACATCAGTGGACCAAACCTGACGATCCAAGGGCTCACCTGTGTCTGTATCCAGAGGCTCGGGCTAGAGAGTCTCGAATCGGTGAGGACTATCTTTTGCCTCGGTTCACAGATGGAAACCCAACTTCCAATACGTGACATTTGCGGTTTTGATTGTAGAGCCTAGTATGACGACATGATATATGGTACCCATGCCGTCTATGATTGATATTTATAATTGAAATTGTTTTTACACTATACACTTATAATAGTATCAAATGATTTGTTTTTAACGTACCAAGCATGTTTGGCTATTATAAGGGAAAACCCTATCCTCCGACTTGTGTTGCATTGTGTGATGGGACCTGAGTCTTATAATAGCTTCATTTTTTCAAAAAGCATTGCGTTGTTTTGTTATATGCACTGGTATTCTTCGGAGTAAACCTGGTCCATGTTATACGGCGTGGTCCCTTGATATATCTGATTTAAAGTAAAGCTTTAAATAACTGTTTTAGTTCTCACAGCTGTCCTATGACTGACCTGGAGTTTATTGTTTTAACCTAAACTCTGGGTGCCCTTATTTTCGACACGGGCAGCTAATAGTTTTGGTTTTGAAGATTTATATTCATAGGAACCTGGTTTACAGCTGGAATGATATCCGGAACGCTCTGTATCCGTATATCTCTTTCTATTGTGTATTGTATTATTTTTCCGTTGCAGTAACGTATTTAAATCTCTGATATTTCTCTGATGTATTATGTTTATTCATACTCTGTAATATCCTCGTATTCTGATGGAATTGTTGTAATAGGCAATGAAATGTTCTTCTCTTTGTGTTCTGATTTGTCGCGTTCTAAAAACAATCAGGGGTTTCGAACGGTTTTGGTCGATTTAGCGATCGATTCGGATCGAGCGAAATTTCCAATTGTTACACTAACTAATGAATACAACATGTGTGATTGTTCCGGTTTTATCATTATGGGATACTTGGTTCAAGATTCTTTCACCATTGAATCTCGATTGAACTTTGAATGGTTTACACTACGTAAAAGTCCAAATCCAAAAGATACTTTTATTTATGTGTTGTTTCCACGATGATGCAAAATTTGATCTTAGAACTACATAGTCTTGATCCCACTTGGTTATGTAGGAAGTCACGCTGGTGACTCAGCCGTCCTCTTTAATTTATTTTGAAAATTGGGGGGGATTGTTGTAAATTTTCAAAACTAGTTTTGGGACATGGGTTTGTTTTTTAAAGAAGGAAGAAGGAATGGAAGAAGATAAGGTGTAGGGGTAACTCCCACATTGTAGAATATAAAGAAGTTTGTTTCTATATAGGTAAAAGCTTGACACGTGATATCAAAAGAAATAAGAGAAGGAGCTATAAGGCAATCGGCCTTAGACATGAGCTTGGCATAGATAATAATATTTAAAATGTCAAAAGATGGGCCTTGGGGCTCTTGGGGTCTCGTGATCCATTAGTCTGTAGATACAAATCAGTCGATAGGCTAAAACTCAACCAGTCGACCGTTTTGTTCTCTGGTTGAAAACGGTCGACCGGTGACATTTGGCCTGTCGACTGGTTTCAACCCGAAGGGGAGCGACGCTTCATCGTTGCAAAACTAAAGGGATGCATATGTTCAAATTCGAACAGAAATGACTGTTGTAATTAAATGGTTGCAATGCTTGCTTAATGGATGCCACCTCTCGTCACCTATATATAGAACTGCGCAAATTCATTTCGAATAATCTGATTAATTAATCTTCTTCCTCCGCTTGAATTCTGCAACACTGTCAAACCGTTGCAAAACTGTTCTGTCTGAAACACTTATATAGTGTTTCGGTTCAGAAATTTTTGCAGAGTTGTCATCCTCTAATTCTTCTTCTTTTCTTTATCATCAGAGATCAAATATTAGAGTGTTCTTGTTTGGATCAAAATCGTACAAATTTTGAATCCGATAACGCTGTTTCAAGGCTTCATTGAATCCTGAAATCAATAGTTCGATAACCCTTTTGTACCTGGTGGGTTGAACTATTGTCTCAAAGAATTTGCTCCACAAATCCTTGATGTCAGAAGTACGGTAAAATCTACTCCTCCAAAAGTGTCTCAAACCACATACTCCCCAACAAATTTTCATTTTCAACCATGGAAGGTTTGAGCGCGTTGCAAGTGATGAATCAACATTTGACGAAGTTAGAGCGATTTGATGGAGAGAATTTCACTCGTTGGCAAGAGACTATGAAATTCTTTCTGATCATGGTCAAATTATTTCATATTCTCGAAGATGGATTGGAGAAAATACCAGAGGAAACCGATAATGATAGTGCGGAACTAAAAGCTAAAAGGGCAAAGCGCAAAGAGGAAGATTTTCTATGTAGAGGCCACACTCTGAATGCACTATCTACTCCGATATACAATGCTCACAGGACCACGGACACCGCGAAGGCAACCTAGACTGTGCTAGAAAGCAAATATCACATCTCTGAGGCAAGTAATAAAAAATTTCTTATATGCAATTTTATGGATTTCAAAATGGTCACCAACAAGTCCATAATTGGACAAGTAAGTGAAATTCTACTTTTGGTAAATCAACTTAAGGATGCTGGTATTGATCTCCCTGAATCTTTTGTTGTTGGAGTTATTATTTCGAGGCTCCCGAATTCTTGGAATGATTATAAGAAAAAATTAAAACATGCGGAAATGGTTTATGATTTAGACGGTTTACAGTGTCATCTTCATATTGAAGAGGATTATCGTAAACGCGAACTAGATTATAATCCGCAAACTGAGTCTCAATCTAAGGCTAATAATGTTGAAATTAATGATAAATTGAAGCCTAAGAATGAGACGCAGTTTAAATAGAAAGGTAATAATTCCAAGAACAAGAAGAAGGGTGACTGTTTCTATTGTCACAAACACGGCCACTATGCCCGAGACCGTCGTCTTCGGAAGAAACAACAAAAAGTGAATGTGGTCAAAGAAAAGCTTGTGGCTATTGTACAAGAGGTAAACTCCATTAGTGGAATTGATAATTATTATTGGCTCGATACTGGAGCGACTATTCATATTTCCAAAGACTATAATCTGTTCAAGACTTACGATGAGAATAACGGAGAATCCAGCAAAGTTACTGGCGCAAACAAAGTTGCAAGCAAAGTTCTGGGAAAAGGCACTAATGAATTGACATTCACCTCTAGGAAAGTTCTTACTTTAGTCAATGTATTTTATGTACCTGATATGTGTAAGAATTTGATCTCTGGGTACCTTCTTAACAAAGGAGGATTCAAGATGGTGTATGAGTCTGATAAGTTAGCGTTGTCCAAGAACAGCAAATTTATTGGATAGGGATATTCTTGTAACGACAAGATTAAGTTGAATCTAATGAAGAAATCTTCTGCTTATATTGTTGACTCTGTTAATTTATGGCTTAGTAGATTAGGACATGTTAATTATAAGTCACTCAGAAATATGCATGAATTAAGATTAATTTCTGATTGTGATTTTGAATCTATTTCTAAATGTGAAATATGTGCTCAAGCAAAAATACATCGGAAATCCTTTAAATCTGTTGAAAGGAAAACTGGTTTGCTTGATTTGGTATATAGTGATGTGGGTGACTTGAAAAGTCATATCACCTATGGTGGTAACCAATACTATATAACATTTATTGATGATTATTCTAGATATGCTTATGTATATCTAATGAAATCTAAAGATGAAGCCTTTGATAAATTCAAAATTTACAAAGCAGAAGTCGAAACACAATTAGGAATTAAAATTAAAGTGTTATTTTAAGATCGTGGTGGAGCATATTTTTCAAATGAGTTTACTTTGTTTTGCAAACAAAATGGTATTATCCACCAATGTACCGCCCCTTATAGACCACAACAAAATGGTATTGCTGAGAGAATAAATAGAACTTTAGTAGAAATGGTTAATGCCATGCTCATATGTTCTAATTTGCCTTATAACCTAGGGGTTGATGTTATATTATCTGCATGTTACATTTTAAATAGAGTACCACTTAAAAAGAATAATATTTCTCCTTATGAGTTATGGTTTAATAGAAAACCTAATCTTACTATACTCAAAGTTTGGGGTAGCTTAGCTTATGTTAGAAAACCAGACCCTAAACAACCAAAGTTAGGTAATAGAGCTTTTAAGTGTGTTTTCATAGGATATTCTATTAATAGTATTACTTATAGATTTATGATTCTTTATACCTTAGAAATCATAGAATCTGTAGATGTAGAATTTTTTGAAAATCAGTCTATTGAGAATCCATTAAGATCATCTAGTCCAGAACCAACTGAGACTAATAACACAAATGACGATGAATATGCTCCTACTCAAAATAGCAAGGAAGTGCCGGTACCAGATGATAGTACTAAACACAGGAGAAGTAAAAGAGTGAGAATAGAAAAGGACTATGGTCCTGACTTCATTACATATCTCGTAGAAGGCAATAAGGACGAAGTCCTTAATATGACAAGATATGTAACGAATGTCGATGATGATCCCAAAACTTATTCTAAGTCTATGAGTTCTAGAGATTCTGATTTTTGGAAAGAAGCTACCAATGATGAAATGAAATCCATAATGTCAAACCAAACTTGGGTATTAAGCGATTTGCCTTCTGGTGCCAAACCTACAGGATGTAAATGGATATTCAAGAAAAAGTTGAATACAAACAGATTCGTTTATAAGTTCAAAGCCATATTAGTTGCTAAGTTATATAAACAAAGATAAGGAGTAGATTATTTTGATACATATGCTCTGGTGGCTCGCATATCTTCGATACGCTGTTTCATAGCACTTGCATAATTCATAACTTGGTCATACATCAAATGGATGTAAAGACAGCTTTACTAAATGGAGATTTAGAAGAAGAGATATAAATGGAACAACCTGAAGGTTTCATAACCTCAGGCCAAGAAAAGAAAGTTTGTAAATTAGTTAAATCTCTTTATAGCCTGAAGCAAGCTCCTATGCAATGGAATAAGAAGTTTCATAAAGTTACACTGTCATCTGGATTCATTGTTAATGATGCAGATAAATGTATCTATAGCAAATCGGATAATAATTGTTATGTTATAATATTTGTATACCTTGATGACATGCTGATATTTGGTTCCAATATATCCTGTGTAAACGAAACTAAGAAGTTTCTATCTTCTAAATTTAATATGGAAGATCTGGATGAGGCTGATGTAATTTTAGGAATTAAAATCATTAGGAAAGCGGGGGAGTTATTGTTAACCCAATCTCATTACATTGGGAAATTCCTAAAGAAGTATAATCATTATAATGACAAACCAACATCAACTCCTTTAGATCCAAGTATAAAATTAGAAAAGAACACTGGACGTACCATTTCTCAATTGGAATATTCCAGTATTATTGGGAGTCTTATGTATGCTATTCATTGTACTAGACCAGATATCACACATGCTATAAGTGTATTGTGTCGATTTACGAGTAATCTAGGTTTCGAACACTGGAAAGCCATTTCCAGTGCCTTAGCTTATTTGAAGGGAACCATAAACTATGGTTTATCTTATAAAGGATATCCTGCTGTAATAGAAGGATATAGTGATGGAACCTGGAACAATGTAGAATCGAAATCCAAGTCTACGACTGGATGGATATTTACATTAGGAGGCGCTGCGGTGTCTTGGGATTCCAAGAAGCAGACCTGTATATCTGATTCAACTATGTTTTCAGAATTGATTGCATTAGCAGACGCATGTAAAGAAGCGGAATGGCTTAGAAATTTGTTTGTAGAATTCCCATTATGGAAGAAGCCATCTTCAGCAGTCTTGATTAACAGTGATAATCAAGCAACGATATATAATGTTTCTAATAAAAAATATAATGGAAAGTTTAGACATGTGAGTCTAAGACATCACATTGTGAGACAGTTACTCAAAAGTGGAGTTATAATTGTCGACTACATAAAACAAAGAAAAACTTGGTTGACCCACTTACTAAAAGTCTTCTATAGGCAAAGGTTTCTATAAAGTCTAAAGAAATGGGACTAAGGTCTGTGAATGAAGATTGATCATCCTTAAAAGAAACCCAACTTCTGTCTTGAAAAGGATAGACAAAGTTCAATAGTTACCAACAAGTTAAGGAAATGATTATGGAACACTAAATCAATAATCCCATAATGTTTAGTGTTGAATTCTGCATGAATAAAGGATGGATAAATATCCTTAATAAGTCTAGAAACCCTAAAAGGTGACTCGCAGAAACACCTTAAGTGACTTACCTATATGAATATTGAAATCAGGCCGTTTCCTAGGAAAGTAAGACTGCTTTCTAAGTAGACTCATGAACTGGGATTTAAGCAAATGGCCATTAACATGCTGAGCAATAAAGAACACTCTAACTAGGGAATCCAACATGTGTGATTGTTCCGGTTTTATCATTGAGGGATACTTGGTTCAAGATTCGTACACCATTGAATCTCGATAGAACTTTGAATGGTTTACACTAAGTAAAAGTTCAAATCCAAAAGATACTTTTATTTATGTGTTGTTTCCACGATGATGCAAAACTTGGCCTTAGAACTACATAGGTTTGATCCCACTTGGGTATGTAGGAAGTCACACTAGTGACTCAGCTGTCCTCTTTAATTTATTTTGAAAATTGTGGGAGATTGTTGTAAATTTTCAAAACTAGTTTTGGGATATGGGTTTGTTTTTTGAAGAAGGAAGTAGGAATGGAAGAAGATAAGGTGTAGAGGTGAGTCCCACATTGTAGAATATAAAGAAGTTTGTCTCTATATAGGTAAAAGCTTGACATGTGATATCAAAAGAAAGAAGAGAAGGAGCTATAAGGAAATGGGCCTTAGACTTGAGCTTGGCATAGAAAATAATATTTTAAATGTCAAAAGACGGGCCTTGGGCCTTGGGGATCTTGGGGTCTCGTGATCCATTATTCCGCAGAAACAAATCAGTCGACAGGCCAAAACTCAACCAGTCGACCGTTTTGTTCTCTGGTTGAAAACGGTCGATCGGTGACATTTGGCTTGTCGACCGGTTTCACCTGAAGGTGAGCGATGCTTCAGAAGTGTTGCAAAACTGATGGGATGCATATGTTCAAATTCGAACAGAAATGACTGTTGCAATTAAATGGTTGCAACGCTTGCCTAATGGATGCCTCCTCTCGTCACCTATATATAGAACTGCGCAAATTCATTTCGAATAATCTTGTTAATTAATCTTCTTCTTTCGCTTGAATTCTGCAACGCTGTCAAACTGTTGCAAAACAGTTCTGCCTGAAACACTTATATAGTGTTTCGGTTCTGAAATTGTTGCAAAGTTGTTATCCTCTACTTCTTCTTCTTTTCTTTATTCTACATTGCATCATCAGTGATCAAATATTAGAGTGTTCTTGTTCGAATCAAAATCGTACAAATTTTGAATCCGATAACGTTGTTTCAAGGCTTCATTGAATCCTGAAGTCAATAGTTCGATAACCCTTTTGTACCTGGTGGGTTGAACTATTGTCTGAAAGAATTTTCTCCGCAAATCCTTGAAGTCAGAAGTACGGCAAAATCTGCTTCTCCAAAAGCGCCTCAAACCACAAACTCCCTAACAAATTTTTAGACAATATTTTCAACCATGGAAGGTTTGAGCGCGTTACAAGTGATGAATCAGCATTTGACGAAGTTAGAGCGATTTGATGGAGAGAATTTCACTCGTTGGCAAGAGATTATGAAATTCTTTCCGATCACGGTCAAATTATTTCATATTCTCGATGATGGATGGGAGATTATACCGGAGGAAACCGATAAGGACAGTGCGGAACTAAAAACTAAAAGGGCAAAGCGCAAAGAGGAAGATTTTCTATGTTGAGGCCACATTTTGAATGCACTGTCTACTCCGATATACAATGCTCACAGGACCTTGGACACCGCGAAGGGACTCTGGACTGCACCAGAAAGCAAATATCGCATCTCTGAGGCAAGTAATAAAAAATTTCTTATATGCAATTTTATGGATTTCAAAATGGTCACCAACAAGTCCATACTTGGACAAACAAGTGAAATTCTACTGTTGGTAAATCAACTTAAGGATGCCGGTAATGATCTCCCTGAATCTTTTGTTGTTGGAGTTATTATTTCAGGGCTCCCAAATTCTTGGAATGATTATAAAAAAAAATTAAAACAAACGGAAACGGTTTATGATTTAGACGGTTTACAACGCCATATTCGTATTGAAGAGGATTCTCGTAAACGCGAACTAGATGATAATCCGCAAATTGAGTCTCAATCTAAGGCTAAAAATGTTGAAACTAACGATAAGTTGAAGCCTAAGAATGAGACACAGTTTAAAAAGAAAGGTAATAATTCCAAGAACAAGAAAAAGGTGGCTGTTTCTATTGTCACAAACCCAACAACTATGCCCGAGACTGTCATCTTCGGAAGAAACAACAAAAAGCGAATGTGGTTGAAGAAAAGCTTGTGGCTGTCGTACAGAAGGCAAATTCCATTAATGGCGTTGATAATGATTGGTGGCTCGATACCAGAGCGACTATTCATATTTGCAAAGATCGTAATCCGTTCAAGACTTACGACGAGAATAACGGAGAAACCAGCAAAGTAATTGGTGCAAACAAAGTTGCAAGCAAAGTTCTAGGAAAAGGCATTATTGAATTGACATTCACGTCTGGGAAAGTTCTTACTTTGGTCAATGTATTTTATGTACCAGATATGTGTAAGAATTTGATCTATGGATACCTTCTTAACAAAGGAGGGTTCAAGATGGTGTATGAGTCTGATAAGTTAGTGTTGTCCAAGAACAACAAATTTATTAGATAGGGATATTCTTGTAACGGCATGATTAAGTTGAATCTAATGAAGAAATCTTTTGCTTATATTGTTGACTCTATTAATTTATGGCATAGTAGATTAGGACATGTTAATTATAAGTCACTTAGAAATATGCATAAATTAGGATTAATTTCTGATTGTGATTTCGAATCTATTTCTAAAAGTGAAATATGTGTTCAAGCAAAAATACATTGGAAATCCTTTAAATCTGTTGAAAGCAAAATTGGTTTGCTTGATTTGGTATATAGTGATGTGGGTGACTTGAAAAGTCATATCACCTATGGTGGTAACCAATACTATACAACATTTATTGATGATTATTCTAGATATGCTTATGTATATCTAATGAAATCTAAAGATGAAGCCTATGATAAATTCAAAATTTACAAAGCAGAAGTCGAAACACAATTAGGAATTAAAATTAAAGTGTTACATTCAGATCATGGTGGTGAATATTTTTCAAATGAGTTTACTTTGTTTTGCGAACACAATGGTATTATTCACTAATTTACCGCCCCTTATACACCACAACAAAATGGTGTTGCTGAGAGAATAAATAGAACTTTAGTAGAAATGGTTAATGTCATGCTCATAAGTTCTAATTTGCCTTATAACATATGGGGTGATGCTATATTACCTGCATGTTACATTTTAAATAGAGTACCACTTAAAAAAGAATAATATTTCTCCTTATGAATTATGTTTTAATAGAAAACCTAATCTTACTAGACTCAAAGTTTGGGGTTGCTTAGCTTATGTTAGAAAACCAGACCCTAAACGACCAAAGTTAGGTAATAAATCTTTTAAGTGTGTTTTTGTAGGATATTCTCTTAATAATATTACTTATAGATTTATGATTCTTGATACCTTAGAAGTCATAGAATCTGTAGATGTAGAATTTTTTGAAAATCAGACTATTGAGAATCCATTAAGATCAACTAGTCCGGAACCAACTGAGACTAATGTTACAAATGACGATGAAAATGCTCCTGCTCAAAACAGCAAGGAAGTGTCAGTACCAGATGATAGTACTAAACACAGTAGAAGTAAAAGAGTGAGAACAGAAAAGGACTATGGTCCTGACTTCATAACATATTTCGTAGAAGGCAATAAGGACGAAGTCCTTAATATGACAAGATACGTAATGAACGTCGACGATGATCCCAAAACTTATTCTGAGGCTATGAGTTCTAGAGATTCTGATTTTTGGAAAGAAGCTATTAATGATGAAATGAATTCCATAATGTTAAACCAAATTTGGGTATTAAGCGATTTACCTCCTGGTGCCAAACCTATAGGATGTAAATGGATATTCAAGAAAAAGTTGAATACAAATGGATCCATTGATAAGTTCAAAGCCAGATTAGTTGCTAAGGGATATAAACAAAGACAAGGAGTAGATTATTTTGATACATATGCTCCAGTGGCTCGCATATCTTCGATATGTTGTTTAATAGCACTTGCATCAATTCATAACTTGGTCATACATCAAATGGATGTAAAGAAATCTTTTCTAAATGGAGATTTAGAAGAAGAGATATACATGGAACAACCTGAAGGTTTCATAACCTCAGGCCAAGAAAAGAAAGTTTGTAAATTAGTTAAATCTCTTTATAGCCTGAAGCAAGCTCCTATGCAATGGCATGAGAAGTTTGATAAAGTTGTACTGTCATTTGGATTCATAGTTAATGATGAAGATAAATTTATCTATAGCAAATCGGATAACAACGGTTATGTTATAATATGTTTATACGTTGATGACATGCTGATATTTGGTTCCAATATATCCTGTGTGAACGAAACTAAGAAGTTTCTATCTTCTAAATTTGATATGAAAGACCTGGGTGAGGCTGATGTAATTTTACGAATTAAAATCATTAGGAAAGCGGGGGAGTTATTACTAACCAAATCTCATTAAATTGAGAAATTCCTAAAGAAGTATAATCATTATAATGAAAAACCAACACCAACTCCTTTAGATCCAAGTATAAAATTAGAAAAGAACAGTGGACATACCGTTTCTCAATTGGAATATTCCAGTATTATTGGGAGTCTTATGTATGCTATGGATTGTACTAGACCAGATATCGCACATGCTATAAGTGTATTGTGTCGATTTACGAGTAATCCATGTTTCGAACACAAGAAAGCCATTTCCAGAGTCTTAGATTGTTTGAAGGGAACCATAAACTATGGTTTATCTTATAAAGGTTATCCTGCTGTAATAGAAGGATATAGTGATGCAACCTGGAACAATGTAGAATCGAAATCCAAGTCTATGACTGGATGGATATTTACATTAGGAGGCGCTGCTGTGTCTTGGGCTTCCAAGAAGCAGACCTGTATATCTGATTCAACTATGTTGTCAGAATTGATTGCATTAGCAGACGCATGTAAAGAAGCGGAATGGCTTAGAAATTTGTTAGTAGAAATCCCATTATGGAAGAAGCCATCTCTAGCTGTCTTGATTAACCGTGATAATCAAGAAACGATATAAATGTTTCTAATAAAACATATAATGGAAAATCTAGACATGTGAGTCTAAGACATCACATGGTGAGACAGTTACTCAAAAGTGGAGTTATTATTGTTTACTACATAGAAACGAAGAAAAACTTGGCTGACCCACTTACTAAGAGTCTTCCAAAGGCAATGGTTTCTATAAGTCTATAGAATTGGGACTAAGGTCTGTGAATGAAGATTGATCATCCTTAACAGAAACCCAACTTATGTCTTGAAAAGTATAGACAAAGTTCAATGCGAACCAACAAGTTAAGGAAATGATTATGAAACACTAAATCAATAATCCCATAATGTTTAGTGTTGGATTCTGCATGAACAAAGGATGGATAAATATCCTTAATAATTCTAGAAACCCTAAAAGGTGACTCGCAGAAACACCTTAGGTGGCTTACCTATATGAGTATGGAAATCAGGTCGTTTCCTAGGAATGTCAGACCGCTTTCTAAGTAGACTCATGAACTAGGATTTAAGCACATGGACATTAACGCGCTGAGCAATAAAGAACACTCTAACTAAGGAATACAACATGTGTCATTGTTCCGGTTTTATCATTAAGGGATACTTGGTTCAAGATTCGTTCACCATTGAATCTCGATTGAACTATGAATGGTTTACACTAAGTAAAAGTTCAAATCCAAAAGATACGTTTATTTGTGTGTTGTTTCCACGATGATGCAAAAATTGATCTTAGAATTACATAGGCTTGATCCCACTTGGGTATGTAGTAAGTCACACTAGTGACTAAGCCGTCCTCTTTAATTTATTTTGAAAATTGGGAGAGATTGTTGAAAATTTTCAAAACTAGTTTTGGGCTATGGGTTTGTTTTTTGAAGAAGGCTGTAGGAATGGAAGTAGAGGTAAGTCCCAATTGTAGAATATAAAGAAGTTAGTCTCTATATAGGTGAAAGCTTGACATGTGATATCAAAAGAAAGAAGAGAAGGAGCTAGAAGGCAATGGGCCTTAGACATGAGCTTGGCATAGATAATAATATTTAAAATGTCAAAAGATGGGCCTTGGGGCTCTTGGGGTCTCGTGAACCATTAGTCCGTAGAAGCAAATCAGTCGACATGCCAAAACTCAACCAGTCGACCGTATTGTTCTCTGGTTGAAAACGGTCGACCGGTGGCATTTGGCCTGTTGACCGGTTTCAACCCAATGGGGAGCGACACACATCAAAAGCGTTGCAAAACTGAAGGGATGCATATGTTCAAATTTGAATAGAAATGACTATTGCAATTAAATGTTTGCAACGCTTGCCTAATGGATGCCTCCACTCGTCACCTATACATAGAACTGCGCAAATTCATTTCGAATAATCTGATTAAATAATTTTCTTCTTCCGCTTGAATTCTGCAAGGCTGTCAAACTGTTGCAGAACAGTTCTGTCTGAAACACTTATATAGTGTTTTGGTTCTGAAATTGTGGCAAAGTTGTCATCCTCTACTTCTTCTTCTTTTCTTTATTCTACATTGCATCATTAGAGATCAAATATTAGAGTGTTCTTGTTCGGATCGAAATCGTACAAATTTTGAATCCGATAACGTTGTTTCAAGGCTTCATTGAATCCTGAAGTCAATAGTTCGATAACCCTTTTGTACCCGGTGGATTGAACTATTGTCTGAAAGAATTTGCTCCGCAAATCCTTGAAGTCAGAAGTATGGCAAAATCTACTCCTCCAAAAGCGTCTCAAACCACAAACTCCCCAACAAATTTTCAGACAATATTTTCAACCATGGAAGGTTTGAGCACATTGCAAGTGGTGATTCAGCATATGACGAAGTTAGAGCGATTTGATGGAGAGAATTTCACTCATTGGCAAGAGACTATGAAATTTTTTCTGATCACGATCAAATTATTTCATATTCTCGAAGATGGATTGGAGAAAATATCGGAGGAAACCGATAAGAATTGTGCGGAACTATAAGCAAAAAGGGCAAAGCGCAAAGAGGAAGATTTTCTATGTAGAGGCCACATTCTGAATGCACTGTCTACTCTGATATACAATGCTCACAGGACCTTGGACACCGCGAAGGCACTCTGGACTGCGCTAGAAAAAAAATATCGCATCTCTGAGGCAAGTAATAAAAAATTTCTTATATGCAATTTTATGGATTTCAAAATGGCCACCAACAAGTACATAATTGGACAAGTAAATGGAATTCTACTATTGGTAAATCAACTTAAGGATGCCGGTATTGATCTCCCTGAATCTTTTGTTGTTTGGAGTTATTATTCCGAGGCTCCCAAATTCTTGGAATGATTATCAGAAAAATTAAAACATGCGGAAACGGATTATAATTTTGACGGTTTACAACATCTTCTTCATATTGAAGAGGATTCTCATAAACGCGAACTAGATGATAATCCGCAAACTGAGTCTCAATCTAAGGCTAATAATGTTGAAATTAACGATAAGTTGAAGCATAAGAATGAGACACAGTTTAAAAAGAAAGGTAATAATTCCAAGAACAAGAATAAGGGTGACTGTTTATATTATCACACACCTGGCCACTATGCCCGAGACTGTCGTCTTCGAAAGAAACAATAAAAAGTGGTCGAAGAAAAGCTCGTGGCTATCGAACAAGAGGCAAACTCCGTTAGTGGCATTGATAATGATTAGTGGCTCGATATTAGAGTGAATATTCATATTTGCAAAGACTGTAATCTATTTAAGACTTACGATGAGAATAACGGAGAATCCAGCAAAGTAACTGGCGCAAACAAAGTTGCAAGCAAAGTTCTGGGAAAAGGCACTATTGAATTGACATTCACCTCTGGGAAAGTTCTTACTTTAGTCAATGTATTTTATGTACCTGATATGTGTAAGAATTTGATCTCTAAATTCCTTCTTAACAAAGGAGGATTCAAGACGGTGTATGAGACTGATAAGTTAGTGTTGCCCAAAAACAACAAATTTATTGGACAAGGATATTGTTATAACGACGTGATTAAGTTGAATATAATGAAGAAATCTTTTGCTTATATTGTTGACTCTGTTAATTTATGGCATAATAGATTAGGACATGTTAATTATAAGTCACTTAGAAATATGCATAAATTAGGATTAATTTATGATTGTGATTTCGAATCTATTTCTAAATGTGAAATATGTGTTCAAGCAAAAATACATTGGTAATCCTTCAAATCTGTTGAAAGGAAAACTGGTTTGCTTGATTTGGTATATAGTTATGTGGGTGACTTGAAAAGTCATATCACCTATGGTGGTAACCAATACTATATAACATTTATTGATGATTATTCTAGATATGCTTATGTACATCTAATGAAATCTAAGATGAAGCCTTTGATAAATTCATAATTTACAAAGTAGAAGTCGAAACACAATTAGGAATTAAAATTAAAGTGTTACATTCAGATCGTGGTGGTGAATATTTTTCAAATGAGTTTACTTTGTTTTGCAAACAAAATGGTATTATTCACCAATGTACCGCCCCTTGTACACCACAACAATATGGGGTTTCTGAGAGAATAAATAGAACTTTAGTAGAAATGGTTAATGCCATGCTCATAAGTTCTAATTTTCCTTATAACATATGGGGTGATGCTATATTACCTGCATGTTACATTTTAAATAGAGTACCACTTAAAAAAGAATAATATTTCTCCTTATGAATTATGTTTTAATAGAAAACCTAATCTTACTAGACTCAAAGTTTGGGGTTGCTTAGCTTATGTTAGAAAACCAGACCCTAAACGACCAAAGTTAGTTAATAGAGCTTTTAAGTGTGTTTTTGTATATGCTCTTAATAATATTACTTATAGATTTATGATTCTTGATACCTTAGAAGTCATAGAATCTGTAGATGTAGAATTTTTTGAAAATCATACTATTGAGAATCCATTAAGACCAACTAGTCCGGAACCAACTGAGACTAATGATACAAATGAAGATGAATATGCTCCTGCTCAAAACAGCAAGGAAGTGTCAGTACCAGATGATAGTACTAAACACAGTAGAAGTAAAAGAGTGAGAACAGAAAAGGACTATGGTCCTGACTTCATAACATATTTCGTAGAAGGCAATAAGGACGAAGTCCTTAATATGACAAGATACGTAATGAACGTCGACGATTATCCCAAAATTTATTCTGAGGCTATGAGTTCAAGAGATTCTGATTTTTGGAAAGAAGCTATCAATGATGAAATGAATTCCATAATATTAAAGCAAACTTGGGTATTAAGCGATTTACCTCCTGGTGCCAAACCTATAGGATGTAAATGGATATTCAAGAAGAAGTTGAGTACAAATGGATCCACTGATAAGTTCAAAGCCAGATTAGTTGCTAAAGGATCTAAACAAAGACAAGGAGTAGATTATTTTGATACATATGCTCCAGTGGCTCGCATATCTTCGATACGCTGTTTAATAGCACTTGCATCAATTCATAACTTGGTCATACATCAAATGGATGTAAAGACAGCTTTTCTAAATGGAGATTTAGAAGAAGAGATATACATGGAACATCCTAAAGGTTTCATAACCTCAAGCCAAGAAAAGAAAGTATGTAAATTAGTTAAATCTCTTTATGGCCTGAAGCCAGCTCCTATGCAATGGCATGAGAAGTTTGATAAAGTTGCACTGTCATTTGGATTCATTGTTAATGATGCAGATAAATGTATCTATTACAAATCGGATAACAACAATTATGTTATAATATGTTTATACGTTAATGACATGCTGATATTTGGTTCCAATATATCCTGTGTGAACGAAACTAAGAAGTTTCTGTCTTCTAAATTTGATATGAAAGATTTGGGTGAGGCTGATGTAATTTTAGGAATTAAAATCATTAGGAAAGCGGGGGAGTTATTGCTAACCCAATCTCATTACATTGGGAAATTCCTAAAGAAGAATAATCATTATAATGACAAACCAACACCAACTCCTTTAGATCCAAGTATAAAATTAGAAAAGAACACTGGACATACCATTTCTCAATTGGAATATTCCATTATTATTGGGAGTCTTATGTATATTATGCATTATACTTGACCACATATCGCACATGCTATAAGTGTATTGTGTTAATTTACGAGTAATCCAGGTTTCGAACACTGGAAAGCCATTTACCGAGTCTTAGGTTATTTGAAGGGAACCATAAACTATGGTTTATCTTATAAAGGATATCCTGCTGTAATAGAAGGATATAGTGATGCAACCTGGAACAATGTAGAATCGAAATCCAGGTCTATGACTGGATTGATATTTACGTTTGGAGGCGCTGTTGTGTCTTGGGCTTCCAAGAAGCAGACCAGTATATCTGATTCAACTATGTTGTCAGAATTGATTGCATTAGCAGACGCATGTAAAGAATCAGAATGGCTCAGAAATTCGTCAGTAGAAATCCCATTATGGAAGAAGCCATCTCCAGCTGTCTTGATTAACTGTGATAATAAAGCCATGATATATAATGTTTATAATAAAACATATAATGGAATGTCTAGACATGTGAGTCTAAGACATCACATGGTGAGACAGTTACTCAAAAGTGGAGTTATAACTGTTGACAACATAGAAACGAAGAAAAACTTGGCTGACCCACTTACTTAGAGTCTTCCAAAGGCAATGGTTTCTATAAAGTCTAAAGAAACGGGAATAAGGTCTTTGAATGAAGATTGATCATCCTTAACAGAAACACAACTTGTGTCTTGAAAAGGATAGACAAAGTTCAATGGGTACCAACAAGTTAAGGAAATGATTATGGAACACTAAATCAATAATCCCATAATGTTTAATGTTGGATTCTGCATGAATAAAGGATGGATAAATATACTTAAAATCTAGAAACCCTAAAAGGTGACTCGCAGAAACACCTTAAGCGACTTACCTATATGAGTATGGAAATCAGGCCGTTTCCTAGGAAACTAAGACTGCTTTCTAAGTAGACTCATGAAGCCGGATTTAAGCACACAGCCATTAATGTGCTGAGCAATTAAAAACACTCTAACTAAGGAATACAACATGTGTCATTGTTCCAGTTTTATCATTAAGGGATACTTCATTCAAGATTCGTTCACCATTGAATCTCGATAGAACTTTAGATGGTTTACACTAAGTAAAAGTTCAAATCCAAAAGATACTTTTATTTATGTGTTGTTTCCACGATGATACAAAACTTGATCTTAGAACTACATAGGCTTGATCCCACTTAGGTATGTTGGAAGTCACACTTGTGACTCAGCCGTCTTCTTTAATTTATTTTGAAAATTGGGGGAGATTGTCGTAAATTTGCAAAACTAGTTTTGGATATGGGTTTGTTTTTTGAAGAAGGAAGTAGGAATGGAAGAAGATAAGGTTTAGGGGTAAGTCCCTCATTGTAGAATATAAAGAAGTTTGTCTCTATATAGGTAAAAGCTTGACATGTGACATCAAAAGAAAGAAGAGAAGGAGCTATATGGCAATGGGCCTTAGACATGAGCTTGGCATAGACAATAATATTTAAAATGTCAAAAGATGGGCCTTGAGCCTTGGGGCTCTTGGGGTCTCGTGATCCATTAGTCCACAGAAAAAAATCAGTCGACAGGCCAAAACTCAACCAGTTGACCGTTTTGTTCTCTGGTTAAAAACAGTCGACCGGTGACATTTGGCCTATCGACCGGTTTCAACCCGAAGGGGAGCGATGCTTCAGAAGCATTGCAAAACTGAAGGGATGCATATGTTCAAATTCGAACAGAAATGACTGTTGCAATTAAATGGTTGCAACGCTTGCCTAATGGATGCCTCCTCTCGTCACCTATATATAGAACTGCGCAAATTCATTTTGAATAATCTGATTAATTAATCTTCTTCTTCCGCTTGAATTCTGCAACATTGTCAAACTGTTTCAAACAGTTCTGTTTGAAACACTTATATAGTGTTTCGGTTCTGAAATTGTTGCAGAATTGTCATCCTCTACTTCTTCTTCTTTTCTTTATTCTACATTGCATCATCAGAGGTCAAATATTAGAGTGTTCTTGGTCAGATCAAAATCGTACAAATTTTGAATCCGATAATGTTGTTTCAAGGCTTCATTGAATCCTGAAGTTAATAGTTCGACAACCCTTTTGTAACTGGTGGGTTGAACTATTGTCTGAAAGAATTTGCTCCGCAAATCCTTGAAGTTAGAAGTATGGCAAAATCTACTCCTCCAAAAGCGTCTCAAACCACAAACTCCCCAACAAATTTTCATTTTCAACCATGGAAGGTTTGAGCGCATTGCAAGTGATGAAACAACATTTGACGAAGTTAGAGCGATTTGATGGAGAGAATTTCACTCGTTGGCAAGAGACTATGAAATTCTTTCTGATCACAGACAAATTATTTCATATTCTCAAAGATAGATTGGAGAAAATACCGGAGGAAACCAAAAAGGATAGTGCGAAACTAAAAGCTAAAAGGGAAAAGCGCAAAAAGGAAGATTTTCTATGCAGAGGCCACATTCTGAATGCACTATCTATTCCGACATACAATGCTCACAGGACCATGGACACCGCGAAGGCAATCTGGACTGCGCTAGAAAGCAAATATCGCATCTCTGAGGCAAGTAATAAAAAATTTCTTATATGCAATTTTATGGATTTCAAAATGGTCACCAACAAGTCCATAATTGGACAAGTAAGTGAAATTCTGCTGTTGGTAAATCAACTTAAGGATGCCGGTATTGATCTCCCTGAATCTTTTGTTGTTGGAGTTATTATTTCGAGGCTCCCAAATTCTTGGAATAATTATATGAAAAAAATTAAAACATGCTGAAACGAAATATGATTTAGACAGTTTACAGCGTCATCTTCGTATTGAAGAGGATTCTCACAAACGCGAACTAGATGATAATCCGCAAACTGAGTCTCAATTTAAGGCTAATAATGTTGAAATTAACGATAAGTTGAAGCCTAAGAATGAGATATGGTTTAAAAATAAAGTTAATAATTCCAAGAACAAGAAGAAGGGTGACTATTTCTATCGTCACAAACCCGGCCACTATGCCCAAGACTGTCGTCTTCGGAAGAAACAACAAAAAGCGAATGTGGTTGAAGAAAAGCTTGTGGCTATCGTACAAGAGGCAAACTCCGTTAGTGGCCTTGATAATGATTGGTGGCTCGATACCAGAGCGACTATTCATATTTGCAAAGACTGTAATCTGTTCAAGACTTACGATGAGAATAATAGAGAATCCAGCGAAGTAACTGGCGCAAACAAAGTTGCAAGCAAAGTTCTGGGAAAAGGTACTATTGAATTAACATTCACCTCTGGGAAAGTTCTTACTTTAGTCATTGTATTTTATGTACCTGATATGTGTAAGAATTTGATCTCTGGATACCTTCTTAATGAAGGAGGTTTCAATATGGTGTATGAGTCTAATAAGTTAGTGTTGTCCAAGAACAGCAAATTTATTGGACAGGGATATTCTTGTAATGGCATGATTAAGTTGAAACTAATGAAGAAATCTTCTTCTTATATTGTTGACTCTGTTAATTTATGGCATAGTAGATTAGGACATGTTAATTATAGGTCACTTAGAAATATGCATAAATTAGGATTAATTTCTGATTGTGATTTCGAATCTATTTCTAAATGTGAGATATGTGTTCAAGCAAAAATACATCAGAAATCCTTTAAATCTGTTGAAAGGAAAACTGGTTTGCTTGATTTGGTATATAGTGATGTGGGTGACTTGAAAAGTCATATCACCTATGGTGGTAACCAATACTATATAACATTTATTGATGATTATTCTAGATATGCTTATGTATATCTAATGAAATCTAAAGATGAAGCCTTTGATAAATTCAAAATTTACAAAGCAGAAGTCGAAACACAATTAGGAATTAAAATTAAAGGGTTACATTCAGATTGTGGTGGTGAATATTTTTCAAATGAGTTTACTTTGTTTTGCAAACAAAATGGTATTATTAACCAATGTACCGCCCCTTATACACCACAACAAAATGGTGTTGCTGAGAGAATAAATAGAACTTTAGTAGAAATGGTTAATGCCATGCTCATAAATTCTAATTTGCCCTATAACCTATGGGGTGATGCTATATTATCTGCATGTTACATTTTAAATAGAGTACCACTTAAAAAGAATAATATTTCTCCTTATGAATTATGGTTTAATAGAAAACCTAATCTTACTAGACTCAAAGTTTAGGGTTGCTTAGCTTAAGTTAGAAAACCAGACCCTAAACGACCAAAGTTTGGTAATAGAGCTTTTAAGTGTGTTTTCATAGGATATTCTCTTAATAGTATTACTTATAAATTTATGATTCTTGATACCTTAGAAGTCATAGAATCTGTAGATGTAGAACTTTTTGAAAATCAGACTATTGAGAATCCATTAAGATCATCTAGTCTAGAACCAACTGAGACTAATGATACAAATGACGACGAATATGCACCTGCTCAAAACAACAAGAAAGTGTCAGTACCAGATGATAGTACTGAACGCAGGAGAAGTAAAAGAGTGAGAATAGAAAAGGACTATGGTCCTGACTTCATAACATGTCTCGTAGAAGGCAATAAGGACGAAGTCCTTAATATGACAAGATATGTAATGAACGTCAATGATGATCCCAAAACTTATTCTGAGGCTATGAGTTCTAGAGATTCTGATTTTTGGAAAGAAGCTATCAATGATGAAATGAATTCCATAATGCTAAACCAAACTTGGGTATTAAACGATTTACCTCCTGGTGCCAAACCTATAGGACGTAAATGGATATTCAAGAAAAAGTAGAAAACAAATGGATCCATTAATAAGTTCAAAGCCAGATTAGTTGCTAAGGGATATAAACAAAGATAAGGAGTAGATTATTTTGATACATATGTTCCGGTGGCCTGCATATCTTCGATATGCTGTTTAATAACACTTGCATAAATTCATAACTTGGTCATACATCAAATGGATGTAAAGACAGCTTTTCTAAATGGAGATTTAGAAGAAGAGATATACATGGAACAACTTGAAGGTTTCAAACCTCAGGCCAGGAAATGAAAGTTTGTAAATTAGTTAAAATCTCTTTATGGCCTGAAGCAAGCTCCTATGCAATGGCATGAGAAATTTTATAAAGTTGCACTGTCGTTTGGATTCATCGTTAATGATGCAGATAAATGTATCTGTAGCAAATCGGACAACAACGGTTATGTTATAATATGTTTATACATTGATGACATGCTGATATTTGGTTCCAATATATCCTGTGTGAATGAAACTAAGAAGTTTCTATCTTCTACATTTGATATGAAAGATCTGGGTGAGGCAGATGTAATTTTAGGAATTATAATCATTTGGAAAGCGGGGGAGTTATTGCTAACCCAATCTCATTTTATTGAGAAATTCCTAAAGAAGTATAATGATTATAATGACAAACCAACACCAACTCCTTTAGATCCAAGTATAAAATTAGAAAAGAACACTGGATGTACCATTTCTCAATTGGAATATTCCAGTATTATTGGGAGTCTTATGTATGCTATGCATTGTACTAGACCAGCACATGCTATAAGTGTATTGTGTCGATTTACGAGTAATCCAGGTTTCGAACACTAGAAAGCCATTTCCAGAGTCTTAGCTTATTTGAAGGGAACCATAAACTATGGTTTATCTTATAAAGGATATCCTGCTGTAATAGAAGGATATAGTGATGCAACCTGGAACAATGTAGAATCGAAATCCAAGTCTACGACTGGATGGATATTTATATTAGGAGGCGCTGCTGTGTCTTGGGCTTCCAAGAAGCAGACCTGTATATCTGATTCAACTATGTTGTCAAAATTGATTGCATTAGCAGACACATGTAAAGAAGCGGATTGGCTTAGATATTTGTTAGTAGAAATCCCATTATGGAAGAAGCCATCTCCAGCACTCTTGATTAACTGCGATAATCAAGCAATGATATATAATGTTTCTAATAAAACATATAATGGAAAGTCTAGACATGTGAGTCTAAGACATCACATGGTGAGACAGTTACTCAAAAGTAGAGTTATAATTGTTGACTACATAGAAACGAAGAAAAACTTGGTTGACCCACTTACTACGAGTCTTCCAAAGGCAATGGTTTCTATAATGTCTAAAGAAATGGGACTAAGGTCTGTGAATGAAGATTGATCATCCTTAACAGAAACCCAACTTGTGTCTTGAAAAGGATAGACAAAGTTCAATGGGTACCAACAAGTTAAGGAAATGATTATGGAACATTAAATCAATAATCCCATAATGTTTAGTGTTGGATTCTGCATGAACAAAGGATGGATAAACATCCTTAATAAGTCTAGAAACCCTAAAAGGTGACTCGCAGAAACACCTTATGTGACTTACCTATATGAGTATGGAAATCAGGCAGTTTCCTAGGAAAGTAAGACCGCTTTCTAAGTAGACTCATGAACCAGGATTTAAGCACATGGCCATTAGCGTGCTGAGCAATAAAGAACACTCTAACAAAGGAATACAACATGTGTGATTGTTCTGGTTTTATCATTAAGGGATACTTGGTTCAAGATTCGTTCACCATTGAATCTCGATAGAACTTTGAATGGTTTACACTAAGTAAAAGTTCAAATCCAAAAGATACTTTTATTTATTTGTTGTTTCCTCGATGATGCAAAACTTGACCTTAGAACTACATAGGCTTGATCCAACTTGGGTATGTAGGAAGTCACACTAGTGACTCAGCCATCCTCTTTAATTTATTTTGAAAATTAGGGGAGATTGTTGTAAATTTTCAAAACTAGTTTTGGGATATGGGTTTGTTTATTGAAGAAGGAAGTAGGAATGGAAGAAGATAAGGTGTAGGGCTAAGTCCCACATTGTAGAATATAAAGAAGTTTGTCTCTATATATGTAAAAGCTTGACATGTGATATCAAAAGAATGAAGAGAAGGAGCTATAAGGCAATGGGCCTTAGACATGAGCTTGGCATAGATAATAATATTTAAAATGTCAAAAGATAGGCCCTGGACCTTGGGGTTCTTGGGGTCTCATGATCCATTAGTCCGCAGAAACGAATCAGTCGACAGGCCAAAACTCAACCAGTCGACCGTTTTGTTCTCTGGTTGAAAACGGTCGACCGGTGACATTTAGCCTGTCGACCGGTTTCAACCTGAAGGGGAGCGACGCTTCAGAAGCATTGCAAAACTGAAGGGATGCATATGTTCAAATTCGAACAGAAATGACTGTTGCAATTAAATGGTTGCAACGCTTGCCTAATGGATGCCTCCTCTCATCACCTATATATAGAACTGTGCAAATTCATTTCGAATAATCTGATTAATTAATCTTCTTCTTCCGCTTGAATTCTGCAACGCTGTCAAACTGTTGCAAAACAGTTCTGTCTGAAACACTTATATAGTGTTTCGGTTCTGAAATTGTTGCAGAGTTGTCATCTCTACTTCTTCTTCTTTTCTTTATTCTACATTGCATCATCAGAGATCAAATATTAGAGTGTTCTTGGTCAGATCAAAATCGTACAAATTTTGAATTCGATAACGCTGTTTCAAGGCTTCATTGAATCCTGAAGTCAATAGTTCGATAACCCTTTTGTACCTGGTGGGTTGAACTATTGTCTGAAAGAATTTGCTCCGCAAATCCTTGAAGTCAGAAGTACGGCAAAATCCACTCCTCCAAAAGCGTCTCAAACCACAAAATACCCAACAAAAACCAATTTTTTTTTATTTAAGGTGTGAACTTAAAAAACTCAAATTAGCAAGCAATCTGGATAGTTAGGGGTAATTTAACATAGATAATGATAGAAAAAGCAATATGTTAAAAGAAAATACCTAAAATTCCATAGAACGAGGCTATGGTTAGGCTACTGCGATCTAGACAGCTGCGATTAAAGGTCGAAGATGAGTAAGCAAAGGTGATCTACAATGAGTTGACAGTTGCGAAATTAGTTGCGAGGATTGAGATTTAGCGCAATATTTGTGTTGGGTTGACTGAAATCAAGGGCGATTTGGTGCAAAATGGATTGGATAATTGAAAACTAGGGCGTGAAATTCTTTATCAAGGCACGATATTCCTGAATTTGGAAAAGGAAGAGAGTAGTGGAGGGGGAAGCGAAATTTTAGGAGGTAAAATAAAAACAAAATGAAAAGAACCAGCGTTGCGTACTGTGTTGGTGGAAATTATCGTGTACAAGTCAATTAAATAACCAAGACAGTATGCATATAGCTTTCATTGTTTATTGATTTTTTTAATTCCATTCCACCGGACGAGGAAACGCTATGAACATATGCTATGAGAACCCTGATTTGTTGTAGTGAGATTTCAGGAACGAAATCCTTTGAGTAGGCGAGACCTAACACCCCGTACAATTAAAAAACACTATAATGATAAACTAAGGAATATTTAATTAAATATTTGGAATTAAGTAAAATGTGCTACGCCATTACATTCGTCTCGGAATTCTACTTAAGATTGACTCCGAGTTTGCGTAAAACGGATATTGTATGAAGAATTTATTAAGGTTAGAAATTTGTATACACATAAGCCACTTATATATTAATAAAATAAACCTAGGGTTCTAATCAGTTCAAACCATTTTGAAAACCAGAGGCAGGAACCAACGCGGGAATCAGACCCGTTGGGGGTCGACACCAGCATTGGGGTGTCGACCCATAGGTCGACATCCACACAGATAAGCCATTATTTGTATATCTAATTCACTATTTAGATCTCATCATGTCTGTTTATGATATCCCTGTTATAATAAGTTGCCTAATCATGTCACTATGCCTATTCTGTTAGTATGACCAATTCCATCATGTTATGCCAATTTTATTTACTATGCTTATTCTTGTTCTCTTCTCTCCCTCTTTCCCTTTTTTTTATAGCCAGGCTGCCTTCGAGCCTAGGACTATCGCTGAAATATGCGAATGCACGAAATTGGGAACAATAGGAAATGATTAATTTGGGGTATAATTCATATTGTAAATATGATTGGGAAATTTGGGCATAATTTGTAGCTTGAGCCAAAACTTGGGATTTGGGGGCATAATCTACATCTTAATCTGGGGCATAACTTGTCTCGTAGATCGGACGGGGATTTAGGGCACAATGAACATGAAAATTGGTTAGTAAAGAAAATTCCTAGATTTACAGTAATTAGAAACTGTAACCGCGCTTAGACATGAGGTTAGATTACAATTATTGAATAAGTCTTCCCGGAACCGCCCGACATCTCCAGCGACCATAAGTGGTGAATCTAATGTGAGGGGTTTAAGTGCATAAACATACACGTGACGGTGCTAATACACGAGGTTAAGTCCGACTTGTGGAAGAAGTCTGCCCGGACCCAATCGACATATCAGCATCCACAAGTAGTAGACTTAAAGCGGGAGTTCTAGCGCATTATAACCATTAATGAATGAATGAATGGTGATGAACTTGTAATACTTAACCGGTTTGAATCCATAAGGTTTACGTGAACCTGTTAACTTGAGTCGGGTTAAGTAAACTTGCTTGAACCGGTGGGAGGGTTAAGTTAATCTTGTTAAATATGTGGGGATGGGTTTTACATATAAACCCGACAAACGTAACCTGTTGGGGTTATGCGATCTTGTTAAACTAGTAGGCAGAACCTGTTGAAATAGTAGTAATGGGGATGCAAGCCTAGGGGGAAGCTTGTATCATCTGGTGTGTAGGACCCGTATTAGTCAGTAACCTATATCGGTATCAAACGGGGAACCCCGAACTAGGTCGGGGTCAGGGCACGCTTACTGAGCTGATTATAAGAGGTCACTTGGGTAAAGGTATCTGACGGCGCGTTCCATCGGGCTCATGTGCATGCATGGTCCACCTGCTCGGGAAAATAAGACGTTGTGGCATCAGTAGGCATAGCCATGCATCTTGGGAATAACGGGATTGACACTTTAGGAAGTGATACTTCCTACTATGAGGCCAGCACGGGTATCTACGGAGTTAGGGAGCCGGTCAATTGGGGTAGTAATTAGGGTACATCTAGTTTCGTTTGTTTAGGAGCCTGTTATTATCGTTGGGGTTAACACCCGTCGGTTCTATTAGGCTACCTGTTATTGTATGGGGTAAAACCTCTCAGTAAAAGTACACCTAAGTCTACCATCTTCTACATGTTGGGATCATCTTGTTTCGGTTATACTAGCAGCAATGTAGAGAAAAGTATTAGAGAAGCGCATTGCATGTTCTATTTCGTTTACCTTTTTACCTTATCATACCTGCCTTATATATTATACCTCTCTTATCCAGTCTATATTCCTTTCATGATGCTTTTACTTATTTATATGCTAAAAATACTAGACTCGCTAGACTTTATGTCTAATCTATTTTTCTTCTTCTTTCTCTTCCGTTCTCCTCCCCCCCTCCCCTCAAGGTTCTCGGGGTGGGAATACTCAGGCTTGATCAGGGTTCTTCTTATATTCTGCTTGGAGCTTTTAGTATCTTCTCTGTTGTGGCTATATATTGGGGATTATGCTTCTTTCATTATTGTAATCTGATGATTTTAGTACAAGACAAAAGTTTCAAGTTGATGTACTGGGTTTTATGTATTTCAGACTTATGATGTAACTATGTGTTAAATCACGATGTTTTCTACTTAATAAAGTTTGAAATTCCGCTATTATTTTATATCTGTTTTGTATTATTTTTGTTTTTGTTTACCTATAGCACTTCATGAAACATAATGCATTCTCTTGAAGAGTGACATTAACGGACGTAGGGTGTCACAGGTTGCAAGAGTTGTTGGGTGTGGCAGTATCTATTCTTTCCTTTAAATTGGTGTAGATGTTTAGTGAAATTAGGGGTAATTTTCATTGACACCACCAAACTGTTAAATCTTAGAGAGCAGTCTCATTTCGTCTCGAGGATTTTAAAGACTTGATCTTGTATTGGGGGGCGATCTTCGATGAGAAATGTCTAACTCGGAGGTTTTTCTTGGATTTTCATCTTGGGTTTGAAAGCTCATATCTGTAACAACCCATATTTTACTTATCGGAGGATCGTAAAATATTCTTATTTAATTCCCTGAGGGTTGGATCAATCTCATATATTGATATGTTGGTTGGATGTGAGACATGTCCATAATTTTTATTAATTTTATTTGTGAACATTTTGTCCTTATCAGTCTTGTACAGGGGATAACTTTTCACTGGGGCCGAGTCATGTGCTGAGGTCAGTCTCATTGGAAAGGAAATGGTGTTGCGATTTCGTATAGTGGTTACATTAAAGATTAGGCTCAACAGTTTGGGAGGAATAGTTGTTTTTGTGTTTCACAATTTCTGTTCACCTTTTAGAGCCATTGATGGGATGATTTGAGGAGGCTCATTAGTGAGCTAGTGGGAGGCTATAAATAGGGGGTTAGAGGCATGGAGAAAGGGTCACTTTTCTTCATTCTCTCATTTGGTTGAGCACATGATCCTCCTTGCTCAATCAAATACACCTTTCCACCATTAAAAATCTAGATCTACTTAAGAGAATCGAAGATCTACATCGTTTGAAGCTAGGTCTACGTCAAATGAAGAGAGATGGCATTAAATCAAGATGTTTGAAGCATATTCTTCACTGTTCGGATTGAGAATTTTGTGATTTCAAGTTAATTCAAAGAATTGGCGAGTGATAAGCATCTCTCACGTGGATTCAGTCAAGTATATGGGTTGTTTGATCTTGTGTTCATCATTTCTAGTTGTTTTCCTATTGATCTAATCGATCTAAGTATGATTTTAATTTCAAATCACCATAGGATCTAATCTAGCAACTTATAAATGGTAATTTCACATGTTAATTCTATGTTTAGATCCATTTATTGATTTGATCACTTGTTGAATCGTTGTTTTAATGTTTCTTGATTATTGCTTGAATCAATGGTTGATTTATTGATTGGTGGTATTTGATATTGATCGATGGTGTTTGAGATTGATTGGTGGTGTTTGTGATTTATCGGTGGTGTTTGAGATTGATCTATGGTGTTTAAGATTGATCGGTGGTGTTTAAGATAGATCTGGGTGTTTTCATAGCATGGATCAGGCGAAATGCTATGGATCGGGAAATTTTTCATGGATTTGGAAGTTTTCATAGCATGGATCGAGCAAAATGTTATGGATCTTGCAATTTTTCATGGATCTAAAAGGTTTCATAGCATGGATCGAGTGAAATGCAATGGATCATGAGAAATGCCATGGATCGTGCAATTTCCCAAGATTTGGCTTTTTTCATATCATGGATCGTGCGAAATGTTATGGATCGTGCTACATGCCAAAGTACCAAGTGCCAGAGTACCAAATACCAGACGTGCTGCACATGGTAAAGTTAGTGATTTTCCAAGGTGCGCACTGGGGATTTACTCTGTTTCCACAATACCAAGTGCCAGAGTACCAAATGAGAGTGCCAAGTGCCTGGGAGTGCTTGAATTGAACCAGGACATATAATAACATTCCAGAAATACTGTGAAAGCCAGGTTTGATTTTTTCTTAGTTTTCACATCGGATTGATGCAGAATTGAACCAGGAGATTTAATAGCATTTCAAAAACGCTACAAAAGGCTGTTTTGACATTGTGGCCAGTTTTTCATAACGAAAAAGTTGGAAATGCTATGAAATGCAGCATCGACCGGACGACGCTTGTTTTTGAGTTGACGATGGTTACAGCTTCGACGTGAATTCAGACAGGAATGTTCGAAGTGTTGTAATGCGTTTGTTGATCGATGAAATGCAACGAATGTGAAGATGACTCAAAGTGATGAGTTGACGGATAATGTTGCTTGAGGGGTTTACTTAACCTATGAATGGTCATTAGGTTGGATGACTAGAGATATTGAAGGCTGAGAGATTATCATTGTTGTAGGTTCTAGTGGCTCAAAGCAAGAGTATAATATAGATGTCTAAATGGCTGGTTGTATGGTCAAGTACCTGGGTATCATTGAAAGGCCTAAATACGTATTGCTGAAAGACGTATGGAGTTTTTCCTAGAACCGGGGTTTACCATTAGCACTTGACATTTGATGGCAAGGTGTTTAGCCGGTCATACGATTAACGATGGTTTCAAAGCAGGATTGCGGTGATAGCCAGTGTCAGTCATGAATGTTAATTATTTTGCTTGTACAGTCTCACATAGATTGTGTGACGTCTAAGGAGATATTTCTTGGGTATTTTTCTGATGTTGTTTTAGGCCTTCGGGGATAGTGCTTGAAGGATGTTGAACTCAATTAGGATGGTTTTTGTGAGATATATAATTGGTTGCCATGATCATTGTTGCTTGGTTACTTCTAACTTCCATGGATGTATTGTTGTTTCCAAATGCTTATTTGTAAAGGCTCTCATTGTTTGATGTGGGGAAGTTGGGATTGAGTTCTTCTCTGGTGTTTTGATAGATTGATTGGTTAATCTACCTATTCTCATATACTTTATTGATGATGTTAGATAGCTGTTTTATTGCTCAATAAGACTGTTGTCTAACTTAAGGGTTTATGTTTCCCTCTTACTACCTTGGGTTGTTCATCCGGTTTTGGATGGGTAGACTGAGTAACATGTTAATAGTAGCATAACTTCGTCATGCGAGGATGTTGTGCGGTGGCCAGCTGGAGGTCGGCGTATTACTTTTTACTATATAGTATTTGTTGTTTTCCGATGTGTGATAATTTACTATTAGTGTTGTAGTGAGGCGAATTTGTACAAACACTTATACTGTAATCCAAAGATGTATGGGTATTCTTTCTAGAGGTTATGAAAGTTCAAGTTTCTTCTCAATTATGCTTCACTATTATTGCCTGTTGTATATGTTCTATTATATTTTATCCTTGAGTTGTGAGCTATACGACAGGTACCGCATGTGTTATCTTGCATTGATGATCGTCTATAGCTTCCTAGCATGTCTTTAGCGCGTTATTTCCCTTATTAAGTGCGGGAGTTATGGGCGGTCGTCACATTTGGTATTAGAGTTCTGGTTATTGATTTTAACCTGACGTAATAAAGTATGAGAGACTTACTTGTAGATTTCTAATGAATGTGTAATATATATACTAGTGTATAGTATAATAGCATTTGAGCTCCATTGCAGTTTTCTCGTATGTTGACTAATCATTTTATTTTTCAAATTTAGAATGAGTTATCGATCGTCTAGACACACTTCTAGGGAGGAGTATGTTCCTGGAGGGTGTGATGGTGGTATACCTGATTACCCAGCTATGTTCCAAGCTATGATGGCAGTTAACATAAGGGGGTACCTACTCCAAGATCAGCCGCTGTAGATGTTGGTGTTCAGATGCAAGTACTAAGGGTAGTTGACTACACAAATCTATCTAAGGACTTCACCGCTCTTGGTGGGAAAGCTATTCAAAGGTACAAACCCGACAGTTGTGGCTAGATATTTGTAGTCGGATCTTTGGAAACTTTGGAATTGATGATGCGAATAAGAGGAAGTTTGCATTAAGATATATAGAATCCAAAGCTATGGATTGGTGAAACTCTGTCACTCTAAAGACTCCAAAAAATTAGATTTCATAGGAGTTATTTCAAGTCAAATTTGAGACAAAGTTTATTTCTACCGTTCAGAAGTCTATTCTATTTAAGAGGATTGTGGAGCTTAAGCAAAATGGTCGACCAGTGTTGGATTATGTTTTTGATTTTGAAGCTTTGTCCAAGTATGCTCGTTCATATATTGAAATTCCTTACCAGAGGAACGAGAAGTTCGTCATGAGCTTGTTTCTCGCTTGGGTTTGAAACCCGTGATTTGTTATAGACCTTTTATTGTAACTAATCCAATGTGGGTTCATCTGCTCTTTGTATGCTTTGTTGTGGTCTTGTGTTATCGAGTCATGGTTGCTGTTTTGTGTGGGATTTCTTTGTTTTGAACTTCGCTAGGTTTGGGATCATCTTAGGCATGGATTGGCTCAAGAGGTATGAGGCAAGAGTGAATTGCGAGAAGCTTATGCTCAGAGTCTTGGATGTGGAGGGAGAAGCATATTGATTCGATGTAAGCCTGAAGATGGTGTCTTTGTGATCTTTTTATATTCGCTTGTGATTCCATAGGAAGACTTATCATCTGTGACGATCGCTAATGAGTTTGAGGATGTCTTTGAAGAAGTCAAAAGTTTGTCACCGCATCGCGAGAATAAGTTCAAAGTCGATTTGGTCGAGGGTGATAGACCTATCGTTATGCCTCTTAGGCGGATGACGCTTAAGGAACAATGAGAGTTAGAGGTGCAAGTTCGTGACTTTTAGGGAAAAGGATTCATTTGGTGAAGTGTACCCGAATGGGGAGCAACAGTTGTGTTTGCAACCGAGGTTGATGGATCCTTGAGATTATGTGTGGACTATCATGAGATGAACGAGGTGACCAAGAAGAACAAGTATCCATTACCGAGGATCGAAGACTTGTTCGATCAGCTTCACAAAGACAAAGTGTTTTCCTTGATGGATTTGGCAACGGGATTCTGTAACACCCCGTGTATTCTATAACTGTGAAATTAACAAATTAAAGTATAATTAATTTGAAATCAAAGAACTAAGGGAAACGGGATACGCCATTGCGTTCGTCTCGGAAAGATACGCGAAATAGAGTCCGAGTTTTCGAAAAACGGAGTCCGTATGAAGAAGATATAGCCTCCGGAAGTTTCTGAATTAAGTTTAAAATTCGAACAGCTCAGAAAAACAAGTTTAAAATTAAAAATTGGGCCCAATTGGCCAGGGCGGGAAAATTCCCGCCTAAGGCACCCAGGTCGACAGGGCTGTCGACAGGGCTGTCGACCTGGTCCAGACCCAGGTCGAACCCAGTCCACCCTGGCTGGCCTAGTCTATGTTGGTCGATTTTCAGAAGCATGCTTTGTCATTAGGGCTAGGTGGCAGGCTCTAATTGGTCTCTCTTTCGAATGAATGGCTACGATCAATCCAAGCAACATCGATGGTCCTAATCAGTTCATAAACTCTATAAAAATGACACTAGACTCAACCTAACCTATTCATTCAAAAATAAGAACAAAGCCATCATGCTGCTGAGGAACGACTAGGAGTAGCCACCAATTTGGGAGAAGACTAGGAGGAAAATTCTAAAGCATAAAGCAACTTAAACAAATCAAATCAACAAGGAATCGCATCTCCAAATCCCTAAATTGGAGAATTCGCCACACAATTGTAAGTAGAGTATTATTTTGGTATGAACAAATAATTGTGTTGGTTTGTATACTTGATTTGTGGTGATAAAGTAATTCATATTTGTGCGTTACTATGATTCTTATCGATTTTGAATATTGTATACGTTTGGATATTCTCAAATTATGTTATTCATTATAAAAACTACATGTTTGCGGTAGTTTTATGCAAGTATACGTTTGGATATTCGCAAAGTATGTTATTCATTATAAAAACTACATGTTTGCGGTAGTTTTATGCAAGTATACGTTTGGAATATTCGCAAATTATGTAATTCATGTTGAAGCTACATGTATGTAGTTGTTTAATTGAAATTCATGCAAGTTTGGGGTTTTGCTACTATGTCATCATAATGTGTATTTTTGTACAAAAATCATTTTTGTGAGTAATTGGAACAAATTTGGGTTATTATAATTCATATGAAATTATGTTGAAAATTTGGCATCATGGTCTATGTATTAAGCCATACTTTTGTACTAGAAAACCTCTTTGCGAACTTATGAATATGACTAGGCTATGATTGATATTTTGCATAATTGAAAACCATGTTAGGTCTATATTATATGATGACATATGTGGTACATAGCTAGGTTAGACTCAAAATCCCATTTGCAAGTTTGCATGACTAAAGTAAAAATCATGATTTCATGTTTAGAAATATTTATGCCATAAGTATATGTGCGCCATGGTTAGGTGAATAGATTTAAAATCATAATTAAGTTGGAATAATTCAAGTTGAACTATGCTTTTGTATTAGTAACAAAAGTAAACCCCTTTGTAAACATGTAGGAATCTTATGAACATGATTTGCTTATGTTTGACATTATGCCTAAATAAAAACATAGGTTTATGTTGTAGTTAAGACTATGTGTCAATAATGATATCCAATTTAGATTCTTATCTCAACTACAAGTTTACATGCTTTGATTCATGTCACTTATGCTTTATGACCAAAGTATACATTACTACTATGCAAGTACACCAGTTTCTATTTTTTTAGTTCCAACGTTATGTTGCAAGTTCATGCGTTCACATTCCCCTTCTTGTGTATGTAATCATGCTTTAAGCCTCCCCTTTTTCACGTGGCTAAGTTGGGCTTAAAAAGGCTAAGCCCAACATATATATAATAAACGAGCGAATTAAACGGGGGTAAATACCGTTGGGCCAAATTAGTTAATAAATGAAAATATAAAGTAAAGGGGCCCAAATTCAAGTATGGGTTGGGCCCATGATTGGTGTAACCTTCACACCATTGATTTTTAATAATGGGCCGCAAATATTTACATATAAGAAAATAAAGAAGAAAGACAAAATATGTAAATGTAGAACATACGATGTGTTTAACCCGAGGTTGGATTGAGTTGTGATGTAAACCTGCCCGGAACCGCCCGGCTATCCAGTAGTCACAACAATACCTATCCAATGTGGGTGGTTAAACATGGAGCCCAATAAGGACCCGAGGTTAGACTGAGTTGTGGCGTAAGACTGCCCGAAACCAACCGGCAACAGGCAGCCACAACAATACCTGTCTAATGTGAGAGGTTAAGGCTTTAATAAGACAATTAAGGCTGAGTCAGGATTGTTAGGATTAAGTGAACTAAAGACTTAATCAAAATGGAACATGCTAAACTAAACAGACTGAAGGGGGGTTAGGTTATAAAACACTTAACCAACTTAGCATGTTGGCTAGAAATAGAAAACCTAGTAGCGGGGGACCCTTTTCAGCAGTAACCCTATAAGGTGTATCATGATACCCTGAAACTAGGCAGGGTGGGGCACGATTACTGGGCTGATTGTAAGAGGTCAAATCGACGGCGGTGGTGTAGCAGTGTAGGTTCTAACGGGGTGCGGGCGTGCACACACTCCGGCGCAGAAAAATAAAGCACTGGGCACCAGTAGCATACCTGTGCATTCTAAGGTTGTGTCGGGCCGCTGCCATGGGACTTGATACAACCCATGGTGGGACCAGCATAGGTAACTACAACATCGGGGGCCGTAAGACACATGTAACTATGCGAGTAGGAGCCGATCATCGTAAAATGGATCACTTCACCCTGGTTATGGGGTGCCTGTTGGGAACTAGTTTATATGGGTTCAGAGATTAACATGGGGTACGATAGTATATTCGACCCTAGACAACTTAACTAAGTTTATAGTGCTTTCCCACTTCTTGTTTATACTTATCATACCCAGTTCTTTATTCATAGACAGAATAGTCCTAGACTTACTCAGGCTTTATGTCTGACTCTACTTTTCTTTCGTCTTCTTTTCTTCCGTTTCCCCCCCCCCCCCTAGGTCCACAGGGAGGGAACACTGCAGCTTGACCAACCTTAATATCCAGCTTGAAGAGGAGAAATGTATTGCTTGGACCTTTTCGTTTTGAACTATGGGGCTTTTGCAGTTTATATATGTTTTCTTTAAGCTTCTTTAAATAATGTAATCAAGACAGATTATGAAAGTGTTATGTTTTTGGAAAGGATGTAAGACAATCATGGTGATGTTGTTGTAACACGTATTTGCTTTTATGAAATAAAAGTTGATTGTTTTTCCGCTGTTTACAAATATGTGTTCTTATATCTGTCTTGTATATCTGTGACTTATACTTATAAACCTCCACCAAAATTAGGGCATTCCCTTTGAGAGTGACCCTAACGGAGGTGGGGTGTTTCACTTGGTATCAGAGCATAGGTTTACCTGATAAGATAAAAAGTTTTGGAAAATTTATTTTCAAAAAGGAAATTTAAAGAAGCAATTTTAGAAGAAAAATATTATTTTATTTTAAAAAGGCAAAGTCCACTCCCCAAAGCCATAGGTACTATCTCTTATCCTTCGTTTTGAATCTATCCTTTTTTGTTTCAGCATGTCCGAAGAACTTAACTTGCCGGAAGGTGTACCAATACCTGGTTGGTTTAGACGGTTCTTAGAAGCAAGGGCCACTCAGCCAGGTCCTACCGTTCCTCCTCCCCCAACTGCAGGAAATCAGCCAGCTGCAGCAGCACCTCTTCCTCTACCTCCTCCACGGGGAAACATGTTTGCTAAGATATGTAAAGATTTTAAAGCTATGGGAGGAAAGGATTTCCATGGAACTGAGTCCTTCGTGGCAGCTAGAAATTGGCTGAAAGAAACTGAGGACCTATTCATCATCTTTGAGGTAGAAGATAGACAAAAAGTACAACTGGCAGTATGGCTATTAAAGGGCGAGGCTTCCTACTGGTGGGAAGTCAGTAATGCAGAAAGACCAGTGGAGACATGGGAGGACTTTAGGGCAAGGTTTGAGACTAAATTTCTCTCGGATGCGGAAAGGAGCTTGCAGTTGGAAAAATTCTTATTTCTTAAGCAAGGGAACAAGACAGTCAGAGAGTATGTGAATCAGTTCGATGAGCTGGCTAGGTTTGGGCTAGACCTAGTCAACACCCCGCACAAGAAGGCTCTCCGTTTCGTCAAAGGGTTAAATGAGCCATTACACAGTTTGGCCATGACCCATATACCCATGGGGGCCACGTATGAAAGATTGGTGCAAATGGCATTGCTGAATGAGGAGGATAAGGGTAAGAAGGAGACAAAGGCAGAAAGCTCTCAAGGGAAGAAAGAGGGTTTGCAGCCTAAGAAGACGGACTTTAAGAAAGGCGGGAAGGGCAACAAAGAGAAGAGGAAGTGTAATTTCTGTGGCAAAGTGGGGCACTTAGTAAAGGACTGCCGGAAAAAGAAGGCCAAGGAGAATGGTGGGTGCTTTTCTTGCGGTGAGACAGGCCACAGGGCTAAGGATTGCCCAAAGAAACGAGGACAGGGGCAGAGGGCTGGATCCACCTCAGGGGCACAGGTTCATGTGCTAGAAGCACCACCTTTGCAACAGCGAGGTATAAATACTTCTGTAGAAAGTGTAGTTTATCTTTATGATCACCCCGTTCGCACTTTATTTGATTCTGGCGCATCACACTCCTTTATCTCGTCTGCTTTAGTAGAATCTCTGCACCTAAAAACTAGTATGGTAGAGGACCCCTTAATTGTTTCAAACCCGATTGGGGGCCCAGCTCATTTGTCTATGATCTGTTTGGGATTGAAAATTTCTATTCTAAGCGTAGAATTTCAATGTAGTGCCTTTGTTTTGGGCTTTTCGGGGTATGGTTTGATTTTGGGTATGGATTGGCTATCCAGTAATGGGGCCATCCTTGATTGTGAGAAAAGGGTTGTTAGGCTCCTAACCCAGCTCGGTAATACTTTGGAATTTTCTTGTAATCCCTCGTATGCGGTTATGCTTAGTTATCTTGAATCGCTAGATGCCTCTGTTGAAAATTTGCAATCAGTTAGAGTGGTCCGGGAATATCCGGATGTCTTCGAAGAGGTGAAGGGCTTGCCTCCGAAGCGGGAAATAGACTTCCGCATATATCTTGTAGATAATGCAAAGCCCGTTGCGTTGCCCGTTAGACACATGGCTCCACGAGAAAGGAAAGAGCTCAGTAAACAGATTAAAGAGCTTCTAGAGAAGGGGTTCATTAGGAGGAGCATTTCAGAATGGGGCGCTCCAGTGGTGTTCGCTACAAAGGCGGATGGTTCACTCCGTCTATGTGTTGACTATAGGGAGCTCAACAAGCTAACGAAAAAGAATAGGCACCCTCTCCCTAGAATTGACGATTTGTTTGACCAGCTTGTAGGAGCGTCTGTTTTCTCCCAGCTCGATTTAGCAACCGGTTTTCATCAGCTAAGGGTGGCTGAAGATAGCATCGATAAAACGGCGTTCAGAACCCCAGACGGCTTCTTTGAATGGCTTGTCATGCCTTTCGGCTTGACAAATGCACCTGCTTACTTCGTGGACCTGATGAGTAGGGTATTTAGAGATTTCCTCAACAAATTCGTAGTGGTCTTCGTAGATGATATCCTTATCTTCTCAAAGAGTGAAGAGGAACATGCTCAACACTTAAGGGCAATCATGGAAACTTTGCGAGTCCATCAACTAAAAGCCAAATTCTCCAAATGCCACTTTTGGAGAGAAGAGGTGAGGTTCCTTGGGCACATAGTATCCAAACAAGGGTTAGCAGTGGACCCTGCTAAGGTAGTGGCGGTACAGGATTGGAAGACACCAAGGAATGCAACTGAGGTCCGAAGTTTTCTAGGACTAGCGGGTTTCTATCGAAAATTCATAAGGGATTTTGCGAGAATCTCATATCCGCTCACGAAATTGACCAAGAAGAATCTAGTGTTCAATTGGGACTTGGATTGCGAGTTTGCTTTCCAACGACTGAAAAGGGCTCTCACAACAGCCCCAGTTTTGACGCTGCCAGATGGGAGCAAGATGTTCACTGTTTATACGGATGCATGTGGGACAGGGCTAGGCGCCGTTTTAATGCAAGAAGGAAGGGTAGTAGCTTATGGCGGGAGACAGTTGAAAGTGCACGAAAAGAACTACCCAACCCACGATCTTGAGTTAGCCGCCATTGTCTTTGCACTCAAGTCTTGGCGACACTATCTCCTAGGTGAGAAGTTCGAACTTTACACTGACCATAAATCGTTGAAATATCTTTTCTCGCAGAAGGATTTTAACTTGAGGCAACAGAGATGGATGGAGTTTCTTGCCTCGTACGATTTCGAAATCTCCTATACTCCGGGCAAAGGCAATGTAGTGGCAGACGCGTTGAGCCGAAAGAAATTGACCCTAAGCCCGTTGTTTGTTGAAAGACAAAGCCTAGAGTTTATAGCCAGCTTCGACTTTAGGCCCTCCTCCGATTTCGTACCAGGCTTACTAGCGTCTCTCGAAGTACGGCCAACTTTAGTGGATTTAGTAGGGACAGCACAACGCGAAGACCCTCAGCTTATGGAAATGATTGATAGGCTAATTAGGGGTGAGACTTCAAGTCACCTCAACAGATACTCCATCGACGATAAGGGTTTGCTAAGGCGAGATGGTAGACTATGCGTCCCACAAACAAAAGATTTAGTAAAGAAGGTTCTCGAGGAAGCACATCATTCCAAGATGACGATACACCCAGGCGGAGATAAAATGTACAAAGACATAAAAAGGACTTTCTTCTGGAACGGCATGAAAAAGGACGTGGCAGAATTCGTTTCTAAGTGTATGGTGTGCCAACAGGTTAAAGCGGAACAGAAAAAGCCTGGCGGACTACTACATCCTCTAGAGGTCCCGCAGTGGAAGTGGGGTAGCATATCAATGGACTTCATCGATGGGCTGCCTAGGTCTAGGAGAGGCAACACTAGCATTTGGGTAATAGTGGATAGGCTTACTAAAAGCGCCCACTTTTTACCTGTCAAAAGTAAAAGAACTGCCTCATCCCTGGCATCACTTTACCTCAAAGAAATCATTCGACTCCATGGAATACCATCTAGCATTGTTAGTGACCGAGACCCCATCTTCACCAGCGAGTTTTGGCGGAGTCTGCAAGAAGTAGTAGGAACGCAGTTATGCTTGAGCACAGCCTACCATCCCCAAACCGCGGCCAAACAGAGAGAGTGAACAGAGTTTTGGAGGACCTTTTAAGACTATGCGTCCTTGACTTCGGAGGTACATGGGAAGACCACCTTCCTTTGGTGGAATTTGCCTACAACAACAGCTATCAAGCAACCATCGGAATGGCGCCCTTCGAAGCTTTATATGGAAGACCGTGCCGATCGCCCACTTGTTGGTGGGAGTCTACTGATAAGCTCATACTTGGACCAGATATGATCCGAGATACTTCAGAGAAAGTAGACTTAATACGAAGAAGGATGAAGACGGCCCAAGACAGACAAAAGTCCTATGCCGACAAGAGAAGGACCGACCTTGAATTTGAGGTTGGAGACAGAGTTTTTCTCAAGGTATCTCCGCTAAGAAACGTTGTTCGTTTTGGAACCACAGGAAAACTGGCACCAAGGTTCGTAGGGCCATTCCCCATCATCGAGAAAATTGGGAAAATGGCCTATAGATTAGAGCTACCCGAGAAGTTGGCCGGAGTCCACAACGTTTTTCACGTTTCACATCTCCGAAAATGTCTACATGAGTCTGCTGAAGTGGTAGAGCCAAATATCCTCGAAGAGGCCGAAGTGGAACGCGAAGCAACCATAAGAAAAGTTCCAACCCGCATCTTAGGAACGGAAGTGAAGAAGCTACGCAACCGCGAAGTCAGGCTCGTCAAAGTTCAGTGGAGCGACGCCGAGGGAGACGCGACTTGGGAAACTGAAGCTAGAATACGCACTGCTTACCCTTTTCTTTTCGAGGGTACATCCTTGATCTTTCTTTTTCCTTAAGTCGCGCTTTTATCTATCTTTTTAGGTATATTTCCTTGACCTTATCTTTTAGCTAGAAACCTCTTTGGATGGAAACATGTAATTGAAACATGTTATGGATGATGGTTGCAAGTGGTTGCAAGTGATTGCTAGTAGTTGCTCGTGGTTGCATATACACACAATCTAGGTTTTAGATCGGCTCAGTCACTTCATATTGCATATGCATATATGTTTGCATTCGTATATGGTTGAACTTTAATGTGTTGTCATATGGATGTTGCATTTGTAATGAATGATTGTGCACTCATGTAGAATCATGAATAGGAAAATTTGCATACATAATGGATTCATGGCACTTACATAATTCGCATTAAGGAGGTCAACTGAATCAGTAGACCGCCTGATTTTGCATTAGATAAGTACATGTACACACACACTTCGCATATGATCATGAAGCATTAGAAGTCTTTTAAGGACAATGGATGCTCGTGTTTGATGGATGAGTAGATGGATGATTGGATGTTAGGATATACATTTTCCTAAACTTGAAGATTTCGGGGACGAAATCCTTTTAAGTGGGGGAGAATGTAACACCCCGTGTATTCTATAACTGTGAAATTGAAAAATCAAAGTATAATCAATTTGAAATCAAAGAACTAAGGGAAACGGGATACGCCATTGCGTTCGTCTCGGAAAGATACGCGAAATAGAGTCCGAGTTATCGAAAAACGGAGTCCGTATGAAGAAGATATAGCCTCCGGAAGTTTCTGAATTAAGTTTAAAATTCGAACAGCTCAGAAAAACAAGTTTAAAATTAAAAATCGGGCCCAATTGGCCAGGGCGGGAAAATTCCCGCCTAAGGCACCCAGGTCGACTGGGCTGTCGACCTGGTCTAGCCAGGTCGACAGGGCTGTCGACAGGGCTGTCGACCTGGTCCAGACCCAGGTCGAACCCAGTCCACCCTGGCTGGCCTAGTCTATGTTGGTCGATTTTCAGAAGCATGCTTTGTCATTAGGGCTAGGTGGCAGGCTCTAATTGGTCTCTCTTTCGAATGAATGGCTACGATCAATCCAAGCAACATCGATGGTCCTAATCAGTTCATAAACTCTATAAAAATGACCCTAGACTCAACCTAACCTATTCATTCAAAAATAAGAACAAAGCCATCATGCTGCTGAGGAACGACAAGGAGTAGCCACCAATTTGGGAGAAGAGTAGGAGGAAAATTCTAAAGCATAAAGCAACTTAAACAAATCAAATCAACAAGGAATCGCATCTCCAAATCCCTAAATTGGAGAATTCGCCGCACAATTGTAAGTAGAGTATTATTTTGGTATGAACAAATAATTGTGTTGGTTTGTATACTTGATTTGTGGTGATAAAGTAATTCATATTTGTGCGTTACTATGATTCTTATCGATTATGAATATTGTATACGTTTGGATATTCTCAAATTATGTTATTCATTATAAAAACTACATGTTTGCGGTAGTTTTATGCAAGTATACGTTTGGATATTCGCAAAGTATGTTATTCATTATAAAAACTACATGTTTGCGGTAGTTTTATGCAAGTATACGTTTGGAATATTCGCAAATTATGTAATTCATGTTGAAGCTACATGTATGTAGTTGTTTAATTGAAATTCATGCAAGTTTGGGGTTTTGCTACTATGTCATCATAATGTGTATTTTTGTACAAAAATCATTTTTGTGAGTAATTGGAACAAATTTGGGTTATTATAATTCATATGAAATTATGTTGAAAATTTGGCATCATGGTCTATGTATTAAGCCATACTTTTGTACTAGAAAACCTCTTTGCGAACTTATGAATATGACTAGGCTATGATTGATATTTTGCATAATTGAAAACCATGTTAGGTCTATATTATATGATGACATATGTGGTACATAGCTAGGTTAGACTCAAAATCCCATTTGCAAGTTTGCATGACTAAAGTAAAAATCATGATTTCATGTTTAGAAATATTTATGCCATAAGTATATGTGCGCCATGGTTAGGTGAATAGATTTAAAATCATGATTAAGTTGGAATAATTCAAGTTGAACTATGCTTTTGTATTAGTAACAAAAGTAAACCCCTTTGTAAACATGTAGGAATCTTATGAACATGATTTGCTTATGTTTGACATTATGCCTAAATAAAAACATAGGTTTATGTTGTAGTTAAGACTATGTGTCAATAATGATATCCAATTTAGATTCTTATCTCAACTACAAGTTTACATGCTTTGATTCATGTCACTTATGCTTTATGACCAAAGTATACATTACTACTATGCAAGTACACCAGTTTCTATTTTTTTAGTTCCAACGTTATGTTGCAAGTTCATGCGTTCACATTCCCCTTCTTGTGTATGTAATCATGCTTTAAGCCTCCCCTTTTTCACGTGGCTAAGTTGGGCTTAAAAAGGCTAAGCCCAACATATATATAATAAACGAGCGAATTAAACGGGGGTAAATAGCGTTGGGCCAAATTAGTTAATAAATGAAAATATAAAGTAAAGGGGCCCAAATTCAAGTATGGGTTGGGCCCATGATTGGTGTAACCTTCACACCATTGATTTTTAATAATGGGCCGCAAATATTTACATATAAGAAAATAAATAAGAAAGACAAAATATGTAAATGTAGAACATACGATGTGTTTAACCCGAGGTTGGATTGAGTTGTGATGTAAACCTGCCCGGAACCGCCCGGCTGTCCAGTAGTCACAACAATACCTATCCAATGTGGGTGGTTAAACATGGAGCCCAATAAGGACCCGAGGTTAGAATGAGTTGTGGCGTAAGACTGCCCGGAACCAACCGGCAACAGGCAGCCACAACAATACTTGTCTAATGTGAGAGGTCAAGGCTTTAATAAGACAATTAAGGCTGAGTCAGGATTGTTAGGATTAAGTGAACTAAAGGCTTAATCAAAATGGAACATGCTAAACTAAACAGACTGAAGGGGGGGGGGTTAGGTTATAAAACACTTAACCAACTTAGCATGTTGGCTAGAAATAGAAAACCTAGTAGCGGGGGACCCTTTTCAGCAGTAACCCTATAAGGTGTATCATGATACCCTGAAACTAGGCAGGGTGGGGCACGATTACTGGGCTGATTGTAAGAGGTCAAATCGACAGCGGTGGTGTAGCAGTGTAGGTTCTAACGGGGTGCGGGCGTGCACACACTCCGGCGCAGAAAAATAAAGCACTGGGCACCAGTAGCATACCTGTGCATTCTAAGGTTGTTTCGGGCCGCTGCCATGGGACTTGATACACCCCATGGTGGGACCAGCATAGGTAACTACAACATCGGGGGCCGTAAGACACATGTAACTATGCGAGTAGGAGCCGATCATCGTAAAATGGATCACTTCACCCTGGTTATGGGGTGCCTGTTGGGAACTAGTTTATATGGGTTCAGAGAATAACATGGGGTACGATAGTATATTCAACCCTAGACAACTTAACTAAGTTTATAGTGCTTTCCCACTTCTTGTTTATACTTATCATACCCAGTTCTTTATTCATAGACAGAATAGTCCTAGACTTACTCAGGCTTTATGTCTGACTCTACTTTTCTTTCGTCTTCTTTTCTTCCGTTCCCCCCCCCCCCCAGGTCCATAGGGAGGGAACACTGCAGCTTGACCAGCCTTAATATCCAGCTTGAAGAGGAGAAATGTATTGCTTGGACCTTTTCGTTTTGAACTATGGCTTTGGACAACAACTATGGGGCTTTTGCAGTTTATTTATGTTTTCTTTAAGCTTCTTTAAATAAGGTAATCAAGACAGATTATGAAAGTGTTATGTTTTTGGAAAGGATGTAAGACAATCATGGTGATGTTGTTGTAACACGTATTTGCTTTTATGAAATAAAAGTTGATTGTTTTTCCGCTGTTTACAAATATGTGTTCTTATATCTGTCTTGTATATCTGTGACTTATACTTATAAACCTCCACCAAAATTAGGGCATTCCCTTTGAGAGTGACCTTAACGGAGGTGGGGTGTTTCTGATTCCACCAGTTGAGGGTGGCAAAGAATAATGTGTCGAAGACTACTTTTATGACACCATCTGGTTTCTTTGAATGATTAGTGATGCCATTTAAGTTGACTAATGCTCCAGCGTATTTTGTGGATCTTATGGATAAGGTTTCTAGAGATTTGTTGAACAAGTTTGTGCTTGTGTTCATGGATGATATTCTGGTTTACTCTAGGAATGAGGAAGAGCATAAGACACACTTGAGAGTTGTTTTGGAAATCTTGCGAAAGCATCAGTTGAAGACTAATTTTTTGAAGTGTCACTTCTGGAAGAGCGAAATGAGGTTCTTAGTCCTATTGTTTCTGGAAATAGAATAGTGGTTGACCTCGCTAACGTGGCAGCAATCCAGGACTGGGATAGAACTAAGAATGAAACGGACATGAGAAGTTTTCTTGGATTGGCAGGTTATTACCAACAGTTTATCAAGGATTTCTCCAAGATAGTTGCACCATTAATAGGACTGCGAAGAAGAATCAGTTGTTCACATGGGATGCAAAGTGTCATCAAGCTTTCGGAATCATGAAAGAGAGACTGATGAGTGCTACTGTTTTGACGATTCCAAGTGGGAATGAAGAAATGGTGGTATACACGTATGCATGCGGTACTGGACTTGGAGCAGTGCTAATGCAGAAGGATGAGGTTGTGGCCTACGTAAGTCGACAGCTGAAGCCGCACGAATTGAATTAACCGACTCATGATTTGGAGTTGGCAGTGATCATGTTTTCTCTAAAGATGTGGGGACATTACCTGTTGGGAGTCCAATTCGAGTTGTTTACGAATCACAAGTCGTTAAAGTCTCTTTTCTCCCAAAAGGATTTAAATCATCAGCAGCAAAGATGGTTAGAGTTTCTGGCATCATATGATTTTGGTATAGCCTACACTCCTGGTAAAGGTAACACAGTTGCAGATGTTTTGAGTCAAAGACATGTAGGATTGGGAGCGACGTTTATGAAATGGAAAAACCTCGAGTACTTGGTAGGATTTAATTTCATACCACGGTGTGAATTGGAACCTGAAATGTTGGCAAGCTTATCGGTAATACCTACTCTCATCGAAAGGATTGGCGAGAGCCAAAAGCGAGAAGCAAAGCTTGGCGAGTTTATCAAGAAATTGGAACCAAAGGATAAACAGTTTGAGATCGATCGAGAAGGTTGGCTTCGGAAACAAGGATGACTGGTTGTTCCTGATATCGGTGGACTGAGAGATGAGGTTCTGAGGGAATGTCATCACTCGAAGTTGATGATTCATCCTGGTGGTAATAAGATGCGTCAAGACATGAAGCGATCTTACTACTGGGAACGTATGAAGAGGGATGTTGGAAAGTTTATTTTCAAATGCCCAAACTGTTAGTGGGTGAAAGCTGAACAGAAAAAGTCGAGTGGGTTGCTTCAGCCATTGGAAGTTCCTACGTGGATGTGGGAGCAGATATCAATGGATTTTATCGATGGACTTTCTAGAACCAGAGTAGGAAACGAATGAATTTGGGTTATCGTGGATCGTTTGACCAAAAGTGCAAGGTTTATTCCTGTCAAATCAACTAGGACAACATCGAAGTTGGCTGAAATCTATATAAAATGGATATTTCGATTTCATGGTATCCCGAAGAGCATAGTGAGTGATCGAGATCCATTGTTCATGAGTGGATTTTAAAAGAGTTTGCAACTGACTTTAGGAACCGAGTTGTGTTTGAGTACGGCTTATCAACCCCAAACTGATGATCAAACTGAGAGGGTTAATCGAGTTTTGGAAGATCTCCTAAGAGCTTGTGTATTAGACTTCAGAGGATCATGTGAGGACCATCTACATCTAGTTGAGTTCTCATATAATAATAGCTACCAGTGGAGCATTGGGATGGCACCATATGAGGTGTTGTATTGTTGACTGTGTAATTCTCTAGCATGTTGGTTAGAAACTGGAGATAAGTTGATACTTGGGCCAAAGATGATGAGAGAGAACTCGGATTTTATCGAGATCGTTCAGCAACGAATGAAGGCAGCCCAAGATCATCAAAAGACTTACGTTGATAAATGTCGAAAATATTTGGAATTCAACGTATGAGATATGTTTTTCGTGAAGATTTTGCTATTGGAGCATGTCATTTGGTTCAGAAGCAAAGGTAAGTTGGCTCAAAGGATTTTTGGATCGTTTCCGATAATCGAGCGAATTGGAAAGCTCGTATATAGATTGTTGTTGCCCGAGAAGATGTCGAGTGTGCATAATGTTTTCCATGTCTCGTTTCTACGGAAATGTCTGTATGATTCGAACGTAGCGGTATCTCCGGAGCAGTACAAAAACCTAGAAGTCGAGACCATAGTAACGAAACCTTGTAAGCTGCTTCGCGTTGTGTGAAATGATACGAAATAACTTAGGCGGAAGACGGTTAGGCTAGTCAAGGTACAATGGAGTGAGGATGATGACGATTGTACATGAGAGACGGAAGTGAGAATAAGACGTCCCATCCGGAAATCTTCGTCAGTATGATCCATAAATATCGTATCATCATTACATCATTGCAACTTGTACTATTATGGTTGTTATTATTAGAATTCCACGTGTTAGGACAAGGCTATGAATGCATGGTGTTGGAGAATGGAGTTTTGATGACAAAAACCATATTTTAATATTAATTGATTATAAAATATATGCTAACATCTCTATCTAGAATATATATATATACACACATATATATATATGCAGGAGTCATATACAGGAATTAATACTAAAGACTGTACAGTTTCAGAGATTCAAGAGATTCAGAATTCATAGAAGATTCAAGACTCATGAGTAATCAAGAAATCAAGAAGTTTACACGTAAGACTCCGAATAGCACTCCAGGTTTAAATTCAAATTCTGTTTTTTTTTTAATTCTGATTTTCAAATTTCAAAATCTGTTTTTCAGAATTCAAAATCTAATTTTAATTAGTTTTTCTATCTTACCTTTGATTTCAAATTTAAGTTTCAAAAGTTTATAAGTTAATATATTTATATAGTTATACACTTTTATATTTATATAGTTTTAAACTATATTCTTTTATAAATATGTTTATATAATTTATATTGATAATTTCATATGATTTTCTACTTTGTAATACTTATTTATATCACTATGTTCTAGTTCAAGAATTTCCATAATTATATATATATATATATTAAAACACTTGAAAAATATTCAAATTTCAAATTTTCAAACACTTATGTCAACATACATATGTTGAGTTGTCGACATACAACTGTCATATTTTCAGTTTTGAAAGGCAGTGTATTTTCCCCATTTGTAACGTTCCAAAAGCGTTGCAACCTTTCAAATCTTATAAATAGGGGTTGGTTTCGAATTTTTTAACCATTCTTCTTCTCTATCTTCATCCCTTTTCATTCCTCCATTATTATTTCATATTTTTATAATTTTTACACTTCTACTCTACCGATTTCTATTCTAAATACATAAAACTTCTTCTCTTCTCACTCTCTACTCGTTACTCTCTGAATTGAAGTGTTATTGTGAAATACACCTCCTCCGTTAAGGTCACTCACAAAGGGAATGCCTTAACTTCGGTGGAGCGTTTATAGGTAAAAGATGATGATAAATTACAAGACTGACAAGATAAAGAAGCAGAAAATAAAGTCATTTTTATAAACAATGTGGTTCAGCCAAGCTTTTACAACAATTGTCTCAATTATACTTAAAAGTAATACATAAAACTTCTGGCTTGATTCAAAAACTTCCAAGTATAAAAGAAGCATAAAAATAACAATAATATTCCCCAATAAAGCATGAACCAGCCATAGCAGTGGAAGGGAGAGTCCAAAGCAATACATTGACTATCATCAAGCTTGGAAAGAAAACTAAGCTAAGAGGTAATATTTCCTCCCTGTGAACCTGAGGGGGGAACAGAAGAAAAGAGGCGAAATAAACTTGGTTAGACATAAGTATGGTAAGTCCAGTGACTTTAAGCATGTAAATAGGAAAAAGCATCATGACATGAATAAACTGAATATAAGACAATGCCGTGATAACATGGATAACAAGATATCCTCAGATTTGCATAAGATACGATAAGGCAAGATAAATTGATTGCACTTCTACTCTTTCTCTGCTTCGCTACTACCTTGTTATTCTGATTTCTATATCTCTGCACCGCCTAACTAGTGTCCCAACTAGTAATATGTGTAAAATGATAATATTACAACGTGATCCTAATCCCCGCAATTATGGTAGCCTTCAGGTGTACATCTAGCATGAGGATCTTACCTCAACCAGCCTAATTGCCATGAAGATGTTAGATGTACCCTTACCAACCTATCGATCGGCTCCTTACTTGTATTGATTTTCCTTGTATCTATGTCAATCCGGAGTACGTGCATGCCCGTAATCCATCAGAACCTACACTGACGTATCCCCACCGCTATATTGACTGCTTATAGTCAGCCCAGTAATCGTGCCCCACCCTGCCTAGTTTCAGGGTACCTTGATACATCCATGTGGGTTACTGCTGAAATGGGTCCCCGATACTAGGGTTTCCTACTGGTTAAGTTTTGTGGGCCTATATACACGGATATTACCTACCAACCTGTTATGTACTTAACCCTCCCACTGATTCAAGCATGTTTATTAAATGGTTAAGTTTGTGGGCCTATATATACTAATATTATCCACCAACCCGATATGTACTTAACCCTCCCACTGATTCAAACATGTTTACTTAATTGTTAAGTTAGTAGGCCTATATTTACTAATATTACCCACCAACCCGATATGTGCTTAACCCTCCCACACATTATGTCATGTTGGTTAAGTGTTGTCCATTCCTGTTAACTTAACCCATCCACTCATCATGTCATGTTGGTTAAGTGTTTCTTATTAAACCTTCTCACTCGTCATGTAGGATTGGTTAAGTGTTTCCTACTAACTTAACCCCGCTCATTCATCATGTTATATTGGTTAAGTATTTCCCATTGACCTAACCCCATTCAATCATCAAGTTACATTGGTTAAGTGTTTCTTATTAACTTAATCCCACGCGTTCACCATGCTGTATTGGTTAAGTGTCATCAATCAATTCAAGTTAACTTAACCCACCCACTTGTCATGTTACATTGGTTAAGTGTTGCCTTCTTGTGTTAACTTAACCCTCCCCATTCATCATGTTATATTGGTTAAGTGTTGCTCTCTTGTTTTAACTTAACCCTTCCACACATCCTGTTATATTGGTTAAGTGTTTCTCTCTTGCTTTAACTTAACCCTACCCATTCATCATGTCATATTGGTTAAGTGTTTCTTATTAACTTAACCCTACTCACCTGTTTAACTAACATGTTGTATTGGTCAAGTGTTGCCTAAATTAAATTAACCCTACCATTCAGTTATAAGCATGTCTTGCTTATTAGCATTAATTTATTCATTAACGCCTTAACCTCTTACATTAGAACTGTTGTTTGCGGTTGTTGGATGTGCCGGGCGGTTCCGGGCAGACTTCTACCGCAAACTCATTCTAACCTCGGGTTTTTGGGCTAAATGCGCTAACCTCTCACATTAGATCTGTTTTGTTACGGTTACTAGATGTGCCGAGCAGTTCCGGGTAGTTTTACACCGCAACTCATTCTAACCTCGGGTTAAGCATGTTTATCTTAGCCAATTGGTTTATTTACAGATTATTCCAACTTCAGGCTAGTTATGTCAATTTATTCATCTACATCATAGGCTTTCCAATTACAGTATTCACTTTCAACAGATTTCAGCATATTAGTCAGTTTAACAAATTAAACATCACTTAATGTTCCGTTAACATATCTCGCCTAACCATAAATTAAGCCTATAAACTTACATGCCCAAAATCATGGTCATAATTCACAATATAAACATGCCATAAGGTTTAGTCATATTGCACTGTACAGAATATTCTCCAAAAACCGCCAATCATGATTCACAGTATAAAGTATGCCAATTTATAGCCTTTAATTACAGTGTATGCCAATTACCCAAAATCCCAATTTAGGCGTGTTCACATTTAACAGTTATCCCTATCTTACTATAGGTTTTCATGCCTAAGTCGTTCATCACTATACACAATAATCTCCTTCTTCCAAGTCATAAACTATCATATATATGCACCAATTTTAGGTCTTAAACCACAACATGTACGATGCCTTATATGTTTACAGTTCAATTTACGCCCCAAATCCCAAGTCATATGTCCAATATACTTTGTGCCTCAAATCTGAAGTCATATGTTCAATACAGTTTATGTTTTAAGTACAACATGTGTTATGTCCTCAAATCCATTACAGATCAGTTATGCCCAATTATACATAATTTAATACTTTTCCCAATTTTAGCACTGGTCGTGTCCAAATCATATATTACGTCCAATTTTTCCCAACGTACGTTCATCTCTTATGAGATTTGGCTCAGGCTCGCAGTAGCCTGGCTATAAAAACAAAAAGAGAAGAAGGAAAGAAGAGGTAAAGAATGGACATAATAATATCAACGAGATAGATCCAATGGATATAGAAAGACAAATAGAAATAGGCATAATCTCAGCTTCAGGTTTATTACATTGTAAGAATCACAATTAAATTTTATTTCTGAAAGCAACATGAACTTACAAATTACAGAACGGTCTTGAATTTTGGCATCGGATTTCTGAATTTGATTAGCTATTCCTTTAGTGTAGACTTTGATTGTTAACTTGAAAAAGCTAATTTGATTGATTAAGGTGGAGGCTAGGTCACTTCAGGTTTTAGTAGCATATGAACGCCTATGAATTCATGTGGAGAAAACAATAGGTTTAGGGTTCTTTTTATAGGTGTATAGGGAGATTTAGAACCTTCAGATCAGTCTAGAAGTCATCAGAATCGTCCAGAGCAGAATACCACGTCACAAAGAGAATCAGAAAGTGACACGTGGCGAAACACATCATCGGCAAGATCTGGGCCAACAGGGGTCGAGTCCCCTTTAGGGGGGTCGACACCTATGTCGACTCCCCCTGAGGGGTCGACACCTCTGAGCGGGAAATTTCCCGCTCAGCCTTCTTTGGCCCAAATTTGAGATTTGAACCCTGTTTTGACTTCTAGAATTAATTTATATGTATATATATACTTCCTTAGGCGTATACAAACTTCTAAGGCTTATAACTTCTTCATACGGTGTCCGATTTACCCAAACTCGGACTCTATCACAAGAAGAATTCTGAGATGAACGCAATGGCATAACCCGTTTCTACTTTTAAAATTAAGTATTCTTTAATTTGTTAATTTAATATTCTCAGAAAATACAGGGTGTTACATATTGAGGAGTTATAGGGTTGTTGTAATCATTTGGGATTGTTTTGGGATTATCTTGGAAACAGTGTGTTCTTTGTAGCCGTGAAATCAAGGAAAGGAAACGGTGTTAACCTTATAGCCGGTAAATCAAGGGTGGTGGAAACGGTGTTAACCTTATAGCCGTGAAATCAAGGAGATTGTACTGAGATTTTGATCTAATAATAAAACTCTGCGCAATCCAACGTTGCGTGGGACTGGACGTAGGAGCAATCCAAACCAGTATAAAATCCGGTGTGTTCTTTCCTTTTTTGCACTTTATTTTTGTTTATTTATGTGCTTGTGTTTGATTATGTGTTTGTGATTATCTTTGTGGTGTCTGATTCATATAGTGGATCATATAAGTTTTAGATTTTCTTAAATTCCTTAAAAAAACTATTCACCCCCATCTAGTGTTAGTTTTGCCTTAAGATCCATTTCGCATTCCCTAACAATTGGTATCAGAGAAGGGTCTTTCAAAAAGTTCATAATATAATTTTTGAAAATATTAATGGCAAACCAAACTGGTAATAACAGTTCTTTTGTAGAAGGCCAGTCCACAGTTTGACCACCACTGTTTAATGATAGTAATTATTCATATTGGGTCTATAGAATGCAAATATATTTACAATAAGTAGGATTAGTGTAACAACCCGCTCATTCGATGACAATAGATTTAAATATTTTATTTAAATATATTGTCGTGTCCAATGTGACACTCAAAATGTCGTTTTTCACAAACGATAAAATTAGGACTTGGACCACTTCCATTGTGTCCGGATCATCATTTACGACCTTTTTGACTATAAACATCGATACCTTTTGAGTTGGACAATTTTGGTCTTTATCATTGGATATAAGACCAAAATATCACTTTCTGCATATGAACGAATTTGGACTCGAAACTACTTCCTTTGAGTTCACAACGTCGTTTAGGTGTTCGAAAATTATAAACTTCGATATGTTTAGGGCTTCGAAAATTTGAGACTTTGGTTAGGTCTTGGTTTAACTAACCTAGCCTACCTTATAACCCCCACCTAGCTCTCTCTTCCTCTCATTCACTTCAAAGACATAAAAGAAAAAGGGAATGGGAAATTAAAATTCCTAAGCCCTAACTTGAACTTGGAGCTCCAATTCTTGAGGAAATCATGGGTAGAGACTTGGGTAAGCTTCTCCATCTTCTCCATCTTGTTTCCTCTTCAATTTATGATCTTTCCTAAACCTAGTTCTTAGGAAATATTACATATTCATGTGTAGATTGAAGATTTTTGTGCTATATTGGAGGAGAGGTTGTTCTTGCTAGCTATTGGATTGATTTCTTGCTTCTAGCAAGCAAAGATGAGTTCTTTGATGAACTCACATCTATGCCTCAAGCCTTGGTGCTTGTACAAGTGTAATTTAGTGTTCATATGTGTCTGCATGTGCTAGTGAATTAGTTATGTTAGTGTAACTTAGCCTATTTCGTATGTTTATGTTCCGTTGAGTTGAAATTATAAGTAGGATTATTTACACAATCTTATGCATATGTTTTGAGTTGATTTGGTAATGTTGTGAAGCTTCGATGTCCCCCCGACATAGTTCTAATCCTTCACAAGTCGCTTGAATCATATTCGATTGCTTTGGTTAGGGAATTTGTTCATTTTTGAATATATAATTGAAATCATAGCAATCCCATACATATATATATATGTGCATTTTTTTTTATGTTATGAGTTGCTTCGGCATGTTATTATGCTTCATTTTCACTTAGAAAATGTTATAAGCCATCACCATTGATCTGGCCTCGTCCGAGAGCCGTTTGCACCTCGTTTCCTAAGCAAAAATGGCCACACTTCAGCTCAGACGTCTGTCCAAGAGGGGATAGATGTCTGTCATTGTTTAGGAAGCAAAATAAATAATTGCTTCAGCTCAGACGTCTGTCCAAAAATGGACAGACGTCTGTCCAAACTCTCAGGAAACAGTTTTCCTGACAACAGATGTCTGTCCTTGGGGTGACAGACATCTGTCACTAAAAATCTGCTGTGGACTGGCGGAGACCACGGTCAACAGTTTAGGCCCATCCAGGCTATTTCCCGGCCGGAGCTCGGCCCGTTCGGACTTCGTTTGTGAACTTCAGCTTTACGAATTCACAAATTCCAGCAGCTCGATTCATCGACTTTGATTCTCATTTGATTCTTCCAATGTTGATCCTTCTTGGCCAATTCACATTTATTTATGATGTAAATTGAATAATTGATCATTCTGAAGCCCGTGTTTATCGAATCTATTCAATACTCTTATTAGTGTGATTCACGCCATTAAAACGTGAATTATCGACTCGATATCCTTCAAGTCTATTCCGATGTAGTTTAAAACCTTCGGGCGTTAGTTTGGGATTTCGATTCGTTCGTTGATCGAAATTACAACCTTTATCTGTTGATTTCCTGTATGTTGTTGTAATGCGAGTTTATGTTTCATGATGTTTGTGTTCTATTTGCTACGACGATGGTTTTCATGAATAATTGAACCACAATGGATAATGGGGTTTTATATTGTCAATGGGCATCGGACCAATTTTTAATCGGTTTTTAAATTCAAATCCTTTTAAAATAATTATGGTTTCTAAACCCGGTTCTGATTCTATTGATTTATATACGATTCCTTATCCTATCGATCAGACGAGAAATTTAGTTTATTTACCGCAATAAAACTGAGGACTATGACCCCTTATAAGTTTACTTTGGCGAATAACTCTTGGACTCGCGCGTTCGAGCATGTTTGGTGATTTTCTCTGTTTTGAATAGAAACCAATTATGGATTCGTAAATATTCGAGAATAGCATGTGGTTATGGGACATGTCACTATTTCCTTATATTAACTAGCTCGGAGTAATTTCTATTCACCCGGATCGATGTGATCCTTTATGACTTGTGTTTTGTGGTCCTCGATCGCCCTAGTGGGATTTACGATTCTTGGATTTCACTTTAGGGACTTCGGTCCAACCTTTGTGATTTATGTTTTGTGGTCCTCGATCACCCTAGTGGGATTTACGATTCTTGGATTTCACTTCTGGGACTTCGGTCTAACATTAATGATTTATGTTTTCCTCTACTGGGGTCACGACTCGGCTCCGTGGCGGAGCATCGGCTCAAACAAATGGGTTCGCTAACTAGAGACCATATCTCATCTGGGGAGTATCCACCTTTTATGATGTTTTCTGGATCGTTCCTTATCTAAGGAGTACCACTTTTTATGATGTTTTCTGGATTGTTACTTATCTGGGGGGTACCACTTTTTATGATGTTTTCTGGATCGTTCCTCATTTGGAGAGTACCACTTTTTATGATGTTTTCTGGATCGTTTCTCATCTGGGGAGTACCACTTTTTATGATTTTTTCTGGAATTCTCATCTGGGGAGTACCACTTTTTATGATGTTTTCTGGATTTCTAGTGATTTCTGGATTCTTGTTGTTGTTGTGGGCTCAATGTCATGAGATTCATTTCCACTATCATTTCCTGTTGTGTGCTATTATTTGAATGTTGCATTCTACATTAGCTAGGAGATTATTTATAGATAATGGTGTGATGACATTCCATTGTCTTTTCCTGATTGTGTCGACATGCCATGTTCATGCCATCCTTTGTTATATCTCTTATTATCTTAGTTTATTTGATAAGTACAACTAGACTGATCCGTTTATTGTTATTTTCTTATAAATAATAATCGGGTCAGGCCGAGTAATTTTAGGTGCTCCTTTGGGCCTCATAGCTGGATTGATCTTCCACTTTCAGCTTGCTACTCTGTCTCTGCAGTTTTATGTACTTTTGTACCTATGACTTTATTTATCGTTGTGTACATATTCTTTTATTTAGATCATGGTACATGTATCTATTCTTTTGGGTATAGTGGATCTTTGTTGACCACTATCTTGTTGTAGACATCCTTGGTTTATTCATATCAATTCCGCCTTTGTGATATGATTATTCTGTGTCCGGCTATGAGATATAGCATATTTATATTGTTGGCTATTTTATACTGCTTTCTGGATTGCATATAGTCATTGTGTAGTTTCCCTAGGTGCCGAATGGTCATGTCGAAATATTTAATCGGTATTACAATTCTATGTGCATTCCTTACATGGAGCAATTATATAATCGGTTGCCCTCACAAACCTCATTCTCCGTTATGGTCTACGACATTTCTCTGAAATGAACTGGACGATAGTGGGTATAGAGGCGGGGCGCTATAGTTTGGTATTAAAGCCACTTTTGGGAACAGTGTAAGATAGTATGACAATGGTATTGTCTTAAGCCTCTCTCGGGAATCATGCTTTAGGATTTTAGTTAGAGTCTTAAGACCCATCATAGCTTATCTTCCTATACGATTCCATTTCGATTGAATTCGTGTCGTTTGAATTCCACTTGAGGCTACGTTTTTCCTCCTTCTTTTTCCTTAAAGAAGTGAAATAGTTGGTCGTAGCCGTGCAAATGCCGGTTCACCCAGTGTACCTCCTACGGGAGGGGTGATATGTCTCAAGTAGCCTATTTTTAGTCTGTTAGAATAGTGATCAACTCATCCGCTTCGGGTTGATTTTTATAGTCCATCTAGGGCCCATGTGCTCTAGTGGTGCTTCTGTTTCATTCTTTGACTCGAGTTGTTAATCGATGTCTGTTTGGCCTATTGTGTATCACACTAATCTTGTTGATCATTTATGATCCTTGTAGTTGATTGATCAATGGATATCTTGCCCGTGCGTCGTTACGCACCTCATGAGCGTCTTTGATCCTGACATTTCTTGATTTCTAGTTAAGATTGTTTCGTACGTCGTTACGTACCTAGTATGGTCTATTGATCACTTGTCGGTCAGAATGGAGATACCATGTCTTTGTGACTGAATTTACTCCCTTGTTGTTAGCTATATAGTTATAGTTTGATGTGAGATCACCAAGCCTTCGGGCTAAAACAACTCATTTGTTACCTTGTTGTTCCGGTGTGAGTCACCAAGCATTTATGCTAAATTAACTCAACAAATGTGTCGTTGCGTTCCAATCTCAAGATCAAGAATGAGGGAAAGCATCCCTCTTCTTGAGTTAAGGTACGTGTCATTAATTCCTTAATGTTATTTACCTTGTTTAGAGATTATTTTATTTATGTTCTTTTGATATACGTCGACTGTGTACTTCGTTATCAAAAGATGTCAATTGTGTTTTATTCATAAGTTGATAAAGGAATTTTATTTCCTTTATGCCATCGCGAACGATTTATTGAATTTTTATATTTTTGCGAGATCTGCGTGAACATTAGAAAATGTGAGGACTTTCTTGTGTTAACTTTTCCATCGGGTGCGTTAAGGATCTCGAACAAGATATGGGACGCCATGTTATAGTTCGGAATTCCTAAACACCACTATGTGACAATCCGACGTTCGAAATGATTCCTAAAATTAAAATTCTCCTAATAAGTTAATCAAAATAATAATATTTTGGGGTTTTTGCGATTGTCGTTTGTCATTTTTCTAGATAATTCATTTCTAGATATCCTTAGAGCGATTCCAAGAATTTGAGTGGTTCAAGATTTTCAGTTAGAAATTATCTTGAATCTTTTCTTTGAGTAAATTAAATAACTCCAGGAACAACCCAAAAAGTTATTTATTTATGTCTCTTGTTCCTGGATTTCAGATCTTTGATTTTCAGGAATTCTTGGTGATTGAGAATCGCGTCTAATTCTTAATCCTTTTTTCGATTTGCTAAAGAGAATTTAGTATTCTTGTGATTCCATGGGTCTTCTTATTTTCTCTAGTGAACGATCACTCGAGAGAATGGGAGTTCCCATTGGGGAGGGAAGATTTAGGTTTTGTGATTCGCGGCGAACTCAGTAATTCCTTTCTTCGAATCTATGATCTAGTCGATCATCCGGAAGTGCTATAGTCAATTCACTTATGGACATAGCCTTTTGTTGTTCTTAGAAATGAATATCGAAAGGATGAGCTCTTTTGATATTCCTCCTTTGTTTGTTTGAATCATTTGAATTGACAATTGTCTCCGCACGTTTGTTAACACTTGTCAATCAAATCTTTGGCGATTATGACATCTTTGGTTTAATCTCATCTTGTTAGAGAAATTGTCTATTGCTTCGTTGATTAATTGCTGATGTTTTTGCGATTTGATATTTTTGGCGGAAAATTATCTTAAATCTTATTGTTTCGAAGTGGTAAGCTGTGCACTACTTATCAATCATCTTCTCGATGTTCTCGATTTTCTAAAATCGATTCTCGAGTTTTTGAATATTGGCAATTTCGTATAATTCCTAATGATTCGTGTTTACGGTTACTAAATGAGATTTAGTATCTGGTTAGAAGTCGATTTCCCCGGGTAGTTCATTGGTATTCCATTACAAATATTTATTATCGACTTGTAGTTCATTGGCATTCCGTTACCAGTATTTGTTTAGCAATTTCTAGCTCGTTGGTATTCCCTTACCAACCTTGAATCATTGATATTAAAATTGCTTATTCCTTCAAGAATTGCTCTCTTAAGCTAACTTCATTGGAATCTCTGAGTTTTTCTTTGGTGGGTGTCAGCCACCTTGTCGCAAGACTAAAATGCTGAAGTCCAGTGTTCGCTACATCGTCGTGATTGAGTTTTGGGAATGGATTAGTTAACCATCGTAAATTCCCATTTCATGTCCTAAGAGAAATATCTACTATTGATATCTCGCGTCTGTAGGACGCAGTCCTGTTACTCCTTGAAATTCCAAATTAGATTCGCTTGGTTTTTGTGCATTCTATTGATTCTCATTCCCTTGAGAATCATAGTGAGAAAGGAGAGCCTATTTGAATTCATAGCGCTTATGAATTTTTCTGGAATTATTTTACCCGTTTGGGATGACTACCTTCATGGGTAATAAAGTTCGGGATTGAACTCTAGTTTTTATGATCTTGCGAGATGAGATTGGGATCTCCCCTAGCCGTTGGTGTGATCTTTTCATTTCGTGTTGGTTCTTGTGGTACCACTCCATGGTATTGTTTTTGGTTGTTACTTATTACTTCATTCTTAAGGAATTGCGGGGATGCAATTCTTTTAACGAAGGAAGTCTGTAACAACCCGCTCATTCGATGATAATAGATTTAAATATTTTATTTAAATATATCATCATGTCCGATATGTCACTCAAAATATCGTTTTTCACAAACGATAAAACTAGGACTTGGGACCACTTCCATTGAGTTTGTATCACCATTTATGACCTTTTTGACTATAAACATCGATACCTTTTGAGTTGGACAATTTTGGTCTTTTTCATTGGATATAAGACCAAAATATCACTTTCTGCGTATGGATGAATTTGGACTCGAAACTACTTCCATTGAATTCACAACATCGTTTATGTGTTCGAAAACTATAAACTTCGATATGTTACGGGCTTCGAAAATTTGAGACTTTGGTCTTGGTTTGACTAACCTAGCCTACCTTATAACCCCCACCTAGCTCTCTCTTCCTTTCATTCACTTCAAACACTTAAAAGAAAAAGGGAATGGGAAATTGAAATTCCCAAGCCCTAACTTGATCTTGGAGCTCCAATTCTTGAGAAAATCATGTGTAGGGCTTGGGTAAGCTTCTCCATCTTCATCTCCATCTTCTTCATCTTGTTTCCTCTTCAATTTATGATCTTTCCTAAACCTAGTTCTTAGGAAATATAACGTATTCATGTGTAGATTGAAGATTTGTGTGCTATATTGGAGGAGAGGTTGTTCTTGCTAGCTATTGGATTGATTTCTTGCTTCTTGCAAGCAAAGGTGAGTTCTTTGATGAACTCACATCTATGCCTCAAGCCTTGGTGCTTGTATAAGTGTAATTTAGTGTTCATATGTGTTTGCATGTGCTAGTGAATTGGTTATGTTAGTGTAACTTAGCCTATTTCATATGTTTATGTTCCGTTGAGTTGAAATTATAAGTAGGATTGTTTACACGATCTTATGCATATGTTTTGAGTTGATTTGGTGATGTTGTGAAGCTCCGTTGTCCCCCCGACATAGTTCTAATCGTTCACAAGTCGCTTGAATCATATTCGATTGCTTTGGACATAGAATTTGTTCATTTTTGAATATAATCTCGAAATCATAGCAATCCCATATATATATATATATATATGTATATGTATATGTATATATGTATGTATGTATATACGTATGTTTGTGCAAGTTTGTTTGGTGTTATGAGTTGCTTCAACATGTTATTGATGCTTCATTTTCACTTAGAAAATGTTATAAGCCATCACCAATGATCCGGCCTCGTCTGATAGCCGTTTCCACCTCATTTCCTAAACAAAAATAGCCACACTTCAGCTCAGACGTCTGTCCAGCAGGGGGACAGACGTCTGTCATTGTTTAGGAAGCAAAATAAATAATTGCTTCAGCTCAGACGTCTGTCCAAAAATGGACAGACGTCTGTCCAAACTATCGAGAAACAGTTTTCCTGACAACAGACGTCTGTCCTTGGGGTGACAGACGTCTGTCATTGAAAATCTGTTGTTGACCAGTGGAGACCACGGTCAACAGTTTAGGCCCATCCGGGCTCTTTCCTGACCGGAGCTCGGCCCGTTCGGACTTCGTTTGCGAACTTCAGCTTTACGAATTCACAGATTCCAGCAGCTCGATTCATCAACTTTGATTCTCATTTGATTCTTCCAATGTTGATCCTTCTTGGCCGATTCACATTTGTTTATGATGTGAATTGAATAAGTGATCATTCTGAAGCCCATGCACTCTATTTTGTATATTGAATTTATTTGATACTCTTGTTAATGTGATTCGCGCCATTAAAACGTGAATTATCGACTCGATATCCTTCAAATCTATTCCGATGTAGTTTGAAACCTTCAGGTGTTAGTTTAGGATTTTGATTCGTTCATTGATCAAAATTACAACCGTTATCCCTTGATTTCCTGTATGTTGTTGTAATGTGAGTTTACGTTTCATGATGTTTGTATTCTATTCGCTACGGCGATGGTTTTCATGAATAATTGAACCACAATGGATAATGGGGTTTTATATTGTCAATGGGCATCGAACCAATGTTTAATCAGTTTTTAAATTCAAATCCTTTTAAAATAAATTTGGTTTCTAAACCCGGTTCTAATTCTATTGATTTATATACGATTCCTTATCCTATCAATCGGATGAGAAATTTAGTTTATTTACCGTAGTAAAACTGAGGACTGTGACCCCTTGTAAGTTTACTTAAGCGAGTAACTGTTGGGCTCGTGCGTTCGAGCATGTATAGTGATTTTCTCTGTTTTGAATAGAAACCAATTACGGGTTCGTAAATATTCGAGAATAGCATGTGGTTATGGGACATGTCGCTATTTCCTTATATTAACTAGCTTGGAGTAATTTCTATTCACCCGGATCGATGTGATCCTTTATGGCTTGTGTTTTGTGGTCCTCGATCGCCCTAGTGGGATTTACGATTCTTGGATTTCACTTATGGGACTTCGGTCCAACCTTTATGATTTATGTTTTGTGGTCCTCGATCGCCCTAGTGGGATTTACGATTCTTGGATTTCACTTCTGGGACTTCGGTCAACGTTTATGTTTTATGTTTTCCTCTACCGGGGTCACAACCAGGCTCCATGGCGGAGCTTCGGCTCAAACAAATGGGTTCGCTACCTAGGGATCGGATCTCATCTGGAGAGTATCCACCTTTTATGATGTTTTCTGGATCGTTCCTTATCTGGGGAGTACCACTTTTTATGATGTTTTCTGGATCGTTTCTCATCTGGAAAGTACCACTTTTTATGATGTTTTCTGGATCGTTTCTCATCTAGGGAGAACCACTTTTTATGATGTTTTCTGGATCGTTTCTCATTTGAGGAGTACCACTTTTTATGATGTTTTCTGGATTTCTAGTGATTTCTGGATTCTTGTTGTTGTTGTGTGCTCAATATCATGAGATTCATTTCAACTGTCATTCCTATATTGTGTGATATTATTTGAATGTTGCATTCTATATTAGCTAGGACATTATTTAGAGATAATGGTGTGGTGAGATTCCATTGTCATTTCCTGATTGTGTCGACATGCCATGTTCATGTCATCCTTTGTTATATCTCTTATTATCTTAGTTTCTTTGATAAGTACAGCTAGAATGATCCGTTTATTGTTTATATTCTTATAAATAATACTCAGGTCGGGTCGAGTCATTTTAGGTGCTCCTTTAGGCCTCATCGCTGGATTGATCTTTCGCTTTTAGCTTGCTACTTAATCTCTTCAGTTTACGTACTTTTGTACCTATGACTTTATCTATCATTGTGCACATATTCTTTTGTTTATATCATGGTACATGTATCTATTCTTTTGGGTTTAGTGGATCATTGTTGACCACTATCTTGTTGTACACATCCATGGTTTATTCATATCTATTCTGCCTTTGTGATATGATTATTCTGTGTCTAGCTATGAGATATACCATATTTATATTGTTGTTGTTGGCTATTTTATACTGCTTTTCGTGTTGCATATAGCCGTTATGTAGTTGCCCTATGTGCCGAATGTTCATGTTGAAATATTTAATCGGTATCAGAATTCGATGTGCATTCCTTACATGGAGCAATTATACAATCGGTTGCCCTTCACAGACCTCATTCTTCGTTATGGTCTACAACATTTCTCTGAAATGACATGGACTATAGCGGGTATAGAGGTGGGGCACTACAATTAGACACATGAAATATCACATATACTGAATATGTAGATCCCACAACTAATTTGCACAATGGACTAATGAACTAAAGGCTTCTGCACAAAGCAATTCTAAAGTCGTGAATATGTTATAATGCTCATTAGATAGGAATGAATTAAATAGAGTGTTAGTTTGTAGATATGCTCATGAAATTTGGAGAACTTTACAAGTTACTCATGAAGGAACTAGTAAAGTTAAACAAACAAAGATATCAATGTTAATTAATCAGTTTGAAAAATTCAAAATAAATGAGAACGAATCTATCTCCGATATGTATTGCATATTTCAAGAGATAGTGCATTCACTAGTAGCACTTGGAAAAACTTATTCTGAAGAAGACCAAGTGAGAAAAATACTAAGTTCATTGACTTCAAAATGGGATCAGAAAACATTGATGATTGAAGAAGCCCACAATGTCAGTGAAATGAGGATTGAGCAGTTAATCGGAAATCTGATGTCTTTTGAAGTCCAACTACAGAAAAGAAAAGAAAATAAACCAACTGAAAAGAAATCTATTGCATTCAAAGCAACAAACAAATGGTTAGGACTCGAGTAGTGAAGACGATGAAGAAACAGCCTTAATGTCAAGACATTTCAGAAAATTTCCGAAATACAGAAAGAGAGCATACGCATCAACTTTTAGACGATTCAGACTCATCGTCAAGTGATGAAGAGCCAAAAAATGGAAATTCAAACATGTTCTTCACAGCAATTCAGAATTCAGAAAATATCGAAGAAATGGATCTAAAAACGGGGTACGCCTTAATTAATTTTTAAATTTCTTTTGGCTGCTTTGATTATTTGCTTTGTTTTGAATTAGAAAATTAAACTTTAAATTCAAGCTTGAAATTTAAATTTTAAAATTCAAAATTCAAATTTTGATTTTTGAAATTCAAAATAATAATTAATAAAATAATAAAATAAAATTTTGGATGTTTTCTAGAATTAGTGTTATTTCAGGAAATAGTTAAACCTAAAATATAAATCGATAATTTAAAACCAAAAGTCACGAAATCATATTTCTTGAGAAATTTACACATTTATGTCGACATATATATGTCTATATGTCCACATATCAGCCTGTAAATTGAAATTCAAATTTTGAATTTCAAAGGTTTAAACTTTCAAACTTCTCTCCAACTTTTCACCAACTCCCAAGGTCTGAAAACGCGTCATTGATTTCTGAAAAGTTGCGCCTATTCAATTCATGTACATTCAATTTCTATTTATACATTTATTCTCTCTACCTCTCATTCACAATTCAAACTATATTTGTAATGACCCAAAAAGTTTTGATCTTGATCATCGATACTAATAAATATCATGTATCACATATCGACTAATCAAACACCAAAAATTTCCAGATTGTTAATAGAAAGAAGGTAGAGGGTGAGGAATAGAAAGAAGGTTTGAATAGAAGAAAAAGAAGAATAGAACTCAAACAAATCAGAAAATCAGAGTAATCACGAATCTCACAGTGGAACTAAATAAAATATAATAATATCTGAAATACAAAATTGGAGTTTACACTTACATTGCATCACCAGGGTACAATATATACAATACAGTGGAAATAAACTCTATATATCAAATATTGAAGCCTCCTACCCCAAGCTTCTTCAAGAGAATCTGGAAAATCCTGAAACCACTTGACTGCCCATAAAAATTTGGACACCCAAGAGTTTAGGGAAAACACAAAAAATAAACTTTAGGTCAGTCATGCGGCTGGTATGGGTAAACGATTTTAAAACGGTTTGATTTAACGTTCAAAAATCATTTTAAAATAAAAGATAATCGTAAGACCGATCCACACATAAACACAGATGGTTTTTTTGCCTTATGATAACCCAAACCATTTTTGAAATCATATCATTTTGTGATATTATAATAATGTCTAAATACAAATAAATATCAATCTAGCGGAACGCTTGCATCTCACGCTCCACATACATAGTATGTAATCAAAACCGCGGGTGCTTATTGGAGATTGGATTCTGACTATGACAAGGTATGGAACCCCCTGCCGATAGTGTATCTCTAAAGGGGATACACTGGGTTCAACAAGAACGTTTGCAACCCGGCCCACACATGACCGACCACTCATTTCTCTTGAGTGTCTCGAATGTACAACACCAACGGTTGTGTATGGCAACCATTTCCCGAAAAGGGATAGCATCGAAAAGAGTAAAGAACCAAATGAAATTTCTCTAAATAGGCGATTATACACCCTAATGGGAGCGACCCACATAGCCATTTTGCCTACCCGATTTTTTGTCATTTCCCGGCTGATTAGGCTTGAGGTTAATAATTACCTTTAGAACATCTGGCAACCATTTACTTTGAATGCCACATTGTTAGATCAATCAAATCAGTAATTGACATCCACAAATATACTTTGGGCGTAAAATAAGTGCCCTTCTTTGCCACCAAATCAATATATTTGTAAAAATCAATGTACATGGTTTTTAGGAAATTCTCTATCAGATATTCATCCATACAAGTCATCCAGGAACAGGATGAACCAAAGGTACTCTCCTACTGCATCCAATATAGGAATCACCCCATGGGTCAATAGCGAGAAGTCCTTACAATCCGAAAGATTCCAATCACGACAGAATCACTATTGAAATATCTCTTGGAGCTAACAAAAGAATTTCAACAAGTATTTCTTCCGCTCATGAAGATCTATGGTCTTCAATCATATAGACGTCCCTACACGTTAGTTTACGTAAAGTTGGTTCGAAGTGGTTTTGGGTCTAGTTTCCATCCCGGTCTCTTCGAACTAACACGTAGGGGATATGTATTTGATAGTCGGTGTTTTAGCTATCAAATTTAAACCGTGTAGATGAGTAAAACTTATTTATACAATTATTTAAATATTTAATATAATTCCATGACTTGCCTATTCAAATCAGCTAACTTATATAAATCTAAATTCTGATTTTAGAACACCAATCATCACGAGGTGCTTAAAATCAAATAAAACATGTCAACGTTTTATTTTAACTAGTTTAATCTCGATTTTAATCACTTCATAGCCTAACAGATAATTTAACAACACCCATTCATCATACAATAATAAATCAATGATGATCTGGCGATTTATCCTGAACTAATAATAGTTCAAACATCTTTAATCTTTTTAAATTTAATTAATAAATTTTATTTAAACATTTATTATGATTTCGATAAACTTAATGTACACCACGATATTTTAATTCTGTAATAACGAAATAATTCAATAGCTTTACTATCCTTCTTTCTTTTTTACTAACTTATTTATATATTTATTCTTAACTCTTATTTATAATTATTTAAATTTTTATGGAATAAAAATAACTTAACAGACCTAATGTGGCCCAAGCTATGATAGCCAGAACATTTCCTGTTGACTTTCTTCAACACGTCTCTTTCTTCCCTTCTGCTTCATTTACATGTATAAATATAAATATATAAAATATTTTAATTTAAACTTAAGGATTCAAAACAAACTTTTCTTTTTTCTTTAGCTTTAATAAAAATTATGGGCCCAATCTCGGCCCATTTCCATGATCTGCTCCTTATTTTCTTGTACCTGTATCTCCTCTCTTCGTTTCTTGTATTTACCAGGAAACAAAACCAAGGCCAAAAACATGGTGCAGGTAACCATAAGACACTGATACATATGTGATGATCAACACTTTTCCTTTGCCCGATCTCTCTTCTCTTCCTTTCTTCGTTTCATGTCATCTGCTATGTCATTACTGTGCACAACATGCACCGTTCATGTGCACCACCGAACCATGGACGATCCTGCTGCTCTGACTTTCACTACAAGTCTACAAATGGATTCTAATCCTCTCCAACCATTCCTAATCCAGAAACCATGTTTCCTTAAACAAAACAAAATATCGAGTTTCAATCCATAGTTCATCCAAAAACGGCTTTCACCACAACGCCTCGCAACGCCACCACCTATGTTCAGTCGCCACCGTACTCCAGCAACCTGACGTTGACCGTCCCCGCTTTCTAATGCCCCGGGTGCGATCGATTCATGTTCCCTGAAGGCGGTACAGTTCGACGCTGTTCTAAGCAAGAAAAATAAACCCAGTTACCCAAATTTTGCCTCATTCTCGAAAATCATGGTATTAAAAATTCAATTTGTATTTTTCCTATGATCTACCTCTCACCATCTTCCTCCAGCTCCAACGCCGACATCCCTAACCAAGCCTAACGTCGGAATTTGACCAATGTCCAAAATCTGATTAACTGCAAGATTCTCACAATCTAGTGAACTAAAAATTAAGATTTGATCATTTAAATTCATGTTTTTCTGCGACCAATCCACTCATATATCTGAAACAATATAAAAGGATATTTGACCAATTTAGGTTTTCTTACCTCTTATAGTAATTTGATTGATTCGAAAAATATATAATATGGTTTGGAGTAAAACCAATTTTAAAATATACTTAAGGTATAAATGAACAACTTTCCTGTTAACCTTAAAACTTAATACACCCCAGAAATTCAATTACTGATTTTAATTACTTAAGCATGACTATATTCATACTGTTAAGTATACCTGCTGTTGAAACTTTGCCTACAGAGTTTAAATCAAACCATATCATGCATGTGATGTTATGTGAATCTGAAATCCTTTATGAAGCCATAGGGTTGATGCATATAAATTATAATAGTTAAGTGAATCAGTTCAAAATTTACATACTGTTTATATATATTCTACTGCATTTTGTTTCGCTGCCATTGCATTTTGTTTCTAGTTCTGATCAAGTTTTAGTTTTAAGCTATCAAATTTCAAAGATTACCCTTGCATAGCTTTAATGATTTAATTAAATAGAATTGGTACATTCTGGTTAGAGTCCACTAGAACAAGATAACAAATAGTAAAGGAAATTGTTGGCATTTTCTCACAAATGTTGCTGCTTGAAATGTTTACTTGTGTTTGTATATATATATTTTCACTGTCTTTTTTTTTCTTTTCATTTTGTGTTTTCTGTTTCAGTTTCTAGTCCAAGGTTTTGCATACCTTTCATGGTTTAAACACAATAATTCAAATCAATCCAATACAACATATTCAAGATCGCATCATACCATTGGAAATAGATCAAAAAGTTTACTCACTTTCTTTTTCTTTCTAAATTCTGTTCTTACTAGATTTTTTTCTAGTTTTAACTTTGTTCATTTCAAGCATAAACAACATTATGATTTGTCCATAGATGATAGAAACACACACTAGAAGTATACATGTATTTATAACAGTTTGGATCATAAAAGATAGAAATCTTGAAATAAGTTCTAAGAGGAATAACTTGTGTTTACTCACCAAAATACTTGTTCACTATCTTGTGCAAGTTTCTTCTAGATTTTGTTTTATCCCTTTGCTAAAAATTCAGTCTTTTTGTTTTGTTTCTCTGACTTTCTTTCCTCCTTAGGTTTTGATTTTAGTTGAACTTGGGTTCACCAATCTTTGCTATGGTTCCACAGTTTTTATACCCTGTTTTATTCAAAGTTTTGCTCTCTGTTTTGTTCTTATTTCTTTTCCAAGTATGTTAAAAATTTAGATAAGGCACATAACTTTACACTTGATTACACTAGCATTTGATTCAAAATAGTAAACGCATCTTAGGGTGTTTCCTTGTACTTATAGTATTGTGCTTGTATAGTCTATTCAAACCATTGTCTTAAGCTAACTCTATTCCAAAGATTAAATTTCTAAACAACGTCCATATTTAAATCGAACGTGATGAGTGTACACACACACACACACACACACACACACACACACACACACACACACATATATATATATATATATATATATATATATATATATATATATATATATATATATGTGTGTGTGTGTGTGTGTGTGTGTGTGTGTGTGTATAGTTAAACTTTACTAGAATTAAATATAAATAATGAAGAGATTAAGGTGTTTACTCACATATTCTACTGCCTTGCTTTACTAGAATTAAATATAAATAATGAAGAGATTAAGGTGTTTACTCACATATTCTACTGCCTTGCTTTATCCAAGGGTTTGCTCTTTGTTTTTAATTCCAGGTTCCTGCATTTGTTTCTCTTCTCTCCTTCAAGCTTTGATTCCATTTTAATACGCTTCCCTTGTACTCTTGCCATTGTTTCACAGTTTTGTACATTGTTTAATTTCCATGTTTTTTTTCCTCTTTTGTTTCTAATTGCATTCTTCTACCATTTTAGTTCTAGGCTTTTATTTGTGTACATTTGGTTTTCCAGTGAAGTAGTATGTGTGGTTGTATATTTATAGATGAAAGAACTAGGCATACATCGGTAAGGTGTTAGGGTAGGAAGGGTAGCACATGCAGCAGCATTAAAGAGAAAGGGATGTGATGTTCAATCCTACTAGTGTCTTCAGACCTTGCCTCTAAGTTTCGCAGCCATGCCATGTTATTTTTGCAGCATATGTGCATTTGTATGTCCTAACACTTATTAACAAATTACCCTTAGTCCCGAAGTAAGAATCAACCATTGAATAACTTTGATTCCCTGTCTTTTCCTATCACTTTGGCCGTCCATTTCCTTTCAAGTCTAACTTAGGCTGTCTAAGTTTTCATTGACCCCCCCTGTCCTATGAGTTACCAGCTTCATTTCTAATAAATGCAAATGTCCTGTATGTCTAATTTTCTTTAACCCATCTTGTCTACTCTTACCTATCCTACTGGCAAGCTTACACTAGTGTAGACTAGCAACTATACTCTTTTCATGTCTTACTTCATATTTGCTTATATTTCCCATTCCTATTTTTAATACTTTATGTATATATTTATATACAATGTACACACATGTCCTATATATACTTATATATTCATATATACTATATTTACTTATATGCAAATGTAAAAACCAGGATTTAAATTCAATGCTTAGACTTAGTTAAACTTGTATACTTATATATCCCCACATATTTAATTAAATCTAAGCAAAATGTTAAAATTCACATTTCTCATTTGAAGTCATGATATTTTCATGTGTACGTACATGTGAAGTAAAAGTGAGTTTTGCTTTAAGTATACCTCATTATTTGATTTTAAATAACTCTATAACTACACAAGTTAGAACAAGTTTTTAATCTAAACAAAAATTGTTACAATATCAAACATTTGACTATATACATATATAACATTGTTTAAGGAATTTCAAATCATCAACCAATATATTTATTTTTGATTTCCCTAATGTATTCCCAAAAATATAAATAATATTTTATTTAATTAAATTAAATTATCTATATAATCTGTACACTATAGATCATAAAACTAGTCTAAAACCCCAGGTCATTACAATCTACCACTCTTAAAAGAATTTCGCCCCCGAAATTAAAGGGTACGAGGAGATTCCACTTATATTTAAAAATCGAAGACTCGTATCAAATATAACCATTTTTATGGCTAATAACATCAGTTATTATGGTTGGAAAACAATTCCATTTCATATTCACACATCACTATTGTTCCATATTCATTGGCTCCTAATCGTAAATCGATAAGTAAATCATACTCTAAGTATTAATCCTGAAGACTGAAATCAACATCAGATCAACACTTAGAAGATCATTTAACTTAACCGATCTCTAGTTAGGTTCCAATTTCTCAATTCCATACCTCAATTCCTGATCAACCTATATTACCCCGTTTTCTTATTTTAAGAAAATACTCCTGATCATATTTGGGAAAATAATCCCCATCTGACTTACTTCATTGGTTTGAATCAAATTTACTCAATTATATCTCCCTATCTCAAAGTTTCTCTCTAAACCCCAATCCAATTTGACTTACCAATTCAACTCTATTCAACTTAACCCTAGTCAGCACTAGTCCATTCAATTAATTCACTTTACTTGTTTTATTTAAATTTCCAAGTTCCTGAATCCGAATTCCCAATTTTTATATCAAATCAGATTGAATTACATATATAAATTCCAATTTAAAATGATTTCCATCCAAACCTTACCAATAATATTATATTATTCTAATAATATTCCTGAAAATATCCTTCAGCTTCCCGAGATTTCAAATTCAAGTTCCAATTTGAATTCGGTTTTGGTTCATCTTATTGTATATTTTATTCTTATACAACTTTTATTTGGTCAATATTTTACCATTTTAATGTTATCATCTGTTACCAGATTATAATAGCAACCAACACATCCATTTATAATAAATCTCAGAAAAATATTCTTTAATATCAAAAATATAATCGTGGGTAAAATTATTTCAGTTACCCATCCGTTAAAATAATACTGTGTTAAATTACTCAGTTCAAGAGTTTAGAAATACCTATCTATACAGTTTGCAATCCCGTATCGATCAGAATTCATCAACCACTCGATAAACCAATCAACACAATATAATCCAGTTTTTATATTAACTAACAAATCATACATATGCACTCAAGCTCAGCCTAGGGTATTACTAACGCCATCTCTATCGAGTTACGCCATAGAGCCATGGTTATTACTAAACCATTGCTCTGATACCAACTTTAACGACCTGAAAAGTTCCGATCTTGATCATCGATACTAATACATATCATGTATCACATATCGACTAATCAAACACCAAAAATTTCCATATCGTTAATAGAAAGAAGGTGGAGGGTAAGGAATAGAAAGAAAGAAGGTTTGAATAAAAGAAAAAGAAGAACATAACTCAAACAAATCATAATAATCACGAATCTCACAGCAGAACCAAATAAAATATAATAATAGTTTAAATATAAAATTGGTGTTTACACATACATTGCATCATCTTGGTACAATATATACAATACAGCGGAAATAAACTCTCTCTCTCTCCCTATATATATATATATATATATATATATATATATATATATATATATATATATATATATAATATCAAAGCCTCTTGCCCCAAGCTTCTTCAAGAGAATCTAGAAAATCCTAAAACCACTTGACTGCCTATACATATTTGGGCACCCAAGAGTTTAGGGAAAACACAAAAGAATAAATTTTGGGTCAGTCATGGGGCTGTTGTGAGTAAACGATTTTAAAACAGTTTGATTTAACATTCAAAAATCATTTAAAACAAAAGATAATCGTAAGACCGATGCACACTTAAACACAGATGGTTTTTTTATCTTACGATAACCCAAACCATTTTTGAAATCATATCTTTTTGTGATATAATAATAATGTCTAAATACAAATAAATATCAATCTAGCGGAACGCTTGCATCTCACACTCCATATACATAGTATACAATCAAAACCGCGGGTGCTTATTGGAAATTGAATTCCGACTATGACAAGGTATGGAACCACCTGCTGATAGTGTGTCTCTAGAGGGGAATACACTGGGTTCAACAAGAACGTCTTATGAAACACCCCACCTACGTTAAAGTCACTCACAAAGGGAATGTCTTCACTTCGATGGAGAATTATAAGTAACAGACACAGAAAATTTACAAGACATAAATATAAGCAGCGGAAAATAATACTAACTTGATTTCATACGGGGTTCAGTACAAAAACCATTACAGTAAATTATCTCAACATAACTCCCAAAACATTCCATCATAATCTCTGTCTTGATTAAAACATAAAGAAGCATATAACATAAGTAATACTGCATAAGTCCCCAAGTCTAGTGTGTCCAAAGTCATAACCAAAGATAATAGGTTCCAAGTCGTACATCACAGAGTTTTCAAGCTGTGAAAGATGAACAGTCCAAATTAAGCTGAGCTATACCCTTCCTGGCTACCTGAGGGGGGAAAGGAAGGAAAGAAGACAAAAGAAAAATGGGTCTGACATAAGTCTGAGTAAGTATACTGACTTTTCAGTGTGTGAATAAGGAAAAGGGTCATGATAGGAATAAACGGAAAATAAGATAGTACCAGAACAACAAACTAACATAAAACTATATAAGGCAGGATAACCGAATATACATCGCACCCATATTTTATTTTCTCCACCTACTTATACTTATCCAACTAGCACCATGTGTTCATGGTGAAATGATTCTGTTATATCTATCAGCTCCTACTCGCATACATTTATCACGTGTGTCCTTCGGCCCCCGCTTGACTATAGATACATGTGCTGGTACCACCACAGGGTGTATCAAATCCTATGGTGGCAACCCGACACGATGCACAGTGTATGACTACTGATGCCTAGTCCACTCCGGAGTACGTGTACGCCCGATAATCCGTCGCAACCTACACTAATGCACCACCGCCGATGTTTTTGACCGCTCATAAACACCCCAGTAATCGTGCCGCACCCTGCCTAGTTCAGGGTCCCATGATACATCTACGTGGGTTACTGCTGAAACGGGTCCCCGTTACTAGGTTTTTCCAGCCAACATGTTAAATTGGTCAAGTGTCCAAATTCACCTAACCCCCACCCATCAGTTTATCTAACATGTTGAATTAGTTAACTGTTTCCTAAATTGACTTAACCCTACAACTCTAGACTTAGCTTTTATTAGAGCACCAACCACTCATATTAGACAGGTATTGTTGTGGTCACTAGATGTGCCGGTCGGTTCCGGGAAGTTTTACACCACAACTCAGTCTAACCTCGGGTCCTTTTTGGGCTCAATGCACTAACCACCCACATTAGACAGGTATTGTTGTGGTCACTGGATGTCCCGGTCGGTTCCGGGCAGTTTTACACCACAACTCAGTCTAACCTTGGGTTAGCCATATTCGTCTTTTCTAAATTTATATTTTTATCCTTTTATGCTTATATGTAAAATTTGTCAACAATTTTATTGTCATGGCCCACTTTCTTTTTAAGTCAAATTCATAATTTTTAGTAAGTAAATTATACCATTTTAATGCCATACCATTTATATGGTCATGAGCCAAATATGTTAATTATAATTCTCATGTTTTCCCCAACGTTACCCCTGTTGTACGTTCGCAAAATTACATAGGATGTTAGGCTTGACATTTAGCCTAACTAATAAACTAAAAAGGGAAAAAGAGGAACTTGCAACATTCCAACATCATACAAAAATATGGATCTAACTACAGATGTGTCACATGAACTTGGCATAATATACTTTTAATTATGAACTTGCAAACTAGATCTATGCAACATTAATCATAAAATAATAGTATTACATAGAACTACCAAAATCTAATTAGACATGTAGTGGTGAACATGCATAGGGATTGAATCGTGCTAATATTGATCTAACATAAAGGCATATGGTTCTAATATGTAAAGTTGTAGATCTAACCATGTAGGTTTACATAGTCATGTTTTTACCTATAAACTTGCATGAATTCATAACATGATAGCATCACTTAACTTGCATAAACATGGCTTAATTTCTAAATTGACATATAACATACAAAATGTCATCAAAAGGTCATAGATCTAAATATGTATGCATAATAGGTCTAATCAATTAGGCATAAACTACATGACTTAGCGTAAAACTTGTATAATATCACCAAACTTACATATGATAATTTCATAACATCACAGGTTTATTCACCAATTTCCTCATAACATGATAGACCACAGTAATTCATAGGCACATACGATAGAATGGACATGAATAAACATAAATCAACATCACGTACAACTTGATACAATTCTATTTTACAGCCTATTACAAACCATGTCTTTAATTCATTCACATCTGAAAGATAACTACACTTACAAACAAAAAGGAATTCTTAAGTTTTGGGATCTGTATTATAAAATTGAATTGCTCGCCTTTGATGTAGATCGTTGAATTTTCTTAGTTGAATTAGATTAGATTTAATTTTGACGTAGCTTCAACCTTGCCTTTGAGTTGAAAGGGATGACGGCTATTCTAGGTTCACCATTGACAGAATGGCGGCTCTTGGAATGAATATTTATGATAGGGAGTTGAGAGTTAGGTTGTTTTTATAGAGGTTTAATCAATTTAGAGCAATCAGATTAACCCTAGAATTAATCAAGACCATCCAGTCAAGATAGGATAACACCTCAGCCCTAATGACACAGCACGGAGTCAGAAATCGTCATCCTTTCAGATCTGCCCGGGGGGGGGGGGATAGGTCAACCCCCAGGTCGACCTGTAGGGTAGGTCAACACTAGGGTCGACCTCCTGGTCGACCTGGCTTGGGCGGGACCTTTTCCTACCCTACCTTCTCCTGAGTTTAAATCTGAATTTTGAATTTTTGAAACTTCCGAAGGCCATAACTTCTTCGTACGAAGTCCAATTCACACAGACTCGGACTCTATCTCGACCAGAATTCCAAGATGAACTCAATGGCATAACCCGTTTCCCTTAATTCTCACATTTAGAATTAGTTATTATTTAATTCGTTACTTTAAGGTTTATCGAAAATACGGGGTGTTACATTCTCCCCTCCTTAAAGGATTTCGTCCTCGAAATCTTCAAGTCAAGAAGAATGTATATCCTACCAACCAATCGTCCATCTACTCAACCATCAAACATGGGCGTCCATTGTCCTTAAAAGACTTCTAATGCTTTATGATTATATGCATAGTGTCTGTACATGTCCTTATCTAATGCAAAATCAGGCGGTCTACTGATTCAGTTGACCTCCTTAATGCAAGTCATATCGGTGTCAAGTGTGCATAATGTATGCAATCTTCCCTAATCATACTTTCTACATGAATGCACAATCATTCATACAAATGCAACATCCACATAATAACACATCAAGTTTCGATCATATACAAGTTCATATATGCATATGCAATATGAAAGTGACTAAGATGATCTAATACCTAAAGTGTGTGTATATGCATCCACAAGCAACCACTAGCAATCACTTGCAACCACTTGCAACCATCAATCATAACATGTTTCAAATACATGTTTACATCCATTGGTTTCTACCTAAAGATCGAGAATAACACTGAGGAAAATACTAAAAAGATAGATACGAGTATGAACAAACTTAAGGAAAAAGAGATCAAAGATGTACCCTTAAAAAGAAAAGGGTAGGCTGCACGTATTTTGGCCTCATTCTCCCAAGTCGCTTCTTCCTCAGCGTCACTCCATTGGACTTTTACAATTTTTAATTCGCGGTTGCCTAGCTTTTTGACTTCTGTACCCAAGATACAAGTTGGAACTCTTCTCACAGTCACCTCTCGTTCTACTTCTACGTCCTCTAATATGCTTGTTCTATGAACTCCAGCTAATTTTTCAGACAGCTCTACTCTATAAGCCATCTTTCCAATCCTTTCAATGATTGGAAACGGCTCTACAAATCTTGGTGCCAGCTTTCCTGCGGATCCGAAGCGAACGACATTCCTCAAAGGAGATACTTTAAGGAAAACCCTGTCCCCAACCTCAAACTCAAGGTCGGTCCTTCTCTTATCTGCATAGGGCTTCTGTCTATCTTGGGCAGTCTTCATTCTTTTTCATATCAAGTCCACTTTCTCTAAAGTTTCTCTAATCATATCTGGTCCAAGTATGATCTTATTTGTAGACTCCCACCAACAAGTTGGTGATCAGCACGACCTTCCATATAAAGCTTCGAAGGGTGTGATACCTATGGTGGCTTGGTAGCTATTGTTGTAGGCAAACTCTACCAAAGGAAGATGATCTCCCATGTTCCTCCGAAGTCAAGAATGCATAATCTCAAGAGGTCTTCTAATACTCTATTCACTCTTTCTGTCTGACCATCGGTTTGGGGGTGATAGGCCGTGCTTAAGCATAACTGTGTGCCTACAGCTTCTTGCAAGATCTTCCAAAACTCGATCGTAAAGATAGGATCTCGGTCGCTAACAATGCTGGAGGATATCCAATGGAGTCAGACTATCTCTTTAAGATATATGGATGCTAAAGATGAGGCAGTCCTTCTACTCTTAACGGGTATGAAGTGAGCGCTTTTTGTAAGCCTGTTCACTATTACCCAAATACTGGTATTGCCTCTTCTTGACCTAGGCAGCCCATCAATAAAGTCCATCGAGATGTTATCCCATTTCCACTGTGGGACCTCTAGAGGATGAAGCAAACCACCAGGCTTCTTTTGTTCTGCCTTGACTTGCTGGCATACTAAGTACTTCGAGACAAATTCAGCTACATCCCTCTTCATGCCATCCCAAAAGAAGATCCTTTTGATGTCTTTGTACATTTTGTCTCCACCGTGGTGTATAGTCAACTTGGAATGGTATGCTTCTTCAAGAACCTTCTTCACCAAATCCCATGCTTGTGGGATGCATAGCCTTCCATCCCACCTCAACCAACCCTTATCATCGATGGAGTATCTCTTGAGGTGACTAGAAGTCTCACCCCTACTTAACTTATCTATCACATCAACTAGATGAGGGTCTTCCCATTGTGCGGTCCCTATTGAGTCCAAAAGAGTAGGCCACACCTCTAGCGATGCTAACAAACTAGTCACATGATCGACAGAGGGTCTAAAATCAAAGTTGGCTATATACTCCAAGCTCTGCCTTTTAACAAAGAGAGGGCTTAAGGTCAGCTTCTTTCTACTCAAGGCGTCCGCTGCTACATTGCCCTTCCAGGGGTATAGGAAATCTCGAAATCGTAGGATGCTAAGAATTCCATCCACCTTTGTTGCCTCAAGTTAAGATGTTTCTGTGAGAAAAGGTACTTCAATGATTTATGGTCAATATATAATTCAAACTTCTCACCTAGGAGATAATGGCGCCAAGACTTAAGCGCAAAGACAATGGCAATCAACTCTAGGTCGTGGGTTGGGTAGTTTTTCTCATGTACTTTCAACTGCCTACCTCCATAAGCTACTATCTTCCCCTCTTGCATTAAGATAGCTCCTAATCCCGTACCACAAGCATCTGTGTATACGGTAAACATCTTGCTCCCATCCGGCAAGGTTAGAACTAGGGCTGTTGTTAGGGCTCTTTTTAGCGTTGGAAAGCAATATCGCAATCCAAATACCAAGTGAAAGTTAAGTTCTTTTTTGTCAACTTTGTAAGTGGAGCTGAGATTTTCACAAATTCCTTGATGAACTTCCGATAAAAGCCCGCTAGCCCGAGGAAGCTTTGGACTTCAGTTGTATTCTGTGGGACCTTCCAATCTTGCACCGTAACTACTTTTGCGGGGTCGACAGCTAATCCTTCTTTGGACACCACGTGTCCAAGAAACCTTATTTCTTCCCTCCAAAAATGGCATTTGGAGAATTTGGCTTTTAACTGGTGTGCAAAAAGAGTATCCATGACTTCCTTTAGATGCTGAGCATGCTCTTCTTCACTCTTCGAGAAAATCAAAATGTCGTCTAAGAAGACTACAACAAACTTATTGAGGAACTCCCTAAACACCCTGCTCATCAAATCGACGAAATAAGCGGGTGCATTTTTCAGGCCAAAAGGCATGATAAGCCACTCGAAGAAACCATCCAGAGTTCTGAACGCGGTCTTGTCAATGCTGTCTTCGGCCACTCTCAGCTGATGAAACCCGGTAGCTAAATCTAGTTGGGAGAAAACCGATGCACCTACAAGTTGATCGAACAAGTCATCTATTCTTGGAAGTGGGTGCCTATTTTTCTTGGTCAGTTGTTTAGCTCCCTATAATCAACGTATAGGCGAAGCAAACCGTCCGCTTTAGTTGCGAACACTACTGGAGCACCCCAATCGGAAATACTCCGCCTTATAAACCCCTTCTCAAGCAGCTCTTTAACTTGCTTGCTGAGTTTTTTCCTCTCCCTTGGAGCCATGTGCCTAATGGGTAGGGTGATGGATTTTGCATTATCAACGAGGTATATGCGGAAGTCTATCTTCCATTTCGGATGTAACCCTTTAACCTCTTCAAAGACATCCGAGTATTTACGGACTACTCTAACAGACTGCAAATTCTCAATAGACGCATCAAGAGATTTTAGATAGCTAAGCATAATAGATTTCATGGGATTACAAGAAATTTCGAGAGTGTTACCAAGGCGAGCCATGAGTCTAACCACTCTCTTTTCACAGTCGAGGATGGCACCATTACTGGATAGCCAATCCATGCCTAGAATCAACCCATAGCTCGTGAAGCCCAAAACATAGGCATTGCATCTAAACCCCACACTTAATATAGAAATTTCCAAATCCAAGCAAATCATTGACAAATAAGTTAAGCCCCCAATTGGATTTAAAACAATCAAGGGATCCTCTACTAAACTGGTGTCTAGGTGCAGAGATTCAACTAAAGCAGTAGATATAAAAGAGTGTGATGGCTAGAATCAAAGAGTGTACGGACAGGATGGTCAAAAAGATAAACTAAACTCTCAACAGAAACATTTCTACCTTGTTCTTGCGGAGGTGCCATGAGAGCATGAACCTGCCCTCCAGAAGTAGATCCAACTCTCTGCCCTTGCCCTTGCTTTCTTGTGCAGTCCCTAGCCATGTGTCCTGCCTCGCCGCAATGGAAACAACCACCCATCTTCCTTTTCTTCTTCCTGCAGTCCTTAACCAAATGTCCAAGAATGCCACAAAAATTACATTTCCTATTATCACGGGTTTTGTTATTTTTCCCGCCCTTCTTGGCATCTGTATTCTTGCTTTGTGATCCTTCCCCTTTCTTGTCTTGAGATGCTTCCACCTTTGCCTCCTTCTTGCCAACCTTATCTTCTTCTTGTAACAGTGCCACGTCCACCAGTCTTTCATAAGTCGCACCCATAGGTATATAGGACATAGCTACGTTGTGCAGTGGCTCATTCAATCCTTTAACAAAGCGGAGAGCGTTCTTATGTGGAGTGTTCACTAACTCCAATCCGAACCTAGCCAGCTGATTAAATTGGTTAACGTATTCCTCGACTGACATACTTCCCTGTTTGAGAGCTAAGAACTTCTCCATCTGTAGGCTTCGTTCAGCTTGTGAGAGGAATTTCATTTCAAACCTCATCCTAAAATCCATCCAAGTTTCAATTAGTCTTTCAGCGTTAGTGACTTCCCACTAATAAGAAGCTTCGTCTTTGAGCAACCATATCGCCAACTATATCTTCTGGCTATCATCCACTTCGAAGATCTTAAACGAATCCTCAGTTTCTTTGATCCAGTTTCTTGCTTCCACGAAGGATTCATTTCCATTAAAGTTCTTTCCACCCATGGCTCGAAAGTCCCTACATATTTTTGAGAATACATTTGCATGAGGAGGAGGAGGAACCGCTGCAGCTGGGGGAGGAGGAACGTCTGCTGGGCCTGCGCCGTTGGCTGTAGCCTCTAGGTACCTCCTGAACCAGCTGGGTATCGGTACACCCTCAGGAAGGTTAAGATTCCCGGACATGCTGAAACGAAAAAGGAAAGATTCAAAACAAAGGATAGAAAGATAATGCATATGGCTTTGGGTTTTATGCCTTTTAAAGTAAAATAACACTTTTTCTTGAAAAATGCTTCTTTTTGAAAATAGTTTTCAAAAACTTTTATCTAATCTAGGAAACATTTGCTCTGATACCAAGTGAAACACCCCACCTCCATTAAGGTCACTCACAAAGGGAATGTCTTAACTTCGATGAAGCATTATAAGTAAAAGACACAGAAAATTTTACAAGACAAAAATATAAGTAGCGAAAAATAAAACTAACTTTTATTTCATACAGGGTTCAATACAAAAACCATTACAGTAAATTGTCTCAACATAACTCTCAAAACATTCCATCATAATCTCTATCTTGATTAAAACATAAAGAAGCATATAACACAAGTAAAACTGTATAAATCGCCAAGTCTAGTGTGTCCAAATCCATAGCCAAAGATAATAGGTTCCAAGCCGTACATCACAGAGTCTTCAAGCTTGGAAAGATGAATGGTCCAAATTAAGCTGAGCTATTCCCTCCCTGGCTACCTGAGGGGGGGGGGACGGAAGGAAAGAAGACGAAAGAAAAATGGGTCAGACATAAGTTTGAGTAAGTCTAGTGACTTTTTAGTGTGTGAATAAGGAAAAGGGCCATGATAGGAATAAACTGAAGATAGGACAGTACCAGAACAACAAACTAACATAAAACTATATAAGGCAGGATAACCAATATACATCGCACCCATGTTTAATTCTCTCCACCTACTTATACTTGTCCAGCTAGCACCATGTGTTCATGGTGAAATGATTCCCTTATATCGATTAGCTCCTACTCACATACATTTATCACGTGTGTCCTTCGGCCCCTGCTTGACTATAGATACCTGTGCTAGTCCCACCACCGGGTGTATCAAATCCTATGGTGGCAACCCGACACGATTCAAGATTCACAGCGTATGACTACTGATGCCTAGTGCCTGCTTTTTCCACTCCGGAGTACGTACACGCCCGATACTCCGTTGGAACCTACACTGATGCACCACCGCCGATGTTTTTGACCGCTTACAATCAGCCCAATAATCGTGCCCCACCCTTCCTAGTTCAGGGTCCCATGATACATCTACGTGGGTTACTGCTGAAACGGGCCCCGTTACTAAGGTTTTTCCAGCCAACATGTTAAATTGGTTAAGTGTCCAAATTCACCTAAACCCCACCCATCAGTTTAGCTAACATGTTGAATTGGTTAAGTGTTTCCCAAATTGACTTAAACCTACCACTCTAGATTTAGCTTTTATTAGAGCAACAACCACTCACATTAGACAAGTATTGTTGTGGTCACTGGATGTGTCGGTCCGTTCCGAGCAATTTTACACCACAAGTCAGTCTAACCTCGGATCCATTTTGTGCTCAATGCTCTAACCACCCACATTAGACATGTATTGTTGTGGTCACTGGATGTGCCGGTCGGTTCCGGGCAGTTTTACACCACAACTCAGTCCAACCTCGGGTTAGGCATATTCGTCTTTTCTAAATTTATATTTTTATCCTTTTATGCTTATATGTAAAATTTTCAACAATTTTATTGTCATGGCCCACTTTCTTTCTAAGTCCAATTCATAATTTTGGTAAATAAATTATAACATTTTAATGCCATACCATTTATATGGTTATGAGCCAAATACGTTAATTATAATTCTCATGTTTTCCCCAATGTTACCCCTGTTGTACGTTCACAAAATTACATTGGATGTTAGGCTCGACATTTTAGCCTAACTAATAAACTAAAAAGGGAAAAAGAGGAACTTGCAACATTCCAAAATCATACAAAAATATAGATCTAACTACAGATGTGTCACATGAACTTGGCATAATATACTTTTAATTATGAACTTGTAAACTAGACCTATGCAACATGAATCATAAAATAATAGTATTACATAGAACAACCAAAATCTAATTAGACATGTAGTGGTGAACTTGCATAGGGATTGAATCGTGCTAATATTAAAATAACATAAAGGCATATGGTTCTAACATGTAAAGTTGTAGATCTAACCATATAGGTTTACATAGTCATGTTTTTAACCTATAAACTTGCATGTATTCATAACATGATAGCATCACTTAATTTCTAAATTGACATATAACATATAAATGTCATCACAAGGTCATAGATCTAAACTTGTATGCATAATGGATCTAATTAATTGGGCAGAAACTATATGACTTAGCCAAAACTTGTATAATATCACCAAACTTACATATGATAATTTCATAACATCATAGGTTTATTCACCAATTTCCTCATAACATGATCGACCATAATAATTCATAGGCATATACGGTAGAATGGACATGAATAAACATAAATCAGCATCGCATACAACTTGATACAATTCTATTTTACAGTCTATTACAAACCATGTCTTTAATTCATCCACATCTGAAAGATAACTACACTTACAAACAAAAAGGAATTCTTGAGTTCTGGGATCTGTATTTTGAAATTGAATTGCTCGCCTTTGATGTAGATCGTTGAATTTTCTTAGTTGAATTAGATTAGATTTAATTTTGACGTAGCTTCAATCTTTCCTTTGAGTTGAAAGGGATAACGGCTATTCTAGGTTCACCATTGATGGCATGGCGGCTCTTCATATGAATATTTGTGATTTAGGGTTGGGAGTTAGGTTGTTTTTATAGAGGTTTAATCAATTTAGAGCCGTCAGATTAACCCTAGAAATAATCAAGACCATCCAGTCAAGATAGGATAACATCTCAGCCCTAATGACTCAGCAGGGAGTCAGAAATCATCATCCTTTCAGATCTGCCCGGATGGGGGTAGGTCGACCCCCTGGTCAACCTGTAGGGTAGGTCGACACTAGGGTCGACCTCCTGGTCGACCTGGTCTGGGAGGGGATTTTTCCTGCCCGGCCCTCTCCTGAGTTTAAATCTAAATTTTAAATTTTTGGAACATCCGAAGGCCATAACTTCTTCGCACGAAGTCCAATTCATGCAAACTCGGACTTTATCTCAACCAGAATTCCGAGACGAACTCAATGGCGTAACCCGTTTCCCTTAATTCTCACATTTAGAATTAGTTATTCTTTAATTCGTTATTTTAACGTGTATCGAAAACACGGGGTGTTACATCTTGCAATCCGGCCCACACATGACCAAAGACTCATTTCGCTTGAGTGTATAGAATGTATATCACCAAGGTTGTGTACGACAACCATTTCCCCAAAAGGGACAACAACGAAAAGAGTAAAAAAGAAAATGAAATTTCTCTAGATAGGTGATTATACACCCTACTGTGAGCTACCCACATAGCTATGTTGCCTGCCCGATTTTTTGTCATTTCCCGACCGATGAGGCTTGAGGTTAAAATTTACCTTTAGAACATCTGGACACCATTTACTTTGAATGCCACATTGTCAGATCCGTCAAATCACTAATTGACATCCACAAATATACAATGGGTGTAAAAGAAGTGCCCATCTTTGCCACCAACTTATTATATTTGTTAAAAAACAATGTACGTGGTTTTTAGGAAATACTCTGTCAGACATTCGTCCATACAAGTGATCAAGGAATAGGATGAACCAAAGGTACTCTCCTACTACATCCAATATAGGAATCACCCCATGGATCCGTAGCGAGAAGTCCTTGCAATCCGAAAGATTCCAATCACGGCAGAATCACTGTTGAAATATCTTGAGGAGCTAACCAAAGATTTTCAACAAGTATTTTTTCCGCTCGTGAAGATCTATGGTTTTCAATCATATAGACGTCCCTACACGTTAGTTTACGTAAAGTTGGTTTGAAGTGGTTTTGGGTCCAGTTCCCATCCCAGTCTCTTCAAACTAACATGTAGGGGATATGTATTTAATAGTCGGTGTGTTAACTATCAAATTTAATCAATATAGATGAGTAAAACTTATTTATACAATTATTCAAATATTTAATATAATTTCAAGACTTGCCTATTCAAATCAGTTAACTTATATAAATCTAAATTCTGATTTTAGAACACCAATTAGCACGAGGTGCTTAAAATCAAATAAAACATGTCAACGTTTTATTTTAACTAGTTTAATCTCGATTGATCACTTCATAGCATAACAGATAATTTAACAACAATCATTCATCATACAATAATAAATCAATGATGATCCTGCGATTTATCTTGAACTAATAATAGTTCAAACATCTTTAATCTTGGATAATAATATATTACTCCAATTCTTTGAAATTTATTTAATAAATTTTATTTAAACATTTATTGTGATTTCGATAAGCTTAACATACACCACGACATTTTAATTCTGTAATAACGAAATAATTCAATAGCTTTACCATCCTTCTTTCTTTTTACTTAATTATTTAAATATTTATTCTTAACTCCTATTTAAAACAAATTTATTTAAATTTTGATTGAATAAAAATAACTTAACAGACCCAATGTGGCCCAAGCTCGCATAGCCAGAACATTCCTGTCGACTTTCTTCAACGCGTCCCATTCTTCCCTTTTGCTTCATTTACATGTATAAATATAAATATATAAAATAATTTAATTTAAACTTAAGGATTCAAAACAAACTTTTCTTTTTCTTTTGCTTTATTAAAAATTACGGACCCAAACTCGACCCATTTCCATGATCTGCTCCTTATATTCCTGTACCAATCGCTCTTCTCTCTTCGTTTCATGTATTTGCCAGGTAACAAAACCACGGCCAAAAATACAGTGCGGGTAACCATAAAACACTGATCCATATGTGATGATCAACACTTTTCCTTTGCCCGATCTCTCTTCTCTTCCTTTCTTTGTTTCATGTCATCTGCTATTTCATCGCCGTGCACAGCATGCACCGTTCATGTGCACCACCGGGCAATGGACGATCCTGCCCCTCTGACTTTCACTACAAACGGTTTCTAATCCTCTCCAATCATTCCTAATCCAGAAATCATGTTTCCTTAAGCAAAACAAAATATCGAGTTTCAATCCATAGTTCATCCAAAAACATCTTTCACCACAACGCCTCACAACACCACCACATATGTTCAGTCGCCACCGTACTCTAGCAACTTGACATCGATCGTCCCTGATTTCCAATGCCCCGGGTTTGATTAATTCATGTTCCTTGAAGGCGGTGAACTTCGACACTACTCTAACCAAGAAAAATGAATCTAGTTACCCAAATTTTGCCTTATTCTCGATAATCATGGTATTAAAAATTCAATTTGTATTTTTCCAATGATCTTCCTCTCACCATCTTCCTCCAGCTCCAGCACAGATATCCCTAACCAATCCTAACGTTGGAATTTGACCAATGTCCAAAATGTGATTAACTGCAAAATTCTCACAACCTAGTGAACTAAAAATTAAGATTTGATCATCTAAATTCATGATTTTCTATAACCAATCCACTCATATATCTGAAACATTATAAAATGATATTTGAGCATTTTAGTTTTTCTTACCTCTTATAGTAATTTGATTGATTCGAAAAATATATAATATGGTATGGAGTAAAACCATTTTTAAAATATACTTAAGGTGTAAATGAACAACTTTCCTGTTAACCTTAAAACTTAATACACCCTAGAAATTTAATTATTGATTTTAATTACTTAAGCATGACTATATTCATACTGTTAAGTATACCTGCAGTTGAAACTTTGCCTACAGAGTTTAAATCAAACCATAACATGTATATGATGTTATATGAATCTGAAACCCTTCATGAAGCCATAGAGTTGATGCATATAAATTATAATAGTTAAGTGAATCAGTTTAAAATTTACTTACTGTTTATATATATTCTACCGCGTTTTGTTTTACTGCCTTTGCCTTTTCTTTCTAGTTTTGATCAAGTTTTAGTTTTAAGCTATCAAATTTCAGAGATTACCCATGACAGCTTTAATGATTTAATTAAACAGAATAGGTACATTCTGGTTAGAGTCCACCAAAACTAGATAAAAAACAATAAAGGAAATTGTTGGCATTTGCTCACAAATGCTGCTGCTTGAATTGTCTACTTCTATTTGTGTGTGTGTATATATATATATATATACACGGTCTTTTTTTCCTTTTCATTTTGTGTTTTCTGTTTCAGTTTCTAGTCCAAGGCTTTGCATACATTTCATGGTTTAAACACAATAATTCAAATCAATCCAATATAACATAATCAAGATCGCATCATACCATTGGAAATAGATCAAAAAGTTTACTCACTTTCTTTTTCTTTTTAGATTCTGTTCTTACTGGGTTTTTTTCCAGTTTCAACTCAGTTCATTTCAAGCATCAACAACATGACGATTTGTCCATAAATGATAGAAACACACACTAGAAGTATATATGTATTTATAATAGTTTGGATCATAAAAGATAGAAATTTTGAAATAAGTTATAAGAGGAATAACTTGTGTTTACTCACCAAAATACTTGTTCACTGTCTTGTGCAAGTTTCTTCTAGATTTTGTTTTAGCCTTTGCTAAAAATTCAGTCTTTTTGTTTTGTTTCTCTGACTTTCTTTCCTCCTTAGTTTTTTATTTTAGTTGAACTTGGGTTCACAAATCTTTGCCATGGTTTCACGGTTTTTATACCCTTTTTTTTCAAAGTTTTGCTCTCTGTTTTGTTCTTATTTCTTTTCCTGGTATGTTAAAAATTTAGACGAGGCACATAACTTTACACTTGATTACACTAGCATTTGATTCAAAACAGTAAAGGAATCTAAAGGTGTTTCCTTGTACTTATAATATTGTGCTTGTGTAGGCTGTTCAAGCCATTGTCTTAAGATAAATCTATTCCAGAGATTAAACTTCTAAAAAATATCCATATTTAAATCGAATGTGATGAGTGTATATATATATAGTTAAAACTTTATTAGAATTAAATATAAACAATGAAGAGATTAAGATGTTTACTCACATATTCTACTGCCTTGCTTTATCCAAAGGTTTGCTCTCTGTTTTTAATTCCAGGTTCATGCATGTGTTTCTCTTCTTTCCTTCAAGCATTGATTCCATCTTAATACACTTCCCTTGTACTCTCGCCATTGTTTCATAGTTTTGTACATAGTTAAGTTTCCATGTTTTTTTCCTCTTTTATTTCTTAATGCATTCTTCTACCATCTTAGTTTTAGGCTTTTATTTGTGTACATTTGTTTTTCCAATGAACTAGTATGTGTGGTTGTATATTTATAGATGGAAGAACTAGGCATACGTCGGCTAGGTGTTTGGGTAGGAAGGGTAGCACATGCAGCAACATTAAAGGGAAAGGGATGTGATGTATTGTGATGTTCAATCCTACTAGTGTCTTCAGATCTTGCCTCTAAGTCTCGCATCCGTGCCATGTTATTTCTGCAACATATGTGCATTTGTATGTCCTAATATTTATTAGCAAATTACCCTTAGTCCCGAAGTAAGAATCAACCATTGAATAACTTTGATTTCCTGTCTTTTCTTATCACTTTGGCAGTCCATTTCCTTTCAAGTCTAACCTAGTATGTCTAAGTTTTCATTGACCCCCTGTCATATGAGTTGCCAGCTTTATTTCTAAAAAATTAAAATGTCCTGGCTGTCTAATTTGCTTTAACCCATCTTGTCTACTACTAACCTATCCTACTGCCAAGCTTACACTAGTGTAGACTAGCACCTATACTCTTTTCATGTCACACTTCATATTTGCTTATATATCCCATTTCTATTTTAAATACTTTATGTATATATTTATATATAATGTACGCACATGTCCTATATACATATATTTTCATATATACTATATTTACTTATATGCAAATGTACAAACCAGGATTTAAATTCAATGCTTAGACTTAGTTAAACTTGTATACTTGTATCTATCCACATATTTAATTAAATCTAAGAAAAATGTTAAAATTCACTTTTCTCATTTGAAGTCATGTACGTACATGTGAAGTAAAATTGAATTTTGCTTTAAGTATACCTCATTATTTGATTTTAAGTAACTTTATAACTACACTAGTTAGAACAAGTTTTTAATCTAATCAAAAATTGCTACAATATCAAACACTTGACTATATACATGTATAACATTGTTTAAGGAATTTTAAATCATCAATAAATATATTTATTTGTGATTTCCCTAATGTATTCCCAAATACGTAAATAACATTTTATTTAATTAAATTAAATTATCCGTATAATCTATACACTATAGATCAACAAACTAGTCTAAAACCCCGGGTCGTTACAATATTCTTCAAAACAAATATTTCAATGGCTTCCTCAAGTTTAACTTAGAAATTGAAATTAACCGAAACCATCAAAGGTTATCTCCATAATGATAGTGAAGCAATCAAAACCTATGTTTATTATATAGCAAATGCAAAAGTCAATACGGGTGCTTTCACAATCTTTGGAGACTTTCCATCCTATGATCTTATCTCTCTTTTCAATCACGATGAACTATTAAGCTTGATTGACTCTTGAGATAACCATGAAATGTGTTACCCGAAGCTTGCCAAAATGTTCTATGAAAATCTTAATTGTTGTTTTTACAAAGGAAATGAAGATCAAATTTGGAGTAGCGTAAACGACACACAAATTGTTCTAGATTGTGAAATCTTAGGCAATATCTTGAATTGTCAAAGCATGGGATTGGATTTTATGAATTTCAAAATTGATGAAACTGAGTTAGAAACTTATCACCACGTAATTGAAAGCGATGCTCACATGGAATTCAAAAATCCCTTTTTTCGCCCAAAAACAAGAATCGTAAACCTCCTCCTTCAACATAACATCAATCCTCATTCCACAAATTTTAACGTCTCAAATCTCTTGGTCCAAAAAACACTCTCTACTATTATTGGTGGATATAACATCAATTGGGCCGACATGATCTTAAAAGAATTCAAGCCTATAGAAACATCAACAAGAGGGAACACTCTTTATTATGGAGTTTATCTCACTCGTTTTTTCAAATATTTCGTAGTTGATCTTCATGGAGAAGAATTTGTGCCAAGGAAGGTGTTTGACTCCACAAACATATACCTTATGAAAATTTCACTTACTTTCAAACCTTATGAGGCATTTGAAGACAAACAAGCTCAAATGCAAAAAAGAAAAATAGCCTATGGAAATTGAAGAAGAAGAAGAAATTTCTTTGTAAAGTGTTGAGTGTCCAATCAACACTAGAACCATTTTGAAAGAGATGACTGTTCATAATCAAGTGAAGATAGTCAAAAATCAAAAGAAGCTCAAAAAGAGTTTTACCAAAATGGCTAAGTTCATGAGAAAGATAGGAAGAAAACTTGAAATTTCATCTTCCTCCTCGTCATCCACTGAAATCTAGCCTATCTAGTTTAAGTTATCTTTAGTATTTGCTTTTGAATCTCGTATTTAAGTGTGTCTTAACTAGTTGGATGTATTTGCTTTTTGAGAAGTAATGAATGGAGTTTTATTTATGTCGAATCTTCTTTAAGTTACTGAGAAAACTTTAGAATTAAATATAATATAATATAAGAACATAAGTTTCAAATTTTGAAAATTTTCAAAATTTTTAACTAAGTATGTCGACATACATAGTTGTTTATGTCGACATATAACTTCCAGATTTTCAAAAAAATTCAAAATTTAAATAACTAACTCATGTCCATTCAAATCCAATACATTCCAGGACCTATTTAAGCCTGTTTCTGCTAGAAAAATTCATTATAATATTTCTCCTTTTTCTATATTCAATTCTTATTAAAACTGTGGCAAATCCAATTCATAACTTTAGTGAAAATCTTGAAGAAACATCGAATTCCTTCAAGAACATCCTTTCCATAATACTACAAAACCAACGTCATCTTGAATTAAGCCAAACAAAGATGTTTGAGCAACAAGGGAAGCACTTTAATGACATTCGTTGGCTAATATTCTCTCTTTCCGGAGATGAGATAACAATCTTGCTAAGGCACCACCGACAAAAGAAGATGAAGACTGGGAGATCATCAAGAAGGATCCTATCTTCGGAGAAGACGGTTGGGTAGAAGTCCCAAGAAAAGTTTGATTGTTTGGTATGATTTGATTTGTCTGAATTTGTTGGAACTTATGTATTAATTGGTTTGAACTGCTTGACTTATATTAAAACACATGTAAATATTACTTAGATTGGTTTGCTTACTTGGATTTATGAATTAATATATATGTAATTATTATATTTGGATTGATTTTTTTATGTACTTAATATTGATTACTGTATAGCCATGAATTTAGGGGGAGTATTAGAAGGATCAGCATAAACAGGTATGAACATGTATGAATATTTTATAAACTAAGGTTGTCATCATCAAAAACGGAGAGATTGTTGGAGAATGGTGTAACAACCCGTATTTTCAATAACCTGTTATAACATAAATCGAGGCAGAATTTAATTCTAAAATCTGAATCAAGGGAAACGGGTTATGCCATTGCGTTCGTCTCGGAAAAATACGCGAAATAGAGTCCGAGTTTTTGAAAATCGGAGTCCGTATGACCCGATTAAAGCCCAACGAAGTTTTCTGAAAATTTCAAAGTAAAAAACAGATTTCAAATTCAAGTTTAAATTTGAAAAATTAGGTCAGATTGGGCTAGGCGGGAAAGTTCCTGCCAGAGCACCCAAGTCGACAGCCCTGTCGACTTGGTCCAGCCGGGCTGTTTAGCCTGGTGCACCATTTTGAGATTGTGTTGAGCTTGGGGGCCAGATTCGATTTTAAGGGCTGAGATTGCAACTAGGGTTTAATCCTATGACCTAAAACACTTGCCTAATCTATAAATAAGGCCCTAACCTAACCCTAAATCATCATTATTCATTCATACAACTAAACTATGGCAAAATCATTCCTCTCATGGCCTCCACTCTCTTCATAAAATTCCTAAATAAATTTTTAAAGAGATTTTCCATGCATACAAATGTTTTCAAGCTTGTATGAGCATCATTAGCTTGCATTCAAGTCAAGTTTCTATATTTGCATCATAAAGAAAGAGTTTTGATCATTTTGGCTCAAGGGTTTTGCTTGCATTTTGGGTTTATTTGATTTCATAAGGGCTTTGGCATTGTAAGCCCTATTCTACTTTCATATTTAAACTCTAAAGTTAATGATGCAAGTTGTGTTTGATCATTGTGATATGATATGCAAGTTTATCATGTTATGCAAGTTTGTTATGTTATGATATGCAAGTTTATCATGTTATGCAAGTTTGCCATGTTATGATATGCAAGTTCATCATGTCATGTTATGCAAGTTTACCATGTTATGCTATGCAAGTATGCCATGTTATGATATGCAAGTATGTTATGCAAGTTTGGGATGATCATTTTGTTCATGTTATCATGTTATGCAAGCTTATCTTGGGTTTATGAACATAAAGCTTCAAGCTTTATGCCAAAGGTTGCATTTTGGCAACATGTAAGTTATCATATCTCTTATGATAACTTGCATGTGAGGCTAGATGCGAACTTATGGCCATTTCTACATGTCATTTAGCACCATGTATCACCAATATGCCAAGTTTGGTTTTATGCATGCTTTTGAGGCCTAAAAATATAATATGCAAGTATATGAACATATGTCCATTTCATATGCCACCATGTTGAACTTGTGGCTTCAACACCTTTATGTCGTGATTATGCCAAGTTCCCTCTTTCTATCCTTTATGCGCTATGGCGATATGTAAGCGATGGGATTGCGTTTGGGGTTGGGTAAACTTAAAAGACATAAAACATAAGCTTGGGAATTTACCTATTAAGTTAGGTCTACCCATTGGGAATTTACCTATTAAGTTAGGTCTACCCAATTGCTTGAAAATTTGTAACATGTTTTGGAAACATGATGGACATGACACTTAGAAAAGATAAGTGTGACCAACTCGAGGTTGGGTTGAGTTTGTAGCGTAAACCTACCCGGAACCGACCGGCTTAACTAGTTGCTACAAACAATAGGACCCAATGTGAGAAGTTGGCCATGTTGTACCTTGAACCCGAGGTTAGACCAAGTTGTGGTGTAAAGCTACCCGGAACCGACCGGCTTAACTAGTAACCACAACAAGGTCTAATGTGAGAGGTTAAGGCGCAGTAAATTAACTAATGCCTCGTGATTAGGGTTAAGTCATGGTCCACTTAATACTTAACCAATTTGGGCATGGTAGATTAGTCAGGGTTAAGTCGTGAACTCATCGTTACACTTAACCAAGTTAATCCATGATTATCAAGAGGGTTAAACCGTACTTAACCCACTAGAAAAATCCTAGCAATGGGGGCCCACTCCAGCAGTAATCCCAGTTTGTATCATTAAAGCCCTAGGGACTAGGCTAGGGAGGGGGCACGATTACTGGGCTGGAGGTAAGCGACCAAATAAACGACGGCCGGGTGGTACGCCGATGTAGTTCCGGACGGACTATGGTCGTGCACGTAGTCCGTATTTGGAGAAGTCACCCATGGGTACCAGTAGATCGAGACTGTGCACTTATGTTTATGGTGTCCAGGGGTTGGCACCTAGGGCTTGATACACCCGAAGGGTGGACCCGGCACAGTTCGACTACAATTATGTTTGGGCCGTATTGACACCAACACATGACGAGTTAGGCTTAGGGAGCCGATCGACTAGACCGTTTGGTTAGACCTTGTATTAGGGTCATTTCATGTTATTGGGCCAAAGCTTGGGCCAAGGGATCAATACTTGTTTATTCCAGTCATGTTAGTTTGCTAGTACACCTGTGGTGCAAAACCTTAAACCTGATTATGCGATGACACCTTTATCTACCTTGTTAGTTAATCACCATGCTAGTATGTTGTTATCCTTATGATCATAACTGCTTCTCATGCCAGTTAACTTTATCAGTTTACATTGAATGTAGTAGGGCTTACTCAGTCTTTTTGACTGACCTGTTTTCTTTCGCCTCTTTTCTTCCGTTCCCCCCCCCCCCCCCAGGTTCTCAGGGAAGGAATATTGGAGCTTAGCTGGATTTCTGATTGCTTGCTTGTGGGATTTTGGCTCATGTACGGTCTTGACATGAAGCTAGCTATGGTTATCACTTATTTTGGGGATAGTACTTATGTATTTCAGTAATGTTGTTTTTATCTAGACTTGTGTATTTGAAAAGTTAACATTATGTTGTACCAGACTTGTTTTGAAATGGTTTGAAAATCATCCGCTGTTTTATCTATGTTATTTACTCTGTTTACATATATACATATGTTCTTGTTCTGCCTTGATATATCATTATGCATGTTTACCTGATTCAAACGCCCCTCCAAAGTCAGAGTGCTTGCAAGAGCCACCCTGGCAGAGGTGGGGTGTTACAAATGGAGTTTAGATGACAACAAACTTATTTTAATATTAACTAATTATAAAATATATACTAACATCTCTATCTAGAATATATACACACATATGTGCAGGAGTTGTATACATGAATTAATACTGAAGACTGTACAATTTTAGATATTCAGAATTCGGAGAAGATTCAAGACTCATGAGTAATCAAGAAATCAAGAGTTCAAGATAAATATAGTAATAGAGAGTCTAGTTTATATGTAAGACTTTGAATAACACTCCAGGTTCAAATTCAAATTCTATTTTTTAAAATTCTGTTTTTCAAATTTCAAAATCTATTTTTCAAAATTCAAAATCTATTTTGAATTAGTTTTTCTATCTTACCTTTGATTTTAAATTTAAGTTTCAAAAGTTTATATATTTATATGGTTATACACTTTTATACTTTTATATTTATATAGTTTTAAACTTTATAAATATTTTTATATAATTTATATTTATGATTTCATATGATTTTTTACTTTATAATACTTATTTATATCTCTTAGTTTTAATTCAAGAATTGCTAGAATTATATATATATAATAGATCACTTCAAAAAATATTCAAATTTCAAATTTTCTAACACTTATGTCAACAAACATATGTTGGGATGTCGGCATACAACTGTCAAAATTTCAGTTTTGAAAGGCAGTGTCATTTCACCATTTGTAATGTTCCAGAAGTGTTGCAACCTTTTAAATCTTATAAATAAGGGTTGATTTTGAATTTTTTAACCATTCTTCTTCTCTATCTTCATCTCTTTTCACTCCTCCATTATTATTTCATAATTTTAAGCTTTCTATGCTTCTACTCTACCAATTTATATTCTAAATACATAAAACTTCATCTCTTATCACTCTCTACTCATTATTCTCTGAACTGAAGTGTTATTGAGGAGTTATAGGGATGTTGTAATCATTTAGGATTGTTTTGGGGTAGTTTTGGAAATGATGTGTTCTTTGTAGCCGTTAAATCAAGGAAAGGAAACGGTGTTAACCTTGTAGCCGGAAAATCATGGGTGGTGGAAATGGTGTTAACCTTGTAGTCGTGAAATCAAGAGGATTATATTGAGATTTTTATCTAGTAATAAAACTCTGTGCAATCCAGCGTTGCGTGGGACTGGACGTAGGAGCAATCCGAAGCAGTATAAAATCTAGTGTATTCTTTCCTTTTCTGCATTTTATTTTTGTTTATTTCTGCGTTTGTGTTTGATCCTTTGTTTGTGATTATCTCTGTTGTGTGTGATTCATATAATAGATCATATAAGTTTTAGACTTTCTTAAATTCCTTAAAATCACTATTCACTCCCCTATAGTGTTAGTTTTGCCTTACGATCCATTCTGTATTCCCAAATACATGGTTTGATGGATGCTAGTTTAGATGATAGAATTGGTTGCTCGTGGATGATACGCATGCGGAATTGTTTTGGTTGCTTGTGTTGTTGGGATTTCGGGGGGAGAAATTCCTAGGGGGAAGGGGGAATGGGATGGAGAATGTAACAGCCCGTATTTTTACTATCGGGGGATCGTAATATATTTTTATTTAATTTTCTAAGGGTTGGATCATTCTCATATTCTGATATGTTGGTTATGGGGATGTGAGATATGTCCATTATTTTTACCAATTTTATTTTTGACCATTTTCCCCTATCAGTCTTGTACAGGACATAACTTCTGACTGGGATCAAATCAGATGCCGAGATCGGTCTCATTGAAAAGGAAATGGTGTTGCCAACTCTGTAGAGTGGTCACATTAAAGATCTGGCTTAGCGATTTGGGAGGAATCGCCGTTTTGATTTTTCATAATTGTTGTTCAGGTTTTTGGATCCATTGATGGGATAATTTGAGGAGGGCCCATTAGTGGGCTGGTGGTAGGCTATAGATAGGGGGTTAGAGGCATGGAGAGAGGGTTACTTTTCTTCATTCCCTCATTTGGCTGAGCTCGTGATCCTCCTTATTCAATCAAATACACATTTCCACCATTAAAATTCTAGATATGCATAAGAGAATCGAAGATCTACATCGTTTGAAGCTAAATCTACCTTAAGTGAAGAGAGATAACATCAAATCAAGATGTTTGATTCATATTCTTCATTTTCCGGATTGAGAATTATGTGATTTCGAGTTAATTTGAAGAATTGGTGAGTGATAAGCATCTCTCATGCGGATTCAATCAAGTATATGAGTTGTTTGATCTTGTGTTCATCATTTCAAGTTGTTTTCATATAGATCTAATCGATGTAAGTATGATTTTAATTCAAATCGCCATACGATTTAATCTAACAAATTATAAATGATAATTTCATATGTTAATTCTATGTTTAGATCCATTTATTGATTTGATCATTTGTTGAATTATTGTTTTAATGTTTGTTGATTATTGCTTGAATCAATGGTTGATTTATTGATCGGTGGTGTTTGAGATTGATTAGTGGTGTTTGAGATTTATCAGAGGTGTTTGAGATTGATCGGTGGTGTTTGAGATTGATCGGTGGTGTTTGAGATTGATCGGTGGTGTTTGAGATTGATCGGTTGTGTCTGAGATAGATCTGGGTATTTTCATAGCATGGATCGAGCGAAATGCTATGGATCGGACAATTTTTCATGGATATGGAAGTTGTCATAGCATGGATCGGGCGAAATGCTATGGATCGTGCAATTTTTCATGGATCTGGAAGTTTTCATAGCATGGATCCGGTGAAATGCTATGGATCATGCTATTTCCTTGGATCTGGCAGTTTTCATAGCATGGATCGTGCGAAAAGCTATGGATCGTGCAATTTCCTTAGATCTGGCAGTTTGTATAGCATGGATCATGCGAAATGCAATGGATCGTGCTAAATGTGAATGTACCAAGTGCCAGAGTACCAAGTACCGGACATGCTGCACATGGTAAAATTTGTGATTTTCCAAGGTGTGCACTGGGGATTTACACTGTTTTAATAGTACTAAGTTCCAGAGTACCAAATGATAGTGCCAAGTTCCAGGGTGTGCCAAAATTGATCCAGGACATATAATGGCATTCCAAAAATGCTGTAAAAACCAATTTTGACGTTTTGCGTAGTTTTCACACCGGATTGAGGCAGAATTTAACCAGGAGATATAATAACATTTTAGAGACGCTGCAAAAGGCTGTTTTGACGTTGTGGCCAGTTTTTCATAGCAAAAAAGCCGAAAATGCTATGAAATGCAGTATCGACCAAACGAAGCTTGTTTTTGAGTCGATGATGAATTCAAACAGGAATGTTTGAACTGTTGTAATGTATTCGTTCATCGTTGAAATGTAATGAATGTGGAGACGACTCAAAGTGATGAGTTGATGGATAATGGTTGCTCGAGGGAGTTACTGAAGCTATGAATAGTCATCAGGTTGGATGACTAGAGATATTGAAGGCTGAGAGATTATCGTTGTCATAGGTTCTAGCGGGCTCAAAGCAAGGGTAAAATGGAGACGTCTAAAAAACCGGTTGTATGGTCGAGTACCTTGGGTATCGTTGAAAGGCCTAGATATGTATCATTGGTCGGCGTATGGAGTTTTTGCTAGAACCGGTGTTTACATTAGCCCTTGACAGTTGATGGCAAGGTGTTTAGCCAGTCATATGATTAACAACGGTTTCAAAGTAGGATTGATGGTGATAGCTAGAGTCAATCATGAATGTTGATGGTTTTGGTTATACCGTCTCACATAAATTGTCTAAAGTCGAAGGAGATGTTTCTTGGGTGCTTTTCTGATGTTGGTTTAGGCCTTCAGGGCTTGTGCTTGAGGAATGTTGAACTCGATTAGGTTGGTTTACGTGAGATATATAATTGGTTGCCATGATCATTGTTGCTTGGTTACTTCTTATTGCCATGGATGTATAATTGTTTCCAAATGCTTGTTTGTAAAGTCTACCATTGTCCAATGTGGGGAAGATAAGGTTGACTTCTTCTCTTGTGTTTTGGTAGATTGATTGGTTAATCTACCTTTTTTCATATACTTTATTGATGATGTTAGTTAGTTGTTTTATTGCTCACTAAGACTATTGTCTGACTCAAGGTTTTATGTTTGCCTCTTATTACCTTGAGATGTTTATCCAGTTTGGATGGGTAGACTGAGAAACATGTTATAGGCATATAGCTTAGTGAGGCGAAGATGTTGTGCAGTGGCAGTAGGAGGCTGGTGTATTACTTTTTACTATATAGTATCTGTTGTTTTCCGTTGTGTGATGATTGATTCTGAGTGTTGTAGTGAGGCGAATTTTTACAGACACTTATGTTGTAATCCAAAGATGTATGGACATTCTTTCTAGTTGTTATGAAAGTTCAACTTTCTTCTCAAATATAATTAACTATTATTGTCCGTTGTATATGCTCTATTATATTTTTATCCTTGCGTTGTGAGTTATACGACAGGTTACGCATGTGTTACCTTACCTTGATGATCGTCTATACCTATCTGGCACGTCTTTCAGCACATTATTTGCCTTGTTAAGTGCGGGAGTTATGGGCGGTCGTCACAATATCGAAACCATATTGGGGTATATGATATGCTAATAACTGGTATTATTGCAAATAATTTTAATAAATGTTATTATAAAATTAGTAACTTAAACATGGTTGTAAAACACCTTATTGTTCTTCATTTATGAAAGAACATTTTTGTTCGTAAATCATAATATGATTAAAATAAAAAATACAACACCTTTGATCATGAATTATTGTTAGGTATAAAACGTAAAAAGATCCAAAACATTATATAGTTTAGCATAGGAACGTAAAATACATAGTTTCAAAGGTAATATGCATGTAAAAAATAGCGAATATAAAAATCACAAGCATTGTAGAAATACACAAATATACAATATATTCACTTAACATGCAAAATATAAAATAGCATCAGTGTAACAACCCGTATTTTCAATAACCTGTAATAACATAAATCGAGGCAGAATTTAATTCTAAAATGGGAATCAAGGGAAACGGGCTATGCCATTGTGTTCGTCTCGGAAAAATACGCGAAATAGAGTCCGAGTTTTCGAAAATCGGAGTCCGTATGACCAAGATATGGCCTCGCGAAGTTTCACGAAAATTCCCAAATTAAAGTATACTTAATTAAGTGAAATGGGTTGTGTAGATATATATATATATATATATTGATATATATATATATATATATATATAATTGAAAATTTAATAAATAAATATGCAAAAATGCTCAAAACAGCGAATTGAGAGAGGGGAATAACCGAACCGGCCGATTTTTGAAGTCGACCCGAGCCCGCTGGGTCGACTAGGGGTTAATCCAGGGTGTTTGGCTGTCAACCCGTGGGCCGATTCGCTCAAGTGCAGATTTTGCATTTGAATGGTTCTCATGGTCCATCTTTAATCTAAAGGCCCTAGATGGTTCCTACACTTGACTTCTTCCCCAAGACATGCTTTGATGGCTTGGATTGAATCTAGGGTTAATCCTATGGCCTAAAACACTTGCCTAATCTATAAATAAGACCCTAACCTACCCTAATTCATTCATAATTAAACCTAGTGACTAAACTATGGCAAAATGCTAGCTCTCATGGCCTCCACTAATTTTATGAAGAGGGTTGCATACTAATCACTCTCTAATCAACTTCTAATCCCTTCTTAGCATCTTAATCTTCTTCATTTGGTGTTCAAAGTTGCTAGTTGTGAGTTTCTATCACTTTGATGATCTTTTGGTAAACTAATTAGATGAGATGTGATGAGATTTATGGTTTTGTATGTGGGTTAATGAGCTTTGAATCATATGATATGATGTTAGCATTAATCTTATGTTTATGCATGTTGAGTATGTAAGCTTATGCAAGTTTAATATGATGTATGTTATGTTTGCATGATGCTAAATATGCAAGTTGTGGGCTATGTAATCATATGCATGTTATGCAAGTTCATGGTAATATGCTATGCAAGTTACATGTTTGTTAATATGCAAGTTACATGTTTGTTAATATGCAAGTTACATGTATGTAAATATGCAAGTTACATGTTTGTTAATATGCAAGTTACATGTATGTAAATATGCAAGTTACATGTTTGTTAATATGCAAGTTACATGTTTGTTAATATGCAAGTTACATGTATGTAAATATGCAAGTTACATGTTTCTTTATATGCAAGTTACATGTTTGTTAATATGCGAGTTACATGTATGTAAATATGCAAGTTACATGTTTATTAATATGCAAGTTCATGATGACACATTATGCAAGTCTATAAGCTAATATGCAAGTTTGTTATGCAAAATGAATATGTAAGTTATGTGACATATTATATGCAAGTTATGTGACATGTTATGCAAGTTCATATGCAAGTTATGTGTTTGTTAATATGCAAGATGGCACCTTTGAAACATGTTCATTCATATGCAAGTTGACACCTTTTATATGTGTTATATCATGAACGAAATTACGTGGGAACGATGGGGTAATTAAATGCATAAGTTAATAAGATTGTGTGAAATTAATATAATTATGCATAACACAAAATAAATAAACATAGTATGGGAATTTGCCTATTTGGTTAGGTGTACCCATACTATGTGTTGGGAATTTACCTATTGAGTTAGGTCTACCCCATGGGAATTTACCTATTAAGTTAGGTCTACCCATGTTAAGAAAACTTGATTAATTAGGGATAATTAATATAAAATTATGAGGGTGATTAATTAGGTGTAATTAATTGACTAAGACACGAGGTTGGACTCAGTTGTAGCGTAAAACTGCCCGGACCCAACCGGCTTAACCAGTTGCTACAAATGTTAGCCCAATGTGAGAGGTCTTAGGCACAAACTAAATACGTAATTAATGTAAAGACACGAGGTTAGACTCTGTTATGACATAAGGCTGCCCGGACCCAACCGGCTTAACCAGCGGTCATAAAAGACAGTCTAATGTGAGAGGTCTTTACAAAGGTTACGTTCTTAATTAATTAATTAAGAAACACTTAACCACATTAGCATGTAGAGGGACATGAGGGGTTAAGTGGGTGCCTCGGGTGGCATGAGAAAATCTAGTGGTTGCCTTGGGTGGCAATAGAAAATACGATTAGAATACTTAACCAAAATAGAACATGTAATTAAAACATGATTAAAGGGTTAAGTGGGATATACTAGAAAAAGGGACAAGCTTAGGTGGGTAGCTTGTGGAGGCCCATTTCAACCAGTAACCCATACGTATCTTTGTGGGCTCGACCCATGTCGAGGACGGGACACGCATACTGGGCTTGACTGTAAGAGGCAAATGGGTTAGCGGTGGCAACGCAAGTCCAACGGGCTTCATATGCGTGAGTGGGCCCGGGCTGGTAGGTAAGCCGTTGTTGCATCGAGTAGATATAAGCCGTGCACCTTTAGTTTCATCAGGTTGCCACATTGGGGAATGATACATCCCACGGTGGGGCCAGCACGGGTATCTACGTTAGGGAGCCGATCGAATGGGAAGTAGTGTGTACACCTAGTGGATTGTAGGGCCCCGTGGCGCCTACTTGGTCACCTAGGGGTACGCAGGTACTAATTAGTAAATTTCATAAGTCCTTGGGTGGGATCAACCTTTAAGTTAAGAACGACTGGTGTGGTGCAGTTTAGTAATTTACCTTAGGGAGGGTAGATGCGTCTTTATCCTTTATCTTCGTTTAGTTGACTGCTTAGGGTAGCCATTCATCCCTATATGTTACCGTAAATCAGTTTATGTCTTCTCTGGTTACTTTAACGATTGTATTGTTAAAGTTATAGGACTCGCTCAGACTTATGTCTGACCCTGTTGTTTTTATCTTTTTCCCAACCCTCAGGTCCTACGGTGGATCCTAGCAGTAGTGGAGCTTGATCGGATTGCTGTTCCAGTCTTTAGGAGCTTGGATAGATGTAAAGCTCCAGTTATCCAGTTATCTTTTCTTTTGTTTGGCTATTGTATGAGAGTGGGATTATGTACTTCTTTATTTTGATGGATATTGTACTTGACCTTTATTGTGGTTTTATGATGTAACCAGACATGTTTTACTTCCGCTGTTATGAGATGATGTTTTAAAATTTCAAGTACTATTTATATCTGTCTTGTTGTAATTTTTCTGTTCTATATTCACTAAAATACTCCACCGATGCTATGGCATTCCCTTAGTGAGTGATCATAGCGGGAGTGGGGTGTTACACGTGGTATCAGAGCTTAAGGTTACCAGAACAGATAAAATTTTTGAGAAAAACTACTTTCTAAGAGTATTTTCGAAGAAAGTATTTTTAAAAGCATGTCTTCTAAGAGAAAAAGTTTTTGAAAAAGAAAAGCATAATCCCCAATAGCCATATCTTTATCTTTCGGAATCTCCTTTTTGAATCTTTCCTCTTTCGTTTCAGCATGGCTGAAGATCTTAACATCCCGGAGGGTTTAGTTATACCACTATGGTATAGGAGGTTGCAAGAGGCTAGGGCCGCGGCTGCGGGTCCGGCCAATGCTACTACACCAGAGACAACCGCTCCTCCTCCTCAGCCTAGAGTGGATAATTTTGCTAAGGTTTGCAAGGAGTTCAAGGCTATAGGAGGAAAACCTTTTCTTGGTTCAGAGACTTTCGTAGAGGCTAGAGATTGGCTTAAGGAAGTGGAAGAGTTGCTAGATATCTTTGAAGTGGAAGAGGGAAAGAAAGTCAAGTTGGCGGCTTGGTTAATGAAGGGAGAGGCCTCATTCTGGTGGGAGGTCACTAATGGAGAACGCCCTGTTGACTCTTGGGCAGATTTTAAGCAAAGGTTTGGGGCTAAGTTTCTCTCAAGGGCGGAAGAGAATCTGTTTATGGAGAAGTTCTTGAATTTGAAGCAAGGGAATCTCACGGTGAAAGAATATGTCAACAAATTCAATCAATTAGCAAGGTTTGGCATAGAGTTGGTGAATACACCGGAGAAGAAGGCTTTGAGGTTCGTTAGAGGCTTGAACGAACCATTGCAAGGAATAGCTATGACTCACATTCCTATGGGGGCCACTTTTGAGAAGCTTGTCTACATGGCACTTATGCATGAGGATGATAAGAATTCTAAGGCACCAGAGAAAAAGGGGGATCAGAAGAAACCGCAACAGCAACAACAAGGCAAGGGCGGAAAAGGCAATGGTGACAAAAAGAAGACGAAGAAGAAGTGCTTCAATTGTGGAACACCAGGACACCTCAGTAAGGATTGTCGCAAAAAGAAGAAGACCGGTTGCTTTCATTGTGGTGAAGCAGGGCATCTTGTGAAAAACTGCCCAAAGAAGGGGCAGAAGACGGGGTCTACCTCAGGAGGCCAGGTGCAAGCTCTTATAGCACCACCTCAGTCAGGGGGGCAAGTTCAGGTTCTCTCAGTTCCACCGATTCAGCAGAGAGGTAGAACTATTTCCGTTGAAAGTCTGGTTTTTCTGTTTGATCATCCAGTTCGTACTTTGTTTGACTCTGGCGCATCGCATTCTTTTATCTCATCATCGTTAGTTGAGTCACTGCACTTAGACACCAGTCTAGTTGATGATCCCTTGGTTGTCTCAAACCCAATTGGGGGCTCCATATATCTGTCTATGATATGTTTGGGTTTGAAGATTTCTATACTTAGCGTTGAGTTTAGATGTGATGCTTTTGTATTGGGCTTCACGGGCTATGGGTTGATCTTGGGCATGGACTGGTTATCCAGTAATGGTGCCGTTCTTGATTGCGAAAGGAGAGTTGTCAGGCTCATGACCCGCTTGGGTAACACTCTCGAGATCTCTTGCAATCCCATGGAATCTGTTTTGCTAAGTTATCTTGAATCGCTCGATGCTTCGGTCGAAAGTTTGTGTTCTGTCAGAGTAGTCCGGGAATATCCGGATGTGTTTGAAGAAGTAAAGGGTTTGCCTCCGAAGCGGGAGATAGATTTCCGAATTTATTTGGTGGATAATGCCAAACCAGTGTCTTTGCCAGTACGCCACATGGCTCCTCGTGAGAGAAGAGAACTTCATAAGCAAGTAGGGGAGTTGCTTGAGAAGGGGTTCATAAGGCGAAGTATATCGGAGTGGGGAGCTCCAGTAGTGTTTGCCACGAAGGCGGATGGGTCCCTCAGACTTTGTGTGGATTATAGGGAACTTAATAAGCTCACGAAGAAGAATAGACACCCATTACCGAGGATAGATGATCTCTTTGATCAGTTGGTTGGCGCGTCAGTATTTTCGCAGATGGACTTAGCTACAGGGTTTCATCAGTTAAGAGTGGCGGAGGACAGTATAGAGAAGACTGCTTTCCGGACTCCGGATGGTTTTTATGAGTGGCTAGTGATGCCATTTGGGTTGACAAACGCCCCCGCATACTTTGTTGATCTCATGAGTAGAGTGTTCAGAGAGTATCTGAATAAGTTTGTAGTAGTTTTTGTGGATGACATCTTGGTCTTTTCCAAGAATGAAGAAGAGCATGCCTTACATCTCAAGGAAGTGTTGGAGACTCTTCGAGCGCATAGTCTTAAAGCTAAATTCTCTAAATGCCATTTTTGGAGAAGAGAAGTGCGATTCTTAGGGCATGTGGTCTCTAAGGAAGGGATAGCTGTGGATCCCGCAAAGATAGTATCTATCCAGGATTGGAAAGTTCCTAGAAATGCTACCGAGGTAAGAAGTTTCTTGGGGTTGGCAGGATATTATAGGAAGTTCATCAAAGACTTCGCGAAGATATCAGCCCCATTAACCCGCTTGACGAAGAAGAATCTGGTTTTCTCATGGGATGTAGATTGTGATGATGCTTTCCGACGGTTAAAGAGAGCTTTGACCACCGCTCCAGTTTTAGTGCTTCCAGATGGGAGTAAGCCGTTTGTTGTTTATACCGATGCTTGTGGAACAGGATTAGGCGCAGTCTTGATGCAGGAGGGAAGGGTAATAGCCTATGGAGGGAGACAATTGAGAGTGCATGAGAAGAATTACCCTACCCATGATCTAGAGTTGGCCGCGATTGTTTTCGCACTTAAGTCTTGGCGCCATTATCTTCTTGGTGAGAGATTCGAGTTGTTCACCGACCATAAATCATTGAAGTACTTATTCTCTCAGAAGGATTTAAACTTAAGACAGCAAAGGTGGATGGAGTTCTTAGCATCCTATGATTTCGAGATAGCGTATACCCCTGGTAAGGGTAACGTGGTGGCAGACGCCTTAAGTAGAAAAAGGCTATCTTTGAGTCCATTGTTCGTGGAACGACGAAGCTTGGAGTTTCTTTCTTTGTTTGACTTCAGACCTTCTGTTGATTTTGTACCTGGTTTGTTGGCATCCTTGGAGGTTAGACCTACTCTTTTGAGACGGATTGGCGAGGCTCAGCGAGACGACCCACAGTTGGTTGTGTTGGTAGAGAAGCTTATAAGAGGGGAGTCGTCCAGCCATTTGGGTAGATACACCATAGATGATAAGGGATGGTTGCATAGAGACGGTAGACTTTGTGTACCGCAAGATGAGGGTTTGAAGAAGGCTATTTTGGATGATGCACATCGTTCAAGAATGACTATTCATCCCGGTGGAGACAAAATGTACCAAGACATGAAGAGAGTTTTCTTCTGGGCCGGTATGAAGAAAGATGTGGCCGAGTATGTGGCTAGATGCTTAGTGTGCCAACAAGTTAAAGTGGAGCAAAGGAAACCCGGTGGGTTGCTACACCCATTGGAAGTTCCACAGTGGAAGTGGGATAGTGTCTCGATGGATTTCATCGACGGGTTACCGAGATCGAGGAAGGGCAATACGGGAATTTGGGTTGTGGTAGACAGACTTACCAAGAGTGCCCATTTTATACCCGTAAAGAGTAAGAGGACCGCTCCATGGCTTGCTTCAGTCTATGTTAGAGAGATTGTTAGATTGCATGGCGTACCATCCAGCATTGTGAGTGATCGAGATCCTATTTTCACTAGTGAGTTTTGGAGAAGTTTGCAAGAGGCGGTAGGGACTCAGTTGTGTTTGAGCACCGCATATCATCCTCAGACGGACGGTCAGACCGAGAGGGTGAACCGTATCTTAGAAGATCTTTTGAGGCTTTGTATCTTGGATTTTGGAGGTACATGGGAAGAACATCTTCCTTTGGTGGAGTTCGCATATAATAACAGCTTTCAGTCCAGTATTGGTATGGCTCCTTTCGAAGCTCTTTATGGAAGGCCTTGTCGATCTCCTACATGTTGGTGGGAATCTACGGATAAGATCTTGCTTGGGCCGGATATGGTTAGAGAGACTTCAGAGAAGATTGATTTAATTCGAAAAAGGATGAAAGCAGCGCAAGATAGACAGAAATCTTATGCGGATCGGAGAAGGACGGATCTTGAGTTTGAGGTTGGGGACATGGTTTTTGTCAAAGTATCTCCATTGAGAAATGTTGTTCGCTTTGGGTCCGTAGGGAAGTTAGCACCGAGATTTGTTGGGCCGTTTCCTATTAAGGAAAGGATTGGACGGATGGCATATAGGGTGGAGTTGCCCGACAGACTTAGTGGTGTTCATGATGTATTCCATGTATCACATTTGAGGAAGTGCTTACATGAGACCGCGGAGGTGGTAGAGCCGAGCTTGCTTAGAGATGTAGAGGTAGAGCGTGATGCGACGATTCGACGAGCTCCTACTCGCATCCTTGGGTCAGAAACTAGGAAGTTGAGGAACAGAGAAGTTCAGCTAGTTAAAGTGCAATGGGGAGATGACGAAAGCAATGCTACTTGGGAGACGGAAGCAAAGATGCGTTCTTTGTATCCATTTCTTTTTGAGAGTATGTCTTTTAACTTCTCCTTTATTGCTTGTCTAGTACTTATCTTATCTTTAGTATATCCTCTCGCTAATACCTATGACCTTTAGATAGGGTAAAACCTATGGTTGAAACATGTGTTTGAAACATGTTATGGTTGATGGATGCATATGGATGCAATTGTTTGCTAGTGGTTGCTCGTGGATGCATATACACACACATTAGGCACTAGATCGGCTCAGTCACTTCATGTTGCATATTGCATAAATGGATGTGGTAGTTAGATTGATGGATGTATCATGGCTGTGTTATCATATGGATGATGCATTTTTGTGTATGGTTGTGCACGCATGTAGAAATTTGTATGTGTCAATAGGGTTTCGCATACATATTGGATGCATGGCACTATCATGGTTTGCATTAAGGAGGTTTACTGTATCAGTAACCGCCTGATTTTCGCATTAGGTAAGTACATATACACACACTTTTGCATATATCCATCCAGCATTTAGAATCTTGTAAGGACAATGATTGCTCGTGGATGATGCTTTGAGTAGATGGATGATTGGATGGTAGGATACGTTCTTCCTAACTTGAAGATTTCGGGGACGAAATCCTTTAAGGAGGGGAGAATGTAACAACCCGTATTTTCAATAACCTGTAATAACATAAATCGAGGCAGAATTTAATTCTAAAATGGGAATCAAGGGAAACGGGCTATGCCATTGTGTTCGTCTCGGAAAAATACGCGAAATAGAGTCCGAGTTTTCGAAAATCGGAGTCCGTATGACCAAGATATGGCCTCGCGAAGTTTCACGAAAATTCCCAAATTAAAGTATACTTAATTAAGTGAAATGGGTTGTGTAGATATATATATATATATATATATATATATATATATATTGATATATATATATATATATAATTGAAAATTTAATAAATAAATATGCAAAAATGCTCAAAACAGCGAATTGAGAGAGGGGAATAACCGAACCGGCCGATTTTTGAAGTCGACCCGAGCCCGCTGGGTCGACTAGGGGTTAATCCAGGGTGTTTGGCTGTCAACCCGTGGGCCGATTCGCTCAAGTGCAGATTTTGCATTTGAATGGTTCTCATGGTCCATCTTTAATCTAAAGGCCCTAGATGGTTCCTACACTTGACTTCTTCCCCAAGACATGCTTTGATGGCTTGGATTGAATCTAGGGTTAATCCTATGGCCTAAAACACTTGCCTAATCTATAAATAAGACCCTAACCTACCCTAATTCATTCATAATTAAACCTAGTGACTAAACTATGGCAAAATGCTAGCTCTCATGGCCTCCACTAATTTTATGAAGAGGGTTGCATACTAATCACTCTCTAATCAACTTCTAATCCCTTCTTAGCATCTTAATCTTCTTCATTTGGTGTTCAAAGTTGCTAGTTGTGAGTTTCTATCACTTTGATGATCTTTTGGTAAACTAATTAGATGAGATGTGATGAGATTTATGGTTTTGTATGTGGGTTAATGAGCTTTGAATCATATGATATGATGTTAGCATTAATCTTATGTTTATGCATGTTGAGTATGTAAGCTTATGCAAGTTTAATATGATGTATGTTATGTTTGCATGATGCTAAATATGCAAGTTGTGGGCTATGTAATCATATGCATGTTATGCAAGTTCATGGTAATATGCTATGCAAGTTACATGTTTGTTAATATGCAAGTTACATGTTTGTTAATATGCAAGTTACATGTATGTAAATATGCAAGTTACATGTTTGTTAATATGCAAGTTACATGTATGTAAATATGCAAGTTACATGTTTGTTAATATGCAAGTTACATGTTTGTTAATATGCAAGTTACATGTATGTAAATATGCAAGTTACATGTTTCTTTATATGCAAGTTACATGTTTGTTAATATGCGAGTTACATGTATGTAAATATGCAAGTTACATGTTTATTAATATGCAAGTTCATGATGACACATTATGCAAGTCTATAAGCTAATATGCAAGTTTGTTATGCAAAATGAATATGTAAGTTATGTGACATATTATATGCAAGTTATGTGACATGTTATGCAAGTTCATATGCAAGTTATGTGTTTGTTAATATGCAAGATGGCACCTTTGAAACATGTTCATTCATATGCAAGTTGACACCTTTTATATGTGTTATATCATGAACGAAATTACGTGGGAACGATGGGGTAATTAAATGCATAAGTTAATAAGATTGTGTGAAATTAATATAATTATGCATAACACAAAATAAATAAACATAGTATGGGAATTTGCCTATTTGGTTAGGTGTACCCATACTATGTGTTGGGAATTTACCTATTGAGTTAGGTCTACCCCATGGGAATTTACCTATTAAGTTAGGTCTACCCATGTTAAGAAAACTTGATTAATTAGGGATAATTAATATAAAATTATGAGGGTGATTAATTAGGTGTAATTAATTGACTAAGACACGAGGTTGGACTCAGTTGTAGCGTAAAACTGCCCGGACCCAACCGGCTTAACCAGTTGCTACAAATGTTAGCCCAATGTGAGAGGTCTTAGGCACAAACTAAATACGTAATTAATGTAAAGACACGAGGTTAGACTCTGTTATGACATAAGGCTGCCCGGACCCAACCGGCTTAACCAGCGGTCATAAAAGACAGTCTAATGTGAGAGGTCTTTACAAAGGTTACGTTCTTAATTAATTAATTAAGAAACACTTAACCACATTAGCATGTAGAGGGACATGAGGGGTTAAGTGGGTGCCTCGGGTGGCATGAGAAAATCTAGTGGTTGCCTTGGGTGGCAATAGAAAATACGATTAGAATACTTAACCAAAATAGAACATGTAATTAAAACATGATTAAAGGGTTAAGTGGGATATACTAGAAAAAGGGACAAGCTTAGGTGGGTAGCTTGTGGAGGCCCATTTCAACCAGTAACCCATACGTATCTTTGTGGGCTCGACCCATGTCGAGGACGGGACACGCATACTGGGCTTGACTGTAAGAGGCAAATGGGTTAGCGGTGGCAACGCAAGTCCAACGGGCTTCATATGCGTGAGTGGGCCCGGGCTGGTAGGTAAGCCGTTGTTGCATCGAGTAGATATAAGCCGTGCACCTTTAGTTTCATCAGGTTGCCACATTGGGGAATGATACATCCCACGGTGGGGCCAGCACGGGTATCTACGTTAGGGAGCCGATCGAATGGGAAGTAGTGTGTACACCTAGTGGATTGTAGGGCCCCGTGGCGCCTACTTGGTCACCTAGGGGTACGCAGGTACTAATTAGTAAATTTCATAAGTCCTTGGGTGGGATCAACCTTTAAGTTAAGAACGACTGGTGTGGTGCAGTTTAGTAATTTACCTTAGGGAGGGTAGATGCGTCTTTATCCTTTATCTTCGTTTAGTTGACTGCTTAGGGTAGCCATTCATCCCTATATGTTACCGTAAATCAGTTTATGTCTTCTCTGGTTACTTTAACGATTGTATTGTTAAAGTTATAGGACTCGCTCAGACTTATGTCTGACCCTGTTGTTTTTATCTTTTTCCCAACCCTCAGGTCCTACGGTGGATCCTAGCAGTAGTGGAGCTTGATCGGATTGCTGTTCCAGTCTTTAGGAGCTTGGATAGATGTAAAGCTCCAGTTATCCAGTTATCTTTTCTTTTGTTTGGCTATTGTATGAGAGTGGGATTATGTACTTCTTTATTTTGATGGATATTGTACTTGACCTTTATTGTGGTTTTATGATGTAACCAGACATGTTTTACTTCCGCTGTTATGAGATGATGTTTTAAAATTTCAAGTACTATTTATATCTGTCTTGTTGTAATTTTTCTGTTCTATATTCACTAAAATACTCCACCGATGCTATGGCATTCCCTTAGTGAGTGATCATAGCGGGAGTGGGGTGTTACAATCAGATTATCGTGGCTAGATTTAAGTTTTTAATTATTGTTTCAGTTCAGGCACATATTTAAAGTTTAACCCAAAAAACAAAGATCTCGGACGATATTACAATATATTGTTCGATATCGCAACTTCTCGGATGATATATTCGAGACTAGATTTGCTGTTTCATTTCGGAAGGAGCCCAAAACGAGATTTGCAGTGAGATTTGTTATTTCAAATAAACTATCGCCCTGTTAACGTAATGGGAAAAAGGGAAAAAGGAATGGATCTGACATAAAACTCCGGTGAATGAAAAGTAACTACTAGAAAGAAAATGATCAAGTAATGATAGTATCAAAAATAGTTCTAAGTTTTACAAAGGTTCTGTGATCATGCCCTTTAAAGGTGATTGTTTGCATGAAAGTTCTTACTTTAAAATTATGCTTAAGGAATAATTCCTTATTCAACCCTGTGATCGGCCTAACTACTCTCTATCATGCTTGTATATGGCATTCGATGCTCTTTACACTAGAATAGAACCGCCAAAACGATCATTGTTAGGATGGGCCACCATAACAATTGTGTTCTTTTATCTCTTACTTTGAAGCCACCTACATATCCACTTAGAAACTTGCACATCCATTCATCGTTAGGATGACCTACGTTTAGTCCTTTCTCTATTGGGTCAATTATTCCCTGCTTCGACATGCAGGTACATTTTTCATTGGGACGACCCCTAAACAATAATCTAGTTATGCCCTTTGCTCGATCTTTATGGCCGAGTTTCTAAACCATTAGCTATGGTTTTCCTACTCCAACGTGCATAAACGTTCGTCGTTAGGACATGCCCTAACTATGTTGACTATTTGCTACTATTGCCACTTATTTCCTGCTTCAATGTACATGTATGTTCATCTTTAGGATCGACCCAGCTGTGTTTTTTGATTTTTGTTATAATAATCTTCCTGATTGTTTACTTTCCATGTTAGCTACTTTCTAATCTATTACAATTGTTTTAGGACATACCCCAACTATGTTGATTCTTTGCTACTATTGGCCACTTATTTCCTGCTCCGATGTACATGTATATTTGTCATTAGGATGGCCCCAACTATGTTGTTTTATCATTATTATAATATTCTTAATCTTTCAAATTCTTTACTTTTCATGTTAGTTGCTATCTGTAAAACCTCTATATGTACAATTTTGATAGCCATCTATCTATCATGAACTACTTACCATAATAATGCCGCTCTTTTCTTCTTGTCATATTATGACTAATAATATGATTCAGCATTAAGTTTAAACCTTATCTCTTTTTGACACTGTTACGCTTCAAACTTATGTTAATTACATGTAAAATTCACATAAAAATTAATCAATATTTTTCTAATAAAACTTCATCATTTATTTAGTTATGTATTTACATGAAATCTCTTTTTTCATATAGATCTATAAGGATCTAAATTAACTTCAAAAATACAAATAATAGAATGAATAAACTACTTAATACATATAAATGAAATGCAAATTAACTATTAGCTAGAAATATGTTTGCGTCTATATCTTTAATATTCCGAACTCCGAAAATGTTGTAACTTCTCGCTTCTTATTTCTCTACCCTTGGCCTTCACTTATTCTTTGTTTCTTGTGGTCTTCTTATAGTACTTTTTATTTTATTTTCTTCCTCTTGAAAATATTTAACTTAATTAAAACCACAAAATTCAGAGGAGAACTAGGCATGAAGGGAAATGATTGATTGGAACAAAGTGAGGGTTAGATGTAGCATCATACTAAAGGACTCGTTAAGGATCTTAGGCCATTGGATTTAGCTTAATATAATCTACTAATGCCATGTCACCATCTTAATCTTAGCCTTTATATTAAATTTTAGGTTTAAATCTAACCTTAAGTTTATTTTAGCTCAAATTTTAATCTTTATCAAAATTTAAGGTTAAATTTTAACCCTAAATTAAAGTTGGTTTACTATTTTCAACTTTCCAGAAAATATTATTCTCATTTGTTCTGTATCTGGCTAGGGAAAGGGCCAGGTACTATGTCCTTCAGATGATTGCAATAATCGACTGCCCTAGGGGCAGTCGACCTAGCCATGAGCACTATTTTTTTTAGAACTTAATTATGAACTTTCAAATTTATGATATCTTGTTTCTATTATAACTTCTTTGTCTTAGCTCAGATTAAAATAAGTTATATATGAAAATTGGCTAGAAAATCACCATGGACTCAGTGGTGAAGTTTCCATAGCCAAATTCAGACATCTATATCACTCCGTTTCTTAATTAACTCATTTATTGAATTATCTTGTTATTTTAAACCCTTAGTAGATAACATTCTCCACTCCTTAAAGGATTTCATCTACGAAATCTCTAATGTCAGAAAAATGTAATATAAACCTCATCCAATCAGCAACTGTCTAATCAAACACCATCCATTGCGGCTATTATACTTGTGGTTTACATGAAAATTATTTTATTATGAAATTGTGAAGTGCCTATGTACCGATTTAATGTAATCAAATGGATGGTCCACTAATTCAGTTGAACTGATATGTATGCAAACATGTTCGTGTCATGCATCCAAATGTTACAAAATTCCTAATGTTGGCTTATAGATATGTATACATGTTACATCCTCATCCATATGCTACTCAACATTTATATAGCAATCATGAAATAATAAATGCAAGCACACATTCATACGCATATGTAATTGTGAACCTAATTAGCCAATCAACCTAGAATAGTGTTGTGTGTGTTTGTGTGACCATTTGCATCCACTAGCAAACACTTACGTTTGTCATACATAACATATTCTAATTACATGTCTGCATTTACCCCTAATCGTCCATAAGCTTAATCCTAAGATCTACCCTTTAATAATGTACTAAAAGAAATATCCTAATCAAAGGGAAAAACTTAAGATAATTTGTTCAAAGGTATGTCATCAAATGGTGAGGATATGAAGCGTGAATCTTCTCTCGCAGCTCCCGAGCAGCTTCCTCTGAATTCTCTTCCCATTGAACCTTTATGAGCTGAATCTTATTGTTTTAGAGTCTCTTAATGTCATGTCTTTAATGCATGTAGGAAAATGACAGACTAAGGACTCTTGCTCCACATCTACTTCTTCTAATCGATTAGGCTCTACCACCACTGCTGAGTCATGCAGAAACTTTATAAATTGTTAGACATGAAAAAACATCAAGAATACTAGTCAACCTCCTGGGTACCTTCAGTTTAAACACCATATTTTTTTATCCTTGTAACAATAGGATAATGTCCAATAAATGTAGGAGAAAGCTTCCCAATTGATCCGAACATCATTAAATTCCTCAAGGAAGAGGCCTTAATGAAGATCAAATATCCAACCTCAAATTCCAAGTTAGTCCTCCTATTATCAACATATGACTTCTAATGATCTTGGGATATTTTTATCCACCTTTAAATCAAATATATCCTCTCAGAAGTATCCATAATCATGTACGGCCCAAGTAAGAATCTATCAATAATATCAGCTAGCAATTTACATAGCCTTCCACAAAGAGTCTCAAATGGATCCATATCAATGCTTGCTTGACAACTGTTGTTGTACGCGAACTCCACCAATGGTAGATGCTTCGCCCAAGTTCCACTGAATTCTAGAATGCATATCTATAGAAGATTCTCCTAAACTCTATCACCCTTCCTATTTGACTATTAGTGTATGGGTAATAGGTTATGCTCATATTAAACTGAATATTTAATGCTTCTTACCAACTTTCCCAAAATTCTCTAGTGGAAATTGGACCCGTGTCACTTACTGTACCCAAGGGGACTACGTGGAGATGAAAGACCCGTCTAACATAAAGGGATGCCAACGATGTCGTTGTTCTCTTATTTCAAAGTGAGATAAAATGGGAACACTTGGTTAAACTATCTATGATAAACCATATGCTTGTGTTCTCTTTCCTAGATCGGGGTAAACCATCCATAAAATCCACTGAGATCTTGTCTCACTTCAATACCATTATGTCTAAAGGCTGGAGAAATCCTCTAGGTTTCTTCCACTCTTCCTGAACTCTTTGGTACATAATAAAAAAAAGCTACGAACTCTGCTACATGACCTTTTATGCTTGACCAAAAGAAAACATGCCTCGATATTTTTTTACCATCGGTATGAATGGTAATCCTCGAGTCATGTGCCTTAGCCAATACCGCACTCATCAAATCACCAATGAAGGGTGCAAACAATCTCCTTCACTTCTCGGTTGTCTTTTAAAAACTATAGAATTGCATCAGAGATGCCATTTGGTTTCTCCTGCGTCTATCCTATCTATAATGTCTATTAACTTCTTATCTTCCTTCTGCCTATAACCAATATGATCTAAAAGAATAGGCTAAATCTCCAAAGCGCTAGAAGTTTGCGAGAAAAATCCATAGTGGGTTTAAAGTTAAATATGGCTATATACTCCGAATGTCGAAGCTACTCTCTTCCGACATAGTGAGTCTGCAACTACATTCCCCTTGTCCGAGGTATATGGGATCTCAAAGGCATAAGATGCTAAGAACTCCATCCGTCGATATTGCCTTCATTTTAAGTCCTTTTGAGAAAACAAGTAAATTAGTGACTTGTGACAGCAGATAACTCAAGTCACTGACCTAGAAAATAATGTTTTCACGACATGAGAGCAAAGATGACAGCGGTTAACTCTAAACTCTATATAGGTTGTTTCTTTCAGGAGTCTTCAACTGTCTACTACCTTAACTCACTACCTGATCTTTTTGCATCAGCGCTGCAACAAGTCTAGTACCACATGCATTGGGGTAGATCGTAAAGGACCTAGTACCATTGGGGAGCTCTAACATCCGTTCATTGATATCAGATCTCTTCAGTCTTCTAGTCATCATCACAATCTTCATCCTATGAGAAAACCATGTTCTTCTTAGTGAGGCGTCAATGACACCGAAATCTTCGTAAACTCCTTAATAAATTACCTATAATAATCCATGAGACCAAGAAAACTCCTAACTTCTATAGCATCCTTGGAAACTTTTTCAATCTTGCACTGCCACCCTTTAGTAGGATCTATAGTTAATCCCAACTTCAAAACTATATGCTTCAAGAAACACACCTCCTTATTCCAAAAATGACCCTTGGAAAATAGCTCCTTTAGCTAATGCCTTAGAGGGTACTAGGGACCTCCTCCAAGTGTGTAGCATGCTCTTTCTCACTTCTCGAATAAATCAAAACGTCATTCACGAAGACTACCACAAATTTATTTAAGACATTACGAAATGCCATACTTATCTAATCTATTAAATAAGATGGAGCATTGTTTGTTAAAAGGGCATGACTAACCACTTGTAAAATCCATCGTGCATCTGTAATGTAGTCGTATAAATATCATCCTCTGCTATCCTTTACTAGTAAAAATGAGTAGCTAACTAGAGAAACCTGTAGCCCCTAACAACTGGTCAAAAAGATAATTATTTTTTAGTACTTTTATAGGTCATTATTCATATTGTATTATCATTAAAAACTAATTTAAAACTATTAATTACAATTTTTATAATCAATAATTATATTTTTTATTTAATAAATTTTTGTATTCAATTATTTACAATTAGTAAATTCCAGTATATATTCATTTTACACATAATTACAAATAAATATAATTAAAAACTAATTATCACCCCTTTCATCAAACATCCTCGTACCTTTCATGGAAGAGGTGCCCACTCCCTTTCTTCGTCCCCTCGTACCAAACATTACCTTATTCCGTTTCCGTCAACTTAACCGTCACTTCACTCTAGTCAAACCCTCCCCTTTTCCCCTCCCTTTTGCACCGCCATCTTGTGGCGTGCCTTCCCCTTCTAGCATTGACCCAATTTGTTCCAAATCTTCTATCGCCTTGCTTCCAATGCTTGTTGATGCTTCCAAGCCATCCCCACCATCCATTCTCATCTCTTGTTCCTTATGTTATCCAACTGTACCATTCCGTTGTCATCCTACCCAACCTCCACTGAAACCCATGTGCTCCAACGCCAACCCCCTTTGTTCTTTCTAACTAACAACATCAACCGAAACAGACTTCCCTCTTCAAGAGAAAGTTGTGTAATGTAGGAAAGTACATCCTACTTGACCTCAACCCGTCATTCAAAGGAGATGCAATTACATTCAATGAAAGTTGTTTTTGCTGGCGCTGGTGGATTTCTTCCTACATCAGCGCATTCCATACATGGCGGTTATCCAAAACTCAAGTCAACTTGGGAGATCAAAGGTTTGAATACTGTTAAATCGATTGAAATAAAAACAAAAGTACTGAATCAGTGATTATCTATCCAGCCACATCAGATCAAAGTCCATCCAACCATTCATTTAAATAAAAGAATGTGGCCCAACAAGATGAAGTCCATGTATCTATTTATTTCTATAAATACATCATCATTATGTACATCACACAATTCGAATCATTTCAAAACTGTGAAACGTAATTCTGTATAAATATCTTTTATCTTCAATAAAACTTCCTCTGCATTTTCTATATTACCGCATTTCTTTACATTGTATCAAAGCTAGTTAGGCTTAACAACAACAGATCATAGGATATTGATTCGAAATAACCCAAGGGTTCCTCTCATTTGGGTTTACACTCATCTGGGTGTAAGACAACCAATGAAATTTGTTCAAATGTAGAAAACAGATTTCAACTCTTAGTCTCAAGCCAATATCATGCACTATAAAAGATAACTTCACAACACTAGAAAAGAAAATGATAGGATGACGGATTACCTATCAAAAAATCAAGAATTGTGTGATATGCTAGAACCTGTAGGCCATAAAATGCTTGAGTCTTACCAAGTGTTGACAGTCTTAGCAATGAGTATGAAGCTGTAGAAGCTATAATTTCTGCTCAAAGGATTACCCCTTTTATGAATAATGTGCATTCAATACTTCTATCACATGAGGAAAGAACAGAGAGCAAAAGAACTTAAGAATTTGAAGTATTAGTCAATTATGCCAATCGTTATAAAAATTAATATCAAGGTCTAACCAACAACTTCAGAGGGGTAGCTACAATAACAAATCAAGAGGAAGAGGCAGGAACAATAATAGTAACAGACCTAAATGTCATATTTGCGAAAAATTAGGACATACAACATTCAAAGTGTTATTTCAGATTCAATAAGAATTACAATCCCAATCAAGGCAGTAGTATTCAAAGAAGCTACAACCCAAATGCTAATGTTACTTAAATACAAAATGATTAGAATATACATAATGATGCTAAATCCAACAGTCGGAATGAAATCACAAGGGTGGATCACATTAATGATGAAAGCTGGTATCCTGACTCATTTGCTACAATTCATCTAACCACCAACATAGAAAATTTAAATCTTAGAAGCAAGGAGTACGAAAGTAATTAATTAGTGTGCTTAGTGTGTATGGGGAATGGTAAGTCTATACACATTACTCATACAAGTAGTAGATATATAAATGGAAGCAAACACTTGCTTTTAAACAATCTATTGAGGGTTCCAGATATTAACAAGAATCTGTTGAGTGTATCTCAATTTGCAAAAGATAATCAAGTATACTATGAATTTTATCCAAATTATTGTTTGTTCAAAGATATGCTTACTTAAAATGTTGTGTTGCAGGGCAATAAAGTGAGAGGTTTATACATGTTCAATCGATCAAGCCAACTGTAGCAAAACTGGAAAAAGGATTGTAAACTGAATTCTTAGTGAAAACAATATAAATAAAGGAAGCAATGTGTTTGATCTGTGGTACAATTAAGTTGGACACCCAAGTATAAGTATTGTTAAATCAATTCTTCTAGAAAACAATATAAAGCTTGATAGTGTTACTATTCCTTACTTATGCGCATACTGTAAAATGGATAAAAGCCACAAACTACCTTTTATTGATTCTACCACTTAGTATTCTAAATCATTGGGTTTAATTGCTACTGATTTGTGGGTTCCTAGCCTAATTAGTTCTGATCATGTTTACAAATATTATATTTCATTTGCAAATGCTTAAAGCAGATTTACTTCGATATACTTCCATAAATCCAAGTCGAATATTTATGGTATATCACCCAAATTGAAAAATAGATTGAGTCTCAGGTAAAAAAATCAATATGATTGGAGCACTGAATATAAATCCTTAAAAAATTATTTTCTTAAAAAGGAAATAATTCATAGAACCATTTGCCCATATACTTTAGAACAAAATGGGGTTATGGAGAGGAAAATAGACATATTTTTGAATTTGAGTTAACATTATTATCTTAAGATAAGATGTCGTTAAAATACTATCCCAATTCCTTTAGCACATAAGTTTATTTAATAAATAAATTGCCAACTAAAGTGCTTAAAGGAATCAGTCTTTGTGAGAAGCGATATAATATTAAACCAGACTAAAGTTTCTTGAAGACATTTGGTTGTTTGGGTTATTCTAATCTTAGACCATATAACAAACATAAGTTTGAATATAGATCTAAGCCATGTACTTTTATAGGGTATGCCTAAGGTCAAAAAGGGTACAAGTGCTTGGATGATAGTGGTAGAATATTTACCAACAAACATGTTATGTATAATGGAAGAATTTTTCCCTATCATACTAAGAATGTCAAAACATCAAATAGAATACTTGATATAAACATTCCCATACAACCATTTCCTATATATTCTAAACCTATGAGTGCAGGTGAAACTTGCAAGACATGTGAAAGTACAGCACCATTCAGTGATGATAATGTTCGGCAACAAGTCAATTCAATGAGTCATCTACACTGTAAAGACAAGAAGAAACTATTAGGAATCAACAAGAAGGAAATCAAGAAAATGATACTGATAATTCAGAAGGGGGGGAATAACCATGTACTCAAATTCAAGTCACATTCACTCACCCCATGATTACAAGAGCAAAGAGTGGACATTCAAACCCAAAACATACACAACTCATTTTGTTTATAAAGAACCTACCTGCTTTGATCAAGCCAAAACACATGACAACTAGAGGAAAACTATGGATACTGAGTATCAATCCCTCATGCAAAATCAAATATGGGAATTAGTTATGCTTCCAAATGATGAAAATTTTACCGGATGTAAATGGATTTACAGAATAAAGAAGAAGTCAGATGGAACTATTGACAGATACAAAGCAGGGTTGGTGGCCAAAGGCTTCACTCAACAATAATATTTTGACTACAAGGAAACTTTTTCAGCGATAGCTAAACCATCAACTATCAGAGCTGTTCTTTTTATTGCTATGAGTATAAAATGGCAACTCAGATAATTGGATGTCAAAAATGCATTTCTCAATGGTATACTACAAGATGTTTATATGAAACGACTTAAGGATTTGTTCAGTAACCAGGATATGTGTGCAAGTTAAAGAAGGCTATGTATGGCTTAAAAAAAGCTCACCAAGATTGGTTTCATAGATTGAAAACTACACTGAGTAATATAGGTTTACAAGCAATGACAACATAGAAATCAACAAACTTATAAGCTATCTGGACAAACAATTCTCAATTAAAGATATAGGAACACTCAATTACTTTCTGCGAATAGAGGTGACAGCTAATTCATCATATGAAATTACTCTATCTCAAAGAAAATTTATATCTAAACTGCTAACAAAAGCTCAAATAAATAAATCAAATATGGTAAACCAACTCCAATGGTTAACAACCATCACTTGTCTAAACATAGAGGAGAATCCATATATAATTCAAAATAGTATAGAAGTGTAGTTGGTACTTTACAGTACACAACTATCACTAGACCAGATATAGAGTTCAATGTTAGTAAAGTATGTCAATTTATGCAGGTTCCACTTGACACACATTGGAAAGATGTTAAAAGGATTCTCAGATATCTGAAAGGTGCACTAGATTATGGCCTATACATCAAAGCTAACAATAATTTTAACATTACTGGACTTGCTAATGTTGATTGGGTATCTGATCCAGATGACAGGAAGTAAACTATTGGATATTGCATTTATATTGGGGACAATATTGTTTCATGGTGCTCAAGAAAACAGTCTACAATATCTAGATCTTGCACAGAAGCTGAGTACATTAAGCATAGTTAACGCTGCAGCAGATATAATATGGTTGAAATCATTACTTACTGAGCTTAATATCAAAACAAACAAATCGATATTATGGTCTGATAATCAGTGTAGTATATATGTCAGCCAATTCTATTTTACATTCCAGAACCAACCATATAGAGATCGATTTATAATTTGTTAGAGAACAAATTATGAAAGGAAGCATGGAGGTTAGACACATATAGCTAGTTACCAGTGTGCAGATACACTTATGAAGTCCATGTCATCTCTTAACTCCACAAAGTTTAGAGATAAACTAAGAGTAAAGAAGATTAGTGGTATCAGTTCTCAAATCAAGCCTCAAAGAGTCAAAAGGCGACACGAAGAAACTCAAAAGGATAAAGATTTCAGCAACAATTTCAAAGCAAAGCCAACTAATGATGTTTATCACTCAGATTCAACTCAAATGATCAGATCAGAGATGATTAACAGTTGCGAAAGAGGAAAGGAAGTTATTTTCCTTCATAAATATGGTGAATCGATGAAGAAAGACTAAGATCGCAATTGTTTCCCCCATGGAAACCTTAACCCGAACATCGATTTGAAGAGGGAAAAAAAACAGAATTAATGAAGCGGTGCTTATCTATCCATCCACATCAGATCAAAGACCATCCAACCGTTCATTTAAATAGAAGAAGATGCGGCCCAACAAGCTAAAAGCCCATGTATCTATTTATTTTTATGAATACAATGCCACTATGTACATTACGGAATTCAATTCATTTCGAAGCTCTAAAACATAATTCTGTATCATTATCTTTCTTCATCAATAAAACTTCCTGTACATTTTCTATATTACTGCATTTCTTTATATTATGGAGTCATTTTTTTGTTTCTCTTGTCAAATGCAGAACATAGATTTTGTGTCTTATAAGGGGATCCAATCACTATGAGGGACAAACTCCTTATAATCAAATCGTATGACTTTACAATTAGTAATGTGTGTGGGATTATACGGTTCGTCCTTATATGAGTGCAACTCCATAAAATTCAACTCTTTGCGTGGTCTCGCCAAGGCATCAATTGGTTAGCGAGTAGATTGGGTAGGTTGTTATGCATGTATAAGATGACGGAAACATAGGAGAGGCTGGAATGTTCGAAATGTATGATCAAAGTTAAAATAGAATGTGAGTTAGTAGATGTCTTTCTGGTTATGTTAGTTGATGGGGACACCTAGAAAATTGAGGTTAAGTATATATGGAAACCCGATATTTGTGTGAAATGTAAAATATTTGGTCATGCGATTTATAATTGTGAAAAAGTCAGGGACATGTAAGAAACAAGGTTGAAGAAATAGGGAAAAAAATATAATGCCCTTGAAAGTGCCAAAAATGTTCAAAGTTCGTTAAGTACGGAAACAAACCAAAGAAAATGAAATGGAAAGTTGGAAAGGGAAGGAAAGTAACAATAGAATTGAGGTCCACTTTAGTGAATAAATCAATGCCTAGGTTGAGGAAAGTGTTGAAGTGCAATACAAGATGAAACTAATGTAGGAAAGCAGGTAGTAGAATTAAGTGAGCTAGGAGGAGTTTCTATGGGAAAACAACTATAATATATAGGGACATTCCTATTTAAATGCTTCATAAATGCACAGGACTTGAAGCTGTTTTAACTTGTTTTAATGTACAGCAAATGAGTGAACCTTTTGATATAGGGCAATATGATCCGGATGATATCCTTAATTTAACCAGTGATGAAAATGTTGGCCCAGTGATTATTGAGACAGAGAAAAGAGTAAATCATGCAATTGTGACAGAGAAGTGAAATATAGTTAGCAAAAAAGTGAATGCAAATGACATGTATCGTAATTTAATGCAAAATGAAGTTTGTGAGCAATATGGTGGAAGGAATGTGCCTAGTGTGGATTTAATTGAAAAGTGCATCCATGCAAATTTAAATAACAATGATTATGCATGCAATATTGTCACACATGCGAATGGAATACAAGTCGAAAAATGCACAGTTGGTACCAACGATGTGCACGCTAATGTGCAACTAAATAAAGCAAATCAACCAGATAACCCCTTATTTGGTGAACAACAAAGAACACATGAATGATATCATTTCCACTTCTTCTAATCTTTACAACACAAGAACATCTCTAACCTAACCCGACAACCTCTACTTAACCACTTGCCTGATTTATCAATTATCCGGTTAACCAAGCCACTAGTACCACGTATTTTACCCTCTGAACACATTGCATCACTGATCTTTGGTTTCATGTCAAATGCATCTCTTCACTTAGTTCAGTCCCATTGACAATGTGCTCTCCTCTCAAAATATTATTCTGAACTCTTAGTCACCAAATTCTAAGCACCCTGCTTATGACCATGTTAAGCCGCCCGATGCGTACATCCAACCTATATCTCAACCCCCTCTTTTCGCTAATCCCTGCTACCAAAGTTATTTCATGCCACTCCTCTGAGAGTGTACCCCTTTTAAAATTTAGCACTACGAAGGACTCCTCTACTGCTTTTGATAACTCCCCCCATTCCTCATCCATCCCTACCTATCATGACATCAAGAACCCTACCTCAAGGGGACTGAAAGTGGGATTTATAGGCTATCTAGTGTTCCCTCAATGACACAAAGCATAAGAACATGGAATGTGAAAGGAGCACACTGTGATTTCAAGTTTGACAAGTGTAAGGAACTCATTAGAACACATAAGTTAAATATACTGGATTTACTTGAAACCAAGATTTATCTGGATCTAACTCAAAGAGCATCTAGATATGATAATCCTACTTGGAGTATGACGCACAATCTTCTAGAATCACCGTATGGTAGAATTTTAGTGCTATACAATCCTAGCACCCATGATATATCCCCAATCTCCTCCGCAAAGCAAATGATTCATTGCCATGGTGTGCACATATCCTCTTGCACTTCTTTCTATGTTACGTTCATCTGCGCAGAAAATAATACTAATACAAGGAAAACTATCTTCCATACCCTCCTCTTTCTCAGACAAGACATTCAAACTTTGATTGTCACTGACGATTTTGCCGCTTGAAACTTGATGAACATGTTAGTGGCATCCCTCTTTCCACTACTGAAATAAGGCCGCTCAACCAAGCTTTCCAGAAATTTGACTTGTTGGAAATCAAAACCTCTAGTCTGCTGTTTACATGGAATAATAAGAAAAAACACCGCAATTGAACTTTTTCCAAAATTTATCACTGATTCACTCTTTCTATAACCTGACTGCCTTTACCAAGTGGCCTATCATCCTTAATTACAAACCCTTCCCTAAATTATCTAACCACTCCCAGCAAATTGTCAACCTAGGTAGCTCTTTCATGAGAGGAAAATCAAGTTTTACATTTTTTAACTCATGGGTTCATATTATAAACTTGATTTTCTACAAACTGTTTACTAGTATAACCGCACAACGGTAGGAAAACCGACCGTTAAGTTATATAATATAAAATGAAAAAACAAATTATTAGTATATTTTTAATAGAAAAATTGTAAATACAGTTGCACTAAGATTTAGCAATTCGATATTAAGGATCTATCGTCAATGTATTAATCAGAATCACTTTTAAGTTTAAATAACAATTATTTTGATTCTTCTTAAAAACACTTCCATGTTGAGTTGGCAAGAACATTCAGGCAATCTGCAGACACACATGAATGCTACAATCACAAAACAAAACGATGAACATGACTAACCTAAACTCGAGGTGTGATGTAAATGAATATCAAAAACCTAAAATAGCAAAGCTAGCAACAAAAATTACATCCGCTATACAACATCATTTGTACAGTAATACACAAAGTTCATGTTGCTTGCTGTATCGTTGATGCAACCAAGAATGACTTTCAATGTGAGGAGAAGACCCATTAATTCTAACAAATTCAAGATGGAAAAAACCACATGATTACCTGTATGCACAGAATGACAGAAACTTATGCTTAGCTATTTTAAAATAATTTAGTCATTATAAAGGATGCTGATTCTGCATCACATTACATGATAATTTTCCAACTGCATTGCACGTTCATGGTTCACAAAGTTTTGCACGTTCATGGTTCACAAAGTTTCTTCCAGAACGTTTATGCAGCTGTGTTCCTAGAATTAAGGGTTCAAAGCTTTAGGGACAAAATATTCAGGTCAGTGGCGGATCTAGCTCAGACAGTGAGCTAGGGCCAAAATTTTGAACAGTTTTAGTCCCACGTTGCTAAAGCTCTACAAAATTTTCTATATATATATCAATACATACTTAATCACTACAATTCAAAATAATCAGACACATAGTGGCTGAAATGTGGCCTTCTTTGTGCCCAGATAGGGCATATCACGTGTCTCCAGCTAGGGCGAAATGCGAAGTATGGCTTATTTATCCACAAAATTTTTCTTCCACCTAGGGCCTTGGCCCCAACTGGACCAACCGTACCTCCGCCCCTGATTCAGGTTAAAAAAATCTATTTAAATTCAATATCTTTACATTGCTCTAATTATGTGATAATCTTTTACAATTCCGCCACCCAATTTGCTAATGAAAGTTCCGATCATTCACTTGAATAATTATTAACCATGATACTGTCATAATGTTACCCATCCATTAAGACTATTTACCTGGAAGAAATGAAGCACGTTGTCATCTCTGTGCCCACAAAAATCTACATCAAATTACATAGAAAATGAAACTAAAGCAATATTTTTGCTAACATGCTAAGGTTGCTTGTAGCTACAGGGTGTCACTTCTTTATGGTAAAATACTCAAGGAACCTTACCACTTGCTGCTTGAGCCAGTGATCATTAACTTTTATTTTTAGTGTGGTACTTTATTCAATCTAAGCACTCATTCCGATATGTCGGCGTTCAAACTCATGACCTCTAGAATCTCGATCTAGAGCATTATACCACTTGTCACGGGCGGTCATTAACAAGAATATATCATTTTTGACTAATAAAGGAATATTGCAAATGCCTTTGAGATTAGCTAAATAACAGGGTCTAGTAGAAATGGACAATACTGTGGTGTGAAAACACATTTATACACAATTAGCACACGTGAAAATAGGTATACAACAAATATTAGTCTACATGAAAAAGAAAATAAACAAAATACATATGAATATACAACACTAAGCATAATTTATGTTGCATAAGCAGAAACAAATTTAAGCAAGAAACTAAGGAAGTGGCTAGAAGATGAAACTAAATAGATAAAAATTTTAAGTAGATATCCCAATCAGTAACAAATCTGACCTTAACAAAAGCTAGAAATTTTTCTTGAACACGAACTATAATAGTCATTCTTCTCAAGTGAGAAGCGAAATGCTATCTTTGCAAAATTTGTTCTGCATGATTCCACGGCCTGTTACTCAGAATTTAAGATTCTAATTTGAGCAAAGAACAACCAATCAACAAAAAAATATGAAATTTCAACGGACGATGACAAACATAATTTGCCTGTGGATGGATTCACCATACATCCTTATTAAACTGTATTCATAAAAAAACATTTAAGGTAGATGCTTAAGTAAAAAAGAAGAAAAAACATAGGAGCAATATTTTGCTGTGCAAAACAGAAAACACCAAGACAAAATATGTTTTGTCCAAACTTGCAGGAATATGATGTTTGTGATTATGTATAACAGGCATGGTGTCACACTTTATGACTCCATTCCAATTATTTTCGCCTAATATACAAACTTTTATACTACAAAAAAGGTGTTTTCCATTCGATCCAACGGAATTGAATTTTTATAATTATGTAAAATAAACATGTTGCCGTCACTTTAATTACCATTAAGCACTAACCTTTTGTCCTTGATATATGCCAAATTTTATACCCGCTAAGATAATGTGCTTTTGCATTATCCAAAATTAGGATCTAGGTAAGAGCAACAAGACAAGAGAAATTTCGATGGTTTTGCATTCAATATCTAGGAAATATTATTAACTGAAGAAATAAAAATAATAATTTGGAGATATATGGACTAAAGTATACACATGATTCTCCTAAATCAGCTAATTATGTGCACAAAAACGTCTACACTATCTGATTGAGATGAGCCTTGCAATCCGAATTCCATCTAACCGAACCACAACACGCAACACAACTTCTCATAACTTAGGAGATCAACAAAGCATATTCTTATGGCATTTTTAAGTCTTGAAAAATAATGTATATATTCTATCATTTGTTAATATTTTCTTCTTGTGACAATCACCTATGTAATGACCATTATAACAAACAAACAAAAAGGAAGAAATAGGATACCTAAAACATTGAAACTCCTTGATGCAATTTCTCTTCTATAATGTTAATTTTTTTCTTTAGGAAGTAGTCACATCACAGGTTGTATTTCCATGCTTGAAGTGGCCAGTTTAAAGTAGTAACCTCCCTGACAAACTAATTAGCTTTGGGAATTTGTACCGTACCAAAATGAACCCCGAAATCAAGTTGCCCTGTAAATATAAATCAATCAGCAAGCACGAAGAAAATACAATAGTTCATAATCATCAACAGCAATGGCTCTAATTTCACCAGTTTAGAAAAAATATCATGCATGTAATTAAGATCATGATCAATACTCAAACGTAGATGAAACTTTGTGGGAAAAACATTCAGACAATCGCCAAAAGCTCATATTTGAAAAAAGGGTAAAACCTTACCCGATACATTGACATCCATGTTGCCTTCTTGGACTGATGCACATCGACCTTCAATCAACTTACTAAAAATTCAGTACATGCTTCATAAGGAGCTGTTTCAATTACTCCACCAACCTTAACAACTATTGAGCTAATTTGGCTGCCGTTTCCTAATTTCTAGCATATGGATGAAGAACCGAATAAATGTTATGGATCAAATCTCAGATGCTATGTGATATCAGAAACATCAGTTAATAAATACTGTAAATAGAGGATACAACCATTTCTGTAAATTTTGAGCATCAGTAAAAAAATGTAGGTCGCATTATCCTTATGTCTTAACAAATTGCAATTTAAAACATAGGACAGTGATAATGCTTGCATACGGCAATTTCTACTACGCAATGTAAGTAGTGAGAGAGTACCATAACTGGATTCATATATGAAACTGATATTCATCCAAAAAACTTTACAATGTAAGTAGTGCGGATGATATCCATAAATTTGCATCATTCATGACATATAGTGAACCGTCTATTAAATATGTCACAATAAGAATAAAAACAGATTCAACTAAGGATTGTTTAAACATATGGACATGTCAACTGAAGCTAGCAACAGCCAAATTCTACTGTATCCTAGAAATAATTTAAATTTTGCACTCTGTTTATTTTAGCTCATGGATAGAATAAAGGTGTCAATTTTATGAAAGTTATGTTTCCACATTAGACGCTGTAACTGATAAAATAATGATGCTTTCAAATTTCCTTTCCTTTTCTGTAAAAATATATTTCCTTCACTTCTATTTTTTAATTTATTTCTTCTTCTTTTTTTCACTTTTTCAGATGCAAAATCAATTCTATTTGATTTTTAGAAAACCGAAAAGCAACTTATACAAGTCAGATCCAAACAAACTCTTAAAGATCAAGGATTAAATAATGATCAGGAACTCGCTTACTTTTTTTACATTGACCTTGGATTTAGGAATTATGATCTATTGACCTACAAAAAGTACTTTGTGAAAATAAATTTCTTATTATATTGGTGGTGAAAACAACCATCTTTAGTGTACCTGAAAATGCTCTAAATACAAACGTAGAAGTTGCGGGAAACCAGAATGGTTGATCGGCAACAACTGCAAGAAGATCCTCACCTAAATATTAAATATATCCAGTGTCTTAAACATACTATCATAGGAACTATGCTGTATCTGGTGATTATAAGCTTATATTTTCAATCGACTATAAGCATAGGCATAAAAAATGCATATCAGCATGCGGATAAATGTTGTCTTACCAGTTGCATTCTCCCACGACATCACAATAATATGAGAATCTGATAATTTTCCTTCACAAACGGATAACTTATTATCACTGTCTGTAAATAAAACATGTTATTTCTTTTTCAGCTATTGATAACACCAAAGACAGCTAGAAATAGAACTTTTTGAAACTTATTGTTTCAAGTCTATGATAAAGGGACTTCTAAAATATGCAAAATATCATGACAAAACATAGGAAAAAATTAAAAGATATGACCTTTGCGGTTGAGTACCGATTGAATAAACTTAGCTGCTTTTAATCTATGTTTCACGTCAAGATAACTTGATGGTTCATATATTTTTTTAAATTATATATATATATATATATATATATATATATATATATATATATATATATATATATATATATATCTTCACGTTTTGTACAGCAACCACAACAATTGCAAACCTCAACAAAGATTAGTCATCCATTTGAGTAAAACATTAGCATGACATAAAATTGTAATCAATGAACACATGCAATAAATTTATAAACCAAAACGAGCATCCACAATAAAGATTAAAAAATAAATATTACAAATATCCTCACCTAAAATGATATCAACTACCACCAAGCTGTATATCCAAAACCCATAAAAAAAATTATGATCAATTCGCATATACTGAAAATAAATATACACACATGGCGATTGCTTCATTGAAACTAAAAATTGTAAACAAAATAAATAACTGACTCGACCAAAGTATATCGTTAGAATCAACATCTTATAGACCCAAACTGAAAGCATACCTACTTGTGACGATCGCTGGTGAATCGGTTGGATGCTCAAGGTATTGTGACGATCGCTGGTGAATCGGTTGGATGCTCAAGGTTTCCCCTAAATTGATAATTCACGTGATTTAGATGGCGAAGGAAAAAAAGTAAAACAAATCTGAATGAATTTAAATAGAATGAATCGTTTGAGAATCAGTAAAGAAGCAAAATTAACAGGATCGCAGAATGCTAGAGAGGAAAGCGGAGCGGGAAATTGTGACAAAGAAGATAGATTTGAGAAAGAAAACATAGAGGAGGAAATAAAACGAAAAGAAGAAAATGCAGGTAGGAATTTTCGGAAGGAGAAAGAATCGAGAAAGAAGGAAACGACGGAGAAAACATTATTGTTAAGCGAAAATTATGCCTAAATTTGTTGGTTCAGACAATTTGTTTTTGGCTCTTACAGTAAGTAAACCTCCCTAACGGTCGGTTTGATCCCTAACAGCCGGTTTGATAATGTTGGACCATAACTTATCATGGCAATCCAATGATTGTTTTGTAAAAAAATTAAAGGTGATTAAAGATGCTCTTAAAACGTGGTTCACAATTAAATACGACAGGGGCATCAAACAATCAGATCTTCTAAATATACAACTTAAAAATGTTCAGAGCAGTATGCAGTCTTACCTGAACGATGTAGCTTGCTGCCATTGAGAGTTATGTTTCTAAACAATATTATGAGAGCTTGTGTAAAGAGAGTGAAATGGTTAAGTAGAAAGCGCGTATGAAATGGAATGAAGTTGGTGATCGTAACTCGGCCTTCTTTGTGCTATGCTCAAGGCTAAACAAACTCATGAAAATATAACGACAATCCTGGACCAGTGTAACATACAACAAAGTTCCCATTGTAATGTTGAAAATGCATTCATTTCCTACATCCTCTTTGGCAATGCCTCAAACTTTTAACCTGATCTTGATGCCATTAAAGGTTATGAAGCAGTTTTATTGATGAGAGAAATTTTGTAATACAGATTGTATTCTTTTGTAGTATTGAAATGTACAAAGACTGCTGTATATATACATGAAAGGAAATAAAGGGATGCAGGCTGAGGCACTGTAAAATGTAGATGGGCCGAATATTTGCCTCAGCCTAATATGCAATATAAAAGAATAAGATGGGATATCCTTAATGCTTCATTACCCCAGCTCAAAATAACCTAGGATTTTCCACCTCTTCCCTCTTCTGCGCCGCCATCCACAACTCTTACGTTCTTTCTTAATCTATTGAAGTTCTTCGCAGATAAAGCTTTGGTTAAAATGTCAGCCTTCTGGTAAAAGGCAGGGACATGACTTATGATTAAATCCCTTCTCTCTGTCTTCTATCTGACAAAATGAAAATAAATCTCAAGGTGCTTTGTCCTTGAGTCTTGAATCAGATTAAATGAGAGTGAAATAGCGTTCAAGTTGTCGCACCAAATAACCTGCTTCCTTAGAAGACTGAATCATAATTTTGTGATTAGTGTTTTTATCCAGGTTAGTTCTGCAGTTGTATTGGCGATGCAGCGGTACTCAACTTTCGTTCTAGATCGAGACAAGGTGTGTTAATGCTAAAAACGACGCTAACACCCCAAAGTGTAATTTGATACTTCACAAACAATTTAGATCTAAAAAAGTGGTAGCCACAAACACAAAAAGCAAATAAAAACAAGGAGATTTATAGTGCTTCGACCTAGATCTGGCTTACGTCCACTTTGAAGAGAGTTTTCATTATCACTTTGAATTTACAAATTACATAATTTCTCTAACTTCACTCGCTTTCTCTCTTTACAATCATTTTCTCCTACTTCCTCTTTTTAGTCACTTGATTCACTCGATTTCACCATGGAAATGATGAGATCTCTTTGGTTGTAATCATTGTTGGATTAGATCTTCAATAATTTGAACACTTAGACGATCTTCGATGATTTCATGCTGGTTGAGATGTTGAATCTAAGCTCGGAGGAACTTTAATGGAGGTTGGAGTGATTTAGAATGTTTGATAAATGAGTTGGACAACACTTCGTGGATAGAAAATTCGGTTCTCCTTCACGTGTGAAGTGTGAGGGTATTTATAGGTGTTATTGAAGAGAAGTGGTAGGGTCGTAATTACATGCTCGATGCCATAGGTCAGTGGATCGACCTGCTTTTCTAGGCTAGAACGACCTATGTGCAAGCACAACAATATTTAATTTATGCGCCCCCTTTTTCTCTTTGCTAATACGTGGCCTCTTCTTTATATAAAATGCTGCATGGATCAACTTATGCCACGCTACAACTAATGTCTAGCTAATATCCAGCTGTCAACGCGTCCATGCCATTCTCTCAGTGCAAACAATCTAATTAACATATGTTGCGATCCATCAGCTCAAATTGAGTGAACGACCTAAAGACAAGTGTGATTTAACATGTGACGACCTGAATAGAATGGTCTGAACCACCTGATTAGTGTGTAGAGGTCTAACCGACATGCTGTAAAGTTAACGACCTAAGGGCCTTTGTACACGACCTGGCATGGTGCTACTTGCACACGGTCCCTCCTGTTACTTCATGCACATAATATTTATGGTCCACATATCTATCAAAACAGCTCATAACCCATTCGTGGACATTGTTGTGGGATGTATGAAATCGGTCCACGTGTGCATGCTGCATGCATGTTTCACCATCTTTTATGTTGTCCACACGACATCTTAAATTAATGTAAACGGCTTATGCATATAGACGATGCATGGGTCACCCTTTAAGTACAGATATGTGCAACTTATCTATGGTTTAACACATATATGAGATTCAAGTTGAGAATAGCTAAGCCATGTTACTGCATGTTACGTGTCTACGATCCATGGATCTAAAATGCGGTTTGGTCCACCATACATTAATACGAGCATTACGTAACAAACCGAAATATTAACCGCGTTATAATAACGGGGGTTAACATTTGCCCTTTGGAGATTACCTTTTTTCTTGTGAAAAATGTAGACTTCGAAATGAATGATGTTAACACATATTGACAGATCGTATATATACTTATTTTGGCAGAAAACAGTGAATCACAATTGAACTCAGGCTCCTATTCTAACCTAGACTTTGGCAAATTTTGAGGTTTTGTAAACATAGGCTTTAGCTTCAATATCTGTGATGTTGAAATCCGATCGAATGTTCTTTCAACAGTTTGTGTCCCTAAAATTTGGTAGAATGGAATGCATCTTGCAGTCTGTCGAAACATGATTTGGTCATGACTGATGATTTAATACTTGTAACCGGTGAACATGTAGCTAAAGACTTGCTATATTGATTTTGATGGGTCATTCATGAATTTGGATCCAACCAATTTGTAATTAGCACTGAAGTTCGAGTATTTCTCCTCAACTGGAATCGATGATCTTGTAGAATAGATTACACTCTGGACTTGTTCACACCTTCATGTTGTTCGATCTGCACGGTGGCTATTCGAACTAATATATGAATGCCCCAGTATAGACTTAACAAATTTGCAAATTGATGTCCTTCTGCCGTCCCGATTTGGTGCATTAGCTTGATGAAATATAGTTCAAATTGTTTCTGGCGCTTTGACATTTGTATTAAGTTGATGCACAACTTCAACAGTTTGTAATCAGATCCGAATCCGATACTTGGATGCTTGTTGTAGCTTGCAGATCCAGGTTCAAATTGTTTGCATACCATTATAATTCATGTTTCGGTTGACGTTGTAAACTTGGTGCTAGTCAATGCAAGTTAACTATTAACAGCTTGTTAGCAAAATCGAAGTTTGAACCCGGCTTTTGTTGCAAGTGCCAATAATTTGGCATTTTGATTTGGTTGCTAATTTGCATTGCCTTCAACCACTCAAGTTTTGATAATGCATGAGCTTTAAAAACTATGAAATTTGTGGCACTGGCAGTCTTGAATCTTTGTTGCTGGTGGCTTTTGATTTGACGGTGACAAGCACTTTTAAGTTGTCGCACGATACAAGCTTTTAAAGTAGTGACCTTCGAGGTCGTTGAGCGACCTGATGGTTAGGTCGTTAAGCGACCTAGAGGTTAGGTCGTTGGACGACATGAAGGTTAGGTCGCCGAGCGACTCGACCCTCAGGTCATTGAGCAACCTGATCCTTAGGTCGTTGAAAGACCTAAACCTTGTCGCTTGACGATTGTTTTTGAAACTTGTTGCATTCAAACATCCTGGACTTTAAACAACTCCCAGTTATAACTTGAGAACTGAAAGCCTATTTTCCCTTTTTCCTACCTTATTACAACAACAAACATTTGCACATTTTGGACTTATACCTTGCCATTGATCCTCCACATAGATAACAGATTAGTTGATTAAAACATATTACAGTGATTCTTAAGACTAGAACTGAATCACGCGCTTACACAATACTACTTCGTTTAACAGTTACATTTATAACTTGTTGAACTCTGCTTGCAAAGACATGACACTTTAGTTCCAGTTTTCAGCGATGCTTGGGATCAACCAACCGACATACGCTGACTGTGGATTTCAAGCTTCACTTTTTAACAACATGGATATTTTTGCATGACACTTCAAATTTTGCGAAACATGTACCTGTAATTTGTTTAGAAGGGAAGTTCCACATGCAGAGTGGATACCATATAGATGATTAGTTACCGTTCTGGACAAGAGATTACTTCTGCTTAAATTAAAGCTTTAATTTGAGTTTCTGGGGCTAGAACAACTGCAACTTATGGATTGCGATCAAATCAGTTTTTTGATTATCCATCGTCCTTTTGACAATTTCCCAGAGGAATTCCATTCTGTGTTAGCTCGATACGTCTGTCATCAAACATGCATTCAGTTTAGCATTCCTGATGCTAACGCAAGATTGCCATGGAAAGTGAAATTTATTGATTTCCCGTCTTCCAACTTCGTTGCAGTAGCTTGGTTGGACTCAAAAATTTCAGTTTGAATTTGTACATAGCTCTTGAACTAGTCGATGATGCATACTGGTCTCGTTTGGGCCTTTTGCCGTATTTTGATGAACAACGGTGCAACATTGTCCCAGCTTCGTTGTAGAGTTTTCCTTAGCATATGTGCCCTTCTAGAGAACCTGCAACGAAGAGCATTTGCGTGCATTTGGCGGCAAATTCGTTGTCGATTACTCAATACGACGACGGGTTAGTTTAGTAAAAGGAGATAGATTATAAAAATCATTCACAAATTTGAACGTGTTATCAATGTGAAGCTTTTTTTTATTTAGGAGTTTATGACTTGTTAAACACAGTCCACACTGGTAATGCACTTAATTTGCTTGTCGACTGCACTTGAAATTTGTCGGTCTAAGTTTTGGACTGCAAATTCTAGGTATTATATTTTGAACTGTTACTGCACTAGATTCAATATTTATGAGAGGCATGCACCTAACAATTCGTCCGATAGAATTTTGAGTTTGGCCTACCCCGTACAATTATTAATGATGCCACATTCAGCTTGACTCATGTTCTCCATCAATCCTTATGGGTGGCCATGACCGCAGGATTTTTGGGAAATTGAGTAGCTTATGTGCATCGCTTAATAAGTTGTGCCGAGCTAACATTTTATATGCTGCTTTTGCAGTATCCATCTTGAAAACCCTAAGCCTTTAGAACTAGGTCACGGAACTTGAATGTTTTAAAGTAATGAATCGCTTCTTGCGTTGTTCATATTGGCTTTTTCCGCATTTTGAGATGCTTTGTTGTACATTGCAGCCTCGCGGTATTGTTGTTTCTTCCAACAATGTTTGATATCGCGGATCATTCCGGCGAAGTTTTGTTCTAGTAAGTGAATAAATTGCAAATATGGTCCAAGTAATAAATGCCCGATCAATTGGAACTCCCAGTATAAACATTGGTCTTAGGTTGTACAAAACTTTGAATCTCAACTTCACAACGACATTCCTCAGTGCATGACTATTTCTCAATCTTCTTTTTATAACTCATGTTGACACCGCTGATGGAATATTACCTGCAATTCTTGGGGAAGCGTTAATGCTATACTTGATTCGAACTATCCATATTTGTACAGTTGCCCTTTAAGCATCGCTTATCCTCGGGTTTGAAGTAGAATACCATCGGGTTCTTTGAGTTATTTACGATTAGAGCTTTGCAGTCAAGGAAGCTTTTGTGTTGAGACACTCTAGATTTGCATAGCGAAGGAATTCATTCTCACTAGAGATTGCCTTTGATCGGACTTGACCGATGTATCCACCTTCTCTTCTTTATGAAGCTCGGAACCAGTAAATGTTAACTGATCGAACCTTCTAGGTTGATCTTTATTGAGGTTTATTGACGTATCAAGTCACATCGATTTTGTCAAAATTTTCAAAAGCCCTACTTTTTGAAGGTAAGGTCTTTATGCTAAACTTATAAGGATAAACCTTCCGTTGTTTGCACACTTCGGCTTATATTGTAATGTCTGGTATTTTCTGGCCATTTTATATTTATTTAAAATATTGATTTGAGTTTAAATAATGGAATTTAACCATTTGAATATTTATTTATTTTGAATATTACAATAATATTTTATTTTTGGCATATTTGGGAAAATGTTGAATTTGCAGTATAGTGTGAACGGGCAATTTAAAATTGTTTGAATATGGTTTATATTAAATTTTAGCAGCGATTTCGTTATTAGAAACGACGTTAAAATGTTTAGTTTATAATTTAATAATAAAACAAGCTACAGCGGCGCGGTAGTTCGTAATTTGGCGTTTTGAACTTTAAACGGCCATACAGGATCCAAAACGAGTCGGATTTTCTCAAAACAAGAAACATCGGAATCTGTTGGGTAATATTTTTCGAATGGAAGAGAAAAATCCAGTTTTCATAGCGTAGATTTTATTTTATGTCCAAATCAAATTTTGAAAAGGTCGCTATGGAATTCCTTTATATATTATATCGATTATTTATATAAAATAAAGGGTTTTTATTTTTCTGAATATCGACTTAGCTTGGAATTCAACCCGTGATATTTTATTTTGGTATTATATGAAATTATGGTCGTATATGGCCAATAACAATATTTTATTATTTTATATTGAGGTATTTTAAAATTGATTTATTTTAATCTGAATTGGGTAGTTTAAAAAGGGACTTTATTCAAACGACTTTCGTTTTTGACGAAACAAATTTTATTGATACCGTCACAGTAAATTATTGCTAGGTTTCAAGTTGCGCATCAATCGAGGTTAATTTGTGAGCGCAACAAAATAAAACACAAATAAATGACCATTTGGACGTGAACGAGTGTCGTTTGAGCAAACGGACTCAGAATTCGACGAAACAAGTTTCATTAGGACCGTAATGTAAAATTATACTATGTCATCAATTTTTATCTCGAATGGGGTTGATATGTGAGCACAGGAGCCAATAAACAGTATTCGGAATTGCAATAGACACAAAATAAAAATCGTTAGTCAGCGTCGCTTGTCACATCAAGTTAAAATAATGATTTTCCCACTTATTTATACCTCCCACATCAGAATTCTCCGATCAACACCTCATTTCCATCCATATATTTGCAGAAAAGTCCCTGTTCACAAAATATTTTTTTCTCTCGACTGGTGGCGAATCGGAAGGAGGTTTCAAAGCAAAAGATGTAGATCGGGTCGAGATCTAGCTACTGTAAAAAATTGGGGTGGAACGGTCAACTGAGGTCGCCGGAAATCGCCATTAACCGAGGAAAAGTGGTTTCGTTCTTTTCTGTTTTAGAGGGGTTATGGTCGATTTCAGAAGCTAAGACCAGTGGGAGCATGTAGAGGAGAGATCAGGCTTTGATTTAGCTCTAGTCTGGGGGTCTGGAATTACCTGTGGTGGTTGGGACGATAAGTTGAATGGAGTAGACTGTTTTGGGGGAGTTCGAATCGGATTTCTTCAAATTCCGGCGTCGTGAGTTGATTAGGGTGTCGACCATCTGAACAGAAAGGTGTGGCGTGGCGAGCTCGAGGGATCGACGGTGGTTGTTCATCTGCGATGGCCTGTGGCGGCGGATCTTAGGTGATATTCGAATTCCGTTTGAACTGGAATTAGCGGTGGTTGGCAGCGGGACGGAGTCAGGGGTGACTGACCATTTTAGGCGATGGAAGCAGGGTTCTGGTGACATGGTTCTGGCAGTCTCAGGTGGAGTATCGGTGGTGGTAGGAGGCTCCGTTGGTGGTGAAGTTCGAACCAGAAAGGGGATTATCGGGTTTCAAAAGAGGAAGAAGGAGAAAACGCGTGAAGGCCATTTCGTAGTGCTGACGTGGACTCTTACTAGATAATGACCAGTTTAAGGAGATATAAGGTGAGAAATAGTTTAATTAATTTAAATTATCATTTTAAAATTTAACTCAATATTGTAATAAGCATATCTCGCTCATACGTTGACGAAATCTAGCGAAACAGGATCCATTGGGATCGTAGGAACGAGGCCTAGACGATGGTGCTGATTGAGATTCGATTGGAGCTGATTGGAATTTCAGATAATTTTGAACGTTCGTTTCAAATTAAATGCAACAAACGCGTCAACCGTCAACCAGAATTAAATCTGGTGAGTTAATTCTCACACCCTTTGGAATTCTGTGATGTGGTGGATTCATAGAAAAATATAATTTACAGTTAACAGTATAAATTGGTTGATTGGATGCGATGGATGCAAATTGGTTGTTTACTGTTTGTTTGGTTGCCGTTATTCCATTGTTTTAATTGCATTATATTTAATTCGAATATTTTTATCAACCGTTATCTATGATGCAGAGAAGGACAGGTTGGAGGGATCCGACCGGATTCCTCAAGTAAACTGTATTTTATTGTGGTGCATATTATTCATATATGAATTTACACCCTGACTGACACCAAAACCTGTTTGAATGTTGATGGCTGAATATATATTCATCATTGTTGTAATTGAAATCAATCGACAGTATTGATTGGGTAGTTGGTAGTGAATGGCCTAAAATATATTGTTTCAAACGTCGGTTTACTATTAAGTGAATTGACGTTGTTTTACAGTTATAAATTATTTTATAACTGAATTGAAGTTTTTAATTATTCTATATAACTAATTAAATTAGAAATTTATAAATAAATATTTTAAATTGAGTTATAAAAGAAATTATTTAATCGAGGTTATAAAAATAAATTTTTATCTTGTGATTTATACAAGTTTAAAAGCAGAAACCCAGGGATTTACATATGGGTTGGTAAAGCCAAAATAATTGTTTTTAAAACAATTAAATAGTGTTTTTAAATTGATTAAGTTATTTAATTAATTTGGAAAGGGAAATGACAATGAAATTCAATTAATAGTTAACTGATATGTATTGTTGACAAAATCAACCGTGTTTAATTGAAATTGATAATGGGATTAAATTGATAATGGAATTAATTCGGTTTTCTGAATATTCATTAAATTTAACGAATAGTGAAAATTGTGAGTTAATCTTCGATTAACCATAAATTAAGGAATTATTGAAGTATTTAGTGTTAATGAAATTAATTATTAGTTGATAAGTTTTTAAAAAGTGATAATTACCCTATTTTTAAATAATAGCAAAGTTAACTATTTTTATTATGGAAAATGTTAAAGTTAATTATTGTTTTAATTAAATAATTAGAGAAATGATTTTTAATTAGAATTCAAGTAAGATGTACTTAAGCGGCGTTAAGTTCGATTAAAGTCTATAAGGTGTTATAAAGGGATTTATAACTCAAGTGTGCAAACGAGCTTTGCAAATGAAATTGGTAAGTAAATATCGAAATTTAAATAAGATTTTCCTTAATGGTTAAATTAAGTAAAGTAAATTCAATTGAATTGAAATGATGAAGGGAGATCATAAATGGATTAGTAATAGACTGGGATATGGTAATGGTAATGGTTTTAAAATAAAATATAAGGGGTTGTTTAATTTTCTTAACAGATTAGTAAATGATATGGAAGAAATCCAAACAAGGTTTTTTTTATTTAAAAAAAGGTTTCAAACCAAATTGATTACCTAAAAGGATTAAAGCATTGAATTGAGCGAAAGGTTGTGATTGGAATAAGGATTTCAAATTTAAAGGGAAATACATACAATTTGGTTGTGTGAAATATTGGTAAGGGATTTTTGGAAATAAAAATCCAAGTTAAAAGGTCTTATTGTAAAGAAGGGGGATAGGCGGATTTTAGTTATAAACTCAAGATAAAGTTCATTACGAGAAATCCCGAATAAATGGAAGTAGACTGCTTAACGTGGAGTTTTTATAATTATAAGTGGAATTATGTGTAGATTAAAAGGTCTTGTTTTAGTGAATGTTTACTTAATCAAACCAAGTAAGTAAAGGGAATTTATTGGAAAGAGAAATTTCAAATATAAGGAACGGTTTATAAAACCAGATTTGAAATCAAGGTGGAAAAAGAGATTTAATGGTTAAGTGACAAACTGGTATTCATTCTAAGGTAAGAACCGGGTTGATCAAGGTCTGAGAGGTAATAAAATACCCCAACTTGAACGGCTTCACTATTATCGAGGAATGGTATTAGTTCGGAATGAGTTAAAGGTATTGAAATTGGGTTATCGTCCCATCAAAGAATATTGAACCTGAGTGCGTGATTTTGGAATGAATAATTTGTTACAATGTAAATAAAAATATTTAGTTTTAAATTAACATTTGTTTTTCCGTATCAGAATCGGTAATTGGTTTTATACCATTAAGTATAATATATATATATACATATATATATATATATCAATATCCCGAATGTAAGGAAATGTGGAAAAGGGTTTTGAAGAATATAAAGATATATCCAATAGTAAAAGAAATGGAAAGTTAGGTGTATATAATAGTTTGTTAAAATAAAATTAAGATTTAATGTAATGATTTAATTATATTGGAAGAATTAAAGTTTGATTAACTATTGATTTATTTATTTTTGGATAGGCCAAGTAGTGCCAAGTACTGAATCAACAAACTCATTTTTATTCACACATTTGTTCTTTGATAGTTAAATCACCGACTTTCAAACCTGACCAAGACGCTTGTTGGTACGGGAAGACCGGGATCGAATTTGTATTCGAAAACCATTCCGACTAACAAATATGTGAAGATATCAGAAGATGATCAAGATGGAGCATTGAAGACCGTGGATCTTCATTAAACGGAAGGACCACTAAAAATATCTGGGATTGCAGCCAGAGGTAAACTATGGTTCTGTCGTGGTTGAAATCTACGGGTTGCAAGGACTTCTCGCTATTGATCCATGGGGCGATTCCTATATTGGATGCGGTAGGAGGGTGCCTTTGGTTCATCCTGTTCCTGTATGACTTGAATGGACGAATGTCTGACAAAGTATTTCTTAAGGATCACGTACGTTGATTTTTACAAACATATCTCTGTTAATGGCAGAAAGGGGCACCTCTCTTAGCTTAACGAGCAGAGTATTTTTGTGGACGTCAATTAGTGATTTGGAGGATCTGAAAATGTGGCATTCAAAGTGAATGATGACCAGATGTTTTTTTTTAAAAGATACATTCTGACCTCAAGCCTCATCAACCGGGAAATGACAAAAATCGGGCAGGCGGCATGGCTATGTGGGTCGCTCCCATTAGGGTGTATAATCACATATCTAGAGAAATTTCATTTTATTCCCTAATCTATATTCGATGCTGTCCCTTTTCGGGAGACGGTTGCTGATCCCAACGGTCGGTGATATACACTTGATACACTCAAGCGAAATGAGTGGTCAGTCATGTATGGGCCGGATTGCAAGACGTTCTTGTTGAACCCAGTGTATTCGCCTCTAGAGATACACTATCGGCACGTGGTCCCATACCTTGTCATAGTCGGAATCCAATATCCAATAAGCGCCCGCAGTTTTGATTGTATACTATATATGTGGAGCGTGAGATGCAAGTGTTCCGCTAGATTGTAAATTACTTATATTTAGACACTATGATAATATCAGAATAAGTTATGATTTAAAAAACGTTTTGGGTTATAGTAAGGTAAAAACCGTCCGTGTTTATGTGTGGACTGGTCTTACTATTATCCTTTGATTTCATAAAGGATTTTCCAAAGTTAAACAAGTTGTATGTTTTCTGTGAATTTATCACTGAAAATATTCCAGACTAACTCGGTGAATTTTGCTTTGCTTCAAATGTGCTCGGGTCAGACCTAGTATATTTCAAGGTTAAAGTTTGATTGGAGTTTCAGGAGCTAGAAGCAGGAGGCTTCACTACTAGGTATATAAAATTATTTTTCCGCTTTGTTTGATATATGTTGTACTCTGATGGTTGGTATGTATATACAGTTCTTTTGTATAAAAAGATTTGTGATATTATATTTTATCTGTTCCGCTGTGAGATTCTGATGTGTGGTTCTTCTTCTTTCTTCTATTCTACTATTCTTTCTTTCTATTCTCACCCTCTAATTTCTTTCCATTAACAATCTGGGATTCGATACTTGGGGTTTTGGCAAGTAATATGGGTTGAGGTATTATTATCGAAAATTCGAGTGTCGAACTTTTCCCGGGTCGTTACATATATATTTTCGAGTATATTTTCCTTTTTGTCGAGTGGGAATCAGGTTTTTGCTTGTTGCGATATTGTGATGATCCCTTGGTATGTTTTTCGAGCATTGTCCAATCTTAATGTGGTTTTGTTTCCCCCATACCATGGGTCATCACGAATTGCATAAGGTGCACGTGACCAACTTTACCGAATTTTACACTTCACAAACACCCCAAGGTGCGATTCAACACTTCACAAATAATTTAGATCAAGGAAAGTGGTAGCCACAAACACAAAAATCAAATAAAAACAAGGAGATTTATAGTGGTTTGGCCTAGATCTAGCCTACGTCCACTTTGAAGAGAGTTATCATTATCACTTTGAATTTACAAGGTACATGATTTTTATAACTTCACTCATTTTCTCTCTTTCCGATCATTTTCTCTCTTTCCGATCATTTTCTCCTATTTCCTCTCTTTAATCACTTGATTCACTTAATTTCACCATGGAAATGATGAGATCTCTTTGGTTGTGATGATTGTTGGAGTAGATTTCAACAATTTGAACACTAAGACGATCTTCGATGATTTCATGGTGGTTGAGACGTTGAATCTAAGCTTGAAGAAACTCTAATGGAGGTTTTAATGATTTAGAATGGATGAGAAATGAGTTGGTCAGAACTTCGTGGAGATAAAATCTGGTCCCCCTTCATGTGTGAAGTGTGGGGTGTATCTATAGGTGTTGTTGAAGTGGAGTGGCAGGGTCATAATTACGTGCTCGGTGTCATAGGTCGGTGGAACGACCTGCTTTTACCCTCATGGAGCAACGACTTGTTTTCTAGGCTAGAGTGACTTATGTACAAGCATAACAATATTTAATTCTTGCGCCCCATTTTTCTCTTTGCTAACACTGTCCTCTTCTTTATATAAAATGCTTCATGGATCTCCTTATGCCACACTCCAACTAAGGTCCAACTAATATCCAGTTGTCAACACGTCCATGTCATTCTCTCAGCGTAAACGATCTGATTAACATATATTGCGATATATCAGCTCAAATTGTGTGAACTACCTAACAGCATGTGTGATTTAACATATGACGACCTGAATAAAATGACCTGATTAGTGTGTAGAGGTCTAAACGACCTGCTGTAAAGTTAACGACCTAAGAGCTTTTGTATATGACCTGACATGGTGCTACTTGCACACGGTCCCTCCTATTACTTCATGCACATAATATATACGGTCCACATATATGTCAAAACAGCTCATAACCCATTCGTGGACATTGTTGTGGGATGTATGAAATCGGTCCACGTGTGCATGCTGCATGCATGTTTCACCTTCTTTTATGTTGTCCACACTAGGAATGGCAAAAAAATTCGTATCTGCGGTTATCTGTGGATAAAATCCGTCGTGGATATGAAATGGATAATTAAATGGGTATCCATGGGTAAAATAAATGGGTATTTTTAATATCCGTTAATTAATGGGGCAGGTAAGGACAGTAAGATATTCATGTCCGTGGGTACCCGTGCCCGTATTGAATGTGATTTATTATCAATGTTCAATACAAAAAACATTGTTGTTGGTTGTTCAGTATTTGTGTGCATGCATTTACTCAACAATTTATAACTGGTTGTTGATATTTTGATGGATACTTCTATTGTTGTCTTTTCTTTTCTGGATGTTGGTTTAAATATGTATTGGTATTTTGAGGTTAGCATTTGAGCATTGGTCTAATTTGTTTTTTTACCAAATGTACTTTTGAATAATTTCAATAAACAATTAATATATAAATTGAATAAATATAATGGATACCCACGAATACCCGCCATTACCCGCAACCTGTTTAAAACCCGTTTAATGGGTACCCGTGCGGGTATGGGGCGGGCACGGGGCAAAAAATCATCCAACGGGGCGGGTGATGGGGTGCTACAACCCGCGCCCGCCCCGCCCCATTGCCATCCCTAGTCCACATGACATCTTAAATTAATGTAAACGGCTTATGCGTATAGACGATGCACGGGTCACCCTTTAAGTGCAGATATGTGCAACTTATCTATGGTTTAACACATATATAAGATTCAAGTTGAGAATAGCTAAGCCATGTTACTGCATGTTAAGTGTCTACGATCCATGGATCTAAAATGCGGTCTGGTCCACCATACATTAATACGACCGACACATTACAAAACAAACTGAAATAATAACCGCATTATAATAATGGGGGAAGCATGAAAGGATTCGTGGATTTAAAGGCATGGGCTTGGGGGCTTAGAGCATGGGCTTTGAAAAAAAAAATTAATAAAGAAAAAAAGGGGAGTTGGCCCTGTTGATTGGAAGCATAGCAAAGTGGGATTGATTGGTGGAGTGTTGTATTGGAAACGGAAGGCAATGGTAGAAAATAATAGGAAAGGGTATTCGGCTCATTTTTTTGACAAAACAAAAAGAGTAAAATAACTAGGGGATGGGCTGGGCCACAATAGGTAATTATGTTATTATATTGTATAACCAACTAAGGGTTAATTGTTTTAATTTAAAGGGGTATGCTTAAATTAATTTTAACTAGTGCATATTATATCAGAATTTAACGCAGTTGGTCACGTTGGAACCGGGTCGGTCAGCATTGCGAGATGGAGCAGATTTGGTCCACATAGGAAGCATCTTGAATTTTTAATTGAATTAAACGAATGTTTAATTTAGTTAAAAACAACCGATTTAGTGATGGAAATAACAATGGTGAGTTAAATTCACTCAGTTCTCCTACTTATATTTTATAAGTTGGGTTTAATGTTTGAATGACATGGTTGCTAATTGTTGGTTGATTTGGTGATTGTTTGGATACGTGTCAGATGTTTTAATAATTAAACATTTGTTTAATTTAAATGAAATCGTTATTTAATGGTTATCTCTAATTGAGGTAACTTACCTTATTGGTTACGTTTATAATAATATAAACATATTAAGTAAATTGGAACTTGTTGCATTCAAACATCCCGGACTTTAAACAACTCCCAGTTATAACTTGAGAACCGAAAGCCTATTTGCCCTTTTTCCTGCCTTATTACAACAACAAACATTTACACATTTTGGTCTTATACCTTGCCATCGATCGTCCACATCAATAACAGACTAGTTGATTAAAACATATTACTGTGATTCTTAAGACTAAAACTGAATGACGCGCCTACACAATACTACTTCATTCAACAGTTACATTTATAACTTGCTGAACTCTGGTTGCGAAGACATAAAACTTTAGTTCCAATTTTCAGTGATGCTTGGGATCAACCAATCGACATACGCTGACTGTGGATTTCAAGCTTCACTTTTTGACAACCTGGATAATTTTGCACGACGCTTCAAATTTTACGTTACGTGTACCTGTAATTTGTTTAAAAGCGAAGTTCCATATGCAGAGTGAATACCATACAAATGACTGGTTACCGTTCTAGATAGGAAATCACTTCTTCTTAAGCTAAAGCTTTAATTTGAGTTTCCGAGGCTAGAACAACTGCAACTTCTGGATTGAGAGCAATCGGTTTTTTGATTATCCATCGTCCTTTTGACAATTTGCCATAAGGATGCCATTCTATGTTAGCTCGATATGCCTTTCATCAAACATGCATTCAACTTAGCATTCCTGACTCTGACGCAAGATTGCCAGGGAAAGTGAAATTTACTGATTTCCTGTCTTTCAACTTCATTACAGTAGCTTAGCTGGACTCAAAAATTTCAGTTTGAATTTGCACATAGCTCTTGAACTAGCCGATGATGCATACTGTTCTCGTTTGGGCCTTTTGCCTTATTTTGATGAACAGTGGTGCAACATTGTCCCAGCTTCGTTGGAGAGTTTTCCTTAGCATACGTGCCCTTCTAGAGAACCTGCAATGAAGAGCTTTTGCACGCATTTGGCGGCAAATTCATTGTCGATTACTCAATACGACGATGGGTTAGTCCAGTAAAAGGAGATAGATTATGAAAATCATTCACAAATTGAAATGTGTTATCAATGTGAAGCTATTTTTGTCTAGGAGTTTATGACTCCCTAGACACAATCCATACTGGTAATGCACTTAATTTGCTGGCCGACTGCACTTGAGATTTGTCGGTCAATGTTTTGGACTGTAAATTCTAAGTATTATCTTTTGAACTATTACTGCAGGCGTGCACCTAACAATTTGTCCGATCGAATTATGAGTTTGTCCTGCCCCATGCAATTATTTATGATGCCCAGTCTAGTTGACTCATGTTCTCCACCAATCCTTATGCGTGGCCATGACTGCATGATTTTTGGGAAACTGAGTAGCTTATGTGCACCGCTTAATAAGTTGCGCCGAGCTAACATTTTATATGCTGCTTTTGCAGCATCCATCCTGAGAACCATGAGCCATGGAACTAGGGCATGTAACATGAATGCTGTACAGTAATGAATCGCTTCTTGCGTTGTTCATATTGGCTTTTTCCGCATTATGAGATGCTTTGTTGTACATTGCACCCTCGCGGTATTGTTGTTTCTTCCAATAGTGTTTGATATCGCGGGTCATCCCGGGCTGTACAAAACTTTGAATCTCAACTTCACAAAGGCTTGCCTCAGTGCATGACTGTTGCTCAATCTTCTTTTTATAACTCATGTTGACACTATTGATCGAATATTAGCTAAGGAAGCATTAATGCTCTACTGTATTCGAATTATGCCATATTTGTACAGTTGCCCTTTAAGCATTGCTTATCATCGGGTTTAAAGTAGAACACCATTGGGTTCTTTGAGTTATTTACAATTAGAGATTTGCAGTCAAGGAAGCTTTTGTGTTGAGGCACTCTAGATTTGCATAGCGAAGGAATTCATTCTCACTAGAGATTGCTTCTGATCGACTTGACCGATTTATCCACCTTTTCTTCTTTATGAGGCTCAGAACCAGTCAATATTAACTGATCTGACCTTCAAGTTTGATCTTTATCGAGGTTTATTGACGTATCAATCATATCGATTTCGTCAAAATTTTCAAATGCCCCATTTTTTGAAGGCAAGGTCTTTATGCCAAGCTTCTAAGGGTAGACATTCCGTTGTTTACACACTTCAGCTTATATATTTGCCTTTTTGTTGAGTGTGAATCGGGTTTTATCTTGTTACGATATTGTGACGAGCCCATGGTATAGTTTTCGAGCATTGTCCACTCTTAATTTGGTTTTGTTGACCCTATACCATGAGTCGTCATGAATTGCATAAGGTGAATGTGATCAACTTTGCCGAATTTAACACTTCACAGACACCCCAAGGTGTAACTCAACACTTCACAAATAATTTTGATCTAGAAAAGTGGTAGCCAAAAACCCAAAAAGAAAATAAAAACAAGGAGATTTATCGTGGTTTGGCCCAGATCTGGCCTACATCCACTTTGAAGAGAGTTATCATTATCACTTTGAATTTACAAAGTACATGATTTTTATAACTTCACTCATTTTCTCTCTTTACAATCATTTCCCCTATTTCCTCTCTTTAATCACTTGATTCACTCTATTTCACCATGGAAATGATGAGATCTCTTTGGTTGTGGTGATCGTTGGAGTAAATTTCAACAATTTGAACACTGAGATGATCTTCGATGATTTCATGGTGGGTGAGATATTGAATCTAAGCTTGAAGGAACTCTAATGGAGGTTGGAATGACTTAGAATGGATGAGAAATGAGTTGGTCAGGACTTCATGAAGAGACAATTTGGTCCCCCTTCATGTGTGAAGTGTAGGGGCATTTATAGGTGTTGTTGAAGTGTAGTGGCAGGGTCGTAAATCCATGCTCGGTGTCATATGTCGGTGGAACGTCCTGCTTTTTCCCTTATGGAGCAATGACCTACTTTTCTAGGCTCGAACGACCTATGTACAAGCACAACAATATCTAATTCATGCGCCCCCTTTTTCTCTTTGCTAACATGTAGCCTCTTCTTTATATAAAATGCTGCATGGATCTCATTATGCCACGCTCCAACTAATGCCCAGCTAATATCCAGTTGTCAACACGTCCATGACATTATCTCAGTGTAAACGATCTGATTAACATATGTTGCGATACCTAATCTCAAATGGAATGAACAACCTAACGACAAGTGTGCTTTAACATATGATGACTTGAATAGAATGGTCTGAACGATCTGATTAGCTTGTAGAGGTATAAATGACCTACTGTAAAGTTAACGACCTAAGAGCTTTTGTACACGACCTGACGTGGTGCTACTTGCACACGGTCCCTCCTATTACTTCATGCACATAATATATGTAGTCCGCATATCTATCAAAACAGCTCATAACCATTCGTGGGCATTGTTGTGGGATGTATGGAATCGGTCCACGTGTGTATGCTGCATACATGTTCACTATCTTTTATGTTGTCCACACGGCATATTAAATTAATGTAAATGGCTTATGCGTATAGATGATGCATGGTTCACCCTTCAAGTATATATATGTGCAACTTATTTATGGTTTTACACATATATGAGATTCAAGTTGAGAATAGCTAAGGCATGTTACTGCATGTCACGTGTCTACGATCCATGGATCAAAAATGCAGTCTGGTCCACCATACATTAATACGACTGATCCATTACGTAACAAACTGAAATAATAACCATGTTATAGTAACAGAAATTAACATGAACGGATTCATGGGTTTAAAGTTATGGGCTTGGGGGCTTGAAGCATGGGCTTTGAAATAATATATAATAATAAGGAATAAAAAGGGGAGTCGGCCCTGTTGATTAAAAGCATAGCAAAGTGGGATTGATTGGTGGAGTGCTGTATTGGAAACGGAAGGCAATGGTAGAAACTAATAGGAATGGGAATTCGACTCATTTATTTTGACAGAACAAACAGAGTAAAATAACTAGGGGACGGACTGGGCCACAATAGGTAATTAGGTTATTATATTGTATAACTAATTAAGGGTTAATTGTTTTAATTTAGAGGGGTATGCTTAAATTAATTTTAACTCGTGCATATTTTATCAGAATTTAACGCAGTTGGTCACATTGGAACCGGGTCGGTCATCGTTACGAGATGGAGCAGATTTGGTCAACATAGGAAGCACCATGAATTTTTAGTTAAATTAAATAGTTGTTTAATTTATTTAAAAATAATAGATTTAATTATGGAAATAACAAAGGTGAGTTAAATTCACTCAGTTCTCACACTTATATTTTATAAGTCGGGTTTAATGTTTGCATGACATGGTTGCTAATTGTTGGTTGATTTGATGATTGTTTGGACGTGTGTTAAATATATTAATAATTAATCATTTATTTAATTTAAATGAAATCGTTATTTTAACAATTACCTCCAATTGAGGTAACTTACCTTGTTGGTTACGTTTATAACAATATAAATGTATTAAGTAAATTAGATGTTTGAATTGTTGCCCGTTACTAGTTGAATTAATCATTCATGTTTATTATAGCAAATATTATTTTACCATATTGAAATGATTGTTTTAATTGAGATAACCTATTTGGATGCAGGGAAGGACAGGTTAGAGGGATCCAACAGGATTCCTCAAATATGTTGTTATTTTCAATATTATATCATATGAACTGATCTATCTGATTTGATGATCGTTCGTTTATTTATTATTGAATCCAAATTCTACATTTCTTTGTATTTAATCAACGGGTAATATTGGTTAAGGAATCAATAACAGATGGCCTAAATATACATCGTTTTATAAAGATCAATTTATCATCAGGTAAATAAATAGAAATGAAGTTATGAAATTATTTTATAACTAACGATGGAATTTCAATGTATTATTTAGATGGAAGTTATAAAAGAAAATAAATATCATATATTTATTATTTATTTTTAAGTAATTATTAAATGATTTTCAAAGCAAGTTCTTGTTTTAATAAGATTGATAAGCAAGTGGACTAGAAATTGATGTAACAATTAAATACCATGATGAATTTTTTTAAGAAATAATTAAAATGGGATTATATTGAGATTGAATATTATTATCTATTCAATAAAAGTCAAAGTAAACGGGGTTATTTAAATTAATTATATTATTTATTAATTTAAATGAAAAGGCAAAAAGAGAATTTATTAAACTTGTTTAAAGTTGACCAAGTCAACTACTTTAACGGAATTTGATTATTAAAAGAGTTTGAAATAAACTTATCGGTAGTTTTATAAAGATTTCTATTTATAATAGAACTAAGGCTTGTGTATAATGTTTTAAAGATGGTTAAAGTTAAAAGAAAAGGTTTTACGTAATAGTTTGCGAAATATTTAAATAAAGTAAACGTGTTTAAGGTTGGAACAAGATTACCAAAAAGGGAGTATGGGGTTAAAACCATGTTTTAAATCAAATAGTAATAATGGATTTTTTATGATAATTACTAGGATAATTTTTTAAACTTCTATCTATCCTGAAGATAAGAATGTTGTTGACTCAGGGTCCGAGAGGTAACTAAAATACCCCAACTTGAACGACCTCATGAGTATCTAAGGAAGAGATTAGTTTAGAAACGAGAGTGGTCAAGAGAAATAAAATTAGTATTTCATTGAATGGTATTATGAAAAATAATCCGAAAGTTTTGTAAGTGGAATAAAAGGGTTTGAGCATAATCTTATTTTTCTGAAATAAGAAGTAAAAAGCTGTGTTTCAAGTATTGGAAGTTTTAAAGGGTTTTGATTGACGAATGGAAATTAAAAAGGCCAAATGACGTTGTGTACTAAACCAATGGATCCATTTTATTTTTATAAATGTATGGATGTTTATTTTGATAGTTAAATAACCGACTATTAAAATTTGACTCAATGCGACGTTGGTACAGAAAGACAAGGATCGAATTTATATTCGAAAACCACTTCGACCAGCAAATACGTAAACGTGGAAGATATCAGAAGATGGTTGAAATGGAGCATTTGAAGACCGTGATCTTCATGATCAGAAGAATTACTTGTTAAATTTCTCTTCCTGATCCCTAGAGATATTTTGACAGTGATTCTATCGTGATTGAATCTACGAATTTGCAAGGACTATTTGTTACTAATTCTTTGGATGCAGTAGGAGGGTACTTTTGGTTCATCCTGTTCCTGGATGACTTGTATGGATGAATGTCTGATAGAGTATACCTAATAGAATACGGGTTGATTACCTCAAACGTATTTACGTTTGGTAGCGGAGAAATTCATTTCTCTTAGCTTTATACTCATATTATTTTTGGGGAAATCAATTTGTGATTTGGTGGGTTTGACGATGTGGCATTCAAAGTAAATGGTGGACAGATGTTCTAAAAAGATATACGTAGCGTCCAGTCTCTCAACTGAGAAATGACAAAAATCGGGCAGGCAGCATGACTAGTTGGGTCGCACCCAAGCAGGGCGTATTGTCACTGATCTAGAGAAATTTCATTTGTTCTTCTTTTATCGTTACTGTATCTCCTGGAATATGGTTGGACGGTCGACAACCGTGGGTGACAATATATTCGATACACACAGGTTGAATGAGTGGTCGGTCATGTGTGGCCGGGTTACAAGATAGTGTGTTCCCTATAGAATACACTGATCGGGAGGTGGTGTCATACCTTGTCATAGTTGGAATCCATTCTCCAATAAGAGCCCCACAGTTTTTGATTATATACTATGTATGTGGAGCGTGAGACGCAAGCGTTCTGCTATTTTATTCATTTGATAGACACTACTATTATATCATTGGATTTTTATATCAAAATATTTTTGGATTATAGTAAGGTAAAAACCATCCGTGTTTATGTGTAGACTGGTCTTACTATTATCCTTTTCTTTCAAAGGGATTTTCTAAAGTTAAGCAAGTTAGAAGTTACTTAAACTTAGGGAGTTTTACTCTGGCTGGTTCACCAGACTAATTCATGGCGTTTGCAATGCTCGGGTCATACCGAGTTTTCAGAGGTTCAGGTTATGAAGCTATGAAATGATGAAGACGTGCTGAAGGGGTCTAGGCACAATAATATTTATTCCGCCATGTGTTGTGTATAAAGATAGGTTATTGTAACTATCTAGATGTGTTGGATGTATTGTTGTACTCTGATGAATGTAAGTATTATTTTTCAAGCTCTAAGTAAAGATTATTTCTATATTATATTTTGTTCCGCTGCGATGTGAGACTCTGTGTTGTTTTCTTCTTCTTTTCTTCTATTCTTAAATTTCTTTCTTTCTTATCTCACCATCTTATTTCTTCCTATTAGCTTTTTGGGTTTTCGATACTTGGATTTGGACACGGGATGTATTAGTGTCGAGATTCAAGTGTCCAAATTCCTCGGACGCTACAAGGAAACTATATTTTCCAAAATCCAGCCTAGACACTATCCTCTCTGTCATCCTAGAACATTCTGGTAATTTTTTAAAAGAGACTTCATCACTATATATGAATTCATGCATATGTTTCTTCTCCAATTATTAACCTCCAATTTCAATAATAATATTTCTTCTAATTACGAAGGAGATTTCCCGATTATCAATGCAATGCCATAATTATCTTGTCAAAGTGCGTGCGAAACAACATCAACAACCATTATAAATATCCATGGCAACCATCACCAACATTATTGAATAATAATAACTGTGCACAAGCGTTGTAACACTAATGCTTAATAGTGTGTATGTGTGTGTTCTAAACTACAGAATCAACACCCATTACAACAAATATCAACCATTAACATCCATAACCAATTCAAACTGATTACACTAGTTAACTAACCAAATTACAACTAATTTTTCACCAATTAGTGTATAATAAACTAGTGTACAGTTTAATGATTTCTCACCGAACAACTTTCCAATCTTCATGGTATACAAGCTTGGTTGAATGCAAATGAACCGTCAGCCAGTATTTCTATGCACCGTCTTTTTGGCCAAAATATATATAATATATTAGTATTTTTTTTATATATAAGAAGAGAGAAGGTCGAGATTTTGGAGGAGGAAGAGGAGGCGTCTTTGGCCGAATTTAAGGGAAAAGAGGGAGGAAAAGAAGGATAGGAAGGAGGAAAGCAAGGGTTACGAAGCCATGGATATTAAGAAAAAAGAAGAAGGGAAGAGATGGAATGGTTAGAAATGGAAGGGAGGTGCTGCCTGTGTAGGAAAGGAGGAGTAAGGAGGTAAGGACACATAAGGTGGCAAGTGACAACTGTAACAGCTCGTATTTTACGTATCGAAAATCATAAAATATTTTTATTTTATTCCCGGAGGGTTGGACCATTATCATATTTTAATATGTTGCTTATGGGGATGTGAGACGTGTCCATAATTTTTACCGATTTTGTTTGTGACAATTTCCCCCCTATGAGTCTTGTACATGGCATAACTTTTGACTCAGGTCGAATCAGGTGGTGAGACTAGTGCCATAGGAAATGAAATGATGATTTTCTTTCCGTAGAGTGGATACATTAAAATTTTGGCTCAACGGTTTAGGAGAAATCGTTGTTTTAAGGTTCTTTAGTTGGCTGTTCAGATTTTTGGAGCCTAAACGACTGATTTGGGGAGGCACATTAGTGGGCTAATGGAAGGGCATAAATAGGGAGTGAGAGGGATGAGAAATGGTTTAGTTTCTCTAACCTCTCATTTGGTGGCCTATGTTCCTCCTTCCTCTAAGACATTTCCCCGATTAAAATCAAAATCCAAGGAGGGAATCATATATATACACCATTAGAGGCTAGATCTACATCAATTGAAGAAGTTAATTGGATCAAGGGGTTTGGTTCGAATTGCTTGCTGTCTGGAATTTTATTGCATTGATTTTTGCTCGTTTGGGAGAATCGGTGAGTGATTTACATCTCTCACATGGGTTCAATGAAGTATATGAGTGTTTTGATCATGTTTTCATCAAATTCAAGTGTTTTACCATAGATCTATACCATGACAAGTCCATTTTCATTTGAATCATCCTATGATCTATTTTAGTAAGTTTAAATTGGTAATTCCTATGCCATTTCATAGGTTTATGCTAGTTAGATCCGCAATTTTGATCATATGTTCATTTATCATGGTTTTGGAGTGAATTGCATAATTTTAGTAAAAATCATCATATTCATGTTTTTAGTGACTTCATAACATGCTTATGGTTGCGTTGGATGAATTGGACGAGTATATTTTGTTGGTTGCATCGATTGGAGACGTTTTCTTTGAAATTGGAGTTGCATTGGGGTGGTAAAGGTTTTGGGTCGTTCATGGAAGGTCGGTCAGTCCAAAATATGTCTTTGGAAACAAGTCAGGATGGGTCGGTCAGCTGTTGTGGGTTGGATCAGTCAGGCTGAGTCGAACGAGCAACATTGGGTCATGCAGGCCAGGGTCGGCAGGCCAAGGTCGAGAAGGCCAGGGTCGAGCGAGTATGGGTTGGTCTTAATTTTGGGTTAGGTCGGTCCATACCTGGTCGGTCCTATCTTGTCGGTCATAAAGACTAGAAGTGGTGAAGTGGCGGGTCGGTCTGGTGTGAAGATAACGGGTAGGTCGTATACTCTAGTTGTTGGGTCGGTTAGAAAGGATGTTGGTCGGGTCGGTCTCAAGTATTCAGATCGTTTGAACCTGGGTAAGCAAAGCAGGGCGGGTCGGTCTCAAGGATTGGGTCAGTCTGCCATGTTTTAGTATGAAGCAGGCCTGGTCGGTCGAGCGGGCCGGGGTTAGTTTGGATGGATCATGCATAATAGGGTCATTTCTAAAAAATATATTTTTTGGGTACAACCCAGATTTGAAGAAAAGAGCTTGAATTTTTTTTTGGGGGGCAACCCCTCCGAACCCTAGCCGCAACGCAGTGATGTAATTGGCTCGACGATGGTGTGACTTCGAATTAAATTCAAGTACGAATGGTTCAAAGTGTTGAATAATGTTCGTTGATCGGTGTAGAACAACGAATGAGGTGACAACTTAAAGGTCATAAGTTGGTGGATAATGGTTACTCTAGAAGGTTGCTTGGGCTAGGAAAAGTCATCGAGTTGGATGACTAGAGATGAGAAGGTCGAGAGATTATCTTTGTCGTAAGTTCTAGTAGGCTCAAAGCAGGGGTACGATAGGGTCTCCTAAAAGATCGGTTGTAGGCCGAGTACCCTGGGTATCGTTGAACAACCTAGTTGTCAAAGTTGGACATACATATCGTTGAAAGGCGTATGGATTTTATGCTAGAACTGGGGTTACCATTAGCCCTTGACATGTGGCAAGGCTGGCCATCATTTGATTAATGATGGTTTCAAAGCAGCATTGGCGGTGATAGCCAGAGTCAGTCATGGATGATTGGTTGTTCTGTTTGTACATTCTCATATAGGTTGTCCAACGTCGAATGAGATGTTCCTTGAGTGCGTGTATGATATTGGTTTAGGCCTCTAGGGCGTGTGCTTGAGGGATGTTGAATTCGATTAGGATGGTTTACATGAGATATTTATAATCTGGATGTCATGAGTGCTTTGTCATGATTGAATGAGTGTTTCTGGTTTCCATAGATAAATGGTTGAATTGTTTGATGTAAAGGCTATCACTGTCCGATGTGGGGAAGATTGGGTTGAGTTCTTCTCTGGAGTTGTGGGTAGATTAGTATGTTTATCTATCCATTTTCGTATACTTTATTGATGAAGTTTGTTAGTTGTTTTATCGCTCACTAAGAATGTTGTTTGACTCAAGGTTTTATGTTTCCTCTTATTACCTTGGGCTGTTCATCCGGTTGTGGATGGGCAGACTAAGTAGTAGGTGACAAGTGATTAGTGAGGATGCTGCTGCAGTGCGAAGGCGAGCAAGAGGCTGGCATATTACTTTTACTACTGTCTAGTATTTCTGTTTTCGCTGTTTGAGTTGCTCTATGAGTGTTGTAGTGAGGCCTTACGTACATACTTGATATTTACTATTATGTTGGGATAATCTTTCAGGATGTCGTGAAAGTTTGAAAAGTTTGCTATTTGATGCTTCACTACTATTACCTATTATATATGTTCATTATATTTTACCATTGCATTATGAGATTTACGACAGGTTCCGCTTGTGTTAACATACCATGATGATCGTCCATAGCTGCTTGACATACATTTCAGCGCATTACTCCTCTTGTCTAGTGCAGGGGTTATGGGCGGTCGTCGCATTTGGAATCAGAGCTCTGGTCAACGATTTTGGCCAAAGTTCGAAGACGTAATTATGTATGAGAGACGTATTTGAAGATTTCTGTTGGATGCTTACTATATATATATTAGCATATATAGTAGCAGCTGTTGTTTTCCTTTAGCAGTTTTTCTTGAAAGTGGATAATTATCCTAATTTGCATATTTATAATGAGTAGAAGAACAACAAGACACGCTGCTAGGGGAGCTAATATTGGAGGGGGAAATGGCGGTGAACCAGACTACGTTTCTATGTTTGAAGCAATGATGGAGGCATTCATGCGAATGGTCCCCGCTCCAGTGGTAGCTACGGTAGACATAGGAGGTCAGTTGCCTAAAGTGTAGGCTTTGCGAAGCTATGCAAAGATTATACATCTCTAGGGGAAAACCATTCAAAGGAGCTGAGCCAGCTGAAGAGGTTCAGAGGTGGATGGATTCTTGTCTTCATATCTTTGGAGACTTGAGTTTGGATGGTGCAACAAGGAGAAAGCTTACATCAAGGCACCTGCAAGGCAGGGCTATGGAATGGTGGAATTCACTTACGCTTGAGGCTGCAGAGGAAGAAATTTCATGGGAGAAATTCCAGGCTAAGTTCGAAGCAAAGTTTATCTCCACAGCTCAGAAGTCTTCTTTGTTCAAGAAGTTTGTGGAGCTGAAAAAGAATGGTCGTTTTGTGCTTGATTATGTTTCTAATTTCGAGGCCTTGTCTAAATACGCTCCTTCATACATTGATACACCTTATCAGAAGAATGAGAAGTTTTTCATGGGTCTGGATACCTATATTGGAAGTCCGTTGGTGGATCATCTTGATGATTCAGTTAAGAAGATTGTGGAAAACTCTGTTCGCCATGAGAGCTAGTTTCCTAAGGAAGCAAATATTGTCACTGCAACCAAAGAGGTTCAGAAACCACAACAGGGTGGTAATAATAAGAAGAGGAAGCAAAAACAACAAAAGGGAAAAGATGGCCAAAAGAAGCCTAAGAGTGAGGTGGTTTGCTTAACTGCCAACAGAAGGGTCATTACTCAAATGAATGCAAGAATCCCTAAGCTGAGAAGAAGTGCTTCAAGTGTGGGAAGCCAGGACATGAGAAGAAAGACTATCCAGAATCAGCAAAGGGCAAGCAGGTTGTGAAGGCATATGCTTTGGAAGCCATTCCAACTTCTTCAAGAGCTCCTACTGAAGAGTAAAAGGGAAAGGATGTCGTTGTGCAAGGTACTCTTTCTGTCTGAGGTGTTTCAATTCGAGTTTTATTTGATACAGGAGCATCACATTCTTTCATTTGCAATGAATTTCTGTGTCATTTAAGTTTGGAACCCGAGATTTGTGATAGACCATTAACCGTGACTAATATAGTTAGGGGTTCGTCCAATCTTTGCATGATTTGTTGTGGTCTATTGTTGTCGAGTCATGGTTACTCTTTTGTGTGTGATTTCTTTGTTCTTAACTTCACCGAGTTTGGGAACATCTTGGGCATGGATTGGCTCAAGAGGTATGTAGCAAGGTTGAATTGCGAGAAGCTAGAGGTGAGAGTCGGGGATGTGGAAGGGCGAAAGGTGTTGATTAGATGTATGTGCGAAGAGGGTGTCTTCGTGAGCTATCTATATTTGCTTATGATTCCAAAGGAAGATTTGTCATCTATGTTGATCGCTAATGAGTATGAATATGTATTTGACGAGGTCAAAGGGTTGTCGCCGCATCGTGAGATCGAGTTAGGATCGATTTGGTCGAGGGTGCTAGACCAATTGTTATGCCTCTTAGGAGGATGGCGCCTAAGGAACTGCGAGTCTTGGAGATGCAAGTTCGTGATCTTCTAGGAAAGGGATTCATTCGGAGGAGTGTATTCGAATGGGGTGCACCGGTTGTGTTTGCAACCAAGGCAGATGGCTCGTTAAGATTGTGTGTGGACTATCGTGAGCTGAACAAGGTAACTAAGAAGAACAACTATCCGTTGCTAAGGATTGATGACTTGTTCGATCAGCTTCACAAGGCCAAAGTGTTTTCACAGATGGATTTGGCAACGGGATTTCACCAGTTGAGGGTGGCAAAGGATAGTGTGCCAAAGACTGCTTTTAGGACACCATACGGTTTCTTCAAATTTTGGTGATGCCATTTGGGTTGACAAATGAGCCAGCGTACTTTGTGGATCTTATGAATAGGGTTTTCAGAGATCAGTTGAACAAGTTCATGCTTGCGTTCATGGATGATATTTTGGTTTACTCCCGAAATGAGGAAGAACACAAGACACATTTGAAAGTTATGTTGGAAATCTTGTGAAAGCATCAGCTGAGAGCTAAGTTTTCGAAGTGTCACTTCTGGAAAAGCGAAGTGAGGTTCTTTGGCCATGTTGTCTCTGGAAATGGAATACCGGTTGACCCGGCTAAGGTGGAAGCAGTCTAGGACTGTGATCGACTTAAGAATGCGACGGGTGTATGGAGTTTCCTTGGGTTGGCTGGTTATTACCAACGGTTTATCAATGATTTCTCCAAGGTAGTTGCACCGTTAACATGGTTGACAAAAAAGAACCAAGTGTTCACGTGGGATGCGAAGTGTGAGCAAGCGATCGGGATCCTAAAAGAAAAATTGACGACTGCACCTATGTTAACCATTCCAAGTAGGAATAAAGAGATGGTGGTATACACCGATGCATGTAGCACTGGACTAGGAGCAGTGCCAATGCAAAAGGATAAGGTTGTGGCTTACGCGAGTCGACAGCTAAAGCCGCATGAAAGGAATTATCCAACTCATGATTTGGAGTTGGCGACGATTATGTTGCTCTAAAGATGTGGAGACATTATCTTTTGGGAGTTCAATTCTAGTTGTTTACCGATCACAAGTCGTTTAAGTGTCTGTTATGCCAAAAGGATTTGAATCTTCGGCAACAACGATGGTTAGAGTTTTTGGCGTCATAAGATTTCGGTATAGCCTATATTCCTGGCAAAGGTAACGCTATTGCAGATGCTTTGCGTCAAAGACATGCAAGTTTGGGAGCGGTGTTTTCAGAATGGAAGAGCCTCGAGTACTTGGCGGGGTTCGATATCAGGCCATCATGTGAATTGTAACCTAAAATGTTGGCAAGTTTATCGATACGACCTACTCTCATCGGAAGGATTAGCGAGATCCAAAAGAAAGATGCAAAGCTTGTCAAGTTTATCCAGAAATTGGAACCAGAAGATAAAGAGTTCGAGGTCGATCGAGAAGGTTGGCTTTGAAAGTAAAGGAGATTAGTTGTTCCTGATATCGACAGATTGAGAGATGAGGTTCTGAAAGAATGTCATCACTCGAAGTTGACGATTCATCCCGGTGGCAATAATATGTATCAGGACATGAAGCAAGTCTACTACTAGAAGGGGATGAAGTGGGATATTGGAAAGTTCATTTCCAAGTGTATGAACTGTCAGTTGGTGAAAGATAAACGGAAGAAGCCGAGTGGTTTGCTTCAGCCATTGGAAGTTCCTACATGGAAGTGGAAGCAGATATCGATAGACTTTATCGATGGACTACCTAGAACTAGGGCAAGAAACGAAGGGATTTGGATCATCGTGGATCGCTTGACCAAAATTACAAGGTACATTCCTGTCAAGTCGACTAGGACGACATCAAAATTGGCTGAACATAATGTGAAATGGATAGTTCGATTACATGGTATCACGAAGAGCGCAGTTAGTGACCGAGATCCATTATCTACGAGTGGATTTTGGAAGAGTTTTGAAGAAGCTTTGGAACCGAGTTGTGTTTAAGTACGACTTACCGTCCCCAAACTGGTGGTCAAACCCAGAGAGTCAATCGAGTTTCCGAAGATCTCCTGAGGGCTTGTGTGTTAGACTTTGGAGTATCATGGGAAGACCATCTGCATCTAGTTGAATTTGCATCTAATAATAGCTACTAGTCTAGCATTAGGATGGCACCATACGAGGTGTTGTATAGGAGGCCCTGCAATTCTCCAGCATGTTGGTTAGAAACTGGAGATAAGTTGATACGTAGTCCAGAAATGATTAGAGAGACCTCAGATTGTATTGAGATCATTCGGCAACAAATGAAGGCAGCGCAAGATCGTCGAAAAAGTTATGCCGATAAGCGTAAAAAAGAATTGGAATTCAATGTTGGCGACATGGTTTTCATGAGGATTTCTCCATTAAAGCATGTGGTCCCGTAATCGAAGGGTGCACCCAAATCAATCACATCAGTCATAGGATGGTATCGAAGAAGCGTGTCCGATCGGAGGTGTGACCTCACTTAACCCGGGTACGGCTCATGTTTTAGTCATTTTAATTATTACCCGAATGTCAAGGCCAATCCATCATTGTTCTCTTTCCTCAAATCCAGTAATCGCCTCCATACCATCCTACTACATTATGGAATATCCATTACGTACACAGTTGTTAAAGTGGTGTCGACATTGGTAGAGAGTCTGACATCTACCGACTCCGGTCTCTTCAACAACCAAACATATACATTTTTCACACCATGGTCATTATATTTGAAATCATATTTCAAGTATCGCAAATCAATTTATTTCAAGTATTTCCTTAAAATCGATTACTCAAATAATTCATTAATGATTTAGTTAAAATTTCAAGTACAAAGTTCACAATAATCCCTTATCAAAATCCTTCAAGTTTGGGTTTCACTTTTACTCAAAATATCATTATCACCTGAAACCTTCTTTTTTAATTCTTTAGATTAGGTAGCTCGCATTGGACATGGATTTATTTAAATTTATAAAATACTTAGAATGGTAAAATTGAAATAGTGTAATATATTGAATTTGAGAAATAGTGTATAAATATACTTATCTAATTAATCGTAAAATAGTATAAAATCTTTAATTGCCAAAATGGGTATACGTCTTACATTAAATTTATAAAAATTTGTTTAGAAAGTTAGAATTTATAATATAGTATATATGCTAATGTAAATAGTTGAAAACAGTTATAAAATGGTAATATAATAATTATAAGGTTTGAATAGTCAAAATAGTTTTAAGATTATTTATTATAAGTAGTTCACGAAATTAAGTGACAAGGAAAGTTTGCGTTTATAAAAATATAATTTGATTCAAATAACATATTCCAACCTAATCTAATTCAAATCCATATTCCAAAAATCTATCTTTCAACCATACATTTTCTAATTCAAATCAACCTCCTCATTGGAAGATGTAGTATATACCATAATACTTAAGTTATCAAACATATGTTTAAATCAATTATAACTCTTAAATAGGGAGTATGTTATAGTGGGAAAAAAGAAAATTATTTGACCTATGAGTTTTTTTTCTCATCCAGCTCACAAAAATACTTTTGTTCTTACTACAAGCGGGTAACATTGAGTATAAATAAAAACTATACTTTCCTGTTATTTTTCCATACCCTAATTCTGAAATTTGTTCAATTCCGATTCTTTCTTTTGGAAACGAAGGTTTGGCTAGTGGAGAGATATGCCTGGAGAAGAGTATCTGGTGGAGTTGAAATTTTTTTTGTTTGATGGATCAGATACTGGTCTGATCCGATATGATGCTTCTCCTACCATCGCCATGCTTAAAGAGAGGATTATCTCCGATCTGCCTAATGATAAAAAGTCATACCAAAGGTAGCTAATGATGTCAAATTGATATGTTCTGGGAAAATTTTGGTAAACCAGAAAACCATTGCACAGTGTAGAACACCGTTTGGCAAGCTGCCTGGAGGAGATATTAAAATGCATGTTGTTGTGCAGCCATCATCAACAAAATCAAAATCAGGTTAGCTTACATGGCAGCATTTTACTGTATGTTAGCATGTTACTGTTATTTATATTTCTATTTATCAAATTAAAACTACTGAAATTTGTTAAAGTATGCAATGAATATCATTCAAAAAAAATCTCGAGCAGAACATTTATGTGATATCAGAACCTCGAGCACATCATTCATGTTATATCGTTAGGGAAATGCTAACTAATACGGTGACAGTAAATCCGATCCTGTCATTTTCAAGAAGCGTCTGGTATGGTTATTAACTTACTTTTTAACTAACAAAGAGCATACATATTTTCTTTAACTTCTTATGTCTAAATTTTATTCATTGAAATTCATGCATTGTCATCGTGTACTCCATTGATCGAGGTTTTCCAAAATTGTCTACCACATTTTCATTCTCCCCTTTTATCCCAGAAATTGTGCATGTTTACAGGTTGCTTATTAAATTTGTCATCATGTACTCCTTTTGGTAGAGCAGTGTATGCCAAGTAATGTCACTCGATTATTATCAAACTGACTGCAATCCCCTTCTGTCCGTGAGGATCCCGCCAGAGCACCTTCTACTTCTAATAGGCCACGAACTAGATCAGAAGCATTCTCAACGAATCCATAAGAAGTGATCCTATATTTTCCATCGGATCCGGGTTCGGGTGAAGACCAAATATCTTGAGCGACCAATCCGGTAGAACAACTCAAACGATAAAGAAGTATCGTTAATTTCTTCATGCTCCACACAACTAAAGATTATCTTTGTAATACAAGGAAATTTTGATTTTTATAATCAGTGAGAAGAACTATAAATAGGTAGAAAGTTATAAAAAGATAGATGGTTACCAATTAAAAGATGATTCCAAGAAAAAAAATCAATCTGATTTAAATGTGAATTGAAAGCAGCTAAGATAAAGATAGATTAGTTTTTATAGTTCTTTAGATATTCATATATTTTTTCAATTGAGGGCTAATAGTTTGGTTTTGTAACAGCCCGCATTTTACGTATCGGAGGATCGTAAAATATTTTTATTTTATTCCCTGAGGGCTGGATCATTCTCATATTTTAATATGTTGTTTATGGGAATATGAGACATGTTCATAATTTTTACCAATTTTGTTTGCGACCATTTTGCCTCTCCTATTCTTATATAGGGCATAACTTTTGACTCAGGTCGAATCGGGTGTTGAGACCTGTGCCATTGGAAAGGAAATGATGATTCACTTTTCGTAGAGTGATCACTAAAGTTTTGGTTCAGAGGTTTAGGAGGAATCACTGGTTTAAGGTTTAAAAGTTGGCTGTTTAGGTTTTGTAAACCATAATGGGCTGATTTGGAGAGGCCCATTAGTAGGCTGGTGGAGGCTATAAATAGGGGTAAGAGGCATGGAGAATAGTTTACTTTCTCTATTGTCTCAATTGGAAGAGCTAGAGGTCCTCCATTCCTCTATTGCCTACACCTTTCCACCATTAAAGCTTAGAGAATCGAAGATCTACAACATCTGAGGCTAGATCTATGCAAATCCAAGTGAGAGTTCATCAAATCGAAAGATTTGGATCAAGTTCTTCGTTATTTGGAATCTAATTTCACCGGTTTTTCTTTGATTTGGGGAATTGGTGAGTGATATGCATCTCTCACACGGATTCAATCAAGTATATGAGTTGTATATGCATAATTTCATCAATTTCAAGTCATTTTCCATAGATCTACATCTTAGTAAGTTTATTTTCATTTGAATCGCCCAAGGATCTAATTTAGAAAGATAAAACCGGTAATTCCTATGCTATTTCATATGTTTATGCAAGTTAAATCCACAATTTTAGTTCATATGTTCATATATCATGATTTTAGTGAAATTTGCGTAATTTTAGTGATAATCATCATATTCATGTTATTAGTGGTTTCATAACATACTTATGATCGTGTTGAATGAATTAGATGAGTATATTTCATCGATTGTGTCAATTGGCGTAGTTTTGGTCGAAACTAGACTTGCATTGGGACTGTACAGGAAATGGGTCGACCGCAAAGTACGTGTAGTACATGGTGCAGTACAAGGTGTAGTACAGAAGTTGGTCTGGTCCAAAGTGGGTCGGTCCAAAGTGAGTCTAGTCCAAAGTAGGTCTGGTCCAAAGTGGGTCGGTCCAAAATGGGTCAGCCCAAAGTGGGTCGGTCCAAAGTGAGTCTGGTCCAAAGTGGGTCTGGTCCAAAATGGGTAGGTCCAAAGTGGGCTGGTTCAAAGTGAGTTTGGTTCAAAGTGGGTTTGGTCCAAAGTGGGTCGCTCCAAAATGGGTCGCCAAAGTTGGTCTGGTCCAAAGTGGGTCTGTCCAAAGTGGGTCAGTCCAAAGTGGGTCGGTCCAAAGTGGGTCTGGTCGGACATTTCTGGTCGAGCATTTTTGGTGATGTTGTGACTTCGAAATGAATTCAAATGTTGAAGTGATGTGAAATGTCCGTTGCTAGTTGTAATGCAACGAGTGTGATGACAACTCAAAAGCGTTCTAAGCTTGTCGGAAATGGTTGGATGGTCGTCGTCGATGATGACTAGAGATACTGAAGGCCGAGGAATTATCGTTATCATAGGTTCTAGCGGGCCCAAAGCAGGGGTATAATAGAGACGTCTAAAAGACCGGTTGTAGGTCTAGTACTCTAGGCATAGTCTATGGCCTAGATATGTCAAAAAGTATGACATATGGGATATTAGCTAGAACCGGGATTTATCATTGGCCGTTGACAATTGATGACAAATTGTTTAGCCAGTCATAAGATCAACGATGGTTTCGAAGCAGGATTGACAGTGATAGCCAGAGTCTGCCATGCATGTTGGACGTTCTGTTTGTACCGTCTCATGTAAATTATCCAATGTTGAAGGAGATGTTCCTTGAGTGCTTGTCTGATATTGGTTTAGGCCTTTGGGGCTTGAGCTTTAGGGACATTGAATCTGATTAGGATGGTTTACGTGAGAAAAATAATTTGGATGCTATGGGTTCTAGTGTTGGTTGCTTCTGATTGCTATTTTGGTCTCCATAGACGAATGGTTGAAATGTTTGATGTGAAGGCTACACTGTACGATGTAGTGAAGAAGTAAGTTGTGTTCTTCTCTGGTATTGTGGGTAGATTAGTTCGTTTATTTACCAATTCTCATTTACTTTATCGATGATGTTAGTTAGCCATTTTATCAATCACTAAGACTATTGTCTGACTCAAGGTTTTATGTTTTATTCTTATTACCTTTGGTTGTTCATCCGATTGTTGGATAGGCAGACTAGATAGCAGGTGACAGATGATATCATGGTGAGGATGATATTGCAGTTTGGAAGCGAGCAGAAGGCTGGCGTACTATCTTTTCTACTATATAGTATTTGGATTTTCATTGTTTGTTATTCTTCTCTGAGTGCTGTAGTGAGGAAAAATTGTATAAACACTATTGTTGTAGTTCAAGTCTATGGATATTACTTTCTAGTTGTTATGAAAGTTTAGTGTTTTCTGCTACAATAATAATACCTGTTGTATATGTTTTATTATATTTTAACCTTGCGTTGTGACTTCTTCAATAGGTTCCGCTTGTGTTATCGTACCTTGATGATCGTCCATAACCGCGTGCCCCACCTTTCAACGCATTATTTTCCTTGTCTAGTGCAGGGTTTATGGGAGGTCATCACATTTGGTATCAGAGCTCTAGTTATCGATTTTAGCCAAAGTTCTGAAACACCCCACCTCCGTTAGGGTCACTCTCAAAGGGAATGCCCTAATTTTGGTGGAGGTTTATAAGTATAAGTCACAGATATACAAGACAGATATAAGAACACATATTTTTGAACAGCGGAAAACAACAACTTTTATTTCATTAAAATACGTGTTACACAAACCATGCCATAATTGTCTTACAATACTTCCAAAAACATAACATCTTCATAACTGTCTTGATTACATTATTTAAAGAAGCATAAAGAAAACATAAATAAACTGCAAAAGTCCCATAATTGCTGTCCAAAGCCATAGTCCAAAACGGAAAAGATCCAAGCAATACATTCTTTCTCTTCAAGCTGGATGTGAAAACCGGTCAAGATGGGGTATTCCCTCCCTGTGGACCTTGGGGGGGGGGGGAGAAACGAAAGAAAAGAAGGCGAAAGAAAAGTAGAGTCAGACATAAAGCCTGAGTAAGTCTAGGACTATTCAGTCTATGAATAAAGAACTGGGTATGATAAGCATAAACTGGAAATGAGAAAGCACCATAAACTAAGTTAAGTTGTCTAGGGTCGAATACTATCGTACCCCATATTAATCTTTGTACCCATATAAACTAGTTCCCAACAGGCACCCCATAATCAGGGTGAAGTGATCCATTTCTGATGATCGGCTCCTACTTGCATAGTTACATGTGTCTTACGGCCCCCGTTGTTGTAGTTACCTATGCTGGACCCACCATGGGGTGTATCAAGTCCCATGGTGGCGGCCCGACACAATCCTAGAATGCACAGGTATGCTACTGGTGCGCAGTGCCTTATTTTTCTGCGCCGGAGTGTGTGCACGCCCGCACCCCGTTAGAACCTACACTGCTGCACCACCGCCGTAGATTTGACCTCTTACAGTCAGTCCAGTAATCGTGCCCCACCCTACCTAGTTCAGGGTATCCTGATACACCTTGTAGGGTTACTGCTGAAAAGGGTCCCCCGCTACTAGGTTTTCTATTTCTAGCCAACATGCTAAGTTGGTTAAGTGTTTTGTAAACCTAACCCCAAATCAGTCTGTATAGTTTAGCATGTTCCATTTTTATTAAGTATTAATTCAATTTACTTAATCCTATCAATCCTGACTCAGCCTTAATTGTCTTATTAAAGCCTTGACCTCTCACATTAGACAGGTATTGTTGTGGCTACCTGTTGCCGGTTGGGTCTGGGCAGTCTTACGCCACAACTCAGTCTAACCTCGGATCCTTATTGGGCTCCGTGTTTAACCACCCACATTGGATAGGTATTGTTGTGACTACTAGACAGCCGGGCGGTTCCGGGCAGGTTTACATCACAACTCAATCCAACCTCGGGTTAAACACATCGTATTTTCTACATTTACATATTTTGTCTCTTTCCTTTTTATATGTAAATATTTGCGGCCCATTATTCAAATTTATCTTTATTGGTTAAAATTTATTTATGCCACTTAATTGTTTTTCAGGGTTGTTGGCATGCGTCAAACAAGCCAACACATATGTTCTATATTTTAACCCAAACGTCATTACCCCCGTTTTACACGTTCGCTACAATATAAGATATGTTGGGTTTAACATTTAAACCCAACTTAGCCATATGAAAAGGGGAGGCTTATAACATGGTGTTTATAAGGTAACATAAAAAGGGGAGTGTGAACGCATGAACTTGCAACATAACGATTCAATTAACATGAATTAGGCACATGTGAACTTGCATTGTAATGGCATAAACAATACTTAAACATGGATCATTCTATTCATGTAATCATGGCATAAACAATACTTAAACATGGATCATTCTATTCATGTAATCATGGCATAAACAATACTTAAACATGAATCATTCTATTCATGTAATCATGGCATAAACAATACTTAAACCTGAATCATTCTATTCATATAAACTTGCAATTGGAATGTAAATCTAACTTAATTGTGTCACATATATCACCATATGGTTTTAATAACAACTTAGGCCTAAAACATGTTTTCAACTAGGCATAACACCAAACATAGTTTGATATGGTTTCAACTAGGCATAACACTAAACATAGTTTGATCATGTTCATAAAAAGAATGCTTACTTTTGTTCCTAATACAAAAGTATGATTTGCCAATTCCAACATAGATTCATATAAACCACAGTACTTAGTCAAGTCCAATTACATACTAAAAGTGATCATAAAGGTTTGTACATCATATTAGCATAATGGTGATTCATATTCTTGCATGAATCCCAAATAAACTACTACAAAATATGATTGTTAACATGAATCATATACTTGCATGAATCTAAATTAAACCACTACAAACATGTAGTTGTTAATTTCCAACATAAATCTCATACTTGAAAATATCCAATCGTTATACCACAATAATTCCAAATCGTTTAGAATCAACGCAACATATAAACATAGATTATTATCACCACAAATCGATTACAATTCTATTTCTCATTTTACACAAATCAAATGCAATTATTTATTCACATCGGAATAGCACTCTACTTACAACGTATGAAGAATCTTCAATTCAGGAATCTGAATTCTGAATTTGGAGATGCTATCCTTTGTTGTAGGCGTTGCTTTGATTTAATTAACGTTGCTTTAAGCTTTTGATTTATCTCCTAATTGTCTCTCAATTTCTGACGGCTATCTCTAGTCTCTCCTCAGCAGCATGACGGTCTCATCTCCATTTTTGTTTGTGTGTATTAGGGTGAGTCTTAGGTCCTTTTTATAGAGTTTTTGAGTTGATTCGGACCGTCGATGGAGCTTGGTTTAATAATAGCCGTTCATTCAAAGGAGAGACCAACCAGGAGCTGACACCTTGCCCTAGTGACAAGGCAAGGCTCAGAAAATCGACCAAACACAGATTAGGCCAGCTAGGGGGGCTGGGTTCGACCTTGCTCAGTGGCCAGGTCGACATGCCAGTCGACACCGTGTCGACTTGGCAGTCGACAAAGGTAACCCAGGTCGACTGCCCAGTCGACCTGGTTAGCCCCAGGTCGACTGCCAAGTCGACCTGGGTGCCTTGGGCGGGAAAATTCCCGCCCTAGCCAATTGGGCCCAATTTTGAATTTTGAATTGGTTTTTCTGGGCTATTTTGATCTGTTTGAAATTTAAACTGAATTCTGAAACTTCTGGAGGCCATATCTTCCTCATACGGAGTCCGTTTTACGCAAACTCGGACTCTATCTCAAGCAGAATTCCGAGACGAACGCAATGGCGTATCCCATTTCCCTTAATTCTTTGATTTGAAATTAATTATACTTTAATTTGTGAATTTCACTGTTATAGAATACACGGGGTGTTACAAGTTCGGAGACATAATTACGTATGAGAGACGTACTTGTAGATTTCGGTTGGATGTTTACTACATATAATAGTGTATATAGTAGTAGAAGTTGTATCCCTTTAGCATTTTTTTCTTCATTGTAGCTAATTATTCTAAATTGCAGATTTAGAATGAGTAGACGAGCATCAAGGCACACTGCTAGGGAAGCTGATATTGGAGGGGGAAATGGCGGTGAACCAGACTACCAAACCTTGAAGCTATGATGGAGGCATTCACAAGGAGGGTACCCTCTCCAATGGCAACCACAGTAGATGTTGGTGTTCAGTTGCCTAGGGTTATGGATTTTGCGATATTGTGAAAAGATTATACATCTCTAGGAGGAAAGCCATTCAAAGGAACGGAATCAGCCGAAGAGGTTCAAAGGTGGGTGCATTTTTGTGTCCGTATTTTTGGAGACTTGTGTTTGGATGAGACAACCAAGAGAAAGCTTACATCAAGGCAGATGCAAGGTAGGGCCATGGAATGGTGGAATTCAGTTACACTTGAGACTCCATAAGAGGAGATTTCATGGGAGCAATTTCAAGCTAAGTTTGAAGCAAAGTTTATCTCCACAGCTCAGAAGTCTGCTTTATTCAAGGAATTTGTGGAATAGAAGCAGAATGGTCGTCCTGTGCTTGACTACATTTCTGACTTTGAAGCCTTGTCCAGATATGCTCGTTCATATATTAATACACCCTATCAAAAGAATGAGAGTTTTGTTATGAGTATGGATGCCTACATAGGAAGAACATTGGTGGAACATCTTGAAGATTCCTTTGAGAAGCTTGTGGAAAAAGACGTGAGATATGAGAGCTTGTTTCTGAAAGAGGAAGTTGTTGTTGTTGCATCCAAGGAAGCTCCAAAGCCATAGTAGGGTGGTAATAATAAGAAAAGGAAGGAGCAACAGCAGAAAGGAAACGATGGCCGGAAGAAGCAGAATGACAAAGTGACTTGCTTAAACTACAAGAAGAAGGGCCATTATTCCAAGAATTGTAAGAATCCCAAGGCTAAGAAGTAGTGCTTCAAGTGTTGAAAACCTGGGCATGAGAAGAAGGATTGTCCAGAATCAGCTAAGGGCAAGCAGGTTGTGAAGACATAGTCTTTGGAAGTTGTACCATCTTCTTCAAGAGCTCCTACTATAGAGGAAAAGGGAAAGGGTGTCATCATTCAAGGTACTATTTCTGTCCGAGGTGTTTCAATTCGGGTTTTGTTTGATATTGGAACATCACATTAATTCATTTGTAGCGAGCTAGCTTGTCTCTTGGGTTTGGAACCCGAAATTTGTGATAGACCTTTTGTAGTGACTAATCCAGTTGGCAGTTCATCCAATCTTTGCATGATTTGTCGTAGTCTAGTGTTGTCGAGTCATGGTTTCTCTTTTGTGTGTGATTGCTTTGTTCTTAACTTTGCTGGGTTTGGGGTTATCTTGGGTATGGATTGGCTCAAGAGTTATGTGGCAAGGGTGAATTACGAGAAGCTAGAGGCGAGAGTAGGGGATGTGGAAGGGCGAAAGGTGTTGATTCAGTGTAAGCCCGAAGATGGTGTCTTCATGTGCTATCTATATTCGCCTGTGATTCCACAGGAAGACTTGTCATCTGTGTTGATCGCTAATGAGTATAAGGATGTCTTTGAGGAAGTCAAAGGCTTACCGTCGCATCGTGAGATTGAGTTTAGGATCGATTTGGTCGAGGGTGCTAGACTAATCGTTATGCCTCTTAGGTGGATGGCGCCTAAAGAACAGAGAGAGTTGGAGGTGCAATTTCGAGACCTTCTAGGAAAGGGATTCGTTCAGAGAAGTGTTTCCGAATGGGGTGCACCAGTGGTGTTTGCAACCAAGGTGAATGGCTCGTTAAGACTGTGTGTGGACTATCGTGAGCTGAATAAGGTGACCAAGAAGAACAATACCCATTGCCAAGGATTGATTACTTGTTCGATCAGCTTCACGAAGCCAAAGTGTTTTCTCAAATGGATTTAGCAACGGGATTTTACCAGTTGAGAGTGGCAAAGGATAGTGTGCCAAAGACTGCTTTGAGGATACCATCCAGTTTCTTCGAATGGTTGGTGATTCCATTCGGGTTGACTAACGCAACAACGTACTTTGTGGATCTTATGAATAGAGTTTTCAGAGAACAGTTGAACAAGTTCATGCTTGTGTTCATGGATGATATTCTGGTATACTCCAGGAATGAGAAAGAGCGCAAGACGCACTTGAGAGTTGTTTTGGAAATCTTGCGAAGGCACCAGTAGAGAGCTAAGTTTTCGAAGTGTCACTTATGGAAGAGCGAAGTGAGATTCTTAGGCCATGTTGTTTCTATAAATGGAATATTGATCCCGCTAAAGTAGCAACAATCCAGGACTGGGATACACCTAAGAATTCCACGGATGTGAGGAGTTTCCTTGGGTTGGCAGGATATTAACAACGGTTTATCAAGGATTTCTCCAAGATAGTTGTACCATTGACAGGATTGACGAAGAAGAACCTAGTGTTCACATAGGATGCAAAGTGTGAGCAAGCGTTCAGGATCCTGAAGGAGAGACTGACGAGTGCTCTTGTGTTAACCATTTCAAGTGGGAATGAAGAGATGATTGTGTATATTGATGCATATTTCACTGTACTTGGAGTAGTGTTGATGCAGAAGGATAAGGTTGTAACCTACGCGAGTCGACAGCTGAATCCGCATGAAAGGAGTTATCCAACTCATGACGTAGAGTTGGCAGCGATTGTGTTTGCTCTGAAGATGTGGGGACATTACCTATTGGGAGTTCGATTCGAGTTTTTTACGGTTCACAAGTCGTTGAAGTATCTTTTCTCCCAAAAGGATTTGAATCTTCGACAACAAAGGTGGCTAGAGTTTCTGGCATCATATGATTTTGATATAGTCCATACTCCTGAAAAAGATAACACAGTGGCGGATGCGTTGAGTCGAAGACATGCAAGTTTGGGAACGATGTTTTTGGAATGGAAGAGACTTGAGTATTTGGTTCCAGGGGAATGTCGTCACTCGAAGTTAACGATTCATCCCGGTGGTAACAAGATGTATCAGGACATGAAGCGAATCAACTGCTGGGAGGGGATGAAGTGGGATATCGAAAAGTTCATTTCCAAGTGCATGAACTTTTATTTTGTAAAAGATGAACAGAAGAAGCCAAGTGGTTTGCTTCATCCATTAGAAGTTCCTACATGGAAGTGGGAGCAGATATCGATCGATTTTATCGATGGATTACCTATAGCTAGGGAAGGAAACAAAGGGATTTGGGTCATCGTGGATCGCTTGACCAAAATTGCAAGATTCATTTCTGTCAAATAGACTAGGATGACATTGAAGTTGGCTAAACTTTATGTGAAATGGATAGTTCTATTCCATGGTATCCCAAAGAGCATAGTGAGTGACCGAGATCCATTGTTTACGAGTGGATTTTGGAAAAGTTTGCAGGAAGCTTTGGGAACCGAATTGTGTTTGAGTACGGCTTATCGTCCCCAAACTGATGGTCAAACCGGAAGGGTTAACCGATTGTTAGAAGATCTCCTGAGGGCTTGTGTGTTGGACTTTGGAGGATCATGGGAAGACCATCTACATCTGGTGGAGTTTTCTTATAATAATAGCTACCCGTCGAGCATTGGGATGACACCATACGAGGCGTTGTATGAGAGACCATGCAATTCTCCATCATGTTGGTTAGAAGCTAGAGATAAGTTGATACTTGGACTAGAGATGATAAGAGGAACCTCGGATTGTATCGAGATTGTTCAGCAATGAATGAAGGCAACCCAAGATCGTCAGAAGAGTTATGTTGGTAAACGTCGAAAAGATATGTAATTCGACGTTGGTGATATGGTTTTAATGAAGATTTCCCCAATGACGCATGTGGTTAGATTCGGAAGCAAAGGGAAGTTATCTCTTAGGTTCGTTGGACCATTTCCGATTGTCGAGCGTATTGAAAATCTCGCATATAGATTGGAGTTACCCGAGAAGATGTCGATTGTGCATAATGTTTTTCATCTGTCATTTCTATGGAAGTTGGTGCATGATTCGAATGTGGTGGTATCTCCAGAGATGTACAAAGACCTAGAAGAAGAGACCGTAGTTTTAAGACCTCGTAAGTCGCTTCGTATTGTAGGGAATGACGTGAAACAGCCCAGGAGGAAGACAGTTAAGCTAGTCAAGGTACAATGGAGCGAGGATGGCGACGATTGTACATGGGAGATGGAAGAGAGCGTGAAGGCGACTCATCCAGAACTCTTCGTCGGTATGACCCATTAGTATCATACCACCTTACATCTTTATAACTTATGATATGGTTGTTTTAGAATTCTACACGGTAGGATAGGGATATGGGTGCATAGCGATGGTTGCTAGTTTGGATGATAGAATTGGTTGCACACGAGTGATAAGCATGCAGAATTGTTGTGGTTGCTTATGTTTGGGGCGAAATTCCTAAGGGGGGGGGGGGAAGAATGTAACAGCCCGCATTTTACGTATCGTAAGATCGTAAAATAATTTAATTTTATTCCCTGAAGGCTGGATCATTCTCATATTTTAATATGTTGTTTAAGTGGTTGTAAGACATGTCCATAATTTTCACCAATTTTGTTTGTGAACATTTTTCACCAATCAATCTTGTGCAAGGCATGACTTTTGACTCAGGCCGAATCAGGTGTTGAGAACTATGCTATTGGAAAGGAAATGATGATTCCCTTTCCGTAGAGTGGTCACTTTAAAGTTTTGGTTCAGCAGTTCGGGAGGAATCATTGTTTTAAGTTTTAACAGTAGGTTGTTTAGGTTTTGTAAGCCATAATGGGATGATTTAGAGAGGCCCGTTAGTGGGTTGGTGGAGGCTATAAATAGGGGTTAAGAGGCATGGAGAATAGTTTACTTTCTCTCTTCTCTCAATTGGAAGAGCTAGAGGTCCTCCATTCCTCCATTGCCTACACCTTTCCACCATTAAAGCTTAGAGAATCGAAGATCTACAACATTTGAGGCTAGATCTATGCAAATCCAAGTGAGAGTTCATCAAATCGAAAGATTTGGATCAGGTTCTTCGCTGTTCGGAATCTAATTTCACCGTTTTTGCTTTGATTTAGAAAATTGGTGAGTAATAGGCATCTCTTACACGGATTCAATCAAGTATATGAGTTGTATGTGCATAATTTCGTCAATTTCAAGTCATCTTCTTTAGATCTACATCTTGGTAAGTTATTTTCATTTGAATTGGCCTAGGATCTAATTTAGCAAGTTAAAACTAGTAATTCCTATGCTATTTCATATATTTATGCAAGTTAGATCCACAATTTTAGTTCATATGTTCATCTTTCATGATTTTGGTGAAATTTGCATGATTTCAGTGATAATCATCATATTCAAGTTGTTATTGGTTTCATAACATGCTTATGATCGTGTTGAATGAATTAGATGACTATATTTCGTCGATTGGCATAGTTTTAGTCGAAATTGGACTAGCATTGGGACTATACAGGAAATGCTTGGCCACAAAGCACGTGTAGTACATGGTGCAGTACAAGGTGTAGTACAGAAGTGGGTTTGGTCCAAAGTGGGTAGTCCAAAGTGGGTCGATCCAAAGTGAGTTTGGTCCAAAGTAGGTTTGCTCCAAAGTGGGTCGGTCCAAAATGGGTTGGTCCAAAGTGGGTCGGTACAAAGTGAGTCTGGTCCAAAGTGGGTCGGTACAATGTGGGTTGGTCCAAAGTGCATCTGGTCTAAAGTGGGTCTAGTCCAAAGTGGGTCGGTCCAAAGTTGGTCTGGTCCAAAGTGGGTCTGGTCCAAAGTGGGTCGGTCCAAAGTGGGTCTGGTCCAAAGTGGGTCGGTCCAAAGTGGGTCTGGTCGGACATTTCTGGTCGGGCATGTCTGGTGATGTTATGACTTCGAACTGAATTCAATGGGAGTGTCGAAGTGATGTGAAGCGTTCGTTGCTAGTCGTAATGCAACAGGTGTGATGACAACTCAAAAGCTTTCTGAGCTTGTCAAAAATTGTTGGATGGTCGTCGTCGATGACGACTAGAGGTACCGAAGGCCAAGGAATTATCGTTATCGTAGGTTCTAGCAGACCCAAAGCAGTACAATAGAGATGTCTAAAAGACCGGTTGTCGGTCGAGTACTCTGGGCGTTGTATACGGCCTAGATATGTCAAATTGTATGACATATGTGGCTTTAGCTAGAACCGGGGTTTATCATTAGCCCTTGCCAATTAATGGCAAATTGTTTAGCCGGTCATTAGATCAACGATGGTTTCGAAGCAGAATTGGCGGTGATAGTCAGAGTCTGTCATGCATGCTGGATGTTCTGTTTGAACTATATCATGTAAATTATCCAACGTCGAAGGAGATGTTCCTTGAGTGCTTGTCTGATATTGGTTTAGGCCTATTGCGCTTGCACTTGGGGAATTTTGAACCTGATTTGGATTATTTACATGAGATATATAATCTGTATGCTATGAGTGCTATTGTTGGTTGCTTCTGATTGCCATTTTGGTCTCCACGGATGAATGGTTGAAACATTTGATGTAAAGGCTATCACTGTCCGATGTGGGGAAGAAGAGAGTTGTGTTCTTCTCGGGTGTTATGGGTAGATTAGTTCGTTTATTTACCCATTCTCATATACTTTAATGATGATGTTAGTTAGTCGTTTTATCGCTCAATAAGACTGCTGTCTGACTCAAGGTTTTATGTTTCCCTCTTATTACATTGGGTTGTCCATCCTATTGTTGGATGGGCAGACTAAGTAACAGGTGACATCTTGGTGAGGGCGATGTTGCAGTTCGAAGGCGAGCAGGAGGCTGGCGTATTATCTTTTCTGCTATATAGTATTTGGATTTTCGTTGTTTTCTATTCTTCTCTGAGTGTTGTAGTGAGGCAAAATTGTATAAACACTATTGTTGTAATTCAAGTCTATGGATATTACTTTCTAGTTGTTATGAGAGTTTAGTGTTTTCTTCTTCACTAATAATACCTGTTGTATATGTTTTATTTTATTTTATCCTTGCGCTGTGAGTTCTACGAAAAGTTCCGCTTATGTTATCATACCTTGATGAGCGTCCATAGCTGCCTGACACACCTTTCAGCACATTATTTCCCTTGTTTAGTGCAGGGGTAATGGGCAGTCGTCACAGATTTTAAGTAAACATCATCCATTCCATGTGTTCTTTTCGTTTTTTAAATTGTTTGAACATTCATTAATAATTAAGGTATCATTTTTTTGTCAGTGACAATTTGTACGCATTTGATTTAAGGTTTTGACTGAAACAATGAAGTTCTGATCATTCTGATCATGTGTCAGAATATTCATGTTAATGGTAGAAGTGAAGCGCAATATAATAAGCATGAATTTATAAGTTATCATTGAAGCTTAGCACCTGCTTTAAATTTATAACATAATTTTATAATGAAGTTACTTCAAGAGATGTGCACCATTCAATAGGTCGTGAAGCTTTTCTACTAAGGCCAAATTCCAAGATGTGCACTAGTCAAGAGGCCGTTAGTAAAACTGTGGGTTGACACAAAGATCTCATTTCGCTATAGTAGCATGTGCACTTTTTTCTATATGGTTTTGTATTGTATTTTGGAATCGTCACTACAATATGCATTTATATTATGTGTATGGATTACATTATTTAGTACGGTAGAACTTTTAATGTAACTATATTTTTGAAATGTCTGTTATATTTAGTAAATTTGATTTTGTCTTGTCTATGCCTGTTGGAAACGAATGTTTGTTTATTTCTTGACAATTTATGCTTTCATTATTAAATTATTAAATTCTGATGATGGTGGATTATAAAAAACAAATGGGTTTTTTGAATTTTGCAACAGGTATGTATTGTTGCAAATAATCAAATTGCAACTGTCCTAAACGCTTGTAGTTGAGTCATTTGCATATGCCAGAAATAGTTGTAGTATCTTACTTTTCAATGTCTATTTCAAGTTTACAACTAGCAATTTGCTAATAAAAAAGGATTTATTACAATAATAGCTAGTTGCAAAAAATTCTATTACAACGTATTTTTGCAATTGGCAATAATAGTTGCGAAAAGCGACCGATCTATTACAACTTCGGCTATATAGACGGGCACAGGTTTGTCGCAATTGGCCTACTTCAACAGAAATTGCCAGTTAAAAAAGGTTTTTGTTGTAGTGATGGTTTTTAGAACATTTGTTGCCAACCATTTAATCAATAGTGTCTATATATTAAAAACATAGCAAGGTTGAATTTTGATTCAACGTTCAACATCCAGACAGGTTTTCACATCATAAGGGTTAAACAGTTCATATGTTACAATATGGAAATAAATAATACTCAAATGTTTAGGAATCCGGTTGGATCTCTCCAACCCGTTCATCCCTGCGTCACAACTCATAATAACATTTAATAACTGCATATTAGATAAAAATTCAAATCTAATATATTTAGATAACGGAAATAATGACGACAGTCAACAAACAAACTAACAAACATTAAGTAACCATAGCATCCAATCATCCAATTTATATTATCCACGGTTAATTTTAAGTGAAAACAAGGGACATGTCCCTGGAAAGTTTACAAATACAAACGACATCCAGTTCATGTTTCAAATGTAAAGCGGGTTCCTATTTTGGTCCTTACGTGTTTTTCAAAGAAAAAATGTACTGATCACTAAAAAATTGAAAAAATCGCAAATATTCCCAGAAAAATCTAAAAAAGCAAAAAAAAAAACTACATGCATCTGTGCAATAAAACTGAATTGTTGCATACATGTATGCAACAATTCATGCAGCGTTTCTATTGAAAAATCTGCATGAATTATTGCATACATGTATGCAATTACTGAGTATTATTGCATACATGTATGCAACAATTCATGCAGAGTAACCCGGAAGTCAGAACCAATTTCAAAATTTTATTTTGGCAATTTTAATGAATTTTGAATATTTAAAATGATTTATTTTAAATAATAATGACTAGGAATTTATTTTGAATAGAGTTAGAATGTATAAATTTATTTAAATCGAAGTTAGAATATAAACATTTAATTTAATTATAAAAGGAATTGGATATGGCGCGGCAGTTTGAAAATTCGATTTCAAATTTCAAAAAAATGCACAGGATTCAAAATAAACCGGATTTTAGTAAAACCATAAATATTTGAATCTGTTTGAAAATATCTTTCCAACGAATGTGAAAAATCAAGATTTCATAATGGGAATAAAAAATGATGCCGAGTTGAAAATTCAGAATAGTCGCTATGGAATTTATATAATATATAGTCATTAAAAATAGCGATTTTGCAAACAACCTCCATTTTCGATGAGACCACTTTTGTTGGATCCGGAATGTCAAATTATTGCTAGATTCCAATTTTCATAATTTTTGGAATCAATATGTAAGCGTGGTGAATTTAAACGTGTTTGGTCAATTCAGTTTGAATTTAATCGACTGGAAAACGACCGTTTTTCAAACGGTCTCCAAATTCGATGAAATTAGTTTTGTTGCGACCGTATCGTCAAAACATAGATTGATTTATTTTTCGGGAATTTTTGGAGTTAGTATGTGGCCCCGGTAAATTATAATGTATGTTTAAATTAAATATATATTGATTTATATTTTAATTTAAAGAAAAACTTATCGTAACAGCCGAATTGGCTTACAGGACATATCCCATTGTGTCCGAAATGGGGGTATTTAGCTAGGTACGACAGTCGTTGGGTTTGATTTGAAGTTCGAAAAGAAAATTTCACTTTAAAACAATTAAAAGAATACAAATAATAATATAATTTTCTATAAAAAGGGGCCAACTAAAAGCCCTAACCCTAATTTGCCTGAGCCGCCACCAGGTCAAAATCGAAGGCTAGATTTTTCTAATTTAAGTCCCTAAAATTCTCCAAATCCTTGCAATAATATTCAATGCAACCAATGGCAAGATTAAAGAGCTAATTGAGCTCTATAAACCCAACGGTCACGATCTGAATTCATTGAGTGAATCGCTCGAATTTATGGTTCGAAGCGGCGCCAGTTGATGAAGTTTTGGGGTTCCATGATGGTTCGAGTTTCACGAGGGGGCGACATCGGTGGAGTGTTCAACGGGGATCGTCGTGGCAGAGGCGGATCGGGGGCTGATGGCCTTAAGGGGCGACGGTGGATAGAAATTTAAAACAAGCTGATGGTTTTTTTTTTATCTGGGGTACCAACGAAGATGGAAGAGAGGGTTATGGGGGCAAAAATGTAAATAGCTTTTTTATTATTATTATAAATTATATAATTCAATGTAAAAATTATCATAACTTCTTCTTACGGTGTATAAATTCAGTGAAACGAGCTACGTTGCACTCGTATCGACGAGCACTACATTTCAGAATTGACCAGGACAAAAACGGAGCAGACTAGAATTTTAGGAAAATTCAGATGCAAACAAAACAGAAATTCAGAAATAAACACTGACGGAGTAGATCCAAATGTGAGAACTCCTTCTCACTCTATTTATTTTACAATAAAATATATACTACGATGCAGATGGTGCTTAGCAGCACCTGACACCATTTATTGTACAAACCATGATTGTTTGTTTGAATTGAATGGACTGTATTGTATTGTGTTGTGATGTAAAATGAAAATTAAAATATTCATGTATGGAATAAAATATTTGAACAATAAAAATATCATTTTTATTGAATGAATAAAATATATAAAATATTCATGTATGGAATAAAATATCTGAACAATAAAAATATCATTTTTATCGTATATATGAACTGAATAAAATATTCATGTGCTAAAATAAATATTCATTTACAAATCAGACGATTTATTTATGTACACCCATTTATCTGACTTTACTGGGACGATAATATTTTACACATCGCCCAACTACACAAATAATAATCTGTGTTTGTTGTTTGAAAACCCTATGGGTATTGGGATAATATTTGACATACACTGATCCCAATAATTAGTGGTATGTCAATCGATGGGTTGACAGGCTGTATAAGCGTTATTTATTCATTTTAATGCTTATACAGTTGTAAAATGCACTTTGGATGTTGTATGGATTTTAATGATTGTTTATCATTATTGTTGTATACATGTGGTGTTGAAATTCATATAACTGAAATTATATGGTAATGGATTGAGTCTGATTCCAATTCAGAATTAACAAATATTTTTAAATAATATCCAGTGTATAATCAAAATAAGATATTTTGAAAATATTATCATTTTATTATTATAATGATAAGGAATATTCAAATTTGATTTGAAATTTGAAATGAAATTGACATTGTTTTAAAATGAATTTATTAAGGAATATTCAAATTTGATTTGAAATTTGAAATGAAACATAAATTCTTACTTGCCTATACTAAATACTAGATGTCCCTACACTACCCCCTTATCACTTAATCGATCGGCTCCCTAACTCACATGTATTAATTAATTGTGTCATTTGGCCCCGCTTGTTTACATGTGTCATTCGGCCCCGCTTGTTTACTTGTGTCATTCGGCCCTGCTTGTATGTATATACCTGTGCTAGTCCCACCATAGAGTGTATAAATCCCTATGATGACAACCGGACACAATTCAAGATGCACAGTGTATACTACTGATGCCCAGTGCCTGCTTTTTCCACTCCGGAGCACGTGCATGCCCATACTCCGCCGAAACCTAAACTGCCGCACCACCCGCCGCTATTTTGATCGCTTATAATTAGCCCAGTAATCGTACCGCACCCTGCCTAGTTCAGGGTACCATGATACATCTATATGGGTTACTGCTGAAATGGGTCCCCGTTACTAGGGTTTCCTACTGGTTAAGTTTGTAGCCCTATATATGAAAATATTACCCATCTACACGAGATGTACTTAACCCTCCCACTGATTCAAACATTTTTATTTAACAGTTAAGTTTGTGGGCCTATATACACTAATATTACCACCTACCCAAGGTTTACTTAACCCTCCTACTTACCAAGTCATTATGTGTTATTGGTTAAGCTTGCCTTAACCTTATCCCCTTTGTTCATGTAATATTGGTTAAGTGTTGTCCATTCATGTTAACTTAACCCACCCACACATCATGTTGTATTGGTCAAGTGTTTCTTATTAACTTAACCCTGTTCATTCATCATGTTATATTGGTTAAGTGTTTTAAATTTACTTAACCCCACCCACTTGTCTAATTAACATGTTGTATTGGTTAAGTGTTCTCAGTTTACTTAACCTCGCCCACTTGTCTAATTGACATGTTGTATTGGTTAAGTGTTCTCAATTTACTTAACCCCACCCACTTGTCGAATTAACATGTTGTATTGGTTAAGTGTCGCTTATTCATATGTTTCTTAACCCTTCCGTTCTAAGCATGTCTGTTCATTGGCATTAATTAGTTTATTAATGCACCAACCTCTCACATTAGAACTGTTGTTTGCGGTTACTGGATGTGTCGGACGGTTCTGGGCAGACTTCTACCGCAAACTCAATCTAACCTCGGGTTTTGGGCTTAATGCGCTAACCTCTCACATTAGATCTGTGATGTTGCGGTCGCTGGATGTGCCGGGCGGTTCTGGACAGTCTTACACCACAACTCAATCTAACCTCGGGTTAGGCATGTTCATCTTTTAACCAATTTACATATTTTCCATTTATGTCCAAGTCTAGATTTATATGTAAATTATCCATAAGTGTGGTCAATTCAAGTTATGCCACATTTACTAGAATGCCCAATATTAATTATATGATTACAACCCATTTTATGCCAATTAAAAAATGTCCAATATTTAATGTTTCCCAACTGTTTCCCAACGTCAATCATTCATATGATTCTTATAATACGTTAGGCTCGCAATTAGTCTAACTCATAAGAAAAAGGGAAAGAAAGAGACGTATAACATCCAAACTGGCATAAAACAATATTGATCCAATTATGAACATAACTAGCATATAACAAAGATCCCATTTATGAACTTGCATAAAAAAAATAGATCTAAATTAACATATGGACTTGCCTAACAAATTAGATCTAAATTAACATGTGAACTTGCACAACAAATTTGATCTAAATTAACTTATGGACTTGCACAACAAATTTGATCTAAATTAACATATGGACTTGCATCACAAATTAGATCTAAATTAACATATGGACTTGCATAACAAATTAGATTTAAATTAACATATGAAAATAGACTAGCATGGGTCATAAACTTGCATGATCATAATTTACACTGACATAAATTTGCATTATCAATGACTTGCATAAGCAATAGACATATAAAATATGAATTTGCATAAACATATAATTTGGCATGGATCTAATCATTTAAAATATGACTTGCATAAATCTAAACATATAAATAGGAACTTGCCATATGAATATGATATTCACATAAACTTGCATATGATTTGCATACAAACTTGCATATAAACTTGCATATGTAATTAGACATGTAGACTAATATCACATGATTTACGTATAAACTTGCATATGATTTGCATACAAACTTGCATACAACAACATCATAAAATGAATCTAATCGAGCATACACAATTAGACACATGAATTAACATCATAAAATGGACTGAATCAAGTATATGTAATTAGTCATATTCATATAGTCCAACTTATAAACCCATCACAATTACATTCAACAATTATCTTGTTAAAGAAGTTGTACTCACTGTGAATGGATTAAAGAAGAGAATAGATTAAGCGTAGAATCCTTTTTCCACCATCCCAAGTTTTAATTCGTTGAACAAGAGAAGCTTGCTCAGTCTATGTTGCAACAACATGGCGGCTTGAGAATGATTTTTGTTTTGATTTAGGGTTTAGGTTAGATGTGATTATATAAGAGTGTAGGATTAATTCTAGCATTTAGATCGGTCTTGGAGTAATCAGAGCCATCAAAACCAAAGAGATGTGTCACTCAACCAATCACAGCATGATACAAAAGCCCTAATACCTCAGAATTCGTCACCAGGCCAATCAGAGAAGGCCACGTTCAAAAAAACAATCCTTGACTAACAAAAATGCGCCACGTGCGCCACATGATGCGTACACGTCATATATATATATATATTAATTATTGTCAATTAAAATAAGTGACAAATTATCATATTCTTTTTAATGTTAATTGACATTGGTGACAAATTAGCATAAGTATTCATATAAATTAAGATTAATTACATGGTTTCCTAAATTATCATCAAATAAACATAAATGACAATCAATTGAACATAAATGACAAATTACTTGTTTTCTAATCAGTGTCATATTAAACATATCAACAAATCAATGTTCTTCTTTCTTTTGTTGCAATCAATTTATTGCATGTATTGATTCCTTCTGTACTCACACATTTTTAAATTTGTATCTTTATAACATAATTGCACATATGTATATATATGTATCTATTTATTTAATACTTATACCGTATGCATTATTGCATTAAATCTCCTTATTTAACGCACGTACTAATATGTTAATCTTCTTACCTTTAATTTGTCACATGCATTTCTTTACATTAATGCTTTTCTACGTTTTCTTGCGCACTTTTGAATTTTCTTCCTTAATCAATTAATCCATAAATTAGTTATATAAAAATTTGGGTTATTACATTCTCCCCTCCTCAAAGGATTTCGTCCTTGAAATATCCAAGTTAAGAAGAATGTTACCAGCCTACCATCCATCATCCATCTACTCATCCATCAATCATAGACTTCCATTGTCCTTAAAAGATTTCTAATGTTTTAATGAACATATGCAAAAGTGTCTGTATATGTTCCTACTCTAATGCAAAATCAGGCGGTCCACTAACTCAGTCGACCTCCTTAATGCAATTCATGATAGTGTCATGCATCCATTATGTATGCCAAAGAATCCTAATGATACATATCATTTTTATATGTGTGCATAATCATTTATTCAAATACAACATCCATATGATAACACATTCAATATACATCCATCAAATTAATTATGCACACTTATTCATATGCAATATGAAAGTGATTGAAATGGTCTAGTGCCTAATTTGTGTGTAAATGCATCCACGAGCAACCACTAGCAAACATTGCATCCACTTGCATCCACCAAACATAACATGTCTCAAACACATGTTTACAACCATAGGATTTTCCTACCTAAAGATCGAAGATGTAATCGAGAGGACATACTGAACGATAGAACAAGTATAAACAAAGAGATGGAAAAAGGAGAAGTTAAGAACATACCTTGCAAAAGGAAAGGGTACAGAGTACGCATCTTGTCTTCCGTCTCCCAAGTCGCGTCTCCTTAATCATCTCCCCATTGGATTTTAACCACTTGACCTCTCGGTTGTGTAACTTCTTGACCTCTGATCCAAGGATGCATGTAGGAGCTCGTCTAATCGTGGCATCATGATCCACTTCCACTTCCCTAAGAATGCTCGGCTCCACTACTTTTGCGGTATCATGTAAACGCTTCTTCAAGGATTGTCTTCCTCAAGCTCTCGTCTCGTGATATGCAAAGTATAATTCGCGCCTTCGGGGTAAACCTCGAACTTCATCAAACTCACGGACCACACGAACAAATTTCAAATCATCGATGAATGCATCAAGAGATTCTAGGTTGCTAAGCATCACTGAACCCCTAGGGTCACAGGAAATATCAAGGGTCTTTCCACAACGAGTCAACAGTCTAACTACCCTCTTTTCACAATCTAGGATAGCACCAGTCCTGGCTAGCCAGTCCATTCCTAGAATCAAGCTATAGCCCGTGAAACCAAGAATGAAGGTGTTGCATTCAAGCCCAACACCCAAGATAGACACTCTCAAATCCCGACAAACCATAGACAAGTGAGCCGAACCACCAATAGGATTTGAGACTACAATGGGATCCATAACTAGATTAGTATTTAGGTGCGGTGTTTCAACTATCGAAGCAGATACAAACGAGTGCGAAGCGCAAAAGTTGAAAAGAGTTCTAGGAAAAAGAAATCAAATCTTCAATCAAAACTTCCTATCTCTTTCCGATATAATGACCACGAAAACACAACCTGCTCTTCCGAAGATCCTGTACTTTGTCCTTACCCTTGCCCTTGCCTCTTTGGATAATCCTGATAAGATGTCATGTCTCTCCGTAATGATAACAACAAGTGTTCTTCTTCTTTCTAACGTCTTTCTTTAAGTGGCCAGGTATTTCACAATTGTGGTACTTCCTTTTTCTCTTGGCCCATGTTATCCTTACCGTCTTTCTTTGGATCCACTTTCTTATCATGTGTCCTATCCATGTCTCCCCTGCACGTTCTCCATTCATGACCTCCCACCAAAATGAAGCTCCATCCTTCATTAAACAAGCAGCTGGTTGAACCTTCCTCCCATCGTCTATCTCAAAGGTACCAACAAGTCATCCACTTCGTTGAGCCAACTTCTAGCCTCGACAAACGTCTCAGTCCTATGAAGCGGTTTTCCGCACAGAAGTCCTTACACATCTTAGAAAAAACATCTATACACGGAGGAGGAGATTCAAAAGGGAAAGAGGAAGGAACTCGAAACAAAGAATCGTAAGAAAGATATATGGCTTTTGGGGATTATGTTTTTCAAAATAAACTTTCCTTTTTTAAAATACTTCCTTTCAAAACCTTTTTGAAAATAGTTTTCAAAAACTTTTATCTAATCTGGTAACCTTCAGCTCTGATACCAAGTGTAACACCCCACGTCCGTTAATGTCACTCACAAAGGGAATGCATTAAGTTTCGTGGAGTATTATAAGTAAACAGAATGGAATATTATAAGACAGAGAAAGTAGTACTTGAAATTTTTATAACTTTATTGCAGCGAAAACAGAAATAAGTTTGATTACATTTCCAAATATCAAAACCAAGTACATAATATCAGTCTTGTACAAAACCTTCAGAGTACTTAATATTAAAATTGTAATCCCCAACAGAAAATGCCATAGATAAGCTGAATCAAAGCCAAGAAATTCATCTTTCAACTTCAATCTGGAAGAAGGGATATCTGAACTAAGCTTGAGTGTTTCCTCCTTAAAAACCTGGGGGAGGGGAGGGGGAAACAGAAGAAAAGAGGAGAAAACAAACTAGGTCAGAAATAAGTCTGGCGAGTCCGGTGACTTTAACAATATAATCATTAAAGTAACAGGATAAGAACATAAACTGGAAAGTAAGAAATGACTATACATAAATATGCATGAAAAGGTAAGCAGGATGAATAAGATAAACATTGATCGCGCTTCTAATCACTAAAGAGTAATTACTACACTGCACCAATGCTAATTTCACCGCACCGTTACTAGTTCGATACTGAAAGTTGATCCTCATCTTGTAATTGGTAGTCCTTAGGCATAACATCTAGTAAGATGAATTCACACCATACAATCCTTACTTGCCCATACTAAATACTAGATGTCCCCACACTACCCTCTTATCGCTTAATCGATCGGCTCCCTAACTCGCATGTATTTATTACTTGTGTCATTCGGCCCCGCTTGTTTACTTGTGTCATTCGGCCCCGCTTGTTTACTTGTGTCATTCGACCCCGCTTGTATGTAGATACTTGTGCTGGTCCCACCAGAGGGTGTATCAATCCCTATGATGACAACCCGACACAATTCAAGATGCACAGTGTATATTACTGATTCCTAGTGCCTGTTTTTCCACTCCCAAGCACGTGTATGCCCATACTCCGCCGGAACCTACACTGCCGCATCACCCCGCCGCTATTTTGACCGCTTATAATCAGCCCAGTAATCGTGCCCCACCCTTCCTAGTTTAGGGTACCATGATACATCTATGTGAGTTACTGCTGTAATGGGTCCCCATTACTAGGGTTTCCTACTGGTTAAGTTTGTGGGCCTATATATGCAAATATTACCCACCTACACGAGATGTACTTAACCCTCCCACTGATTCAAACATGTTTATTTAACGGTTAAGTTTGTGGGCCTATATACACTAATATTACCCATCTACCCAAGGTTTAATTAACCCTCCTACTTACCAAGCCAATATGTATTATTGGTTAAGCTTGCCTTAACCCTATCCCCTTTGTTCATGTAATATTGGTTAAGTGCTGTCCATTCATGTTAACTTAACCCACCACACATCATGTTGTATTGGTTAAGTGTTTCTTATTAACTTAACCATGTTCATTCATCATGTTATATTGATTAAGTATTTTAAATTTACTTAACACCACCCACTTGTCTAATTAACATGTTGTATTGGTTAAGCGTTCTCAATTTACTTAACCCCACCCACTTGTCTAATTGACATGTTGTATTGGTTAAGTGTTCTCAATTTACTTAACCCCACCCACTTGTCTAATTAACATGTTATATTGGTTAAGTGTCACATATTCATATGTTACTTAACCCTTCCGTTCTAAGCATGTATGTTCATTGGTATAAATTAATTTATTAATGCACCAACCTCTCACATTAGAACTATTGTTTTTGGTTGTTGGATGTGCCGAGGGGTTCGGGGCAGACTTCTACCGCGAACTCATTCTAACCTCGGGTATTGGGCTTAATGCACTAACCTCTCACATTAGATCTGTGTTGTTGCGGTCGCTGGATGTGCCGGGAGGTTCCGAGTAGTCTGACACTGCAACTCAATCTAACCTCGGGTTAGGCATGTTCATCTTTTAACCAATTTACATATTTACCATTTATGTCCAAGTCTAGATTTATATGTAAATTATCCATAAGTGTGTTCAGTTCAAGTTATGCTACATTTACTAGATATGCCCAAAATTAATTAAATGATTACAACCCATTTTATGCCAATTACATAATGTCCAATATGTAATGTTTTCCAACTGTTTCCCAACGTCAATTGTTCGTATGATTCATATAATACGTTAGGCTCGCAATTAGCCTAACTCATAAGAAAAAGGGAAAGAAAGAGACGTATAACATCCAAACTGGCATAAAACAATATAGATCCAATTATGAACATAACTAGCATATAACAAAGATCTCATTTATGAACTTACATAACAAAATAGATCTAAATTAACATATGGGCTAGCATGACAAATTAGATCTAAATTAACATATGTACTTGCATAACAAATTAGATCTAAATTAATATATGGACTTGCATAACAAATTAGATCTAAATTAATATATGGACTTGCATAACAAATTAGATCTGATTTAACATATGAAATGGACTAGCATGGATCATGAACTTGCATGATCATAATTTACATTGACATAAATTTGCATTATCAATGACTTGCATAAGCAATAGACATATAAAATATGATTTTTCATACATATAAACTGGCATGGATTTAATCATATAAAATATGACTTGCATAGATCTAAACATATAAATAGGAACTTGCAATATGAATATGATTTTCACATAAACTTGCATATGATTTGCTTACAAACTTGCATATAAACTTGCATATGTAATTAGACATGTAGACTAAAATCACATGATTTACATATAAACTTGCATATGATTTGCATACAAACTTGCATACAACAACATCATAAAATGAATCTAATCAAGCATACACAATTAGACACATGAATTAACATCATAAAATGGACTTAATTAAGTATATGTAATTAGTCATATTCGTATAGTCCAACTTATAAACCCACACAATTACGTTCAACAGTTATCTTGTTAAAGAAGCTGTACTCACTATGAACGAATTAAAGAAGAGAATAGATTAAGCGTAGAATCCTTTTTCCACCATCCTAAATTTTAATTCGTTGAATAAGAGAAGCTTGCTCAGTCTATGTTGCAGCGGCATGGCAGCTTGAGAATGATTATGTTTTGATTTAGGGTTTAGGTTAAATGTGATTATATAAGAGTGTAGGATTAATTCTAGCCTTTAGATCAGTCTAGGAGTAATCAGAGCCATCCAAACCAAAGAGATGTGTCACTCAGCCAATCACAGCACGACACATAAGCCCTAATACCTCAGAATTCGTCATCAGGCCAATCAGTGAAGGCCATGTTCAAAAAAACAATCCTTGACCAATAAAAATGTGCCACATGATGCGTACATGTCATATATATATATATATGTATATATGTATTTTTTCTATATATATATATATATTTTTTATTATTGTCAATTAACATAAGTGATAAATTATCATATTCTCTTTAATGTTAATTAACATAAGTGACAAATTAGCATAATTATTCATACAAATTAAGATTAATTACATGGTTTCCTAAATTATCATCAAATAAACATAAATGACAATCAGTCGAACATAAATGACAAATTATTTGTTTTCTAATCAATGTCATATTAAACATATCTACAAATCAATGTTTTTCTTTCTTTTGTTGCAATCAATTTATTGCATGTATTGATTCCTTCTGTACTCAACATAATTGCACATATGTACATATATGTATCTACTTATTTAATACTTTTATCGTATGCATTATGCGTTAAATCTCCTTATTTAATGCATGTACTAATATGTTAATCTTCTTACCTTTAATTTGTCACATGCATTTCTTTACATTAATGCTTTTCTACATTTTCTTGTGCACTTGAATTTTCTTTCTTAATTAATTAATCTATAAATTAATCATATAAAAATTTTGGTTATTACAAAGTGGCTTACGGAACATGTCCCATTGTGTCCGGAATGGGGGTATTTAGCTAGGGGCGACAGTCGTTGGGTTTGATTTGGATTTCTGGAGGAAAACTTCACTTAAAAACAATTAAATGAATAAAAATATATAAAATTTTCTATAAAAAGGGGACAACTAAAAGCCCTAACCCTAATTTGCCTGAGCTGCCACCAGGTTAAAATCGAAGGCCATATTTTTCGAATTTAAATCCCTAAAATTCTCCAAATCCTTGCAATAATATTCAGTGCAACCAAAGGCAAGATTAAAGAGCTATTTGAGCTCTATAAACCCAACGGTCACGATCTGAATTCATTGAGTGAATCACTCGAATTTGTGGCTTGAAGCGGCGTCGGTTGATGAAGTTTTGGGGGCTCCATGATGGTTAGAATTTCACGAGGGGGTGACGTCAGTGGAATGTTCAATGGGGATCGTCGTGGCGGAGGCGGATCGGGGGCCGATGGCCTCAGGGGGCGGCGGTGGACGAAAATTTAGTGGAGTGTTCAATGGGGATCGTCGTGACGGAGGCGGATCGGGGGCTGATGGCCTCAGGGGGCGGCGATGGACGAAAATTTAAAATGAGCTGATGGGTTTTATTGAACTCGGGTACCAACAAAGACGGGGAAGAGGGTTATGAGGGCAAAAATGTAAATAGTTTTATTATTATTTTAAATTATATAATTAAATGTAAAAAATTATCATAACTTCATACGGTGTCGAAATTAAGTGAAACGAGTTGCGTTTCACTCGTATCGACAAGCACTACATTTCAGAGCTAACCAGGACAGAAACGGAGCTGACTAGAATTTCAGGCAAATTCGAATCCAAACAGAACAGAAATTCAGAAATAAACACTGACGGAGTGGATCCCAATGTGAGAAATCCTTCTCACTCTATATATTTTATAGTAAAATATATACTAGGATGCAGATGGTGCTTAGCAGCACCTGACACCATTTATTGTACAAACCATGATTGTTTGTTTGAATTGAATGGACTATATTGTATTGTGTTGTGATGTAAAACTAAAATTAAAATATTCATTTATGGAATAAAATAGTTGAACAATAAAAATACATTTTTATTGAATGAATAAAATATATAAAATATTCATGCATGGAATAAAATATTTGAACAATAAAAATATCATTTTTATTGTATATATGAACTGAATAAAATATTCATCTACAGAAATAAATATTCATTTATAAATCAGACGATTTGTTTATGTACACCTATTTAACTGACATTGGCTGGGATGATAATATTTTACACATCGCTCAAGTACTCAAATAATAATATGTGTTTGTTGTTTGAAAACCCCACATGGGTATTGCGATAATATTTGACATATATTGATCCCAACAATTAGTGGTATGTCAATCGATGGGTTGGCAGACTGTATAAGCGTTATTTATTCATTTTAATGCTTATACAGTTGTAAAATGCACTTTAAATGTTGTATAGATTTTAATGATTGTTTATCATTATTGTTGTACATATGTGATGTTGAAATCCCTATAACTGAAATTATATGGTAACGGATTGAGTCTGATTCCAATTCAGAATTAACAAATATTTTTAAATAATATCCAGTGTATAATCAAAATCAGATATTTTGAAAATATTATCATTTTAATATTATAATGATAAGGAATATTCAAATTTGATTTGAATTTTGAAATGAAATTGACATCGTTTTAACATGAATTTAAACTTAATTTATTAAGGAATATTCAAATTTGATTTGAAATTTGAAATGAAACTGAAATCGTTTTAAAATGAGTTTATTAAGGAATATCCAAATTTGATTTGAAATTTGAAATGAAATTGAAATCGTTTTAAAATGAATTTAAAACGAATTTATTAAGGAATATTCAAACTTGATTTGAAATGAAATTGAAATCATTTTAAAATGAATATAAAACGAATTTATTAAGGAATATTCAAATTTTATTTGAAATGAAATTGAAATCGTTTTAAAACGAATTTATTAAGGAATATTCAAATTTGATTTGAAATTTGAAATGAAGTTAGAATAGTTTTAAAACGGATTTATAAACGATTTATAAAATACATTTTAAACGGAAATCGAAAAAATATTATATATATATATAATGGCCTGAATAAAACGCGCCGCGTCGCGGTCGTTCGCAAATTTCGACCATTGACTTCGAATTGATATTACGGGAGATCCGACTGTCGGATTCTCCTAAAACCGGAACCGTTGGGTTCGTATCGAAAAGAGTTTTTCAACGAGTATAAGAGATTTGGAATCTAATGGTTGGATTTGGAATTATGTCCAAATCAAATTTGGAAAAGTTCGCTGAAAGTGCAGTTCGATGACCATTTATGGAAATCGAGTGAAAGGGCCTTGACAAAATTATTAAAAATATTAATAATTTGTGTAAAATCATAATAAATGATTTGGAAAGAATTGGGATGAAAAATTCCATGTCTGAAAAGATAAAAATATATTTTTACCAAAATGAACTAGTTATAACTAGAATTATAATCCAATATTTTTAAATAAATAAATTGGATTTGAAATGGTTTTAAAAATAACCAAAATTTCCATATATGAATTGGAATGGATTTGAATTGAAATTATCTTTGGAATATTTTGATATTGGATTCCGTGATTATACAGATATTGTGGAGGAATTTGGAAGATATATATATCGTTATTCCAATACGATTTTGTTGATTTGAGAATTCGATATTGAATATAAGCCGATATATTTTCTATTCAGAGCCTTGTATTTAATATTAAATGGGATTTTGGGTTTGTCGTGAACGGTGTCTTAAATAACACTGTTCTTAAACCCAGTTGAGGAAAGAATAAATCTATTTATTAAGATTTAGTGAAATTTTCCAATTAATTAATATTTAATTGGAATTGAATAAAAGAATTGGGTTTCGGGCTGTCGTAAACAGTGTCTTCAGTAACACTGTTCTTAAACCCCATTTGAAAAGAATAAATTTTTTAATTAAGATTATTAGAGTTTCCAGTTACATTTGGTAATTAGAATAAAATGGAATGTGAATTAGGTTTATCGTGAACTGTGTTTTTAACGACATTCATTCTTTAACCTGATTTACAGTAAAATTTGATTTGGAATTTATAAATCTTTTTATTAAGATTTAAAGGAAATTTTCCAAAGTAAAGTTTTCCAATTTAATACAATAAATTGGAATGGAATGGAATTCAATTGGATACCAATCAAAGTGAGCTTCTGTGGAGGAAGACTGTTAATATATATGGAATTTAAAAGGCTTTGTCGTTATTCCATTTATATTATTAGTCAGACACAGAAATTGATATCGATTATATATTGATCTGTTTTCTATGAAGATTCCATAAATAATGGAATGTGATTTGGGTTTATCGTGAACGGTGTTTTAAATGATATTAGTTCTTTAACTCAGTTGAAGATAAGATTAATTTCTTAACTTTGAATAATCATTAGGTAATGATTTTTGAGATTAAAACTGAATTAGTGTTTTAATGAATCTTTAATTAGATTGGAATGTGAATGGGATAATTAAATTTATCGAATTCATGAAATGATCGAGAATGAAGTATCACCAGTTTTTCTCCAAGCGATAGTTAAATCTTTAATTAGATTTGAACGTGAAATGGTAATAATTTTACCGATAACATCGTGGTGTTAGATATGGAGTATTACCAGTTTTACTCCATGGGATGAATAGGTTGGGATAGGGAAATATAATAAATGATTACTTCGGTAAGGTTCGCTAATCCCGACTCGTTTGGGTAAACCTTAATTTGGTTTGAATTGATATCTAATGGAAGATTAAAGAATAAATTTGAATAATTTATCTTTGATAAAATTAATGGGAACTTTTCCCAAAGGATATGAATATTTAAATAAAAGAATATTCAGAATTGGAATGAGGCGTATGTTGTGTTTTTATAGCACTTGTTTATTATATACGCGAGTAATTCGGAAAGGTTGGGTTTACATCCATTCTGAATAACTAATTCGACGATAAGTCGACGATGGAGACGGTGGTTGAAGCCGGAGCTATCCACATTGTTTGGATGATTACTGATGTCTTGATTGGGCTGTACACCCAAGACAAGGTAACAAGTGGTGGTTATCCAGATGTACGTGGAGATCGACCGGATATGCGAGGACCTCTCTCCTGTATTGGACATATGGGACGAGGAATAAGGTGCCTTCGGTTTCATTCATACCCAGAATGAACTTGTAAATGGATGTGTGTCTGACATTGGATTTTATTCTATATTGATTGATTTCTATTAAATATATATCTGTTTGGTGGCGGAGAATTTATTCTCTTGCTTAACACCCTTCTCTGAGACGTACGAGCTCAGAGGTTATATATCGATACACATCAGTCGCATGGCGTGAATTGTCAGTGTGGCATGCTAAGATGCAAATTATCAAGGCGGTTGTTGAAAAGCAGAGTCTTGTGGTTGATGATCAAAGCACGACTTTAATATAGCATAACTTTGTGTATAGCGTTAATTCGCGGGCCTTACACCCCGGTGTGAACCAGAAACTGGAGAGGACTTCAGGGAGTACATGCGTTTCCTTCTAGCTAGGAGTGGTGCCATGGTATGGAGCCCAGACATTTTTACTTATGTGGATGATGGGAAGCGAGGCGCCTCGGTTATATTGGTCACTACGGGGCCAATGGATGGTTTGGTTGATATACTGACCAGTTTTATGCCCCACAGGGCAGGAAAACGTATTGTTCAGGCATTTTAATCCACTTCGTGTGGACCGGCCCTGACGATCCAAAGGCTTGACTGAGTGCTTGCCTGAGACATGGGCTAGATTGTCTCGAAGCGATAAGGACGATCCCTTGCCTTGGTTCACAGACGGAAATCCAACTTCTAGTACATGACTTTTCGGTTTAAATTATAGAGCCTTGTATGGCGACGTAATATATGGGTACCTATGCTGCCCATAATTGATACATTTATATTTGAAGTTGATTTCTTCACTTATAGTAATAATAAAATATGAAATTTCACGTACCAAGCATTTTTGGCTATTATAAGGTAAAAACTCTATCCTCCGGCTTGCGTTGCATTGTGTGATGGGACCTGAGTCTTAAATAGCTTCATTTTATTTATTTAGCATTGCGCTACTTGTTATATGCACTGGTATTCTTGGGGTTAAACCCATTCCGTGTAATACGGCGTGGTCCCTTAATTTACCTAACTTCAAAACCAAGCTAATAACTGTTTTTAGTTCTCACACCAGTCACATGACTGACCTGGAGTTTATTGTTTTAACATAAACTCTGGGTGCCCCTATTTTCCCCACGGACAGCTAATAGTTTTGGTTTTGCAGATGTTATATTGAAAGGATCCTATTTTACAGCTGGAACTATACTCGGAAAGCTCTGTATCTGTGTATTTCTTTCAATTGTGTTTTGTATTATTTTTTCGCTGCTATGTAATATATTTCAATCTCTAACATTTATCAAATGTATAATATTTGTTTATACTCTGTATATTCTTGTACTCTGATGTAAATTGTTGTAACAAGCAATGAAATGTTCTTCTGTTTATGTTCTAATTTTTCGTGTTCTCAACTCGATCTGGGCTTTCTCGTAAGAGCGAGTTTGGGTCGTGTCAGTTTATGTTGAAAAATCTGCATGAATTATTACATACATTATACAATTATAGAGTTTTATTGCATACATGTATGCAAATAAAGATGAACTAGTATGTATAGGCTACGAATTGTTGCAAAAATGTATGCATTTATTTTGTATTATATGCATACATGTATGCATAAATGTTAAGAAAGATGCATAACTACAATACTTGCATACATGTATGCAACAATTGAAAATATGTGCATCATTTGATGCAATAAACTGGAGATTCGTTGTTTTATGTTTTTTGATGCGTTTTTAGTGGTTTTAATGCCTGAATTTGATGATGTTTACGTATTTTATTTAATTATGAATTCACGTGATTATTTTTATTTTTTGATGAATTTTCAAAAAACAGGGATGTAATTTATATCAAAATAACACAGGGACGTGAGTTTAATTTCCAAACCTACTAGGGACCTGAGGCAAACTTACCCTAATTTTTAATTATATGAATTTAACCACATCATAAGATTCCAGAATGCATAAGAGTTAACTTACCATTTATTTTCGATTCGACGATTTCTGGTTACTTCATTTAATTTTAAACAAGCGTTTAAAATTTAATGAAATTCCAATTGCTTCCATCCCAACAAAACCAGCTCGACTTTGTAGGCTTCGTCGATACGATCCCATCGAATTTTATTTTGTTAGACTCAGATAACATATGTAAAATTATCGATATTAAATGGTTTAAAAATTTTAAATCATCTTTAATTGGTTAACTAATAATTAACTAAATCTTACTCAACATTTAATTATTCATTATCTTACGTAAACCATGTGTTTTACTCCTTCCACCAAGCCAAATCGCGATGTCTATTATCACACGAGACATCGACTTTCTCCCCTCAATCTTTCAAATCGTCGCCTTAGGAGTTCACTGGTTGCTTCCTCAACATCACCGTCGCTTCTGACCCTACAGGCCGCGTCAACGCCAATAGACCCTAACCCTTGGTCGGCCTCAGTTGCCCCCAATTCTAGAAAAAGCATATTCCAATCATCTTCCTACAGTTGTCGCCTTAAGCTACCATAACTCGTCGCACCACCACAAAAACGACCACCTCGCCTTCCTCCCTCTGCGCCCTTCAGGTGCAAACACTTGAAAACCATTTAAACACCGGTAAATTGCAAAACAGTGAACACACTATATTGTCGAAAATCGTTCAACTCTGACCACTATAGGTCGTCGCACCACTTCCATTAACCTCGCCTTGACATCTCCCTTCTTCGACCTTCTGACCCCAAATCCTAATTCTTCCTCAAACTCGCGATAACTGAAGAAATACGCCAGCTTCTCCTAGATCATCGCCAAATTCTTCCCAACTCCAGCCACCACGTAACCACTAACCACTACCAAAACGTTGGGCTCTCTCCCCTCTCCAACTTCCATGTTGGTGATTTCCTCTATTTCATTATGGTTTGTGAAATTAAAATTAAAACCAAAAACGTGTTTATTGAAAAAAATGTGGTTGATTAGTTTGGAAATTTTGGGTTATGGTTGGGGTGTTTATATAGAGAATATTTATATTATTTTATCTTAAAGTGACTAAAGATATTTTTTTGAAGTGCCTAGCGATATTTTACTGAAAACAACTAACGATGTTTTGTATTATTATTATTTAATTCATTCGTGCCTATCGCCATTTCCGATTGACGTTTATTCGTTCGTAAGATAACATACAAACTCCATTCGCGATAAAAATGGACTTATGCTATGATTTGACATTCTGGACCCGATGAAACATGTTTTGTCGAAATCCGAGTCTGTTTGTACAAACAACGCTAGTTTGAGTTCAAAATATCAATTTATTTATATTTCATTTTATGTACACTCACAAAATAATTCCGATTGGCATGAAACATAAAATCTAGCAATAGTTAACCATTACAGATTTAATAAAATTTGTTTTGCTGAAATCTGATGTCGTTTGAAAAATGTCTCTTTCTAAGGGTCTAAATTAAATTTATATAAATCAATTTTAAAACACTTCAAGATAATAATTATAAATGTATATGTTCAAAAATAATTTCATATAGCTTTAAAATAATTATTTCAGATTGAGTTCCAAGTTAAATCGATATTCAATTTATTAAATCAAATTCCAAGTGAAATCTCGATTTTCCTCTTTCACTAGAAAATTATTATCCAATCGATGCGGACGATTCTTATTTCAAAAAAATCCGACTTATAAATGATCATGCATATTCAGTTAAAGTTCAAAACGTAAAACTACGAACTACCGCAACACTGCGGGTTCATTTTTAATTAAATTATAAAATATACATTCAAATGTTCATTAATAAACGAATTCCTTGTTATAGTCGAATCTAACTTAATTAAATTTTTTATATTGTCCAATTCATAATATATTGCAAAACCAACTATTTTTGATTATTTCGGAACTAAATTTATTATTTATATTATTAAAATATTCAAAACCATTAAGATCAAGTCATTTAAATTTCAAATCAACATTTAAAACCATTTTTAAATGTCCAATTAGACGGTTAAAAATCTGAATCGTTACAATATCAGTATATTTTAGTAGTATCCGTCTATATGTAGCAATATGGATATTTGATATCGTAATTATATTGAATCTGAATGCAGATATGATAATCATTAGAATAAAGTTTTTTCATCTGATATATAGATGCTTAAATCTATAACTCTATAATAAACAAGTTTACATAACACATGCTTATTATCTGATTATGACGCCCTGGAATTTCGGGCCAGTCAAAATTGCCGAAAATCCTTCCTTTTGAAACAAACAATGACAGTTACCATTTTATTTTGATAAATATACAACATCACTAATTGTTCTAGATAAAATTTTAATCAGTACCACTTATCTAATTAATAACTTGTGCTTAAATATGAATTAAACACAACTACCATAAATCTGTTATTGTGCAACTCTAATGAGATGGACATCGATATTCATTCCCGCACACTTGATAAACACTTTAGCATAGCTTAAATGAAAGATGCATTATTACAAGATGAAATAGCAGTTAATATTCAAAAAAATTATTTTATTAAAATAGCCGCTGCATCACTACCCCTTATGAATACCTACGTACCTTTATCTAATTGGGTAAGCAATTAGATACAGGATCAAGCCAACGTAGTTCTTCTTTACTCAAAACATTTAAAATCAATATTTACTTCCAAAAATACTCTTTATATCAAGTAAGGGTAAAACACTCTGCAAATATTCGTTTTGAAAGATATCTATATATCTCTTGTAGGACTTCTTTTCAAAAGATAAACCTCTTTTATTTTAAATACCAAAAACTTCCTTGTGATAAAATAGTTTATAACTACAAACTAATCATCAAGACAAGTTATGCGCGAAAATATTATTTTATATAAAAACATTTGTCAAAGTAATGCATTTCAATAATGCAATTATGGTTATCAAACCGTAGGTATTCTATGTCTGTCTCAGTCCCTTACTAATCCTTATGTTCTCGATTTCTGGACTTTATGCCAGTCGTACTAAGTCGTCAATGTAATCAGTCCTCAGTCATCAGTCGTATATGTTTATTACTTACCGAAGCGAAGATTGCAGTCAATATAGCATGTTGAAGTCATGTGCAACATTTATGAAATAAGTAATTGTTTAGATGATAAGTACACTTAAATGCTCCTTGCTATCTTCATGCAGAACCCTCATAGAACAATATATAGTACTTATCATCAGTCCAAGGAAATCAGTTTTCCTCGAATTATCGAGATTCGCAAAACTCATGCCAACCTTCCTTGTTCTCAATTTTGACACGTTTTGACTCCCTTTTACTGTGATTTAACATCCTTGATTTCGTCAGTTTGTTTATAATACTATAAGGATACTCAAGTCCAAATTCGAGAGGATTTGAAATATTTTTTCATGATATTATACCCAAAACATCTATAACAGCGTTTTTGTCATGCTATGAAAAGTTCTGCTCATTTTGACATACTTCATAGTCATTCAAAGAAAAGACAGCGCTTCCAGAAGTGCTATGGCAAGTTCTGGGCGGTTTATAATGATTATAGACTAAAAACATCGTACTATAGGGTTTCTGGGACGCTATGAAAAGTTCTGGGCAACTTATTAAGCTTCATAACTAATTTAGAGAAAAGATAGTGTTTCGTAATGCTGTAGAAAGTTCCAAAACTCAGATTTTCGGCCTGTTTTCGGGCAAATTATTTGACATTGTTTCTTTATGATAAAAATAGCTTTTGACTCCAAATTTTCTACAGTAAGAAGCTCTCTTAGTCTACTAAATTATCATTAAAAGAAACCCTCAAAATCATTTATCAGTTTAACACATAAAATCAAGCATCATAAGGCATTTTTAACATGTCCATTTCAGGCTTATTTTACCTGACTTTGCATTCAGTTTTCAGGTGCACAAATGACCGAATTAGAAAAAAGTGGCCGAGGATAATGTTTTATCCCCTTGAATTAGCTTTTCAAATTGATAGAGAAGTCCAAATTTGATTAAGAATTGCGAAAGTTATGCCCAAAATACCGAATGTCATTTTCAGGGTTTTAAGTCCAATCATTCATTCATAAATTTCTCAACTTTTTCTTAAAAATACGAAATGAATACATGAACTTAAATAATTTTTCTCACCTCGTGCTTGTGACTTGATCTTGTATTATCCTCTAGGCTTCTCTGAAACCTCTCTTCTTTTTCTTATCTTGGTTTTATGTTTGTGAATGCATGAAAAAGAACGAACCTTTCCACCCTTTATATAGTAGTTTTCAAGGCTAGTTTGGTAATTTGGTTTTGGAAACTTGTCCTCCTTATCTTCATGCATGCTTTAGGATGAATACACATGTCTACTTAGTTTTCTTTATATGTTTCTACATATGGACACCTAACATGTTTATGTGTCTTTGTCTTATTTACTTATAAGACATGTGTACCATTCTTTTAATAACACGTGTCATATCATTTTAAGCCATTTTTCATACTCTAGAACATGTACACATGTACCATTTGTATTTTGATTTATATGATATTTTCATACATATAAGTGTTCATTTATTATTACTACATGCACATGATATTCTAACACTTTTAACAAGTAAAAAGTTGTTTATCGATAAAACTGTTTTCGGTCACATTATCAATTTTTCTTCGAACTACTTATCTTTGTAAACAAAAACTCAACAACATGTTTTCTCCTCATTAATTATTATTTATAAAGGGATTTAATAAAGGTTATAAAACCATTAAATCCAAGTTTTAAATATTTAAATAAACTCAATATTTAAATATTTACTGCCCGAAGTTTAAGGTTATTACACTGATCCCATAATTGGAGCAACTTATTACAAATGACATCTTATCTTTGTTTTGACAAGAGGCAGTTCAATATGTTGCTTTAACAAAGAAGAGGATCCGTAACATCAGTGGTATCCAAATTTGAATCCTCTACTTTGTCGACCTCATAACTTTCTTTCCACTTCACCAACTAAACAACATACAACCCAGTAAACATAATAAGCATCCCAACCAAGCATCCAAAACTCATCGTCTGTCCAAATATATACATAGATAATATAGCAGAGCTCACCGTCTGAACTAGAGTAAAAATAGAAAAAAAGACAGGTCCTTTCTTCCTGATACACCACGTACCATAACCTAGACATATAACACCAACAGCTCCAAGCAAAGCAAGAATGCCAATAGAATCCAACAACGTAATACCATCTCCTCCAAAGTCAAACCTTTTATCAATAGCAAACTTAATAATAGCCATAACCATGGACTCGATTAACTTGCTCGTAGCAGAGATGGAGAAAGGAGCGGGAAACACAATCATAACTACAGCTTGCAAAACAATAGAGCACGAGAATGAAAAATTGGCAACGAAAAGGTAGAAGCAGCCTAAAGCGTACTTCTTGTCTAGGGTTAGGGAAGATATGGGACTCATTAAGAAACTTACTGCTATTGCACCCCCTATGCAGAGAATAGTGCCTACTACCTTTAATCTGCTTTGGTTGCTCCATATAGAAAACTTCTCTAGCTTTACAACAGCTGAAATGATGAAGATGTTTACGGGTAAGAGGTTTGGTATTGCAGATGCCATTGCTGGAGATGTCATTTTTACGCCTGTTAAACTAAGGAACTGGAATGAGACGCTGAAAAGTCCAATGAAAAGGATTCGTAATAGAAATTTAGGTGTGAAATTAACAGATTTCCATACTGCTTTTTCTAATGCGACCAATGGTAAGATGAAGACGACAGTTGACATGCCTCCATAAATGAGTATGGAGAGAGTATGAACTCCCATAGATAGAATTCTGTGAAGAAAAATTGTGTAGATAGAGAATAGAATTTAATTTGATGTTAGACCCAAGGCGATTAGAATGTCAAATAAAGATCTAAGTTTCAGAGATGTCGTCATCTTGATCCTTTATTGTTATTTTTTTTGAATTTTGTGCGGATAATGCAACACCATGTATGTATAGAAACTCAACATATTCAGTATCTGACTTATACACATATCTCCAACTTTTGTTACTAATTAACTGGATATATTGGTTAATCCAATAGAATTAATGATGGTGATTGTGTGAACTCTGGATATATTGGTTAATCCAATAGAATTAATGATGGTGATTGTGTGAACTCTGGATATAGTGAAGATTTCGTGAATCACAATGATTTTGTTATGCATATTTATAATAAGTAGATTTTCACTTTAAAAGTAAAGTGCTTTATTGCATAGTAGATTATCTAGGATAATAAGAACATTTAATGTTAATTATAAATAAAAGATTCAATAATCATTACGATTATTATGGAAATATTAATTTAAGGTAGCTTTTTGATTTGTTTTGCATTCAGTTGAACCAAACTCAAACAAGCATTTTTAAGAATGCTACTATGTACATCTAATGACTTATTTTTTAATATTACTTAAAAAGATATTAAAAGAATTCAACAATATAAAAAAATTTCAAACACCCATGGTAATTGTAAACATATGAGTTGTAAATTTTTGCAAATTTTACATCGAATTTGACTTTCAAATTTTATTTTTCATTGACTTGAACAATTGCTTCTTTACAAGTCATCCTTTCTTTGTTTATACATTTTTCCTTGTCTGGTAAGAACTTTCAAATGAAATCATCTTGCATCCTAGCATCTTAAGGTTACAGGGTTAATGAATTAACTATAATTTTCTAATCAAATTTTGTACTGATAAATAATGAAAAAAGGGACTTGAGTGGATGAGATTTAAGTGTATAATTGTGATTTACAGTTGTCATCCAATAAGAGGAAAAATAAAATGCTTGTTTTTGTTAAAAAAATTATGGAAATAAGCATTACAAGAAAATGAAATGTAAAGGCCCGCAAATCTGTACTATCTGAGTTGACTAATAACACCACACGTCCAACCCAAATTGCACAGAAATACGAATCATTATTAGAAAGAAGTTAGAGGATGAAAAATAGAAAAAAAGAAATATTAGAATAGAAGAAAATGAAGATCAGAAACTCACAGCGGAATGAATAAAATATATTAAATAACATAACTTTTTGAAATACAAATCAGTAACTTTATATACATACCACCATCAGAGCACAACAGTCATTCCTGGAACAGTTATAACACATGTTTCCAGATACAAACATGGGTCACAGCGGAATATATGATAGTCTATAGCTAACTGGTGAAGCCTCCTCCTTCAAACTCCTCCAAGTGAATATGTAAAATCACGACTACTTGACTGCCCATACCAATTTGGGCACCCAAGAGTTTAGGGAAAATAAACAAAATAAACTCTGGGTCAGTCATGGGACTGGTGTGAGTAAACTCCAAACAATTGTTTAGCTTTCAAAATCCTTTCGAAAGAAATGATAATCGTAAGACCAATCCACACATAAACACGGATGGTTTTTACCTTACGATAACCCAAAACACTTTTGATATCAAATCCAGTGATATTATAATAGTGTCTAAATCAAATAAATAACAATCTAGCAGAAACGCTTGCATCTCACGCTCCACATACATAGTATAAAATCAAAAACCGCAGGGTGCTTATTATAGATTGGATTTCCAACATAACAAGGTATGGTACCACCTTCCGATAGTGTATCTCTAGAGAGGAATACACTGGGTTCAACAAGAACATCTTGCAACCCGGCCCACACATGACCGACCACTCATTTCGCTTGAGTGTATCGAATGTATATCACCAACGGTTGGGATCATCAATCGTTTCCCGAATGGGACAACATCGAATAGAATAAGGAATTAAATGAATCTCTAGATAGATGATTATACATCCTAATGGGAACGACCCATATAGCCATGCTGCCTGCCTGATTTTTGTCATTTCCCGGTTGTTGAGGCTTGAGGCTACGATTACTTTCTATTCATTAATAGCACAATCACTTTGAATGCCACATTGTCAGATCCGTTAATCACTAATTGATTTGCACAAATATTCTGGATGTTATGCTAAGGGAATAAATCCGTTGCCACCATATATATTTGTACAGACCAACCCACTAGATCATTGGAAATACTTTGTCAGGCATTCGTCCATATACGTTCGTCCTGGGATTGAACGAAACCGAAGGCACAATTTCTATAAATAGAAAAAACACTTGCACTTTACTCCGTCTTCGATTATCTTTATATAATTTGATTCGCAACGGTACCGCCAACACAGAGTGTTTCTCGGATAATAATCCAACCGGTATCTCCATATTGACAACGATATTGGCAAATACTTCGATAGTCGGTTATTTAACTATCGAAGAAAAACAAACATCCATTCAAAATATCAAACAAATCAATGGGCCTTTAATTAATATTTCATTCATTAATTAAATTAATTTTCCATTTCCTCGCCAATATTTGTTAACCAAATATTTTCAATAATCATCTTGACCTTTTCGCTATTTGGAAAACATTTCCCTATATCACCTTCTTTTATTTTCTATACTTAGAAAATATATTCTATTTGCAATTGAAAACAGTTTCAATCACTTATCTCTTTCCCGTCTACTTTAATTATACTCAGGAAATATTTACTGTTATATTTTCAAAATTCCATCACTTGGATTAAAACAAATGCTGTGTAACATCGTTACAACAACCCAAAATATTTTATTCAACTAACTATTATACAACACTTCTCTTCGAGACTGGGTCTTGCTATTTATCAATAAAAATGAAATCAATCAAGTCGGGGTAAAATTACCTCTCAGACCTTGACTGAAAACATCATTATCTTCAAAACAGACAAAAACCACTTACCTCGAATAGTCAATATTATAAAAACCAATTATTCATTTTTAAACATATGTATGTTTCTCTTTCTATTACCAGCCTATCGATTTCCTTTTTGTTTATAATATTCTATTTTAAATTCGTTCCTTATCGAATTCAATATATATTGATATATTGACTTCTAGCTATCAAAATTTCTTAAAAATATTCTAACTCCTTAAATTCCCGAAAAAATTCGCCATAACCTCCCTTGTACCGGGAGCATCGGGATATTTCAAATAGCCTCCCATGGCCCTCACCAATCCGAAAGAAAAAGAAAAAGCCAAGCGGCTTGCCGATCCGGTGCATAAAATCTCATATATGAATTTAAACATTTACCTTTTGTCGGTCACATAAAGTAAAATCTTCATATACTTCATCCCATACTTATCTAACACTTGCCCACCTGTTTCATTTCAATCCAACTCAATCCAATCGTTTGAATTCTGTTTCGCTCATTTATTCTTTAATTAGCTATTTTGCATATTTCCCTTCTTTGTTTGAACATAACATGTTCAAACAAAATATTTAACTTGCTCATAACCAAATTGAATTTCAATTTCAATTCTAGTTTCCTTTTCGATTTCGAATATAAATTTTCAAATCGAATTCACTTATTCAAAGCACAATATCAATTCAAAATCTCATTAACTAATTACTATTCAAATTAGTTAAATCTATTCGATAATCAAAAATCTGATTTCTGTTTCAAAAATCAACTGATTACTCCACTTGAGTTCACATATAATTTACAACTCAAAATCTGAAATTTTATAAATAGAAATTCGGATTTTATTCGCTTAAAATCCTTTTATAAAATTGAATAAACCGTTATGGTTTTTAAATGGTTATGGTGCTGTTTTTCTGAAAATTTGATTTTGATATAACTCAAAATATATGAGACGAAATTCATATTTTCCTCCTTCATTAGAAAATTGTTACCAGATCGGCCCTGACGTTTCTTGTTTCAAAGAATTCCGACTTCAATTGAGCTCTGTATACTCAATTGAAGTTCGAATCGCCAATTTACGAACTGCCGTGCTGCGGTGAGTTCGTTTTAATTATATTTATATATAAAAACTTTTAAACTTCGTTAAAATGAATTCAACTCCATTTTAACTCTATTTGAATTTTCTTGATTCAAACTCCATTTCCACTTTTATTTGAATTCTATATTCAAATTCCAATTTCACTTCTCTTTGAATCCTATATTCAAATTCCATATTTTAAATTCCATTTTCATTATATATTTAAATCCCATAGTTTAAAATTCCATTTGAATTCTATATTCAAATTCTTTAGTTTAAATTCCATTTGAATTCTTTTTGAATTCTACATTCAAATTCCCTATTTAATTCTCTTTGAATTCAAATTCCATATTTATTCTATTTGAATTTCAAATATTCAAACTCCGATTTAATTCTATTTGAAATTTCAAATATTCAAACTCCTTTTTAATTCTATTATTCAAATTCTATTTCAAATTCCCTTATTCAAAATTCTATTTACATTCCTATACTTAAATTCTATATTTGAATTTCCTTTAAATTTTCTATACTCAACATCTATTTAAATTTCTATATTCAAATTCTATATTTGAATCCTCTTTGAATTTCTATATTCAAATTCTATATTTAAATTCTCTATTCGAATCCTGTTTGAATTTCTATATTCAAACTCCATTCAAATTCTATATTCAATTTCTATTTGAATTTCCTTTATTCAAATTCTACTTGAATTTCTGTATTTAAATTCTATTTGGATTTACTTTATTCAATTTCTATCTCAATACTCCCATTAAAATTCTATTTAAATTCCCTTTATTTTTCTATATTCAATTTAACTTCTATTTAAATAAATTCAAATTAATCGAATTCAAATCATAAATCCTCACGATATTTGTTTAGTTCAATTTATATTCTGACATCAGAATAAATTCCATCGTTTATTTCTTTAAACGATTTTCCCTACTTCTATTTTTAAATTCACATTTGAATTTAAATATTCAAAATATCCAAATGATAATTTTTCCACTTTCTATTTACATACCTCATTTAAACAAGTCTCGCTTTCAAATAAAATATTTCTTATTTGGAAAAATATATTTACCTTCCCAAAGTCACACTTGTATTTCTATTTCCTGAATTATCCAATGATAATTCATTTCACTTCATTTATAAACTTCGATTATAAATAAACTATTTATAAACTTCGTTTATAAAGGAACTACTTGTTTTATTTCTTTAAAACAATTAAATATTTTTATTCTATTCAAATCTCAAATTCTATTTTAGAAAAATAGAATTTCCCTTTTTAACTCTGGAAATTTCCTCTTTCGATATTTTTAAAATATCAACATTTAGGCCTAGTGACATTTAAACACCAAACAACCAATTATTTATTTTTGGTTTTCTAACATATCATATATGACAGTATATATGCAAACGAATAAACAAACAGATAATATATTTTTGAGGAATCCAGTTGGATCCCTTTAACCTGTTTTTTCCTGCATCCACAGACATTAGTCAACATAAATAATACCCATCCTGCTTCAAGGCAGGATATCACGGTAAAAAAGTGGATCCACCTATATACGTGGGCGTAGCGTCATCCGCTAATGATACTGCGGGCATTCGCTAATGATACTGCGGGAAATTCAACCACCCATATATATATATATATATATATATATATATATATATATATATATATATAAAATAGCAACCACCAAGGCTAAATAACTAATATATTTTAAAACAACCAGAAAGCATTCAAACAAGCAACAAACAATTATTTTTAACTGATAAAAATAATGTTTAAATAAAAGGTGAGTGAGATTTACTCACCGTGGTTTTATTTGCAAAACCAATGCAAATTTTAACATAAATCGAATAATATTCAATTTAAGTTAAAATACCATAGTTGAGTCCAATAGTCTTCAAAAATTTCTAAACGGGTCCCATTGCGTAGCTTAAGCCCATATGCACTCAACGAACTTGTCGACATTCGAATCTCTTACTCTCTGGTTATCCGTATTGATTCATTTTTCCCAGGTAAAAAAAAACACGACTTCATCCAGATCTAACACGGCTGCAATCATTTCCAATATTTTATATTATAACTGGATGCAATTAGTTAAGGATTAATTACCTTATTAATAAAATAAACCTGTTTAAATCGTTCCCAGATAACAAATGAGAACTGCTACGGTCATCACTTCTCTGCGCCAATTCTGGTCAATCGGAAGTCACCCAACTACCCTTGTTCGACGCCCCAAATTGTGATGACCGCCGACTCCTCCCTCTCAAAAACACAAACCCGATGTTAACGTCGATCTTCTCTTGTTGTCATGACCTCGACATCGAACCATTCCAACCATCCTCTGTCAAAACCTGGACATCATCTATGAACCCTAATTGTGACCACGAGTTCGAAAGGTGCTTAACCCCTACGCGATTTCCAACATCGTACCACCTCCTGTATGAAACGCCGAAGACTCCCTTCCCTGAATTGACAGAGCGATGTCCTGGTAGTCGAGTCTCGCGATGATTTTGCCTTGAATGAATTTGTATTCGATTTAAAGGGGGCAGCGGCTTCCATTTTTAATTGTTTTAGAGGAGTTCTGCTTGGATTTTAAAGAGGGCAACTTGGTTTTATTTTCCTTGTATCGGCCATTTATATTTTTCCTGAAGTGATTTCGAAGAGAGAATGAATTTGGGAAGGGTTTATCACGATTAAATAGGAGAAGGAGGGAGACATAACGTATAGGATATTAAATGGTTGTCTAGTAAAGTACAAGCAAATTTAATACTGATTTGATTTATAGGGATTTTTATCCTTTTTAAATAGATATCGATTTGATTTTGATCCTATCCACTGATCAAATAAATCGGCGTTCACAATTAAAAATCGTGAACCACTATTTTAGCGTAACGATCGTCGTTCCAATGTAATTACACTATTCTGGACTCAACAGAATAGACTTAAAATTCAATTCGCACGTATATATAAAGTAACCATATTAAATTGATATAATTTAAATTCAAAACAAATAAATTCTTCAACAACAAATCACTATTATCATCGTTTATATTCAAATAGAATATATATTGATCATCTGAACCATTTTTATTCAGTTTTATCTTCGAATTGAATTATTTTAAATTCTCGTATTATGATGATTATCAAAATAAATCGTATTTTTATTATTTAATCGATAACCCAATAAAATACTATTTATATTATAAATTCAATATTTAAAACCATACTAAATATTTAAAATAATCCGACTGAAAATCTGGGTCATTACATTCTTCCCCCCTTCAAATAATTTCGTCCTCGAAATTGCTAAGGTAGGAAAAATGGTACAAATCCATTATTTTTCAAAATCTCACTTATGTTGAAACTCAACTCCTCATATTTCAACAAATTTAATTCCACCAAAACTTTTGGTTTTCTTCATTTAATTCGAATTATCTACGATCAATCCATTTATATTCAATATATATATTCCATTAAACCTATTCAAATTGATTCTAGTCAATTGATTCACTTCAACCCATTTAACTAGCTTAAGTTAAATTCCAATTCCAGAGTCCAAATCCCAGGGTTTTCATTTCAAATCCTTTTGAAATCACTTAAACATGTACATATATTCACAATCTTTTCAAATTCAAAATATTTGAATTTTCCAAATAAATTTGTTTTCTTCCAAACAAATTCCCATCAAAACTATTCTAAGGGAGCGACCCATCACTTAGAAACTCGAAAATGAACACTGATGAAGCTGCAGTCCTCATCAGAATTATTTTCCAGCCACTGAAGTGAGTTCAGTGCTTTATCTATTTCAAAATCCAACCAAATATGATTTTTATTCAAACGGTCTTTTCGAAACAAAGAAATATTCTTTTAATATACTTCAAAAATATTTCCAAATCCCCCAGGATTTAAATTCTTAGTTCAAATTCTGAACCCAATTTTAATTCATCTCATTTGTATATCTTATTCATATACAATTTAATTTTGGTTATAGATAACCATTTAAATTCTGATAATCTCATTTGATTATAATAATAACAACCAACACATCCATATATTATAATAGTTCTAGAAAATTATTTCTTTTCTATAAAAATAGAATTTTGGGCAAAATTATTTCATTTACCCACTTTAAAACAATATCGTGTTCAATCTTCTGTTCAAGTATTTACAAACTCCTATCGACGCCGTGGCATCCCATGATTCGATCAGAATTCATAAACCACTCAACAGACTAGCCAATACAATATAAAAAAAAAATTTATATCAATTAACAAATACGCTCTCTCATATATATACACACTCAACTCATTCTAGGGTACTGCTGACCCTATCTCTAATGAGCACAACTCCACAACCTAGGTATTCGCTCGACCTAAGCTCTGATACTAACTGTAAAGGCCCGCAAATCTGTACTATCTGAGTTTATTAATAACATCACACGTCCAACCCAAATTGCACAGAAATACGAATCATTATTAGAAAGAAGTTAGAGGATGAGAAATAGAAAGAAAGAAATATTAGAATAAAAGAAAATGAAGATCACAAACTCACAGCGGAACGAATAAAATATATTAAATAACATAACTTTTTGAAATACAAATCAATAATTTTATATACATACCATCATCAGAGCACAACAGTTATTCCTGGAACAGTTATAACACCTATTTCTAGATACAAACATGGTACACAACGGAATATATGATAGTCTATAGCTAACTGGTGAAGCCTCCTGCTTCAAACTCCTCCAAGTGAAACTGAAAAATCCCGACTACTTGACTGCCCATACAAATTTGGGCACCCAAGAGTTTAGGGAAAACAAACAAAATAAACTCTGGGTCAGTCATGGGACTGGTGTGAGTAAACTCCAACTAAATTGTTTAACTTTCAAAATCTTTTCGAAAGAAATGATAATCGTAAGACCAATCCACACATAAACACGGATGGTTTTTACCTTACGATAACCCAAAACACTTTTGATATCAAATCCAGTGATATTATAGTAGTATCTAAATCAAATAAATAACAATCTAGCAGAAACGCTTGCATCTCACGCTCCACATACATAGTATAAAATCAAAAACCGTAGGGCGCTTATTGGAGATTGGATTTCCATCATGACATGGTATGGGACCACCTTCCGATAGTGTATCTCTAGAGAGGAATACACTGGGTTCAACAAGAACATCTTGCAACCCGGCCCACACATGACCGACCACTCATTTTGCTTGAGTGTATCGAATGTATATCACCAATGGTTGGGATCAGCAACCGTTTCCCGAATGGAACAACATCGAATAGAATAAGGAATTAAATGAATCTCTAGATAGGCGATTATACATCCTAATGGGAGCGACCCACATAGCCATGCCGCCTGCCCGATTTTTGTCATTTCCCGGTTGTTGAGGCCTGAGGCTACGATTACTTTCTATTCATTAATAGCACATTCACTTTGAATGCCACATTGTCAAATCCGTTAATCACTAATTGATTTGCACAAATATTCTAGATGTTATGCTAAGGGAATAAATCCATTGCCACCATATATATTTGTACAGACCAACCCATTAGATCATTGGAAATACTCTGTCAGGCATTCGTCCGTATACGTTCGTCCTGGGATTGAACGAAACTGAAGCACAATTTCTATAAATAGAAAAAACCTTTGCACTTTACTCCGTCTTCGATTATCTTTATATAATATGATTCGCAACGATACCGCCAATACAGAGTGGTTCTCGGATAATAATCCAACCGGTCTCTCCATATTGACAACGATATTGGCAAATACTTCGATAGTCGGTTATTTAACTATCGAAGAAAAACAAACATCCATTCAAAATATCAAACAAATCACTGGGCCTTTAATTAATATTTCATTCATCAATTAAATTACTTTTCCATTTCCTCGTCAATATTTGTTAACCAAATATTTTCAGTAATCATCTTGACCTTTTCGCTATTTGGAAAACATTTCCATATATCACCTTCTTTTATTTTCTGTACTTAGAAAATATATTCTATTTGCAATTGAAAACAGTTTCAATCACTTATCTCTTTCCCGTCTACATTAATTATACTCGGGAAATATTTACTGTTATATTTTCAAAATTCCATCACTTGGATTAAAACGAATGCTGTGTAACATCGTTACAACAACCCAAAATATTTTATTCAACTAACTATTATCCACCACTTCTCTTCGAGACTGGGTCTTGCTATTTATCAATAAAATTGAAATCAATCAAGTTAGGGTAAAATTACCTCTAAGACCTTGACTGAAAACATCATTATCTTCAAAACAACCAAAAACCCCTTGAATAATCAACATTATAAAAACCCATTATTCATTTTTAAACGCATATATGTTTCTCTTTCTATTACCAGCCTATCGATTTCCTTTTTGTTTATAATATTCTATTTTAAATTCGTTCCTTATCGAACTCAATATATATTGATATATTGATTTCTAACTATCAAAATTTCTTAAAAATATTCTAACTCCTTAAATTCCCGAAAAAAATCGCCATAACCTCCCTTGTACCGGGAGCATCGGGATATTTCAAATAGCCTCCTATGGCCCTCACTATTCCAAAAGAAAAAGCCAAGCGGCTTGCCGATACGGCGCATAAAATCTCATATATGAATTTAAACACGTACCTTTTGTCGAGCACATAAATTAAAATCTTCATATACTTCATCCCATACCTGTCTAACACTTGCTCACCTGTTTCAGTTCAATTCAACTCAATCCAATCGTTTGAATTCAGTTTCGCTCATTTATTCTTTAATTAGTTATTTTGCATATTTCCCTTCTTTGTTTGAATATGACATGTTCAAACAAAATATTTAACTTGCTCATAACCAAATTGAATTTCAATTCCAATTCTTGTTTCCTTTTCGATTTCGAATATAAATTTTCAAATCGAATTAACTTATTCAAAGCACAATATCAATTCAAAATCTCATTAACTAATTACTATTCAAATTAGTTGATTCTTTTCGATAATCAAAAATCTGATTTTTGTTTCAAAAATCAATTCATTACTCCACTTGAGTTCACATATAATTTACAACTCAAAATGTAAATTTTTCTAAATAGAAATTCGGATTTTATTCATTTAAAATCCTTTTATAAAATTGAATAAACCGTTATGGTTTTTAAATGGTTATGGTGCTGTATTCCTGAGAGTTTGATTTTGATATAACTCAAAATATATACGACGAAATTCAGATTTTTCTCCTTTATTAGAAAACTATTATCAAATCGGTCCTGACATTTCTTGTTTCAAAGAATTCCGACTTCAATTGAGCTCTGTATACTCAATTGAAGTTCGAATCGCTAATTTACGAACTGCCGTGCTGCGGCGAGTTCGTTTTAATTATATTTATATATAAAAACTTTTAAACTTCGTTAAAATGAATTCAACTCCATTTTAACTCTATTTGAATTTTCTTGATTCAAACTCCATTTCAACTTTTATTTGAATTCTATATTCAAATTCCAATTTCACTTCTATTTGAATCCTATATTCAAATTCCATATTTTAAATTCCATTTGCATTGTATATTTAAATCCCATAGTTTAAAATTCCATTTGAATGCTATATTCAAATTCTTTACTTTAAATTCCATTTGAATTCTTTTTGAATTCTACATTCAAATTCCCTATTTAATTCTCTTTGAATTCAAATTCCATATTTATTCTATTTGAAATTCAAATATTCAAACTCCGACTTAATTCTATTTGAAATTTTAAATATTCAAACTCCTTTTTTATTCTATTATTCAAATTCTATTTCAAATTCCCTTATTCAAAATTCTATTTACATTCCTATACTCAAATTCTATATTTGAATTTCCTTTAAATTTTCTATATTCAACATCTATTTAAATTCCTATAATCAAATTCTATATTTGAATCCTCTTTGAATTTCTATATTCAAATTCTATATTTAAATTCTATATTTAAATTCTCTATTCAAATCCTGTTTGAATTTCTATATTCAAACTCCATTCAAATTCTATATTCAATTTCTATTTGAATTTCCTTTATACAAATTCTACTTGAATTTCTATATTCAAAGTCTATTTGAATTTACTTTATTCAATTTCTATCTCAATCCTCTCATTCAAATTCTATTTAAATTCCCTTTATTTTTCAATATTCAATTTAACTTCTATTTAAATAAATTCGAATTAATCGAATTCAAAATCATAAATCCTCCCGATATCTATTTAGTTCAATTTATATTCTGACATCAGAATAAATTCCATCGTTTGTTTCTTTAAACGATTTTCCCCACTTCTATTTTTAAATTCACATTTGAATTTAAATATTCAAATTATGCAAATGATAAATTTTCCACTTTCTATTTACAAACCTCATTTAAACAAGTCTCGCTTGCAAATAAAATATTTCTTCTTTGGAAAATATATTTACCTTCCCAAAGTCACACTTGTATTTCTATTTCCTGAATTATCCAATGATAATTCATTTCACTTCATTTTAAACTTCGATTATAAATAAACTATTTATAAACTTCGTTTATAAAGGAACTACTTGTTTTATTTCTTTAAAACAAGTAAATATTTTTATTCTATTCAAATTTCAAATTCTATTTTAGAAAAATAGAATTTCCCCTTTTAACTCTGGAAATTTCCTCTTTCGATATTTTTAAAATATCAACATTTAGGCCCAGTGACATTTAAACACCAAACAACCAATTATTTATTTTTGGTTTTCTAACATATCATACATGATAGTATATATGCAAACAAATAAACAAACAGATAATATATTTTTGAGGAATCCGGTTGGATCCCTCCAACCTGTTTTTTCCTGCATTCACAGACGTTAGTCAACATAAATAATACCCATCCTACTTCAAGGCAGGATATCGCGGTGAAAAAGGGGATCCACTTATATACTTGGGCGTAATGTCATCCGCTAATGATACTGCGGGAAATTCAACCACCCATATATGTATATATATATATATATATAATAGCAACGACCAAGCCTAAATAACTAATATATTTTAAAACAACCAGAAAGCATTCAAACAAGCAACAAACAATTATTTTTAACTGATAAAAATAATTTTTAAATGGTGAGTGAGATTTACTCACCGTGGTTTTATTTGTAGATCCGATGCAAATTTTAACTTAAATCGAATAATATTCAATTTAAGTTAAAATTCAATAGTTGAGTCCAACGACCTTCAAAAATTTCTAAATGGTTCCCATTGCGTAGCTTAAGCCCATATGCACTCAACGAACATGTCGACATTCGAATCTCTTACTCTCTGGTTATCCGTGTTGATTCATTTTTCCCAGGTAAAAGAAAAATACGACTTCATCTAGATCTATCACGGCTGCAATCATTTCCAATATTTTATATTATAACTGGATGTAATTAGTTAAGGATTAATTACGTTATTAATAAAATAAACCTGTTTAAATCGTTCCTAGATAACAAATAAGAACTGCTATGGTCATCACTTCTCTGCACCGATTCTGGTCAATCGGAAGTCACCCAACTACCCTTGTTCGACGCCCCAAATTGTGATGACCACCTACTCCTCCCTCTCAAAAACCCAAACTCGATGTTAACGTCGATCTGCTCTTGCTGTCATGACCTCGACATCGCACCCTTCCAACCGTCCTCTGTCAAAACCTGGACATCATCCATGAACCCTAACTGTGACCGCGAGTTTGACAGGTGCTTAACCACAGGCGATTTCCAACATTGCACCACCTCCTGTATGAAACGATGAAGACTCCCTTCCCTGAATCGACAGAGCGCAGTCCTGGTAGTCGAGTCTCGCGATGATTTTTCCTTGAATGAATTTGTATTCGAATTAAAGGGGGAAGCGGCTTCCATTTTAATTGTTTTAGAGGAGTTCTGCTTGGATTTTAAAGAGGGAAACTTGGTTTTAATTTCCTTGTATCGACCATTTATATTTTGCCTGAAGTGATTTTCGAAGAGAGAATAAATTTGGGAGGGGTTTATCGCGATTAAATAGGAGAAGGAGGGGGACAGAACGTATAGGATATTAAATGGTTGTCTAGTAAAGTACAAGAAAATTTAATACCGATCTGATTTAAAGGTATTTTTATCCTTTTTAAGTAGATATCGATTTGATTTTGATCCTATCCACTGGTCAAATAAATCGGCGTTCACAATTAAAAATCTTGAACCGCTATTTTAGCGTACCGATCGTCCTTCCAATGTAATTACACTATTCTGGACTCAACAGAATAGACTATAAAATTCAATTCGAACGTATATATAAAATAACCATATTAAATTGATATAATTTAAATTCAAAACAAATGAATTCTTCAACAAAAAATCACTATTGTCGTCGTTTATATTCAAATAGAATATATATTGATCATCTGAACCATTTCGATTCAGTTTTATCTTCGAATTGAATTATTTAAAATTCTTGTATTACGATGATTATCAAAATAAATTGTATTTTGATTATTTAATCGATAACCCAATAAAATACCATTTATATTATAAATTCAATATTTAAAACCATACTAAATATTTAAAATAACTCGACCGAAAATCTGGGTCGTTACATGATATAACGGCCCAGATTTTTTGACCATTTAGTTATTATTTAAAAATGTTTTTTTTATTATTTTGGAATTTTAAATGGTTTAATTTCAATAATTTTGAATATTTTATTTTATTCCGAAATGGTAGAAATTTAGTGGATCTGCAATATAATGTGAACTGGCAGTATAAAAGGATAAATTTTTAATTTAAAATAGTACGTTACAAAGGATGTAGTAGCTAACGAACTCGGATTTCGATGAAATCAGTTTCATTAAATCCGAAATGATGAAATTAGGTAACCAACCAAGTTACGTCAAAAATGGCATCCGTATGTGGAAAAGAAAAAATAAAAAGCCAAAATTTGAACTAAATTTTGAGGGTAATTGGAATTTGCTAATGCTAACGGCAAAACTGGAACATGAGACCTATCCAGGAAAATTCTAAACATAGGATATTGGCTATATATGAAATCTGGGAAAATCCTATAACGGATATAGAAAGTTATTAAGGAAACAAAATTTAAATAAATTATTTGAAAATCTAAACGAACTCCGATTTTTGATTTGAATACATAGGATTGAAGTACGTAAAAAAACCGGAGCAGATGATGGAAGAATTTCATAAAACCGTTATCGTTTGATATTCCAACATGAGACGGAAGGTGTTGAAACTAACACAAAACACTATTTTGAATTTGAATTTAAATTATTTGAAAGTTCAAACGAATTCAAAATTTAAATATTTTTATATATTATTGAAGAGCAAGAAAAATTGAACAACATGGTTGAAAAAGATTTCGGATAAGGTATCAATAAGTAAGTCAAATTAACGTCCGAATAGGGTTGTGAAAACACACTTTACTATTCATAAATTATTAAATTTATTTATAATTTAATTAATTTAAGGATTAATCCTAGCCATCCATTTTCGATCGTTGGATTCGCGCCACCTCAGCAATCCATGTGACTCCTTCGGCTATAAATAGCCCCCCTTCATTTTAAAATCACTCCTCCTCCTCCTCTTTCAAGCTTTGGCAATGGCAGAAATAATAATTAAATAATAGGAAATAGGGAAAAGGGAGGAAGGGAGAAAGGAGGGCAAGACGGGGAGCTAGGGACTCTTAGGCAGAGGCTTGGGCTTCGCGGGGTAAGTTTTTAAATAATATTTATTTATTTATTTATTTATTTTATATATATATATATTATAATTAAAATAGAATTTGTAAAAATAAATATCAGAACATTCTAAGGGTGACAGAGAGGATAGTGTCTAAGGCTTGAGTTGGAAAATATACCCGTGGTGTTTTTGGGGAAATCAATTTGTGATTTGGCGAGTATGACGATGTGGCATTCAAAGTGAATGATCTGTCAGAGATAAGCGTGGCCTCTAGCCTCATCAACCGGGAAATGACAAAAATCGGGCAGGCAGCATGGCTATGTGGGTCGCACCCATTAGGATGTATAATCACCTATCTAGAGAAATTCCAATTGCTTCTTAAATCTATCGATGCTGCCCATTTCGGGAGACGGTTGCTGATCCCAACCGTTGGTGATATATATTCGATACACTCAAGCGAAATGAGTGGTCGGTCATGTGAGGGCCGGGTTGCAAGATGTTCTTGTTGAACCCAGTGTATTCGCCTCTAGAGATACACTATCGGCAGGTGGTCCCATACCTTGTCAAAGTCGGAATCCAATCTCCAATAAGTGCCCGCGAGTTTGATTTGTATACTATATATGTAGAGCGTGAGATGCAAGCGTTCTACTAGATTTTAATTACTTGTGATTAGACATTATTATAATATCAGATAATATATGATTTCCAAAGTGTTTTGGGTTATCGTAAGGTAAAATCCATCCGTATTTATGTGTGGATTGGTCATACGATTATCTTTTCTTTTGAAAAGGATTTTGAAATATTAAACCAAATGATTTGAGTTTACTCACACCAGTCCCATGACTGACCCAAAGTTTATTTTGTTTTGTTTTCCCTAAACTCTTGGGTGCCCAAATTTGTACGGGTAGTCAAGTAGTCAGGATTTACAGGTATGCTTGAAGAGCTTGGAGCAGGAGGCTTCAAGATTTTTCTAGCTATTGATTATTCTGCTGTGATGAAAGTGTTGTACTTTGATAATGGTATGATATACATATACTGCTTTGATTTCAAGATATGTTGTCTATTATATTTTATTCGTTCCGCTGTGAGATTCGTGTTACTCTGATGTTGTTGTGTTCTTCTTCTTCTTCTTCTGTTCTAATTTTCTATCTTATCTATCCTCACCCTCTGATTTCTTTCTTGGACTATCCGGTAATTTCGACTTTTGATTGTTCGATAGGTGTTGTATATCGGATAACCAAGGTCGTCTTTTCCCGGGTCGTTACACATGAAACCACGAAATAGCGGTTGTAATAAAGAGTTTTCAATAATTAGTTCTAGCAGACAGTTTTAACGGAAAAATGTTAACAACTGGATTTTTTCATGATGTTGTAATTAACGTATTTTTAACAACCGGTTTTTCGGTACAATTGTACTACATTTATTTTCAATAATTGTTTGTTTTAGCCAGATGTATTAGAGATCTATAATAATTTATTAATTTTAATCCGTGCAGATACTAATATTTTTCCAAGTTCATAAAAAATTTTAAGACATTTTTATAAAAACAATCATTTAAATTTAAAAGGAACGATTAAGCAATCTATTAAATTCGTAGTATGACACTAAAAAAATAGATACCCTACCGCAACTTCTATTAACAACTAATGTTATATTGCATTTGCAAAAAATGATCTTTGATAACTAACATTTCCTGACAGTTGTAAAACATGGTCTTAATAAAAAATATTTCCTGATAGTTGCAAAATGTTATCTTTAACTACTAACGTTTCTTAATCGTTACAATATATGTATTTTTAACAAATTCATTTTCTTGATAGTTGCAATAAACATATTTTAACAGCTTTTTGTTTTAGATAGATGTGAAATGGATATTTTGTTTTAGTAATTTTATAGGTCATTATTTATATTATATTATAATTAATTATATAAAAAAATATAATTACAAATTATTATTATTATTAAATAATTATATTTATTATTTAATAACTTTTTATACCTAATTACTTATAATTAGTAAATTTCAATTAATATTCGTTTTACATATAATAACAAATATATATAATTAGAAACTAAATATCAACTTCAAATATTGTTAAATACTAATTTTTTTACATTTAAGTAATTTTATTTATTGCCAATTAACATTTGACGATGTATTATTGTTCAAAAAATAATAATTAAGTTTAATTATAATGAAGACGTATTTGGTATCCAATATTAAATTTAAATAATGATTATTTAATATTGACAATTGATAAATCAATAATTAATAATCATGTTAAATATTTAATAATTATAAACAATAGTTTATGATTTATAAATGAAAATTTTGATGTAATTAATTTGAACTTATAAATAATTAATGTTAATAAATAAATCATAATTACTAAATATTGTTTATCGTTCCACTACCCATGTAGGGAGAAGAACAGAAAACTCAAGATGAGATTCAAGCCTTGCTCGAATCTCGGTTACCTGATACCTCAACCAAATTTGCTCATCATTACTCAAAATCGTTGTTCGTTCCTTCCCCGATCATGTCAGATTCTGATAGCTCAGCTAAGTCCATGACCTCTCCTTTTGCTGTTTCGAACCCTGCTAACACACTAGCAACGCTCATCAAAGAAAGTCAACTACCTTGTCATCTAAGTTAGTCCCGTCCATGGTAACCCTCTTAATCCCTATAGCAACTTCGAAATGGCCATCCATCCCAGGTAATGAGTTGCGCGCTCTTGTATGGGAGTTCAGGCGTTGCCTGTTAATGATAATGTTTCGCCTGAGTCCCCAGTTGGATAGGCTGGAAATTATGACAATGTAGAGCATAATGAGTGTTTTGTTGATCTAGTAGTCGGTGGTCTGAGGATGCCAGACATGCCCATGCATTTCGAAAGTTAAATATTATCATGCATGCAAACTGTTCGGGGAAATGCCAATGCGAATGGCACCTCTACATTGCCTAAATGGATACCTCTGCTCTCTTCCCCATCCAACATAGCCAGTGTGTGCAAATCCATTGACTTCACAATTCCAGTTTAAGACCGTGGATCAAAACCACCCCCAGAAATTCTAAGTGGAGCTATGATTTTTCAAGAAGATCGGCTAGTTGGATTCTTATTAGATGTCAAATGTCGGATTTTGACATGTGTGCAGCTATCAGAAGTGCTTGGTGGCTCAGGGGTAAGCTACGCATAACGTTAGCTAATGGAATGTTCTATTTGAATTTCCCTTCAGGTGAAGAGAGATTGAGAGTGTTGGAAGCTGTGTCATCTATCATCGGAGGAAAACCTTTTTTTAGCAAAGCTAAGCCGGTTTTTATAGTGGCCACAACCATTTTCATTATGACGATTGATGAAAACATTTGGTTGAAGTGTCCAATACACTGTACAATGAAGACAGGAGTAAAGCTAGGAGTTGTACTACTAAAAATTATACAAAATACAAAACATTCAGCAGCCAAAAAGGCCACCAAGCATGTCAAAATGATAAGAACTTCCTTCAATGCCAAGCTTTATAACAGCATGAACTTCATTCCACACTTCCACATCACTCTTATGCTTCCCATTGAAAATAATGTCATTCCCGTTCTTCCAAATTGTGGTGACGAACTTTTTCAGAATGAGGAGGAGGAGAAAGGTACCATACTTATTTTTCCTTCTTGTTGCCTTGTATATCGTACACCACTCAATGTTACTTATTCTAGATAGATCATTTCTACCAGTCTTCATCATTAACCTATACCGAAGCTTGTAAGTGAAACTGTAATTGAATAAGAGGTGCAAGTTGGAGTGTTTGGGTGAACAAGACCATGTTTGAAGGAAAACCTTTTATCATTACAAATTGGAGTGTTTGGGTGAATAGGACCAGAGATTAGGTCATGTCTATTTTGGTTTGGAGCTAGTTTACCCATGTTCCTTCTGCTCTACAACCACTTATTTGACGTAACTGATCTGGGGTGTCACAACAGCAAGTTGGAATGTTTTCATACTAACAGAGTAGTCAAGAAAAATCTAGTATATGCTAGACTTTTTATTGAGATCACACCTAATAAGCCTTTCCCTATGATACTAAAAGTTTTCTTTGATGACCATGAGTTTATTGTTAATGTGTTATATAAGTGGAAACCAGATAACTGCTCTTCTTTCAAATCTTTTGGCCACGTCACTGAGAAATGCACTGTCTCTTCTACTGACCTTACGCTAGAGAAGATTCCGCGCCTCAGGCCATGAGCTAGAAGATCCGTTCCCAAATCCAAGTTAGATGAAGTTTTGCATGTCTCCCCTGCTCCTTCGGAAAGCTCCGATTTATATCTTGATTCTAATATTACATGGTATGAAAATGCTAGAGCCTGATTTCATAAATGGCCATGGATGCGATATGATATGGAATACTATTTATATAAGCTTGCAGGTGATTACAGGGAGACTCATAGACTTTTTTATCATCCAGTTGGGAAGATCTGGTGCTTCGGAATGATGAAGAGCTAGGTGATATGAATGATTCAATCTTTTTAGGGTGATACCTGGGATAGGAAATATATTTTCTTGCTTGAAGCATCATTCTATGTGGTGCAGCTTTCCCACTTTCTAATGTCACATTACATGTTCATGATGCCTTCTATCTTTGCATTCGGCGCTGATTCCACTATTTTGGTGGACACTTTATCGTTCCCTTCTTGATGTACGTAGTGGCTGGTTACTATTAATAAGAACCTAGTAGTTAGACGATCATTTTGACTCCTATACTATCTTGTATTCATTATTTGTTATAATGAAAAGTGGTTGCGGCCATTATAGAAATCGGTCGGCCTTACCAAAACCGAATATTATCTATAATCAATGATTATTTTTTATACTTTGTAATTTATTACAATTAATTATCGAAAATTAGTAAACTATGGTTTTGTATTTATTATATTAAATAACAAATAAATAAAGTTAATAGTTAATATTCAACTATTAAGAGTTATCTTACATAATAATTACTTATAATACTTAATATAAATAACTACTAGTGATATTTAGAATTTAAATTGGTATTTAATAATTATTAATGATTTATTAATTAATAAATAAGAATAATATTTAATATTTAACAACGAAAAAGTAATAAGTAACATTTAATAATCAAGAAGTAAAATTTAATATTCAATATTTAATAATCATATTATTATGCAATATTTGTTATTTAATAGGTGAGAATTAATTTTTTATTATTTTCATGAATGATTTTAAAACGTAATTTGAAATTTCCATCAAATTAAAATTTTAGAAACTTAAATACTTTAGAAAATTTTGAAATGAATTATAATAACAATTTATTATTTACACGTATTTATTGGTAAATAACTTTAAATAATATACATATACATATACATATACATATACATATACATATACATATGAGGTAGGATCAAGAGCGCCCCAAATAGTGCAGCACCCCTTTAGCCCCCTAATTTCCACCACATATTCCTCATTCTCTCTCTTCCCACTAACTCTCTCTCCTTCCACTAACATATTTAATTATAAATGAGTGGTCCTTATTAAGGGGCAATTGAGGTGCCACAAAATTGGGGTGCTCTGGAACCATCCTCTCTCTCTCTCTCTCTCTATATATATATATATATATATATATATATATGTGTGTGTGTGTGTGTGTGTGTGTGTGTGTGTGTAGGTTCAATGGCACCCCAAATAGTGAGCACCCCTTTAGCCTACCACTTCTCCACCACACATTTCCTCCCTCTCTCCTTCCACTCATTCTCTCACCTCTCACTCACTTTCCATTCATTGTTTTTAATATAAATGAATGGCTGAAATTGGGGTGCAAATGGGGGCTGAAATTCAGAGGGGCTCCCTGATCCTATATATATATATAGTTTAACATTTGTTATATGATAACTAATAATTAATAATATATATATAATCGTTAACGTTTGATAATATATTGTTTAACATTGGTTGTATGATAGCTAAAGTATTCGGGTAAAGCTCTTCTGCCTACAGAAGACATCCTCTCGGCCGCCAAAGACGAATGGCAAAACTATTTGTGGGGTTTTTCCTCGACCGCCCGCTGTCATACACAATTGTCAGCACACAACTCAAGCACGTGAGGAAGCCAACAGGAAGTATTAAAGTGAAGTTCAACGGTAAAGTTATCTTTTTTCTGCTTTCTAATGTTTGAGACAGAGAAAGGATAAGAACAAGCTTTTCTGAGTTAAACCATGGGATGTGGGTGTAGGTAGTAGTTGTATCAAATGTGTCCCATTGTGGATTTAAATTTCTAATATTCCTATCTATGCTTGGACTAAACTCGATATTAGTTGGTTATCTTTCAGGATAGGAAGATTTCTTTGCATGGATATATCAACCAAGAAAATCGAACAGATGGATTATGCTAGGTGATTGGTTGAAATCACACCCAATGGTTTTGAACAAATAGTCTCTGTGGTGTATTTGAGGCAGCTGAAATATGTACCAAATGCAAGAGCTTTGGACATTTTAGTTTTGATTGTATTAGGCCTGGAGATAAATATAATGTTGGTTTTAAGTCCTGTCAATGACAGTGAGGTTGTTGTAACTGGAGACAAGCCAATATGTGTCAAATTGGTTAATCAAGTTAATGGTGCTGACTAGGGCTATATCGGTTCCAATTTTCACCGCCTAACCGCATAAAAAACACCTTCACCGCCTAACCGCATAAAAAACACCGATAGAAACCGCTTAAACAATAGTCAAACGGTTTCCGTTTGACCAAAGACGGTGCGGTTCTCTCACCGTGGCTATTCCATAACGGAAATGGTGGCAAATCCCACAACCGACGGCCTACCGTACCGCTTCAATTTCACCGTCGTCTAAAAATTAGGGTTTTAGCTTGCGTTCTTTCGAACCGCTGATGTAAAAAAGAAACAATCTCGTCCGCTTAATTTCTCTATAAGTTCCGTTTTTGGGGGAAAAAGGAGATTCATTATCTTTTTGCATCCGCTCCAGTCGTTTTGCAAAATCGATGCCATTCATGTTATATCACTCATCACCGCGCTCGAATCCAGTTGAAGATCCATTCATTCAAGTACAGTCTGAAATTAGTGGTAAACTTTGTCTTTTTGTTCATTTTTCTTTAAAATACAGCAGATCTGGATTCGAAAGCTAGTGGTTTTATAAATTAATGGGTTTTATTACTTTGTTTAATTCATGGTTTTGATAGAGGATACCAGCTCAGAAACAGTTCAAGTTGCTGATTGTTATTCATGGCTGGTTTTATAAATTAATGGGTTTTATTACTTTTTTTAATTCATGGTTTTGATAGAGGTTACCAGCGCAGAAACAATTCAAGTTGCTGAGTGTTCTTCATGGCCTTTTCAAGCATTTCATTACGGTTATGTTTCTGGCATTTCATTTCAGTACATCACCATTTCGTTATTTTGTTACTAGAAAAGTTTGATGACTTGTTGTATGCTTGCTGTAATTTAATGACTTGTTGTTACTAGTACTTCTGCAAACTTAGTCTAACATTGTTCTTTTTAGTATTTTTCCTTATTTAGATGTTTAATTGCAGTGGCAAGGAAACAAAATTTCCTATCGAGCCTGAGTTGACTTATTTAGATGTTTAATTGCAGTGAGAATTGATGTGTAATTGTTAGTGTTAACTGATGGGAAACAATGGCTGAGTCACGTACTTTGTCGCTTTCTTGAAGACGATTCGGCGATCTGGCCGATGGTGCAAAACCAGTTCGTACTTTCGCCGCCGCCTCTAGGATAAAACAGCCTCTGAAAAAATATAACTGATTTGCTTTGCACAACAAATTAGTGCAGATTTGCACTTTCGACGTTAACTGCTTGAAAATTTCTGGTTAGAATAATTTAATGGCAGAGGAAGAGAAAGCAGTATTTTTTCCTGTATTGATATCGTCTAATCTGAAGATAATATATAGACGAAGATTAAGCTATTCGAAAATACTGGTCAGTGGAGGAAAATATGATCTACGAAATACTTGGTCAAGTTTTACCGCTTGATATCAAAGTCGGTTCAGAAAATATTTTCCGTATTAAAAAAAATTGGTTCGAAAAATGCAGTGTTTTCTGGGCCAAAAATATAAGTGTCTACACCACATAGCCAAGGCCCAAAGCCCAGAACCGAACCGAACTGAGCCGGGCCGGGCCGGGTCGAGTCGAGTCGGTCGGTCGGTCGCGCGCGTGTGTGGTGGTTATGATGCGTGGGCTCCCTCCTCACAACAAAGCATGTATTGGGAGCCCCAAGGCCCCATCAAAGCTTCATAGAAACATGTATAAATACTTGCATCTTTCTTATAATCCCATGATGTGGGACTATTCACAAATAGGAGCCATCATACACTTATTTCTATATTTTAAACAATTCACAAACACAAAATTTCCAACAATCCCCCACTTGAATTTTTTAAAATATTATCGAGCAGTTTCTATAAACATAAGACTGTGCATAAACAAAGGTGTCATCCGACTTGAATCTTTGTATTGTGAATAAGATTCAGTTTTTACTAGAGTGACACGTAGTCTTGAACTCTATTCCTGACATCAAACCACACACAATCTTTTCTATAGTGCAATCAAATAAGCCCGTGCATTTATGGTTATACACGTCTATCCCAGTTTAGTGAACGCTCTAGAAGTTTTGCCCAAAACTCCATAGGAAACAGCCTCATTTCCACATTCACATAGGTGATTCTATCAAGAGTACTCCTGAAGGTAGGTACTCCACAACAAATAGAGTATAGATCTCATTAAGAGTTTCTATTAACTCATCCTCTATCACTTTAGGAATACATGCTTCTTAGTTTATTATATAGCATGTTCAACTTCTATCACTACACAACTTGTTATTACCCATTGAACTTATTTCTTGGGATCTCCAGTTATTTAGGTCGGGTTACCATTGTGTGTGACTCAACAATCTAAGGGCAATAGTCCCATTCTTTTGGAAGAATTATGGACTTTCTCTCTTGACAGTCCTTTCGTCAAAGGATCTGCCAAATTTTCTTCACTACGTACGTAATCTACTCTAACGGTACCTGTAGAAAGTAGCTCTCTAACCGTGCTGTGCTTACGACGTATTTGTCGTCTCTTACCATTATAATAACGGTTCTGAACTTTTGCAATAGCCGTGGTACTATCGCAATGTATCAGCACAGCCGGTATCGGTTTTTCCCATAAGGGAATCTCAACTAGCAGATTTCTCAAATACTCTGCTTCTTCACTAGCTGTGGCTAGTGCAATCATCTTAGACTCCATAGTAGACTGAGCCAAAATAGTCTGTTCCTTGGATTTCCATGAAACAGCTCCTCCAGCGATGCTAAATATATAGCCACTGGTCGCTTTAGAATCATCAGATAAGGTATTCCAGTCTGCATCAGAATATCCTTCAAGTACAGCTGGAAACCTCTCATAATGTAATCCAAGGTTTCGTTTAAGGTATCTCATGACCCTTTCAATAGCATGCCAATGCTCTGTACTAGGTCTACTGGTAAACCTGCACAGTAATCCCACGACATAGGCAATGTCGAGTCTAGTACAATCAGTGGCATACCAAAGGCTGCCAATGATGCTCGCATAATCAGACTTCTTACACCTTCACCAGTGTTCTTAAATAACTTTACACTTGGATCGTATGGTGTACATGTAGGTTTACAGTCTAAGTAATTATATTTCTTTAGTATCTTCTCAATGTAATGAGATTGATCCAAAGAAATTCCCTTTTCTGACCTAGTAATTTTAATACCAAGGATTACACTCGCCTCACCTAGATCTTTCATGTCAAAATTGGCACTTAATAAGGATTTGACTGAATTTATGGCATGAATGTTTGACCCAAAGATGAGTAGGTCATCTACATAAAGGCATATAATAGTGCAAATGTCATTCTCAAATTTGTAATAAATGCATTTGTCACTTTCATTAACTTTAAAATCATTTGAAATGATTAAGTTATCAAATTTTTCATGCCATTGTTTAGGTGCTTGTTTTAAACCATATAATGATTTATCTAATTTGCATACTTTAGGTTCTTGACCATGTACTACAAATCCTTCAGGCTGGTCCATGTAAATTTCTTCGTCTAATTCACCGTTCAAAAAAGCGGTTTTAACATCCATTTGGTGTATTAGTAAATTATGAATGGAAGCAAGTGAGATTAATACTCGAATGGATGTTATTCTAGTTACAGGTGAAAAAGTATCGAAGAAATCTATATTTTCTTTTTGTCTAAAACCTTTAGCTACTAGTCGTGCTTTGTATTTATCGATAGTACCATCAGGTTTTAGTTTCTTTTTAAGTACCCATTTACAGCCTATAGATTTACAACCAGGGGGTAAATCTGCCAAATGCCGAGTCTTATTGGATTCAAGAGAATCCATCTCATCATTTATAGCCTCTCGCCAGAAATCGACATCTAGTGAAGATAAGGCCTCTTGGAGGTTTAAGGGATCCTCCTCTATAGTAAAAGCGCTAAAATCTGAACCAAAATCTTTTATGGTTCTTGCTCTTTTACGTCTTCTAGATTCAACTTCAAAACTTTATCAAGTTCTGTTCTAATAGGCGTACTTGATGTACCCCCACTATTCCTTAATTTAAAAGGAAATTTAGTTTCATAAAAATCGGCATCATTTGATTCAATTATATTATGTGCATTTATATCATAAAATCGATATGCTTTGCTATTAATAGCGTAGCCTATAAATACACATTCATATGCTCTACTTGCCAATTTTATTCTCTTAGGGTTTGGAATGTGAACATATGCTAAACAACCCCAAGTTCTAAAGGATGAGACATTGAGTTTATGATTCTTTAAAACTTCATAAGGTGAAATTTTATTCTTAGATTTGGGGATTCTATTCAGAACATAGCATACAGTCAATAAAATATCCCCCCACCAATGTTTTACTGCACCAGAATTTAGTAGGATGGCAACTACTAATTCGGTAAAAGTCCTATTTTTTCTTTCAACTTTACCGTTCATTTCAGGTGAATAGGGTGCAGTTCTTTCATGTACTTGGATTCATATTATGTTCCTCTATCACTACGAAATCTCTTGATTTTCCTATTTGTTTGATTCTCAATTTCAGTTTTGAATGTTTTAAACATGTCAAAAGCATCACTTTTATTTTTCATAAGATATACATATATGAAATCAGAACAATCATCGATAAAAGTGATAAAATAACGATGTCCATGTCTAGTCAAAGTGCCATCAAGTTCACATATGTCAGAATGAATTAAATCTAAGGGTTCAGATTCTCTATCAACAGATTTATGAGGTTTCTTTGTGATTTTTGCTTGTGTATAGAATTCACATTTATCAGATTCAGATTCTGCTATCTTAGGTATCATATCTAGAGTGCTCATGTTATGAATTATTCGCTTATTAACATGACATAATCTAGAATGCCAAATATTGAAATCACACAACATATAAGCAGAATTATTCACTTTATTAGATTCAACATTTAATTTGAACATTCCGTCACAAGCATAACCCTTTCCTACAAAGTTTCCCTTATACACAATGGTATACAAGTCAGCTCCAATAAATTGAGTAAACCCTGCCTTATTAAGGAGAAAGTCAGAAACCAGATTCTTCCTCATCTCTTGAGTATGCAAAACATCTTTGAGGATCACAGTCTTTCCATAGGTAAACTTGATCTCCACGTTTCCAACCCCTGCAACTTTAGTGGTGTGAGAATCTCCCAGCAACACTTTCTGATCTTCAACAGCCGTGTATGTGGAGAACATAGCACGATCATAGCAGACATGGCGAGAAGCACCAGTGTCTACCCACTAACCCTCTGATCCACCAACAAGGTGAATCTCAGTAATCATAGCCATAAGAGGCTCCTCTTCAGTCAAGTTAGCCTGTGGTACAGAGCTAGGCTTGTTCCGACACTTTCGTGCCATATGACACGGTTTTCCACAGTTGTAACATAGAAACAACTGTCCAGAGTCATTCTTTTGGGCTGGTTTTTGCTGTCCTTTTGGGTTTCTTTGCGAATTTTCATTCTGTTTGTTGCGTCTGTTCTGATTCTTGAAAGACTTATGATTTGGTTTCAGAACTGCGGGTTTGGTTTTTTTAGTGTTGTTGTTTGAAACAAACAACACTTCCTCTTTCTGGTCCTGTTTGCGTGCTGCCTCCTCAATGCGAAGGCGAGTGATCAAAATCCCTAAGGAAAATTCCTTAGTCTTATGCCGTAAGAAATTCTTAAGGTCTTTCCAACCTGGGGGAAATTTATCAATAATAACAGCAACTTGAAACTGTTCATCCAAAACCATACCTTCGGAGATGATCTCATGAGCTATTTTCTACAGCTCATGAGACTACATCTCTACCGACCTATCGTCTGTCATCTGATACTTCAGATAGCGGCTCACAACATACTTCTTTGCCCCTACCTCCTCTGTATCGTATTTCTTCTGCAGCACTTCCCAGATCTGCTTCGCTGTCTTGTCTTCTGAGTTGTAGTAATCATACAGATCATCGCTCAATCCGTTCAGAATAAAATTCTTGCACAGATAATCCTGTTCAGTCCAGCTCTGCAACTGCTTTGATTGTTCAGTCCAGGATGCCATCTGCGCTTCATCAGTTCCGTCAGGCTTGTCTGGCAATTGCGGTTTTTCGCTGGTCAGAGCAGCAGCCACTTTTCTCATTGTCAGGTAGAACTCCATTTTTCTGACGCCATCGTTTGAAGTGCAGACCCTCGAAACGAAACGGGGCAGCAGTCACTAGCGGGATCTGAAAGGCAGAAGGAGGAGCAGCATCATCTACGGTTGTTGTCGAAGCCATTGTTTATGATCGTCTTCAATTTGATGGGAAACATTGGCTGAGTCACGTACTTTGTCGCTTTCTTGAAGACGATTCGGCGATCTGGCCGATGGTGCAAAACCAGTTCGTACTTTCGCCACCACCTCCAGGATAAAACAACCTCTGAAAAAATATAACTGATTTGCTTTGCACAACAAATCAGTGCAGATTTGCACTTTCGAAGTTAACTACTTGAAAATTTCTGATTAGAATATTTTAATGGCGGAGGAAGAGAAAGCAGTATTTTTTCCTGTATTGATCTTGTCTAATCTGAAGATAATATATAAACGAAGATTAAGCTATTCGAAAATACTGGTCAGTGGAGGAAAATAGGATCTGCGAAATACTTGGTCAAGTTTTACCGCTTCATATCAAAGTCGGTTCAGAAAATATTTTCCGTATTAAAAAAAACTGGTTCGAAAAATGCAGTGTTTTCTGGGTCAAAAATATAAGTGTCTACACCACATAGCCAAGGCCCAAAGCCCAAGCCCAGAACTGAACCGAACCGAGCTGGGTCGAGTCGGTCGGTCGGTCGCGCGCGTGTGTGGTGGTCATGATGCATGGGCTCCCTCCTCACAACTAAGCATGTATTGGGAGCCCCAAGGCCCCATCAAAGCTTCTTAGAAACGAGTATAAATACTTGCATCTTTCTTATAATCCCATGATGTGGGACTATTCACAAATAGGAGCCATCATACACTTATTTCTATATTTTAAACAATTCACAAACACAAAATTTCCAACATTAACTATTTCAGACTCTCATAGCATGAATGTAAGTTTGTTTATGTAATGTTAATGTTATTTGTGCAAGCATTTCAATGCATCCAGATGTCTGCTAAATGCGTCTGTAGTGTTTTTTGTGTGTATGTTTTCATAACAACGGTTGCAACTTAACCATACCTCAACCGATCAAATGACAACTGTATCATTTGATGGTTAACCGTCATCAACAGTTGATGGTTGCAGTTGGCAAAATGAACTAACCATCAAAGACCGGTATGACAGCGGTTGGCTTTAATGACAACAGTTGCCGCACCATATACACCCCTAGTGCTGACAATGTTGATAAGTTACCTACTTCTATGAAGAAAATAGTTTGGAAGACGGTTTTAAGTAAGAAGATGAAAGTATTGATTCCTCCTAGCAATGATAAGACTTGGAAACCACCAGCTGAAGTTAGTTATGATAATCTAGCAGGTACTAATGAGTGTACTAGGGTCGATGGAAATGCCCAAAGTTTAGTTGGTAACAGTTTTAGTGCTCTGGCCAGTGAGTGTACTATGGTTGATGATAAGATTGGTCTTGAGGAAGGTGAGATTGGTTCCACAAATGAGCTATTAACTAAAGCTTTCACCAGCACTTACAGTGCTGGTGAGAAACAGGCTATGCCTGACTGTCTTGGAACAAATGTTTTAGCCAGTTCTGATCAGAATGTGTTACAAGATGACCTCACTATTGATCAATGTAGTACTCAAGCTATGGTAGTTTGCAATAAGTCCCAGCTTCAAATAAATGCCCCGTAATAAATCTCCACTACCATGCTCACTCCAGCTTAAGCCTGGTTTCCTTAATAAACAGCCTTCACCCTTGAGAACTTCTAAAGACCCTTCTAATTCTTCTAGCAAATCTCCTTCCAGTAATATGCAACAGACTTTTGTTAGTGATAGTCAGAATGGCTCTCCGCGTAGAAGGGAAACTTGAAGAATAAACTAACACATCTGTATGAACATTTGATAGCACCTTCTACAAGGGAAACTTGAAGAATAATGTTAGGAATATTTTTTAAGAGAAGAAGAAGGAATTTTGAGAGGATTATTTTAATGGGGAGGAACTTTTCATTGATTTTCTTTTGATTACAAATTTGATTGCCTACATACATCAACTTTATTGCCTTGCTTTTATAATGCATTGCAGTCTCTAGAGTATTCTAGGAATGCCTTATCTAGAATATCTAAAATAGGATATTCTAGATTTTGCCTTTTATTCAATTCATTAATACAATTGCTAATTTAGCAATACAATTATTTGTTTCCTGAAAAGCCAAGATTATTTCCAACATTCCCCCGTAAGCTTGGTTTTTGAACTCCAAGAAGATCTCGCAATCTTTTAAAATTATCAGGCTTTAATGCTTTTGTGAAAATATCAGCAACTTGATTATTTGTTTTGCAAAAATTCAGCTGCACCTCTTCATTTTCAATTGCTTCTCGAATGAAATGATGTTTGATGGCTATATGCTTTGTTCTTCCATGATGGACTGGATTCTTAGCTATAGCAATGGCTGATTTGTTGTCACAATGGATAGTCACAGCTTCTTGATTCTCACCAAAATCATTTAGTATTTTCTTCAACCATATTGCTTGTTGGGTGGCTAGGCCAGCTGAAATATATTCAGCTTCTGCAGAAGATTGAGCAACTGTTTGTTGCTTCTTCGAACACCAAGAAAATGCTCTGATACCACTGTTGGTAATATTTTTTAAGAGAAGAAGAAGGAATTTTGAGAGGATTATTTTAATGGGGAGGAACTTTTCATTGATTTTCTTTTGATTACAAATTTGATTGCCTACATACATCAACTTTATTGCCTTGCTTTTATATTGCATTGCAGTCTCTAGAGTATTCTAGGAATGCCTTATCTAGAATATCTAAAATAGGATATTCTAGATTTTGCCTTTTATTCAATTCATTAATACAATTGCTAATTTAGCAATACAATTATTTGTTTCCTGAAAAGCCAAGATTATTTCCAACAAATAAACTAACACATCTGTATGAACATTTGATAGCACCTGCCGCGTAGAAGGGACCACCATCGGTGCCACCATCTGTGAGCGAAACTCTCCCGAACTCCCCTATTTCTTCTTCCCTCTTGGGGTACATCGTGAGAACTGAGAAGCTAGAAGATAAGATGTTGAAAGTGAATCGTTTTGACAACGATTAGACGCTGGAACATCCGCTGTTGTGTAGGTTGGTTGCTACATGATAGTTATCTTATAACCTGAAGTATGTCATTCTCTCTGTAATGCTTTTTTGCTTTGTATTGGCTCATGTTATGTTTTGTTTATGTAATTGCTAGTTTGTGTAACCAGGAAGCCTTTGGCTGTATTTCCTTCCCTACGTGGAAGTTGATTTTGTAGTAGATATACTAGTCATATATCTCCTATACTACCTTGCATTTTACTATTTTGATATAATAAAGAGTATTACCAAACACTATAAAAACTGGTTGGTCCTACTAAATAATAATACTAATAATAATTGATATTCTATAATAACGGAGCAGTAACAAATAATAATGATCTATACTTAATATTTGAATTTTTATATTCTATTGGACTAAATTACAAATTAATATCCAAGTACCTACTGATAATCATAACATGTTGAAAAGAATTTAGGTTTCGTTCTCGACGAACGAAAATGAGGTATTTGAGCATGACATTTGAACGGGGTATTTGAGCGTGACACTATTGTGAACGGGGAATGCGTTTTTAGCTACGAACAGAGTATTTGAGCATGACATTTGAGCGAGATGTTATTAATTGTTAATTTATTTATTTTGAATTAATTTATGCATTTAATTTTACGAATGACGACATTTTGAAAAGATTATACTATATATTAGTCCCATATTGTCAAAATAATATAACCATCTCGGTATATACATAAGCATGCAAACATTATGACATCAATTAAAATAAAATAAAACCAGTTTGAACACACACAAAAGCTTAATGCTAATACATAAATATTAAAAATGTCAAAGATGGGCACTTGGGCACTAGGGGCGCGACCGCCTGTGTGCACACATATGCCAACTTCCCCTTCAACATACACCAACTTGCTCCTACTCTTCCCCGCCTCCCACTAATCAGCCACGCTCATAAAACAAACGCAGCAAATTGTTGCTTCAGCCCAACGGGGCACGAATGGGGAAAATCCCACTCACACATCCGAAGCGTCGGATGTAACGCGAGCGGGACGTGCCCCGTTCAATGCCTAAGAACAGACCCTTAATAAATGTGAATCATTCAGTTTGCGTTTTACAATCTAATGGGCTAAACGAATACCTTTCACAACCGTAGAAAAAAAGAAGACATCATTGTGAAATTTTAATGCCTTCTCCGGTTTTAGTTTCACCGCGCCTACCCCTTTAACGCATGAATTCTTCTGTCCCCTCCTCACCAGTCCCCTATGTGCCCACCCACTCACAACCGTCGGATTTGCACTGTTTGCAGTTAAATCCCTGAATTTGTTAAGGGATTTAACTGCAAATAATGCAAATCGGACGGTTGTGAGTGAGTGGGCACACGGGGACAGGTAGGGAGGGAACAGAAGAATTGCGCTCCCCCTTTAATTTTCCAGTTAAACTTTCTATCCCTAAAAGCACAACTCGCTCACCATGCCTTCTTTCTCTAACATCATCGATCCTAAATCCCAAATTCAAATGTATCTCCACCTTCTTCGCGCTTCTTACTAGTGGTCAATGGGTGCACTCGTCGCTAATAGTGGCTCGATCTATGTGTCTTGGGCAATAGCTTTTATGTATATTTTCTTTATGGGTTGCAGGAGTTATTAGTTGTGGCAATCTCCGTTTTTCCTTCAACTTGGTGCAGATTTCTAGTGAAATTGGGGCTAATTTTCGTCGATACCACCAATGTTTTAAATCTCTGATATCGGTCATGTTTAATCTTGGGGATTTGGAGGCTTTGATCTTGTGTCGAGGGGATCTCGGATGAGGTATGTCTAACTTAGAGGTTTTTCTTAGATTTTCATCTTGGGTCTAAAAGCGCACATCAAAACCATATCGAGGTATAAACGGTTTAGCATAATAACATAAAATATAAATTTCATAGGTAACATACACGTATAAAAGGGCAAATATGAAAATTACAAACAATATAAAACATGTGGATATACAATACGGCCACTTAACATGCGAAATATAAAATAGCAGCAGATTATCGTAGTTAGATTTAAGTTTTTAATTATTGTTTTGGTTAAGGAACAAATTTAAATTTTAACAAAAAAAACCAAGATCTCGAAAGATATTTCAATATATCGTTCAATATCGCAATATCTCGCACGATATATTCGAAATGAGATTTAAAGTGAAATTTGCTGTTTCATTTCGGAAGGAGCCCAAAATGAAAAATATTGGATGAGATGTCAGGCGATATTTTCGAGATCTAAAACAGTGGATACAACCATATTTTACATGAATCTCCAACGTTTCTTGTTTTAAATCTATTTTCAGGACGTACCATGGGAATGAGCGAAGTTTTGCTTTCGAATGCATGGGTAAGTTTTTATTTGACTGTTGCTTTTGCTATTTCGCTTTAGTTGACACTGGAGTTATGAATTTTGGTCTTTGATTTTTTCAATAGATATTTCTACTGAAACTATTGCCACATGTTATTTTTTACTTGAACTTTTGTAAACAAAGCCTAACTTTATGTGAATTGTAAATTTTTATTATTTTACATTTTGAGAATAAGGTGTTTGGCTATTTAGCTAGAGTTAATTAACTCATAATGTTTATAACATAAGGAATCAAAGAAACTACTTAATCGGTATTGATCTTGTGATAACTAACACCACTTAACATGCCCCTGTCAAGTCATGTCCAAGAGCTTAGACCATCTAGGTATAACTAAAATTGTGGAGACTAAGATCACAAGACATAAAAATATAAACATTTTAAAGCAGAAACATTTGACAAAGTAAAAAAGCCTTTTCATTAAAACATTATTTCAAAATACCATAATTTAACAATGTCATCATCTATTCTCAAAACAACATATCGGAGCACATATAAAATATCCCTCACAGATCCAGGATACAACTGGACCAAATCGAAAGATAAAGATGAAACAAAATATACAAAGAAGATGGAGCTCTCAAGCTGTGCTCGAGTCATCCAGAAATAAACTACCGCTCTGTTAACGTAATGAGAAAAGGGGAAACTGAATGGATCATACATAAAAGTCTGGTGAATAAAAAGTTACAACTAGAAAGAAAATGACCAAGTGATGTTAGTCTCAAAAATATTTCTACGTTGTACAAAGGTTTCATGATCATGCCCTTTAAAGGTGATTATTTGCATGAAAGTTCTTACTTTAAAATTTGGTTAAGGAATTATTCCTTATTCTACCCTGTGATCGGTCTAAGTACTCTTTATCATGCTTGTACATGGTATTCAATGCCCCTTGCACTAGAAGGGAATTTCCAGGATGATTATCATTCGGACAGGTCACCCTAACTGTTGTTTTCTTTTTTCTCCTATTCTGAAATCTCCCATGTATTCACTTAGATGCTTGCACGTCCGGTCATCACTAGAACGCACTTCCTTCAGTCCTTTCTCTATTGGGTCACTTATTTCCTTCTTCGGGCTACAAGTACATCTTTCATTGGGACGACCCTCCAAACAATAATCTAGATGTGCCCCCTGCTTGATCTTCTTGACTGAGTCTCTAATGTATTTGCTATGGATTTCCTACTCCAACGTGCATGAACGTTCGTCGTTATGACAAGCCCTAACTATGTTGACTCTTTGCTACTATTGGCCACTTGTTTCTATATTCAACGTACATGTATTTTCGTCGTTAGGATGGCCCCAACCGTGTTTTATTTTTATTATTGTTATTATATTCTTAATCTTCTGGATTATTTACTTTCCATGTTAGTTGATTTCTGTAAAATCTCTATCTATCACAACTGTGTTAGGAAATGCCCCAACTATGTTGATTATTTGCTATTATTGGCCACTTATTTTCTGCTCCGATGTATATGTATGTTCGTCGTTAGGATGGTCGCAACTATGTTGTTTTATTGTTATTATAATATTCTTAATCTTTCAAATTCTTTATTTTCATGTTAGTTGCTTTCTGTAAAATCTCTATATGTTACAATTTTGATAGCCATCTATCTGTCATGAACTACTTACCATAGTAATGTTGCTCTTTTCTTCTTTTCAAATTATAACTAGTAGTATGATTCAACATTAAGTTTAAACCTTATCTCTTTTCCTTTTTATTATAACTTTTTATAATAGACATCGTTCTGCTTCCAACTTATGTTAATTGTATGTAAAATTTACATAAGAGTTAATCAATATTTTTCTAATAAAACTTCATCTTTTATTTAAATTTGTATTTACATGAAATATCTTTTTTCATATAAATCTATAAGGATCTAAATTAACTTCAAATGTACAAATTGAAGAATGAATAAACTCCTTAGTACATGTAAATGAAATGCAAATTAATTATTAACTAGAAATATGTTTATGTCTATATCTTTAATATTCCGAACACTAACTTCTCTCTTGCTTGAGGTCCCTATTTTTCTACCTTTAGCCTTCATTTATTCTTTCTTTCTTATGGTCTTTTTATAGTAGTTTAATTTTATTTTTTTCCTCTTGAAAATATTTATTTTAGTTATAACCCCAAAAATTCAAAGGAAAACTAGGCATGAAGGAAAATGATTGTTTGGAATAAAGTGAGAGTTAGGTGTAGCCTCCTACTTAAAGGATTAGTTGAGGATCTTAGGCCATTGGATTTAGCTTGATCTAATCTAGTGTTGCCATGTCACCATATTGATCTTAGCCTTTATATTAAATTTTAAGTTCAAATCCAGCCTTAGGTTTAGTTTAGCTCAAATTTGACTCTTTGTCTAAATTTTAGATTAAATCCTCTGTTTATCCTATCAATAATATATGCTAACTACTTATCTTCCATATGCTTAGTGCCAATCTGATCTAAAAGAATAGGCTGAATCTCCAAAGGGTTAGTAGTCTGCAAGCAAAATCCGTAGTGGGTTTAAGGTTACATATGGCTATATACTCTAAATGTCGCCGCTCTAAAAACAAAGAACTCAAAGCTACTCTCTTCAGACTTAGTGAGTCTGCCACTACATTCCCTTGCCGAGGTATATGGGATCTCAAAAGCATGAGGTGCTAAGAACTCCATCCATCGATGTTGCCTTAAGTTTAAGTCCTTTTGAGTAAACAAGTACATTAGCAACTTGTGATCAGTAGATAACTCGAGTCTCTAACCAAGAAAATAATGCCTTTACGACATAAGAGCAAAGATGATGGAGGTTAACTCTAAACTCTAGTTAGGGTAGTTCCTCTCAAGAGTCTTTAACTGCCTACTATCTTAACTCACTACCTAATATTTTTTGCATCAGCACTGCATCAAGTGCGCTACCACATGCATTGGGGGTAGATCGTAAGGGGCTAGTACCAATGGGAAGATCTAACATCCGTTCATTGATACAGATCTCTTCGTCTTCTTGGCATCATCACAATTTTCATCCTTAGAGAAAACCAAGTTCTTCTTGGTGAGGCGTCAAGGATACCGAAATCTTCGTAAAGTCCTTAATAAATTTCCTGTAAAACCCTCGAGACCAAGAAAACTCCTAACTTTTGTAGCATCCTTGGAAACTTTTGCAATCTTGCACTACCACCACTTTAGAAGGATCTATAGTTAATCCCTTCTTAAAAACTATATGCTCGAGAAACACACCACCTTTTTTTTCAAAAGGGACACTTGGAAAATATCACATTTAGCTTATGCCTTAGAGGGTACCAAGGACCTCCTCCAAGATGCTCTTTCTTACTCCTCAATTAAATCAAAATGTCATCCACGAATACTACCACAAACTTATTTAAGACATCATGAAATTCCATACTTATCTAATCTACGAAATAAGATGGAGCATTGGTTAGTTCGAAGGGCATGATTAACCACTTATAATATCCGTTGTGCGTCCAGAATGTTGTCTTATAAATACCATCCTTTGTTATCCTTTACTAGTAAAAACGAGTAGCAAGATCTAATCAAGAGAAAACCTGTGGCCTCTACTAACTAGTGAAAAAGATAAATATTTATTAGTACATTTACTGGTCATTATTCATATTGTACTATAAAAAAAATCATTTAGAAATATTAATTACTATTATTATAATCAATAATTATATTTTTTTTATTTAATAAATTTTTGTAGTTACTTATTTACAATTAGTAAATTTTAGTATGTTTTCATTTTACATATAATAACAAATAATTATATTTAAAAACTAATTATCACTCCATTTCATCAAATCACCTTTTACCTCTCATGGCAGACGTGCTCACTTCTATTCTTCGTCCCCTCGTACCAACCATTAGTCATTACCTTATTTCATGTTTCCATCAACGTAACCGTCACTTTACTCCAATCAAACCCTGCCCTTTCCCATCCCCATCGCACCGCCAACCTGTATTATGTCTTCTCCCTCTAGCATTGACCCAACTTGTTTCAAATTTCTACCTCATTGCCTCCGAGCCAACCCCACCATCCTTTCTCATGTATTGTTCCTCATGTTATTCAAATCGTGCCATTCATTTGTCATCCTACCTAACCTCCACTGAAACCTACCTGCTCCAATGTCAACCCCCTCTATTCTTTTTAACCAACAACATCAACCGAAATGGACTTCCCTCTTCAAGAGCAAGCTGTGTAATGCAGGGAAGTACTTCCCAGTTGATCCTCACCCTATCATTTAAAGGAGATGCAATGTAACATTCAGTGGAAGTTGTCTTTGCTGGCATTGAGGTCTGATGTAATTTTCTGGTATGTTTCTTCCTACACTAGCACCTTTCCTACATGGAGGTTACCTAGAAATTCAAATAAACTTGGAAGCTCAAAGGTTTAAATAGTGTTAAATCGGATGGAGTCATTTTTTTGTTCCTCTTGTCGAATGCCAAAGACAGGTTTCGTGTCATACATGGGGATCCAATCATTATAAGAGACAAACTCCTTATAATCAAATCATATGACTCGTCAATTGGTAATGCGTGTAGGATTATACAGTTGGTCCTTATATGGGTGCAATTCCACAAAATTTCGTTGTTTGCTTGGTCTCACCTAGGCATGAATTGGTTAGTAGAATAGATTGGGTAGGTTGTTGGGCTTGGATAAGATGACAAAATCATAGGGGAGGCTGTAATATTCGAAATGTATGATCAAAGTTAAAATAGAATGTGAGTTAGTAGATGAGTGGTTATGTTAGTTGATGGGGGAACCTATAAAATTGAGGTTAATTGTATATGGAAACCCCATATTTGTGTAAAATGTAAAATATTTGCTCATGCGACTTAGAATTGCGAAAAAGTTAGGGACATGCTACAAAACAGGATTGAACAAATAGGGGAAAAATTATAGTGCCCCAGAAAGCGCTGAAAATGTTCAAAGTTTGTTAAGTACGGAATGAAACCAAAGAAAATGAAATAGCAAGTAGTTGGAAAAAGAAGGAAAGTAATAATAGAATTGAAGTCTAGTTTAGTGAACAAATCAACACTATAACAAAAAAAACCATATTACAACTTTAATTTTACAACAGTCAGAAAAGCACAGTTGTAATAAATATATTTTACAACTGTCAATTCCCTAAAGTTATAGAAAACATATTTCTAACAACTTTTCATTTTGTTAGTTGTAACAGATGCCAATACAAACTTCATGTTCATAATATCTATATTTAATAACTAATTATATTAATATTTAATAATTAGTAATAAACCTACGAATCAATAATATTTATTAATTATTATTAAATATTTAACAGTTAATAAGTAGTAATTTATTTTTAATAGTTAATGTTAACTGGTTATTAATTAATAATTAGTAACATATACATTATAAGCTTTTAATAATTATTACTCGATTATACTTAAGTAGAAATAAGTAAAAGTTAAATAATAACTATTATTAATAAGTAATAATTGATTTTGTAGAAACTATTTCAGCAGTATTAATAAATATATTTTTGGCAACTTGTTTGTTCAGCAGTTAACAACCTCTTGTTTGTGTTTTAGATAGTTTTTTTTATTGCATGTAAACTTTATGTTGTAAGTATTCCCTTTGCATTGCTTTTGATCTGCCCGCTTTTGATGGTTTTAATTAAGAAGTAATATTTAATATTTGAAAATTAAATTACATAATAATTCATATAACAATAAATAACATTTATAATACTTAATAAATATATTTTAATACACAATAAAAATTAAATATATAATAATTAATAACTAAGACTAAATAATAATTATTAATTTGAAAACTTGGTTGGAAACTCACGTCCCCATTTATTAGTAACTATAGTACATAATAAGAGCTTTAGGCCGAAAAAACGATAATTTGGTTGGAAACTCATGCTTCTTAAATCAATATTTAGGTGGAAAACATGAAAATTTAGGTGCTTCCCCTTTATTGTACCCTAAACTAGAATATCTGGACAAATAAGAAAATCAATATCCCCTTTTCAAATAAACGACCATCTTTCCTGAAATGTTTCCTCCTCTAAATCAGATACAATAAAAATCTCACCATCACTTGCTCCGTTCGATTCACGATCTGACACCATTCTCTTTCCTACGCCCTGTGGCACCATGCCATAATATGCTGCACTCAGCCATAATCCTACTATAGGTGAAATTCCAATCCCTAAATCTAATTTCAGCCTCTGTTACACCAATCGACGACTGGAAACTCCGTCAACTCCATCTTAGAAAACCATCGCTACTGAGAACCCACAGGAGGCCATAATCGCCACGGTATGCTTTTTTAACTTCAGATCTTGAAGATTTTGATGTCAAAAAATCATAGACCTAGGCATTTTATTTCTATGAATTTATTTTAATTACTCTGTATTTTTGAAATGAGGAGGGTTCATGGGTTTCTTTTTTTTAACAAAAGGGAGCTTGCTTTTTTTCCATTCTCTGGTTCAAGATTTTGGGATTTATAACTTATTTGCCTGGGAAAAATCATTATAGAAGAAATGTTGAAAGATTCTTAGTGTCTTGCCATCTTGAGTGACGTTGTATTAATGACAATGATATATACAGAAAGAACTAGTGCAATTTATCCTGAACACAAGGCTCTCTAAGATGCTCACATTCTTATATAGAAAATAGAAATTTCTAATCTAGACTATTAACTCACTAAGATTTTCATTAATACAGAAAGAAAGTTCATGCATTGTTGTATAGTGATGAACTGGTGCTAGAACGATTTAGAATAAAGAAGCCAAAATATACAACTATATAGTGGAGCACGGATATTAGAGGGTGCCATTACTACAAGAAAAGTGGTTATCTACAATAGCAAAAGACAACATTTTCTTCTCCTTGTTGTAAAATAAAAATTAAAAAAACAAATATTAATAAGTGATTTCAAAGCCAAAAATGCTGAGATAAACTAAGGAGGGAGATTATTTTGCTTCCCACCAGTCCTACTAATTTCGGCTGCGTTAAATGAAAATCCGATCCATTTCCCTCTTTGCCAAATTTCATTTCCCTCTTCGCCAAATTTCATTTTCCCTCCTGTTAATTTTTATTTCAATTCACCTACACTGAAAGCCGCATCTTCCTTTCATCTCGCGTCTCTGACTTCAATTAACCATCTCCCTTGTGGCCGTTCTATCAGCATCGAAACCATAAACTCGTCGAAACTGGTGAGTTTTTTTTATTCTTAACCCTAGTTTTTAGTTTTTTGGTTTAACCATATAGAAAACCAATTTGTATTGAACTTATATTTTTTAGTTGGATTTGGGAATTCTCGATCTGGAGTCAATTTGGGAACTTTGGAGCTGGAGTTTCATTTGGATTTTATTAGACAAAAGGTGACATATCACTGTGAATTTTATTCAGGTATTATGAAGCATCAATGAAAATGGTTGTCAATGAATTTTCACTTTCTTGTATATGTTATGCGTAAACTGTACTTTGTTCAAGTGCTTTCTGAAGCATCAACGAAAATGGTTGTCATTTAGCTTGGGTAGCCTTAGGAGTTATAACTTCCAATTCCCATTCTTCTAAGTTGATTTGTTAGAAGCCAAAATAGCTTCAGTACATCTTTGTCGGATATCACCACTCACATTATCTTCTCTTCAAATTAGTTGTCATATGTTTAGCCTGCGATATTGTTGCTAAAATGATGAACACAAAATTCAATTGGTAAATGAATTTTAAGGATAATATTCTACAGTTATCAACAGATTTACTTATTATTTACCAAAAGATAGCTTATTTGCTATATAAACTTCCATTTGACTGGGATTAGGAGGTCATTATGTTGTGTCGTCTTAATAATAAAAGATTCAAAAAGTGAATGCCTAATCAGCCTTCTGATAACATCGTGGGTGTCAACGTAATACCGTATTTAGAGTCAGAAAGTGAATATTTATCAAGTTACCTGGAACGTTCACAAATATTATGAGGAATGATTGCAAATATCAACACTAGGATTTTCTTTCATACACACTTTTAAATTTCCGCTGTGTAATATATCACCGATCACCAGAGTGCTTGTTGTGCTTTATACCTACATATATGTTTTTCTTCCTATTAAGTTTTCTATCTGATGGCTATTAACCATACAACTAAATGTTATATATCTGAAGGCTTCCATCATCAGTTTTAGTATTATTGTATTTCTAAAGAACATTAGAGAGCTTGTTGATGGCAAGAAATTATCCCTCTTACAGTATCTCTTAAGGTATGTGTTCCATTAGTTAAAAACTTGAATGTTGATTGTTGTTATTATCACACATGTTTTATTATATTGCTGTTGACTGGAAGTCAGACAAGCTTTCTCTATAGTATTTATGGGTATTTTGCAATCCCAACAATATTGTAATTACAAATTCATTAGCTTTAATGTTTCTTTCATAAATCAATTCCCAATTTAATGCATAAATTATCTTTCTATAATTTTGTATTTCTTTGTATTAACTCCTTGGCTCCTTAAAATAAATTAGATATAAATGAGTGACATTATAATACACTTGCTATTTTTCTGCATTCTTTTTTTGATCATTGTCTCTTTACCGATCTTGTTTCCCATTTATACCTTTACTTTTTGATAACATAATATTTTCTTTGATCAGATGTGTTCACTATAAATAACTTCATAAATCAAAATAGAGTTCAGCAAACCAGTTTGAGAACTTGAATGCCTTATCATCTGTGTGCAGTTATGTACGCACACATGTCTTTTATAAGGCATATGTGTTTTAAAAAATGAATTTTCTTGTTGCTTTGATGCCTCCAGCCTTGATGCTCTTTTAGATGTTCATTTCACTTTCATCATTTTAAACATACACTAAGTTGCACAACTCAATCAAACTGAGTCACGGCTCAGTTTTGCAGAACTGAGTTCAATTCAGTTTGCAAAATTAAGTCACTCGACTTAGTTTGCAAATTGAGTTTGCAACTCAATTTGAAACTTGGAATTCCTTATCGTTTGTGTGTGTTAAGGCTACAGGTATTTATGAATATGAGGTGCTGGCTACCTTGGCAAGGAGAGCATTCTTAATGTTTTTTTTTGGTTTTTTTGATAACAATAAAAAATAGATATTAAGGTGCTAGCTACCTTGCAAAGAGCATCTGCTGTTTTTGAAGGATCAGATCTTTTTTGTATAAAATGTCTTAAATATATAATGGTTGTTAGTCCCGTCTGTAGGCATAAAGAAACCAAAAATCTACTGTTAAATAGACTGCATTGCCAACAATATAGTTTTCTATAACTAAATAGACTACTACATCGTTTTGCCAAGTTCAAACAATATTCATGGTACTTATAACCAGACTCACATTTGTACCAGTTGATTTAATTATATCACATAATTTAGGCATAAATACTCAATATATCTGAGGCTATATACTCATATGTATGTGTTGAACTCATACATAAATATGTTCTCTTTTTAGTATGGATAAAATATGGACTTATGCAAAACCACCATTAACAAATAAATAGACTGTTAGTTTACCAGGAAGGTATGGATGCTTTGACAACCTCAGACCTCTCGGCCAATAAGACTAAGGTAAGGCCTATGTATTTTACTCCTCCGTACTATAGTATATTAACATCAATTGTAGTAGTTCAAGCATTTGTGATAGATTAAAACTTTGTTAACGAACTGAGTCGCACTTACAATTCAGTTAACGAACTACGTTAAAGGACATAGCCATACTCACAGATATATATCCAATATAAGGTAGTTCAGAACCCTACAACTGTCCAGAAGTCTAATACTACTGGTGACTTGTTTACAAGTAGAAGTGTAGATATACCTCTTCTATTTTATAGCTAATCAAGGTATTTTCTTTAGATAAAATAGAACAACAGCCAGATCTAGGGACATACCGTTGAGTAAGAAGTCCATAAAGCATACAGGTGATCATCAAACTTGATATATTTGTCGTTGAAAATATCAGGCCCATGTACTGGTGGCCTCAAATTGCCAGTTGGGATTGGTGTATTTTATGTATTGGTCGTTGAGATAAATGCTTAACTAGTTCTATATCCTGCTTTGTTAATGAAATATTTTTCATTGAGTTAAATATTGCTACTATGCACCATCAAATACGGCGATCATGTTTTATGTCCTTGCTGCAATATGCAAGATTTTTTTATCTTACCTGTATATCATAGTTACTTTTATCTCTTCTAATCATTTGTATTTCTTTATTTGAAAATAATCAAGCAATAAGATGTTGAGACAGACTGTGACGGAGTTTTAGTCATTGATGCAGGTAACAATATTTACAACTTGCTTATTTTTTCCAATTCAGAACCTTACTGTTTCGCCAAGATCCACAGTGAAATTCGAATCATGTTATGTTTGATATCATATGCATAAACAAATTCTGGTGCAATAGCCCTCACTGGTTAGAACCACTGCTAAGCTTACATATGTTTGTTTTTTTGTGTGTGTATGTGCATGCGTTTGTGTGCTAAAATTGTTATTGTATAAATTTATGTTTGTTGTTTTCTTTTAGGTATGTGCATATAAGGGTGAACGTGTCGTTATTGATACCACTATAGGTAACTAAATGGATCAGTGCAGTTTCTAGTTTTTTCTTTCAGATATGATGAATTACTTCACTAAAGGGTATGTGTTTTCTTCTTTTCAGTTATTGGTATGTGAATTTGAACCAGTTATTACTAGTGGTCCACTTAAGGACATTTTTGATTGTTTATTTGTTTTTATTTTGATCATGCAAACCTGGTGCTGGTAATAGAATTCTATTCCACCATAATTCGTTATGATTTTGTTAATTTTTCTTTTTAATTACAGCTAATACAACTCTTGTATATCATCATGGCAAGCTTTTGGCTCTATCAGAAGTAGACAAGCCTTGTGGTAAGTCATTCGATCATTTATCTTGTTTTGTCCAGTGGATAGATGTTCATCATCTCCATTATTTTTGTATTTGTTATGAATTCAAGCTTATAAAGTGTCAGTGCCTGTTCCATGTCTTCCTATTAAACGCTTAAGGATTTCATTGTGTTTGCTGGTTCAATCAATATCATTACTTTGTAAATTAATGCGTACATTCCTGGTAATAACAAGGAATAGTTGAACTATCTCTTTGTAGTTGTCACCTTGAAGCTTGAGTTATTGAAATATATGACACAATATATCCAAACTGAACAATATAAGAGAAGGTCAGCCGTTTGAAAAGGTCCATGTGGAAAACAATATAAGAGCCGGTCAGACGTCTAAAATAAATTTTAGACGTCTGAACCAGGCCTAGGAATTACCCGAGAATATTTTCAGACGTCTGAAACATTTCAGACGTCTAAAATGGTCTCAGGGCATTTCACGGTATCCATTTCAGACGTCCGAAACCAATTTTTAGACGTTTGAACCAGGACAGACGTCTATAAATAAGTTCAGACGTCTGAAATTTGTTGCTATTTCTAGTTTTCCTTCTATCAACCAGTTGGTTGTATGTGATGTCAACTTATTACTTGTTTTTCTTGTGCAACTTATGGCCCTTTTGTTAATGAGACAGGCCTTGAGCTTTTCCAATGACGACGATGATGACGATTGTAACAACCAGGAAAATCATAACCAATTTAAATTTTTTTATTTTGGCTATTTCATTGAATTTTGAATAGTTAAAATAATTTATTTTAAATAATAGCGATTAAAAATTTATTTAAATCGAAGTTTGAATGAATATATTTATTAAATTTTAAAAGGATCTAGAAATAGCACGGTAGTTTGAAATTTTGAATTTGAACTTTGACTGAATGTACAGCATGCAAAATAAATCGGATTTTAGTGAAACCAAAAATATTTAAATTTATAAAAAATATCTTTCCAATGAATCCGAAAAATCGAAATTTCATAGCGGGAATAAAAAGTTATGATCAGTTGAATATTCAGAATAGTCGCTATGGAATTTAATATAATATATAGCCCGTATAAATAGCCATTTTGCAAACGACCTCCGTTTTTGACGAAACCACCCTGGTTGGAACCGAAATGTCAAATTATTGCAAGATTCCAATTTTCATAGTTTTTGGGATTAATATGTGAGCGTGGCAAAAGAAGATGTGTTTTGTTAATTTCAGTCAATTTGGATCGACCAGAAAATGGCCATTTTTCAAACGGTCTCCAAATTCGACGAAATTAATTTTTTTAGGACCGTATCATCAAAACATAGCTAGATTTATTTTTCTGGAATTTTTGGAGCCAGTCTGTGACCCCGGTAAATTAAAATGTACATTCAAATTTAATATTGAATGTTTTATATTTTAATTTGAAGAATAACTAACTGAAAAAGTCGAATGGGCCTATGAAACATATCCCATTGTGTCCGGTAGGGGGGTATTTAACTAGGGGTGATAGTCGTTGGGTTTGATTTGGAGATCAGGTGAGTAAACATTAATTTTTGAAATTAAAAGAATTAAATAAATTAAAATATTTTATTATAAAATCCCAATTGGCCAATTTGAACCCTCTTCCTAAACCCTAAATAAGCCATAGCCTTCTTTATCATGGAGGGTCACGATCTTCAAATATTCAATCCCTAAATTCACCTTATACACTAAATATCTCCAAATGATTCCAGCGGCAAAATTGTTCATCACGTTGAGATCTCCAACGCCAACGGCTATGATCGCCGTTGGTCATCTATAGTAGCCGTTTGTGCCAGGAAGAGGCATCTTTCGGAAGGGGTTTCACCAACGTTTGGGGGGTGCGAGCTAGGCCTTGTGTTCGGGGGAAGTCAGCGGCACTTCAGGGCATCTTGGGGTGAGGTCCGATCATCGTCAGGGCGAGCAGTTGAGGTGCGGGTTGAAGCCCTATTAGTCTACGGGGTTTTGAGTATCGATCTGAAGATTGGACAAGGAGAAGGGTATTAAAGTAATTATTTATTTATTTAATTTTATTAATAAAGTTCTTAACGTAAAAATTACCAAAACTTTCTCGTACGATAACGAAATTCGATGAAACAGGAAACATTGGGACCGTACATTCGAGATCTGCATTTCAGAAGAGACCACAGAATTTTTGGAGCCTTCTACAATTTTAGAAGAAACAAACAGCGATGTGAGATTTCTGAATTCGAGTTAACTAAATAAAATTATATTAGGTTGCAGACGGAGTTTAGAAACTCCGGACACCCGTCGTCCACAGCCCATGGACGACTCGATTGTATTGTGGTGTGAAATGGATTGTGTTTGTGGTTGATTGATTGTGGATTGAAACGAAATTGTTTGTGTTTGTGGAAAATTCATTGTATAGAAAAAATTTGTGTTAGGAAAATAAAACCCTTTTATTGCCGCGAGGCCTTATTAGCACGAGGAGCCGTACTAGGGATGGTACCAGTTTTAATTCCCCTGCCGTTATACTGCCGAAATTTTCTGAAATATTTGTGTGTTGTGAAATATTCATGTTATGATACAAAATTGTTTGAACAATAAAAATTAGACTTTTATTGTATATAAAATTAAAAATAAACATTATGACATAAAAAAATTGTGTTTATATTGAAATATACATTTTTAATGTAATGCAACATTAAAAACAGACATTATTATAAAAAATGCGCTTATAATGAAATATACATTTTTAATGTAATGAAACATTAAAAATAGACATTGTTATAAAAAAAATTGTGTTTATATTGAAATATACATTTTTAATGTAATGAAACATAAAAAATAACATTGTTAAATAAAAATGTATCCACATTGAATTTTACATTTTTAATGTATATAAAACATTGAAAATAAACATTGTTATAATAAAAATGTTTTAATTGAAATTTACATTATTATGTAAATGAACCTTTTAAAAATAGCGATTGCAATAATAAAAATGTTTACATTGAAAATATCATTTCTAATGTAAATGAAACATTAAAAATGACCATTTTTATATAAACATGTATTCACTTTGAAATTTACATTTTTATTGTAAATGAAACATAAAAAATGACCATTGTTATATAAACATGTGTTCACTTTGAATTTACATTTTTATTGTAATTGAAACATTAAAAATGACCATTGTTATATAAAAATGTATTCACTTTGAAATTTACATTTTTATTGTAAATGAAACATTAAAAATGACCATTGTTGTATAAAAGTGTGTTTTCTTTAAAATTTACATTTTAAAGGTAAATGAGAACATGAATAAAATGATTACATTTTGAACGTAATACAAGAATGAAGAAAAAGATTACATTTTTCATGTAATACAAGAATTAATAAAAAGATTACCTTTTCCATGTAATAAAAGATTGAATAAAAAAGATTACATTATTAATGTAATAGATGAATGATTAAAAAGATTACATTTTCTATTTAATATAAGATAGATTCATTAAATTATTCCAGTTTTGAATAAAATGGGGTTAACATAAAAATCACATTTTTATGTAAGAGTGAAACATTGGGACATTCAAGTTTGAACAAAATGTATTAACATTAAAATTACATTTTTAAATGTTAATGTGATTTCATATAAAAGAAATCAATGGTGAAATGAAATTGTTTATGACATTAAAAATTACATTTTTAATGTAATGTATGATCTCATGTATAAAAGAAATCAACATTGAAATGAAATTGTTTATGACATTAAAAATTACATTTTTAATGTAATGTATGATTTCATATATAAAAGAAATTAATGTTGAAATGAAAATGGTTTGAAATCGTCGAACAAAATAATTTATATATATATATATATATATATATACATTAAAATAAAACGAATCGCGCAGCTGTAGATCGCGATTTGAAATTGTAACTGCAAACGATTATACCGAGAGATCCGACAGTCAATTTTTTCCTAAACTAGAACCGTTGGTTTTGCTTTGGAAAGATCTTTCCAATGATATAAACTTTTCTAAGATCCAATGGTTAGATTTTGGGAAATGTGTAAATCAAATTTTGATGAAAACAGCGCAGGGCCATGTAATGACCTGAAGCGTCGTTAAATTGAAAATGGTTATTTTTAAATAAATAAAAATAGCGATAAATCATTATAGAATATTGTAAAAGATATGAAATGAAAAGAAATGATTTAAATTATATATTCGAGAATTATTTGAAAATTTCGAATTAACTCTCATTTCAAATAATTAGACGACGATTGGAAGTCGAAGATTTGAAGACGGTGATTGAAGTCCGGCGATCTTCACATCGAATGGATGATATTGATGCCTTTGATTGGAGTTGCTGCCTTGAGAGGGTTACAGTGGTAGTTGTCTGGACGTACTTGTTGATTGTCCGGATATGCAAGATCCTCTCTTCGGTATTGGACATATGGAACGAGGAATAAGGTGTCTCCAGTTTCGTTTAGACCCAGAACGGACTTGTAAATGGATGTATGTCTGATATTGGATTTCATTCTATGTTGATTGATTTCTATTTAATATATATCTGTTTGGTGGAGGAGAATTTATTCTCTTGCTGAACACCCTTCACTAAGACGTACGAGCTCAGAGGTTATATATTGGTAGACATCCGTCGCATGGCGTGAATTGTCAGTGTGGCATGCCAAGATGCAAATGATCAAGGCTTATTGTTGAAAAGAAGAGTCTTGTGGTTGATGATCAAAGCACAACTTTATTTAGCATAGCTTTGTGTATAACGTTGCTTCACGAGCCTGGCGCTCCTAAGGGCATGACTGAGTACTTGTCCTGAGGCTCGGGCTTGAGAGTCTCGAATTCGGTAAGGACGATTCCTTGCCTTGGTTTATGATGGAAATACAACTTCCAATACGACACCCTGCGGTTTTGATTGTAAACCTATATTTGGCGACATAGTATATGGTAGCTATGCCGTCTATGATTGATACATTATGATTGAAATGTTTTTGAAACATATATACACTAATAATAATATCAATCCATTTTATCATATCAAGCATTATTGACCATTATAAGGGAAAACTCTATCCTCCGGTTTGCGTTGCATTGTGTGATGGGACTTGAGTCTTATAATGGTTTCATATTTCTAAAAAGCATTGTGTTGTTTTAACGATTTACTTTATTTATGCACTGGCAGTCCAATGGAGTAAACCCATTCCGTGTTAGCGGCGTAGTCCTATGATTAGCCTTATTTTTAAATAGGTTAAGAAGATTTTTCATACCAGTCCCATGACTGACTCGTAGTTTGTTTCACTTTGCAAACTCAAATGCCCTGTTTCCACTCGGGCAACCTTGCATTTAGTTTTTAGCAGACTCATTCTAGATAGCTATAGAGCTGAAGATGGATCCTATCATTTCTATTACGCTGTTCCGACTTCATTTAGTATATTATGCTTGATTCCGCTGCAGACATTTTATATTAAGTTGAAAACTGTGTTGTACTAAGTATGATCCTATTTTGTTGTGTAACTCTGATGATATATTATTCCCAGTGTAATTTGATGTACTTTATCAGCCGTAATTCTATATTTCTGTTCTGCTTTTATTGTTTATGTGTTATATTCCAATGATTATCCTTACTTTCGTAATACAGAAGTTTAGGATCATCACAGTTGGTATCAGAGCTTTAGTTAAACTTAACTCGGAATATAACATATTAACAAACTTAACATAAATAGAATCAGCAGTATTCTAAGGCGAATAACTCATTATAGATAGGATCAGTAATGTCCTAGAATGAGTATAGCAGAATAAAATACATACCCATAGATTCATTTACATTTAAATATATGTCTCTAAGCTTTACAATATCTTTTCTGTTGGCCTGACTCTTTGTCTGCTATTTGCAGATATAGTAGAAAATGAGTGGCAGAAATAGAAGAATTACTTCTATGGTTTGACAATCTAATGAGCCAATTGTGCTCTAACAATCAAAACCAGATCTAGAAGCTCTAGTAATGAAATATCGAAATCTGGGTGGACTACCATTCTTAGGCAAAGAATCCGTTATTGAAAAACAAGCATGGATGCATTCGTCTGAGAGAATTTTTGAAGGCTTAAAGCTGAGAGATGATCAGAAAAGATTACTGGCATCTTGGGCACTCAAAGACGAAGCTCTAATCTGGTGGGAAACTGCTAGTGAGGAAAATCGAGATGGTAATATTACCTGGGATAGATTTAAAGAAATTTTCAAAGAAAGATTTATTCCTCCAGAAGCAACTGAGCGGCTATATGATGAGTTTCATAATCTGAAACAAGGAGATATGACCATTCAGGAATATCAGAATAAATTCAATGAACTTTCTCAGTTTTCCCCAGAACTAATTCGAGATCCTGTAAGGAAGAATCTGACATTTATCAAAGGACTTCAAAAGAAATACGAAGGTAGAGTACTAGCTCATGTGAATCTTCCATTTTTTGAGATGATACAAATGGCTTACCACTATGAGTATATTGATAAGCAACATGGTTGGGAAGATGAAGAAGAAGGCAGTTCTAGCAGCAAATGGAAGTTTGAAACTGGTAGCCCAGAGGCAAGCACAAAGCCCGAGGTCAGTAAGAAGCCTAAAGCTGATAAGAAAGAGTTTGAATCTAAAGAAGAACCGTTAACGACTTCCATATGCAATAACTGCAATAAGCAAGGCCATTTATCGATAAACTGCAGATCTCGAAAGAAACGAGGAAAGGGTGGACCTAAATCCATTAAGAAGCAAAAGAGATCTCATAGTAAAAGGAAATGCCATAAGTGCCACCAAACAGGTCATGTTGAAAGGGATTGGCTGCCGATAAAGGTATCTGTAATAGCTCATGTAAATGAAGTTGAAGAAACTCCAGTACCCTCGACTAGTCAGCAAAGGACAGATGTTTCGGAAGGTACTCTTACTGTCAACAATATTCCAGTTAAAGTATTGTTTGATACGGGCGCGTCACAAAGCTTTATTTCAAGCAATACAGTTAAGAAGTTGAAGTTAAAACTAAGGAACCTTAAATAATCGGTTAGAGTTCATAATCCGATAGGAGGTTCTCTAATTCTCGGTGTGTATCGTAGAGTGCCTATTTCCTTTTCCCGTTACCGATTTTCTTTTGATTTGATTATCATGGATTTTTCTGAATTTGACATCATTCTTGGGCTGGATTGGTTAACCAAATATGATGCTGAAGTTAAATGTGTAGAAAGAATTGTTAGAATTAAAACAAAGCTTGCTAATATTGTTATACCCTGTGTAGGTTCAGTTTCGGGTAGAAAAGAATTTTGGGTTGCTCTTGAGGTTTCCCCCACTACCATTGAAAATATTCATGTCATTAAGAATTATGTGGATATGTTCAAAGAAGTTGATAGCTTACCTCCGCGAAGAGAAATTGACTTCAAAATTGATTTAGTTCTGAATGCAAGGCCAGTTGTGCATCCTATTCGAAGAATGACATGGAAAGAGAAAGAAGAATTGGGTAATCAAACTAAGCACCTTTTGTGGAAAGGTCCGATCAGGCCTAGCTTTTTAAATTGGGGTGCAGCAGTAGTTTTTGCTCCAAAGTCAGACGGTACTCTCAGTTTATGTGTCGATTATCGAGACCTCAACAAGCAGATGCTCAAGAATAAATATCCATTTCCCTGTATAAATGATTTGTTGGATCGGCTGAATGGAGCAAAAGTGTTTTCAAGAATGGACCTAGCTACAGGATTCCATCAACTGCGGATTGCCGAAGATTGTATTCCTTTGATAACTTTCAGAGGTCCAGACATATTTTATGAGTGGTTAGTAATGTCGTTCATCTTATGCAACGCTCCTGCCTATTTTGTGGATTTGATGAATCGAGTATTCCACGATGTCCTAAATAAATTTGTGCTGGTTTTCATTGACGGCATTTTAATCTTCTCAAAGTCAACTACCGAGCATGAAAAACATTTGGAACAATTTTGGAAATTCTGAGAAAGAATGTTTTAAAAGCCAAATTTTCCAAATGCATATTCTGGCAAAAAGTGAAGTTCCTCGGTCATGTAGTATCGAAGGAAGGAATTCCGGTGGATCCAAGCAAGATCACAGCCATTCAAGATTGGAAGCAGCCCAGCACCCCTACCGAAGTTAGAAGCTTCCTACGATTGGCTGGCTATTATCGAAAATTCGTTAAAGATTTATCGAAACTATCTTGTCCACTAACGAAGATTACAAAGAAGCATACAAAGTTTAATTGGACACCTGAATGTGAGGCAGCTTTCCAAGAGCTGAAATTGAGGTTGACCACTGCTCCCGTGTTGACCATTATTGATGGCAATCAAGATTTGACCGTCTATACAGATGCTTCCATTGAAGGTATTGGTGCGGTGTTAATGCGAAGGGGCAAAGTAGTTGTTTATGCTAGCTGTCAGTTGAAGCCACATGAGAAGAAATACCCCATTCATGATCTTGAGTTGATGGACGTCGTGTTTGCTTTAAAGATATAGAGGCACTACCTTTTGGGTGAGAAGTTCGAATTATATACAGATCATAAATCCTTGAAGTATCTGTTCACCCAAAGGGACTTGAATTTTAGGCAGCAACGTTGGTTAGAATTTCTCGTAGCTTATGACCTGGACATCTTGTATACTCCAAGGAAAGCCAATGTTGTAGCCGATGCGCTCAGCAGGAATAATGCAGTCGTCGCCAATCTTATCATTACACCTTCATTGATTGACAAAATCTCTACTCTTCAGAAAGATGATGAATTTATGCAGAGAATTAGTAAAAGAGTTCGGGAAGGAGAACCCTTGAGTTTCCAAATTGATAATATGGGAGTTCTGAGGTTAAAAGGTCGAATTTGTGTCCCGAATATTCCTGAGCTCAAAAGGGAAGTAATGGTTGAATGCCAAAAATCCAAGCTTTGTATTCATCCAGGGGTAAGTAAGATGTATCATGATCTCAAGTGCACGTTCTGGTGGAAATCTATGAAAAGATACATCTCCATATATGTTAGCAGGTGTTCTACTTGCCAGCAAGTCAAGAGTGATCAACGGAAACCTGCCGGCTTGTTGCAACCACTAGAGGTTCCAAGTTGGAAGTGGGATCAAATCTTCATGGATTTTATTGATGGCTTGCCCCGAACCAGGAAAGGTAATGACAATATTTGGGTAATCGTAGACCGTTTCACGAAGTCTGCCCATTTTATTCCTGTCGGATCTACTAGAACAGCTCAAAATCTAGCGAAAATTTATTTCAAAGAAATTGTCAGACTACATGGAGTTCCCAGTAGCATCGTTAGTGATCATGACCCGATATTCGCTAGTAAATTGTAGGAAGCATTCCAAGAGGAGCTGAGAACCAAGTTAAATCTGAGTACCGCTTATAATCCCCAAATAGATGGCCAGACTGAGAGGGTGAACCGTATACTGGAAGATTTGTTGCGGGCATGCATTCTTGGTTTTGGCGGATCATGGGAAGACCACTTGCATTTGGTCGATTTCTCTTATAATAACAGTTTCCAAGCAAGCTTGCAAATGTCGCCATTCGAAGCATTATATGGCAGGCCTTGTAGATCTCCCACATGTTAGGTAGAACTGGGCAATAGACTAGTATTTGGTCCCGACGTGATTCGAGAAGCTTCGGATAAGGTCGATTTCATTAAGAAGCGATTACTAGCAGCTCAGAGCCAATAAAAAAGTTATGCAGATTCAAGAAGAAGAGATTTAGAATTTGCAGTTGGTGATTATGTATAGTTGAGAGTTTCCCCATTGAGAGGAGTTGTCCGTTTCAGGAAGACAGGAAAGTTGGCTCCTAGATTCATTGGTCCATTCCCTATTCTCGAAAGAACTCTCGCTTACAGGTTTCAGCTGCCTGACAGATTGTCAGAGGTACATGATGTATTCTATGTGTCTCATCTTCGAAAGCATGTACATGATCAACACTTGATTGTGGAGGAAGCTTCACAACAAGATTTGGAGATTACCCCGAGCTTAGCAGTAAGAAGGGAGCCAGTAAAGATCATTGGCAAAGAAATCCGAGTTCTGAGGAACAAAAGAATCCATCTAGTCAAAGTGCAGTGGAGCGGAGATCCTAGAGACTATACATAGGAGGCCGAGGATAGCGTCAAACCCGCTTATCCCCAGTGCAGAGTGGATAACTCTGATTAGCTCTAGTGCAAGGTACATTTATAATATTTTGCAATTTCCATTTTGTTTCCTACTTTACTGTTGCTTCCTTTTCGGGGATGAAATGTTTTTAAGTGGGGGAGATTGTAACAACCCGAAAAATCAGAACCAGATTAAATTTTTTATTTTGGCTATTCCATTGAATTTTGAATAGTTAAAATAATTGTTTTAAATAATAACGATTAAAATTCTACTTAAATTAAAGTTTGAATGAATATATTTATTTAATTTTAAAAGGAGATAGAAATAGCGCGGTAGTTTGAAAATTTGAATTTGAACATTGACTGAATTTACAAGATGCAAAATAAATCGAATTTTAGTGAAACTAAAAATATTTAAATCTGTTTAAAAATATCTTTCCAACGAATCCGAAAAATTGAAATTTCATAGCGGGATAAAAAGTTATGATCAGTTGAATATTCAAAATAGTCGCTATGGAATTTAATATAATATATAGCCCGAATAAATAGCCAATTTGCAATGACCTCCATTTTCGACGAAACCACCCTGGTTGGTTCCGGAATGTCAAATTATTGCAATATTCCAATTTTCATAATTTTTGGAATTAATATGTGAGCGTGGCAAAAGAAGATGTGTTTTGTCAATTTCAGTCAATTTGGATTGAACAGAAAATGGCCATTTTTCAAACGGTCTCCAAATTCAACGAAATTAATTTTGTTAGGACCGTATCATCAAAACATAGCTAGATTTATTTTTTAGGAATTTTTGGAGTCAGTCTGTGACCCCATTATACTAAAATGTACGTTCAAATTTAATATTGAATGTTTTATATTTTAATTTGAAGAATAACTGACTTGAACATTCGAATGGGCCTACGAAACATACCCCATTGTGTTCGGAATGGGGGTATTTAGGTAGGGGCTACATTTGTTGGATTTGATTTGGAGATCGGGTGAGTAAACATTAATTTTTGAAATTAAAAGAATTAAATAAATTAAAATATTTTATTATAAAATCCCAATTAGCCAATTTGAACCCTCTTCCTAAACCCTAAATAATCCGCCGCCTTCTTTATTATGGAGGGTCATGATCTTCAAATATTCAATCATTAAATTCTCCTTATACACTAAATATCTCCAAACGATTCCAGTGGCAAAATTGTTCATCTCGTTGAGATCGCCGACGCCAATGACTATGATCGTCGTTGCTCATTTGTAGTGGCCGAATTTGTGCCAGGAAGAGGCATCGTTCGAAGTGGTTTCGCCGGCGTTTGGGGGGTGCGAGCTTGGCCTTGTGCTCGGGGGAGGTCAGCGAAACTTCAGGGCGTCTTGTGCTGAGGTCCGATCATCGTCAAGGCGAGTGGTTGAGGTGCGGGTTGAAGCCCTAGTAGTCGACGGGGTTTTGAGTATCGATCTGAAGGTTGGAAAAGGAGAAGGGTATTAAAGTAATTAATTATTTATTTAATTTCCTTAATAAAGTACTTAATATAAAAATTACCATAACTTTCTCATACGATAACGAAATTCGATGAAATATGAAACATTGGGATCGTAAATTCGAGACCAACATTTCAGAAGAGACCATAGAATTTTTGTAGCCTTCTACAATTTTAGAAGAAATAAACATCGTTGTGAGATTTCTGAATCCGAATTAAATAAATAAAATTATACTAGTTTGCAGACGGAGTTTAGAAACTCCCAACACCCGTCGTCTACAGACCATGGATGACTCGATTGTATTGTGGTGTGAAATGAATTGTATTTGTAGTTGATTGATTGTGGATTGAAATGGAATTGTTCGTGTTTATGGAAAATTCCTTGTTTAGAAAAAATTTGTTTTAGGAAAATAAAACCCTTGTATTGCTACGAGGCCCTATTAGCGTGAGGAGCCGTACTAGGGACAGTACCGATTTTATTTACCCTGCCATTATACTACCGAAATTTTCTGAAATATTTGTGTGTTGTGAAATATTCATATTATGATACAAAATTGTTTGAAAAATAAAAATTAGATTTTTATTGTATATAAAATTAAAAATAAACATTGTGACATAAAAAAATATGTTTATATTGAAATATACATTTTTAATGTAATGCAACATTAAAAATAAACATTGTTATAAAAAAATGTGTTTATATTGAAATATACATTTTTAATGTAATGAAACATTAAAAATAGACATTGTTAAAAAAAATGTGTTTATATTGAAATATTCATTTTTAATGTAATGAAACATAAAAAATAACATTGTTAAATAAAAATGTATTCACATTGGATTTTACATTTTTAATGTATATGAAACAATGAAAATAAACATTGTTATAATAAAAATGTTTTACATTGAAATTTACATTTTTTATGTCAATGAACCTTTTAAAAATAGCCATTGCAATAATAAAAATGTTTACATTGAAAATATCATTTCTAATGTAAATGAAACATTAAAAATGACCATTGTTATATAAACATGTATTCACTTTGAAATTTACATTTTTATTGTAATTAAAACATTTAAAATGACCATTGTTATATAAATATATATTCACTTTGAAATTCACATTTATATTGTAAGTGAAACATTAAAAATGATCATTGTTACATAAAAATGTATTCACATTGAAATTTACATTTTTATTGTAAATGAAACATTAAAAATGACCGTTGTTATATAAAAATGTGTTTGCTTTGAAATTTACATTTTTAAGGTAAATGAGAACATGAATAAAAAAGATTACATTTTGAACGTAATACAAGAATGAAGAAAAAGATTACATTTTTCATGTAATACAAGAACAAATAAAAAGATTACATTTTCCATGGAATAAAAGATTGAATAAAAAAGATTACATTTTTAATGTAATAGATGAATGAATAAAAAGATTTCATTTTCTTTTGAATGTAAGATAGAGTCATTAAATTATTCCAGTTTTGAATAAAATGGGGTTAACATAAAAATCACATTTTTACGTAAGAGCGAAACATTGAGACATTCAAGTTTGAATAAAATGCATTAAAATTAAAACAACATTTTTAAATGTTAGTGTGATTTCATATAACAGAAATCGATGTTGAAATGAAATTGTTTATGACATTAAAAATTACATTTTAAATGTAATGTATGATCTCATGTATAAAAGAAATCAATGTTGAAATGAAATTGTTTATGACGTTAAAAATTATATTTTTAATGTAATGTATGATTTCATATATAAAATAAATCAATGTTGAAACGAAAATGGTTTGAAGTCGTCGAACGAATTAATATATATATATATATATATATATATATATATATTAAAATAAAACGAATCGCGCAGCTGCAGTTCGCGATTTGAAATCGTAACTTCAAATGGTTATACCGAGAGATCTAAACGTCGAATTTTTCCAAAACTAGAACCGTTGGGTTCGCTTTGGAACGATCTTTTCAATGATACAAATTTTGCTAAGATCCAACATTAGATTTTGAGAAATGTGTAAATCAAATTTTGATGAAAACAGCGCTAGGGCCATGTAATGACCTGAAGCGTCGTTAAATTGAAAATGGTTATTTTAAAATAAATAAAAATAGCGACAAATCGTTATAAAATATTGTAAAATATATGAAATGAAAAGAAATGATTTAAATTATATATATTTGAGAATTATATGAAAAGTCCGAGTTAACTCTCATTTCAAATAATTATACGACGATTGGAATTCGAAGATTTGAAGACGTTGATTGAAGGCCGGCGATCTTTACATCGAATGGATGACTACTGATGCCTTTGATTGGAGTTGCTGCCTTGAGAGGGTTACAGTGGTAGTTGTCCGGACGTACTTGTTGATTGTCCGGATATGCGAGAGCCTCTCTTCCGTATTGGACATATGGAACGAGGAATAAGGTGTCTCTAGTTTCGTTCAGACCCAAAACGGACTAATAAATGGATGTATGCCTGACGTTGGATTTTATCCCGTGCTGACTGATTTTTATTTAATATATATCTGTTTGGTGGCGGAGAATTTATTCTCTTGCTTAACACCCTTTCTGAGACGTACGAGCTCAGAGATTATATATTGATAGACATTTGTCGCATGGTGTGAATTGCCAGTGTGGCATGTTAAGATGCAAATGATCAAGGCTTATTGTTGAAAAGTAGAGCCTTGTGGTTGATGATCAAAGCACAACTTTATTTAGCATAGCTTTGTGTATAGCGTTACTTCGCGAGCCTCACACCTTGTATGAACCAGAAATGAGAGAAGGACCCTAGGTGTAACACCCCACCTCCGCCAGAGTGGCTCTTGCAAGCACTCTGACTTTGGAGGGGCGTTTGAATCGGGTAAACATGCATAATGATATATCAAGGCAGAACAAGAACATATGTATATATGTAAACAGAGTAAATAACATAGATAAAACAGCGGAAGATTTCAAACCATTTCAAAACAAGTCTGGTACAACATAATGTCAATTTTCCAAATAAACAAGTCTAGATAAAAACAACATCACTGAAAAACTGAAATACATAAGTACTATCCCCAAAATAAGTGATAACCATAGCTAGCTTCATGTCAAGACCATACATGAGCTAAAATCCCACAAGCAAGCGATCGGAAATCCAAGCTAAGCTCCAATATTCCCACCCTGAGAACCTGGGGGGGGGGGGAAACGGAAGAAAAGAGGCGAAAGGAAAACAGGTCAGTCAAAAAGACTGAGTAAGCCCTACTACAATCAATGTAAACTGATAAAGTTAACTGGCATGAGAAGTAGGGATGAACATAAGGATAACAACATACTAGCATGATGATTAACTAACAAGGTAGATAAAGGTGTCATCGCATAATCAGGTTTAAGGTTTTTGCACCACAGGTGTACTAGCAAACTAACATGACTTGAATAAACAAGTATTGATCCCTTGGCCCAAGCTTTGGCCCAATAACATGAAATGACCCTAATACGCGGTACAACCAAACGGTCTAGTCGATCGGCTCCCTATAAGCCTAACCCGTCACGTGTTGGTGTCAATGCGGCCCAAACATAATTGTAGTCAGACTGTGCAGGGTCTCCCGTCGGGTGTATCAAGCCCTAGGGTGTCAACCCCTGGACACCATGAACATAAGTGCACAGTCTCGATCTACTGGTACCCGTGCATGTTTTCCCCGGCTTCGGACTATGTGCACGACCATAGTCCGCCCGGAACTACACCGGCGTACCCTTCTGCCGTCGTTTTTGGTCTCTTACCTCAAGTCCAGTAATTGTGCCCCCACCCTAGCCTAGACCCTAGGGTCTTAATGATACGAACTTGGGATTACTGCTGGAGTGGACCCCCATTGCTAGGATTTTCTAGTGGGTTAAGTACGGTTTAACCCTTTTACTAATCATGGATTAACTTGGTTAAGTGTAACGATGAGTTCACGACTTAACCCTGATTAATCTACCAAGCCCAAATTGGTTAAGTATTAAGTGGACCATGACTTAACCCTAATCATGAGGCATTAATTAATTTAATGTGCCTTAACCTCTCATATTAGACCTTGTTGTGGTTACTAGTTAAGCCGGGCGGGTCCGGGTAGCTTTACACCACAACTTGGTCTAACCTCGGGTTCAAGGTACAACATGACCAACTTCTCACATTGGGTCCTATTGTTTGTAGCAACTAGTTAAGCCGGTCGGTTCCGGGTAGGTTTATGCTACAAACTCAACCCAACCTCGAGTTAGTCACACTTATATTTTCTAAGTGTCATGTCCATCATGTAACAACCCGTATTTTCAATAACCTGTAATAACATAAATCGAGGCAGAATTTAATTCTAAAATGGGAATCAAGGGAAACGGGCTATGCCATTGTGTTCGTCTCGGAAAAATACGCGAAATAGAGTCCGAGTTTTCGAAAATCGGAGTCCGTATGACCAAGATATGGCCTCGCGAAGTTTCACGAAAATTCCCAAATTAAAGTATACTTAATTAAGTGAAATGGGTTGTGTAGATATATATATATATATATATAATTGAAAATTTAATAAATAAATATGCAAAAATGCTCAAAACAGCGAATTGGGAGAGGGGAATAACCGAACCGGCCGATTTTTGAAGTCGACCCGAGCCCGCTGGGTCGACTAGGGGTTAATCCAGGGTGTTTGGCTGTCAACCCGTGGGCCGATTCGCTCAAGTGCAGATTTTGCATTTGAATGGTTCTCATGGTCCATCTTTAATCTAAAGGCCCTAGATGGTTCCTACACTTGACTTCTTCCCCAAGACATGCTTTGATGGCTTGGATTGAATCTAGGGTTAATCCTATGGCCTAAAACACTTGCCTAATCTATAAATAAGACCCTAACCTACCCTAATTCATTCATAATTAAACCTAGTGACTAAACTATGGCAAAATGCTAGCTCTCATGGCCTCCACTAATTTTATGAAGAGGGTTGCATACTAATCACTCTCTAATCAACTTCTAATCCCTTCTTAGCATCTTAATCTTCTTCATTTGGTGTTCAAAGTTGCTAGTTGTGAGTTTCTATCACTTTGATGATCTTTTGGTAAACTAATTAGATGAGATGTGATGAGATTTATGGTTTTGTATGTGGGTTAATGAGCTTTGAATCATATGATATGATGTTAGCATTAATCTTATGTTTATGCATGTTGAGTATGTAAGCTTATGCAAGTTTAATATGATGTATGTTATGTTTGCATGATGCTAAATATGCAAGTTGTGGGCTATGTAATCATATGCATGTTATGCAAGTTCATGGTAATATGCTATGCAAGTTACATGTTTGTTAATATGCAAGTTACATGTTTGTTAATATGCAAGTTACATGTATGTAAATATGCAAGTTACATGTTTGTTAATATGCAAGTTACATGTTTGTTAATATGCAAGTTACATGTATGTAAATATGCAAGTTACATGTTTCTTTATATGCAAGTTACATGTTTGTTAATATGCGAGTTACATGTATGTAAATATGCAAGTTACATGTTTATTAATATGCAAGTTCATGATGACACATTATGCAAGTCTATAAGCTAATATGCAAGTTTGTTATGCAAAATGAATATGTAAGTTATGTGACATATTATATGCAAGTTATGTGACATGTTATGCAAGTTCATATGCAAGTTATGTGTTTGTTAATATGCAAGATGGCACCTTTGAAACATGTTCATTCATATGCAAGTTGACACCTTTTATATGTGTTATATCATGAACGAAATTACGTGGGAACGATGGGGTAATTAAATGCATAAGTTAATAAGATTGTGTGAAATTAATATAATTATGCATAACACAAAATAAATAAACATAGTATGGGAATTTGCCTATTTGGTTAGGTGTACCCATACTATGTGTTGGGAATTTACCTATTGAGTTAGGTCTACCCCATGGGAATTTACCTATTAAGTTAGGTCTACCCATGTTAAGAAAACTTGATTAATTAGGGATAATTAATATAAAATTATGAGGGTGATTAATTAGGTGTAATTAATTGACTAAGACACGAGGTTGGACTCAGTTGTAGCGTAAAACTGCCCGGACCCAACCGGCTTAACCAGTTGCTACAAATGTTAGCCCAATGTGAGAGGTCTTAGGCACAAACTAAATACGTAATTAATGTAAAGACACGAGGTTAGACTCTGTTATGACATAAGGCTGCCCGGACCCAACCGGCTTAACCAGCGGTCATAAAAGACAGTCTAATGTGAGAGGTCTTTACAAAGGTTACGTTCTTAATTAATTAATTAAGAAACACTTAACCACATTAGCATGTAGAGGGACATGAGGGGTTAAGTGGGTGCCTCGGGTGGCATGAGAAAATCTAGTGGTTGCCTTGGGTGGCAATAGAAAATACGATTAGAATACTTAACCAAAATAGAACATGTAATTAAAACATGATTAAAGGGTTAAGTGGGATATACTAGAAAAAGGGACAAGCTTAGGTGGGTAGCTTGTGGAGGCCCATTTCAACCAGTAACCCATACGTATCTTTGTGGGCTCGACCCATGTCGAGGACGGGACACGCATACTGGGCTTGACTGTAAGAGGCAAACGGGTTAGCGGTGGCAACGCAAGTCCAACGGGCTTCATATGCGTGAGTGGGCCCGGGCTGGTAGGTAAGCCGTTGTTGCATCGAGTAGATATAAGCCGTGCACCTTTAGTTTCATCAGGTTGCCACATTGGGGAATGATACATCCCACGGTGGGGCCAGCACGGGTATCTACGTTAGGGAGCCGATCGAATGGGAAGTAGTGTGTACACCTAGTGGATTGTAGGGCCCCGTGGCGCCTACTTGGTCACCTAGGGGTACGCAGGTACTAATTAGTAAATTTTATAAGTCCTTGGGTGGGATCAACCTTTAAGTTAGGAACGACTGGTGTGGTGCAGTTTAGTAATTTACCTTAGGGAGGGTAGATGCGTCTTTATCCTTTATCTTCGTTTAGTTGACTGCTTAGGGTAGCCATTCATCCCTATATGTTACCGTATATCAGTTTATGTCTTCTCTGGTTACTTTAACGATTGTATTGTTAAAGTTATAGGACTCGCTCAGACTTATGTCTGACCCTGTTGTTTTTATCTTTTTCCCAACCCTCAGGTCCTACGGTGGATCCTAGCAGTAGTGGAGCTTGATCGGATTGCTGTTCCAGTCTTTAGGAGCTTGGATAGATGTAAAGCTCCAGTTATCCAGTTATCTTTTCTTTTGTTTGGCTATTGTATGAGAGTGGGATTATGTACTTCTTTATTTTGATGGATATTGTACTTGACCTTTATTGTGGTTTTATGATGTAACCAGACATGTTTTACTTCCGCTGTTATGAGATGATGTTTTAAAATTTCAAGTACTATTTATATCTGTCTTGTTGTAATTTTTCTGTTCTATATTCACTAAAATACTCCACCGATGCTATGGCATTCCCTTAGTGAGTGATCATAGCGGGAGTGGGGTGTTACACATCATGTTTCCAAAACATATTACAAGTTTTCAAGAATTTGGGTAGACCTAACTTAATAGGTAAATTCCCAATGGGTAGACCTAACTTAATAGGTAAATTCCCAATCTTATGTTTTTATGTCTTTTAAATTTACCCAACCCCAAACGCAATCCCATCGCTTACATATCGCAATAGCGCATAAAGGATAGAAAGAGGGAACTTGGCGTAATCATGACATAAAGGTGTTGAAGCCACAAGTGTAACATGGTGGCATATGAAATGTACATATGTTCATATACTTGCATATTACATTTTTAGGCCTCAAAAGCATGCATAAAACCAAGCTTAGCATATTGGTGATACATGGTGATAAATGACATGTAGAAATGGCCATAAGTTCGCATTTAGCCTCACATGCAAGTTATCATAAGAGATATGATGACTTACATGTTGCCAAAATGCAACCTTTAGCATAAAGCTTGAAGCTTTATGTTCACATACTCAAGATAAGCTTGCATAACATGATAACATGAGTAAAATGATTCACCCAAACTTGCATAACATACATGGCAAACTTGCATATCATAACATAGCAAACTTGCATAACATAACATGGCAAACTTGCATATAAACTTGCATATCATAACATGATAAACTTGCATATCATAACATGGCAAACTTGCATAACATAACATGATTAACTTGCATATCATAACATGGCATACTTGCATAACATAACATGATAAACTTGCATATCATAACATGGCATACTTGCATAACATAACATGATTAACTTGCATATCATATCATAATAAGCTTGCATATCATAATGATCAAACACAACTTGCATCATTCATTAACTTTAAAGTTTAAATATGAAAGTAGAAAAGGGCTTACAATGCTTATGAAGACACAAAAATATGACAAAGCCCTTATGCAATCAATTAGACCCAAAATGCAAGCTCTAATAGAAAAACCCTTGAGCCAAAATGATCAAAACTCTTGCTTTATGATGTAAATATGGAAACTTGACTTGAATGCAAGCTAATGATGCTCATACAAGCTTGAAAACACTTGTATGCATGGAAAATCTCTCATAGAAATAATTTAGAAATTTTATGAAGAGAGTGGAGGCCATGAGAGGATTGATTTTGCCATAGTTTAGTTACCTGAATGAATAATGATGATTTAGGGTTAGGTTGGGGGCTTATTTATAGAGATTAGGATTAGTTTTGGCCTTAGGATTAAACCCTAGTTCCAATCTCAGTCCTCAAAACCGAATCTGGCCCCCAAACTCAACACAATCCCAAAATGGTGCACCAGGCAGAACTGCCCGGCTGAGCCAAGTCGACAGCCAAGTCGACAGGGCTGTCGACTTGGGTCCAACCAAGTCGACTCCCAAGTCGACAGGGCTGTCGACTTGGGTGCTCTGGCGGGACTTTTCCCGCCCGACCCAGTCTGCCCTAATTTTCCAAATTCAAACTTGAATTTGAAATCTGTTTTTTACTTTGAATTTTTCTGAAAACTTCGTTGGGCCTTAATCGGGTCATACGGACTCCAATTTTCGAAAACTCGGACTCTATTTCGCGTATTTTTCCGAGACGAACGCAATGGCATAGCTCGTTTCCCTTGATTCAGATTTATAAATTAAATTCTGCCTCAATTTATGTTAAAACAGGTTATTGAAAATACGGGTTGTTACATTCTCCCCTCCTTAAAAGATTTCGTCCCCGAAATCTTCAAGTTAGGAAGAACGTATCCTACCATCCAACATCCATCTACTCAAAACATCATCCACGAGCAATCATTGTCCTTACAAGATTCTAAATGTTGTATGAACATATGCAAAGGTGTGTGTATATGTACTTATCTAATGCAAATATTATTAATGCAAATTATGTTAGTGAAATGAATCCATATGTATGCAATTCCTAACATAATGTATAACACCTATATGTGTGCACATAACATACATCCATATGCAACATCCATGTGATAACACAAAAATTTTCATCCATGAATAAGCATAAACACTCATGCATATGCAATATGAGGAGTGTGTGAGCCGATCTAGTGCCTAATGTGTATAATGCATCCACGAGTAACCACTTGCAAACACTTGCAACCACTTGCAAACATCAAGCATAACATGTCTCAAACACATGCTTCATCCAAAGGGTTTCTACCTAAGGTTCTCATGACAAGATTAACATGATAAACTAGATAATCAAGACAAGCATGGATAGCAAAAGATATGCTACAAAGAGATCGGGAAGATAAGCAGGATATACTCCTTTTCGGATTACAAGAAATCCCTTCCTAACCCAACCCATATTCTATAAAAGCCCAAAAGGTTTAGTCAACCTAACGGACCCCTTCAAACCCTGACATGTATTACTAGCCAATAAGTCATACCTCCCGACAGAAATAGGACCGAGAATGGGACCGAGAGGATATACGTAAAAGATAACATGCAAGTAAGTTTCACCGGAAAACAAGGATCAAGGATATACTCTTAGAAAGAGATATGATGCGCATATCTAGCCTTCAGTCTTCTAAGTCACGTTTCCTTGAGCTTAACTCCACTGTGCTTTTACCGTCTTTTACTTCATGATTCCTTGGCTTCTTAACTCTTATTTCCAAATATGAGTTGGAACCCATTTCATTGTCACCTCTCGTCTTCCTCTTTCACTTACTCTTCTATCATTCTTGGCTTAAACATAACTATGACCTCATGGTTTCATGCAAGCTCTCCAAAATTCACTAGTGAATCCTGGATCTCGTTTACTTACTATAAAGTATTCTACGCAGCAGAACTTTTCTTGGAAATACCAATCCACGTTGCCAATTGCTCTTACCAACGTGATTTTCTATAACTCATGCTTGAACGAAATGAATCATCCGCCTGCGAATGATAGGCCGTACATAGATGCAGTTGCTTGCCCATGACTTCCTGTAGACTATCTCAAAACTGGCTAGTGAAAATTGAGTCATGGTTACTAACTATCCTTTAGGGAACCCCGTGCAACCGCTTTATTTCTTGAAAGTAAACTGTCGCTAGCTATGATGCAGTCCTTTCGCTCTTTACCGGAGTGAAATGAGCACTCTTTGTGAGTCTACCTACTATGACCCACATGCTCGTATTCCCTTTCCTTGATCTAGGCAGTCCATCCACGGAATCCTTCGTGACGCTCTACTACTTCCATTGCGGGGACCTCCAATGGATGTAATTGCCCACCGGGCTTCTATGACTCGGCCTTTAACCTGTTGGCACAACATGCACCTTGGGTCAAACTCGGCCACCTCCTCGGGTGATGTGCATCTTCAAGAGCCTTCTTTCTCTCATCGCGTCTTAGCCATCCCTTGTCATCTATAGCGAGGTGACTTACCATCTCGCCTCGCATCAACTTGTCCATGATCTCGACTAACTGCGGGTCTTCTTTCTGTGAAGTCCCTACTCGATCCAGAAGGTTAGGTCTAAGCTCAAGGGACGCTAACTAACTAATTAAACTGAGAGAACTTATTTCAATTATCCTCGTCGGAGCTTTTCGGTTTTGAACCGCGACCACTTTAGCGGGATCCACCACTAAGCCTTGCTTAGAAACTATGTGCCCAAGAAATCTAACTTCTTTTCTCCAAAATGACATTTGGAGGACTTGGCTTTCAACTGATGCGCTATAAGCGTATCCATCACCTCCTTGAGATGTCTAGCATGTTCTTCCTTGTTCTTTAAGAAAGTCAGGATATCGTTTACAAAGACTACCACAAACTCGTTCAGGAACTCCCTAGACACCCTACTCATCAAGTCCACGAAGTAGGCGGGTGCATTAGTCAAACCGAATGGCATGACCCGCCATTCTAAGAATCCATCTGGAGTTCTGAACGCAGTTTTGTCTATACTATCTTCAGCTACTCTGAGCTGATGGAATCCAGTAGCAAGATCAAGAGGGAACAGATGCTCCTACAAGCTGAACAAATCATCGATCCTTGGTAATGGTTGTCTATTCTCTTGTTCTACTCACGATAATCAACACACGGGCGAAGCGAACTGTCCACCTTAGTAGCGAATACTACTAGAGCACCCTCTTCGGAAATGCTTCATCGTATGAAGTTCTTCTCAAGCAACTCCTTGACTTGCTTTCTTAACTCTCATCTCGCGGGACCATGTGCCTAACCGGCCACGTAACTGGCTTGGCATTATCAACCAGATAAATGCGGAAATCAATCTCTCGCTTAGGGGTAACCCCCCTTCACTTCACCCAAGATATCAGGATATTCTCGGACCACCCTCACCGATTACAAACTATCAATAGACGAGTTGAGGGATTCAAGATAACACAACATGACGGGACCCATAGGGTTACTAGAAATTTTTAGGGTATTACCGAGGCGAGTCATGAGCCTCACAACCCTATGCTCAAAAATCAAGGATGGCTTCAAAACTGGACAACCCATCCATGTCCAAAAATCAACCCATACCCCATGAAACCGAGAATATAAGCATCACACGAGAACTCTACACTAAAGATAGAGATTTTCAAATCCACGTGGATAATAGACAAATGGGCGGAAACCCCAATTGGATTTGCAACACACACGAGATCATTAACTAGACTAGTACTTAGGTGCAAACTTTCAACTAGATCAGATGAAATAAAGCTATGCGATGCACCAGAATCAAACAAGGTACGAACTGGAAAATCAGAAATGTAAACAAGACTTTTAACAGAAACACTACCTCGATCAAGAGCTGGAAGAACGATGTTGAGGGGGTGAACTCGCCCTTCAGACGGTCTTGCACACTAAGTCTGACCTTGCCCTTGCTTCTTCGGGCAATCGTTGCTGAAATGTCCAAACTCACCACAACGATAGCATTCACCACCCTTCCTTTTCCTCTTCTTACAATCCTTAATAAGATGCCCAACTGAACCGCAATAATGGCACTTCCCCTTTTTGTTATTGCCCTTGTTGTTGTTCCCCTTGTTGCCTTGACTCTTGTTCTTGTTCTTGTTCTTGTTCTGATTGCCTTGACTGCTCTGACCACTTGGATTACCCTGATTTCCTTTCCACTGGGAATCAGTCTTCTTGGCTTGGGTATCATTCATCTTGATCTCTTTCTTGTCACTCCTATTCTCTTCATTGAGTAGGGCCATATTCACTAAACTCTCGAAAGTTGCCCCCAAGGGTATATGAGTCATGGCTAAACCATGAAATGGCTCGTTTAATCCTAGAGCAAAGTATAGGGCCTTCTTCTGAGCTGTGTCAACCAAGTCTAAACCGACCCGAGCCAGTTGATTAAACTTATCTATGTATTCCCTTATAGTCATGTCCTCTTGCTTTAGTGATAGGAACCTTAGTCCAAACTTTCCCCGAAAGTCATCCCAAGTCTCAATTGGCCTAGTAGCGGTGGTGACCACCCACCAACGTGCAGCTTCTTCCTTTAGCAACCACACTCTAATAAAACCTTCCTACGGTCATCTATATCAAAGAAGGCAAAAGGATCTTCAGTTTCTTTCAACCAATTCCTTGCCTCTACATAAGTCTCGGTTCCAATGAAATTCTTGCAACCCATCGCCTTAAAGTCTTTGCAAATCTTTGCGAAGTCAGCTTGAGGATGCTGAGGGGGAGGAGGAAGAGGAACCTCAGCGACAGGAGGAGGAACATTAGCGACAGGAGGAGGAGGAACATTAACTACTGGAGGAGGAGGAGGAACATCTGCGGGGCCGGCTTCGGTCGCCCTAGCCTCCAAAAGTCTCATATACCAAACAGGTACGTGCACTCCCTCCGGAATGGCAAAGTTATTGGCCATACTGAAACGAAGAAAAAGATAGATTCAGAATGGAGAAAAACAAAGGAATTTTGCTAATGGCTTTTTGGGGAATAGCCTTTAAAATAAACTAGACTTTTCTTTGGAAAATACTTTATACTTGGTTTTGAAAATAGTTTTCCAAAAGTTTTAAAAACCTTTTTGTTCCTTCTCGTAAACCATAGGCTCTGATACCAAATGTAACACCCCACCTCCGCCAGGGTGGCTCTTGCAAGCACTCTGACTTTGGAGGGGCATTTGAATCGGGTAAACATGCATAATGATATATCAAGGCAAAACAAGAACATATGTATATATGTAAACAGAGTAAATAACATAGATAAAACAGCGGAAGATTTCAAACCATTTCAAAACAAGTCTGGTACAACATAATGTCAATTTTCCAAATAAACAAGTCTAGATAAAAACAACATCACTAAAAAACTGAAATACATAAGTACTATCCCCAAAATAAGTGATAACCATAGCTAGCTTCATGTCAAGACCGTACACGAGCTAAAATCCCACAAGCAAGCGATCAGAAATCCAAGCTAAGCTCCAATATTCCCACCCTGAGAACCTGGGGGGGAGGGGGGGAAACGGAAGAAAAGAGGCGAAAGGAAAACAGGTCAGTCAAAAAGACTGAGTAAGCCCTACTACAATCAATTTAAACTGATAAAGTTAACTGGCATGAGAAGCAGGGATGAACATAAGGACAACAACATACTAGCATGATGATTAACTAACAAGGTAGATAAAGGTGTCATCGCATAATCAGGTTTAAGGTTTTTGCACCACAGGTGTACTAGCAAACTAACATGACTTGAATAAACAAGTATTGATCCCTTGGCCCAAGCTTTGGCCCAATAACATGAAATGACCCTAATACGCGGTCCAACCAAACGGTCTAGTCGATCGGCTCCCTATAAGCCTAACTCGTCACGTGTTGGTGTCAATGCGGCCCAAACATAATTGTAGTTAGACTGTGCAGGGTCTCCCGTCGGGTGTATCAAGCCCTAGGGTGTCAACCCCTGGACACCATGAACATAAGTGCACAGTCTCGATCTACTGGTACCCGTGCATGTTTTCCCCGGCTTCGGACTATGTGCACGACCATAGTCCGCCCGGAACTACACCGGCGTACCCTTCTGCCGTCGTTTTTGGTCTCTTACCTCAAGTCCAGTAATTGTGCCCCCACCCTAGCCTAGACCCTAGGGTCTTAATGATACGAACTTGGGATTACTACTGGAGTGGACCCCCATTGCTAGGATTTTCTAGTGGGTTAAGTACGATTTAACCCTTTTACTAATCATGGATTAACTTGGTTAAGTGTAACGATGAGTTCACGACTTAACCCTGATTAATCTACCAAGCCCAAATTGGTTAAGTATTAAGTGGACCATGACTTAACCCTAATCATGAGGCATTAATTAATTTAATGTGCCTTAACCTCTCACATTAGACCTTGTTGTGGTTACTGGTTAAGCCGGGCGGGTCCGGGTAGCTTTACACCACAACTTGGTCTAACCTCGGGTTCAAGGTACAACATGACCAACTTCTCACATTGGGTCCTATTGTTTGTAGCAACTAGTTAAGCCGGTCGGTTCCGGGTGGGTTTATGCTACAAACTCAACCCAACCTCGAGTTAGTCACACTTATATTTTCTAAGTGTCATGTCCATCATGTTTCCAAAACATATTACAAGTTTTCAAGAATTTGGGTAGACCTAACTTAATAGCTAAATTCCCAATGGGTAGACCTAACTTAATAGGTAAATTCCCAATCTTATGTTTTTATGTCTTTTAAATTTACCCAACCCCAAACGCAATCCCATCGCTTACATATCGCAATAGCACAAAAAAGATAGAAAGAGGGAACTTGGCGTAATCATGACATAAAGGTGTTGAAGCCACAAGTGTAACATGGTGGCATATGAAATGTACATATGTTCATATACTTGCATATTACATTTTTAGGCCTCAAAAGCATGCATAAAACCAAGCTTAGCATATTGGTGATACATGGTGATAAATGACATGTAGAAATGGCCATAAGTTCGCATTTAGCCTCACATGCAAGTTATCATAAGAGATATGATGACTTACATGTTGCCAAAATGCAACCTTTAGCATAAAGCTTGAAGCTTTATGTTCATATACTCAAGATAAGCTTGCATAACATGATAACATGAGTAGAACGATTCACCCAAACTTGCATAACATACATGGCAAACTTGCATATCATAACATAGCAAACTTGCATAACATAACATGGCAAACTTGCATATAAACTTGCATATCATAACATGATAAACTTGCATATCATAACATGGCAAACTTGCATAACATAACATGATTAACTTGCATATCATAACATGGCATACTTGCATAACATAACATGATAAACTTGCATATCATAACATGGCATACTTGCATAACATAACATGATTAACTTGCATATCATATCATAATAAGCTTGCATATCATAATGATCAAACACAACTTGCATCATTCATTAACTTTAAAGTTTAAATATGAAAGTAGAAAAGGGCTTACAATGCTTATGAAGACACAAAAATATGACAAAGCCCTTATGCAATCAATTAGACCCAAAATGCAAGCTCTAATAGAAAAACCCTTGAGCCAAAATGATCAAAACTCTTGCTTTATGATGTAAATATGGAAACTTGACTTGAATGCAAGCTAATGATGCTCATACAATCTTGAAAACACTTGTATGCATGGAAAATCTCTCATAGAAATAATTTAGAAATTTTATGAAGAGAGTGGAAGCCATGAGAGGATTGATTTTGCCATAGTTTAGTTACTTGAATGAATAATGATGATTTAGGGTTAGGTTAGGGGCTTATTTATGGAGATTAGGATTAGTTTTGGCCTTAGGATTAAACCCTAGTTCCAATCTCAGCCCTCAAAACCGAATCTGGCCCCCAAACTCAACACAATCCCAAAATGGTGCACCAGGCAGAACTGCCCGGCTGAGCCAAGTCGACAGGGCTATCGACTTGGGTCCAATCAAGTCGACTCCCAAGTCGACAGGGCTGTCGACTTGGGTGCTCTGGCGGGACTTTTCCCGCCTGGCCCAATCTGCCCTAATTTTCCAAATTCAAACTTGAATTTGAAATCTGTTTTTTACTTTGAATTTTTCTAAAAACTTCGTTGGGCCTTAATCAGGTCATACGGACTCCGATTTTCGAAAACTCGGACTCTATTTCGCGTATTTTTCCGAGACGAACGCAAGGCATAGCCCGTTTCCCTTGATTCAGATTGTTAAATTAAATTCTGCCTCGATTTATGTTATAATAGGTTATTGAAAATACGGGTTGTTACACTAGAGAGGATATGCGTTTCTTTCTAGCTAGAAGTGGTGTCATGGTATGGAGCCCAGACATTTTTACTTATGTGGATGATGGAAAGCGAGGTACCTTGGATATTGAGTCCCTAGTGGCTCAGATTTATGCCCCATAGGGCGGGGAAACGTATTGTTCAGGCATAACCAATCCACTAATATATGTATGGAACAACCCTGGCGTTCCTAAGGGCTTGACTTTGTACTTGTCCCGAGGCTCGGACTAGAGAGTCTCAAATTCGGTAAGGACGATCCCTTGCCTTGGTTCATGATGGAAATCCAACTTCCAATACTACACCATGAAGTTTTGATTGTAAACCTATATTTGGCGACATAGTATATGGTAGCTATGTCATCTATGATTAATACATTATGATTCAAATGCTTTTGAAAACATATATACACTAATAATAATATCAATCCGTTTTATCGTATCAAGCAATTTTGACCATTATAAGGTAAAACTCTATCCTTCGGTTTGCGTTGCATTGTGTGATGGGACTTGAGTCTTATATGGTTTCATTTTTTCAAAAAAGAATTGCATTGTTTTAACGATTTACTTTATTTATGCACTGGCAATCCAATGGAGTGAATCCGTTCTGCGTTAGCGGCGTGGTGTTCGTCGCTTTCCTATGAACTAGAAAAGCGCGATATTTAAATTAAATTCTGCAAGCGTACAGGTGTGTAGCATACAGGTCGAACACAGGGAGGTAGATTAAAATCAAATTATTTATTTAATCTCTTGGGCGAGTTAGACGATTTTCGAGGTTGGTTTTTGAAAATAATAAAAATTGAAACTACGATCCGATTCAGAACAAATCTAATTGAACCGACGATCAAATCACAACTATCAATTGGAAATTAAAATGCAAAACAGAAATAAAATGCAGAAAGTAAAATTGCAGGAAAAGAAGAACAACAAAAAGTAATTTAGGATTGTCGTTGAAACTAATCAAACGACTAATCACTAACAAAAAATGTAAAATACAATTGGTGCCCTTCCAAAACTAATTGTGAAGACAACACCGATTGCTAAGAAAGAAAAATGCAGAAATAGTAAAAAGAAGAAGAACTTTTATTAATGGAGAAGAGAATATAGAATAATGGAGATCTTTACAATGTGATGTACATGTGCTTTTATAGGTGAACTAGAAACGCTAATTAAGTCTATGAATAACTGGGCCTCATCATCCAATATATCTCTTGCCTAAGCTTGATCGGAAAGCAAAACATGGTGATTATCTTCCAAATCTTCCTATCTTCCATGTGATTAATTCTTCCAAACAAGGATACTCATTATACTCCAAAGGCAACAAAGGATAAAATCTTCAAAATTGATCTTTTCTTGGCAATAAATCAATCAGAAATTATTCTAATTGGAAATTGAAAAATGAATGTTCTGAATTGATTTCCATGACTACTCCTGAATTGTCTATTAGTGAATATCATACATACAATTGAATACGTATATATATAATATAACACTAATTAATATATTCTTCATAGCAAAGGGGCAGTGTGAAAGTTCCGTTCTTTGGCAAAAAGTGAGCTTGACGGGGATCGAACTCAGGTCTCTCAGTACAAATCTCTATGCATTTACCAGTGGGCTACAACGTCTTTTGTAATTGGATGGCTTTAATACGGGGAAGTAGCTTTTTATTTGTAGTTGGCCTTTAATTTGAAATGAAGGAGGCATTTCTTGACAACCTGTAAAAACACATAAAAGTACCCAAAGTATTATTTATTTATTTACAAAAGATAAAATATAAGAGCATAAAATAAACACATTTCTATGTTAATCAAATACACCCACACTTATCTTTTACTCGTCCTCGAGTAAAAAGAAAATGAAAAACTAACTAGATAGGTCACACTTTCGTAGGAAACACGATTGCATTGAGCGTATGCAACAAGACGTTAAATCCTAGGTGTCCCTAGTAGGACGAGTGGTGTCTCGTGAGGGTTTTCAGTGGATACTACCCACAAAATCCAAATGCAGTATGTGTGGATCTAATGTAACTATATGAATGCAATGGTTATATACAAAAAAACAAAGACAACAAGAATGACAACACGACTTGTTTCAGGAAAGTGGTACAACAAATTAAGTTAACAATTTCTAGTCAGCTGATTTTATTTTAGATACCTCAATTTGTCACAAATTTTCAACACAATTCAAGTTTCAAATGTTAAATTCCAGTTTGGCCAGTTGGTTCAGTCGATAATATATTGCAGCCATGAAATAGATTCTTAGTTTGCTTGGCACAGTTTGCAAAGTGGTATTATTATTTTCTCATGTATGGCTGGTCAAATCAATAAGGTCAAGAAGTGTTTGGGCATCATCGCTTATTCTTTATTCTTTAAAATTTTAAAATTTATGATTAAGTACATACACCTAACTCAGAAGACCAAGGTTTACCACCCATGCACTGCCTCGCGGACTAACGGAGAGTGGGTAAAGAGCTTGGCAGATTGTGCAGGCCGACTTTGACTTTTTCAACAACGTGTCGGTAATCCTTAGGTGTCCAATCTCATAAAATGAGACCAAGATATTCCAATGCTTACTTTGTCAACAACATGTTGGATAGAGCTTGGCGGGTTTGCACACCAACGCTTGATATACAAGCAATGTTGGATACCCTTGGATTACTATTATTATTATTGAAATTATAAGCACAAAAGAGAGTTACGCGAATTCAACTTAACACAACTTAGTTTTAAAGATTCGAAAAGCCAATATAAGTATTTTAAGTCCTCCACTTATTTAAACAAAGTCTACAATATAGAAAAGATTTCATGGCCATCACCTAAGAATCTCCCTATGTACCGGTTACACTATTATCCCTCAAAATTAAACTTTTCATTATATTTCTTATTTGATCTAAGTTGAGAGAAAAAATACTATCAACTGACTAAAAGTTGTAAACTTATTTCGTGGTATCACTCTAAAATGAGTCGGGTTGGTGTGATTGCGTGTTTTTTTTAGTAAAAAAAAGAAGAAGATGGGATGCAGACTTGACTCCCCCACACTAGATTGAGACGGTGTCCCAACTGTCCAAGGTATGCAGACCAAAATGGCAGAAAAACAAAAATAAAAAAAAATGAAAAAGAAAAATAAAAGAAAACGAACGTGTACCACCTGATTTCACGGTGGATGATCAGGCTCATGAAGATCGATAAGGTCATCTCCGTCATATTGCTCGAATTCTAAAAATGGTTTCAGTTGTTGACCGTTTACTTTGAAGACTTTTCCATCCTTAGGATTTTCAATTTCAACTGCTCCATGAGGATATGCTGTTTTCACAACATAAGGTCCAGTCCATCGAGATCTGAGTTTTCCTGGAAACAAGTGAAGTCTAGAGTCGTATAAAAGAACTTTTTGACCTACGTTGAATTCCTTACGAAGTATGTTTTTGTCGTGTTGGGCTTTGGTTCTTTCTTTGTAGATTTTCGCATTTTCATATGCCTTATTTCTTAATTCCTCTAATTCAGAAATTTGTAACTTCCTATGTGAGCCGGCTTTGTCTAAGTCAAAGTTCAAAAATTTTATAGCCCAAAGAGCACGATGCTCTAATTCAAGAGGTAAGTGACAGGCCTTTCCAAAGACTAATCGATATGGTGACATCCCTAGATTGGTTTTATAAGCAGTGCGAAAAGCCCAAAGTGCATCAATCAGTTTTAAGGACCAATCTTTTCTATTGGAATTCACGGTTTTCTCAAGAATTTGTTTGATTTGTCTATTGGAAACTTCTACTTGCCCACTAGTTTGTGGATGGTAAGGGGTAGACAGCTTGTGTGTGATTGAGTACTTCTTGAGCAAGGATTCAAAAGCACGATTACAAAAGTGAGTGCCATTATCGCTAATGTTCGCTCGAGGTGTGCCAAAGCGTGAAAAGATGTTTTATTTGAGGAATTTGATAACAACCTTGTTGCCGTTGGTTTTGGTTGGGATAGCTTCAACCCATTTTGAGACATAGTCTACCGCAAGCAAGATGTAAAGATTCCCAAATGAATTAGGGAAAGATCCCATGAAATCGATGCCCCAAACATCGAATAACCTAATCACTAAAATGGGGTTGAGAGGCATCATGTTTCGCTTAGTAATTCGAGCCGTTCTTTGACATCGATCACATTTAGAGCAAAATTCGAAAGCTTCACGGAAGACTGTGGGCCAATAAAAACTGCTTTGCAAAACTTTTGTAGCAGTTTTTCTTTCTCCAAAATGACCGCCGCAGGCATGGTCATGTGAGAAAGAGAGAATACTTTGGTGTTCATGATCGGGCACACACCTTCGAATGATTTAGTCTGGACAGTACTTGAAAAGATATGGGTCGTCCCAATAGAAGTTTCGAACTTTCAAGAGAAATTTTTGTTTATCTTGTTTCGACCATTCAGCGGGTGTTTGCTGTGTGACAAGATAATTCACAATGTCAGCGTACCAAGGGGTGTTAGATATGGAAAGAATTTGTTCGTCCGGAAAATAGTCATCGATTTGGGTGTCATCCACATTTTCATGCACAATTCGAGAGAGATGATCAGCTACCACATTTTCAGAACCCTTTTTATCTCGTATTTCTATATCGAATTCTTGAAGAAGAAGAACCCAACGAATCAAGCGGGCCTTAGCATCCTTCTTAGAAAGCAAATATCATAGGGCAACATGATCAGTGTAAACTATGACTTTGGATCCTATGAGATATGGTATGAATTTCTCAAGAGCGAAGACAATTGCCAAAAATTCCTTTTCAGTAGTTGAGTAATTCAATTGGGCCTCGTTTAAGGTTTTGCTAGCGTAATAAATGACTCGAGGGAGTTTATCGATACGTTGACCTAAGATGGCTCCAATTGCAAAGTCAGAAGCGTCGCACATAAGTTCGAAGGGCTAAGTCCAGGCAGGAGGTTGAATGATGGGAGCTGTGGTTAAGATTGACTTAATAGTTTTCAAAAGATGTTTTGCAGTCATTGGAGAACTCAAACATAACGTCTTTGGCAAGTAAATTTGGGAGAGGTTTTGAAATTTTCGAGAAATCCTTAATGAGTCTTCAATAGAATCCCGCGTGGCCAAGAAATGAACAAACATCTTTGACAGACTTAGGCGGAGGTAAATTAGCGATCAAATCGATTTTGGATTTATCAACTTCAAGGCCATCTTTGGAGATGATATGACCTAGAACTATCCTCCTTTTAACCATGAAATGACATTTTTCCCAATTAAGCACGAGTGATTTTTCCTTGCAACGTTTTAGGACGAGTTCTAAATGAGTGAGGCATTGGGAAAAAGATGATCCATAGATTGAAAAATCATCCATGAATATTTCCAAGAATTCTTCCACCATATCAGAGAAAATACTCATCATACACCTTTGGAAAGTCGCGGGGGCATTACAAAGACCAAAAGGCATGCGACGATAAGCAAAGGTTCCAAAGGGACAAGTAAAGGTTGTCTTATGTTGATCCTCTTAAGCAACAGGGATTTGGTTATAGCAAGAGTATCCATCGAGAAAACAATAGTACTCATGACCCGCTAAGTGTTCGAGCATTTGGTCAATAAAAGGTAAGGGAAAATGGTCTTTTCGTGTGGCTGAGCTGAGCTTTCGATAGTCAATACACACACGCCATTTTGTTTTAATTTTTGTTGGGACGAGCTCAATACTTTCATTTTTGATCACTGTGACTCCCGATTTCTTTGGTATGACTTGTACCGGACTCACCCAGGTACTATCTGAGATGGGATAGATGATGTTATTTTCTAGACATTTGATTATCTCCTCCTTGACCACTTCTCTCATGTTTGGGTTTAATCCCCTTTGAGCCTCACGGGTGGGTTTAGCTTCATCAACTAAATGTATGCGATGTTCCACAATTGATGGGCTAATTCCTTTTATATCGCTCAGTTCCCACCCCAAGGCGTCTTTATTTTCCCGCAAAATTTCTTAGAGTTTTTGTTCTTGGTCCTCGGTAAGATCAGAGGCCAAGATTATGGGAAGAGTTTCTGAGCAGTCTAAATATACGTACTTAAGGTCTTGTGGCAAGGGTTTGAGATCTAACTTAGGATGTTCTTGAATGTTAACATTGGTTAACATTCCTTGTTTAGATTCAAAAGACAAAGGATTTAAGTCAAGAAATTAATTCAGTTCAGAAATGTATTCAAGTTCGTCGAAATCGGAGTCGAAATGTTCCATACACATTTTCAAGGCTTCAGATGTGTCATTAGAGGTTTCGTCAACTATGGTTTGAATCATGTCGATTTCATCGATCTCAAAATCCCTAGGTTGTTTGTTGAGATTGAAGATGTTTAGCTCAATGGTCAGGTGCCCGAAGGAAAGTCGAAGTTGACCGTTCCTACAATTAATGACAGCATTTGAGGTTGCTAAGAAGGGTCGTCCTAAAATCAACGGTATTTGAACTTTGGGATTTGAGACAGGCTCTGTTTCTAAAACTATGAAATCGACAGGGAAGTAAAACTATTCGATCTGCATCAAGATGTCTTCGATAATTCCTAATGGCTTTTTGATAGATCGATCGGCTAACTGAAGAGTGATGTTTGTTGGTTTAATTTCCACTAACCCAAGTTGACAATAAACAGTATAAGGAAGAAGATTGACACTGGCACCAAGGTCGAGTAGGGCATGAGAGATATGGGTGTTTCCTATTTTGCAATCAATCGTAGGGCAACCAGGGTCTTTGTACTTGACTGGGGTAAGATTTGAAAGAATAGAGCTTGTATTCGCAGTTAGAAAGGCGGTTTTTGGGACATTAGTCACACATTTTTGTGTGCACAATTCCTTAAGACATTTGGCATATTGAGGGATTTGTTCAATTGTGTCTAAAAGAGGAATGTTCACACGGACTTGTTTGAAAATTTCCAAAATTTTATCGAAATTTGCTGCTTTCTTCTTATTATTGAGTCTATGGGGAAATGGAGCTATTGGTTTTTCGACTCTGTGATGAGTTTCATCATTCGAGGAAGAAGGTTTATCCAAGGAAAAAGAAGGTGGTAAGGTCGTAGAAGATGGAATGTTGGTATTGCCAACATTAATTTTCGAAGGTGGGTCGGGTTTTGCCGACACTGGAAGAAGAATTGTTGGGATTGCCAACATTTGAGGAAACTTGAGGTTTAGAAGAATTGGCATTCGAATCCAATGGGTGATCACCAAGATTAGGGATTGGGGTCGAGTTAGAAGGTTCTCCAGGGTTGCCCACGTTATTATCAATCCTCTTTCCATATCGAAGGGTTGTAATAACGTTGACTGGATTATGGTTTTCGTCCTCACAAGAATTTACAGCACGAGAGTTATATTTTGGATTCACCTCTGGTTGACTAGGCAACTTTCCTTTCTCATTATTTTTCATTAGTTCTTTCATCATACTCATCATTTGGTTGAGTTTAGCGTCGTGTGAGTTCATTTTAGCTTCGTGAAAGTTCAACTGTTTCTCTAAACGCACAATATCTTGTGGCGGTTGAGAGGGTTGAGAGGATTGGTTTGATGATTGAAAGTTGGAATGCTTATAAGGTTGTTTGGATTGAGATGCTGTTTGAGAGGTTTGGGAAATTGGAGGTGGAGCTTGATAATTTGGATTTGGAATAAGGGGTTGCACGTGAGATGGGTTGGCTGAATTATTGGGGTTTGACCAAGAAAAATTTGGGTGGTTCCTCCAACACGGATTGTATGTGGATGAGTAAGGATTATTCTGAGCTATGATATTAGCTTGGTCCTGAGAGTAATAGTGGGGTAGCCCTTCTCCGGCTTGAGGAGTTTGATTTTCTAAAGGAATTTGACTTGGGTCCACAATATGCACTCCTCTAGTAGAAGTACGAATGGGAACACGAATCGATTCCCACTGCATGTCTTTTTCAGAATAATCTTCAAAGAACCACCAAGCTTCATCAGCTGTTTTAGACATAAAGTCTCCTCCACACATTGATTCTAGTTGAGTTCTAGTCTGATAGTTTAGCCCCTCATATGCAATTTAACATAAGTGGTCTTTTAGAATTCCATGATGAGGACAACTATATAATAGTTGGTTGAATCTTTCAAAGTATTTTGAAAAAGTTTCCCCCTCATTTTGACAAAATTGATTTATTTCGGTTCGAATTTTTAGAGTTTTATGGAAAAGGAAAAACTTTTTCAAGAATGCAGTGACAAATTCATCCCAACTTCTTATGGAATGTTTTAGAAGAGAATTTAGCCATCTTTTAGCACTTTCAAGTAGTGCAAATGGAATTAGCTTCAGCTTGATTGATTCGTTAGACAATTGTTGCATTTTTGTTGTGGACACATACAATTCAAATTCACTTAAAAATTCATAAGCATTTTCAGACCCAGTAAACTTTGGTACCCCTTGGATAAAAGAATGTTTTAGCTCAAAATTGTTTCCTTCAACTGGTGGGAATACAATGACAGAGGGTTGGACGGTCCTAGTTGGATAACATCGACCACGAAGAGACAAGGGTCTATCCATTTGGATATTGAGATTTTGAAAATTTTGATTTATTTGATTTTGATCTCCAAAGTTTGGAAAGTTTTGATTCACTCGATTTTGATCCAACTCGGTTGGAAAATTTTGGTTGATTCGAGAACCCCTGGGAGAATTATTTTTACTAACACTTTTTTCACTCATTGTTGTTAAATGCAAGCACAGAAATCTGCTACAATGAAATTTTTCTGTCCTTATAGGCTCCTAACTCAAAATTATAAAGTGACGCGTTTGATTACTTAGATCAAAAGATTTCTCAGCCAGTTAACTGACAGGAGTTATCGGTGCACCAAGAATCACCCTAGTAATGCAGCCGAAGGTTTAAGTACCTTCAGAGTAACAACCGATATAATATTTACGAATCACCGTAATATTTATAAACGGCTATTTCTCAGTCGTAGTCTAGACACCAAGAAATAATTCATTCCAAATAAATCAACTATCATAATACAATTAAGCCCTAGATAAGCCCGTGACTCCCTTAAGTCCAACGTCTAACCGTTATTATTAGTCAGATTCTACGATGAAATGCAATTTGTGGGCTAAGGAAAGGGTGATGAAATCCCTCACCTTATGTGAATTGGGGTATTGCCCTTAATAGAATGAATAAAAAGTGCAGAAATAACAAAAATCACACAATTTAATTGCAGAAATAAATTTTTTTACATTCAAGCCGCTGCCCCTGTAGAATTTTTTTACAACAATTGTCTATATTTTTTTTCTTTTGTAGTAGAGCACTTGTAGAGTTCAGAAAATTTCACCGTGGGGTATGGCTGTCCGTCCAGAGATTGAATAGCTTCAACGATTAAAATCACAGTGTTTGCAAATTCCTTGACCTTTGAATCCCTGTTAGCTGCTTTGAATTTTGTTCTCTTTAGCCTTTGATTTTCTTTTCCTCTCTTTTTTTTTGGATTTTTTTTTCAATGAAATAAACAACTAAGAAAACACAAAAAAGGGGATTTTTTTTAAGAAAAAGAAGAAAAGTAAATAAAAAAAATACAAAATAAGAAAAAACTAAACTAGACTAAACATAAAAAAAAAGAGAAAAGCTAAGCTAGAAAAATAAAAGGAAAAAATAAATAAATAAAAATAAAAGACACCTAAAACAAGGCAAAACTAATTAACTCAAGTTTGCACCCAAATCAAACTCAAATGATTTAGTCAACAAAGGAAATAAGTCAAGTCTCGTTCCTTTAATATAGGCCCAAATCAAACTTGAAAGAAACAGTCACCGCAGGGAATCGATCCCCCTTTTCATAAGGCAATAAAGCACGCCTCTTAAAACGCTCAACATAACTTGCCACTTAACCCCAGAAAAAGGAAACAGTGTAATATTCAATCAACCGATTCAGAAAATATCAATGACTTGCTCTCGTTCCCTTCTTCTTCCTTTTCGAAATCTATGTAGTTCAAATCGATTAACTTAGGGTTGGCTGCTTGGTTCGGATCTGAGGAGAAAGGCTTCGGTTCTTCAAATTGGGTTTCGAATTGCGATTTTTTTTTAAATCAAGTCAGGGCTTTGAGGCTTCGGTGTATATCAGAGATGAAGTACCTGCTTGAAAGGACTTTGGGTTGCTTGTGGCTTCTTGATTTTCGGTGGTTTGTTGCATGAAGTATGTGGAGGGGATGCACTGGAAATGTCTGGATGCGTGAGGGGAGACAAGGGTTTGCAGAGGTTATTGTTGATGGATTGGGGTGTTAGGGGATAGAGCAGTTTGTGCTTAGAAGATGGTGATGGGTGGTTATGAGAATTTGTTGCGGTAGGAGGGACTGAAGGGATTGCTGAACTGATTGGCGAGGGTGGACTTGTGGTTTATGGTGAAAGTTGCGATTGTGGATGGTGAGAAGTGGATTTGCATGGCTTTTTAAATTGCGTGGTTTTTTTTTTTGCGTTAAGGATGAGGGTCTGTTGGTAAAGGGATTGTGTTCGAAGGAGGATTGAGTAGGCTTGGTGACTTGTGGATTTTTGTGAGGAGATGGTAATGAGGGGCATTTGATTTTTGTTGATGTTGGAGTATTGCAGGTGGTTTTGAGGAACGAGATGAACGTGAAGGATGTGTTCAAATTGGGTTCAAACGTGGGGTTAGGTTAATGATGTGGGTGGGGTGCTATGGGAAGATGGACAGTGGTATGTTGTTTGGAGTTGTGGATGGGGTATTTGGATTGTGCGTGGATGATGGTTCGGATGCTGGATTCAGTTTGTAGACGAACGTGGTTTGTGGGATTGGAGACCGTGGTGAGTATTTGGTTGAAGATGTTGAGAGGTGAAGGGTGGAATTTGAATGAGAGTTGGTGGGGTGAACTCAGGCTGATCGAAGTATGGCTGCTGGTGGGTACTGGAACGTATTGGGATTGTAGGGTTTCGGAAGCAGATTTGATTTGGTTCGAATTATCGGAGCGATTTGGTGAAAGTCTATGAACTGTTGGTGTTTCAGAGTTCGGTAGGGTGGATTCTGTTGGTATATGGCATTGGTTTGTTCTTTGATGAAGTGGATGGGTATTGCGATTAATGGGTTTGTGCAACAAAGGGGCAACGTGAGGATGGTTAAGTGTGGACAGGAGGTAATGAACTTTGTTGACGGCGTATGGTAGGTTGAAGATGAGTATGGAATTGCGTTCACACTTGGTCTGAGATGGGTTTGAGGGAAGATGAGTATTTGATGAACGTGAGTGGTAATTGTATGGTACAGTATATGTTGTAATGAGGGTTGTGCTGAAATTAATAGGAAATGGGGTGTATGGTGATCTGCGGATTTTGACAGAGTAGGTTATTTGTAGAGGAGGTTGATGGAGTTTATGGATGAGCGATGTGGTTGATTTTGAATTTTTTGTGCGAACTGGCAAAGGGATCCAGGTTGGTTTGGTGTGGTTGTTGAGAGGATAAACGGTGGTGGATTGTTTTTTTGATGGTATGAGGTGTTTTATAGGTGGCAGAGAAGATAGCAGGGGATTTCGAAAGATTTTTTTATTTTTATTCTTTTATTTTGTGAAGTTTGTAAGGGAAGAAAGAATGTAAGAAATTGGTAGGAAATAAAGAAAGAAAGAAAAAAATAGCAAAAAGAGTTTTTTTTTTTTGGAGAAAAAAAGAAAAGTGATGAATAAGAAACAGGAAAGAGACTAGAAAATTAAGTATATTTTTTTTCTTTCTTGATTTAGAAGATTACGGTATCAATTTATAATACCAAATCAACCAAGCAAGATTTTTTTCTATATCTATACACAAGAAAACAAAAGGAAAATATAAAAAAAAACTAACACGAATCAAAAATTAAATAAATAATAAAATTTAATCGTTACCTCCCCGGCAACGGCGACAAAAACTTGTTCGTCGCTTTCCTATGAATTAGAAAAGCGTGATATTTAAATTAAATTCTGCAAGCGTACAGGTGTGTAGCATACAGGTCGAACACAGGGAGGTAGATTAAAATCAAATTATTTATTTAATCTCTTGGGCGAGTTAGATGATTTTCGAGGTTGGTTTTTGAAAACAATAAAAATTGAAACTACGATCCGATTCAGAACAAATCTAATTGAACCGACGATCAAATCACAACTATCAATTGGAAATTAAAATGCAAAACAGAAATAAAATGCAGAAAGTAAAAATGCAGGAAAAGAAGAACAACAAAAAGTAAATTAGGATTGTCGTTGAAACTAATCAAACGACTAATCACTAACAAAAAATGTAAAATACAATTGGTGCCCTTCCAAAACTAATTGTGAAGACAACACCGATTGCTAAGAAAGAAAAATGCAGAAATAGTAAAAAAAAGAAGAAATTTTATTAATGGAGAAGAGAATATAGAATAATGGATATCTTTACAATGGGATGTACATGTGCTTTTATATGTGAACTGGAAACCCTAATTAAGTCTATGAATAACTGGGCCTCATCATCCAATATATCTCTTGCCTTCCTTGCCCAAGCTTGATTGGAAAGCAAAACATGGTGAATATCTTCCAAATTTTCCTATCTTCCATGTGATTAATTCTTCCAAACAAGGATACTCATTAGACTCCAAAGGCAACAAAGGATAAAATTTTCAAAATTGATCTTTTCTTGGCAATAAATCAATCAGAAATTCTTCTAATTAGAAATTGAAAAATGAATGTTCTGAATTGATTTCCATGACTACTCCTGAAATGTCTATTAGTGAATATCATACATACACATGAATATGTATATATATAATATAATACTAATTAATATATTCTTCATAACAAAGGGGCAGTGTGAAAGTTCCGTTCTTTGGTAAAAAGTGAGCTTGACGGGGATTGAACTCAGGTCTCTCAGTACAAATCTCTATGCATTTAACAGTGAGCTACAACGTCTTTTGTAATTGAGATGGCTTTAATATGGGGAAGTGGCTTTTTATTTGTAGTTGGCCTTTAATTTGAAACGAAGGAGGCATTTCTTGACAACCTGTAAAAACACATAAAAGTACCCAAAGTATCATTTATTTAATTACAAAAGATAAAATATAAGAGCATAAAATAAACACATTTCTATGTTAATCACGTGGCCCTGTGATTAGCCTTATTATCAAATAGGTTAAGTAGATTTCTCATACCAGTCCCGTGACTTACTCGTAGTTTGTTTCACTTTGCAAACTCGGGTGCCCTCTTTCTGCATGGGCAGCCTTGTATTCAGGTTTTTAGCAGACTCATTCTGGATAGCTATGGAGCTGAAGATGGATCCTATCATTTCTATTATGCTGTTCAGACTTCATTTAGTATATTATGTTTGATTCCGCTGCAGACATTGTATATTAAGTTGTAAACTTTATTGTGTACTAAATATGATCCTATCATGGTGTGTAACTCTGATGATATATTATTCCCATTGTAATTTGATATACTTAATCTGCTGTAATTCTATATTTCTGTTATGTTGTTATTGTTTATGTGTTATATTCAATGATTATCCTTACTTTCATAATACGGAAGTTTGGGGGTCATCACAACGATGCTTCTGTATATTTTTCTGTAAGTAATTATACTCATCACACTACATGTTCATGACATTCATGTAGGATTAACAAAGTACATAAAAATACAAAACATAAGTAAACTTCTATAATAATAATAACAATAAGATTTATAATAGTAGTAAATTAACTAAGATTTATTAAAAAAATTAAATAAACTTATAAAAATTAACTAAGTATTATTAAAATTAACTAAATAGTATAAAAATTTAACTAAGTTTACTAATTTTATAAAAACGAAGAAGTAGTTTATAACAGTTAACTAAGAATATAAAAATATAAAATATTACCAAGTATTCTATAATAATAATAGCAAGAATTAAAAATTATCTATGTATTATAAAAACTATATTTACTAGTTTTATAAAAATTAAGAAGATTAGTTTATAAAAGTTAACTAAGTATATAAAAATATAAATATTACCAAGTATTCTATAATAATAATAGTAATAAATAAAAATTAGCTAAGTATTATAAAAATTAACTAACTATTTTAAAAAATTAATTAAGTTTACTAATTTTAGTACTATTACAAAAATTAACTCACTATTATAAAAATTAACTAAGTATTATAAAAATTAACTAAGTTTACTAATTTTATATAAAATTAACAAAGTATTATAAAATTAACTAAGTATTACATATTATAAAATTAACTAAGTATTATAAAAATTAACTAAATATTATAAAAAATTAATTAAGTTTATTAATATTATAAAAATTAACTAACTATTATAGAAATTAAATTAAGTTTACTAATTTTATAAAAATTAGCTAACTATTATAAAAATTAACTAAGTATTATAAAAATTAACTAAGTTTACTAATTTTATAAAAAATTAACTAAGTATTATAAACCTAACCAAGTATTATAAAATTAACTAAGTATTATGTATTATAAAATTAACTAAGTATTATAAAAATTAGCTAACTATTATAAAAAAATTAATTAATTTTACTAATTTTGTAAAAATTAACTAACTATTATAAAAATTAACTAAATATTATAAAAATTAACTAAGTATTATAAAATTAACTAAATATTGTAAAATTAACTAAGTATTATATAATTAACTAAGTATTATAAAAATTAACTAACTATTATAAAAAATTAATTAACTTTACTAATTTTATAAAAATTAACTAACTATTATAAAAATTAACTAACCATTATAAAAATTAACTAAGTATTATAAAAATTAACTTAGTTTACTAATTTTATAAAAAAATTAAACTATTATAAAAATTAACTGACTATTATAAAAATTATCTAAGTATTATAAAAATTAACTAAGTATTATAAAAATTAACTAAGTTTACTAAATTTATAAAAAAATAGAAGTTTAGTTTATAAAAGTTAACTAAGTATATAAAAATATAAAATATTACCAAATATGACCAAATGCTAACATGAACACATATGTATAGGTACTAGAGATGGGCATCGTTATGCATTCAACTATAATAAGAATATCGTTAGGTGCTTCTGAAGATCCCTCAACAAAAAGACAGCTTATGGCATTTGATTACGGAGAAAGCGGTAACTTTTAGATGTTCATTTTGTTGGTATTCGGCGCAAACTTGTTTTATGGAAATTTTGTTTTATTTGTAGATATCATGACTTTGTTCGACGGATATTGTGTAAATTTAGTTTATGGTGTTATTTTTTTATGGAAATTATGTAAAGTTTATTTATTGATGATGTCTTTGTGTATGAATATTGTGTTATATAATTAGTTGGTTGATACATATTTACATATTGTTTATATGTTTGTGCATGAATATTTTGATACTACAATATGTACATGCTATGATAGATGCAAAAAAATTTGTGATACGTGGCCAAACGCCGTGATAGTAAAAAACATGTAAACTTCCAGAAACGCTGTGATATGTGGCAAAACGCTGTGATAGTAAAGAATTTGTGAACTTCAAAAATGCTGTGATATGTGGCTAAACACTGTAGAAAAGGGAAGATAATAACATTTCTGGAACAATATAAAACGCTGTATGAACAAGGACAACACCATTTGAAATGCTGTAATATGTCAATTTTCTACAACATTTTTGAAAATGCTATGATATACCAGGGACCTATAACAACGTGTTGGTAGACAGCGTTCATCAAAATGCTGTTAAAGGCTATAACAACATTTTTCAACGCTGTTAATAGACATATTTGTTGTAGTGCATTTTGAATTACATTGAGTGTTTTTATGTGATTTCACCAATTTAGAGTTAGTGAAGTAGCAAAAGTGTTGAAATAACGTGGTTATTATTAACACTGAGCGGTGAGATTGTCAAATTTGTAATTTATACTAACAAGTAATCACACTAAGCATCAAGTTGTTTTTGTTTTGTTTTTCTTTCTTTTGGGTAAAATCTTGGAGCTCCCAGGTTGAGGCATCAACCAATCAAGTTGCTGATCAGCATACACTTATGTTTGACATGTTATCAAAAATTCTTTGCAGGGTCATTAATGTCGAGTTAATGGTAAACTAATGAAAATTTGAATAGAGTTCGATTTAAAACTAAAAAAGTTATAGTCATTATAATTTTGTTTAACTAGGCGAACCAAAAAAATGATGATGTATTTGCTGAAGTGACGTTAAAACGGGAGCAAATGGTATGTTTGTTGTATTCACGATGCTCATTTCTTGTTATGTTGTATCATGTGACCAAGTATATCGTAAAATGTATTTGGATTTATAGCAGGATGAGAATGCTCTGATGATGGAGATGCTACCATCTCGTTCGCCTCATGTGCACACTCATTCTTTTTGTAAGACCCTGACCTCTTCAAATGCAAGTATCACAGGATCATTGATTCTTTTAAAGAGGCATGCTGAAGAATGTCTGCCCTCTTTGATCAGTTGTCTTATATATATGCACAACATATAGATATTTCATCTTTTCGTATATCTAGTCAAAATACACATCTTGGAGTTCTTGCAAATGTATGGCAGGCTGTCACCGCAAGGACAAAATTTAGAATTACATACAATCCACGGTATACATTTAGTGTTAAGTTTTCATCGTTCATACCATTTATCACCAGTGTTAAGTTTCAGTTACTCATAGCTGACTATTTCTATTTAAGATCTTTTAATTGTCAAAAATTTGTTGTCTACCTACTTATCATTATGGATCTTCACCCGTTGAAACTGACATTGATTTTGATGATATTTGTACTCAATGTCACAATGGATTTGATACCATCCCTTATTTGATAGTGCAATTATTTGTACTGAGTGATGAGGGAAAGTACAAATGATCCCTTCACTTCCACCTATTATTCTTGTTACTTACTCTCCAACTTACTAAACAGAACAAATCCATCTGAATTTATTGTTCCATACAAACAATATATGGAATCTACCAAAAATAAAGTACTCAATCTGTATGTGGTTCAACATGAGTTTCAAAGGAGATGAATCTTCTGAAAAAAGGTATATCTACCAAGAAACTTATACCTGTTCTTCTTTTACAATGGAAGATGTTATAATTTATATCTATGGCCACAATAATATATGCTTACGTAAAGGGGGGATTTATTCATAGGGAATTGAGGTATAATAGCATAGGTGATGGAATAAACCATGGTTTACTGCCAGATGCTACCTGTAAGTATGTGTTCTCTTATTTCTTAATGTCTTTGTACCATTTGTTTATTTCATCATACTTACAATATCACTATGTATTATACACTATCAGTAATTTTGATTGACAATAGCTTTGGCTATAGTCTTCGTATTTTTTGCCTTTTTTTTATTCATCTTACGTGTCACTTTCTTGTACTAAAATTGTAATAAAACAGTAATAGTGTATGGATGCAATATGTGTGGATTTGTTGCTGCCACTTTTCTTCGTGGTGTTAATTTCATTTAAATTCCGACAACTCTGATGGCTCAGGTGTGTTCTATTTGGAAGGATGGCTTTAAAAGGTTACTTATTCTTTTTTAAATGCAGGGAAAAAGAAAAGATTTATGCAAATGAGCTTTGTAGATTTCGTAAGCAAATGAGCTTTGTAATTGGGTTAAAGGCTTTCAGAGGCAAATGAGGACAATTGTAATTTTATTCGTTTTTATGTGATATATGATTTATAATTTGTATTTTGGATATAAAATTGTGATTTTTATCAACGAATGGATAATGATGTTGTTAAACTTATATTTATTTCTTATGTTATTTGTCTATTTATTGTTGCAAATATATTATATAGATTCCTATACATATAATTTGTTGATATATTATAACTTTAAAATAAAAGTAGTAATAAAATATATCACAACTGTTATAAATAGTTGTAAATTATAATAACAATGGTGCATAACAGTTGTAATAAAGTTTATTACAACGATGATAAACAGTTGTAAAATGTACATATAACAATGATGTTGCAACGGTGCAAAACAGTTGTAAAAGAGTTTAGTCTATTACAACTTCTAAATACACGTTGGTTAGCCCACCGTTTTAAAATGTATTTTACAACGGTTTTCCACCGTTGTAATATGGTCATTTTGTTTTAGTGCAATGCCCAGGTTCAGGAAAGTGTTAGAAATGCAATATAAAATGAAACTAGTGTAGGCAAGTAGGTAGAAAGATAAGTGAGTTAAAGGAGTTTCTAATGGGAAAACAACTATAATGCAAGGGGACATTCCTGTTTAAATTGAAACGACCCAAACTCGCCCGTAAAATAAAGCCCGTATTGAGTTGAGAACACGACAAATTAGAACACAAACAATAGAATATTTTATTGCTATTATAACAATTATATCAGAGTACAAGAACATAACGGAGTATGAATAAATAATATATACCAGAAAAAAATCAAAGATTAAAATACATTAAATAGTAGAGGAAAAATAATACATAACACAACTGAAAGAGATACACAGATACAAAGCTTTCCAAATGTTGCTCCAGCTGTATATCTAGGATCCTGGTAAAATAATATCTACAAAACCAAAACTATCGACTGCCCATGTGGAAAATATGGGCACTCGGAGTTTAGGTAGAAACAATAAACTCTGAGTCTGTTATGGACTGGTGTGAGAACTAAAGTAGTTATTTAAAACTTTAATTTAAAATAGAGCCAATCAAGGGCCACGATGTATAACACAGAACATGTTTTCTTCCAAGAATACCAGTGCATAAAATAAACAGCGCAATGCTTTTTGGAAAAATGAAGCTATTTTAAGACTCAGGTCCTATCACATAATGCAATGCAACGCAAGCCGAATGATAGAGTTTTACCCTATAATAGCCAAACATGCTTGGTACGTTTAAAACATAAATCATTTGATACTATAAGTGTTTAGTGTCAAAATCACATCAAATATAAATGTATCAATCATAGACGGCATAGTACCCCATCCTACTATGTCGCCATACTAGTTTTACAACTAAAACACAAAAGTCACGTATTGGGAATAAAATTTCCGTTAAGAGTCGAGGAAAGGGATGTCTCCTCACCAATTCGAGACAATCTAGCAAATGCCTCAAGGTTCGGGCGCTGGCGAGCCTTTGGATGCTTCAGGGCTAGTACTCCCTTACTTTTGAGGATTTGTTATTCCGAAACACACATTTCCTGGTCCTATCAGACCTATCCATCGGCCCCGTACTGACCGATATATCCGAGGCACTTCGCAATCCATCATCCACATATGTAAAAATATAAATGTCTGAGCTCCATACCGTGACACCACCCATAGCTAGAAAGAAACGTCGTGCACTCCTTGCAGTCCGATCCCCTTTTTAACTCATACCGAGGTGCGAGGCTCGCGAATTAATGCTATACACAAAGTTATGCTATTTAAAGTCATGCTTTGATCACCAACCACAAGACTCTGCTTTTCAACAAAGTCCTTGATCATTTGCATCTCAGCATGCAACACTGACAATCCATGCAATGTGACTGATATCCATCAATATATAACATTTAAGCTCATACGTCCTAGAGAAGGGTGTTAAGCAAGAGAATAAATTCTCGGCCACCAAACAGATATATATTTAATGTAACACCCCACTCCCGCTATGATCACTCACAATGGGAATGCCATAACATCGGTGGAGTATTTTAGTGAATATAGAACAGAAAAATTACAACAAGACAGATATAAATAGTATTTGAAATTTTAAAACATCATCTCATAACAGCGGAAGTAAAACATGTCTGGTTACATCATAAACCCACAATAAAAGTCAAGTACAATATCCATCAAGATAAAGAAGTACATAATCCCACTCTCATACAATAGCCAAAACAAAAGAAAAGATAACTGGATAACTGGAGCTTTACATTTATCCAAGCTCCTAAAGACTGGAACTGCACTCCGATCAAGCTCCGCTACCGCTAGGATCCACCGTAGGACCTGAGGGTTGGGAAAAGGATAAAAACAACGGGGTCAGACATAAGTCTGAGTGAGTCCTATAACTTTAACAATACAATCGTTAAAGTAACCAAAGAAGACATAACTTGATATACGGTAACATATAGGGATGAACGGCTATACTACGCATTTAACTAAACTAAGATAAAGGATAAAGACGCATCTACCCTTCCTAAGGTAAATTACTAAACTGCACCACACCAGTCGTTCCTAACTTAAAGGTTGATCCCACCTAAGGACTTATAGAATTACTTTAATAGTACTTGCGTACCCCTAGGTGACCAAGTAGGCGCCACGGGGCCCTACAATCCACCAGGTGTACACACTACTCCCCATTCGATCGGCTCCCTAACGTAGATACCCGTGCTGGCCCCACCTTGGGGTGTACCATTCCCCAACGTGGCAACCCGATATAATCAACGGTGATGAAACTAAAGGTGCACGGCTTATATCTACACGATGCAACAACGGCTTACCTACCAGCCCGGGCCCACTCACGCATATGAAGCCCGTTGGACTTGCGTTGCCACCGCTAACCCGTTTTGGCCTCTTATAATCAAGCCCAATATGCGTGTCCCGTCACTCGACATGGGTCGAGCCCACAAAGATACGTTTGGGATATTGGTTGAAATGGGCCCCCACAAGCTACCCACTTAAGCTTGTCCAATATCTAGTGTATCCCACTTAACCCTTTAATCATGTTTAATTACATGTTTCTCTTGGTTAAGTATTCTAATCGTATTTTCTATTGCCACTTAAGGCAACCCACTTAAGATTCCACATGCCACCCAAGGCACCCACTTAACCCCTCATGTCCCACTACATGCTATAATGGTTAAGTGTTTCTTAATTAATTAAGACCGTGATTTCCCGTAAAGACCTCCCACATTAGACTGGCTGTTATGACCGCCTGGTTAAGCCGGTAGAATCCGGGCAGTCTTACGTCATAACAGAGTCTAACCTCGTGTCTTTACCTTAATCACGTATTTAATTTATGGCCAAGACCTCTCACATTGGGCCGACATTTGTAGCAACTGGTTAAGCCGGTCGGGTCCGGGCAGTTTTACACTACAAATGAGTCCAACCTCGTGTCTTAGTCGATTAATTACACCTAATTAATCACCCCCATATTAATTATCCCTAATTAATGTCAAACTTTTCATAACATGGGTAGACCTAACTCAATAGGTAAATTCCCATGGGGTAGACCTAACTCAATAGGTAAATTCCCAACACATAGTATGGGTACACCTAACCAAATAGGCAAATTCCCATACTATGTTTATTTATTTTGTGTTATGCATAATTATATTAATTTCACACAATCTTATTAACTTATGCATTTAATTACCCCATCGTTCCCACGTAATTTCGTTCATGATATAACACTTATAAAAGGTGTCAACTTGCATATGAATGAACATGTTTCAAAGGTGCCATCTTGCATATTAACAAACACATAACTTGCACATGCACTTGCATAACATGTCACATAACTTGCATATAATATGTCACATATCTTACATATTCACTTGCATAACAAACTTGCATATTAACTCATAGACTTGCATAATGTGTCATCATGAACTTGCATATTAACAGACATATAACTTGCATATTTACATACATGTACTTGCATATTTACTTACATGAAACTTGCATATTAACAAACATGTAACTTGCATATTAACAAACATGTAACTTGCATATTTACATACATGTAACTTGCATATTAACAAACATGTAACTTGCATATTAACAAACATGTAACTTGCATATTAACAAACATGTAACTTGCATATTTACATACATGTAACTTGCATATTAACAAACATGTAACTTGCATATTAACAAACATGTAACTTGCATATTTACATACATGTAACTTGCATATGATTACATAGCCCACAACTTGCATATTTAGCATCATGCAAACATAACATACATCATATTAAACTTGCATAAACTTACATACTCAACATGCATAAACATAAGATTAATGCTAACATCATATCATATGATTCAAAGCTCATTAACCCACATACAAAACCATAAATCTCATCACATCTCATCTAATTAGTTTACCAAAAGATCATCAAAGTGATAGAAACTCACAACTAGCAACTTTGAACACCAAATGAAGAAGATTAAGATGCTAAGAAGGGATTAGAAGTTGATTAGAGAGTGATTAGTATGCAACCCTCTTCATAAAATTAGTGGAGGCCATGAGAGCTAGCATTTTGCCATAGTTTAGTCACTAGGTTTAATTATGAATGAATTAGGGTAGGTTAGGGTCTTATTTATAGATTAGGCAAGTGTTTTAGGCCATAGGATTAACCCTAGATTCAATCCAAGCCATCAAAGCATGTCTTGGGGAAGAAGTCAAGTGTAGGAACCATCTAGGGCCTTTAGATTAAAGATGGACCATGAGAACCATTCAAATGCAAAATCTGCACTTGAGCGAATCGGCCCACGGGTTGACAGCCAAACACCCTGGATTAACCCCTAGTCGACCCAGCGGGCTCGGGTCGACTTCAAAAATCGGCCGGTTCGGTTATTCCCCTCTCCCAATTCGCTGTTTTGAGCATTTTTGCATATTTATTTATTAAATTTTCAATTATATATATATATATATCAATATATATATATATATATATATATATATATATATCTACACAACCCATTTCACTTAATTAAGTATACTTTAATTTGGGAATTTTCGTGAAACTTCGCGAGGCCATATCTTGGTCATACGGACTCCGATTTTCGAAAACTCGGACTCTATTTCGCGTATTTTTCCGAGACGAACACAATGGCATAGCCCGTTTCCCTTGATTCCCATTTTAGAATTAAATTCTGCCTCGATTTATGTTATTACAGGTTATTGAAAATACGGGTTGTTACATTCTCCCCTCCTTAAAGGATTTCGTCCCCGAAATCTTCAAGTTAGGAAGAACGTATCCTACCATCCAATCATCCATCTACTCAAAGCATCATCCACGAGCAATCATTGTCCTTAGAAACTTCTAATGATGTATGAACATATGCATAAAGTGTGTGTATATGTCCGTATACTAATGCAAAATCAGGCGGTCTACTGATTCAGTCGACCTCCTTAATGCAAACCATGATAGTGCCATGCATCCAATATGTATGCGAAACCCTATTGACACATACAAACTTTTACATGCGTGCACAACCATACACAAAAATGCATCATCCATATGATATCACAGCCATGATACATCCATCAATTCTAACTACCTCATCCATTTATGCAATATGCAACATGAAGTGTCTGAGCCGATCTAGTGCCTAATGTGTGTGTATATGCATCCACGAGCAACCACTAGCAATCAATTGCATCCACATGCATCCATCAACCATAACATGTTTCAAACACATGTTTCAACCATAGGTTTTACCCTATCTAAAGGTCATAGGTACTAGCGAGAGGATATACTAAAGATAAGATAAGCACTTGACAAGCGATAAAGGAGAAGTTAAAAGACATACTCTCAAAAAGAAATGGATACAAAGAACGCATCTTCGCTTCCGTCTCCCAAGTAGCATTGCTTTCGTCATCTCCCCATTGCACTTTCACTAGCTGAACTTCTCTATTCCTCAACTTCCTAGTTTCTGACCCAAGGATGCGAGTAGGAGCTCGTCGAATCGTCGCATCACGCTCTACCTCTACATCTCGAAGCAAGCTCGGCTCTACCACCTCTGCGGTCTCATGTAAGCACTTCCTCAGATGTGATACATGGAACACATCATGAACACCACTAAGTCTGTCGGGCAACTCTACCCTATATGCCACCCGTCCGATCCTTTCCTTAATAGGAAACGGCCCAACAAACCTTGGTGCTAACTTCCCAACGGACCCAAAGCGAACAACCTTTCTCAATGGAGATACTTTGACAAAAACCATATCCCCAACCTCAAACTCAAGATCCGTCCTTCTCCGATCCGCATAAGACTTCTGTCTATCTTGCGCTGCCTTCATCCTCCTACGAATTAAATCAATCTTCTCTGAAGTCTCTCTAACCATATCTGGCCCAAGCAAGATCTTATCCGTAGATTCCCACCAACATGTAGGAGATCGACAAGGCCTTCCATAAAGAGCTTCGAAAGGAGCCATACCAATACTGGACTGAAAGCTGTTATTATATGCGAACTCCACCAAAGGAAGATGTTCTTCCCATGTACCTCCAAAATCCAAGATACAAAGCCTCAAAAGATCTTCTAAGATACGGTTCACCCTCTCGGTCTGACCGTCCGTCTGAGGATGATATGCGGTGCTCAAACACAACTGAGTCCCTACCGCCTCTTGCAAACTTCTCCAAAACTCACTAGTGAAAATAGGATCTCGATCACTCACAATGCTGGATGGTACGCCATGCAATCTAACAATCTCTCTAACATAGACTGAAGCAAGCCATGGAGCGGTCCTCTTACTCTTTACGGGTATAAAATGGGCACTCTTGGTAAGTCTGTCTACCACAACCCAAATTCCCGTATTGCCCTTCCTCGATCTCGGTAACCCGTCGATGAAATCCATCGAGACACTATCCCACTTCCACTGTGGAACTTCCAATGGGTGTAGCAACCCACCGGGTTTCCTTTGCTCCACTTTAACTTGTTGGCACACTAAGCATCTAGCCACATACTCGGCCACATCTTTCTTCATACCGGCCCAGAAGAAAACTCTCTTCATGTCTTGGTACATTTTGTCTCCACCGGGATGAATAGTCATTCTTGAACGATGTGCATCATCCAAAATAGCCTTCTTCAAACCCTCATCTTGCGGTACACAAAGTCTACCGTCTCTATGCAACCATCCCTTATCATCTATGGTGTATCTACCCAAATGGCTGGACGACTCCCCTCTTATAAGCTTCTCTACCAACACAACCAACTGTGGGTCGTCTCGCTGAGCCTCGCCAATCCGTCTCAAAAGAGTAGGTCTAACCTCCAAGGATGCCAACAAACCAGGTACAAAATCAACAGAAGGTCTGAAGTCAAACAAAGAAAGAAACTCCAAGCTTCGTCGTTCCACGAACAATGGACTCAAAGATAGCCTTTTTCTACTTAAGGCGTCTGCCACCACGTTACCCTTGCCAGGGGTATACGCTATCTCAAAATCATAGGATGCTAAGAACTCCATCCACCTTTGCTGTCTTAAATTTAAATCCTTCTGAGAGAATAAGTACTTCAATGATTTATGGTCAGTGAACAACTCGAATCTCTCACCAAGAAGATAATGGCGCCAAGACTTAAGTGCGAAAACAATCGCGGCCAACTCTAGATCATGGGTAGGGTAATTCTTCTCATGCACTCTCAATTGCCTCCCTCCATAAGCTATTACCCTTCCCTCCTGCATCAAGACTGCGCCCAATCCTGTCCCACAAGCATCGGTATAAACAACAAACGGCTTACTCCCATCCGGGAGCACTAAAACTGGAGCGGTGGCCAAAGCTCTCTTTAACCGTCGGAAAGCATCATCACAATCTACGTCCCATGAGAAAACCAGATTCTTCTTCGTCAAGCGGGTTAATGGGGCTGATATCTTCGCGAAGTCTTTGATGAACTTCCTATAATATCCTGCCAACCCCAAGAAACTTCTTACCTCGGTAGCATTTCTAGGAACTTTCCAATCCTGGATAGATACTATCTTTGCGGGATCCACAGCTATCCCTTCCTTAGAGACCACATGCCCTAAGAATCGCACTTCTCTTCTCCAAAAATGGCATTTAGAGAATTTAGCTTTAAGACTATGCGCTCGAAGAGTCTCCAACACTTCCTTGAGATGTAAGGCATGCTCTTCTTCATTCTTGGAAAAGACCAAGATGTCATCCACAAAAACTACTACAAACTTATTCAGATACTCTCTGAACACTCTACTCATGAGATCAACAAAGTATGCGGGGGCGTTTGTCAACCCAAATGGCATCACTAGCCACTCATAAAAACCATCCGGAGTCCGGAAAGCAGTCTTCTCTATACTGTCCTCCGCCACTCTTAACTGATGAAACCCTGTAGCTAAGTCCATCTGCGAAAATACTGACGCGCCAACCAACTGATCAAAGAGATCATCTATCCTCGGTAATGGGTGTCTATTCTTCTTCGTGAGCTTATTAAGTTCCCTATAATCCACACAAAGTCTGAGGGACCCATCCGCCTTCGTGGCAAACACTACTGGAGCTCCCCACTCCGATATACTTCGCCTTATGAACCCCTTCTCAAGCAACTCCCCTACTTGCTTATGAAGTTCTCTTCTCTCACGAGGAGCCATGTGGCGTACTGGCAAAGACACTGGTTTGGCATTATCCACCAAATAAATTCGGAAATCTATCTCCCGCTTCGGAGGCAAACCCTTCACTTCTTCAAACACATCCGGATATTCCCGGACCACTCTGACAGAATGCAAACTCTCGACCGAAGCATCGAGCGATTCAAGATAACTTAGCAAAACAGATTCCATGGGATTACAAGAGATCTCGAGAGTATTACCCAAGCGGGTCATAAGCCTGACAACTCTCCTTTCACAATCAAGGACGGCACCATTACTGGATAACCAGTCCATGCCCAAAATCAACCCATAGCCCGTGAAGCCCAATACAAAAGCATCACATCTAAACTCAACGCTAAGTATAGAAATCTTCAAACCCAAACATATCATAGACAGATATATAGAGCCCCCAATTGGGTTTGAAACAACCAAGGGATCATCAACTAGACTGGTGTCTAAGTGCAGTGACTCAACTAACGATGATGAGATAAAAGAATGCGATGCGCCAGAGTCAAACAAAGTACGAACTGGATGATCACACAGAAAAACCAGACTTTCAACGGAAATAGTTCTACCTCTCTGCTGAATCGGTGGAACTGAGAGAACCTGAACTTGCCCCCCTGACTGAGGTGGTGCTATAAGAGCTTGCACCTGACCTCCTGAGGTAGACCCCGTCTTCTGCCCCTTCTTTGGGCAGTTTTTCACAAGATGCCCTGCTTCACCACAATGAAAGCAACCGGTCTTCTTCTTTTTGCGACAATCCTTACTGAGGTGCCCTGGTGTCCCACAATTGAAGCACTTCTTCTTCGTCTTCTTCTTGTCACCATTGCCTTTTCCGCCCTTGCCTTGTTGTTGTTGTTGCGGTTTCTTCTGATCCCCCTTTTTCTCTGGTGCCTTAGAATTCTTATCATCCTCATGCATAAGTGCCATGTAGACAAGCTTCTCAAAGGTGGCCCCCATAGGATTGTGAGTCATAGCTATTCCTTGCAATGGTTCGTTCAAGCCTCTAACGAACCTCAAAGCCTTCTTCTCCGGTGTATTCACCAACTCTATGCCAAACCTTGCTAATTGATTGAATTTGTTGACATATTCTTTCACCGTGAGATTCCCTTGCTTCAAATTCAAGAACTTCTCCATAAACAGATTCTCTTCCGCCCTTGAGAGAAACTTAGCCCCAAACCTTTGCTTAAAATCTGCCCAAGAGTCAACAGGGCGTTCTCCATTAGTGACCTCCCACCAGAATGAGGCCTCTCCCTTCATCAACCAAGCCGCCAACTTGACTTTCTTTCCCTCTTCCACTTCAAAGATATCTAGCAACTCTTCCACTTCCTTAAGCCAATCTCTAGCCTCTACGAAAGTCTCTGAACCTAGAAAAGGTTTTCCTCCTATAGCCTTGAACTCCTTGCAAACCTTAGCAAAATTATCCACTCTAGGCTGAGGAGGAGGAGCGGTTGTCTCTGGTGTAGTAGCATTGGCCGGACCCGCAGCCGCGGCCCTAGCCTCTTGCAACCTCCTATACCATAGTGGTATAACTAAACCCTCCGGGATGTTAAGATCTTCAGCCATGCTGAAACGAAAGAGGAAAGATTCAAAAAGGAGATTCCGAAAGATAAAGATATGGCTATTGGGGATTATGCTTTTCTTTTTCAAAAACTTTTTCTCTTAGAAGACATGCTTTTAAAAATACTTTCTTCGAAAATACTCTTAGAAAGTAGTTTTTCTCAAAAATTTTATCTGTTCTGGTAACCTTAAGCTCTGATACCACGTGTAACACCCCACTCCCGCTATGATCACTCACAATGGGAATGCCATAACATCGGTGGAGTATTTTAGTGAATATAGAACAGAAAAATTACAACAAGACAGATATAAATAGTATTTGAAATTTTAAAACATCATCTCATAACAGCGGAAGTAAAACATGTCTGGTTACATCATAAACCCACAATAAAAGTCAAGTACAATATCCATCAAGATAAAGAAGTACATAATCCCACTCTCATACAATAGCCAAAACAAAAGAAAAGATAACTGGATAACTGGAGCTTTACATTTATCCAAGCTCCTAAAGACTGGAACTGCACTCCGATCAAGCTCCGCTACCGCTAGGATCCACCGTAGGACCTGAGGGTTGGGAAAAGGATAAAAACAACGGGGTCAGACATAAGTCTGAGTGAGTCCTATAACTTTAACAATACAATCGTTAAAGTAACCAGAGAAGACATAACTTGATATACGGTAACATATAGGGATGAACGGCTATACTACGCATTTAACTAAACTAAGATAAAGGATAAAGACGCATCTACCCTTCCTAAGGTAAATTACTAAACTGCACCACACCAGTCGTTCCTAACTTAAAGGTTGATCCCACCTAAGGACTTATAGAATTACTTTAATAGTACTTGCGTACCCCTAGGTGACCAAGTAGGCGCCACGGGGCCCTACAATCCACCAGGTGTACACACTACTCCCCATTCGATCGGCTCCCTAACGTAGATACCCGTGCTGGCCCCACCTTGGGGTGTACCATTCCCCAACGTGGCAACCCGATATAATCAACGGTGATGAAACTAAAGGTGCACGGCTTATATCTACACGATGCAACAACGGCTTACCTACCAGCCCGGGCCCACTCACGCATATGAAGCCCGTTGGACTTGCGTTGCCACCGCTAACCCGTTTTGGCCTCTTATAATCAAGCCCAATATGCGTGTCCCGTCACTCGACATGGGTCGAGCCCACAAAGATACGTTTGGGATATTGGTTGAAATGGGCCCCCACAAGCTACCCACTTAAGCTTGTCCAATATCTAGTGTATCCCACTTAACCCTTTAATCATGTTTAATTACATGTTTCTCTTGGTTAAGTATTCTAATCGTAATTTCTATTGCCACTTAAGGCAACCCACTTAAGATTCCACATGCCACCCAAGGCACCCACTTAACCCCTCATGTCCCACTACATGCTATAATGGTTAAGTGTTTCTTAATTAATTAAGACCGTGATTTCCCGTAAAGACCTCCCACATTAGACTGGCTGTTATGACCGCCTGGTTAAGCCGGTAGAATCCGGGCAGTCTTACGTCATAACAGAGTCTAACCTCGTGTCTTTACCTTAATCACGTATTTAATTTATGGCCAAGACCTCTCACATTGGGCCGACATTTGTAGCAACTGGTTAAGCCGGTCGGGTCCGGGCAGTTTTACACTACAAATGAGTCCAACCTCGTGTCTTAGTCGATTAATTACACCTAATTAATCACCCCCATATTAATTATCCCTAATTAATGTCAAACTTTTCATAACATGGGTAGACCTAACTCAATAGGTAAATTCCCATGGGGTAGACCTAACTCAATAGGTAAATTCCCAACACATAGTATGGGTACACCTAACCAAATAGGCAAATTCCCATACTATGTTTATTTATTTTGTGTTATGCATAATTATATTAATTTCACACAATCTTATTAACTTATGCATTTAATTACCCCATCGTTCCCACGTAATTTCGTTCATGATATAACACTTATAAAAGGTGTCAACTTGCATATGAATGAACATGTTTCAAAGGTGCCATCTTGCATATTAACAAACACATAACTTGCACATGCACTTGCATAACATGTCACATAACTTGCATATAATATGTCACATATCTTACATATTCACTTGCATAACAAACTTGCATATTAACTCATAGACTTGCATAATGTGTCATCATGAACTTGCATATTAACAGACATATAACTTGCATATTTACATACATGTACTTGCATATTTACTTACATGAAACTTGCATATTAACAAACATGTAACTTGCATATTAACAAACATGTAACTTGCATATTTACATACATGTAACTTGCATATTAACAAACATGTAACTTGCATATTAACAAACATGTAACTTGCATATTAACAAACATGTAACTTGCATATTTACATACATGTAACTTGCATATTAACAAACATGTAACTTGCATATTAACAAACATGTAACTTGCATATTTACATACATGTAACTTGCATATGATTACATAGCCCACAACTTGCATATTTAGCATCATGCAAACATAACATACATCATATTAAACTTGCATAAACTTACATACTCAACATGCATAAACATAAGATTAATGCTAACATCATATCATATGATTCAAAGCTCATTAACCCACATACAAAACCATAAATCTCATCACATCTCATCTAATTAGTTTACCAAAAGATCATCAAAGTGATAGAAACTCACAACTAGCAACTTTGAACACCAAATGAAGAAGATTAAGATGCTAAGAAGGGATTAGAAGTTGATTAGAGAGTGATTAGTATGCAACCCTCTTCATAAAATTAGTGGAGGCCATGAGAGCTAGCATTTTGCCATAGTTTAGTCACTAGGTTTAATTATGAATGAATTAGGGTAGGTTAGGGTCTTATTTATAGATTAGGCAAGTGTTTTAGGCCATAGGATTAACCCTAGATTCAATCCAAGCCATCAAAGCATGTCTTGGGGAAGAAGTCAAGTGTAGGAACCATCTAGGGCCTTTAGATTAAAGATGGACCATGAGAACCATTCAAATGCAAAATCTGCACTTGAGCGAATCGACCCACGGGTTGACAGCCAAACACCCTGGATTAACCCCTAGTCGACCCAGCGGGCTCGGGTCGACTTCAAAAATCGGCCGGTTCGGTTATTCCCCTCTCCCAATTCGCTGTTTTGAGCATTTTTGCATATTTATTTATTAAATTTTCAATTATATATATATATATATATCAATATATATATATATATATATATATATCTACACAACCCATTTCACTTAATTAAGTATACTTTAATTTGGGAATTTTCGTGAAACTTCGCGAGGCCATATCTTGGTCATACGGACTCCGATTTTCGAAAACTCGGACTCTATTTCGCGTATTTTTCCGAGACGAACACAATGGCATAGCCCGTTTCCCTTGATTCCCATTTTAGAATTAAATTCTGCCTCGATTTATGTTATTACAGGTTATTGAAAATACGGGTTGTTACATTTAATAGATATCAATCACACATAATAAAATCCAATGTCAAACACACATCCTTTTACAAGTTCGTTCTGGGTCTGAACGAAACCGAAGGCACATTATTCCTCGTCCCATATGTCCAATATAGGAGACTCGCATATCACGTTGATGTCCCAGTACGTCTGGACGATCACCACTTATTACCTTGTCCTGGGTGTACAGCCTAATCAAGACATCAGTAATCATCCAAATGATGTGAAGATCTCTGATCTTCAACCACCGTCTTCATCGTTGACTTATCATCGAAACAGATTATTCATAATGGGCATAAACCCGGTCATTCCGAATAACTCGCGTATCTCATAAACAAGTGCTACACAAACACAACATACGTCTCATTCCAATCCAGAATATTCCTTTATTCAAATATTCTTTTCACAAATTAAACCAAATTAAGGTTTTCCAAACTAGTCGGGATTAGCGAACCTTACCGTAGTAATCATTTATTATATTTCCCAATCCCAACCTATTCATCCCATAGAGAAAAACTGGTAGTACTCCATATCTAACACTACAGTGTTATCTGTAAAATTAATTACCATTTCACGTTCAGATCTAATTAAAGATTTAACTATCGCCTGGAGTAAAACTGGTGGTACTCCATTCTCGATCATTTCCCAAATTTGATAATTTAAATTATCACGTTCTCATTCCAATCTGATTAAAGATTCATTAAAACTCCACTTAGTTTTAATCTTTCAGTAATCATTATTTAATGATTATTTGATTTTGGAAACACAAACATGCCACATCGACAATCTACACCGTACCACTGATTTCTGCCAATATATAACCTCTAAGCTCATACGTCTCAAAGAAGGGTGTTGAGCAAGAGAATAAATTCTCCGCCACCAAACAGATATATATATATATATATATATATTTAGCAGATTTCAAAAATACAGTTCGAAATACAATGTTAGACATGTAATCTTGTCTTTAACTTGGTTAAAGAACCAATGCCATTTATATACAGTTCACGATAAAACCAAAATCACATTCCGTTAACTATGGGATCTTCATGGAAAACAGATAAATATATAGTCGATATTAATTTCTGTATCCGACTAATAATATAAATGGATCAATGGCAAAGCCTTTTATATTCCATATATATTAACAGTCTTCCTCCATAGAAGCTCACTTTGATTATTACCAAATCGAATTCCCTTCCATTCCAATTTATTTTATTAAATTGGAAAACTTTACTTTGGAAAATTTTCATTAAATCTTAATAAAAGATTTATATATTCCAAATCACATTTCGCTGTTAATCGGGTTAAAGAACGAATGTCGTTAAAAACACAGTTCACAATAAACCCAATTCGCATTCCAATATATTTCAATTACTAAATATAATTGGAAACTATAATAATATTAATTAAAAGATTTATTCTTTTCACCATGGGGGTTAAGAACAGTGATACTGAAGACATCATTCATGACAAACCCAAAATCCACTTTGATATTAAATATAAGGCTCTAAACGGAAATTATATCGGCTTACATTCAATATCAAATTCTGAAACCAACTCATATCGTATAGGGAATAACGATATATATCTATCTTCGAAATTCCTCCACAATATCCGTATAGTCACGGATCCAATATCGAAATCTCCCGAAGATGATTTCTATTCAAATCCATCCCAATTCATACATTGGAAAATTCTGCTTAGATTAAAACCATTCACAAATCCAATTTATTTATTTAATAACATTGTATTATCTTTCTAGTTAATAACTAGTTCATTTTAATAAAAATATATTTTTATCTTTACAAACATGGAATTTTTCATCCAAATTCTTTTTATTATGATTTTACACAAATTATTAATATTTTTAATAATTTTATCAAGACCAGTAAAGTCGGTTTCCAATAACGGCTATCGAGTTGCTTCCGTAACTTCCCTTTTCAAAACAGATTCGAACTTATCGCCAAATCCAACCTTATATTTTAAATCTCTTATATTCTTTGGAAAGCTCTTTTCGATACAAACCCAATGGTTCCGGTTTAATCGAATTCGATGGTCGGATCTCCCTTAATGTCAACTCGAAGTCGATGGTCGAAATTCGCGAACGGTCACGGCACGGCGCGTTCTATTCAAGCCATTAATATATATATATATATATGTGTGTGTGTGTGTGTGTGTGTGTGTGTGTATAATATATGTTTCATTCAAAACGTATTTTATAAATTTGTTTTGAAAATGATTCCCACTTACATTATAATTTTAAATCAAAATCGAATACTCCTTATCATTATGATATTTAATTGATAATATTTTCAAAATATCATATTTTGAAATCATTTCCTTTTCGCTATTCATTATAAATTTGATATAAATATCATTCGCATTAAAAGCGCATATCTAATCAACATGGCTTCACATATTTCTATATTTTCGTGTCCATCAAAAATCGGACATTAAGTTTACATTTTAAACCCTTACTGAATATTATTTTAAAATATTCGTTGTTTTTGAACTGGAATTAGACCCAATCAATTACCATATAATGTTAGTTATATGGATTTCATACAATACATGGACACAACAATAATGATACACAATCAAGCATCATCCAGAGTGCATTACGCAACTGCATAAGCATTAAATATAAATAATTAACGCTTACAATAGTCTGTCAACCAATCGATTGACATACAACTAAACAATTGGGATTAGTGTACGTCAAATATCATCCAAACACAAATGTGGGGTTTCAACCAACAAATACTGAATACTATCTGTGTAGTTGGGCGATGTGTAAAATTTATTGTCCCAATCATTGTCAGTTAAATGGTTGTACATAAACAAATCGTCCGATTTGTAAATGAATATTTATTTTCATTTCAACTGGATTTTATGCCATTCATATATACATTAAAAATTATATTTTTAATGATAAAATATTTATTTCAACACTTGACTATTTTATATAGTTCATACATTCCATAAAAATGATATTTTTATTGTTCAAACATTTTTATTCAACACATGAATATTTTATATAGTTATTTCAGAAAATTTCGGCATTATTACGGCATGATATTAAAATCGGAGTAATGTCTAGCATTACCCCTCTCCTGATACTGGCTCGCGCCATACACAATCACCAATCATAATCAATATACCACCATAAAATCAATAACCACAATAGAGTCAATTTTCCCATAATACAGTCCAACAAACAAAAAACCATGGTTTGTACAAATAAATTGTGTTGGGGGCTACTAAGGCCCATCTGCAACCTAAAATATATTTAATTGTAAAATAATTAGGGTAAGAAGGTGTTCTCACCATTGGTTTCCACTCCGTCATTCTTTAAAGGACGGTCTGGATTTGAATGTGCCCTAAATTCTAACTAGCTCCAAATTGGGCCTGGTTAGTCTTGTTGTGAAGCTCTCGTCCCCACGATCACAACATATCCCGTTTCACGTGGTTTCGATACCGTATGAGCAAGATACAATTTTTTTATACGATAATTAAATTATCCAAGGTTTCATGTGTTATAATCAATTAAAATAAATAACCTTTCCTCCTTCAAACTTCGGCCAACTAGGTTTTGATTTTGCGTGCAAATCGAGACACGGGGTGTCGATCAGATTGTGCCACGTTGTAGATCTTCGAGAGGGCTTCCTGACGCCGGTGGTCACGTCGAGCTCGACGGCGGTTGGAGGGAGAAACAAAGGTGTGAACGGCAAATGTCTAAGGGCGCCAATCAAGAAAATACAAAATGATATATAATCAATCTTGTATGGATTTGAAGCTCTCAAGATTCTCTACAATATTGCCTCAAGAATCAAACAATTTCATTGAGTGGATTGAAAGTTATGGAGGTGGGAAGGATTGAGCTCATTTCCGCGTCAAAGGAGATAAGAGGCGGTGGGGTTTTTTAATTTATCCGGATAATGATTTTTAGGGTTAGCAAAATATGATTGGCCCATATATATATATATATATATATATATAATTTCCAAAAATAGTGATTTTTCATCTGAACTCCAATTTAAACCCAACGATTGTCGCCCCTAGCTAAATAGCCCCATTCCGGACACAATGGAATATGTTTCGTAAGCCAATTCTACTATTTTGATCAGTTTTTCTTTAAACTAAAGTATAAATCAATATATATTGAATTCAAACGTATATTTAAATTTACCAGAGCCACATACTGACTCCAAAAATTCCCAAAAATAAATCTAGCTATGTTTTGATGATATGTCCTAACAAAACTAATTTCGTCGAATTTGGAGACCGTGTGAAAAATGGATATTTTCTGATCGATCCAATTCAAACTTAAACTGTCAAAACACATTTTAATTTACCATGCTCACATATTAAATCCAAAAATTATGAAATTTGAACCTAATAATAATTTGACATTCAAGATCCAACAAAAGTGATTTCGTCGAAAACGGACGTCGTTAGCAAAATGGCTATTTTTAAGGGTTATATATTAATTAAAAATATATATAAATTCCATAGCGACTATTTCACATTTTAAACTGGACAAAACTTTCTATTTATTTTATGAAATCTCAGTTTTTCACATTTGTTAGAAAGATATAATTAAAAAGATTCAAATATTTCTGGTTTTACTGAAATCTGATTTATAATTCATTCTGTACATTCATTTGAAATTTAAAATCAAATTTTCAAACTACCACGCCATTTCAACCCCTTTTATAATTAAATTAAATTTATACGTTCTAACTTCGATTTAAATAAATTTTTAGTCATTTTTATTAAAAGAAGTCATTTAAAATATTCAAAATCCATTAAAATAACTAAAATAAAAAATTTAAATTGGTTCAGAAATTCCAGCTTGTTACGATCTCCCCCACTTAAAATCTTTTCGTCCTCGAAAAGGAACGGAGCTGAAAGTTGTTTAACTAACCAGCTTAACTTTCATTCTGGCTTTCATTCTTCAACTTTTCAGTTTCTAAGAATTTTCTAATTTTTCAAAAATTTGGCTAACACCCTAAATTTTCGAAAAATTTCGCCATAACCTCCTTTGTACGGGTTGATATTTAAAATCGCAACTTGCCTCACAGGGCCCTCATCATCCAAAAGGAAAAAGAAAAAGCCAAGTGGCTAGCCAATCGGCTTATAAAATCATCAAAACCCAAGAAATATAGTAAACATGTACTTATTTGTCGGGCATACAATTTTATTCCTCTTCTTAGCTTCCATGCTATGACCTGTTCATATGTACACATGTACATATACACAATTCCAATCAATTTTCAATTCAGTTCTACATTTTGGTTCAATTTGGCTAAATTAACTTTCATTCTTTTATTAGTTTGACTATGCCAATATTTTAATTAGTAAAACTAATAATCACACATCACAACCAACAATCAATTATTTGATTAGCTTTTCAATCATATAACTTTTATATGTACTCAAAATCGTATTTTTAGTGCCAAATCACAACATTATACCCTATCTATGTTTTGGTTCTCACACTAGTCAATTGGAAGTGTATAGATATCCCACTTTTGAAACTCGAACATAAATTCTAATGATGCCATGGCGATCATCAGAATCTTCTCCGGGCGACTAGAGTGTGATTCTATATCTATCTAGTATATTTGAGACTTCGAATACACGTGAATCATACGCATATTAAAATCTCTATATGCTCGATAGTCCAAAATTGATTTAAAATAAAATATTCAAATATGTATTAAGGTTTAAATTTTGAAAACAAAATTTATTTTCATTTTTATTTTAAAAATAACACTCTTTGAAACTCATTCTAGGGCACTACTGATCCCATCCCTAACGAGTCATTATCTTTGGATATTACTATTCCAATCTCTGATGAATTCTTTCGTTTGGTTCTAATGTGTCTTGTTCTCGAGCTTTGTAAACCAAAGCTCTGATAACACGTCTGAAACGATCCAAACTCGGCTGTAAAGGACAGCCCGGATTGAGTTGAGAACACGACAAATCAGAACACAAACAATAGAACATTTTATTGCTATTATAACAATTACACCAGAGTACAAGAACATAACAAAGTATGAATTAATAACATACATCAGAAATATATTAGAGACTAAAATACATACATAGCAGCGGAAAAATAATACATAACACAACTGAAAGAGATACAGGTGCAACAACTCGAAAAATCAAAACCAGTTTAAATTTTTTTTTTTTGGCAATCTTAATGAATTTTGAATATTTAAAATGATTTATTGTAAATAATAACAACTAGAATTTTATTTTGAATAAAATCAGAACGTATATATTTATTTGAATCGAAGTTAAAATATAAAATATTTATTTTAATTACAAAAGGAAATGGAAATGGCGTAGTAGTTTGAAAATTCGATTTTAAATTTCAAATGAATGTACAAGATTCAAAATAAACCGGATTTTAGTGAAACTAGAAATATTTGAATCTGTTTAAAAATATCTTTCCAAAGAATCTGAAAAATCCAAATTTCATAGTGGGAATAAAAAGTTATGTGTAGTTGAAAATTCAGAATTGTCGTTGTGGAAATATAGCCCTTAAAAATGGCGACTTTGCAAACAACCTCCGTTTTCGACGAGACCACTTTTGTTAGATCTGGATTATCAAGTTATTGTTAGATTCCAATTTTCATAATATTTGGAATAAATATGTGAGTGTGGTGAATTTAAACGTGTTTGATAATTTCAGTTTGGATTTAATCTACTGGAAAATTACCATTTTTCAAACGGCCTCCGAATTTGGCGAAATTTGTTTTGTTAAGACCGTATCATCAAAATATAGTGAGATATATTTTTTGGAACTTTTAGAGTCAGTATGTGGCCACGATAAATTAAAATGTACGTTTAAATTGAATATATAATGATTTATATTTTAATTTTGATAAAAACTAATCGTAACAGCCGAATTGGGTTGCGAAACATATCCCATTGTGTTCGGAATGGGGATAATTAGCTAGGGGCAATTGTCGTTGGGTTCGATTCAAAGATCGGGATAATAAACAAAGAATTCATGTATTAAATAATAATTTAATTTTATATAAGTACCCTTCATTATCTCCATAACCCTAGGTCAACCTATAAACACGGTCAAACCTTTCTCAACCGCCGCTCAAAACAGAAATCGTCCAAATTCGTTTGCCTCAGGCGTTCTTAGGTGGAGCCACCGGAAGGGCGACAACTGCTGGTGGCACGGTGGTCTTGTTGGAGGTAGTGCACGACCGTAGGTCGTGGCGGCGGTGGATAATTTGGGGTTTTCCCCAGTTCCGTTCGAAGGGGAAATCCACGGCGGCGGTGGCGATTCAAAGGAGGCAGCTGGAGCTGGAGGCGCAGTGTTGAAGGGGGATCACGGTGATGGGGTCCAGCGACGCCCAGGTGGGCCCAAGTGGCTCCGGCGAGGGTCCTGTCATGGTGAACGAAGGGAAGATGGTAAATTTTCTGATTTTTTTAAGTGTACATTATATATAAAACAACATTGTTTTGAATGTAACATAATATGGTTTTTGAATGTAAAATAATATTTTTTTTGAATATATAAATCGATTTGTTTTAAAAATTAAATTTTTATGGATATAACATTGAGTAAGAATCTGATTTCAATATATAAAAACATTGTTTTATTTTCAGTTTTTATATATAAATAGTGTGGCATAAAAACATGATTTTTAAAAATGAAGTAGAATAATAAAAATATGATTTTTATTATATGAATCGCATTATAAAAATATGATCTTTAATATAATATAGCGGCATAAAAATACGATTTTTATACTTAGGACTTTGAAATAAAATGCGACCTTTATACATATGACACTAAAATAAAAAGGTGATTTTTACATATAAATATCGTTGATTAAAATATGATTTATAATATAAATTTCATGAAACAGATTGCGTTGGAATCAGAACAACGGATCTGAACAGCGAATCTGAACGACGATAAAGAATGGCGGAGTTGAAACCCAAGATGAGAACTTCTCACCATAATTTCTTGTACAGTTATTTATTTTATAATTACATATATGAACTACTCCCCCTCGTCCACAGACTATGGACGACTTGTTTGATTGGACTGTATTGTATTGTATTGTGTTGCGATGTATGGAATAAAATATTTGAATAATAAAAATATCATTTTTATTGAATGAATATAATATATAAAATATTCATGTATGGAATAGAATATTTGAACAATAAAAAAATATAATTTTTATTGTATATATGAACTATGTGAATTAGTCATGTATTGAAGTAAATATTCATAAACAAATCAGACAATTTGTTAATGTACACACATTTGACTGATATTGATTGGGACGATATATTTTACACATCGCCCAACTGCACAAATAATAATCACTGTTTGTTGTTTGAAAACCCCACATGGGTATTAGAATGATATTTGACATACACTAATCCCAATATTTAGTTGTATATCAATTGATGGGTTAACAGACTGTTGTAAGTGTTAATTATTCATATTTACGGCTTATACAGTTGTGTAATGCACTCTGGATGATGGTTGACTGTGTTTGATTATTGTTGTGTACATGTGTGTATGAAATCCATATAAATAAAATTATATGGTAATTTACTATGTATGATACAGTTTAGAATTAAAGAATATTTCAAAATAATATTCAGTGAATATTGAAATGTGAAGCCGTGTTAAGTAGTTAAACGCCATTTTAACACATATGGGAATTTTGTCCATTCTATTCATTTTATAATGAATATCGAAAAGTGATTTCAAAATTTGATATTTTGAAAATATTAGCATTTTAATATTAAAATGATATGGAATATTCAAATTTGATTTGAAATTTGAAATGAAATTGAGATCGTTTTAAAATGAATTTAAAACGAATTTATTAAGGAATATTCAAATTTGATTTGAAATTTGAAGTGAAATTGAAATCGTTATAAAATAAATTCAAAATGAATTTATTAAGGAATATTCAAATTTGATTTGAAATTTGAAATGAAATTGAAATCGTTTTAAAATGAATTTAAAACGAGGTTGTTAAAGAATATTCAAATTTGATTTGAAATTTGAAATGAAATTGAAATCGTTTTAAAATGAATTTAAAACGAATTTATTAAGGAATATTCAAATTTGATTTGAAATGAAGTTGAAATCGTTTTTAAAACGAATTTAAAACGATTTATAAAATACGTTTTAAATGGAAATCGATGAAATATATATAATATATATTATATATATATTGGCCTGAATAGAACGCGTCGCACCGTGTCAGTTCGCGAATTTCGACCATTGACTTCGAATGGACATTACGGGAGATCCGACCGTCGGATTCTCCTAAAACCGAAACTGTTCGGTTCGTATCGAGAAGAGCTTTCCAATGGATATAAGATTTCTGAAATCTAATGGTTGAATTTGGAATTATGTCTAAATCAAATTTGGAAAAGTTCACTGTAAGTGCAGTTCGATGACCGTTTATGGAAATCGACTGTACGTGCCTTGATAAACTTATTAAAAATATTAATAATTTGTGTAAAATCATAATAAATTATTTGGAAAGAATTGGGATGAAAAATTCCATATTTGAAAGGATAAAAATATATTTTTATCAAAATGAACTAGTTATTAACTAGATTTGAAATCCAATAATTTTTAAATAAAATAAATTGGATTTTTGAAACGGTTTTAAAAATAACTAGGATTTCCAATATATGAATTGGAATGAATTTGAATCGAAATTGTCTTTCGAATATTTCGATGTTGGATTTCGTGATTATACAGATATTATTATGGAAATTTGAAAGATATAGTTATATCGTTATTTGCAATACGATATTTGTTGGTTTCAAAATTTTATATTGTAAATAAGTCGATATATTTTCTATTCAGAGCCTTGTATTTAATACCAAATGGAATTTTGGGTTTGTCGTGAACGGTGTCTTCAGTAACACTGTTCTTGAACCCCATGTGAAGAGAATAAATCTTTTAATTAAGATTGTAAGAGTTTCCAATTATATTTAATAATTGGAATAAAATGGAATGTGAATTAGGTTTATTGTGGACTGTGCTTTTAACGACGTTCTTTCTTTAACCCGATTTACAATGAAATGTGATTTGGAATTTATAAATCTTTTGTTAAGATTTAAAAGGAGATTTTCCAAAGTAAATTTTTCCAATTTAATATATTAAATTGGAATTGAATGGAATTCGGTTTGGTAATAATCGAAGCGGGCTTCTATAGAGAAAAATTGTTACTATATATGGAATTTAAAAGGCTTTGCCATTATTCCATTTATATTATCGGTTGGATATGGAAGTTTATATCAGTTATATATATTGATCTATTTTTCGCGAAGATTCCATAGTTAATGGAATGAGATTTTGGGTTTACCGTGAGCGATGTTTTAAACGACATTAGTCCTTTAACCTAATTAAAGATAAGATTAATTTCTTAATTTTGAAAAATCATTAAGTAGTGACTTTTGAGATTAAAACTGATTTAGAGTTTTAATGTATCTTTAATTGGATTGGAATGTGAATGAGATAGTTAAACTTATTGAATTCATGAAATGATCGAGATAGGAGTAGCACCAGTTTTACTCCAAGCGACAATTAAATCTTTAATTAGATTTGAACGTGAAACGGTAATTAACTTTACCGATAACACCGTGGTGTTAGATATGAAGTATTACCAGTTTTTCTTTATGGGATGAATAGGTTGGGATTTGGAGACATAACAAATGATTACTTTGGTAAGGTGCGCCAATCCCGACTAGTTTGGATAAACCATAATTTGGTTTGGATTGATATTCAAAGGAAGATTAAAGAATAAATTTAAAGAATTTGTCTTTGATAAAATTAATGGGAACCTTTCCCAAAAGACATGAATATTTAAATAAAAGAATATTCTGGATTGGAATGAGGCATATGTTGTGTTTTTGTAGCACTTTTTTATAATATACGCGAGTTATTCGGAAAGACCGGGTTTATCCCATTCTGAATAATTGAATTGACGATATGTCTATGATGAAGACGGTGGTTGAAGACCGGAGGTCTTCACATCGTTTGGATGATTACTAATGTCTTGATTGGGCTGTACAACCAAGACGAGGTAATAAGTTGTGATCGTCCAGACGTACTTGGAGATCGACCGGATATTCGAGGACCTTTATCCTATATTGGACATATGGGATGAGGAATAAGGTGCCTCTGGTTTCGTTCAGACCCAGAACGGACTTGTAAAAGGATGTGTGTCTGACATCGGATTTCATTTTGTGTAATTGATAGACGTCGGTTACATAGCGTGAATTGCCTCTGTGGCATGCTGAGATGCAAATGATCAAGGCTTCTGTTGAAAAGCAGAGTCTTATGATTGATGATCAAAGAATGACTTTAATATAGCATAGCTTTGTATATAGCGTTAATTCGCGAGCCTCGCACCCCGGTGTGAACCAGAAACAGGAGAGGACCTCAAGGAGGACATGCGTTTCTTTCTATCTAGGAGTGGTTCCAGGGTTTTGCAAGCCTTGGCGTTTTAATTATGTGGATGATGGAAAGCGAGGCACCTCAGTTATATCAGTCTCTACGGAGCCGATGGATGGTTTGGTCTATATATGACCAGTTTACGCCCCATAGGGTGGGGAAATGCAGTATTCAGGCATTTTAATCCACTTCGTGTGGACCGACCCTGTCGCTCCAAGGGTCACTCGAGCTCTGATCCTGAGGCTTGGGCTAGAGAGTCTCTAAGCGGTAAGGACGATCTCTTGCCTTGGTTCATAGATGGTAATCCGACTTCCAATACGTGACATTCTGGTTTTGATTGTAGAGCCTAGTATTGGTGACATGATATATGGTACCCATGCCATCTAGGATTGATACATTTATAATTGAAGTTGTTTTATACACTATGCACTTATAATAGTGTCAAATGATTTGTTTTAAGTGTACCAAGCATGTTTGGCTATTATAAGGGAAAACCCTATCCTCCGGCTTGCATTGCATTGTGTGATGGGACCTGGGTCTTATAATAGCTTCAATTTTTTTCAAATAGCATTGCGTGGTTTTGTTATATGCACCGGTATTCTCGGAAGAAAACCCGTTCCGTGTTATACGGCGTGGTCCTTTGATATATCTGATTTTAAAGTAAAGTTTTAAATAACTGTTTTAGTTCTCACACTAGTCACATGACTAACCTGGAGTTTATTGTTTTAACCTAAACTCTAGGTGCCCCTATTTTCCACATGGGTAGTTAGTAGTTTTGGTTTTGTAGATTTATATTTACAGGATCCTGGTTTACAGCTGGAATAATATTCAGAAAGCTCTGTATCTGTATATTCCTTTCAGTTGTGTTTTGTATTATTTTCCTCTGCATTGTAATTTGTAAATCTCTGATATTTATCAAATGTATATTATTTATTCGTACTCTGTATATTCTTGTACTCTGATGTAAATTGTTGAAATAAGCGATTAAATTTTCTTCTGTTTGTGTTCTGATTTGTCGTGTTCTCAACTCAATCTGGGCTTTCCTTTATGGGGAAGTTTGGGTCGTCTCATTTTGTATCAGAGCTTTGGTTTACAGAGCTCGAGAACAAGACACATTAGAACCAAACGAAAGAATTCTCAGAGATTGGATTAACAATATCCAATAAGAACGACTCGTTAGTGATGGGATCAGTGGTATGCTAAAATGAGTTGGAAGAGTGTTATTTTTAAAATAAAAATGATAACAAATTTTGTTTTCAATATTTAAACCCGATTATACGTATTTGAATAATTTATTTTAAATTGATTTGGACTATTGGGTATATAGAGATTTTGATATACGTCTGATCCATGTGTATTTGAAGCCTCAAATATACTGGATGGATATAGAATCACACTCTAGTCGTCCAGAGATGGTTCTAATGATCGCTATAGCATCATCAACATTTATGTTCGAGTTTCGAAAGTGGGATTTCTATATATTTCCAATCGACTGATGTGAGAACCAAAACTAGATAGGGTCTATTGCTGTGACATAGCATCAAAAATGGATTTTTATACATATATAAATTATGAATTTGAAACGTTAATCAACAAATTGATTGCTGCTTGTGTTGTTTGACTATTGGTTTGATTAATTAAAATTCGGAACCATTGAGCCAAATTGAATCAAATGTTGAATTGACTTGAAAATTGATTGCAGTTGCATGCCCATACATGTATATACATTGAACATGTCATAACAGGGAAACTAAGAAGAGGAATAAAAATTGTATGCCTGACAAATAGGTACATGTTTACTAGTTTTCTTTTTCTTTTAAAGATTTATGAGCCTAAGGCTGGTTGCTTGACAATTTTCTTTTGCTTTTAAAGATTTATGAGTCTAAGATTGGCCTGCTTACCAATTTTCTTTTGCTTTTAAAGAGTTTATGAGCCTAAGGATGGCCGCTTGGCATTTTTTTTTCTTTTGGATTGATGAGGGTCCTGCGTGGCTAGTTGCGCGGTATTAAATGTCTCTCGTACAAAGGAGGTCATGGCGAAATTTTTCAAAAATTTAGGGTGTTAGCCAAATTTTTGAAGAATTGGAAAATTCTTAGAAACTGAAAAGTTGAAGAATGAAAGCCAAACTAAAAGCTGAGTTGATTAGCAAAACAACTTTCAGCTCTATTCTTTTTCGATCACAAAAAGTTTTTAAGTGGGGGAGATTGTAACAACCTGGAAAATCAGAACCAATTTTTTATTTTTTATTTTGGCAATCTTAATGAGTTTTGATATTTGAAATGATTTATTTCAAATAATAATGACTAGAATTTATTTTGAATAGAAGTAGAACATATATATTTATTTGAATCGAAGTTAGAATATAAATTATTTATTTTAATTATAAAAGAAATTGGAAATGGCGCGGTAGTTTGAAAATTCGATTTCAAATTTCAAATGAATGTATAGGATTCAAAATAAAATGGATTTTAGTAAAACAAGAAATATTTGTATCTATTTGAAAATATCTTTCCAACGAATCTGAAAAATCCAAATTTCATAGCGGGAATAGAAAGTTATGCCCAATTGAAAATTCAAAATAGTCGCTATGGAAATACAACCCTTAAAAATGGCGATTTTGTAAACGCCCACTGTTTTTGACGAGACCACTTTTGTTGGATCCGGAATGTCAAGTTATTGCTAAATTCCAATTTTCATAATTTTTGGAATCAAAATGTGAGCGTGGTGAATTTAAATGTGTTTGGTAATTTCAGTTTGAATTTAATCGACTGGAAAATTACCGTTTTTCGAACGGCCTCCAAATTCGACGAAATTATTTTTGTTAAGACCGTATCGTCAAAACATAGCAAGATTTATTTTTTTGGAATTTTTGGAGTCAGTATGTGGCCCAGGTAAATTAAAATGTACGTTCAATTTGAATATATAATGATTTATATTTTAATTTTGATAAAAATTCATCGTAACAGCCGAATTGGGTTACGAAACATATCCCATTGTGTTCGGAATGGGGTAATTAGTTAGGGGCGACAGTCGTTGGGTTCGATTTGAAGATCGGGACAATAAACAAAGAATTCATGGATTAAATAATAATTTAATTTTATATAATTACCCTTCATTATCTCCATAACCCCAGGTCAACCTATAAACATGGTCAACCCTTTCTCAATCGCCGCTCAAAACAGAAATCGTCCAAATTTGTTCACCTCAGGCGTTCGTAGGCGGAGTCACCGGAAGGGCGACAATTGCTGGTGGCACGGTGGTCCGGTTGGAGGTGGTGTGCGACCCTAGGTCGTGGCAGTGGCGGAGAATTTAGGGTTTTCCCCAATTCCGATCGAAGGGGAAATCCATGGCGGCGGTGGCGATTCAACGGAGATAGCTGGAGCTGGAGGCGCGGTGTGGAAGGGGGAACACGGGGATGGGGTCCAGCGACACCTAGGTGTGGAAGGGAAGATGGTAAATTTTCTGATTTTTTTAAGTGTGGAAGGGAAGATGGTAAATTTTACGATTTTTTTAAGTGTGGATTGGAATGTGAATGAGATAATTAAATTTATCGAATTCATGAAATGATCGAGAATGGTGTAGCACCAGTTTTACTCTAAGCGATAGTTAAATCTTTAATTTTATTCGAATGTCAAATGTTAATTAACTTTACCTATAACACCGTGGTGTAGATATGAAGTATTATAGTTTTGCTTCATGGGATAAATAGGTTGGGATTGGGAGATATAACAAATGATTACTTCGGTAAGGTGCGCTAATCCCGACTAGTTTGGATAAACCATAATTTGGTTTGCATTGATATCAAAAGGAAGATTAAAGAATAAATTTAAAGAATTTATCTTTGATAAAATTAATGGGAAACTTTCCCAAAGGACATGAATATTTAAATAAAAGAATATTCTGAATTGGAATGAGGCGTATGTTGTGTTTTCGTAGCACTTGTTTATAATATACGCGAGTTATTCGGAAAGATCGGGTTTATTCCACTCTGAATGACTGAATCGAGATATGTCGATGATGAAGACGGTGGTTGAAGACCAGAGGTGTTCACATTGTTTGGATGATTACTGATGCCTTGATTGGGCTGTATATCCAAGACGAGGTAATAAGTGGTGATCGTCCAGACGTACTTGGAGATCGACCGGATATGCGAGGACCTCTCTCCTATATTAGACATATGGGACGAGGAATAAGGTGCCTCTTGTTTCGTTCGGACCCAGAACGAACTTGTAAAAGGATGTGAGTATGACATCGGATTTCATTCTGTGTGATTGATAGACATCAGTGGCATAGCGTGAATTGCCTATGTGGCATGCTGAGATGCAAATGATCAAGGCTTCTGTTGAAAAGCAGAGTCTTGTGGTTGATGATCAAAGCACAACTTTAATGTAGCATAGCTTTGTGTATAGTGTTAATTCGCGAGCCTCGCACCCTGGTGTGAACCAGAAACAGGAGAGGACCTCAGGAAGGACATGCGTTTCTTTTTAGCCAGGAGTGGTGTCAGGGTTTTGCAAGCCCTGGCGTTTTACTTATGTGGATGATGGAAAGCGAGGCACCTCAGTTATATCGGTCTATACGGAGCCGATGGATGGTTTGGTCAATATATGACCAGTTTACGCCCCCATAGGGCGGGGAATCGTAGTGTTCAGACATTTTAATCCACTTCGTGTGGACCGGCCCTGTTGCTCCAAGGGTCACTCAAGCTCTGATCCCGAGGCTCGGGCTTCAGTGTCTCGAAGCGGTAAGGACGATCCCTTGCCTTGGTTCACAGATGGAAATCCAACTTCCAATACATGACATTTTGGTTTTGATGGTAGAGCCTAGTATTGACGACATGATATATGGTACCCATGCTGTCTAGGATTGATACATTTATAATTGAAGTTGTTTTATATACTATGCACTTATAATAGTTTCAAATGATTTGTTTTAAACGTACCAAGCATGTTCGGCTATTATAAGGGAAAAACCTATACTCCGGCTTGTGTTGCATTGTGTGATGGGACCTGGGTCTTATACTAGATTCATTTTTTTCAAAAAGCATTGCGCGGTTTTGTTATATGCACTGGTATTCTTGGGAGAAACCCATTCCGTGTTATACGGCGTGGTCCCTTAATATATCTGATTTTAAAGTAAAGTTTTAGTTAACTGTTAAAGTTCTCACACCAGTCGCATGACTGACCTAGAGTTTATTGTTTTAACCTATATTCTAGGTGCCCCTATTTTCCACACGAGCATCTGGTGGTTTTGATTTTGCAGATTTATATTCACAGGATCCTGGTTTATAGCTGGAATGATATTCGGAAAGCTCTGTATCCGTATATTCCTTTCAGTTGTGTTTTGTATTATTTTCCGCTGCATTGTAATTTGTAAATATCTGATATTTATCAAATGTATATTGTTTATTCATACTCTGTATATTCTTGTACTCTGATGTAAATTGTTGTAATAAGCGATGAAATGTTATTCTATTTGTGTTTTGATTTGTTGTGTTCTCAACTCAATCTGGGCTTTCCTTTATGGGGAATTTTGGGTCGTCTCACACGGATACAAATCTTTCCGAATATAGCTCCAGTTGTAAATCCAGGATCCTGGGAAAATAATATATGCAAAACCAAAACTACCGACTGCCCGTGTGGAAAATATGGGTACCCAGAGTTTAGGTAGAAGCAATAAACTCCGGGTTAGTTATGGGACTGGTGAGAGAACTAAAACAGTTATTTAAAACTTTACTTTAAAATAGAGAAAATCAAGGGACCACGCCATATAACATGGAACGGGTTTTCTCCAAAGAATACCAGTGCATAAAACAAACAGCGCAATGCTTTTTGGAAAAATGAAGCTATTATGAGACTCAGGTCCCATCACACAATGCAACGCAAGCCAGAAGACAGAGTTTTACCTTATAATAGCCAAAAATGCTTGGTACGTTTAAAACAAAAATCATTTGATACTATTATTGTTTCGTGTCAAAATTATTTCAAATACAAATGTATCAATCGTAGACGACATAGTACCCCATCCTACTATGTCGCCATACTAGTTTTACAACTAAAACCGAATAGTCATACATTGAAAATTGGATTTCCATCTATGAGTTGAGGCAAGGGATGTCCCATCACCGATTCGAGACACTCTAGCAAATGCCTCAAGGTTTGGACGCTGGCGAACGCTTGGATGCTTCAGGGCCGGTCCTCTCTTATTTTTGAGGATTGGTTTTTCCTGAACACACATTTCTCAGTCCTATCAGACCTATCCATCGACCCCATAGTGATCGATTTATCCGAGGCACCTCGCTATCCATCATCCACATAGGCAAAAATATAAATGTATGGGATCCATACCATGACACCACTCATAGCTAGAAAGAAACGTCGTGCACTCCCTGCATTCCAATCTAGTTTTTAACTCATACTGAGGTGTGAGGCTCGTGGATTAACGCTATACACAAAACTATGCTATTTAAATTCGTGCTTTGATCATCAACCACAAGACTCTGCTTTTCAACAAAGGCCTTGATCATTTGCATCTCAACATGCCACACTGACAATTCATGCAATGCAACTAATATCCATCAATATATAACATCTAAGATCATACGTCTCAAAGAAGGGTGTTAAGCAAGAGAATAAATTCTCCGCCACCAAACAGATATATATTTAATAGAAATCAATCAAACAAAATAAAATCCAATGTCAGACACACATCCATTTACAAGTTCTTTCTGGGTCTAAACGAACCCGGAGGCACCTTATTTCTCGTCCCATATGTCAAATACAAGAGAGAGTTCCACGCATATCACGTCGATCTCCAAGTACGTTTGGACGATCACCACTTATTACTTTGTCCTGGGTGAACAGCCCGATCAGGACATCAGTAATCATCCAAATGATGTGAAGATCTCCGGTCTTCAACCACCGTCTTTGTAACAACCCGAATTTTAATAACATATTAAAATCATAAATCAAGGCAGAATTAAATTTTAAAATAAGAATCAAGGGAAATGCGTTGCGCCATTGCGTTCGTCTCAAAATTCTGCTTGAAAACGAGTCTGAGTTTGCGAGAATCGGAGTCCGTATGGGAGAGATATGACCCTCTGAAGTTTCAGGATTTTCAAAATCGCAAACAGCTCGAATTAGAATTCAAATTTCGAATTCAAAACCCAGAAAAGGCTGGGTGTGAAATTTCCCGCCCAGTACCCAGGTCGACTGGGGAGTCGACTGGGCAGTCGACCCCCCAGACCAGGTCGACTGGGCAGTCGACCTGGGTGTTGACCTGGTCCCCAAGCCCACTTTTGGGCCTGGGTGCATCCTGACGTTCCTAGTCTCGCTTTCTATCCAGGTTCGTCTGCCTAATCCTATATAAACCCCCTGATGCCTAAACCCTAATTCACTACAACACATCTAGCCACCATTATTCTGCTGAAATCCCTCTTGGTCATGGCCGCCGTCTCTAATCTTCTTAAGCTCTTATACGCAATCCAATGCAAAGATGAAGACTTCTACAACGATTTAAGGATATGAATCAACAACGCTACAACATCGACTTCAGTTCTTAATTTGCTAGCCATGCTATGTAAGTTCTAGTTACTTTTTAGATTAAAATACTTAATTTTAATATGGCTATGGAATAAAGTGTAATTGGATATAAGCATGTTCATCAATTCAAATCTATTCCTGTTTACCTTTGAACCTTGTGTTTTGAGACATGTTCATCTCCATTCTTATGTCTAGTCCATGCTCTATTCAGTCGTTGTAAATCAGTTTCTTGGATTTATATTGATATTATTATCAAGATCTAATCTTTATGCCTATCATGATGATTTATGTTGTTTTCTCTCTGATCTTGTTTAATTGTAAAATTCTGCCTTTCCCCTATTTGTTTTCTTTTGATGAACCTAGATTAATTTCGGATCTAGGCCTAAACCACGATTTTGCGTACGATTGAATACGGGGAAAAGTATGGGAATATTACCTATTTGGATATATGTGATTGGTAGAATTGATGGCATAACATGAAAATTGGATATATGGGTATTAGTGCCATTAATATGAAATTCGATAATTGGGTATTACCATTAAAATGGTAATTGCAAGAATTGGGATTGGCATACGTAATTTGGCTAGAACTTGATAGGTGTAAATTGGCATAAATTAGGCATACATATAAAATGGCATGAACTGAACATATGTAAATTTGGTATGAATTAGGCATATGTAAAACGAACATGTAATCTAGAACTTGGGCATATGTTAATTATGTGAGATTTGTAGTCGAAACACATATGATAATTTATGTCTTGAAAAGGGGCTAATATGAACACGCCTAAGTGGGTTTTGGGTAGTTGGAATGTAATAGCCTTAAAGGAGGGATAAATATAAATTGAGGTAAGTTGCCTTTAATGGCATAAGATAAATTGTGATAAAGTTGGTATGATTTTGCATACCATTAATTGATGAACATAATTGAGTCAATTATGGACATCGTTAAATTAGGAATTAATTAATAATTTGAATAGGGAAATTATTAAGACTGGGGTAAATGATTATAAGTGATAATCAATGCTTAGGACATGAGGTTGGACTCATTTGTGACGTAGAATTGCCCGGACCCGCCCGGCAAATCTAGTAGTCACAAATGGTAGCCCAATGTGAGAGGTCCTAGGCCCAAATTAAAAGTGTAACAGTTGTAAAGACACGAGGTTAGACTCTTTTATGGTGTAAGACTCCCCGGACCCGCCCGGCAAATCCAGCTGCCATAAATGTCAGTCTAATGTGAGAGGTCTTTGTAGGGTTACAGCCTTAATGAATTAAGAAATACTTAACCAGATAAACATGTGGTGGGACATGGGGGTTAAGTGGGTGACATGTGGGTGACATATGGAAATATGAATAGTAATACTAAACCAACATAACATGGTAATTAGACCAGTGGATAGGGTTAAGTAAACTAAAAACACTTAACCAATATGGTATGAGTGGGTGGGTTAAGTAATATGATTAGGATAATGACACTTAACCAATATGGTATGAATGGATGGGTTAAGTAAGATGACAAGGCTAATGACACTTAACTGTTATGACATGAATGGTTGAGTTAAGTAAATCTTAATTAATGCCTAAGTGGGAATGATAACTTATGGAATAAAGTAAGTTAGGCAGAACAATAGATAAGATGAGATAACTTATGTAATAAGGAAAGATGTGCTTCATTGTAGATTAAGCAATATGTAAAGACAAGAATGAATTTACAATTGAAGGCGACATAAGTTATATTATAAAAAGGAACAAAACATTGGTTAGGTTGGATAATCCCCTGAGTATCAATCTGATGTTGATTCCGGTCTTCGGGGTTGGTATTTAGGGAATTATTCTCTCTCTCTCCAGAGTGTTTGTAAGTTAAGGGGTACTTGGTTGTAAAGATTGAATAAGAACATGTTATTGTACCATAACAGGGGTTAATGTATGAATCATAGGAATAACATGTTGCGGGCTTATTAATGGATTTAGTATAGTTCAAGTTAAGAATTGAATTAATAAGCAAGTTGAAGGTTGGTATAAATGGAAATAACCAAGTTAAATGATAAGACTGATGAGGTAGCACAAGCGCATAGTTAATGGATAGACATAGGGTCTAATGGCAGATAAGGCCAAGGCGCTTGGTTAAACCCAGACGTTGGGGGCAATATGAATGACATGTAAAATATAACCAATAAGCACTTAACCAAGATAAAGCATGTATTAAGACGTGAGGATGATGTAGGGGTTAAGTGGAGGACATGGGTAACATGTAAGACATAACTGGTGTATACTTAACCAAAATCTAAGCATGTAAGTGGACATGAATAAGAAGGGGTTAAGTAAGAATTACTAGAGGGGACCAAGCATAGGTGGGAAGCTTGTGTCGAGGAAAGGGGACCCTTTTCAGACCAGTAGCCCATTACGTATCTTTGTAAGCTCGACCCATGTCGAGGACGGGACACGCGTACTGGGTTTGATTGTAAGAGGTCAAAACGGGTTAGGGGTGGCAACGCAAGTCCAACGGGTTTCATATGCGTGTGTGGACCCGGGCTGGTAGGTAAGACGTTGTTGCATCGTGTAGGTATAAACCTTGCATCCTCAATTTGTATCGGGTTGCTACTTTGGGGGAGTGATACACCCCACTGTGGGGCCAGCACGGGTATCTACGAGTTATGGAGCCGATCGAATGGGGAAGGTAGTGGGTACGACTAGTGGAGATAGGAGCAGGCGACACCTATGACAGCAGCTAGGAGTACAACTACCATATTTTGAATATTGTAATTAGAATGGGGAGGGTAGTGGGTACCACTAGTGGAGATAGGAGCCGGCGGCACCTATGACAGCAGCTAGGGGTACACGAAACTACCATTATTATTATCACTTATGTTCAGTAGGCAGGATCACCTTATTATATAACACGGGCTACTAGTTGGGACACTAGTAGGGGGTAAGGATCCTTGTTACATAGGACACTAGTTGGAGTACTAGTAAGAATACAGATCATTCCTTGTAAGACACTTGTGAGAATGCTAGTTAGGTGGCGTACAGCAAGTAGATCTCATAGAAATATTTTAATGGCGAAGCAGAGGAATTTTGTTATGTTTGATAGGAATCTTACGAAATTATACTTAGTTTATCTTGAATGGGAACCTTGCGATGTTACTTGACAAAAATCACATCATGTTAACCTTAGTTATCTTGCTTGTTGCTTATCTTGTCATCATGCTTATGTTTACTTTCAGTTTACTCATGCCATATTATACTATAACTTATTTTTATGTTTCTTTGTTTTTGAGCAAGACAGATATTTTATCTATGTAATTGGGTATTGGAAGTTGATGGGCTTTTATTGTAAACAATCATATTTAATAAATGATTTTAAGTACTTCCACTTTACTTTCCGCTGTTTTATATATGTCTGTCTTGTAATATTTCTGTTCTAGTACCCATAATGCTCCATTGAAGTTAAGGCATTCCCTTTGTGAGTGACCTTAATGGATGTGGGGTGTTACATTTGGTATCAGAGCAGAAGGTTACCAGACTGGGCAAAAGTTTTCAAAAACCTTCTGAACTAGTTTTCAAAACATTTACAAAGAAGCAAATTTCCAAGAAAATTTTGTTTTGATTAAAAGGCATATTCCCCAAAGCCATATGCACTATCTTTTGATTCCCTCTTGAAATCTCTCCTCTCGCTTTTCACCATAGTTTCGTAGGCATCCGACATATGTCGGAGGGAAAAGAAGTGCCCAACCGCCATCTATAGCCACAGTAGTTCCATCTGCGTCTAATCGTATTTCAAGTTGTGTAGAGTTGCCGTGCATTGGAGGTAGCTTCAAAGGACTTGTCAACAAACTATACAAGGACAGTAAGAACAAGGGACTAGTTGTTATAGCTTAATCCACGAAGTAGGAAAAAAGGTGAAAGGAAAGAGGCCAAAGTGAAAGAATAGTGAAATCCATGACAAGAGAGAGTATCTTTAGTATGGTACGGAGGGAGTGTAGTTAAGTATTATAGGACAAGGACAAAGGCAAAGGACAGGATCGTCGAGAGGGCAATTGTATGCTCTCACTACTAGCGTACCTAAGGGAGGTGGTAACGTTACCGTTAAAAGTTCAGCTTTTCTTTTCTATCATCCCGCTAGAACTTTGTTTTTGTACATCGCATCCTTTTAATTCTGCTTCGATAGTTGAGTCTCTGCACCTTAGTACTAGCATATTGGAGGATCCCAATTTTTTTTGTCTCAAATCCTGTTGGGGAATTGGCTCATTCATTCATGATTTGTTTGGATTTGAGAATGTCTATACTAGGTATTGAGCTTAGAAGGAATGCTTATGATTTTTGGGCTAGGAGTGGATTCTAGGGATGGAGTAGTTATCCAATAAGGGTGCCATTCTCGGTTTTGAAAGGAGGGTAGTTAGACTCTTGACTTGCCTCGGTAATGCCCTCGAAGTCTAGTGTAACCCTTAGGGTTTTTGCCATGCTTAGTTACCTAGAATCTCTAGATACATTTATTGATCCGCTCGAGTAGTGTTCGCCACTAAGGCGAATAGTTCATTTCACTTATGCATGTGATGTAGAAAATCGCCTTAGTAAGTACATTTAGCAACATGGTTGACATTTGTTAATTCATCTATGTGGAATACCTTCTAGTAAGTGAACGAGATCCAAGATTCACTAGTGAATTTTGGAGAGCTTGTGTGAAATCATGAGTATGCAGTTATGTTTAAGCCGAGTATACTAGGAGGAGGATAAGTGAAAGTGGAACGAGAGGCAATAGTGAAATGAGTTCCAACTCATATGTTGGAAACAAGAATTAAGAAGCTATGAAATTGTGGAGTTAAAGACGGTCAAAGCACAATGGAGTTAAACTCAAGGAAATGCGACTTAGAAGATTGAAGACTAGATTCGCGCATCACATCTCTTTTTAAGAGTATATTCTTGATTCCTTTTTCCTGTAGAGCTTAATTGCATGCTATCTTTTGTGTATATCCTCTCGGTCCTATTCTCAATCCAATTTCTGTTGCAAACCCCATAGGGAGTATGACTCATCTGTTAGGGCTTGAGGGTGTCCGTTGGGTTGATTAAACCTTTTGGGTTTTATAGGATACGGGTTGGTTTTAGGAAGGGATTTATTGTGACCTAAAAGGAGTCCATCATGCTTAGTTTCCTAGAATCACATATATATTGGTTGGGTTGAAAATTTCTTTGGGTGTCAGTCTGATGTTGATTTCGGTCTTCGGGGCTGGTGCTTAGGGAATTCTTCTCCTAATCAGTATATATGTGACGTAGATTTCTAACTTTGATGGGCGCAGAGTTTTTACTTGCTTCTATCATTCGACTATATCTTTAGGTAGGAACAGTTGGGTGTAAACATGTGTTTGAGACATGTTATAATTGATGGTTGCAAGTGGTTGCAAGTGGTTGCTAGTGGTTGCTCGTGGATGCATATACACGCACATTAGGCACTAGATCGGCTCAGTCACCTTTCATATTGCATATGCATGAGTGTTTACACTTGTTTGTGGATGAAATTGAATGTGTTATCATACGGATGTTGCATATGGATGGATGTTTGTGAACACATATAGTGTTTATGTGACTAGGACTATTTTCATACATGTTGGACTCATGACACTAAACATATTTTTGCATTAAGAGGATCAATCAGGCCTGATTATTTGCATTAGATAAGGAACATATACACACACTTTCTGCATATGTTCATATAGCATTAGAAATCCAATAAGGACAATGAATGCCTATGATTGAGGATTGATTAGATGGATGACTGGATGGTAGGACACATTCTTCTTAACTTGAAGATTTCGGGGACAAAATCCTTTAAGGAGGGGAGAATGTAACAACCCGAATTTTAATAACATATTAAAATCATAAATCAAGGCAGAATTAAATTTTAAAATAAGAATCAAGGGAAATGGGTTGCGCCATTGCGTTCATCTCGAAATTCTGCTTGAAAACGAGTCTGAGTTTGCGAGAATCGAAGTCCGTATGGGAGAGATATGACCCTCTGAAGTTTCAGGATTTTCAGAATCGAAAACAGCTCGAATTCAAATTCAAATTTCGAATTCAAAACCCAGAAATGGCTGGGTGGGAAATTCCCCGTCTAGTACCCAGGTCGACTGGGGAGTCGACTGGGCAGTCGACCCCCCAGACCAGGTCGACTGGGCAGTCGACCTGGGTGTCGACCTGGTCCCCGAGCCCACTTTTGGGCCTGGGTGCATCCTGATGTTCCTAGTCTCGCTTTCTGTCCAGGTTCATCTGCCTAATCCTATATAAACCCTCTGATGCCTAAACCCTAATTCACTACAACACGTCTAGCCACCATTATTCTGCTGAAATCCCTCTTGGCCATGGCCGCCGTCTCTAATCTTCTTTAGCTCTCATACGCAATCCAATGCAAAGATGAAGACTTCTACAATGATTTAAGGAGATGAATCAACAACGCTACAACATCGACTTCAGTTCTTAATTCGCTAGCCATGCTATGTAAGTTCTAGTTACTTTTTAGATTAAAATAATTAATTTTAATATGGCTATGGAATAAAGTGTAATTGGATATAAGCATGTTCATCAATTCAGATCTATTCCTGTTTACCTTTGAACCTTGGGTTTTGAGACTTGTTCATCTCCATTCTTATGTCTAGTCCATGCTCTATTCAGTCGTTGTAAACCAGTTTCTTGGATTCATGTTGATATTATTATCAAGATCTAATCTTTATGCCTATCATGATGATTTATGCTGTTTTCTCTCTGATCTTGTTTTTGTAAAATTTTACCTTTCCCCTATTTATTTTCTTTTGATGAACCTAGATCAATTTCGGATCTAGGCCTAAACCACGATTTTGCGTACGATTGAATACGGGGAAAAGTATGGGAATATTACCTATTTGGATATATGTGATTGGTGGAATTGATGGCATAACATGAAAATTGGATATATGGGTATTATTGCCATTAATATGAAATTTGATAATTGGGTATTGCCACTAAAATGGTAATTGCAAGAATTGGGATTGGCATATGTAATTTGGCTTGAACTTGATAGGTGTAAATTGGCATAAATTTGGCATACATGTAAAATGGCATGAACTGAACATATGTAAATTTCGTATGAATTAGGCATATGTAAAACGAACATGTAATTTAGAACTTGGGCATATGTTAATTATGTGAGATTTGTAGTCGAAACACATATGATAATTTATGTCTTGAAAAGGGGCTAATATGAACACGCCTAAGTGGGTTTTGGGTAGTTGGAATGTAATAGCCTTAAAGGAGGGATAAATATAAATTGAGGTAAGTTGCCTTTAATGGCATAAGATAAATTGTGATAAAGTTGGTATGATTTTGCATACCATTAATTGATGAACATAATTGAGTCAATTATGGACATCGTTAAATTAGGAATTAATTAATAATTTGAATAGGGAAATTATTAAGACTGGGGTAAATGATTATAAGTGATAATCAATGCTTAGGACACGAGGTTGGACTCATTTGTGACATAAAACTGCCCGGACCCGCCCGGACCCGCCCGGCAAATCCAGTAGTCACAAATGGTAGCCCAATGTGAGAGGTCCTAGGCCCAAATTAAAAGCGTAACAGTTGTAAAGACACGAGGTTAGACTCTTTTATGGTGTAAGACTGCCCGGACCCGCCCGGCAAATCCAGCTGCCATAAATGTCAGTCTAATGTGAGAGGTCTTTATAGGGTTACGGCCTTAATGAATTAAGAAATACTTAACCAGATAAACATGTGGTGGGACATGGGGGTTAAGTAGGTGACATGTGGGTGACATATGGAAATACGAATAGTAATACTTAATCAACATAACATGGTAATTAGACCAGTGGATAGGGTTAACTAAACTAAGAACACTTAACTAATATGGTATGAGTGGGTGGGTTAAGCAATATGATTAGGCTAATGACACTTAACCAATATGGTATGAATGGGTGGGTTAAGTAAGATGACCAGGCTAATGACACTTAACTGTTATGACATGAATGGTTGAGTTAAGTAAATCTTAATTAATGCCTAAGTGGGAATGATAACTTATGGAATAAAGTAAGTTAGGCGGAACAATAGATAAGATGAGATAACTTATGTAATAAGGAAAGATGTGCTTCATTGTAGATTAAGCAATATGTAAAGACAAGAATGAATTTACAATTGAAGGCGACATAAGTTATATTATAAAAAGGAACAAAACATTGGTTAGGTTGGATAATCCTCTGAGTATCAATCTAATGTTGATTCCGGTCTTCGGGGTTGGTATTCTGGGAATTATTCTCTCTCTCCAGAGTGTTTGTAAGTTAAGGGGTACTTGGTTGTAAAGATTGAATAAGAACATGTTATTGTACCATAACAGGGGTTAATGTATGAATCATAGGAATAACATGTTGCGGGCTTATTAATGGACTTAGTATAGTTCAAGTTAAGAATTGAATTAATAAGCAAGTTGAAGGTTGGTATAAATGGAAATAACCAAGTTAAATGATAAGACTGATGAGGTAGCACAAGCGAATAGTTAATGGATAGACATAGGGTCTAATGGTAGATAAGGCCAAGGCGCTTGGTTAAACCCAGACGTTGGGGGTAATATGAATGACATGTAAAATATAACCAATAAGCACTTAACTAAGATAAAGCATGTATTAAGACATGAGGATGATGTAGGGGTTAAGTGGAGGACATGGGTAACATGTAAGACATAACTGGTGTATACTTAACCAAAATCTAAGCATGTAAGTGGACATGAATAAGAAGGGGTTAAGTAAGAATTACTAGAGGGGACCAAGCATAGGTGGGAAGCTTGTGTCGAGGAAAGGGGACCTTTTCAGACCAGTAGCCCATTACGTATCTTTGTGAGCTCGACCCATGTAAAGGACGGGACACGCATACTGGGTTTGATAGTAAGAGGTCAAAACGGGTTAGCGGTGGCAACGCAAGTCCAACGGGTTTCATATGCGTGTGTGGACCTGGGCTGGTAGGTAAGACGTTGTTGCATCGTGTAGGTTTAAGCCGTGCATCCTCAAGTTGTATCGGGTTGCCACTTTGGGGGAGTGATACACCCCACTGTGGGGCCAACACAGGTATCTACGAGTTAGGGAGCCGATCGAATGGGGAAGGTAGTGGGTACGACTAGTGGAGATAGGAGCAGGCGACACCTATGACAGCAGCTAGGAGTACAGCTACCATATTATGAATATTGTAATTAGAATGGGGAGGGTAGTGGGTACCACTAGTGGAAATAGGAGCAGGCGGCACCTATGATAGCAGCTAGGGGTACACGAAACTACCATTATTATTATCACTTATGTTCAATAGGCAGGATCACCTTATTATATAACACGGGCTACTAGTTGGGACACTAGTAGGGGGTGAGGATCCTTGTTACATAGGACACACGTTGGAGTACTAGTAAGAATACAGATCATTCCTTGTAAGACACTTGTGAGGATGCTAGTTAGGTGGTGCAGAGCAAGTAGATCTCATAGAAATATTTTAATGGCGAAGCAGAGGAATCTTGTTATGTTTGATAAGAATCTTACGAAATTATACTTAGTTTATCTTGAATGGGAACCTTGCGATGTTACTTGACAAAAATCACATCATGTTAACCTTAGTTATCTTGCTTGTTGCTTATCTTGTCATCATGCTTATGTTTACTTTCAGTTTATTCATGCCATATTATACTATAACTTATTTTTATGCTTCTTTGTTTTTGAGCAAGACAGATATTTTAACTATGTAATTGGGTATTGGAAGTTGATGGGCTTTTATTGTAAACAATCATATTTAATAAATGATTTTAAGTACTTCCACTTTACTTTCCGTTGTTTTATATATGTCTGTCTTGTAATATTTCTGTTCCAGTACCCATAATGCTCCATTGAAGTTAAGGCATTCCCTTTGTGAGTGACCTTAATGGATGTGGGGTGTTACCGTCTTCGTCGTCGACTTATCATCGAATCAGCTATTCAAAATGGGCATAAACCCGGTCTTTCCGAATAACTCGCATATCTCATAAACAAGTGCTACATAAACCAACATATGCCTCATTCCAATCCAGATATTCTTTTATTCAAATATTCTTTTCACAAATTAAACCAAATTAAGGTTTTCAAAACTAGTCGGGACTAGTGAACCTTACCGAAGTAATCATTTATTATATTTCCCAATCCTATACTATTCATCCCATGGAGCAAAACTGGTAGTAATTCATATCTAACACAACGGTGTTATCAGTAAAATTAAATACCACTTCACGTTCAAATCTAATTAAAGATTTAACTATCGCCTGGAGTAAAACTGGTGGTACTCCATTCTTGATCATTTCTCAAATTTGATCATTTAAGTTATCACATTCTCATTTCAATCTGATTAAAGATTCATTAAAACTCCGCTTAGTTTTAATCTTTCAATAATCATTATTTGATGATTATTTAACTTTGGAAACACAAACATGCCACATTGACAATCTACACTGTACCACTTATTTCTGCCAATATATAACCTCTAAGCTCATACGTCTCAGAGAAGGGTGTTAAGCAAGAGAATAAATTCTCCGCCACCAAACAGATATATATTTAGTAGAGATCAACAATACAGTTCGAAATACAATGTTAGAATGTAATTCTGTCTTTAACTGGGTTAAAGAACCAATGTCATTTAAACACAGTTCACGATAAACCTAAAATCACATTCCATTAACTATGGGATCTTCATGGAAAACAGATCAATATATAATCGATATCAATTTCCGTATCCGACTAATAATATAAATGGAATGACGAAAAATCCTTTTAAATTCCATATATATTAACAGTCTTCCTCCGCTGAAGCTCACTTCGATTATTACCAAATCGAATTCCATTCCATTCTAATTTATTTTATTAAATTGGAAAACTTTATTTTGGAAAATTTCCATTAAATCTTAAATAAAGATTTATATATTCTAAATCACATTCCACTGTTAATCGAGTTAAAGAACGAATGTCGTTAAAAACACAGTTCACAATAAACCCAATTCACATTCCATTTTATTCAATTACTAAATATAATTGGAAACGCTAATAATCTTAATTGAAAGATTTATTCTTTTCACCATGGGGTATAAGAACAGTGTTACTGAAGACACCATTCACAACAACCCTAAAATCCACTTTGATATTAATATAAGGCTATAAACGGAAATTATATCGGCTTACATTCAATATCAAATTCTGAAAACAACACATATCGTATGGGGAATAACGATATATATCTATCTTCCAAATTCCTTCACAATATCCGTATAGTTACGAAATCCAATATCGAAATCTCCCGAAGATGATTTCTATTCCAATGCATCCCAATTCATACATTGGAAAATTCTGGTTAGATTAAAACAATTCACAAATCCAATTTATTTATCTAAAAACGTTAGATATATTTCTAGTTAATATCTAGTTCATTTTGATAAAATATATTTTTATCTTTACAAGCATGGAAGTCTTCATCCAAATTCTTTCCAAATCATTTATTATGATTTTACAAAAATTATTAATATTTTTATCAAGGCCCGTACAGTCGGTTTCCAATAACTGCCACCGAACTGCATCCATAGCGACCTTTTCCAAAACTGATTTGGACTTATCTCCAAATCCATTCGTTATATTTCAAATCTCTTATATTCATTGGAAAGCCCTTTTCCATACAAACCCAACGGTTCTGGATTTTGGAGAATCCGATGGTCGAATCTCCCGTAATGTCAATTCGAAGTCAATGGTCAAAATTCACGAACGGTTGCGACGCGACACGTTCTATTCAAGCCATTAATATATATATATATATATATAATATATTTCGTTCAAAACGCATTTGATAAATTCGTTTTAAAAACGATTCACACTTACATTTCAATTTTAAATCAAAGTTGAATACTCCTTATCATTATAATATTTAAATGATAATATTTTCAAAATATTAGATTTTGAAATCATTTGATTTTGGATATTCATTATAAAAATGAATAAAATCGATATAAATATCGTTCATGTTAAAATGGCGCATATCTAATCAACACGGCTTCACATATTTCTATATTTTCATGTCCATCCAAAATCGGTCATCAAGTTCACAATTTAATCCCTTACTGAATATTATTTTAAAATATTCATTATTTTTGAACTGGAATCAGACCCAATCAATTATCATATAATGCTAGTTATATGGATTTCATATAATACATGTACACAACAATAATGATACACAATCAGCCATCATCCAAAGTGCATTACACAACTGCATATGCATTATATATAAATAATTAACGCTTATAACAGTCTATCAACCAATCGATTGACATAAAACTAAACAATTGGGATTAGTGTACATCGAATATCATCCAAACACCCGTGTAGGGTTCCAGCCAACAAACACTGAATATCTGTGCAGTTGGGTGATGTGTAAAATTTATCGTCCCAATCAGTGTCAGCTAAATGGGTGTACATAAATAAATCGTCCGATTTGTAAATAAATATTTATTTTCATTTCAGGAGAATTTTATGCCATTCATATATATGTTAAGAATTATATTTTTAATGATAAAATGTTTATTTCAACACTTGACTATTTTATATAGTACATACATTCCATAAAAACGATATTTTTATTGTTCAAACATTTTATTCAACACATGAATATTTTATATAGTTTATTTAAGAAAATTTCGACATTATAGCGGGGCGATATTAGAACCGGAGTAATGTCTAGCATTACCTCTCTCCTGATACTGGCTCACACCATACACAATCAATATACCGCCACACAATCAATAACCACAATACAATCAATTTTCCCATGATACAATCCAAACAAACAAACAGACATGGTTTGTACAAATAAATAGTGTCGGGGGCTACTAAGCCCTGTCTGCAACCTAAAATATATTTAACTGTAAAATAATTTGAGTGATAAGGTGTTCTCACCATTGGTTTCCACTCCGTCATTCTTTAAAGGACGGGTTGGATTCGAATTTGCCTTAAATTCTAACTAGCTCCAAATTGGGTCTGGTTAGTCTTATTGTGAAGCTCTCGTCCCCACGATCGCAACGGATCCTATTTCACGCAATTTCGATACCATATGAGCAAGATACAATTTTTTTATATGATAATTAAATTATCCACGCTTTCAAGTGTTGTAATCAATTAAAATAAATCACCTTTCCTTCTTCAAACTTCGACCGACGCCAGTTTTTAAAAGTTCAATACTAGGTTTTGATTTTGCGGGCGAATCGAGACACGGAGTGTCGATCAGATTGTGCTACATCGTAGACCTTCGAGAGGGCTTCCTTGCGCCGATGGTCACATCGAGCTCGACGGCAGCTGGGGGGAGAAATGGGGGCGAGAACGGCGGATATTTGAGGGTGCCAATCGAGAAAAATACACAATGATATAAAATCAATCTTGTATGGATCCGAAGCTCTCAAGATTCTCTACAAAATTGCCTCAAGAATCAAATGACTTCATTGAGTGGATTGAAAGTTATGGAGGAGGGAAGGATCTAGCTCGTTTCCGCGTCGAATGAGATAGGAGGCAGTGGGTTTTTTTAATTTATCCGGATAATGATTTTTAGGGTTGGTGAAATATGATTGGCCCATATATTTATATTTATTTTTAATTTCCAAAAATAGTGATTTTTCATCCAAACTCCAAATTAAAGCCAACAACTATCGCCCCCAGCTAAATACCCCCATTACGGGCATAATGGAATGTGTTTTGTAAGCCAATTCGACTGTTTCGATTAGATTTTATTTAAATTAAAATATAAATCAATATATATTGAATTCAAACGTACATTTAAATTTACCATAATCACATATTGGCTCCAAAAATTCCCAAAAAATAAATCTAGCTATGTTTTGACGATACGGTCCTAACAAATTTAATTTCGTCGAATTTGGAGACCATTTGAAAAATGGCCATTTTCTGGTCGATCCAATTCAAACTGAAACTGTCAAAACACATTTTGATTTACCATGCTCACATATTAAATTCAAAAATTATGAAATTTGAAGCCTAACAATAATTTGAGATTCTGAATCCAACAAAAGTGGCTTCATCGAAAACGGAGGTCGTTTGCAAAATGGCTATTTTTAAGGGCTATATATTAATTAATTAAATATATATATATATATATATATTCCATAACATCTATTTCAAATTTTAAACTGGACATAAATTTCAATCTATATTATGAAATCTCAATTTTTCACATTCTTTAGAAAGATATAATTAAAATGATTCAAATATTTCTAATTTTTCTAAAATCCGATTTATAATTCATTTTGTACATTCATTTGAAATTTGAAATCGAATTTTCAAACTACCATGCCATTTCAATCTCCTTTTATAATTAAATTAAATTTATATATTCTAACTTCGATTTAAATACATTTTTAGTCTTTATTATTAAAAAAATCATTTTAAATATTCAAAATCGATTAAAATAGCTAAAATAAAAAATTTAAATTGGTTCAGAAATTTCGGGTTGTTACATAAATCCCACATAAATGTATAGAAATTGAATCTGTTTCAACTAGTAATTGTTTTAATGTACTACAAATGAATGAAACATTTGATATAGAGAAACAGGATCTGGAAGATATCCGTAATTTAGCCAATGATGAAAATGTTGGCCAAGTGATGTTCGAGATAGCAAAAAGAGTAACGACAAAGCTATGAGGCCCGAAATTGGGGCCAAAAAATGAGCCTAAAAGATATCAAGCAGCTGCAAATAGTTTACCCACTTTAAATCAACCACCATCCGTGAGTTACGCCACCATCCGCACATAATGTCATAGTTTATTCGGGCTTTGTGCATACAACTATGACAGGAAAGTGAAACATAGTTAGCAGAAAATTGGATGCAAATTACACGTATCATAATTTAATGCAAAACAAAGTTTGCGAGCAACATGGTGGAATGAATGTGCCGAGTGTGGATTTAACTAAAAAGTGCATCCATGGAAATTTTAACTACAATGAGAATGCATGCAACATAATTGCACATGCTAATGGAATGCAAATTAAAAAATGCATAGTTGGTGTAACGATATGTAATGTGCAACTGAAAAAATTAAATCATGTTGATAACCCCTTATTTGGTGAACAACAAAGAGCACATGAATGATGTCATTTCCACTACTTCGAACCATTACAACAACAATATCTCTAACCTAACCCATCAATCTCTACTTAACCACTTTCCTGATTTATCAATTATTTGGTTAACGAAGCCACATGTACCACCTATTATATCCTCTAAATACATTGCATCACTAATCTCTGGTTTTATGTCAAATTCATCTCTTATCCCCTCAAGCCATTCTGACCTTCCACCTATACCGATAATCGATGTGCCCATACCACTAGTATCTCCTTTGTCCCCACTGGCTTCCCCTTATCATACCCAAACTCTCAATCATATCACCACTTACAAAAACAATCTTTTCACTTAGTTCAATCCCATTGACAATGTGCTCTCGTCTCAAAATATTATTCTGAACCCCCGGCCACCAACTTCTAAACACCATGCTTATGACCACATTTATCCTCACGATGTGTACAACCAACCTATATCTCTACCCTCGCTTTTCCATATCCTTGCTACCAAATTCATTTCATGCCACTCCTCTAAGAGTGTACCCCGTTTTAAAAGCTACCACTAGGAAGGACTCCTCTACGACTTTTGATAACTACCCTCATTCGTCATCCATCCCTTCCTATCATGACATCAAAAACCTTGTAAAAGGGATATGAATGTGGAATTAATGTGCTATTTAGGGCTTTCTCAATGGCACAAAGCATAAAAACATGGAAAAAAGGAGAACACTGTGATGTCAAGCTTGACCAGTGTAAGTAACTCATTAGAACACACAAGTTAACTATATTGGATTTACTTGAAACCAAGATTAATATGGATCTAACTTAAAGAGTAGCCAAATATGATAATCCTACTTGAGGTATGACGCATAATCTTCTAGAAGCACCGTATGGTAGAATCTTGGTGTTGTATAATCCTAGAACCCATGATATCTCCCTGATCTCCTCCACGAAGCTAATGAATCATTGCCATGCTGTGCACATCTCCTTTTGCACTTCTTTCTATATTACATTCATCTACGCAAAAAAGAATACCAAATATTTGACACTTTCCTATGGAACAAAAAAGCGCAAATTATGTAATAATAACTACAAGCGCACAGGTGTGTAGTATGCAAGTCAAAAACAGGGAACAAAACTAAAATTTATTATTTATATATTTCGTGGGCGAGTTAGACAAACTTGGATGATTTGATTCAAATAAAAATTGAAACTGCAACTTGATTCACAACAAATCTAATTGAACTGACGACCAAATCACAGTTATTAGTTGAAACAAATTAAAAATAAAATTGAATTTAATTCAGATTCGAATCTAATCGGATCTATAATAAATTCAATGATTATCTAAGAAAACTAAAATAGAATACTGAAAATAAAAATTGCTGAAAAGAAATAAACGAACAGAAAATAAAATTAGGATTACCGTTGAATCTAATAAGATGACCAATCACTAATAAGAAAATAAAATACAATAGTAAATTATGCTCTACCAAATCTAATTGAATAAACAACACAAATTTACTAGACCCAAGAGGAGTATAGAAAAGAAAAGAAAAACTCTCAATTCTTGGATAAAGATTTACAATAAGAATACATGGGTAATTATAGGATAGATTAGCCAACCTAAATCCTAATACAATCACAAATGGGTCTTAGTTAAATCTTTTAAATTTTGGCCTTTTCTCTTTTGTTCTTGCTTCCTTAACAAGTTTTACTTGATTTGTTATAGGCATATGCTTTCTACCAATTATTCTCTTGTCCAAAAAGGAATTTGATACTAGATCTTCATCTGCAAGTCTTCATATGTACATATACAACATTTTGATCTTTATTTTCTATTTTTCTGACTACATGTGGCTTAGTTGGCATATCTGTAAAAGTGACAAAATAATACCCAAGTAATATTTACCTATATACAAAAGATAAGATATAAGAGCATAAAATAAACTCATTTCTATGTTAATCAAATACCCCCCCACTTATCTTTTACTCGTCCTCGAGTAAAACAGGAAATGGGAAACTAAACCAGATAGGTCAAACTTTCATGGGAAACACGATTGCATTGAGCGTATGCAACAAGCCGTTAAACCACTCGGTGTCCCCAGTAGGATGAGTGGTGTCTCATGAGGGTTTTCAATGGATACTACCCACAAAATCGAAATGCGATATGATATGGTTTTAATGCAACTACTTAACGCAATGGACATATGCAAATGAAAATACGACTTGTTTCAGAGAAGTTGTAACATAGCAGTATACAATTTGAAATCAATCAATATAATTTTTTGGTTCCTCAGCTCGTCACAAAATTTCAACATAATTCAAGCTTTCATACGTTAAATTCTAGTTTGGCCAGTTGGTTCGGTTAATAACATAGTGCAACCATGAATTAAATTCTTAGTTTGCTTGTCATAGTTTGCAAACTGGTATTCTCATTTCCTTATGTATGACTAGTCAAATCTATAAGGTTAAGAAGTTCTTGGGCATCATTGCTTATTCTCTATCTCTATAAAATGAAGATTTAAAATTAATTACATGTACCTAACTTTAAGACCAAGGTATACCACCCATGCATTGCCTCACGGACTAACGTGAGAGTTGGGACAGAGCTTGGAGGATTGTGCAGACCGACGCTGACTATGTCAACAAGGTGTCGATAATCCTTAGGTGTCTAACTCATAAAATTAGATCAAGGTAAACCACCCATGCACTGCCTTGCGGGCTGACGTGATAGTTAGGAAAGAACTTGGCAGGTTTGCACATAAACGCTAGATTTACAAGCAATGTTGTATACCCTTGCATTTCTATTATTATCAAATATAAGAAAAAGAAAGAAGTTACTCGATTTCAGCTTAATACAACTTAGTTATAAAGATTCGAAAAGCCAATATAAGTATTTTAAGTCCTCCACTCATTAAAGAAAGACTACAATTTAGAATAGACTTCGTGACCATCACTTAAGAATCTTCTTATGTACCGGTTACATTATTATCGATTGTAATTCAACTTTTCATTGTATTTCTTATTTGATCTTAGTTGAGAGAGAGAGAGAAAAAATACTATCAACTAACAAAAAAAAATTGTTAACTTACTTTGATGAACTAGTCAAATGAGTCAAGTTTCCGGAAAAAATTTGCCATGTTATTATAACCTTAAATGCATGATTGTCCTATCTATGTGCATGAAAATGAAAAGAAAAAAAAATTAAGGAAAAATAAAAATAATGTAGCGTAGACTCCCCCCACACTTGGTTGAAACAAAGCCCACGCTGTAAACACGTTTCCTAAACTTGAAAGATAACACCCAAAGATGGATGGGATGCAAAATTATTTGTAAAATGAAATGAAGTTTAATCACTATATTTGTGTGCCAATTATTTGAAAAATGAAATCTATGATAATGGTGAATGTTCTGTGAAAAATGAAATTTCCTTTTCCCCTCCTACTTGTCTCTATTGAAGGTGATGTATGATGATTTCGTATTTGATTTTTGAAGTATAACAGCCATGTCAATGAATTCAGAAATCCAAACCTTTCCTATGAGAAGTTTATCTTGACAACGGTTCACGCCATATGGAAGAAAATTATCATAATCCCATAACTTGAGCGTTTAACCATAATTTCTTTTGTTAATATTGAATTAAGGCTATCTTTCAGATTTACTCCCAGTTCGTCATTTAAAAATTTAAGCTCATCCGCATATAGCTCTTCAAAAGACATAGAGGATACGTCTATTGAGATAAGAGAAATATAGTGGTAAAAACTCTTTTCACTAATCGTTATCGAATATAGACAATCCAAAACTTAATCTTGATACAAGTAGCTCTTATTACAAAATATATAACGTACTCAAGTATATGTTATTAGTTGATAATCTCAATTTGAAGGGGCGTAAGAGGGTCTTATAACCATTCACATACAACGTAAATACTAAAGGATACGACCAATTTTTGTAACAACCCGTAAAATGCGAGCCAGTTTGAAATTTTTATTTTCGCAATTTTAGCGAATTTTGATTATTTAAAATGAATTATTTTAAATAGTATCGACGAGAAATTTATTTTGAATATAATTCGAACGTATATATTTATACGCGTCGTCGTTAGAATATAAATATTTATATATAATTATAAATAGAATTGAAAATGGCGCGGTAGTTCGATAATTCGATTTCAAACTTCAATTGAATGTACCGGGTGCAAAACAATCCGGATTTTAGTGAAACCAAAAATATTAGGATCTAATTGATAATATCTTTCCAACGAATCCGACCAATCGAAATTTCATAGCGGGAATCAAAAGATATGTCCAGTTGAAAATTCTGAATAGTCGCTATGAAATTCAGGCCCTTAAAAATGGACATTTTGCAAATGACCTCGGATTTCGACGAAACCAGTTTTGTTGGATCCGTAGTGTCAAGTTATTGCTAGATTCCAAATTTCATAATTTTTCGAATTAATATGTGAGCGTGGCAAAGGAAAACGCATTTGACCAGTTTCAGTTGATTTTAATCGACTGGAAATTGGCCATTTTTCTGACGGTCTCGAAGTTCGACGAAACTAGTTTTATTAGGACCGTATCGTCAATACGAAGCTAGAAAATATTTTTCTAGAATTTTTCTAGTTAGTATGTGACCCCGGTAATTTGAAATGTACGTTTTAAAATTCAATAAAGTGATTTAAATGTAAATTTAACGGAAACTGATCGTAACAATCGAATTGGCCTACGATACATATCCCATTGTGTTCGGAATGGGGGTAAAACGCTAGGGACGACAGTCGGTGGGTTCGAATTGGGATTCAAAATAAAAGTCAACTTAAAAGAGAATAATAAAATAATAATTAAACCTAGTCAAGCCTCATTCTCTCTCTACCCCTTTCTCCCTTTCAGGCCCCCCGTCGTTATTCTGTAAAGAAAATAGAAAAAAAAGGAAACCTAATCTAAATCGCGCAGCCTCCCCTCAACGGAGCGTCCTCCTCCGTTGCCACCAGGTGGCGCCGCCCACTACTAGACCCCCCCCTCGACGGAGCGCCCTCCCCCTAGCTCTCCGGCGCCCCGTACTCTCTCTCACCTTTCCACCGTAAAGCCCCAAACCATCCAACCTTAAAACCGCCACGACGATGGATGCTCCAGCGCCCTGAAGCCCGACCCCCCCTCCGACCTGCAAACTCCGACCATCACCCCCTCTCTTCGAACGCAGCAGCCCCTCCCCCCTTCAATCGATGGCAGTGAACCTCCCCCTCTAGTCGACGCCAACACCCTCAAGACCGCCACTTCCTCCAGTTGATGCTCCGACTCCGACGCAGCTCAGCAAGCTCCTCCACCTCGGCCATCTCCCCCCCTTCTTGAAAACGTGAGTTTTAATGTATTATTTAATATATATTCTTTTTCAGTTTTATATGAGTTATTATGAATAAAAAGCTTGGATTATGAACGAACTAAAGGATTCGATTTTTATCCGCTATAAGACATGTTTTTTTATTATTTAAAGGCGAGATCTTTATTTGTTTAAAGTTGTGATTTTTCATATGAATATAAAAATATAATCTTTATATAAGAATGAAGTTAAAAATATAATTTTTACACTAGTGGCATATTAAAAATATGATTTTTATATATGGAATAGCGAAGTAAAAATTCGATTTTTAAAGGTATGAAGCAATTATAAAAATATGAATTTTAAATTGAAAGTGAATAAATAAAAATGTGATTTTTATTTTAAAGACATCAAAATATAAAAATGTGTGATTTTTATATATGTAGTGGCTACGGGCAACGAAGATGCGATAGCGATGAAGATTTCTATCAATGAAGTGCCGTGGAGCTAGGATAGCTATATGTGAGAATTTCTCACCTTTCAATTTCATTTCTATTTATATATATATACTAGGATGCAGACGGTGCTTAGTAGCACCCGACACAATCGTCCACAGACCATGGACTTGTTTGTTTGGTTGCATAGATTAGTTATATGATGTGATTTGAATTGGGTTGTTTGGTGATTTTGGATTGATGTGTGAATGGCGTGGGCCTTCACTAGACCGGGGATAAGGCCAGGCCTTGTCCCGTTTCTAGTATCGTGCCGTTATGCCGCCGAAATTTTCTAAAATAAGTTAGAAAAATAAAAATATCATTTTATTTAAAAAAATGAACTGAATAGAAATTCATATGTTGGAATAAAATGTTTTGTCGTTAAAAATATAATTTTTAACGTGAATGTGAATAAATAAATATTCATTTACAAACCAGATGGTTTGTTTATGTACACTTATTTGAATGACATTGATTGGGACGATAAATTTTACACATCGCCCAACTGCACAACTAAAATCTGTGTTTGATTGTTTGAAACCCCACACGGGTGTTGGGATGAAATATGAATTTCACTCATCCTGATTGATTAAATATGTCGATCGATTGATTGACAGGCTGTTATAAGCGTTGAATATCTATATTTGATGCTTATACAGTGTAGTGCACTTTGGTTGATGGTTGATTATTTTTCAATGCTATTATATACATGTGTTGTATGGAAATCCATATAATTAATTTTATATGGTAATTGATTGAGCCTCATTCCAATTTGAAAAATAAAGAAAATTTGAAAATAGAAATTTATGAAGCCGTGTTGATTAGATTGACGCCATTTTGACGTGAACGATATTTATATCGACTTTATTCATTTTAAAATGAATATTGAAAAGTGATTTCGAAATCGACGATTTCGAAATGAATTGAATTGAAAACGATTTCGAAATGAATTGAATTGAAAACAATTTCGAAATGAACTGAATTGAAAACAATTTCGAAATGAATTGAATTGAAAACGATTTCGAAATGAATTGAATTGAAAACAATTTCGAAATGAATTGAATTGAAAACGATTTCGAAATGAATTGAATTGAAAACGATTTCGAAATGAATTGAATTGAAAACGATTTCGAAATGAATTGAATTGAAAACGATTTCGAAATGAATTGAATTGAAAACGATTTCGAAATGAATTGAATTGAAAACGATTTCGAAATGAATTGAATTGAAAACGATTTCGAAATGAATTGAATTGAAAACGATTTCGAAATAAATTGAATTGAAAACGATTTCGAAATGAATTGAATTGAAAACGATTTCGAAATGAATTGAATTGAAAATGATTTCGAAATGAATTGAATTGAAAACGATTTTGAAATGAATTGAATTGAAAACGATTTCGAAATGAATTGAATTGAAAACGATTTCGAAATGAATTGAATTGAAAACGATTTCGAAATGAATTGAATTGAAAACGATTTCGAAATGAATTGAATTGAAAACGATTTCGAAATGAATTGAATTGAAAACGATTTCGAAATGAATTGAATTTAAAACGATTTCGAAATGAATTGAATTGAAAACGATTTCGAAATGAATTGAATTGAAAACGATTTCGAAATGAATTGAATTGAAAACGATTTCGAAATGAAATGAATTGAGAACGATTTCGAAATAAATTGAATTGAAAACGATTTCGAAATGAATTGAAAACGAATTCAAATTGAATTGAAAGCAAATGGAAATGAATTCAAATTGAATTGAAATTTGAATTGAATAGAAATGAATTTTAAAACGAATTTATAGAGAAGAATTCAATTTTGATTTGAATTGAAACGGAAGTTGAAATTGCTTTTGAAACGAATTTAAAACTATTTATATAATTCGTTTTAAATAGAAATCGGCGAAATATATTATATATATATTATATATATAATATAATGGCCCGAATAGAACGCGCCGCGCCGCGGCGGTTCGTGAATTTCGACCATTTATTTCAAACGGACATTATGGGAGATCCGACCGTCGGATTCTCCTAAAACCGGAACCGTTGGGTTCGTATCGAAAAGAGCTTTCTAACGAATATTAGAAATCTAACGGTTGGATTTGGAATTATGTCCGAATCAAATTTGAAAAAGGTCGCTGTAAGTGCAGTTCGATGGCCATTGATGGAAATCGACTGTACGGGCCTTGATAAAATTATTAAAAATAGTAATAATTTGTGTAAAATCATAAGAAATGATTTGTGAAGATTTGGGATGAAAAACTTCATGTTTGAAAAGATAAAAATAGATTTTATCGAAATGAACTGGTTTTGAACTAGAATTATAATTCTATTTATTTTTAAATAAATTGAATTTAAAAAGGTTTTTAAAAATAACCAGAATATCCAATGATTGCATTGGAGTGGATTTGAATCGAAATTGTCTTCGGAATATTTCGATGTTGGAATTCGTGATTATACAGATGTTGTTATGGAAATTTGAAAGATATATATTTATATCGTTATTTCCAATACGACATTTGTTAGTCGTAGAATTCGATATTGAATATAAGCCGATATATTTTCTATTCAGAGCCTTGTATTGAATATCGAATGTGATTTGGGTTTGTCGTGAGTGGTGTCTTCACTAACACTGTTCTTGAACCCAGTTGAGAAAAGGTTAAATCTTTTTATTTAGATTTAATGAAGTGTACCAATTAAAGAATATTTAATTGGAATTGAATTGATATTGATTTTTGGGTTTATCGTGGACAGTGTTTTAAATAACACTCGTTCTTTAACCCGATAATTAATGGAATGTGATTTTGGGTTTATCGTGAACCGTGTTTTTTTAAATGACACTGATTCTTTAACCCAGTTAAAGATTAAAACTAAGTGGAGTTTTAATGAATCTTTAATTAGATTGAAACGATCGAAAATGGAGTATCACCAGTTTTGCTCCAGGCGATGGTTAAATCTTTAATTAGATTTGAACGTGAAATGGTAATTGAATTTACCGATAACACTGTGGTGTTAGATATGAAGTATTACCAGTTTTACTTCATGGGATGAATAGGTTGGGATTGGGAAATAAAATAATTGATTACTTCGGTGTGGTTCGCTAATCCCGACTAGTTTGAATTGATATTCAAAGGAGATTAAAGAATAAATTTAAAGAATTTATCTTGGATAAAATTAATGGGAACTTTTCCCAAAGTATAGGAATATTTGAATAAAAGAATATTCTGAATTGGAATGAGGCGTATGTTGTGTTTGTGTATCACTTTTATAATATATACGCGAGTTATTCAGAAAGACCGGGTTTATCCCATTCTGAATAACTGATTCGACGTGGTGTCGAAGATGAAGACGGTGGTCGAAGACCGGAAGTCTTCACGTCGTTTGGGTGATTACTGATGATCTTGATTGGGCTGTACACCCAAGAAGATGGAAACAGTTAGCGATCGTCCAGACGTACTTGGAGATCGATGGATATGCGGGGTACTAGGTGCCTCCGGTTTCGTTCCGACCCAGAACGGACTTGTAAATGGACTGTGTGTCTGACATTGGATTTTAGTCTGTGTGATTGATTTCTATTAAATATATATCTGTTTGGCGGCGGAGAATTTATTCTCTTGCTTAACGCCCTTCTCTGAGACGTACGAGCTCAGGGGTTATATATTGATGGATATCAAACGCATGGAGTGAATTGCCTGTGTGGCATGCCTAAGTGGCAATTGATCGAGGCTTCTGTTGAAAAGCAAAGTCTTGTGGTGATTATCAAAGCACAGCCTTTGTGGCGTAGCTTTGTGTTACGTTTACTTCGCGAGTTTCACACCCGGTATGAACCAAAAACGGGAGAGGACGTCAGGGAGGGCATGCGTTTCTTTCTAGCTAGAAGTGGCGTCAGTAGTTTTACACGCCCTGACGAGTTTGACTTATGTGGTTGTTGCTGTTGCGAGGCGCCTCGGATTGATCGGTGGTTCTCGAACCGATGGAGTCATTTAGTTGGCTCACCTACGCCCCATAGGGCGGGGAGACGCATGTTCAGGGTTTAAGTTTAATCCACATCGGTGGACTGGCCCTGAGGATCCAAGGCTTGCCTGTGCGCTTGCCTGTGGCTCGGGCTAGAGAGTCACGAATCGGTTGAGGACTATCTTTTGCCTCGGTTCATAGACGGAAATCCAATTTCCAAATACGTGACATTTGCGGTTTTAATTGTAAAACTAGTATGGCGACATGATATATGGTACCCATGCCGCCTATGATTGATACTTATGATTTGAAGTTGTTTTATACACTATGCACTTATAATAGTATCAAATGATTTGTTTTAAACGTATCAAGCATTCTTTGGCTGTTATAAGGGAAAACCCTATCCCCCGGCTTGCGTTGCATTGTGTGATAGGACCTGGGTCTTATAACAGCTTCATTTTTCTCTATTTAGCATTGCGCTGTTTGTTTTATGCACTGGTATTCTTGGGAGGAAACCCGTTCCGTGTTATATGGCATGGTCCCTTGATTTACCTAACTTTAAAATAAAGAATAACTATTTTAGTTCTCACACCAGTCCCATGACTGACCTGGAGTTTATTGTTTTAACCTAAACTCTGGGTGCCCTTATTTTGACACGGGCAGCTAGTAGTTTCGGTTTTGCAGATTTATATTCACAGGATCCTGGTTTACAGCTGGAACGATATCCGGAAAGCTTTGTATCCGTATATCTCTTCTAGTTGTGTATTGTATTATTTTCCGCTGCAATTTATTTAAATGTAATTTAAATCTCTGATATTTCTGTGTAATATTTATTCATACTCTGTATATTCTTGTAATCTGATGCATTGTTGTAATATACAATGAAATGTTCTTCTGTATGAGTTATGTTGTGGCTTGCTCTCGAACTATCCGACACTTTCCTTTACGGGGAAGTTACGGGTTCTTAGAGTTGGTATCAGAGCTTTGGTTTACAGAGCTCGAGAACAAGACACATTAGAACCGTACGGAAGAATTCATCAGAAACTGGATTAGTAATATCCAATGAGAGTGACTCGTTAGAGATGGGATCAGCAGTATCCTAGAACGAGTGTGAAGAGTATATTTTTGAAAATGAAAACAAATTTTTGTTTTGAAATTTAAATCAATTATTCGTATTTGGTTATTTATTTATATTGATGTGGACAATCCAGTATATATAGATTTTGCATATACGTCTGATCCGCGTGTAATCAAAGTTTTAATATATTGGATAGATATAGCAACACACTCTAGTCGCCCGAAGATGATATTGATGATAGCGATCGCATCATCAACATTTATATTCGTGTTTCGAAGGTGTGATTTCTATATATTTCCATTAGACTGGTGTGAGAACCAAATCTTTTATAGCTAGAACACTTTATTGTGAATTGGCATCAAAAACAAGATTTTCAGCATATATATCAAAATTATGAATTTGAAACGTTAATTCACTAATTGATTGATGTTCGTGTTGTTTGTTTAATTGTTTGATAATTTTGAACCATTATGCCTAATTTAACCAAATATTGAATTGTATTGAAAATTGGCCGCATTTGCTTGCATATACATGTATATCATTGAACAGGTCATAGCAAGGAGGCTAGAGCCGAAGAATAAAATTTGTTTGCCCGACAAATAGGTACATGTTTACTACATAATTTACTGTTTTGTTTGGGTGATGATGATTTTATGAGCCTATTGGCTAGCCGCTTGGCTTTTTCTTTTTCTTTTTGAGATCTGTAGGACCGGGGAAGCTATTTGAAATTCCCCGATGCTCCCATTGCAGGGGAGGTTATGGCGAAATTTTTCAAAAATTTAGGGTGTTAGCCAAATTTTTGAAATTTTTGAAAAATTCTCAGAAACTGAAAAGTTGGAGAATGGAAGCCAGATCGAACGTAGAGTTGAATTATCAAACCACTTTCGACTTTGTTCCTTTTCGGGGACGAAAAGTTTTAAGTGGGGGAGATTGTAACAACCCGTAAAATGCGAGCCAGTTTGAAATTTTTATTTTGGTAATTTTAGCGAATTTTGATTATTTAAAATGAATTATTTTAAATAGTATCGACGAGAAATTTATTTTGAATATAATTCGAACGTATATATTTATACGCGTCGTCGTTAGAATATAAATATTTATATATAATTATAAATAGAATTGAAAATGGCGCGGTAGTTCGATAATTCGATTTCAATCTTCAATAGAATGTACCGGGTGCAAAACAATCCGGATTTTAGTGAAACCAAAAATATTAGGATCTAATTGATAATATCTTTCCAACGAATCCAACCAATCGAAATTTCATAGCGGGAATCAAAAGATATGTCCAGTTGAAAATTCTGAATAGTCGCTATGAAATTCAGGCCCTTAAAAATGGACATTTTGCAAATGACCTCGAATTTCGACGAAACTAGTTTTGTTGGATCCGTAGTGTCAAGTTATTGCTAGATTCCAAATTTCATAATTTTTCGAATTAATATGTGAGCGTGGCAAAGGAAAACGCGTTTGACCAGTTTCAGTTGATTTTAATCGACTGGAAATTGGCCATTTTTCTGACGGTCTCGAAGTTCGACGAAACTAGTTTTATTAGGACCGTATCGTCAATACAAAGCTAGAAAATATTTTTCTAGAATTTTTCTAGTTAGTATGTGACCCCGGTAATTTGAAATGTACGTTTTAAAATTCAATAAAGTGATTTAAATGTAAATTTAACGGAAACTGATCGTAACAATCGAATTGGCCTACGATACATATCCCATTGTGTTCGGAATGGGGGTAAAACGCTAGGGACGACAGTCGATGGGTTCGAATTGGGATTCAAAATAAAAGTCAACTTAAAAGAGAATAATAAAATAATAATTAAACCTAGTCAACCCTCATTCTCTCTCTACCCCTTTCTCCCTTTCAGGCCCCCCTTCGTTATTCTGTAAAGAAAATAGAAAAAAAAAAGGAAACCTAATCTAAATCGCGCAGCCTCCCCTCGACGGAGCGTCCTCCTCCGTTGCCACCAGGTGGCGCCGCCCACTACTAGACCCCCCTCGACGGAGCGCCCTCCCCCTAGCTCTCCGGCGCCCCGTACTCTCTCTCACCTTTCCACCGTAAAGCCCAAACCATCCAACCTTAAAACCGCCACGACGATGGATGCTCCAGCGCCCTGAAGCCCGACCCCCCCCCCCCTCCGACCTGCAAACTCCGACCATCACCCCCTCTCTTCAAACGCAGCAGCCCCTCCCCCCTTCAATCGATGGCAGTGAACCTCCCCCTCTAGTCGACGCCAACACCCTCAAGACCGCCACTTCCTCCAGTTGATGCTCCGACTCCGACGCAGCTCAGCAAGCTCCTCCACCTCGGCCATCTCCCCCCCTTCTTGAAAACGTGAGTTTTAATGTATTATTTAATATATATTCTTTTTCAGTTTTATATGAGTTATTATGAATAAAAAGCTTGGATTATGAACGAACTAAAGGATTCGATTTTTATCCGCTATAAGACATGTTTTTTTTATTATTTAAAGGCGAGATCTTTATTTGTTTAAATTTGTGATTTTTCATATGAATATAAAAATATAATCTTTATATAAGAATGAAGTTAAAAATATAATTTTTACACTAGTGGCATATTAAAAATATGATTTTTATATATGGAATAGCGAAGTAAAAATTCGATTTTTAAAGGTATGAAGCAATTATAAAAATATGATTTTTAAATTGAAAGTGAATAAATAAAAATGTGATTTTTATTTTAAAGACATCAAAATATAAAAATGTGTGATTTTTATATATGTAGTGGCTACGGGCAACGAAGATGACGAAGATGCGATAGCGATGAAGATTTCTATCAATGAAGTGCCGTGGAGCTAGGATAGCTATATGTGAGAATTTCTCACCTTTCAATTTCATTTCTATTTATATATATATACTAGGATGCAGACGGTGCTTAGTAGCACCCGACACAATCATCCACAGACCATGGACTTGTTTGTTTGGTTGCATAGATTAGTTATATGATGTGATTTGAATTGGGTTGTTTGGTGATTTTGGATTGATGTGTGAATGGCGTGGGCCTTCACTAGACCGGGGATAAGGCCAGGCCTTGTCCTGTTTCTAGTATCGTGCCGTTATGCCGCCGAAATTTTCTAAAATAAGTTAGAAAAATAAAAATATCATTTTATTTAAAAAAATGAACTGAATAGAAATTCATATGTTGGAATAAAATGTTTTGTCGTTAAAAATATAATTTTTAACGTGAATGTGAATAAATAAATATTCATTTACAAACCAGACGGTTTGTTTATGTACACTTATTTGAATGACATTGATTGGGACGATAAATTTTACACATCGCCCAACTGCACAACTAAAATCTGTGTTTGATTGTTTGAAACCCCACACGGGTGTTGGGATGAAATATGAATTTCACTCATCCTGATTGATTAAATATGTCGATCGATTGATTGACAGGCTGTTATAAGCGTTGAATATCTATATTTGATGCTTATACAGTGTAGTGCACTTTGGTTGATGGTTGATTATTTTTCAATGCTATTATATACATGTGTTGTATGGAAATCCATATAATTAATTTTATATGGTAATTGATTGGGCCTCATTCCAATTTGAAAAATAAAGAAAATTTGAAAATAGAAATTTATGAAGCCGTGTTTATTAGATTGACGCCATTTTGACGTGAACGATATTTATATCGACTTTATTCATTTTAAAATGAATATTGAAAAGTGATTTCGAAATCGATGATTTCGAAATGAATTGAATTGAAAACGATTTCGAAATGAATTGAATTGAAAACGATTTCGAAATGAATTGAATTGAAAACGATTTCGAAATGAATTGAATTGAAAACGATTTCGAAATGAATTGAATTGAAAACGATTTCGAAATGAATTGAATTGAAAACGATTTCGAAATGAATTGAATTGAAAACGATTTCGAAATGAATTGAATTGAAAACGATTTCGAAATGAATTGAATTGAAAACGATTTCGAAATGAATTGAATTGAAAACGATTTCGAAATGAATTGAATTGAAAACGATTTCGAAATGAATTGAATTGAAAACGATTTCGAAATGAAATGAATTGACAACGATTTCGAAATAAATTGAATTGAAAACGATTTCGAAATGAATTGAAAACGAATTCAAATTGAATTGAAAGCAAATGGAAATGAATTCAAATTGAATTGAAATTTGAATTGAATAGAAATGAATTTTAAAACGAATGTATAGAGAAGAATTCAATTTTGATTTGAATTGAAACGGAAGTTGAAATTGCTTTTGAAACGAATTTAAAACTATTTATATAATTCGTTTTAAATAGAAATCGGCGAAATATATTATATATATATATATATTATATATAATATAATGGCCTGAATAGAACGCGCCGCGCCGCGGCAGTTCGTGAATTTTGACCATTTATTTCAAACGGACATTACGGGAGATCCGACCGTCGGATTCTCCTAAAACCGGAACCGTTGGGTTCGTATCAAAAAGAGCTTTCTAACGAATATTAGAAATTAGAAATCTAACGGTTGGATTTGGAATTATGTCCAAATCAAATTTGAAAAAGGTCGCTGTAAGTGCAGTTCGATGGCCATTGATGGAAATCGACTGTACGGGCCTTGATAAAATTATTAAAAATAGTAATAATTTGTGTAAAATCATAAGAAATGATTTTTGAAGATTTGGGATGAAAAACTTCATGTTTGAAAAGATAAAAATAGATTTTATCGAAATGAACTGGTTTTGAACTAGAATTATAATTCTATTTATTTTTAAATAAATTGAATTTAAAAAGGGTTTTAAAAATAACCAGAATATCCAATGATTGCATTGGAGTGGATTTGAATCGAAATTGTCTTCGGAATATTTCGATGTTGGAATTCGTGATTATACAGATGTTGTTATGGAAATTTGAAAGATATATATTTATATCGTTATTTCCAATACGACATTTGTTGGTCGTAGAATTCGATATTGAATATAAGCCGATATATTTTCTATTCAGAGCCTTGTATTGAATATCGAATGTGATTTGGGTTTGTCGTGAGTGGTGTCTTCACTAACACTGTTCTTGAACCCAGTTGAGAAAAGGTTAAATCTTTTTATTTAGATTTAATGAAGTGTACCAATTAAAGAATATTTAATTGGAATTGAATTGATATTGATTTTTGGGTTTATCGTGGACAGTGTTTTATATAACACTCGTTCTTTAACCCGATAATTAATGGAATGTGATTTTGGGTTTATCGTGAACCGTGTTTTTTTAAATGACACTGATTCTTTAACCCAGTTAAAGATTAAAACTAAGTGGAGTTTTAATGAATCTTTAATTAGATTGAAATGATCGAAAATGGATTATCACCAGTTTTGCTCCAGGCGATGGTTAAATCTTTAATTAGATTTGAACGTGAAATGGTAATTGAATTTACCGATAACACTGTGGTGTTACATATGAAGTATTACCAGTTTTACTTAATGGGATGAATAGGTTGGGATTGGGAAATAAAATAATTGATTACTTCGGTGTGGTTCGCTAATCCCGACTAGTTTGAATTGATATTCAAAGGAGATTAAAGAATAAATTTAAAGAATTTATCTTGGATAAAATTAATGGGAACTTTTCCCAAAGTATAGGAATATTTGAATAAAAGAATATTCTGAATTGGAATGAGGCGTATGTTGTGTTTGTGTATCACTTTTATAATATATACGCGAGTTATTCAGAAAGACCGGGTTTATCCCATTCTGAATAACTGATTCGACGTGGTGTCGAAGAAGAAGACGGTGGTCGAAGACCGGAAGTCTTCACGTCGTTTGGGTGATTACTGATGATCTTGATTGGGCTGTACACCCAAGAAGATGGAAACAGTTAGCGATCGTCCAGACGTACTTGGAGATCGATGGATATGCGGGGTACTAGGTGCCTCCGGTTTCGTTCCGACCCAGAACGGACTTGTAAATGGACTGTGTGTCTGACATTGGATTTTAGTCTGTGTGATTGATTTCTATTAAATATATATCTGTTTGGCGGCGGAGAATTTATTCTCTTGCTTAACGCCCTTCTCTGAGACGTACGAGCTCAGGGGTTATATATTGATGGATATCAAACGCATGGAGTGAATTGCCTGTGTGGCATGCCTAAGTGGCAATTGATCGAGGCTTCTGTTGAAAAGCAAAGTCTTGTGGTGATGATCAAAGCACGGCCTTTGTGGCGTAGCTTTGTGTAATGTTTACTTCGCGAGTTTCACACCCGGTATGAACCAAAAACGGGAGAGGACGTCAGGGAGGGCATGCGTTTCTTTCTAGCTAGAAGTGGCGTCAGTGGTTTTACACGCCCTGACGAGTTTGACTTATGTGGTTGTTGCTGTTGCGAGGCGCCTCGGATTGATCGGTCGTTCTCGAACCGATGGAGTCATTTAGTTGGCTCACCTACGCCCCATAGGGCGGGGAGACGCATGTTCAGGGTTTAAGTTTAATCCACATCGGTGGACTGGCCCTGAGGATCCAAGGCTTGCCTGCGCACTTGCCTGTGGCTCGGGCTAGAGAGTCACGAATCGGTTGAGGACTATCTTTTGCCTCGGTTCATAGACGGAAATCCAATTTCCAAATACGTGACATTTGCGGTTTTAATTGTAAAACTAGTATGGCGACATGATATATGGTACCCATGCCGCCTATGATTGATACTTATGATTTGAAGTTGTTTTATACACTATGCACTTATAATAGTATCAAATGATTTGTTTTAAACGTATCAAGCATTCTTTGGTTGTTATAAGGGAAAACCCTATCCCCCGGCTTGCGTTGCATTGTGTGATAGGACCTGGGTCTTATAACAGCTTCATTTTTCTCTATTTAGCATTGCGCTGTTTGTTTTATGCACTGGTATTCTTGGGAGGAAACCCGTTCCGTGTTATATGGCGTGGTCCCTTGATTTACCTAACTTTAAAATAAAGAATAACTGTTTTAGTTCTCACACCAGTCCCATGACTGACCTGAAGTTTATTGTTTTAACCTAAACTCTGGGTGCCCTTATTTTGACACGGGCAGCTAGTAGTTTCGGTTTTGCAGATTTATATTCACAGGATCCTGGTTTACAGCTGGAACGATATCCGGAAAGCTTTGTATCCGTATATCTCTTCTAGTTGTGTATTGTATTATTTTCCGCTGCAATTTATTTAAATGTAATTTAAATCTCTGATATTTCTGTGTAATATTTATTCATACTCTGTATATTCTTGTAATCTGATGCATTGTTGTAATATACAATGAAATGTTCTTCTGTATGAGTTATGTTGTGGCTTGCTCTCGAACTATCCGACACTTTCCTTTACGGGGAAGTTACGGGTTCTTAGAATTTTTTACAGGTAGTATGCAAACTATTTTGCTAAAAGTTCAAATAAATTGAACTAAAATATATCCGGGATCAAACCCTTGAGAGAATTAATTTCACAAAATACACTCTAGTGGTTAAATATTTTGAAATCAATTTTTTATAGCTGAAAACGATGAGGGTGATGTTTGTAATTACGGAAATTTATTTCTCACCAAGTCCATTCAAAAATTTAAATAACACAACAATCAAACAAGAATAATTGCAGAAATTAAAAAAATTGTACAAGCAAGATGCTGCTCATGTAGAAATTTTTTATAAGTAATTTCTATATAATTTAAGCAACATCGGCACCTGTAGAGTTTTGAAAATTTTACAGTGGGGGTATGGCTATCCATTCAGAGCAATTAAGTTGTGTTAGTGATTCAAATTCAGTTATTTGTCACTACTTGTCCTTTGAAAATTTTTGTTTTGTTGTTTGAGCTCTTTCCTCACTTGGGCTTTTGATTTGATTTTTTTTAATGAAAGAGATAGAGGGAGGGAGCAAATAACTAAAAACAAAAAAAAGAAGCAAAAAAATTAAGTTAAACTCAAAGCAAAAACAAGGGCATTGTTATTGACACTCCAAATATTGTTAAGGGGTGATCAATTTTTTATTTTTTCAAAAATTGTTAAGGGAAGTACCAATGAGAAGAGTAGCCCCTTAACAAATAAAGGCAATTTTACTTTGTTACCCATTTAGCCCCTTAACAAATAAAGTTAATTTACCTTAACCAATATTGCAAGGGTCATAGTATTTTTTTTTCAGTTCACATATATCGATTTTTTTAACCCTAAACGATAAGCGTTTTTTGAGTAATATGATCGAACTTTTTTTTTTTGGTTGACATAAATATGACGAATTTTATAATTACGAAGGTAATGCACTGAAATGATTATTAATTTTTGACATATCACTGTCGAATACATACATAATTGATTACGTGACGCATTCGGTGCAGTGGTGATGAACCGCTTATTTTAGTCTGTTTCCCTTGTCAAATAAGTTTTATTTTAATCTAATTTGAAGGGGCAATCCGGGAATATTGAGTAGTGTGAAATAATATGTTTATGTAGCCCCTTAACAATTTTTCAAAGAATGGAGTGTTTTTAAAAAAAGATCCCCCCTTAACAATAGTTGGAGCGTCAATAATAACCCCCAAAAACAAATACTAAGCATGAAAATAAAAAAAAAACTAAAAAAAAAAACTAAGCTCGAGAAGAAAAACAAGAAACAAATAAAAAAATAAACTAGGCTCAGCAACTAAACTTTTGCAAATTAAAATCACTCTAACTCAAGCCATTGGTGAAGCCATGCATTCAAATCAATATTTAATACCAAAATCATGCCACACATACACACTCAAAATTTAAGCCACTTGTACACAGACTGTTCAAACAGAAAAAATAAACATTCACAAATATTATTTTGGCAAATTTTATTCATACACAAAAAATTACTTAACATACACCATTATTTCTTCATAGAAATCTAATACCAAAATACCCTTTTCTCATAGTTGCATCTTTTAATCTTTTGCATATAATCAATCGAACTGGCCTTAAAAGTACTAAAATTAGACGCAAAGTAAATATGTTAGTGAAAATGGTAATGAATTGTTCATTATGTAACCTAAAATTTCAATTAAAAGAATATTCAGAAATAATGTTATAATTTGGAAGTGTTGGATTTTTTTCCAAAATTAAAGTATTTTTTTAAATTTAGAGATTTTTGAAAAGTTTATAAAAGCTATAGTGTTAGTGCAGGAACTAAGTGTTAAATCTTACTCTTTTTTAATGTAAAGGATTTCAAGTTTTGGGTAAATATGTTTTAAGTTTGAAAGGAAAAACAAAGAAGATGAAAATAAGGATAATTTAGTAAAATACATGGTGTATATAAAGTAATATATGATTTAGATGGGGACTGTTAAAGGGACTCCAATTTTTGTTAAGGGGAGGATAAATTTAAGGGGACTCCATCTTATTTTTTATTTGTTAAGGGAGAGCTTGGAATTTTAAAAATAAAAAAAATATAGACTAAAGTACCTGGCCTCATCATCCCTTAAACCCTATCGGTCAAAATTCAATCTCAGTTCGATCCAAATACGCTGCGAGGTTTTAAAAAAAAATCAAACGTTGATAATCCTATTTTTGAAATTTTAGATTTTGTTGAAAAAGATGGATACAATTTGCAGAAAGTGGATAAATTTCATTCGTTTGCACGAATGATGAATACAGTTCGCCATGGAAAGTTTGGATTCTGTTCGATGGTGAATACAATGTGTTACGGTTTAGATCTTACAGTTTGATAAGAAAAAAGCCTCGTTGTTAGAAGATTTGTCAAAAGTAATTACATTAAAACAGTGTACATATTCCAACATTAAAACAAATGTTTGTTAAGTGAATTTATGCTTATTTCATGCTGTGTTAAGCGTATGTGTATATTGTTACTCTTTTTTTTTCATTTGTGGCTAGTGTGTTTTGTATGTGTTTATTTATTGTTATTGTGTTTCATGCTTACATTGATAGTGAAAACTAAAGTAAACAATACTTGAATATGCTATTTTCAAATGTGAAGAACGTTATATGTTTCATGTATTATTATTTTTCTATTTCTACGCGTAGAATTAAATTAGAGTTTATGTTATAAGGTTGCATTAATGAAGAGTATAGGGTTAGTATTGGAAATTTTATTAATATGTTTAAGGGGAGACTAATTTATTTTAACCCCCCTTAACAATTTTAAAATAAACTGAAAATGGCACTCCCCTTAATCAAAAATGGAGTCCCTTTAACAATACCCATTTAGATATGTAGTAGTTTATTATAATTTTTGGTGTATGGTTAGCAATTTTTGATGTATGAATACAACAAAGTTTCTCAAAATCAAAACATGCCCTGTAACGACCCGCCCTGTACTAGCCGACATTTCCTCCGAAAGTGCGCTGTACACATGTCTAACTAGCGCGGAACGGTCGTCGGAAGGAAAGAAAGAAGGTGAAGAACTAACACAGAACCTGTAGAATGTCTCACAGCGCATGGAATAAAATATAATAATAACATAACTTTGACATAAAACAGGCGAGACAGTGCATAAGCTTAAAACTAAATCATGTCTAACATGGCAGCGGAAATCCAAAATACAGCTTATGATCCAACATCCTTATTACAACTTCAAAAATACTGTCTCTAAGCAAAAGAAAGAAAAAGGTACACTACTAATGCCCAAGCAGTGACCATCGATAACACAGGGAGATAATACATAAAAATCATACGTGGAAGCCTCCTGCTCGTCTCCAGTACAGCTACCCGTGCATCCACCTAACCTGTTTCTAGTCTGCTCATGTGAGCACCCAGAGTAATAAGAAGAGACATAAAACTCTGGGTCAGACAAAAAGTCTGGTGTGAGCGATAAGCAGCTAAACAAAACAGAACAATAACAGGTATAATCCAATCATACATGAACCTGGACCTGCAACAAAAGAGTTAGCACTACATACCGTACAATACTCTAAGGTGCCACTAACATATGGTGTAAGGAATACGGGGGTGGGGGTGTGTATGTCATAGTGATGTCAAACAATCAAGCATAGCAACCATCCTCACATCTCTCACTCAGTGCGTAAAGCATATGATATCCACTACTTTGGTCACCTAATCTTTTGGGCCATGACAGAGTCCAACCCCGTATAACTACACTATGAGCCCCTAATCCATCTCGTAGTGATGAACCAAAGTTATGGACACCGATAACCCCTTTGCACACGTCCCGCAGCAAAGCCCGAATCGTGAAGTGAACTCATTGGTTCCCATCTGGATCCTGAGCTCTAACTTCTCCTTTGGACTACCTTTGCATCCCGGGTTATGGTCTTCATCTTCATCCGGATCGGTTCGGCTTCATTGTTTACGCCTTAAGTCAAAGCTCTTCGGTTCGGTTCGGTCGTGACGAGCCTCTCCGGTTCGTGACAAGCTCCTTCGGTCGTGCTCCAGGCATAGTGGCTCCCTCAGTGGCTCGGTTCGGCCTTCAACATTCCTCACTGGATCGGATCGGTCCCTCAAGCTCCTCCATGGTGCATCGGTTCGGGTCGCAAGTGACCACTCGGGTCGGGTCGGAGACGCGGTTCGGTTCGGGTAGGGCGCTCCGGCTTTGGATTCTTCATGGCTATCTCTTCGCGTTCTTCCAGACGGTTCGGGTCGGGTTCCCCTGCACGAGTGATTCGGATCGGGTACGAGTCTCTGGTCCTTAATTGATGCTCGTAGACTTCGCACAGACGGTTTAGTTCGGAGGAGATGGCTTGGTTCGTGATGTGGCTTCACGACCCCATAGGGCGATCCGATTCAGCCCTCAATCCCCCATCCGATCCGAATTCCTGCACTTTGTCCAACGACTGTTTTACGCCATTCGACGGCGTTTTCGACCAATCTAACACTTCTAAACAATCACAAAGCATACCATACAGTCATAGCAACATGCATAAACATCCACAAACAACAAAACAACAATATGATATGTCAAAACGGATCAAACATACCCAAAAACCCATATTTTCCCCTTAAGCATATTTAAGAACAACTAATGATAGGATTAGTAAAACTTAACCAAATTAGCCAAATTTTCTAACAGAGGTCTAAAACAATATTTATGAATTTCTGAATATTTTTCCAGAATTTTATCACGCTTAATTTCGCTAATTAACACTAATCACTCCTTAATCCCCTAAATTCCGGGATTAACAAAATTAGTCCAAATTAACCCAAATTCATATCAGAGGCGTAAAATGATGTTTTCGAATTTTAGAAATTTTTCTAGATTTTTCTGAGCCATAATTTCGCTAATCTTCGCTAATTACCCTAATTAGCCGTAATTAGTGAAAAACTAAGCAAATCACTCACCTTTGGCACAATTAAATTTTCAGAACTGAAACCATCTGATATAGATCCAATCTCTATGTATTCCAGCAACTCTCTCTCTGATTTGGTGCTAATCCCCTTTGGTTTGATGTAGTTTTGCTTAATCTTTGATTAGAAAGTGATTAGAGGTGATTTGGAGTGAAATTAGAAAGTGGAGGCCATGGCTATACTTGAAGGAATGTCTTAGGCGGCTGGAAAATGAAGTAAAAACCGAAATCATAACCCTAGCAGCCCTTAAGTACCACTAATCATGAAATCCCCCTTTGGGCCTAGCTGCTAATTACCCGGTTAAGCCCAATTAGCTGAAAATAACCCTTTAAACCTTAATTCAGCCATATCTCCCAAACGGTAAGTCCGTTTGGCTATTATGACCACTCTACGGAAAGAGAAACCATCATCCGGAGCTAATGGAAGTGGTTTCAGATCAAAATTCCTTTTCAGTCAAAAGTTATGGACGAAACAAGATCAACTAGGGGCAAAACGGTCATTTAAAAATTGGTAAAAATCATGAACATGGGAAATGACCCCACTAGTCGTTTCCCAAAAGTACACGACCATACGACTTACCTAGAAAAAGAAATAAATATTCTACGATCGTAGATGCGTAGAATGTGGGTTGTTACATTCTCCCCCCCCCCCCCCCCCTTAAGAAATTTCGCCCCCGAAATTCCTTAACTAAGAAACAACAATGGGTCCCGCATGCCTATCAACCAATTTCAAACAATCAAACATACATAATAGTACAACAAGCATATCCTAGCATGCGGTTTTCTAACAAAGGAAGAATCATCGCCGCTAAGATCTTACCAGACAAAGAGCTTCAAATACGACCTTCTTATGTCATCCTCTACTTCCCAAGTACAGTCGTCCTCTCACCATCGATTCCCATCTTTATCCTAGAGGCGATTTCCAATAGGTTAGGATCGTTCCTCTGACTGGAACTGTTCCACTCAATCCAGATCGATCTAATCGTCAAGCTTACTAGCGTTTCTGAATCCAATTCACACTTAGGTCTGAAGTCATGCCCCATGATATACTCTAGTAGCTTCCATTCCAGAAACATAGCCTCTAGACTGGCATGTCTCCTACCCAATGCATCAACTACCGCACCTAGTCCGGTACTACGGCATCCGTCCGTACTGTCATCTTCTTAGGTAATCCAACCATATACGTCAAATTACTAACTACATTCCAAATGTCCTTTCAAGTCTAACCCGAATCTTGCCTACATCCGAACTGCACGTCCAACGTATATTCACCTCTTAGAGGCAAACTAGATCCATCCAATGACCCTAGGCACTACATCTATATCCGTACTGTACGTCTAACGTACATTCACCTTCTAAAGGTGAACTAGACTCATCTAATGAATCTAGGTACCTTACCCATATCTGTACTGCACGTCCAACGTACATTCACCTTCTAAAGGTGAACTAAACTCATCCAATGAATCTAGGTACCCTACCTATGAGTCCAAGTCCAACTTGAATCTCCTATATCCGCTGAATCTCCAAGATCAACAGACGCTCCACAATGCCCAAACATACTTCAAGTCTAACGTAAAGTATCATACACCCATCATCTCACTATGGCCAACAAACCTATCCTATTTCCATTTAACAGGATCCTTATAGGTGATAGTCTAATCAAGAGAAGAAAGGTAGGAACAAACATAGCAACCATAGCATCCATCAAACAAATCCTATCTATCACCTGCTAAATCCTTGAGTACATCAACACCTATATGTCTGGTCCAACCAACATCAATAACTAATGGAAGCCCAGCCTCCAAACGGACTACCGTACGTCCAACGCACGTTTATCCTCTAAGGATAACTAGATCACGTCCAACAGATCCAAGGTAACGGGCGTCCCCAGATACCCCTGCTTTTAGTCCGCCTGAAACACTCGAGTCCCACCCAAGTCTATCCATTATCCTGCTGCCCTCTCGAGTCTAACTCGAGCCAATCCAATTCCTCGCAGCCTCCTCGAGTCCAACTCGAGTCAATCTATTACCCATAACTCAGACCCAGTCTTGAGTATCCATTACCTACAAACTCTAGTCCATCGTGAGTCGTCTCCCTATTCGTTGCATCTCTAAGATCAATCATACATCTATTTTATTTTACGAGTTCAAGTCCAACTTGAATCGTCCTAACCTTCGTTGCACCTTCCTTGACCAACGAACACATCCTATTCTTTCAAAAAGAACATCAACATATGGTCCTAAACAATTCATTACTTTGCATCTTTCTTGAGTCCCACTCGAGTCATCTCATAACCCTATCGAGTCTAACTCTGGGCGGTCCATACCATCGAATGGTCTTATCCTGTCACAACTGCCCATCACTCTTCGAGTAAACCAAGATATCATCCAATGAAAATCGCAACAACTACCTATCTCTCATGCAGACCATCCTAGTCGACCTCGACATTCCCCGATCACAAGTCCCAAAGGCCTAAACCAATATCAGACAAGCACCCAAGGAACATCTCCTCCGAGTTCAGACGATCTACATGAGATAACATGAGCAAAACATCCAAACACTCAAGCATCCATAACTGACTTTGGCTATCCTCGCCAATCTTGCTTGAAATTATCATCGATCGCATGACCAAGTCCTAACCAACTACTGTACATCCAATGTACATTTGCTTCTCTAACTCCCGTTATCATCTTCGTCATAAGGTAGGCGATCCAATACCACCCTTCGTCCATCATCCACTCTAACGGTCATCAAAGGCTCTTCACAATCTACTATCACTCTATACTTTTGGAGTCAATCAGCTCCCAAAATCAAGCCAAACCTAGTAAAGCTCAAAATAAAGCAATCACAACAAACATACATCCATGACTCGATAAGACCAAATTACGACAAATCCTACAAAGGCTAGTCAGACCACCTATCGGGTTTGTCACTACTAAAGGTCTATCGACTATCTCGGGTACCAATTCCAACCTACCTACCAGGTCACTAGGTACGAAGGAATGGGAAACCTTGTTATTAAACAAAACTCGAACAGAAACATCTAAAATAGAAAGCATACCTCGAATAACGACACCTTTTTCCTTCTGCGCCGCAGTTGGGGCATTCGACGTAGAAGAAATAGCGTTGATAGCATATGCTTTCACGATCTGCTTCTCCCTAGGAGATTGTGGACATTCATTCTTGTGATGTCCCGCTTGGCCGCAATTAAAGCACTTCCTTTCCCCAGGCTTTTCTCGACAATCTCTGGCATAGTGGCCCTTCTTGCCACATCTAAAGCACTCGCCATCTTTCTTATTCTTCTTACTCTGACCATCCATAATTTGGTCTTGTTTCCTCTTAGTATGGGAATTATTCTTGCCTCCGCCGCCTGCTTGTGGCTTTGGCTCCTTTGCAGATGCAGTAGCGACCTCAGTCTTAGGCTTAGGGTAAAGACTTTCTGACCTTAATGCCTTTCCTACAATCGATTCAAACGTCTCATCGATGTGGTTTATAAGCCTTTCCCCCAAGTACCCATCTAAACTAGTTATGAACTTCTCGTTCTTCTTCTCGGCAGTGTCGATAAGAGATAACACATATTTCGATAAAGTATCGAAGTCAGCAACATACTCTGAAACTGCCCTTCCGTTCTGCTTAAGCTCCAGAAACTTTCTAAACAATTCTGACTTCTGAGCAGCTGGTATAAACTTATCGCAAAAACGAGCCTTAAACTGATACCATGTAATCTGATCCTCTGGAGTTGCTGCCTTAATAGCATTCCACCAATTCATTGCTCGTCCTTGAAGCTGACGGGATGCTAGCTTCCTCTTCATGGCATCTTCAATACCCAAGTCTTCGAAGATACGCTCACAACTATCCAACCAATCCTGAACAACCATAGCCGACTCCGTTCCGTGGAACGGCTTCCCACCAAGACTAGCATAATCCTTGTTAAGCTTGGCGAAATCGGTCCTAGGCGCCTGCACCGCTGCACCACCACCGTTAGCAACATTAGGAGCCACTCTCTGGACATCCCTAAGCATCTCCCTCATGAAGTCAGTGAACATAGTCCTCATCTCAATAGCATTCCCATTATTGGCTCCTCTACCAGTACCCCTCGCATATCGGCTCATCGTTCAATCTGTACAGAGCAAACGATTAACCATCTCCTTTGTGGTGTCAGTGCAGTGCAACTTCATCCTTAACTATACTAGTAGTATATATATATATATAGCTTTGAAAACCAGTTTTGAAAAATCAAAATAATCACAAATACGCGCTCTCATATACGTATAATATCTCTCCCTGATGACTTCCCCAGGTTAACTACGCAACCTAGAGCTCTGATACCAAATGTAACGACCCGCCCTGTACTAGCCGACATTTTCTCCGAAAGTGCGTTGTACACATGTCTAACTAGCGCGGAACGGTCGTCGGAAGGAAAGAAAGAAGGTGAAGAACTAACACAGAACCTGTAGAATGTCTCACAGCGCATGGAATAAAATATAATAATAACATAACTTTGACATAAAACAGGCGAGACAGTGCATAAGCTTAAAACTAAATCATGTCTAACATGGCAGCGGAAATCCAAAATACAGCTTATGATCCAACATCCTTACTACAACTTCAAAAATACTGTCTCTAAGCAAAAGAAAGAAAAAGGTACACTACTAATGCCCTGAAACACCCCCACCTCCGTTAGAGTCACTCTCAAAGGGAATGCCCTAATTTTGGTGGAGGTTTATAAGTATAAGTCACAAATATACAAGACAGATATAAGAACACATATTTGTAAACAGCGGAAAAACAACAACTTTTATTTCATAAAAGCAAATACGTGTTACAAAACATCACCATGATTGTCTTACATCTTTTTTCCAAAAACATAACATAACACTTTCATAATCTGTCTTGAGTACATTATTTAAAGAAGCATAAATAAAACATAGATAAACTGCAAAAGTCCCCATAGTGGATTGTCCAAAGCCATAGTTCAAAACAGGAAAGTCCAAGCAATACATTTCTCTTCTTCAAGCTGGATGTTAAGGTTGGTCAAGCTGTTGTGTTCCCTCCCTGTGGACCTGGGGGGGAAACGGAAGAAAAGAAGACGAAAGAAAAGTAGAGTCAGACATAAAGCCTGAGTAAGTCTAGTACTATTTTGACTATGAATAAAGAACTGGGTATGATAAGTATAAACAAGAAGTGGGCAAGCACTATAAACTTGGTTAAGTTGTCTAGGGTCGAATATACTATCGTACCCCCTGTTAATCTCTGAACCCATATAAACTAGTTTCCAACTGGCACCCCATAATCAGGGTGAAGTGATCCATTCTATGATGATCGGCTCCTACTCACATAGTTACATGTGTCTTACGGCCCCCGATGTTGTAGTTACCTATGCTGGTCCCACCATGGGGTGTATCAAGTCCCATGGTGGCGGCCCGACACAACCTTAGAATGCACAGGTATGCTACTGGTGTCCAGTGCCTTATTTTTCTGTGCCGGAGTGTGTGCACGCCCGCACCCCGTTAGAACCTACACTGCTACACCACCGCCGTCGATTTGACCTCTTACAATCAGCCCAGTAATCGTGCCCCACCCTGCCTAGTTTCAGGGTATCCTGATACACCATCTAGGGTTACTGCTGAAAAGGGTCCCCCGTTACTAGGTTTTCTATCTCTAGCCAACATGCTAAGTTTGTTAAGTGTTTCCTAACCTAACCCCCACCAGTCCGTTTAGTTTAGCATGTTCCATTTTGATTAAGTCTTTAGTTCACTTAATCCTAACAATCCTGACTCAGCCTGAATTGTCTTATTAAGGCCCTGACCTCTCACATTAGACAGGTATTGTTGTGGCTGCCTGTTGCCGGTTGGTTCCGGGCAGTCTTACGCCACAACTCAGTCTAACCTCGGGTCCTTATTGGGCTCCATGTTTAACCTCCCACATTGGATAGGTATTGTTGTGACTACTGGACAGCCGGGCGGTTCCGGGCAGGTTTACATCACAACTCAATCCAACCTCGGGTTAAACACATCGTATGTTCTACATTTACATATTTTGTCATTCTTCTTTATTTTCTTATATGTAAATATTTGCGGCCCATTATTAAGTTAATGGTGTAAAGGTTACACCAATCATGGGCCCAACCCATGCTTGAATTTGGGCCCTTCTATTTTATATTTTCATTCATTAGTAATTTTAACCCAACGTTATTTTCCCCCGTTTTACACGTCCGTTTATTATAGATATATTGGGCTTAGCCTTTTAAATCCCAACTTAGCCATGCGAAAAGGGGAGGCTTAAAGCGTGATTACATACACAAAAAGGGGAAGGTGAGCGCATGAACTTGCAATATGACGTTGGAACTACAAAATAGAAACTGGTGTACTTGTATAGTGGTAACATATACTTTGGTCATAAAGCATAGGTGACATGAATCAAAGCATGTAAACTTGTAGTTGAGATAAGAATCTAAATTGGGTATCCTTATTGACACATAGTCATAACTACAACATGAACCTATATTTTTATTTAGGCATAATGTCAAACATAAGCATGGCATAAATATTTCTAACATAAGCATGGCATAATGTCAAACATAAGCATGGCATGATGTCAAACATAAGCATGGCATAGGTATAGTTGAATTTGTTCACATAACCATGGCATAAATGAAATCATGATTTTTACTTTAGTCATGTAAACTTGCAAAAAGGGATTTTGAATCTAACCTAGCTATGTACCACATATGTCATCATATAATTCTTGTTAACAATTTCAATTATGCAAATTATCAATCATAGCCTAGTCATAAGTTTGCAAATAGGTTTTCTAGTACAAAAGCATGGCTTAATACATGATACCAAATGATAACCCAAACTTATTCCAATTACTTCGCAAAAATGATGTTTGTATAAAAATACACATTATGATGGCATAATAGCAAAGCCCCAAACTTGCATGAATTTCAATCAACCACATACATATAGCTTCAACATGGATTACATACTTTGCGAATATTCCAAACGTATACTTGCATAGAACTACCGCATGTAGTTCTTTATAATGAATAACATAATTTGCACAAATATGAATTACTTTATCGCCACAATTCAAGTATACAAACCAACACAGTTATTTGTTCATACCAAAGTAATACTCTACTTACAATGGTTGCGGCGAATTCTCTAATTTAGGAATAAGAAGATGCGGTTTGATTTGATTTGCTTGAATTGCTTTAGGCTTTAGAATTTTCCTCCTAATCTTCTCTCCAATTGGTGGCAACCCCTAGTCGTTCCTCAGCAACATGGCGGCTTTGTTCTTATTTTTGAATGAATAGATTAGGGTTTAGTCTAGGGTTGTTTTTATAGGGGAAATGAACTGATTAGGGCTATTGATGTTGCTTGGATTGATCGTAGCCATTCATCCTAAGGAGAGACCAATTAGAGCTTGCCACCTAGCCCTAATGACAAAGCAGACCATAGAAAATCGACCAACAGAGAATAGGCCAGCCGGGTTAGACTGGGTTCGACCTGGTCTGGACCAGGTCGACACCCCTGTCGACAGCCCTGTCGACCTGGTTAGACCAGGTCGACAACCCAGTCGACCTGGGTGCGTCAGGCGGGACTTTTTCCGCCCTAGCCCATTGGGCCCCATTTTTGTTTTCTGAGCTTATTTTATTCTGTTTGAATTTTAAACTTAATTCAAAAACTTCCGAAGGCCATATCTTCTTCATACGGACTCCGTTTTTCGAAAACTCGGACTCTATTTCGCGTATTTTTCCGAGACGAACGCAATGGCGTATCCCGTTTCCCTTAGTTCTTTGATTTCAATTTAATTATACTTTAATTTGTGGATTTCACAGTTATAGAATTCGCGGGGTGTTACATTCTCCCCCACTTAAAAGGATTTCGTCCCCGAAATCTTCAAGTTAGGAGGAATGTATATCCTAACATCCAATCATCCATCTACTCATCCATCAAACACGAGCATCCATTGTCCTTAAAAGACTTCTAATGCTTCATGATCATATGCGAAGTGTGTGTGTACATGTACTTATATAATGCAAAATCAGGCGGTCTACTGATTCAGTTGACCTCCTTAATGCGAATTATGTAGGTGCCATGAATCCATTATGTATGCAAATTTTCCTATTCATGATTCTACATGAGTGCACAATCATTCAATACAAATGCAGCATCCACATGTCAACACATTAAAGTTCAACCACATACGAATACAAACATATATGCATATGCAATATGAAGTGACTGAGCCGATCTAAAACCTAGATTGTGTGTGTATATGCAACCACGAGCAACCACTAGCAATCACTTGCAACCACTTGCAACCATCATCCATAACATGTTTCAATTACATGTTTCCATCCAAAAGGTTTCTACCTAAAAGATAAGGTCGAGGAAATATACCTAAAAAGATAGATAAAAGCGCAACTTAAGGAAAATGAAAGATCAAGGATGTACCCTCGAACAGAAAAGGGTAGGCAGTACGGATTCTAGCTTCAGTTTCCCAAGTCGCGTCTCCCTCGGCGTCGCTCCACTGTACTATGACGAGCTTAACTTCACGGTTGCGTAGCTTCTTCACTTCCGTTCCTAAGATGCGGGTTGGAACTTTTCTTATGGTTGCTTCGCGTTCCACTTCGGCCTCTTCGAGTATATTTGGCTCTACCACTTCAGTAGACTCATGTAGACATTTTCGGAGATGTGAAACGTGAAAAACGTTGTGGACTCCAGCCAACCTCGCGGGTAGCTCTAATCTATAGGCCATTTTCCCAATTTTCTCGATGATAGGGAATGGCCCTACGAACCTTGGTGCTAGCTTCCCTATGGTTCCAAAACGAACAACGTTTCTTAGTGGTGATACCTTGAGAAAGACTCTGTCTCCAACCTCAAACTCAAGGTCGGTCCTTCTCTTGTCGGCATAGGACTTCTGTCTGTCTTGAGCCGTCTTCATCCTTCTTCGTATTAAGTCTACTTTCTCTGAAGTCTCTCGGATCATATCCGGTCCAAGTATGAGCTTGTCCGTAGACTCCCACCAACAAGTGGGCGATCGGCACGGTCTTCCATATAAAGCTTCGAAGGGCGCCATTCCGATGGTTGCTTGATAGCTGTTGTTGTAGGCAAATTCCACCAAAGGAAGGTGGTCTTCCCATGTCCCTCCGAAGTCAAGGACGCATAGTCTTAAAAGGTCTTCCAAAACTCTGTTCACTCTCTCTGTTTGGCCGTCGGTTTGGGGATGATAGGCCGTGCTCAAGCATAACTGCGTTCCTACTGCTTCTTGCAGACTCCGCCAAAACTCACTAGTGAAGATGGGGTCTCGGTCACTAACAATGCTAGATGGTATTCCATGGAGTCGAACGATTTCTTTAAGGTAAAGTGATGCTAGGGATGAGGCAGTTCTTTTACTTTTGACAGGTAAAAAGTGGGCGCTTTTAGTAAGCCTATCCACTATTACCCAAATGCTAGTGTTGCCTCTCCTAGACCTAGGCAGCCCATCGATGAAGTCCATTGAGATGCTATCCCACTTCCACTGCGGGACCTCCAAAGGATGTAGCAGTCCGCCAGGCTTTTTCTGTTCCACCTTAACTCGTTGGCACACCATACACTTAGAAACGAACTCTGCCACGTCCTTTTTCATGCCATTCCAGAAGAAAGTCCTTTTTATGTCCTTGTACATTTTATCCCCGCCTGGGTGTATCGTCATCTTGGAGTGATGTGCTTCCTCAAGAACCTTCTTTATTAAATCTTTTGTTTGTGGGACGCATAGTCTTCCGTCTCGCCTTAGCAAACCCTTATCGTCGATGGAGTATCTGTTGAGGTGACTTGAAGTCTCACCCCTAATTAGCCTATCAATTATTTCCACAAGCTGAGGGTCTTCGCGTTGTGCTGCCCCTACCGAATCCACTAAAGTTGGGCGCACTTCGAGAGATGCTAGCAAGCCTGGTACGAAATCGGAGGAAGGCCTAAAGTCAAAGCTGGCTATAAACTCTAGGCTTTGTCTTTCAACAAACAACGGGCTTAGGGTCAATTTCTTTCGGCTCAACGTGTCTGCCACTACGTTGCCTTTGCCCGGAGTATAGGAGATTTCGAAATCGTACGAGGCAAGAAACTCCATCCATCTTTGTTGCCTCAAGTTAAGATATTTCTGCGAGAAAAGATATTTCAACGATTTATGGTCAGTGTAAAGTTCGAACTTCTCACCTAGGAGATAGTGTCGCCAAGACTTGAGTGCAAAGACGATGGCGGCTAACTCAAGATCGTGGATTGGGTAGTTCTTTTCGTGCACTTTCAACTGCCTTCCGCCATAAGCTACTACCCTTCCTTCTTGCATTAAGACGGCGCCTAGCCCTGTCCCACATGCATCCGTATAAACAGTGAACATCTTGCTCCCATCTGGCAGCGTCAAAACTGGGGCTGTTGTGAGAGCCCTTTTCAGTCGTTGGAAAGCAAACTCGCAATCCAAGTCCCAATTGAACACTAGATTCTTCTTAGTCAATTTCGTGAGCGGAGCTGAGATTTTCGCAAAATCCCTTATGAACTTTCGATAGAAACCCGCTAGTCCTAGAAAGCTTCGGACCTCAGTTGCATTCCTTGGTGTCTTCCAATCCTGTACCGCCACTACCTTAGCAGGGTCCACCGCTAACCCTTGTTTGGATACTATGTGCCCAAGGAACCTCACCTCTTCTCTCCAAAAGTGGCATTTGGAGAACTTGGCTTTTAGTTGATGGACTCGCAAAGTTTCCATGATTGCCCTTAAGTGTTGAGCATGTTCCTCTTCACTCTTTGAGAAGATAAGGATATCATCTACGAAGACCACGACGAATTTGTTGAGGAAATCTCTAAATACCCTACTCATCAGGTCCACGAAGTACGCAGGTGCATTTTTCAAGCCGAAAGGCATGACAAGCCATTCAAAGAAGCCGTCTGGGGTTCTGAATGCCGTTTTATCGATGTTATCCTCAGCCACCCTTAGCTGATGAAAACCGGTTGCTAAATCGAGTTGGGAGAAAACAGACGCTCCTACAAGATGGTCAAATAAATCGTCAATTCTAGGGAGAGGGTGCCTATTCTTTTTCGTTAGCTTATTGAGCTCCCTATAGTTAACACATAGACGGAGTGAACCATCCGCCTTTGTAGCGAACACCACCGGAGCGCCCCATTCTGAAATGCTCCTCCTAATGAACCCCTTTTCTAGAAGCTCTTTAATCTATTTACTGAGCTCTTTCCTTTCTCGTGGAGCCATATGTCTAACGGGCAACGCAACGGGCTTTGCATTATCTACAAGATATATGCGGAAGTCTATTTCCCGCTTCGGAGGCAAGCCCTTCACCTCTTCGAAGACATCCGGATATTCCCGGACCACTCTAACTGATTGCAAATTTTCAACAGAGGCATCTAGCGATTCAAGATAACTAAGCATAACCGCATACGAGGGATTACAAGAAATTTCCAAAGTATTACCGAGCTGGGTTAGGAGCCTAACAACCCTTCTCTCACAATCAAGGATGGCCCCATTACTGGATAGCCAATCCATACCCAAAATCAAACCATAACCCGAAAAGCCCAAAACAAAGGCACTACATTGAAATTCTACATCAGAATAGAAATTTTCAATCCCAAACAGATCATAGACAAATGAGCTGGGCCCCCAATTGGGTTTGAAACAATTAAGGGGTCCTCTACCATACTAGTTTTTAGGTGCAGAGATTCTACTAAAGCAGACGAGATAAAGGAGTGTGATGCGCCAGAATCAAATAAGGTGCGAACGGGGTGATCATAAAGATAAACTACACTTTCTACAGAAGTATTTATACCTCGCTGTTGCAGAGGTGGCGCTTCCAGCACATGAACCTGTGCCCCTGGGGTGGATCCAGCCCTCTGCCCCTGTCCTCGTTTCTTTGGGCAGTCCTTAGCCCTGTGGCCTGTCTCACCGCAAGAAAAGCACCCACCATTCTCCTTGGCCTTCTTTTTCCGGCAGTCCTTTACTAAGTGCCCCACTTTGCCACAGAAATTGCACTTCCTCTTCTCTTTGTTGCCTTTCCCGCCCTTCTTAAAGTCTGTCTTCTTGGGCTGCAAACCCTCTTTCTTCCCTTGAGAGCTTTCTGCCTTCGTCTCCTTCTTGCCCTTATCCTCTTCATTCAGCAATGCCATTTGCACCAATCTTTCATACGTGGCTCCCATGGGTATATGGGTCATGGCCAAACTGTGTAATGGCTCATTCAACCCTTTGACGAAACGGAGAGCCTTCTTGTGCGGGGTGTTGACTAGGTCAAGCCCAAACCTAGCCAGCTCATCGAATTGATTCACATACTCTCTGACTGTCTTGTCCCCTTGCTTAAGAAATAAGAATTTTTCCAACTGCAAACTTCTTTCCGCATCTGAGAGAAATTTAGTCTCAAACCTTGCCCTAAAGTCCTCCCATGTCTCCACTGGTCTTTCAGCATTAGTGACTTCCCACCAGTAGGAAGCCTCGCCCTTTAATAGTCATACTGCCAGTTGTACTTTTTGCCTATCTTCTACCTCAAAGATGATGAATAGGTCCTCCGTTTCTTTCAGCCAATTTCTAGCTGCCACGAAGGACTCGGTTCCATGGAAATCCCTTCCTCCCATATCTTTAAAATCTTTACATATCTTAGCAAAAGTGTTTCCCCGAGGAGGAGGTGGAGGAAAAGGTGTCGCTGCAGCTGGATGATTTCCGGCAGCTGGGGGAGGAGGAATGGTAGGACCTGGCTGAGTGGCTCTTGCTTCTAAGAACCGTCTAAACCAACCAGGTATTGGCACCCCTTCCGGCAAGTTAAGATCTTCGGACATGCTGAAACAAAAAGGATAAATTCAAAACGAAGGATAAGAGATAGTACCTATGGCTTTGGGGAGTGGACTTTGCCTTTTTAAAATAAAATAATATTTTTCTTTTAAAAATGCTTCTTTAAATTTCCTTTTTGAAAATAATTTTTCAAAACTTTTTATCTTATCTGGTAAACCTATGCTCTGATACCAAGTGAAACACCCCACCTCCGTTAGAGTCACTCTCAAAGGGAATGCCCTAATTTTGGTGGAGGTTTATAAGTATAAGTCACAGATATACAAGACAGATATAAGAACACATATTTGTAAACAGCGGAAAAACAACAACTTTTATTTCATAAAAGCAAATACGTGTTACAAAACATCACCATGATTGTCTTACATCTTTTTTCCAAAAACATAACATAACACTTTCATAATCTGTCTTGAGTACATTATTTAAAGAAGCATAAATAAAACATAGATAAACTGCAAAAGTCCCCATAGTGGATTGTCCAAAGCCATAGTTCAAAACAGGAAAGTCCAAGCAATACATTTCTCTTCTTCAAGCTGGATGTTAAGGTTGGTCAAGCTGTTGTGTTCCCTCCCTGTGGACCTGGGGGGAGGGGGGGAACGGAAGAAAAGAAGACGAAAGAAAAGTAGAGTCAGACATAAAGCCTGAGTAAGTCTAGTACTATTTTGACTATGAATAAAGAACTAGGTATGATAAGTATAAACAAGAAGTGGGTAAGCACTATAAACTTGGTTAAGTTGTCTAGGGTCGAATATACTATCGTACCCCCTGTTAATCTCTGAACCCATATAAACTAGTTTCCAACTGGCACCCCATAATCAGGGTGAAGTGATCCATTCTATGATGATCGGCTCCTACTCGCATAGTTACATGTGTCTTACGGCCCCCGATGTTGTAGTTACCTATGCTGGTCCCACCATGGGGTGTATCAAGTCCCATGGTGGCGGCCCGACACAACCTTAGAATGCACAGGTATGCTACTGGTGTCCAGTGCCTTATTTTTCTGTGCCGGAGTGTGTGCACGCCCACACCCCGTTAGAACCTACACTGCTACACCACCGCCGTCGATTTGACCTCTTACAATCAGCCCAGTAATCGTGCCCCACCCTGCCTAGTTTCAGGGTATCCTGATACACCTTCTAGGGTTACTGCTGAAAAGGGTCCCCCGTTACTAGGTTTTCTATCTCTAGCCAACATGCTAAGTTGGTTAAGTGTTTCCTAACCTAACCCCCACCAGTCCGTTTAGTTTAGCATGTTCCATTTTGATTAAGTCTTTAGTTCACTTAATCCTAACAATCCTGACTCAGCCTTAATTGTCTTATTAAGGCCCTGACCTCTCACATTAGACAGGTATTGTTGTGGCTGCCTGTTGCCGGTTGGTTCCGGGCAGTCTTACGCCACAACTCAGTCTAACCTCGGGTCCTTATTGGGCTCCATGTTTAACCTCCCACATTGGATAGGTATTGTTGTGACTACTGGACAGCCTGGCGGTTCCGGCAGGTTTACATCACAACTCAATCCAACCTCGGGTTAAACACATCGTATGTTCTACATTTACATATTTTGTCATTCTTCTTTATTTTCTTATATGTAAATATTTGCGGCCCATTATTAAGTTAATGGTGTAAAGGTTACACCAATCATGGGCCCAACCCATGCTTGAATTTGGGCCCTTCTATTTTATATTTTCATTCATTAGTAATTTTAACCCAACGTTATTTTCCCCCGTTTTACACGTCCGTTTATTATATATATATTGGGCTTAGCCTTTTAAAGCCCAACTTAGCCATGCGAAAAGGGGAGGCTTAAAGCGTGATTACATACACAAAAAGGGGAAGGTGAGCGCATGAACTTGCAATATGACGTTGGAACTACAAAATAGAAACTGGTGTACTTGCATAGTGGTAACATATAATTTGGTCATAAAGCATAGGTGACATGAATCAAAGCATGTAAACTTGTAGTTGAGATAAGAATCTAAATTGGGTATCCTTATTGACACATAGTCATAACTACAACATGAACCTATATTTTTATTTAGGCATAATGTCAAACATAAGCATGGCATAAATATTTCTAACATAAGCATGGCATAATGTCAAACATAAGCATGGCATGATGTCAAACATAAGCATGGCATAGGTATAGTTGAATTTGTTCACATAACCATGGCATAAATGAAATCATGATTTTTACTTTAGTCATGTAAACTTGCAAAAAGGGATTTTGAATCTAACCTAGCTATGTACCACATATGTCATCATATAATTCTTGTTAACAATTTCAATTATGCGAATTATCAATCATAGCCTAGTCATAAGTTTGCAAATAGGTTTTCTAGTACAAAAGCATGGTTAATACATGATGCCAAATGATAACCCAAACTTATTCCAATTACTTCGCAAAAATGATGTTTGTATAAAAATACACATTATGATGGCATAATAGCAAAGCCCCAAACTTGCATGAATTTCAATCAACCACATACATATAGCTTCAACATGGATTACATACTTTGCGAATATTCCAAACGTATACTTGCATAGAACTACCGCATGTAGTTCTTTATAATGAATAACATAATTTGCACAAATATGAATTACTTTATCGCCACAATTCAAGTATACAAACCAACACAGTTATTTGTTCATACCAAAGTAATACTCTACTTACAATGGTTGCGGCGAATTCTCTAATTTAGGAATAAGAAGATGCGGTTTGATTTGATTTGCTTGAATTGCTTTAGGCTTTAGAATTTTCCTCCTAATCTTCTCTCCAATTGGTGGCTACCCCTAGTCGTTCCTCAGCAACATGGCGGCTTTGTTCTTATTTTTGAATGAATAGATTAGGGTTTAGTCTAGGGTTGTTTTTATAGGGGAAATGAACTGATTAGGGCCATTGATGTTGCTTGGATTGATCGTAGCCATTCATCCTAAGGAGAGACCAATTAGAGCTTGCCACCTAGCCCTAATGACAAAGCAGACCACAGAAAATCGACCAACAGAGAATAGGCCAGCCGGGTTAGACTGGGTTCGACCTGGTCTGGACCAGGTCGACACCCCTGTCGACAGGCCTGTCGACCTGGTTAGACCAGGTCGACAGCCCAGTCGACCTGGGTGCGTCAGGCGGGACTTTTTCCGCCCTGGCCCATTGGGCCCCATTTTTGTTTTCTGTGCTTATTTTATTCTGTTTGAATTTTAAACTTAATTCAAAAACTTCCGAAGGCCATATCTTCTTCATACGGACTCCGTTTTTCGAAAACTCGGACTCTATTTCGCGTATTTTTCCGAGACGAACGCAATGGGGTATCCCGTTTCCCTTAGTTCTTTGATTTCAATTTAATTATACTTTAATTTGTGGATTTCACAGTTATAGAATTCGCGGGGTGTTACATGCCCAAGCAGTGACCATCGATAACACAGGGAGATAATACATAAAAATCATACGTGGAAGCCTCCTGGTCGTCTCCAGTACAGCTACCCGTGCATCCACCTAACCTGTTTCTATTCTTCTCGTGTGAGCACCCAGAGTAATAAGAAGAGACATAAAACTCTGGGTCAGACAAAAAGTCTGGTGTGAGCGATAAGCAGCTAAACAAAACAGAACAATAACAGGTATAATCCAATCATACCTGAACCTGGACCTGCAACCAAAGAGTTAGCACTACATACCGTACAATACTCTAAGGTGCCACTAACATATGGTATAAAGAATACGGGGGTGGGGGTGTGTATGTCATAGTGATGTCAAACAATCAAGCATAGCAACCATCCTCACATCTCTCACTCAGTTCGTAAAGCATATGATATCCACTACTTTGGTCACCTAATCTTTTGGGCCATGACAGAGTCCAACCCCGTATAACTACACTATGAGCCCCTAATCCATCTCTCAGTGATGAACCAAAGTTATGGACACCGATAACCCCTTTGCACACGTCCCGCAGCAAAGCCCAAATCGTGAAGTGAACTCATTGGTTCCCATCTGGATCCTGAGCTCTAACTTCTCCTTTGGACTACCTTTGCATCCCGGGTGATGGTCTTCATCTTCATCCGGATCGGTTCGGCTTCATTGTTTACGCCTCAAGTCAAAGCTCTTCGGTTTGGTTCGGTCGTGACGAGCCTCTCCGGTTCGTGACAAGCTCCTTCGGTCGTGCTCCAGGCATAGTGGCTCCCTCAGTGGCTCGGTTCGGCCTTCAACATTCCTCACTGGATCGGATCGGTCCCTCAAGCTCCTCCATGGTGCATCGGTTCGGGTCGCAAGTGACCACTCGGGTCGGGTCGGAGACGCGGTTCGGTTCGGGTAGGGCGCTCCGGCTTTGGATTCTTCATGGCTATCTCTTCGCGTTCTTCCAGACGGTTCGGGTCGGGTTCCCCTACACGAGTGGTTCGGATCGGGTACGAGTCTCTGGTCCTTAGTTGATGCTCGTAGACTTCGCACAGACGGTTTGGTTCGGAGGAGATGGCTTGGTTCGTGATGTGGCTTCACGACCCCATAGGGCGATCCGATCCGGCCCTCAATCCCCCATCCGATCCGAATTCCTGCACTTTGGCCAACGACTGTTTTACGCCATTCGACGGCGTTTTCGACCAATCTAACACTTCTAAACTATCACAAAGCATACCATACAGTCATAGCAACATGCGTAAACATCCACAAACAACAAAACAACAATATGATATGTCAAAACGGATCAAACATACCCAAAAACCCATATTTTCCCCTTAAGCATATTTAAGAACAACTAATGATAGGATTAGTAAAACTTAACCAAATTAGCCAAATTTTCTAACAGAGGTCTAAAACAATATTTATGAATTTCTGAATATTTTTCCAGAATTTTATCACGCTTAATTTCGCTAATTAACACTAATCACTCCTTAATCCCCTAAATTCCGGGATTAACAAAATTAGTCCAAATTAACCCAAATTCATATCAGAGGCGTAAAATGATGTTTTAGAATTTTAGAAATTTTTCTAGATTTTTCTGAGCCATAATTTCGCTAATCTTCGCTAATTACCCTAATTAGCCGTAATTAGTGAAAAACTAAGCAAATCACTCACCTTTGGCACATTTAAATTTTCAGAACTGAAACTCCTCTGATATAGATCCAATCTTTATGTATTCCAGCAACTCTCTCTGATTTGGTGCTAATCCCCTTTGGTTTGATGTAGTTTCGCTTAATCTTTGATTAGAAAGTGATTAGAGGTGATTTGGAGTGAAATTAGAAAGTGGAGGCCATGGCTATACTTGAAGGAATGTCTTAGGCGGCTGGAAAATGAAGAAAAAACCGAAATCATAACCCTAGCAGCCCTTAAGTACCACTAATCATGAAATCCCCCTTTGGGCCTAGCTGTTAATTACCCGGTTAAGCCCAATTAGCTGAAAATAACCCTTTAAACCTTAATTCAGCCATATCTCCCAAACGATAAGTCCGTTTGGCTATTATGACCACTCTACGGAAAGAGAAACCATCATCCGGAGCTAATGGAAGTGGTTTTAGATCAAAATTCCTTTCCAGTCAAAAGTTATGGACGAAACAAGATCAACTAGGGGCAAAACGGTCATTTAAAAATTGGCAAAAATCATGAACATGGGAAATGACCCCACTAGTCGTTTCCCAAAAGTACACGACCATACGACTTACCTAGAAAAAGAAATAAATATTCTACGATCCTAGATGCGTAGAATGTGGGTTGTTACATGCCCCAAATCATGAAATATGATTTCATATGGAACTCAAACCAAGAGGAAATCACAGCTCAATAACATGCCAATTGTTATAAATTTGGGCAAAGCAAACCCAAACACAGCAAATCAAATTTGGTTAGCTGTAAATCGAGCTATGATATTGATTTGATCTGGAGGTTTATGGATGGTGAATTCGGGTATTGGGTGCTTCTGGAGTTTGAACTGCGATTTCGAGTTTGGTGAACTGTGTCGAAGGCTAGCGGTGTAAACGATTTGTGGTTATTGAGTTTTTATTCTTTTCCAAGTGGTTTTGGTGTTCGAAATCTGGAACTACTGAGGCGGTTTTGGGGTTCGAATAGGGCTTTAGGTGAATTGGTCTAAGAGGAGGGAATGGCACAATTGGTAGTTTCGGGTATGGTTTGACAGACTTCCGACGTCTCGAGGCAAGGGGTAGTGTTAGTTATGTGAACGAGTGATTGGGAGGCTGGGGTGGTTTCTGGATTATGAACGGGTTTCTGAACTAGACTAGGGTGGTGGATATTTGGTTTTGTGATGGTGTTTGAAGGTGTTCGGTTACTGGAGATTGATGTTGGCTATTTCGTGATAGAGGGAACTGAATGGAGGTTGGTCAGTTTGGCTTCGCAGTTGAACGGTGTATGGTGATTGAGATAGGAATAAGGGAAGTTGGTTTGTGGTTTTGGATGATGTTACGTGGTCTGGAGATGGTGATCAGTGCGTGAAGATGTTATCGAAGCTACTGTGAATGTATGTGTGAAAGTTTGGTGGAGATGTGGTGAATTCGAAAAGGATCTGTTTGTGACTGGTGATGGAAGATTAGGGCCTGTTCTTTTGAGGAAACGGAGAGAGAAATGCTTCGTTTCCTCTTTGACGCGTCAGACGCATCCGGACGCGTCAAAGCGGGAACGGACCATTTCTCTACGGTTCGATTTTGGTTCGTTAGCTTCTGAACGGATTCGTTTGCAAATGAGCTCCGATTGAGATGCGGTTTTTTGTGTTATGATCGTATTGAAGTGCTCTATGTAATGGAGTTGGTTAGAACTGAATTGGAGTAATATATAAATTTTCTATTCTACTAACACACTGTTAACATTCTCCACTCAAAATAGTCTGCTTAACGCGCCAAACGCATTCTCCGCTAACTCCAATTCTCCGCTATAATACTCCGTTGAAATACTCCGTTGAAATACTCCGTTGTCCGCTTGCAAAGAACACACGCTTAGATGATGGGTAAGTGTGGGACTTGTGTGAGCTGTTAGGTGGATGGTGATGAAACTAGGTTGACGACTGGCATATGGGTTTTGTTGGAGAGAGGTTGAAGAAGATGAGGTTGTGTGATGATGTTTGGTTGATGGTGCTGTGATGATCGAGACTGGGTTATTAAAGGCGAATTGGTGTTGGATGGTTGTGGTTCGGTGGTCAGAGTATGAAATTTGTAAAAGGGAAAAAAATGTAAAGGATTTTTTTTATTATTATTGTTGTGAAAGCAGAAGAGGGAGAAAAAAATGTAAAAGGAAAAAAATGAAAAGGGGAAAGAAATAAATTGAAAAGGGAAAGAAATTGAAAACAGAAATTGAAAAGAATTTTTTTCTTTTTGTTTAGAGACCGTAGTATCAATATTTAATATTTAATACCCAATCGACTAATCAATATTTTTTTGCTATATATAAAAGAAAACAAAAGGAAAAAAAACTAAAAACTAACACGAATCAGAAATTAATTAAATAATGAAATTCAACGTTTACCTCCTCGGCTGCGGCGTCAAAAACGTGTTTGACACTTTCCTATGGAATAGAAAAGTGCAATTTATGTAATAATAACTGCAAGCGCACAAATGTGTTGTATGTAGGTCGAACATAGGGAGAAAAAATAAATTTTATTAGTTATATATTTCGTGGGTGAGTTAGACGAACTTGGATGATTTTATTTTAAAAAAATTGAAACTGTAGTTTGATTCAGAACAAATCTAATTGAACCGACAACCAAATCACAATTATCAGTTGAAACAAATTAAAACTACAATTGAGTTTACTATAAAGTCGAATCTAATCGGCTCTATAATAAATTTAATGATTATATTAGAAAAATAAACAAAATACTGAAAATAAAACTGTAGAATGGAAATAAACAAATAGAAAGTATAATTAGGATTGTCGCTGAATCTAATCAGATGGTCAATCACTAATGAGAAAATAAAATACAATAGTAAATTATGCTCTACTAAATCTAATTGAATAAATAACACAAATTTGCTAGACTCAAGAGGAGTATAGAAAAGAAAAGAAAAATTCTTATTTCTTGGATAAAGATTTACAATGAGAATACATGGTCTATTTTTAGGATAGACCTAAACCCTAATACAATCACAAAAGTGTCTTAGTTAAATCTACTAAATTTTGGCCTTTCCTCATTTCCTCTTGCTTCATTGACAAGTCTTCTGTTTACACCAAAATTTGGCAAAACAACCAAAGTATTGCTTAACGCATTACCTAATCGGAGGCGAGATGCTTAGGAAGCATGTCACCTTTTCAAAGGCAAGACGTAAGAATACCTTTTTTATTATGTGAGGCCATATCTAATACATGAAAACATCAAAATATAGAAAGAAGACAAGAGTTTATAGTGGTTCGATCTTTGAGGAGGTCTACGTCCACTCTTAAGAGAGAATTTTATTATCAAGAAGTTGTTTACAAGGTAAGATCACTCATACATTGAACCAAACTTTCTCTCACACACATCCTTCCATTTGAATTGCTGAAAATGGTAGAGAAATATCTTGGACAGCGAGGAAATCTCTTTATTACCAAGCTTTTCCCATGGATCTTCGACCTTAAGCTCTATCATATATCATTTGTGGAAGCCATGATTCCATGCTCCATTGATCTTTGTTGGATTATGAAGAATAGATGTTGGAATGCTTGAAGAAGTCCAAAAAGCAATTTGGCAGCACCTCCACGTGTTTCCAGAAAAGTCCCCCTGAAATGGTGGAGGTAGGGTGATATTTATAGGTGAAGGAGTGGCTGAAATCTTGAATTCAGGCTGCGGGTCGGGTTTTTCAGGTATTTACGAAGATGCCACTGCCAGCTGTTACCAGCTGTCCTGCCATTTCATGTATTTCGATTGACCAGTGAGCTCCACTGGAGGGAAAGGCGACCAGGAAGCAGAATAAATAAGGCGGACCGACCAGATGTTGTGGGAACCGGATGGCGCTACACTTTGGATATGCGGACCGACCAGGGATCTTTGTAGAATGGACCGACCCTGAGAGTTTGAAGCTAGTTGGAGCGACCTGATGCCCTCTACCTTTGGAGCGACCAGTGGCCTTCTGCATTTTGGAGCGACCAGGGGTTTTGTCAAGCTTTTACGAGGGAGATGGAGATCGACCATGCTGGAACCCGACCGGCCTGCTATCATACATTGGACCGACCACTTCTTTAGCATTGCAGAACCGACCACTTCTTTAACATTGCAAAACCGACCCACATTAAATTGTTAATAATCCAACGATCGTTTTAAGTGGATAACATTTTTCCCCTCGGAGTTTCATAATATTTTGTATGAAAAAATTATGGACTTCGAAATATTACCCGATACGTTGATGGATTGTATTAAGCGAATTTTAACTAGGGATCGGTTTCAAACTTTATTCGCAGGGGTCGGTTTTTATGTGGACTGGATTTCCGTTGGGTCGGTTATTTCAGGATGGGCTGGGTCGGCCTATTGGCGTAACCCCTATATTTAAGCACTTCCGTCTCTTGCTCTTCCCCATTCGTATCCAACCTTCTCCGAGCAGCTTTAATGGCGAAGGCGTTCCATTAAAGATAGTTTGTCAACTCCGCCTTGCTTCTTCGATTCAAGATTTTGGTTCAATCCAATCCTTCAAATCGATCTAATCTCCGGTCGCGCTTCTCTTTGAAAGGATCTTCAACGCTGGTCCGACATCGATCTCCCTGAATTCGAGTTTTCAGTCAGCTCTGGAAGTCCGATCTAAGCTCTGCCAGTTAGTTGATCTAATTGCAGGTATGAATCTTCATCTTGATGTTAATTTAGCTGTAATTGTCATCGTTGCTTTGGATTTGAATGGATCTCGCTTTGGGTTGAGCTATGCTCGAATCGGATTTGATGTATAATTGTGATTTGTGGTAGAATCCTTGAGTCTGAAACCCTTGGTGTACTTAAATGTTTGACAGTAATGTAGCATTCAACTTGAGTTTGTGGATCATGATTTCGAGATGAGGATCCTTGTAGTTTTTCTTTGTTGTGATGATGATCACAATATGTTTGTGTATATGTTTGAATGGCTGACGCATGCATAATTTTCTGCTTAATTTATCATTTCACGATGTTTTTATCGAGTAATCACGCTTACTTTTAAATGTATGATCAGTCTGGTCGATTTTTTGAATAACTGGGTTGGGTCAATCTGATACTGCTTTACATAATCCTTCTAGCCAATTTGGTTTAACCGACTAGTTTAAATAGATTAATCAGTGTATAGACCGACCAGCTCGGCTTTATTTTGCTTGACCAACCTATAGTGCACCCAAGAACAAGCTCGCTTGAGATTGAATCAGCTTTACCTGATAGGACCGACCCAGACGGATTTGAATCTTGACCGACCAGGTTATGATTTCTTGCAAATTAATCATAGAACGACCAGCCCAAGGGTGTTTTTACCGACCAAATAGGGGTTATCTTTGGGCGACCGGAGCTTTTACTCATTTTAGTACGACCAGAATTTTACTAGTTTTAGAGCGACCGGGGGCTTCACCAGTTTTGAGCGACCGGGGCTTGACTGGTTTAGAGCGACCAGGTGCTTTAGCTTGCCATGGCCAACCCTGCTCGAACTCACATGATATCCTTGTAACTTGTTCTTCAAACATACATGTTTGGTGATATGCTCATTCATCATAATTAACAAAAATGTATGAACATTCTCTTCCTTTTATGTAGGATGGATCCAACACCCAGCAAGATGAAGAAACGCTTCGATCTGGATGGAGGGAATACTGGCCAGCCCTCAGTGACTTCTCCCGTGCTTGTTGCCCCCACCTATTCAGAGATTCAATCGATTATAAACAGGCCTCCTTATGCATTGAGGGCTTGCAATTCCAAGATGGCTAAACGGCTCCCTGATTGGGATTTATATGGGATTTCCTGCGACTATGAGGTATCGCATGGTGATCGGCAGATAACATCCTGCAATATCATGGTGGCTAAAACCAGACTGATTGGGCGCATGGAAGATACTCTACGCCAATTCGAGAAGCAATTGGACTTGCTCAAAGACCATACTGCGAGGAAAATCAATGGCTGGCATGGTTTGGCTGAAGATCTTCAAAGACTTTACCGGGAGAGTCTTGATCGCATTGCTGCTCTGGAGGCTGATAAGGTTAAGTTGATCCGCGCTCTGAGAAACCGAGATGCTCTTGTTGTTGCTCTTCCAAAAGAGAACATTGAACCGGTGGGACCATCCAAGAGGAGATCTGTTGGTGATGCTTCTACATCTGGGTCCGTCCCGGTGAAGAGGAAGGTAGGACGCCCCAGGAAATACCCGAAGGCATAGCTTGTTTCTCTCGATGACTTTTGGCTTGGTGGATTTTGTGTTTAGACCGGTTGTATTAAGCGAGTCCCGGTCCTCGCGTTTAACTTCTATGTTTGTCTTTTGTTGGTACACTATGACCTTTATGACTGTGATGTAGGTTGACCTTCTGTGTTTGAATGTGATATGGCAGTGCTCCATGTTTCTATACTTTTGACCTTATCATTACTTTTTTCTGCATATTCTGGTTTGTACACCACGCTCGCACATCTCACTTTGCACATTTTGCTTGTTTATGGATTTTTCAACTATATATGGTTGTGATGATCCTTTGGTACGCGAAGAATCGAACAGCTACTTTTAGCTTTGTGATGTGATATATGACTTTGTACCAATGGATTGTTTCAACCTTGATATATCGAAAATGGACTTGAGGTTTGGGTGCTTTAAGTTGTAATCAGAATTTAAGAAGCGTCTGCCATTGTACTGTGACATTTGGAGCTTTCTATTCTTCATACGAACTTTGCATGTATTGTTTGGAATTCTCCGTCCTTTGCATCCAAATGTATTAGATATCCGAGAAATGAATGAATGCCTCTTGAAGATGTTTTTTGTTGAAGACTCAGCTTGGCAATAACGTGGTCAGATTTTGTCTGACTTTAAGTTATTTGGCTGAGCACCCCCGGAGAGGGTTTGGGTTTAAAGACTCAGTTTGACAATAACATGGTCAGATTTTGTCTAACTTTGAGTTATTTGACTGAGCACCCCCGGAGAGGTTTTGGGTTTAAAGAATCAGTTTGACAATAACGTGGTCAGATTTTGTTTGAGTTATTTGACTGAGCACCCCCGGAGAGGTTTTGGGTTTAAAGACTCAGTTTGACAATAACGGGGTCAGATTTTGTCTGACTTTGAGTTATTTTACTGAGCACCCCCGGAGAGGTTTTGGGTTTAAAGACTCAGTTTGACAATAACATGGTCAGATTTTTTTCTGACTTTGAGTTATTTGGCTGAGCACCCCAGGAGAGGTTTTGGGTTCAAAGACTCAGTTTGACAATAACGTGGTCAGATTTTGTCTGACTTTGAGTTATTTGACTGAGCACCCCCGGAGAGGTTTTGGGTTTAAAGACTCAGTTTGACAATAATGTGGTCAGATTTTGTCTGACTTTGAGTTATTTGACTAAGCACCCCCGGAGAGGTTTTGGGTTTAAAGACTCAGTTTGACAATAACGTGGTCAGATTTTGTCTGACTTTGAGTTATTTGACTGAGCACCCCCGGAGAGATTTTGGGTTTAATTTGTGCCTGCTTTTGGACCATATCCCTTTGGTGAAGCTATAGCGAGTTCTTCATCGGAAAACAGGCCAGCGGATTTATTGTGTCCCGTGACCATAGCTTTGCATCTTTGGATATATGATCAAAGGTATGCGAATGTACAATTTAGACAGGATCAAAAGAGTTGTTTCACTCATATTAATGTAATTTCATACAAAGTATCTGTTATATTCATAGAAAAACACAAAGGAATATGAGCTAAAAGAGTTATTCGAAGTAACGCCGGAGGTGATCACTGTTCCAGGCCCTTGGGACTTCTACTCCGTCTATAGTCTTGAGCTTCTGTGATGCGACAAGCAAAGCATATGCAAGCTTTTCTATCTTCGGATAGTTCATCTCTGCCCCGATAAACCTTTTGTTGATGTAGTATACCGGCTATTGAACTTTATCTTTTTCCCTGATGAGGGCTGCGCTTAGAGCATGGGATGATACTGCAAGATATAGAAACAGGCTTTCTCCATCTTTTGGTTTTGACAACATCGGAGGTGATTCCATGTGCTTGATAAGTTCCTCAAATGCTTGCTGGCATTCAGGGGTCCACTGGAAATTCTTCCTTTCCTTTTTCAATGCATCAAAGAGGGGAATGCACCTGTCCGTCGCCTTTGAAATGAAGCGGCTTAAAGCTGCCACCTTGCCATTCAAACTTTGGAGTTCCTTTTTAGTCCGTGGAGCTCGCATTTCTCGCAAGGCAACCACTTGTGCTGGGTTTGCTTCAATGCCCCGGGCATTGACCATGAAGCCAAGAAACTTTCCTGAAGCTACACCAAATGAACATTTGAGTGGATTTAGCTTCATGCGGTATCGCCTTAGGATTTGAAACATTTCGTCAAGGTCTTCCATATGACTTTTTGCTTCCTTGGATTTTACCAACATGTCATCAACATAGACCTCCATGGTTTTTCCAATTTGCCCTTTGAACATCGAATTCATCAGACGTTAATACGTGGCACCTGCATTTTTCAAACCAAACGGCATTACCTTATAACAATACAAACCGCGATCAGTTATGAAACTAGTACTATCCTGGTCTGGCTCATGCATCATGATCTGATTGTAGCCTGAATATGCGTCCATGAAAGACAACAGATCATGCCCCGACGTTGCATCGACAAGCTGATCAATTCGAGGTAGGGGGAAACTGTCTTTTGGGCACGCTTTGTTTAGATCAGAATAATCAACACACACCCGCCATTTGCCATTTGACTTTTTTACAAGAACTGGGTTGGACACACATTTAGGATAGGTGGACTCGCGAATGAAGTTGTTCTTTAATAGCCTATCCACTTCATCCTCCAAAGCCTTAGACCTCTCAGGGCCTTGCATCCGTCTTTTCTGTTTTACAGGATGGATGCTAGGATCAATTTTCAGCTTATGCACAATCACTTCCGGAGATATTCCACACATATATGAATGGTTCCAAGCAAAGACATCCAAATTCGTCTTTAGAAAAACAATCAATTCTTTCTGCACCAAAGGATCTAACTGAGAGCCTATCTTTACCACCTTATCTGGATCGTTATCATGGACCTGTATAGAAATAGTAGCTTCAGCCGGTGCTGCCCTTTCCACCCCTACACTGGTTTTTAGCGGATCCATATCTTCTTGCATGTCGTTGTATTCTCCAGCACAGGGGGAGGTCATTAATTGCTATAAGGGGGCTTCATGGATGCAGAGAGGAGTCTCCATATCCTTCTTGATGTCATACTTGCAAGCTTCAATCAACTCTGCCATATAGCAGTCTCTCGACTCTTTAGGATCTCCTTTGATTATTCCCACTCCGTTTGCAGTTGGGAACTTCATCGTCAAACACCATGGAGCAAGAGCTATCTTGAAAGCAGCTAGTGCTGGTCTTCCCAAAAATGCATTATACCCTGACAGCGAGTCTATTATCACAAAAGACTGCATCATGGAAACTTGCTTCTTCCCCTCACCAAACTCTACGAGGAGATCGATTACACCAATAGGCTGAGTTGGTACACCAGTGAAACCATGTATTTTATTTTTACTTGCTCGCACATTATCCATGGACAACCCCATCTTAGAGAAAGTATTGTAAAACATGACATTTACAGATGCCCCATTATCAATCAACACCTTCTTTACTATTGCTGGACCCAAACCGATCATGATCACCATTGGATCAACAGTTGGAGTCAGCATCCCGATCTCGGAATACTACATCTTCACAGGATGTTTTTGGCATCTTTCTATGAAGAGAGTTACTGCAATCCTCAAATCCGTCTTCTTTTGAAGTACTGCTCAGTTCATTTGTATACCTGACCATGTCCTCCCAAGTGTCTCCTACAGGATGAGGTCCACCACTAATCGTATTGATTATAGGTCGAGAACCACTTGCAGGTGTTCTTCCATCTTGAGTTGGATGAGTTTGCTGCCCCTGGGTAGGCTCAGTATCTGATGAATGCTTCACATACTCCTGAAGATGGTTCCTCCTTATCAATTCTTCAATTAGATTCCTCAAGTGCCGACACTCATTTGTGTCATGACCCGGTTGATTATGAAACCGACAGAACCTTCCTGAGTTTGCAGCCTCTTCGGACACCTTTATTGGCTTCGGGTTCGGGTAATCCTCCGCTTCCTTAGTTGCCATATATGTGCTCAATCGTATCATTCAACGGAGTAAAGCTTGTTGGCTTAAAGAAGTGTCGCTTTTTGGAATCCTTATCGTTCCTAGCATCATTACTGTTTCCTCTCTTTTGCCCCTCTCCAAAATTTCCTTGATTGTCTTTGTAGAAGCTTCTTTCCTTTTCGGAACCACCTTAGCTCTGACATTGCCAACAGAATAGATGGGATCATCTTCAAGACACATGTATTCCTCAGCTTTATCATAGAATTTCTCTAGCGTTTCGGGCTTCTTTCTCTTTAACCACCTTCCAAATTCAGATTGTTTATCTATGCCCCCCTTTAAAGCCATTAGAATTAGCCTTGGCTCATGGGTCCCCACTTCAGCAGCGACAGCATTAAAACGATTCAAAAAAGATCTTATCACACTACAACAAAAACAATCTATTACAACGTCATTTTTACAACAGGCTTCGGTTGCCTGTTGTATTAGAGGGCTATTACAACGGTCAATTAAGGACCGTCGTAATAGATGCCCTATACAACGCCTTTTTTACAACAGGCACTCGGAGCCCGTTGTAATAGGTCTCTATTACAACGGTTCTTTCTGACACGTTGTAATAGATATCAATTTTACAATGTTCCCAAAATGTCCGTTGTAATAGATGTCAATTTTACAACGGGCAAAAAGTGACCGTTGCAATAGGTGCCAATTTTACAACGGTAAAAAAAATGCCAATTGTAATCGTTATAATAAATGTCTACTGTGAGTTTTCAATAATAAACAATTAATAGTCATAATGCTTTCTTAATTAATATTTATTATTTATTAGTATTTAATAATTTATCATTATTAATATTATATATTATAATATTGCATTACTAATAATATTTATCATATGCTACTAATATTTATTACTCATTAATAATAGTATATTAATCATACGTCGCTAACATTTACAACATTTGTTTTAAAAGCATTGTAAATACAAACTTTGTTGCTACACTATTTGGATAAATGTTAGATTTGATTTGTTCATAAAATATTTATCAAAAATGTGGTCAATAATCAGGTTTAAGAACACATTTATAAAATAATTATATATATATATATATAATTTCATTTATGTCAATTATTACAATGTCTTTGATGCATTTGATGTATTTAATATTAACAAAAATTCAAATTTGAAGACATGGTAAAATCATTATATTTGACAACTTGTACTAAATTGTATAAACCATAATTAAAAAAAAAGGAACAACAAAAAATATATAAATTACTTGTAAGTGTTACAAACTAAAAACTCAAAAAAATTCCAAAGGTTTCAAAAGTTAGAAATGATATAAGAATATAAAAAAGTTGCGAAAATCTAAAAAATTTAAATTGCATTTGATTGTCACAAACTAAAAAAATATGTAGAAACAAAATTAAATAATCACTTTTTTACCATTTAAAAAAATTGAAAAACTTGTTTTGAAAAGACCAGAATCAATTTGAAGTTCAAAACTTAAAAAAAATCATCAAATATTCAAAATTTCATTGATATTCAAATTGTTTTAAAAAATGAGTGTTTTAAAATATTTTTTATGTAGATATATTTAGTAACAATTTATTCATTTGAGCGATATTCAAATTTCTTTGATTTACATTGAAAAGATTAAATAGCAAAATCATTAATTTGATTATCCATACGTGTGCTTTTAATACGGATCGTTGGATGTTACATAATCCTGTTGCCGACTTATTTCGTCCTCCATCAGATCTACACAAATGAAGTTCTCATTCTTCTAGGAAGCAAACTCTAGGTTCCAAATTGCCCACCCAATACAAAAATTAAATTCTCATGGCCTCCCTCAAACTGTCGTTCCACCGAGACGTGGCTCCGCTCTCCATCGTCCGTCGCCTCCTGGTTGTGCTCCGACCGCCAACAGTGGCTGCCCCGTCTCGCAAGTCCACCCGCGGTCTCCAAAACACAGAAGCCGGCTCATAGACAGGAGGACGCTGCTGCTTCCTTCCACACCTTCAGTCTTCGGCGTTGTAAGCACGGTGTCTCCGTCGTCTGTCCTCGTTCAGCACTGTTTTGAGGACACCCATTACCGAAGCCCTGCGTTCGAGTTTGAACACCGCCACTCGAGATCAGCGAAGCCGCCTTCGGAAATCGTGCACCGCCAAAGCCGAGGACCAGTCCCCGACTAATTGCAGCTTGCCTGGAGCCGCTGCTTCCCTCTTCCGGTCCAATCGAGCCACCGATGTTCGTCGCTGCTGTCTAAAGTAAGTTTATCTACGATTAAATTTATTTTAAGTTCACTTAAACTGTTGTGTATACATGTTGCATGGGAGTAAAAGCAAGTAATTTGCTAATTAAGGATTGCTAGCACGGCCATCTTATGTTTTTTGGCATGCTGAGACCTTTCTTTTATATATTTTGTTTCCGTAAAATTGCCGCACCATGTACTTCGAGCATTTATGTGCCGAGGAGTCCACTTTGGCCATGAGTGCATCTCATTTTGGAATAGCGTTACATGTTGACTTCGGAGATTTCGATACTCTGCGTTCTTGAGGTGAACTGAACCTGTTGAGCTATTCATTTTAATGAAGCTCTTTTTAGTACAGCTTAAATTATGATCATAGAAATAATATTACTACCAGGTATTAGATTGTTTGCAATAATATCCCTTTGGAATATTATTTTTTTAAGTGTAGACAGATAAAAATGTGGAAACACAATGTTTTTCCAGCTTTTCGTCTACGGTTAAGGAAGTCTAAAATCGATTTGGGGCGTTAAGGAAGTTTAAAATCCCTTTGGATGGTTTTGTTAAATTTATAAATGGTTTAGAGAAATTGTTTACATAATTTTAGGCTTTTTGAAGTCATTGTTTTAACTTGAAGAAGTAGGAGCGATTGACTGTTTCTCTTTTTTTTACTTTGTTGATTTTTTTTTTTTTGGAGGGCTAGTATGCAGTTGAGTATTAGGATGAATGATTGTCAAATTTAGTAACAGCACAGTCCAAATTAATTTAAGTTTGTCACCTTTGATTGTATGATTTGAATTGGTTTACCTATATATCTTGCCATCTTGCTAGCTGTAAGTTGGCAGTATTGGTTATTGCTTAAATTTCCTTACTTTTGGTTTGCACTCAAACTTGCATATTTTGATTTTAGCAATGATAAGTTGGGGGAATGAAATAAAGAGGTTTACTCTTCATATCTTACATGAACTCCTGCCTGGATTGAGAGTAAATAGCTCCGGTCACACTCTTAATTATATACATGCATTTTGTTTATTCCAGTTCTCTCAAGCATGCATGTTTTACACCTGCTGTCATACATATTGTCTACATGATATATCATATATGTATGCTTATTGTTAGTGCCATCCTTGCTTGTTTCGATTAAAGTCAGGGCCGATCCTAAGAGATTTGCTACCTAAAGCCAAAAGTGAAAATAAGGCCCTTACACACTAATGTATTATCGTCAATTAAATGATCAAACATTGAATGATATCATATAATAATAACCAATAAAATATTCTAAATTATGGACATTTAGTCTAATGGTTATAATTTTAAAAAATTCTAGTTATGAATTAAAGAGAAATTCTTTTTACCTAATCAATCCGACTAAAATAAATATATACTTTTCTGCAAAAACATAGTTATTTATCGATAAATTTTTCATTAACGTTGGTTAAATATCCCCTGTTATTACCAAATAAATTACTAATACGAAACTTGTTGTATATAACGGTGTTGTATACACAATTATATGATTTTTGTTTGATGATAACAACCAAATATTTATTATTTTAAATGTGTTTGTTACTGTACTGTTTTCGTATATCATCACAGATAGGAATATATTATTTATATTCAAACAAAATATAACTGTACAGACATTCAGATATTTACACGGTATTTTGTTTAAATATAATATTTTATTTCAATTTTCAAATAGTATAGTTTTACAACTCCACTATTTGTACACTTCACTAATATTTCACATTTCATATTCGTTCACATGATATTGTACTTGTATATAAACTGAATACGATAGATAAATTTGTTTGAACACAATAAAATAATATTTTATTTCAATCAAATTTGTTTATTACAAATATCAGTACAATTTTTTCTCATTCTATACATTTGTTCCTCGCTACAAACGCTCATCACAAATACAGTCATTGTCTCACTACAGCATTTCACTCATTCACATTACAATTATGGAACACAAAAAAGGAGGAACAACATTTTTTTCTATCCAAGTAGCTCACAATGATACTAATACAAATTATCAAGCCAAAGAACAAAGCAAGAAACCAAGTATGCAAGCAGGTGATGTTCACAAGTGTACAACAGTGAAAAAGGGCATGTTTCAATTTTTTTTTTTTTGAACATGTGAAAATTTGGCAACTACAAAGTGATCTTCATTTCAAGCAAGATGTTAAAAAAAAGGCCAAAAGCAATAGTGTACAACATGCATCAACATGCAAGGCTCAAGTGAACTAATTTGATGAAAATATACATGCAGAGGTTCAGTGGAGCAACAAAGAATTCTTTTCATGTTCAAATGGGTAAAAAAAAAAGGAAATCTCTTTTGAAATTTGAAAAGAAAAGTCACAGGTTCAAAAGAAGGAAAGAGATTAAGCTTGCAACCTTGGCAAATGTAAAATTTGACAAGAAAAGATTTGGATAAAACATCTTTTTATCATGCATGTATTCATAATTGCATGGTGCAATAATACACAATAAAAAGCAGTTTCCTGGTTTGAAAAATCTAGCACATGCAGAATCTAACTTAGAAAACATTTTTATTTTGTAGGAACATACATGCAGAGGATAAGCCAACAAGCATGCATGAAACATCATGTTAGGGTGATACCTCAAGTCAACATGAACCAGTATGATCAAGTATGGTCAAGCAAGTACAAAATAATGGACCAGTGAAAAACATGGAAGGTTTACACAAATAAGTGTACGAGCAATTCAGAAAGTATACAAGGGAAGTTTCATTTTAACATTTTCAATGATCATTTCTTTTGGGGAAAGAAGTAAAGTTTGCAATTCAAGATGTTTCCAGTTTTGTGTAAGTGTGGTCATGACAAGGATAATGTGTGCATACACATGTACAAGGTGAATGGTGCAGAGCATAACTTTAAAGTGGCACACAACAATGCATAGTAATGTTGAATTCATTTTTGACAAAGTGTGACTGGTTTATTGAGACGACCCAAAATCCCGTTCAGACGGAGACCAGGGTTATCTTTGGTATATAACACAGAAACAGATAATAGTAGAACAGAATTAAATAAATACACCAGATAATGAACAATAGAATATACTGGATAAAAGTAATCATCAGATTTACACAGTATACAGGATCTTACTTAGTACAAATACAGTTCAACTATACATAAATGTCTACAGCGGAAATAAACAAAATATGTACAATAGGAGCTGAATAGCATAAAAAGAGATAAATGATAGAATCCATCTTCAGCTCCAGCTATCCAGAAAAAGAACCAGCTAAACCTGAATACAAGGCTGCCCGTGTAGAAAAAGGGGCACCCGAGTTTGAAAGTGAAACAAACTACGAGTCAGTCATGGGACTGGTATGAGAAATCTACTCAACACATATATAATATGGCAAATCACAGGACCACGCCACTTTCGTGGAACGGGTTTACTCCATTGGATTGCCAGTGCTTTAAAACAAATTTTTCTTTTGAACATCGCTATGCTTTTTATAAAAATGAAGCCGTTATACGACTCAGTTCCCATCACACAATGCAACGCAAACCGGAGGATAGAGTTTTTACCTTATAACGGTCAAAATATGCTTGATACGAATAAAACAAAGGCATTTGATATTATTGCTAGTGTTTATATGTTTTGAAAGCAATTTCCAATCATAACTATCAATCATAGACGGCATTAATGCCCCATACCACTATGTCGCCATATATAGGTATACAATCAAAACCGCACGATGTCGTATTTGGAAATTGGGTTTCCGTCATGAACCAAGGCAAAAGATAGTCCTTACCGAATTTGAGACGCTCTAGCCCGCCCCTCAGGAACAGCCGCAACTGCCCCTTGGATCGTCAGGGCCGGTCCACCGATGTGGATTATTATGCCTGAACACTACGTCTCTCCTCCCTTTGGGGCGTAAACGAGCCAACGAATGACTCCATCGGACCCGGATCGTCCGATCAAACCGAGGCGCCTCGCAACAGCAACAACCACATAGGTGAAAAGTATATAAATGTCAGGGCTGGTAGGTCACTGACACCACCCTAGCTAGAAAGAAACGCAGGCCCTCCCTGATGTCCTCTCCCGTTTTAGGTTCATACCGGGGTGTGAGGCTCGCGAATTCACGTTATACACAAAGCTACGCCACACAGGCGGTGCTTTGATCATCACCACAAGACTTTGCTTTTCAACAGAAACCCTGATCACTGCATCTTAGCATGCCACACAGGCAATTCATGCCATGCGACTGATGTCCATCGATATACAACCTCTGAGCTCGTGCGTCTCAGAGAAGGGCGTTAAGCAAAAGAATAAATTCTCTGGCGCCAAACAGATGTATATTTAATAGAAATCAATACACACAGAATAAACTCCAATGTCAGACACACAGTCCATTTACAAGTCCGTTCTGGGTCTGAACGAAACCGGAGGCACTAAATACCTCGCAAACCCTTCGATCACCACGTACGTCTGGACGATCACCACTCATTATCCATATTTCGGGATGCCTCCCAATCAGGACCTCGGTTACCATCCAAACGAGGTGAAGATCTCCGGTCTTCGACCATCGTCTTTATCTTCGACTTTCAATAGTCGGTCAATTATTTGAAATGAGAATTAACTCGGCCTTTTCAAATAATTCTCGTATATTTAGAATTTCAAATCAATTTATTTCAATTGTTAAATTATTCGACAACATCAATATTGTTCTTTAATGTAATTTTCACACCAAACACATTCAACCATCAAATTCAACATAAATCGAGCAAATTCAGTTTATTTCCACTCCATATTATTTATGGTACTTTATAATGATTTATCGCTATTTTTATTTATTTTAAAATAGCTAATATATTCAAAACGACGTTTCGGGCCATAACGTGGCCGTGGCGCTGTTTTTCTTCAGATTTGATTTACACATATCTGAAAATCTAACCGTTGGATCTTTGCAAAATTTACATCATTAGAAAGGTCTTTTCAAAACGAATCCAACAGTTCCAGTTTCGGGAAAATCCGACGGTCGGATCTCCCGGTACAATCGTTTGAAGTTTCGATTTCAAAATACGAACTGCAGCGTCGTTATTCGATTAAATATATAATTATATTTATATATATATATAAATATAATCGCTTCTGGCGCTGTTTTTCTTCAGATTTGAATTAAACATTCCAGACAATCCAACCGTTGGATTTTTGCAAGGTTGGTGTCGTTGGGAAGATATTTCCAAGGCGAACCCGACGGTTGAGGTTTCGGGAAAATCCAATGGTCGGATTTCCCGTACTAGTTGTTTGAAATCATGGTTTCAAAATACGAACTGCACGGCTTCGTTTCGTTTTAATTTTATTTATATTTATATATTTATATAAATATAGTTCATTCAATGATTTCCATATCGTTTTCACTTCAAATATTTTTCTAACACCTTAAAATTTTGGAAAATTTCGCCATAACCTCCCCTGCACCGGGAGCATCGGGAAATCGCAAATAGCTTTCCCGGTCCTTCTAATCTCAAAAAGAAAAAGAAAAAGCCAAGCGGCTAGCCAATAGGCTCATAAAATCATCACCCAAACAAAACAGTAAATGTGTACCTATTTGTCGGGCACAAAATTTTATTCCTCTTCTCTAGCCCCTTTGCTATAACCTGTTCAATAAATATGCATGTACATATATATACAGTTCTTATCATTTATAATTTTCTATTCAACTTCATATTTGATTTCTGTTTGGTTTAAAGACACCATTTATTCTAATGTTACATACATAGGCGCAAATCATTTCATTAGTTAATTAATGAATATTTCAACTCATATATGTTTATTTTGAACAAGTGGCTATTTTTAACACTTCACATTTCAACGATTTATGCATACAATAAAAATGTGATTTTTATTGTAAAACAATTCATTTCAAAACACTATTTTTCTATATAGTTCAAGTTGGTGATAAAAATGGGATTTTTATCATAAAACAATTTCTTTTAAAACGAGATTATTTTACACAGTTCATATAGTCGATAAAAGGTGATTTTTATTATCAAACAATTTATTTCAAAATATGAATACCATTCAACACATGAATTTCTAATCAACGAATGAATATCAATTCAACACATGAATGTTTTCTATAGTTTCTATATATAGATAAAAATGTGATTTTTATTATCAAACAATTTATTTCAAAATATGAATACCATTCAACACATGAATTTCTAATCAACGAATGAATATCAATTCAACACATGAATGTTTTCTATAGTTTCTATATATAGATAAAAATGTGATTTTTTTTATCAAACAATTTATTTCAAAATATGAATACCATTCAACACATGAATTTCTAATCAACGAATGAATATCAATTCAACACATGAATGTTTTCTATAGTTTCTATATATAGATAAAAAAGTGATTTTTTTTATCAAACAATTTATTTCAAAATATGAATACCATTCAACACATGAATTTCTAATCAACGAATGAATATCAATTCAACACATGAATGTTTTCTATAGTTTCTATATATAGATAAAAATGTGATTTTTATTATCAAACAATTTATTTCAAAATACGAATACCATTCAACACATGAATTTCTAATCAACGAATGAATATCAATTCAACACATGAATGTTTTCTATAGTTTCTATATATAGATAAAAATGTGATTTTTATTATCAAACAATTTATTTCAAAATATGAATACCATTCAACACATGAATTTCTAATCAACGAATGAATATCAATTCAACACATGACTGTTTTCTATTCAATGAATAAATATAGTTTAAGCATATGAAAATAATTCAAACACACGAATATTATTCAAAATTTCGGCAGCATAACGGCAGGGTAGTTAAAACCGGGACCGTCCCTAGTACGGCTCCTCGCTCTACCTTAAAACCTCGCGGTTTTTGACAATGGGGATCATGCATCTAGTTCGCACGCAGGCGGCATGTATATATTTATTTCATTTCCACAAACTAATCCTATGTGGTTTCAACCAAATATTTCTCAATCACAAACGGGTATTTTTCAACCACAATCAACCAATATCAATCACAAACAATCCCAAACAACCATTCGCTATCAATCAATTTTCACACCAATTTCAATCAATAAATATCGTCCATGGTTTGTGGACGAGGGGCGTATATATATATATATATATATATATATTTATATATAGCAATTCATATTTATTTCAACACATATATATATTTATTTTAAAAGAAATTGAAGAGTGAGAAATTCTCACCAATAGCTATCCAATAACACGACTCTTCCTTTATAGAAATCTTCGCCAATCTCGCCTTTCATCGCTTTCGTTGCCCGTATTCTCTACATATGTAAAAATCGAATTTTTACTATGTTATTCAATATATAAAAATCGAATTTTTATTATGCTATTCAATATATAAAAATCGAATTTCAAAAATATAGATTCCGCCTTTTCAAAAATAAAGATTATATTTTTATTATTCCTATGATGTAAAAATTATATTTTTATTACTTAAAAAAAAATATAAAAATCATATCTTACTTCTTCTTCTTAATAAAAATTCTGTCTTTTCTATTTTGAAAATATGATCTTTATTTTTCCAAGTTCAAATCTTTTTCTATTCAAAGTTCAAATATTTTTCTTTTAAAAGTTCAAATCTTTTTCTTTTAAAAGTTCAAATCTTTTTCTTTAAAAAGATTAAACCCTTTTCTATTTAAAGTTTAAACCTTTTTCCTTTTAAAGTTTAAACCTTTTCTTTTTAAAGTTTAAACCTTTTTCCTTTTAAAGTTTAAACCTTTTTCATTTTAAAGTTTTAAAATCAAATCAGTTTTAAACTCTTAAAAAAAATCAGTTTTAAAGCCTTTCAAAAATCTGTTTTAATCCTTTATAAAAATCAGTTTTTAATTCCTAAAAAAAACAGTATTCTTTCTTTTTAAAGTTTAAAATCAATTCAGCTTTAAAACCTTTTTAAAATCAGTTTTTAAATCATTTTTAAAATCAGTTTTCTTTTAAAATCAGTTTTAAACCTAATTAAAATAAATCAGTTTTAAATCCTCAGAATTAAAATAAAAAAGATAAAAATAAAAATAAAATAAAATACTTACTTTTGCTATCGCCTGAAGGGGGGGTTGCTTCGGGTTCACGGATCGAGAAAAAGGGGGGTCGCGGGTGCTCAGGCGCTGGTGGTGGCAGGCGGTCGTCAGTTGGGGGGCTCGCGAATTGGCGTCGCGATGGCTTCGAGGGGGGGGTTTGGGCTCGTCACTGGTTCGACGAACGAGGGGAGGGGGGTGCGGTGATGGGCGGCGGTGGCGGCGCTTCCTGGGCTGCGACGCGATTTATATTTAGGTTTTTTTTTCTTTCTTCTGTTCGAAGTGGAGAGAGAAGAGGGAATAGGGGGGGGTTTATATAAAATATATATATTTAATTATTTAATTTTTCAAAAAGTTGGCTTTTACATACGACCTCTAAACGAGGCCCACCGCCTGTCGTCCCTAGCGTTCTACCCCCATTTCGAACACAATGGGATATGTATCGCAAGCTGATTCGATCGTTACAATCAGTTTCCGTTGAATTTACATTTAAATCACTATATTGAATTTTAAACGTACATTTCAAATTACCGGGGTCACATACTAACTAGAAAAATTCCAGAAAAATATTTTCTAGCTTTGTATTGACGATACGGTCCTAACAAAACTAGTTTCGTCAAATTCTGAGACCGTTTGTAAAATGGCCAATTTCCAGTCGATTAAAATCAGCTGAAACCGGTCAAACGCGTTTTCCTTTGCCACGCTCACATATTGATTCGAAAAATTATGAAATTTGAAACCTAACAATAACTTGACCCTGCGGATCCAACAAAAGTGGTTTCGTCGAAATCCGAGGTCATTTGCAAAATGTCCATTTTTAAGGGCCTGAATTTCATAGCGACTATTCAGAATTTTCAACTGGACATAGCTTTTGATTCCCGCTATCAAATTTCGATTGGTCAGATTCGTTGGAAAGATATCATCCATTAGATCCTAATGTTTTTGGTTTCACTAAAATCCGGATTGTTTTGCACCCGGTATATTCAATTGAAGTTTGAAATCGAATTATCGAACTACCGCGCCATTTTCAATTCTATATATAATTATAATTAATTATATTCGTTTTCAAATGTCGATTCAAACTCAGTTTTCATCGCCATTATTTAAAATATTTATTTTAAATATTTAAAATCCATTATTTTAGCCAATTTAAAAATTTTAAATTGGTTCAGATTTTCTGGGTCGTTACAATCTCCCCCACTTAAAACTTTTCGTCCCCGAAAAGGAATAAAGTCGAAAGTGGTTTGATAAATCTACAATCACACAACACAACAACCAATCCAATTGTTTTAGCCTTCAAAAATATACTAATCAAATCCTATACCCTTTAAAAATCCTTCAGACTATATAATTAAAAGTGCACATCCATGAAAAGAAAATAACAATAGAGTAGAGAATTATGTGGTAATGCAAAGTATGGTAAATGTACCTGGCACCGGAGTCAATCAGAGATATCTACTCGGCATCTGGGATAAGCTTTCTGAATGCTCTCCTTAGTTTCCCAAGTACAATCTCGCGGATCTCCACTCCATTGCACTTTGACTAAGTGAACCTTCTTGTTCCTCAGCTCTTTGGTTTCTTTGCCGATAATCTTTAGCGGCTCTCGCCTCACAGCTAATTCTGGAGTAATTTCAATATCCTGCTGAGCTGCTTCTTCCACGATCAAGTCTGGATCATGAACGTGCTTTCGAAGTTGAGATATGTGAAATACATCATGAACTCCAGGCAACCAGTCAGGCAGTTTGACCCTATAAGCGAGAGTTCCGATCCGTTCCAGAATAGGAAACGGACCAATGAATTTGGGTGCCAACTTTCCAGTTTTGCCGAACCGGATAACTCCTCTCATCGGCGATACTTTCAAATATACATAGTCGCCAACTTCAAAGGATATATCTCTTCTTCTTCTATCGTCATAGATCTTTTGTCGGCTTTGAGCGGCGAGTAATCGCTTCTTAATAAAATCGACTTTGTCGGCAGCTTCTCGAATCATATCAGGACCCAACACAAGTCTATTTCCGGGCTCGACCCAACAAGCAGGAGATCGGCACGGTCTACCATACAATGCTTTGAATGGCGACATTGTCAGACTCGCCTGGTAGCTGTTGTTATAAGAGAATTCAGCCAAATGCAGATGGTCTTCCCATGATCCACCGAAATCTAGAACACAAGCCCGCAATAGATCTTCTAAAATGCGATTCACCCTCTCAGTCTGACCGTCTGTCTGAGGATGATAAGCGGTGCTCAAGTTTAACTTCGTTCCCAGCTCGACTTGAAATGCTTCCCAGAATTTGCTAGTGAATATTGTATCTCTATCACTGACTATACTGAGCGGCACTCCATGTAGTCTAACTATTTCCCTGAAGTAAATCTGCGCCAGACTCTGAGCGGTTCTGTTTGATCTGACAGGTATAAAATGGGCGGTCTTCGTGAAGCGATCTATGATCACCAAAATACTGTCATTTCCTTTCCTGGTTCTGGGCAAACCATTAATGAAATCCAAAGAAATATGTTCCCACTTCCAGCCAGGAACTTCTAGCGGTTGTAATAATCCAGCCAGTTTCTGTTGGTCACTCTTGACTAGCTGGCAAGTAGGGCATCGGCTAACATATATTGAAACGTCTCTCTTCATAGCCTTCCACCAGAATGTTCTTTTGAGATCGTTATACATTTTGGCCACGCCAGGATGGATACTCAGCTTGGACTTGTGACACTCGTCTAACACTTCCCTTTTTAGTTCGGGGATGTCAGGAACACAAATCCTTCCCTTTTTAGTTCGGGGCCTGAATTTCATAGCGACTATTCAGAATTTTCAACTGGACATAGCTTTTGATTCCCGCTATCAAATTTCGATTGGTCAGATTCGTTGGAAAGATATCATCAATTAGATCCTAATGTTTTTAATTTCACTAAAATCCGGATTGTTTTGCACCCGGTATATTCAATTGAAGTTTGAAATCGAATTATCGAACTACCGCGCCATTTTCAATTCTATATATAATTATAATTAATTATATTCGTTTTCAAATGTCGATTCAAACTCAGTTTTCATCGCCATTATTTAAAATATTTAATTTTAAATATTTAAAATCCATTATTTTAGCCAATTTAAATTTTTTAAATTGGTTCAGATTTTCTGGGTCGTTACATTTATGTGTTTCCAGAAATTGGAAATGTTTAAATCATTCCAGAAATCATTCAATTTTTTCCAAATATACAATGACAGGGATAAATTCGAATGACCTATAGAAATCAACCAAGGAAAGCAATTAATTCTTTCCTGAATTCAACCCCTTATTTTTTGGCAAAGAGATGATTTTCTGCAAACCTTTTTTGGTCATTAAAACAATTTTGTTTTAGACTGTATCAATCTTGGAAATACAAATTTGGCAAGCTTTTAAAAGGCATTCAAGAAGCAAGCATACAAGATTTCAACAATATATGTATATGGAATGCTAATTTTTTTCTTCCTGAAACATATTTTACATTTAAGGTAGTGGACAAATTGATTATGGACAAGAAGTTGATTTCCAGTGTTAGCCAAAACATTTAAATATTTCCATAAATGAAGAAATGTATTTGGCAACAATTTTCAATCAAATAAATATTTCCAAGCATGACAAGATTTCATATTTCCAGGTTTTGCTGAAATACTGGATATAAAAACATTCCTACTTTAGACCACAAAATCAAGTAAAAGACAGCATGGAATAAAACAAATCAAATCTTTTTAGTTTTTCATCTCACAAATCAGTAAAGTTGTGTCATCAGTAAAGAGCATGATTGAAGCTTAGTTTGTTCGCATATGGTATCAGGAAATTAAAGGGGCAAATTCGAGCAATCAAGGCAGCTACAAAATCGAGTGTGAACAAACATATATGTAGCAAGCATTCATGGACAAGCAATAATCAGCTATTGACCAGAATCATAAAGGGGCAAATTCGAGCAATCAAGGCAGCTACAAATTCAACAAATTAGGGCAAGTCATTATCACGAAATAAGAGGTTTTAGGATTTCTAAAATCCTATATAAACACCATTACACCATTGGCAATAGGCAGTCGAAACCAATAAATCAATTCAAGCATTTCAAAGCAAGAAAATTCAGAAAAATCATAGTTTCGATCGAGCCAGAGAACAATCCCAAATCGGACAAGCAAAGCAATCGAAGAATCAAGCATCATAGTTTTATTCCATCAACATCCAAGAATTCAGTTTGGGATAAAAGAGAGAAACCCTAGCCAAATTCTCCAGCCGCCATTGTTTCAATGAGAAAGACATTGGGTGCAAATAAAAGAAGAATAGGCCGACCAATTTTGTTTAAAGGCCTTAGTTTGGTTTATTTTTAAAAGTGGGGTTTTACTTTTTAGTTTTTATTTTGATTTGTATTGTTTTTTTATATACTCCATCTGTAATCATTTTGAATCAATTTCAAGAGTCTATAAAATTCTAGGGGAATCCAGTTAGGGTGTTAACTGGCAGTTTACTAGTGTCTGTAAAACTAGGGGAAATCTGGTCTAGGGAATATAGACCAGTCTAGAGTTTTGAGCGTAGAGTTAGAATAGGAGCGAGGGGTTCGCAAGTGTACATGGTCTTGTATGCGGGATCTATTCTATCATCTAGTAGAAACCTTAGGAATGCAGCAGTAGGCAGGATTTTGCCGAAGCTGGGTATATCTTGTGTCATTTACTTTTCTGCATTTCTATTTCTGCTATCTATGATCTTTGAATGTTTTAATATCCTGTGATATTTGAACTCTGCGATAATTTGCAATAAACCTTATTCACCCCCCCCCCCTCTAGGGTTAATCTAGATCCAACAAGTGGTATCAGAGCAGGTTATTTCTTTAACTCTAGAGTCATGGGTCATTCTAGTTGTCAGTCCTTAGAGAGTCAGTCCAGTCGCATTCCATCTATTTTTAATGGTTCAGATTTTTCAAATTGGAAGTCAGAAATGGAATCCTTTTTAAAACCTATTAATTTTAAATGTTGGGATGTTGTTATTAATGGTTATGATAAGGAAGATAAATGTTTTAATAATCATGTTATACATATCTTATATTCCCATATTTATGATGTTCAGTATGGCCTTATCTCCCATTGTTTAACTGCGCAGGAAATATGGAATACTCTCAATACGAGGTATGGAAAAATTGACAAAAACAGCTCAAAACCCAAAAAGATCAACTCAGATTCGGATCTATGCTCGGAAGAAGAAACAGATGAAAATTCAAGTAGATCAGACGATAGAGACTCAACAGACGATGAAACTGAAAGCTTCTCATATGAAGATTTGGTTTTTATGTGTACTGATTTGACAAAAATCGTTGATAAACTCCATCGTAAAAATAAATCTTTAAAATCTAAAAATCACGAGTTATATAGCAAAATTAACTGTTTGGAATCAGAAGTTACAAATGTCGTGAAATTAGAAAGTTCTAACTGTGAAAGTTGTTTGAAGTTGAAAACTGAAGTCATTCATCTCAATAAAAATATTCAAAGGCTTAAAGAGGAAATTTTGATTTTAAAAGATAACAAGGTTGAGTTAAAAGATTCAAACAATTCTTTGCAAAAAGAATTTAATAATTTTAAGGCCATCAAAAATTCCAAACATGAAATTGCTGAAAAAGAAAGCTTGTTGAAAAGTGATTTGATTTTAAATGAGATTGAAAAAGAGATTGAAAATTTCAAGGAAGTTGAATTTGAAAAACAAATTAATTTTGAATCTGAGATTCTTGAATCCAAGACCAAAATCAAGTTCCTTGAAAATGAAAATTTGATTTTGAAACAGAAAGATACTGAAAAGAGAAAGATTAGCATTAATCGTTGTTCAAATCTAATGAAAGAGAATTCTGACCTTAAATCTAAAATTCAACAACTTGAATTAACTCTAATCAAATTCTCTAACGGAGAAAAATCTTTAAATATGTTGTTGAAAAATCAACAATTTTCAGGAAATAAAAAGGGTATTGGTTTTGGGAAAGGAAATGATTTTTTGAGCTCGTGTGATTTTAAAAATCCTTCAAACTGCTTCAAGATGGGTCATTCTGAAAATTTGAATTGTGAAAATTCCAAAAGGTTTTAAATCACAAACGAGATAAGAATTGGTTTGATAACAATCCAGTTGAACAGTTGTGGACCCCAAAAAGAAATAAAATGATTTTTGGAAAAACTAAACATGTTTGGGTTACCAAAGGCACAAAGGTAGATTCAAATGGATTGTTATACAAACAAGTTTGGGTACTGAAAGATGTTAACAAAACTATGAGTGGTTTTACAAATTTTGTTAGACCACTCGATCCTTTCAACTGTTAGGTACCGAAGAAGGTTGAGGAACTGCTGTGCTGAAAAGAGATTGATTTCAAGTTGTTCTATATTTCTGTATTCTTTATAGTTCCTTGGCCATGATTTGTTGAGTTAGAGATTCTAATTTACATTGGATTCTGGTATGATCTCTAAACTCACCTTTGTGAATATTCTCTGTCTTTATTTTCTTTGTTTATTTCTCCTTCTGTCCCTTTTGTTTATTTTTCTCTGTTTTCTGTTTTGATTTGTCACTGTTATATCATTGTAACTTCTTTTCGGCTTCATTAACTTCCAATTGCATAACTCTTGATTTTCTGGAAATGCGCTTCACTTGAATGAAAATATGATGTTTTAGTCTTTTTCAGATCTTGAATATAAATTTGTAAATATCTGCAATTGTTTTGAAGTTTATTTTCTGTTTTCTGAATTCATAACAGTGTTGATGTATTCTTGTTATATCTTGAACACTGTTAATGTGAATTCTAAATTTTTGAAGATCTGAAAATTAAATGGAAATTCACACACCTCTGCTATTTTGAGTTTCATCTAATTCATTTTAGAAAAGCTTGAAATATTATAGTCATTACAGCACACTACTACTTCTCAGTTGTGAAAATTTCATTGTTTTTCAAGTTGGCTCGGATATTTTGAAATGTCTTGAATTACAGTGATACATCTAGAAATTCTTCTTATATTCATGATCATTTTATGGTTGAAATCTGTTTGTTTGAAATCATCTGAAATACTTGATATTCTAAATCTCACATACCTCTTAAATTTGAAATTCTCAATCTTGTGTGACTGATTTGTTATATCTCAAAACTTGACATTGATTCAAGTAATTTCAAATAAATTATTTTTTAATTGTCTGGATCATGAATATCTCTTAAGTTTGATGTAAATGATCTGAAATTACTCATGTGATTGTCAGAAATTGTTTTGAAAAATTCCTTGAAAAATTTGGGTCTTGAAATTTATTGGTATTTCATGATTATTTGATTTGAATATATGTTTGTTTAAAATCATTTGAAGTTATAGATTTATTGAATCACACACATATCTTGAATCTGAAATTTACATTCTGGTGTGACTGATTCACTGAATCTTAAGAGTTTCATATTTCTCAAATGATTTCAAATAAACTGTATTTTAATCTTGGATCATGAATCATCTTATGTAACCATCATCTTGACAAGTCTGCTTTAAAATTGGTTATCATGTTGTTCTGATTATAAGATCTTGATTTGAAAAATGCTTTAAATGACTGCTTATTTTGAGAAAAACTGTTTGCTGCTCTGATAAAAAAAAAGCCTGATTTGTTAGTCTTGTCTATTTGGGCTTTGTGCTTAAAATTCTTTTGTTTGTGATATCCTTGTTTGTCTCCAGTGTCTTGTTACAATCCTCATCAATAGAGAAATAAAGTGGAGGTACTGAATTTGTTTTGCTGTATATATTTTTAATCTCTCATGTCTTGTATAGATCTTTCAAATCCCTCTTGTAATTGATTTTCAATTTTAAAATTATTTATTGACTATTCATTCAGAAATTGAAATCAATATCCAAATTGAACTATATTTTTAATTCATCAAAATTATTATTGGATTTTGAAACTGTGATGAATTGTGACTGCAGTATATTTCACATCAAGAGGAGATTTTATTTAGATTTTCATGATGGTTGAATAATTATTATAATATCTTTGAATTGGCAATTATTTCACGACCTTCTTCTTTATCTACCATTATTCTGTCATCCGTCATGTTTTTTATATTAATGTGGAGAGTTTAATATTTAAAAAAAAACTTTTTAAAAAAACAGTGAAGATATTTGTGATAGAAATTGGACTATGTTATTTTTCAGAATTAGTGATAATTGAAAATTTTCAATGATCCCGGTACAGTCGAGCATATTTCATAATATAATTAATTTAGAAATTTATTTCATAGTCCATTTCTGTACCTACCACATTTCTATCATTCATATTGGTTGTATATACCGAGGAGTTTTTTCTTTTGAAGCTGAAAACGATAAATATATAATTAATACATAAGTGTGTCTCAAACCTCATTTAAAAATCCAAGCTCTGGTCATGCATGGTTATAAGACAACTTATAATTTAAGATGCGACTGACCTCATTTAAAAATCCAAGCTCTGGTTATGCGTGGTCAGTGTGCTCTTAAATAAAATAAAAAGAAAAAGGAAATATTGTGCTATAAATTGTAATTAATCTGAAATTCTCCTTGGTGTACAAAAACCAGCCTATCAATCCATCTTTCTAATATGTGAAATGTGTTGAAATCTTATGAAGTATTATGATTTGTTGATTGATAGCTATTGGGATTTGAGATTATACGAATTTGTCATTTAATTTGAATTATTAACTATAGTCCAAATCCATCACTGTTTTTGTGCTAAATTTTACAAAATAATTGGAAATCATATTTTTGTAAATCTCTTCATTTTATATAAAATTCATCGTAAATCCGTCATTCTCTACAATGTGAAATATGCCACCAGTTCTTAGTTTATTATGATTTTTGTTTGACTGATTGAGATTTGTGATGACCATTCTTCCTCTTAAGCTGATATTGTATTTGTTAGTCATTTATCATCTATATTTTAAATTCTATATCCTTTTGATGATAACAAAAGGGGGAGAATGGGTTGAGATTTTGATTTATGAGTGAATATTTTATAAATATTTTTAATTTTGAAAATTCATTATCATTCAAATTTTTTCACTCATGCACAGTTATAGGGGGAGTTTTTTTTTGCTATAGGGGGAGCTAATAAATAGGGGGAGTTCAGTATTCACTGTCAAACACATTTATTATGCTCAAAATCTTATATTTGTTTGTCATCATCAAAAGGGGGAGATTGTTGTATATAACGGTGTTGTATACACAATTATATGATTTTTGTTTGATGATAACAACCAAATATTTATTATTTTAAATGTGTTTGTTACTGTACTGTTTTCATATATCATCACAGATAGGAATATATTATTTATATTCAAACAAAATACAACTGTACAAGTATTCAGATATTTACACAGTATTTTGTTTAAATATAATATTTTATTTCAATTTTCAAATAGTACAGTTTTACAACTCCACTATTTGTACACTTCACTAATATTTCACATTCGTTCACATGATATTGTACTTGTATATAAACTGAATACGATAGATAAATTTGTTTGAACACAATAAAATAATATTTTATTTCAATCAAATTTGTTTATTACAAATATCAGTACAATTTTTTCTCATTCTATACATTTGTTCCTCGCTACAAACGCTCATCACAAATACAGTCATTGTCTCACTACAGCATTTCACTCATTCACATTACAATTATGGAACACAAAAAAGGAGGAACAACATTTTTTTTCTGTCCAAGTAGCTCGCAATGATACTAATACAAATTATCAAGCCAAAGAACAAAGCAAGAAACCAAGTATGCAAGCAGGTGATGTTCACAAGTGTACAACAGTGAAAAAGGGCATGTTTCAATTATTATTTTTTGAACATGTGAAAATTTGGCAACTACAAAGCGATCTTCATTTCAAGCAAGATGTTAAAAAAAAGGCCAAAAGCAACAGTGTACAACATGCATCAACATGCAAGGCTCAAGTGAACTAATTTGATGAAAATATACATGCAGAGGTTCAGTGGAGCAACAAAGAATTCTTTTCATGTTCGAATGGGTAAAAAAAAAGGAAATCTCTTTTGAAATTTGAAAAGAAAAGTCACAGGTTCAAAAGAAGGAAAGAGATTAAGCTTGCAACCTTGGCAAATGTAAAATTTGACAAGAAAAGATTTGGATAAAACATCTTTTTATCATGCATGTATTCATAATTGCATGGTGCAATAATACACAATCAAAAAGCAGTTTCCTGGTTTGAAAAATCTAGCACATGCAGAATCTAACTTAGAAAACATTTTTATTTTGTAGGAACATACATGCAGAGGATAAACCAACAAGCATGCATGCAACATCATGTTAGGGTGATACCTCAAGTCAACATGAACCAGTATGATCAAGTATGGTCAAGCAAGTACAAAATAATGGACCAGTGAAAAACATGGAAGGTTTACACAAATAAGTGTACGAGCAATTCAGAAAATATACAAGGGAAGTTTCATTTTAACATTTTCAATGATCATTTCTTTTGGGGAAAGAAGTAAAGTTTGCAGTTCAAGATGTTTCCAGTTTTGTGTAAGTGTGGTCATGACAAGGATAATGTGTGCATACACATGTACAAGGTGAATGGTGCAGAGCATAACTTTAAAGTGTCACACAACAATGCATAGTAATGTTGAATTCATTTTTGACAAAGTGTGACTGGTTTATGTGTTTCCAGAAATTGGAAATGTTTAAATCATTCCAGAAATCATTCAATTTTTTCCAAATATACAATGGCAGGGATAAATTCGAATGACCTATAGAAATCAACCAAGGAAAGCAATTAATTCTTTCCTGAATTCAACCCCTTATTTTTTGGCAAAGAGATGATTTTCTGCAAACATTTTTTGGTCATTAAAACAGTTTTGTTTTAGACTGTATCAATCTTGGAAATACAAATTTGGCAAGCTTTTAAAAGGCATTCAAGAAGCAAGCATAAAAGATTTCAACAATATATGTATATGGAATGCTAATTTTTTTCTTCCTGAAACATATTTTACATTTAAGGTAGTGGACAAATTGATTATGGACAAGAAGTTGATTTCCAGTGTTAGCCAAAACATTTAAATATTTCCATAAATGAAGAAATGTATTTGGCAACAATTTTCAATCAAATAAATATTTCCAAGCATGACAAGATTTCATATTTCCAGGTTTTGCTGAAATACTGGATATAAAAACATTCCTACTTTAGACCACAAAATCAAGTCAAAGACAGCATGGAATAAAACAAATCAAATCTTTTTAGTTTTTCATCTCACAAATCAGTAAAGTTGTGTCATCAGTAAAGAGCATGATTGAAGCTTAGTTTGTTCGCATATGGTATCAGGAAATTAAAGGGGCAAATTCGAGCAATCAAGGCAGCTACAAAATAGTGTGAACAAACATATATGTAGCAAGCATTCATGGACAAGCAATAATCAGCTATTGACCAGAATCATAAAGGGGCAAATTCGAGCAATCAAGGCAGCTACAAATTCAACAAATTAGGGCAAGTCATTATCACGAAATAAGAGGTTTTAGGATTTCTAAAATCCTATATAAACACCATTACACCATTGGCAATAGGCAGTCGAAACCAATAAATCAATTCAAGCATTTCAAAGCAAGAAAATTCAGAAAAATCATAGTTTCGATCGAGCCAGAGAACAATCCCAAATCGGATGAGCAAAGCAATCGAAGAATCAAGCATCAGAGTTTTATTCCATCAACATCCAAGAATTCAGTTTGGGATAAAAGAGAGAAACCCTAGCCAAATTCTCCAGCCGCCATTGTTTCAATGAGAAAGACATTGGGTGCAAATAAAAGATGAATAGGCCAACCAATTTTGTTTGAAGGCCTTAGTTTGGTTTGTTTTTAAAAGGGGGGTTTTACTTTTTAGTTTTTATTTTGATTTGTATTGTTTTTTTATATACTCCATCTGTAATCATTCTGAATCAATTTCTAGAGGCTGTAAAATTCTAGGGGAATCCAGTTAGGGTGTTAACTGGCAGTTTACTAGTGTCTGTAAAACTAGGGGAAATCTGGTCTAGGGAATATAGACCAGTCTAGAGTTTTGAGCGTAGAGTTAGAATAGGAGTGAGGGGTTCGCAAGTGTACATGGTCTTGTATGCGGGATCTGTTCTATCATCTAGTAGAAACCTTAGGAATGCAGCAGTAGGCAGGATTTTGCCGAAGCTGGGTATATCTTGTGTCATTTACTTTTCTGCATTTCTATTTCTTCTATCTATGATCTTTGAATGTTTTAATATCCTGTGATATTTGAACTCTGCGATAATTTGCAATAAACCCTATTCACCCCCCCCCCCCTCTAGGGTTAATCTTGATCCAACACAACTGTCTCAATTAACGATTTAATCCTTCTAATTTTGATTTAGTTCTTCTTAATTAATCTATAAATCAATCATTAAGTTATTATTTATTAAAAAAACAAAAACTATAACATATGACTGAAATTGAATTGGTGAATAATGTAACATGCTGGATAGAAACGGTATACAGGCAATAATAATGACAACAGACTATGGTTGGAATATAAAAATGGATATGTTTGTAATACCAATATCTTTCAAATACTGCAAAAAATAACAATTTCAGTGCTCTGAAAAATTTCGATTCAAACAACTTGATTCAAATTAAATAATTGATTTGTCCAAACTGTGTAACTGATACGGTTATAGGAGAATATCATGCACATGAAGGCAACTCAGCTACTGAAACAAAATTGTTAGCAATTGCATGTGTCTTTTAGTTATTAGTAGTGGAAAATATGCATTTTATTTTTATTTTTATTTTATGTTTCTTCTTTACAGTTGCTTTTCAAATTACTAAAATGTTGTGTATAGGCTGGCTGGTCCCAACTAAGCCATGTAGGAAGGTTGATATGAATTGCACTATATATGTACAAGGAAAAAGTAGAAACGGGATAGTAAAAGTTTAGTCTGAAATCTCTACCTTTCTTCTTCCTGTCATTTCTTTTGCCTTTCTTCTTCTTAGTCTAAATTATGATTCCTGGTTCTGCCTCTCCCCTCAAGTTCACATCAGTAACTTGTTTTAGCTTTGATCGCAAATTTTCACTAATTAAGTAAATTCCAAAGAACTGAAAAATGCAGACTTGTTTCGACTTTGAAATACGAATACCTTTTCAAATATTACTGAAAATGACAATAGAAACTTGTTTCAAACCAAAACATTCACTGATTCACGTACCAGTACTTTCCAAGTTTTAGAGAACTAGAAATCAATAAACAATAGCAAATTTCCCTAAGTGACTAGTGTTGAATTTGTACCCAGAATCCAGAGTACCCTGCCGCTTCTGATATTGTGCGATCGATTTGGAACTAGAGGATGTGATCACAAGTGAGTGTCGTCGCCGCTTGCGAAACCCTAACCGTCGCCCACCTCGCCGGTCGCCATTTTCTCCATCTACGTCGATTTTTTTTTCCGTGTAAGTTGAGAAGATGATACCCTTATTTTTCTGCGGCCCTAAGAGAACACTTTACTTGCTTTAGGGAAGGGCCGGGCCGGATTACAGTGGATGAACAACATGCGTTTTGCTAGTTTTGGAGTATGTGTTTTACGATTATATTCATTTCTGCCATATCAAGTTTCCACTTCATAAAATGATGATGCTACATTTTTTTTGCACTAATTATTGGTCCTGCTTTGCTCTGTTCATTATGAGCATGCATGTTAGAAATGATCACTTATGGATGTATATGTGCAAATATGCTCAAATTTATACTTCAGTATATCATTATTCCTCTTGGAAGTGGATGTCCGCAGCCATGTTTAACTACCCTGGGCTTTGAAAGAATAACATCAGAGTGCGCAGTTTATTACATTGAATAATCAATGGCTGTTGCTACAATAAAAACTATATCTAATACATGGAAACATGCAGTGGCAAAATAAATGTTCTTTTCATGAAATTTATTTAAAATTGATCTTTGTTTGACAATCCCTTAGTGCTACATTGTTGTGCCAGCATAAAAATTCTTGCATATTGCTCTGTAAAGCATATTTCGTCATGCATATTCTTCTTTCCTTGACAGTCGCATAATAAATCGATCTTTAAAGCCATTTGTGTTACAAACAAACATATTGCTTCCTGCATATTATTTATAGTAAGCTTAAAAATAATCGTAAACTTATGGTGAAAGGTTGACATTGTGTTCCGTTTCAAATGTATGTAAACATGTTCCTCGTCTGTTTTCTTGAAGATATATTATTTACTCTAGATATGCCGATGCGCAAGTGAGCGATTATCATTTTATGCAAGAGCAATAGCGAAAGAGGAGAGATACGAGATGACGCATGTGCGCAAAGCTCGGAAAAAGCTGTAATTTATTATAATAAATTTATGTATAAAATCTATTTTTTTCCGCTGTATTAATATTGTAAACGATGATATTTATATAAAATTTTATTTTGCTACTATGCTGAGCACTGCGATTCTGTGTTGAATTCCACATTAAACCTTGCAAGCCAATAACAGTCGGTCATTTTGAACGCTTCGACTTGGTTTAATTATCGATTAAGTGCAGTCAAAATGGCGGGTTGCTACAACCGTGAACTGATTCTTGTTTTTTCTTTTGTTGGAACTTTGCTGTAATTTTTTGTATTATCTATTAGAGGCAATTGACAAGTTGGTGGGGCCTGATGTGAAAATGCAGGATGTTCTTGATGAAGAGACCAAGGCCATTGACAAGTTGGTGGGGCCTGATGATCACGTCATTTGTGCACTACTAGGAGTAGATTCTACTGTTGCAGCTACGCTTGTTCACAAGGCAATTGGAGGACAACTTCACTGTGTTTTTGTTGACAGTGGCTCACTAAGGTAACCCACTTGACTGAATTTTTGCTCACTCATGAGGAAAATAAAACATATAGCCTTAGAACTGTGCTTCTTTTATAAAACCGCCAACTCGGCATGCATCAAAATGTTTATATTGATTATGCTTACATTAACTATGCACTACATTCATTTCTAGGTATTTGTTTTTTGGTTTGAGTACAAGTTTGAAGAGCTTCATAGGCTTAGCAATTGGCTTTGGGTCAATCACTGAAGATGAACACATTCAGAGTGAGAGTGAGTGTAATGGAGTGTATGTAGTGCGGCAATACTTGTACAAATGAACATTTTGTATAGTTATTGTGTAACAAAGATAAACAGAACCTTGTGCTATTCAAAAGTATAATAAAATTATTTATTTGATTTGAATAGTTATTGTGTATGGTCGATGGCCTGTTGTAAAATAGGTTTACCAAGTAGTATAGTATATTACAAGCAGCTTTTCCCGTTGTAATAGCTAATAAATTATAAGCAGCATTTGCCCGTTGTAATACAGTATATTACAACGGTCAACGACCGTTGTAATATAGTGTATTACAATGGGCAAAAGCCATTTGTAATTTATTAGATATTACAACAGGTTTATAACCATTGTCATACAGTCATTGCACGCGACAGAGTAAGTTATTACAATGGTCCTTTACAACAGTCATTGGCCGTTGTCAAATAGTTAGGAGCTATTACGACGACGCATATTAAGACGGGCATACGCCCGTTGTGAAATGCATATTACAACAGTTTTTGCCCGTTGTAAAAGGGCTGTTTTGTTGTAGTGTCATTTCACCTGGGGCGTGTTCTAATTCGTTGAGGGACATAATATCTCTAACCTTCGTTGTCTGGAGGCGGAACTGGTCCCGAAAGCATCTTGCTAGTGTGGCAAAATTATCAATAGACCTGAGAGGCAATTTGGTGAACCATAATGATGCTACCCCTTCCAAGTACACCGGGAAGTACAAACGCTTAAGTTCGTCAGTTGCTTGGGCCCCATCCATGTGTCGGTCGTATCGAAACAAGAGCACATTGGGGTCGCCTGTCCCATTGTAAGCTTGGATTGTAGGTGGCTTGAATTTCCGTGGGAAGGTTGCCTTTTTGATTCTTTCAGTGAGAGGGGTTTTGGATGGCGCGAATTCCCATTCAGCTTCATTGTCGCTTCGACATTTGTCCTCCTTCATGATCTATCGGACCATCTTCAAAAGACGATCCTTCTCGTGGAGGCTATCTGCGGGGCGGACGCCTTTGTCTTGACCGGAAGCTTGCCTAAGCAAACCATCGCGGTTGCGACTCAGGAGCCCTGGCCTTTCTTGATTGGAAAGTGCCCCTTTGGCAGAATCAGCGACTCGACGAGAAGTAGTCTCTGCATTATGGTTCCGAGTAGCTTGCTTTGAATTCTCAAGTTTTCCTTTATCGGGATTAGAGATCTCTTGAAAAGATTTTTCCCGATTCGGACTAGAAGAGGAGGAAAGGGCATCTTCCGCATGGACGGGATTTGAAGCTACCTTTGCCGTAGCGGTTTGAAGAGCGAAGAGTGAATCTAGCCTTGCCATGATGGCTTTATTGGCTATCTCCTGCTATTGCGTTAGTCCAGCAACGACTTGATCAAGCTCGCCTCTTGTAACATTTACACCTCCATTCGATGTCTCACCTATTTCAAATCGGTTAACTGCGGGGGTTTCATCCCAATTTCCCTCATTAGATGCTCTAATTCTTGCTTCCTTACTTGCTTTCGGCGGCATTATTTCAGAAAGCAACTTGAACTTTGAGGAGAGCTCGTCAGAAGGTCCAAATCGCAAGCTGGAGTGAGCTATTTTGAGGCTTAGCTTGAAGATTTTGAGATCTTCGTGATATGTTTGATGTCAGAGAGTAGATCCGGCCCCACGGTGGGCGCCTAATTGTTTACACCAAAATTTGGCAAAACAACCAAAGTATTGCTTAACGCGTTACCTAATCGGAGGCGAGATACTTAGGAAGCATGTCACCTTTTCAAAGGCAAGACATAAGAATACCTTTTTTATTATGTGAGGCCATATCTAATACATGAAAACATCAAAATATAGAAAGAAGACAAGAGTTTATAGTGGTTCGACCTTTGAGGAGGTCTACGTCCACTCTTAAGAGAGAATTTTATTATCAACAAGTTGTTTTCAAGGTAAGATCACTCATACATTCAACCAAACTTTCTCTCACACACATACTTCCATTTGAATTGTTGAAAATGGTAGAGAAATATCTTGGACAGCGAGGAAATCTCCTTATTACCAAGCTTTTCCCATGGATCTTCGACCTTAAGCTCTATCATATATCATTTGTGGAAGCCATGATTCCATGCTCCATTGATTTTTGTTGGATTATGAAGAATAGATGTTGGAATGCTTGAAGAAGTCCAAAAAGCAATTTGGCAACACCTCCACGTGTTTCCAGAAAAGTCCCCCTGAAATGGTGGAGGTAGGGTGCTATTTGTAGGTGAAGGAGTGGCTGAAATCTTGAATTCAGGCTGCAGGTCGGTTTTTTCAGGTATTTACGAAGATGCCACTGCCAGCTGTTACCAGCTGTCGTGCCATTTCATGTATTTCGATTGACCAGGGAGCTCCGCTGGAGGGAAAGGCGACCAGGAAGCAGAATAAATAAGGCGGACTGACCAGATGTTGTGGGAACTGGATGGCGCTACACTTTGGATATGCGGACCGACCAGGGATCTTTGTAGAATGGACCGACCCTGAGAGTTTGAAGCTAGTTGGAGCGACCAGATGCCCTCTACCTTTGGAGCGACCAGTGGCCTTCTGCATTTTGGAGCGACCAGGGGTTTTGTCAAGCTTTTACGAGGGAAATGTAGATCGACAATGCTGGAACCCGACCGGCCTGCTATCATGCATTGGACCGACCACTTCTTTAGCATTGCAGAACCGACCACTTCTTTAACATTGCAAAACCGACCCACAATAAATTGTTAATAATCCATCGATCGTTTTAAGTGGATAACATCTTCCTTGATTTGTGATATGCATATGCTTTCTACCAATTATTCTCTTATCCAAAAAGGAATTTGATGCGTGATCTGCATCTGCAAGTCTTCATATGTATATACACAACATTTTGATCTTTGTTTTCTATTTTTCTAACTGCATGCGGCTTAGTCGGCATATCTGTAAAAGTGAAAAAATAATACCCAAGTAATATTTATTTATATATAAAAGATAAAGACATAAGAGCATAAAATAAACACATTTCTATGTTAGTCAATTACATTCATCTATGCCGAAAATAATACTAATGCAAGGAAAACTATCCTCCAAACCCTCCCCTTTCTCAGACAAGACATTCACAATTAGTTTGTCATTGGCGATTTCAATTGCTTCTTGCAACTTAATGAACATTTTGGTGGCAACCCTCTTTCCATTACTGAAATAAGGCCACTCAAGCAAGCTTTCCAGAGCTTTGACCTATTGGAAATCAAAACCTCTGGTCTGCTATTTACTGGAATAATAAGAAAAGACAAGGCGCATGAAATTTTTCCATAATTGATCACTCTTTCTGTAACCTGACCACCTTTACCAACTGGCCTACAATCCTTATTTACAAATCCTTCCCAAACTTATCAGACCACTCCCCGCAAATTGTCAGGCTAGGTAGCTAGTTCATGAGAGGAAAAACAAGTTTTAAAATTTTTAACTCATGGTTACAAACTTTTTATAATTTGTTGACCATGAACTATCATGGCAACCCAATGTTTGTTTTGTAGAAGAAACTAAAGGCAATCAAAGATGCTCTTATAACATGACTCACAATTAAATACGGTAGGGACAACAAACAATCCGATCTTCTAAAAATACAACTTTAAGATGTTTAAAGCAGTATGCAATCTAACCTGAATGATATGCGCCTTGCTGCCATTGAGATTGATGTTTCTAAACAATATTATGTGGACATGTGTGGAGAGAGTGAAATGGTTGACATAAACATGGTAATCATAACTCGGCCTTTTTTTCATGTCGAGCTCAAGGCTAAAAAACTCATGAAAATATAATGACAATCCTGGACCAGTGTAATATACAACAAAGTACCCCTTGTAATGTTGAAAATGCGTTCATTTCCTACATCAATGACCTCTTTGACAATGCCTCAAACTTCAAACCTGATCTTGATACCATCCATAAAAATATTCTGCCAAAGGTTAATGCTAAGGATATTCAGTTTCTTTATGAGAAGGTACAAGATGTAGAGATTAAAGAGGCCATGCTCTCTCTTAACAAGACTTGTGTGGCAGCTTGGACGGATTTATTGCCTTCTTTTACACTTCTTTCCAATGTCTATAAAGCTATTAAATGCTTTTCCTAAAAGGCCAGAATTACGAAAACTTTTGAAAATACTAATACTGCCTTAATTCCAAAAAGTAATAACGATGACCATGTCAATGCATTTAGGTTGATCTCTTGTTATAATGCGATTAATAAATGCATAACCAACATTATTTCCACTAGGATGAAAAAGGTGTTGCCGAGTATCATGCATAGTTTCTCTTAGTAGAAGTATTCTCTAAAACGTTTTACTCTCTCATGAACAACTATGAGGATATAAAACTGCCCATGTCTCCCCTCGCATCATGTTAAAGTTCGACATTATGAAGATTTCTGACATGATTTAATGGGATGCCATTGTTTGCATTATGGGATATATGAACTTTTCGAAGCACTTTATTGCTTACACTTACGAGCACCACAACAAAACAGATCTATTACAATAGGTAATGCCCATTGTAATAAGGGTTTTGCAGCAGCCAGTCCACCCGCTGTATTAGGCCATGTATTAATATGTCCTCTTTTACAACGGGGAATGACGGTGGTAATCGCCGGTTGTAATAGACTTTCTACAATGGTCTTTTGTTGTTGTTGTATGTTACTTCAGTAGAATAGTTGGTTGTTGTAATATTTTTTGCAACAAGTATTGGACGTTGTAATATATTCTATGACAACGGTCTTTAAACGATGTAACACTACAGCAGGTTTACCTTTTAATAGCACATGAAAAACGCTATAATAGGCTACCATAGCATTAGTGACGACACTATATAATGGCATGTATTAATAGACCTGTTATATCTTATAGCTCAATTTTAAACGTTATAGTATTATACATTTTATAGCGCACGTTCACCAACATGAAATGTTTTACATAGCGTTTAGACCTTGCAATTATATTTGCTTACTAAAATCTCAGCTTATTTTTTTATAGCGTTACCAATAATTTCATAGCACATATTCATTGCTATAAGAAATATTTTTCATTTTTTTTTTAAAATACGCTATTATAGAATTCACTATTGATATATAGCATTCAGACATTACTATTTTAAATACTCGCTTTTTTTATAGCATTATCACTGTTTTTATAGCTCATATTCAGTGATATGAAAAATTTTCCACACGGTTTACATTTTATATAGCATTTCACATTTTGATTCCATAAGAGGAATTTTCCGCTATGAATACGTGTAGTATATATAGCGTTTTCAGTGTTTTCATAGCACACATTCAATGATATGAAAAGATTTTCCACACAATTTAATTTTTACATAGCATTTCACCTTTTATTTACATAAGTGCAATTTTCCGTTGTTAATATTTTTAATATATAGCACATATTTCAGCTATGACCTTTATATAACAAATTTCTTATTTAATTTGTGCACGATTCAAACAATTAAGCAGTAAATTCACAACACAAAATTGTCAATAGCAAAAAAACTAATACCAAAAGCATATTTGATTTCAAATACAAAGTCATAGTTAACAAATCTACCACTAGATATATAAATACGTCAACATATATGTTTAAACATCGTTTCAAAACAAGATTACATGAAAACTCACTTAGTCTTCAACTTGTAAGCTCGTCCAACTTCTAGAACCTACAATTCACAAACACAAGTTACAGTCTTATAACAAAGAAAAATGCAAAAAAACACAATTTAAGCTCATCCATCTGTCTCCAAAACTCGCAAATCTAGTTAAGTTTCAAAAATTTGTATATCAAACTGCCTACAATTCTACCAATCAGATTCAATCATATAAACTGTCTTGGATCAAATTAAATGATTAGCACCCTTTCAATAAGTAATTTTGGGGCAACTACTTTTACCCGATGTATTTGAGTTGAGTATCCCCATTATTTAATTTTTTCGTTCACAATCAGCAGTAGCAGACAATGATAAACAAACTCTTCCACTTTCTATTTTAAACATGACAAGCCACTGTGCATGCCAAATAAACCCAAAAAATATATATGCTTTCCACCTCATGCTTAAACTAGGTCATTTTCAGCATATATATACTAAAGGACGTATGAAATACTAAAAAAAACAACAAATTTCAAAATTTACAAAATCAAGTAGGGAGGACAACTGTTAAAAGAGTGACAGGAACACCCAGGATGAGCTTAGCATGATCATGCATCAGCCACCAATCTCCCCACAAATTGGCTACTCATGAATTCATTAACTATATAGTGAAACATAGGTTAAGTTCTCACATGTAGATATAAACTAGTGTAAAATTTATCTGTTACTCTACAGTATACCATTATTGCCTATCTATATAATGAATTTAATTCAAACGCATTATAACAATTATTACGTTAATTGCTATATACAAATAATTCACTTTTGATTCACTTGTATAAATGTTTCAACAATTCATGTTATCGATAATAGAAGAATGCATCTATAACGCCACACATCGGAATCTACACGTATTGATGCATCGAATTAAGCAAATGCAATAGGCACGCATGTGCACACACATTCATATTAATGGATCTGCTAATGACAACTCTAAGGCTAACCTATTTCATTTGAAAGGGAAAATTGTAGAAAATAATATGCAGTAGAACATGAACTACCAAATGCCTCAGACTTTGTAGTTTCCATACATTCAGCAGCAGCAGCATACTGAATAATATATACTCCATAGTTATAGTTTGCATGTAAATCAGTCATAGATATAAGTAGAGTTGTATGATAAAAGTAGAGTTGTATTCATATTTGATGGTTGTCAATTTCAAGGTTAACGTTAAATGTACAATTTTGGTCCTGAAAGTAAATATCCACTACCTACTACGATCCAATAACAGATGCGCACCATATATTCCATTTTACTAAAATAAATTTTTGATTAAAAAGTAGAATGTTACCTATAAATCCACTCATTGTCATACCATGCGACGATCTTAACAAAGTTGTCATTCAAAGCAATTCCGGTATTAGCATCAAAGAAGTATAAAGACATTAGTCTATCTAAGAAACTTGTTATATAAATTTACCTGTTGTCTCCCAAAAAGTCGATGGAAACAAGATCTTTTCAAGCTTCCATCGGATTCAGCCCTGCCACAGACAAACAGTTTATGTATTTTCTGCAAATACTGGAACTTTCAACGTCAAGGTAAGCCATAATAATATACCGTCTTTTGCTTACTTGACTACAACTTTGATCTCGTCGTATATAGCCTTCTTCTCAAGTCTGGCAGTTAGATCAACAAGTCAAACGTCCATGGTAGGAACACGGAAACCCATTCCAGTCAATTTACCATTCTAAGAAGGAAGCACTTTGTCAAAAACCTAAAGTTATATGACAAGACATATCATATCATATAATAACAATTAGCAATATACCAACACTAATAATGACAAGTTAAGAGGATTAACATAGTTTGCATACCTTAGCATCGAATTGATGTAAAATTCGTATGATGGATCTTGTGAATTATAAAAAAGTTAAGCACAAGTCTAACGGAAATATCCTCACCATCCCACTCTTTTCCATTAATAATTTACAAGACATGCATCAAAAAAATTATTCCTTACTTGATGAAGTAAAAAAAGCTCGAGCAAGTTAAATAAATATTGTATTTTTGCCTATATTCCTAAATATTGCAAATAAGCCTGATAGAAGTTAAACATCAAATCTCCTTATGAGCATGACTTTCAAATGAAAGAAAGGTTAACAAGTTCAATTAATAAAATATAGTAGTCAACAAAGACGGAGCATGGATGTAATGGAAGCACTAAAGCACTAACAGAGTTTACATAACCTAACTTTTGAAACCAATCTTGTTCTAAATGAATTAAGCTTATAGTTTGATTTTGTCATATATGTCATTTTACATGTTGCGCATAATAACTGAAATCATTAAACTTGCATAAGTAGAATTTTTTAAAATAGGACGCAACTAGAGATGTTGTAATCATGTGTATTGAATCATAATCTACACAATAAGACCTAACTTTAACACTGAGATGATTGTTAATAAGACACTATCCATAAACTTCTGAATGAATATATCATAAAATTTACACAGTTGGAGAGAGGATAATATTATTTTTATTGGCATCTCGATAGGTGAACTACTATGTATTGGAAGATGCCAATTTTTAACAATGATAATTACACTACTACACTATTTGATACTTGTGCTGTCTACTGCATTAAGTGAACAATGATGAACGTTATTAGGTACCTGCACAATATGCTGAATTTAACCAAACTAAAAAGAACCAATGATAATTCCTTGTATTGGAATCAATCTATTGACCATTAAAAAAAAACACAAAACATATCATACTGTATCTAAGGTAAACAACATGGAAGAAACAATATTAAAATAGCGTTTCAGCTATGGAAGATGCTACTATGACAGAACTAGTGTTTGTCACAAACTAAGAAACATTTCAAATTGGAGGAACTCAGAGAGAAAAATTGTCATTTCATCTTGGGTCCCCAAACTTTTGTTAGAAAATTACTTTGTCAATACATGATTGTATTACAAAGTTAAATCTTTTGTCAATACATGATTGTATTGCAAATTAAACATTAACAACAAATTGTTAGAACTTTTGTCAATACACGATTGTATTAAAATGTTAAAAATTTTGTCAATACATTATTGTATTGCAAATTAAACGGTAACAACAAACAATGTTGTTCAATAATTGTAACAAATTCAATGTTACTAATTTATTCAACAATTGTCACGTCAAACTGTGTTCATAGTAACCACAGAAAGCGCAACCGATTGTACAACAAATTGAAGCAGTACAGAACCGTCTTCAATAGAAAAGAAGAAGGAAGTAATGTCCGAGTCCAGAGATGTTTCTGTTTCCTTGAAACAATATTGTCGTCGTATGCACCAAAAGACGTTGTTGCAATTGGTTTCCCAGGATAAAACGGACCAACTCCATAGCGTAGTGCCAGCAAACGGAGCTCTGGCGAACTGAAAAGTTATAGAAACTAGATCAGAGAAATTACGTTGGAGAAGAAGAAGTAATTCGAGCAGAAAAGGTCAATTCTGTCTTGTTTTGGGCAGTGTATATATAGGCAAGGAGGAGTGCCTGTTCACATGCATTAGTAACCGCCTGAATAGGAAAGGTTGCGACCCTTTAACCGCCCGGTTATTAATATGCGTACGTTGAGAATTCTAATGGTTGCACTCATTCAGCTAACAGACATTCCTTTCGAATTCTGGACTGAACGGACACACCTTTAAAATTCTGAGAAAAATTATTCTCATGTCAGTGCACCAGCCCAATCAGCAAACGTCGGCCATATCCAATCAAGAGACCCCAAGAGCCCCAAGGCCCAAGGCCCTTATCTTTGACATTTTAATATATTTATTATGTCATGGCCAAGCCCACATTCATATCATCCCTCCCCTTTCTATTTTACATAAGCCTATTTGGCTTCTAGTATATTAAGAGAGATTGTGCTAATATTTCTATGATGTGGGACTTTAAATGTTGCTATCTCTTCCTCTTCCTTATCTCTTCTTCTTCCCACTTTCCTCTTTCTTTGCTCATTCATTTCCAACAATCCCCCACATGAATGAGCATTCGATCTTAGTTTCACGAACCATTTATCGCATCGATTAAAGTAGCACATGGGCCTTGAACTTTCCTAGTGATTACCTATTTGAATCACAGGCGAATCAGTAGACATCGACTGTCCTTGACCTGTAAGCCTTTTGTGTAATTCCAAAGTAGATAACACACGATAAATGTTTCTTATAACCCTTCGTTCTCTGTTTGTGTTCGTTTTTGCCTTGAACACCTGCCTGGTCTCATAAGTGCTTAGAGAATTTGGCCTTATAATTCTCTTTGAAGCGGCGCCTTCGCACTTATGTAGGTGATTCTGTAAAGGGTATTCTCTTAATTCCTCAAATACAGACATCATTAAAAGTACTAATACTTATCCTTATTCAACATTTTATGCACTGACTTATCATAGGAATGGTTTGTGTATAACAGTGCAATCGAGTTTCTCTTAAACTTCGTTGTCCCTTTGAACCTAGATCTTGGGATCTCCAGTCAACTAGGTGGGGTTTCCATTTTAGAAAAACCTTTAGTATATAGGCCTTAGCACCATTCCCTTCGATAAGGTTTGAACTTTCTCTCTTGGCAAGCCTTTTGTAAATGGATCCGCTAAGTTATCTTTAGATCGAATGTAATCTATTGTGATAACCCCATTAGAGAGAAGTTGTCTTATCGTTTTATGTCTACGACGAATATGCCTAGATTTACCATTGTATAGTGTACTATTAGCTCTTCCAATAGCTGATTGACTATCACAATGTATACATATTGGATGCATAGGTTTGCTCCAATTAGGAATGTCTTCCAAGAAGCTTCGAATCCATTCTGCTTCTTCTGCAGTCTTATCTAGTGCAATAAACTCTGATTCCATCGTAGATCTAGCGATACAAGTCTGTTTGGATGATTTCCATGAAATTGCTCCATTTCCTAATGTGAACACGTATCCACTTGTAGACTTTGTATCATTTGATCCAGTGATCCAATTTGCATCACTGTATCCTTCAACTATTGAAGGATAGTTTGTATAATATAAACCATAACTCTGTGTATACTTTAGATATCCTAGAACTCTGATTATCGCTTTCCAATGATGCTTCCCAGGATTGCTGGTAAATCTACTTAGTTTGATTACAGCATATGCGATATCAGGCCTAGTACAGTTCATAACATACATGATACTTCCTAGTATACGAGAGTATTCCAATTGGTAAATACCATCACCAGTGTTCTTTACCCAATTTTGATTCATATCTACCGGTGATTTTGCAATAGTCACATTATATTGCTTGAATTTCTCAAGTATCTTGGTGATGTAATGCGATTGGGATAATGCATATCCCTGTGGTGTTCTCAGAATTTTTACACCCAATATCACATCAGCCAGTCCCAGGTCTTTCATATCGAATCTAGAGGATAACATATCCTTTGTAGATGTTATTGTGGCCTTGTTATTGCCTAGGATCAATAGGTCATCAACATAAAGACAAACAATGACATATCCAATATGTGTATGTTTTATATACACACATTTATCTGATTCATTTATCGTGAATCCATTTGATAACATAGCATTATCGAACTTTTCATGCCATTGTTTTGGAGCTTGCTTAAGGCCATAAAGCGTTTTTACCAGTTTGCAAACTTTATTCTCATTTTCTGAGCTTAGAAATCCTTCGGGTTGTTTCAAATGGATTTCTTTCTCTAGTTCACCATTCAAAGGTGCAGATGCAATTGCAATAAACATTATTATTGACGTTATCCTTGTTTCTAAGGAGATACGCATAACAATAACTAGTACATTCATTAATGAATGTAATAAAGCACCATTTTCCACCTCTAGTTTGACAAAATTTCAAATCGCATACATCAGTATGTATTAAGTCTAGAGGTTTAGTTTCTCGTTCAACATGATGAAACACGGTTCTTGTCAATTTTGCTTCTGCACAAACTTGACATTTATAGTTGGAATTTATCTTGCATTTTAGTATATATTCTAGATTAATCAATTTTTGCAATGTATCAAATTTTACATGCTCTAATCTAGAATGCCATATATTGGAAGATTCAACAATATAAGCAGAAGATTTACTTTTATTAATGTGTGGTACAATAGTAGTTACATTTGCTTTAAACAAACCACCGCACACATATCCTCTTCCAACATACACTTCATTCTTGAAAAGTACAAATTTATCAGTTTCAAATATTAATTTGAAGCCATGATTACTCAGTAATGATCCTGAATTTAAATTTAGTTCCTTTCCAGATGTCAGTTTCAGCACAACTTTTCCTTTGCCTTCCACCTTTGAAGTAGATGAATTGCCCATAAAAAGTTGTACATCAGCATTTGTAGTTTTATACTTGTCTGTTGAACCATCAGGTTTTAATTTCTTTTCAAGTATCCATTTATTACCTAAGGTCTTGCACCCTTAAGGTAAATCAACCAATCCACATGTATGATAGGACATAATGGATTCAATCTTACTGTTAATCGCCTCTTTCAATGAGGGGCGTTGCTAGAAGACACATTTAGTTTGTATGAGAATGGATCATCTTCTAACACAAAAGTATAGAAGTATGTTCCAAGGTTTGTAAGGTCCTTGGCCTTTTTCCTTTTCTTGGTTCTTCCACTTGCTTCTCAACACTACTTTGCTAAGTTTTATTTTGTTCAATATTCTCAAGAGAATAAGGAACTCCATCTTCCCTTGGTCTCTTTGTTTCAAGGGGAAAATATGTTCGAAAAAACTAGCATTTCTCGACTCAATGATGATATTTTTCATGAATATCATCAATTTAAGATTTGTGTACCAAAACTCGGTATACAGCACTGTTTAGTGCATATTCAATGAATACACAATCAAATGTTTTTGGTCCAATTTTGACCTTCTTTGATTTTGGTACCTCTACTTTGGCAAGTCACCCCCACATTTTTAAGTATTTATAGGATGGTGGTCTGTTTTTCCAAAGTTCACAAGGAGATTTACATGTTTTCTTTCGGGGTATTTTATTTAAAATATGATTTCTCGAAAGAATAGCTTCTCCCTAAAAAGTTATCTGGCAAGCCAGAAACTATCAATAAAGCATACATTTGAGAGCGCCAAGGCCCTTAGACAAATTCTGACACTAATATAATATTGTGTCATGGACTCCAAGAGTCCCTAGGCACTAGGCCCAATTTGACATCAATATAATATTGTGTCTTAGACCTTAATAGTCTCAATGCACCAAGCCCAATTTGACATCAATATGATATTGTGTCTTGGCTTAGTCACACTCTAATATAGGCATTCTTCTTTTTTATTTAAATAAGATTATAGAAAAGAGAGTACATATATTTCATAATATGGGACTAAAAATTGCTTTACACTCTCCATTTTGCTTTTCATTTTCTTATTGAGTTGATTCTCAACTACCACTTTGTATTGTTTAAACACATCAAATGCTACTTTTGCCCAAAGAGAATTGCAAGCAACATGGCAATATTGAAAAGTCAAACATTGGAAAGCAAGCAACAAAACGCAACTTCATAATATAGTTCACACAATTCACACTAAGTTTTGAATATCCTAAACATATCATGCATTACAAGCCAAATGATTCATTAAGTATACTTTTAAAGCACAAGTCATTTTGAATATGAATAGTCAAATGTCAGTTACCAACATATGAATTTCATATTTAATTCACACAATTTTCCAATAGGAAAAGACTGACAATATATATATATGTGACCTTTAAATGGTATTGCGATCGATTGATATAATATAAATGAATCATTTAATAATATAAATGAATCATTTAATACTTGAAGATGTTTGCAGCAACTGATTCTGATAAGAAGGAAAATGAACCTTTAAAATATCAGTACAGATCCAAACAAATTCAACGTATCTTAAGATTTAAATATTTCAATAATTCACATCTTAAATAAAAACAAAGATTTCTCAATAGAATTAACTATGAGTGGCTCTAGTACCGCTTATTGGAAATACAATGTTTTTTTAAGATCTGAACATGAAACTCAGGTTGATTTTATCCGAATCAACATCAAAACATACCTGAGTCTATAGCAATCTTATGAAGAGAAGATATGATTATAATCTTCCAAAGCAGCATACGTTCAAACAAGTAAAATATTGTTTCAAGATTGTTAGAAAATTACTTTGTCAATACATGATTGTATTACAAAGTTAAATCTTTTGTCAATACATGATTGTATTGCAAATTAAACATTAACAACAAATTGTTAGAACTTTTGTCAATACACGATTGTATTAAAATGTTAAATATTTTGTCAATACATTATTGTATTGCAAATTAAACGGTAACAACAAACAATGTTGTTCAATAATTGTAACAAATTCAATGTTACTAATTTATTCAGCAATTGTCACGTCAAACTGTGTTCATAGTAACCACAGAAAGCGCAACCGATTGTACAACAAATTGAAGCAGTACAGAACCGTCTTCAATAGAAAAGAAGAAGGAAGTAATGTCCGAGTCCAGAGATGTTTATGTTTCCTTGAAACAATATTGTCGTCGTATGCACCAAAAGACGTTGTTGCAATTTGTTTCCCAGGATAAAACGGACCAACTCCGTAGCGTAGTGCCAGCAAACGGAGCTCTGGCGAACTGAAAAGTTATAGAAACTAGATCAGAGAAATTACGTTGGAGAAGAAGAAGTAATTCGAGCAGAAAAGGTCAATTCTGTCTTGTTTTGGGCAGTGTATATATAGGCAAGGAGGAGTGCCTGTTCACATGCATTAGTAACCGCCTGAATAGGAAAGGTTGCGACCCTTTAACCGCCCGGTTATTAATATGCGTACGTTGAGAATTCTAATGGTTGCACTCATTCAGCTAACAGACATTCCTTTCGAATTCTGGACTGAACGGACACACCTTTAAAATTTTGAGAAAAATTATTCTCATGTCAGTGCACCAGCCCAATCAGCAAACGTCGGCCATATCCAATCAAGAGACCCCAAGAACCCCAAGGCCCAAGGCCCTTATCTTTGATATTTTAATATATTTATTATGTCATGGCCAAGCCCACATTCATATCATCCCTCTCCTTTCTATTTTACATAAGCCTATTTGGCTTCTAGTATATTAAGAGAGATTGTGCTAATATTTCTATGATGTGGGACTTTAAATGTTGCTATCTCTTCCTCTTCCTTATCTCTTCTTCTTCCCACTTTCCTCTTTCTTTGCTCACTCATTTTCAACAATCCCCCACATGAATGAGCATTCGATCTTAGTTTCACGAACCATTTATCGCATTGGTTAAAGTAGCACATGGGCCTTGAACTTTCCTAGTGATTACCTATTTGAATCACAGGCGAATCAGTAGACATCGACTGTCCTTGAACTGTAAGCCTTTTGTGTAATTCCAAAGTAGATAACACACGATAAATGTTTCTTATAACCCTTCGTTCTCTGTTTGTGTTCGTTTTTGCCTTGAACACCTGTCTGGTCTCATAAGTGCTTAGAGAATTTGGCCTTATAATTCTCTTTGAAGCGGCGCCTTCGCACTTACGTAGGTGATTCTGTAAAGGGTATTCTCTAAATTCCTCAAATACAGACATCACTAAAAGTACTAATACTTATCCTTATTCAACATTTTATGCACTGACTTATCATAGGAATGGTTTGTGTATAACAGTTCCATCGAGTTTCTCTTAAACATCGTTGTCCCTTTGAACCTAGATCTTGGGATCTCCAGTCAACTAGGTGGGGTTTCCATTTTAGAAAAACCTTTAGTATATAGGCCTTAGCCCCATTCCCTTCGATAAGGTTTGAACTTTCTCTCTTGGCAAGCCTTTTGTAAATGGATCCGCTAAGTTATCTTTTGATCGAATGTAATCTATTGTGATAACCCCATTAGAGAGAAGTTGTCTTATCGTTTACGACGAATATGCCTAGATTTACCATTGTATAGTGTACTATTAGCTCTTCCAATAGCTGATTGACTATCACAATGTATACATATTGGAGGCATAGGTTTGCTCCAATTAGGAATGGCTTCCAAGAAGCTTCGAATCCATTCTGCTTCTTCTGCAGTCTTATCTAGTGCAATAAACTCTGATTCCATCGTAGATCTAGCGATACAAGTCTGTTTGGATGATTTCCATGAAATTGCTCCATTTCCTAATGTGAACACGTATCCACTTGTAGACTTTGTATCATTTGATCCAGTGATCCAATTTGCATCACTGTATCCTTCAACTATTGAAGGATAGTTTGTATAATATAAACCATAACTCTGTGTATACTTTAGATATCCTAGAACTCTGATTATCGCTTTCCAATGATGCTTACCAGGATTGCTGGTAAATCTACTTAGTTTGATTACAGCATATGCGATATCAGGCCTAGTACAGTTCATAACATACATGATACTTCCTAGTATACGAGAGTATTCCAATTGGTAAATACCATCACCAGTGTTATTTACCCAATTTTGATTCATATCTACTGGTGATTTTGCAATAGTCACATTATATTGCTTGAATTTCTCAAGTATCTTGGTGATGTAATGCGATTAGGATAATGCATATCCCTGTGGTGTTCTCAGAATTTTTACACCCAATATCACATCAGCCAGTCCCAGGTCTTTCATATCGAATCTAGAGGATAACATATCCTTTGTAGATGTTATTGTGGCCTTGTTATTGCCTAGGATCAATAGGTCATCAACATAAAGACAAACAATGACATATCCAATATGTGTATGTTTTATATACACACATTTATCTAATTCATTTATCGTGAATCCATTTGATAACATAGCATTATCGAACTTTTCATGCCATTGTTTTGGAGCTTGCTTAAGGCCATAAAGTGTTTTTACCAGTTTGCAAAATTTATTCTCATTTTCTGAGCTTAGAAATCCTTCGGGTTGTTTCAAATGGATTTCTTTCTCTAGTTCACCATTCAAAGGTGCGGATGCAATTGCAATAAACATTATTATTGACGTTATCCTTGTTTCTAAGGAGATACGCATAACAATAACTAGTACATTCATTAATGAATGTAATAAAGCACCATTTTCCACCTCTAGTTTGACAAAATTTCAAATCGCATACATTAGTATGTATTAAGTCTAGAGGTTTAGTTTCTCGTTCAACATGATGAAACACGGTTCTTGTCAATTTTGCTTCTGCACAAACTTGACATTTATAGTTGGAATTTATCTTGCATTTTAGTATATATTCTAGATTAATCAATTTTTGCAATGTATCAAATTTTACATGCTCTAATCTAGAATGTCATATATTGGAAGATTCAACAATATAAGCAGAAGATTTACTTTTATTTATGTGTGGTACAATAGTAGTTACATTTGCTTTAAACAAACCACCGCACACATATCCTCTTCCAACATACACTTCATTCTTGAAAAGTACAAATTTATCAGTTTCAAATATTAATTTGAAACCATGATTACTCAGTAATGATCCTGAATTTAAATTTAGTTCCTTTCCATAAGTCAGTTTCAGCACAACTTTTCCTTTGCCTTCCACCTTTGAAGTAGATGAATTGCCCATAAAAAGTTGTACATCAGCATTTGTAGTTTTATACTTGTCTTTTGAACCATCAGGTTTCAATTTCTTTTCAAGTATCCATTTATTACCTAAGGTCTTGCACCCTTAAGGTAAATCAACCAATCCACATGTATGATAGGACATAATGGATTCAATCTTACTGTTAATCGCCTCTTTCAATGAGGGGCGTTGCTAGAAGACACATTTACTTTGTATGAGAATGGATCATCTTCTAACACAAAAGTATAGAAGTCTGTTCCAAGGTTTGTAAGGTCCTTGGCCTTTTTCCTTTTCTTGGTTCTTCCACTTGCTTCTCAACACTACTTTGCTAAGTTTTATTTTGTTCAATATTCTCAAGAGAATAAGGAACTCCATCTTCCCTTGGTCTCTTTGTTTCAAGGGGAAAATATGTTCGAAAAAACTAGCATTTCTCGACTCAATGATGATATTTTTCATGAATATCATCAATTTAAGATTTGTGTACCAAAACTCGGTATACAGCACTGTTTAGTGCATATTCAATGAATACACAATCAAATGTTTTTGGTCCAATTTTGACCTTCTTTGATTTTGGTACCTCTACTTTGGCAAGTTACCCCCACATTTTTAAGTATTTATAGGATGGTGGTCCGTTTTTCCAAAGTTCATAAGGAGATTTACATGTTTTCTTTCGGGGTATTTTATTTAAAATATGATTTCTCGAAAGAATAGCTTCTCCCCAAAAAGTTATCTGGCAAGCCAAAAACTATCAATAAAGCATACATTTGAGAGCGCCAAGGCCCTTAGACAAATTATGACACTAATATAATATTGTGTCATGGACTCCAAGAGTCCCTAGGCACTAGGCCCAATTTGACATCAATATAATATTGTGTCTTAGACCTTAATAGTCTCAATGCACCAAGCCCAATTTGACATCAATATGATATTGTGTCTTGGCTTAGTCACACTCTAATATAGGCATTCTTCTTTTTTATTTATATAAGATTATAGAAAAGAGAGTACATATATTTCATAATAAGGGACTAAAAATTGCTTTATGAAAAATCGAGTGTGTACGACTTGTGCAGGATCAATAATATGGCTATGCGGAATGTATGTGATAACTTAAGCTATTCAATAGTTATGCGAATAAATGTTCGCAAACAATATATATATCACAAATAATTATAAATGCAGTAAAGTAAAGTAAAGTAGAGTAACGACACCAGGATTTTTATACTGGTTCGGACCTCCAGTCCTACGTCCAGTCCCGAAGCTCCTCTTCGGCTTTTCACTAAACAACACCCTCGCTTCACCCGGAGGAACAGGTTCACAACTACTTGATTTACGGGCTACAAGTTTACCCACTTGATTTCACGGGCTACAAGCTTACCCACTTGATTTCACGGGCCACAAGCTTACCCACTTGATTTCACGGGCTACAAGCTTACCCACACAGGACAATTACAAGAGTTTGACCTTGAATGTGTTCTTTCTTCAACACTGAATAGTCAATGATTGAGTACACCCTTCCTATAATCTTATCCTCAAATGTATTTTGATGTTTAGAAAGATTAGGAAGTAAATTATCGAGTTGAATCACAAGTGTATTAAATATGCTTGGAGATTCAAACGATAATTGAATGCTTTTGAGTGCTTTTTGAGAAAAAAGGATAATGCAAGATAGATCAGAAAATAGAGAGTAAATTCGATAATTTGAATGATTGCAAACTCATGTATTTATAGAAATCGAGAGGTTGCAATTGTTGATGAAAAGTTGCATCTAAAATAAGTGATTATTCATGAAGAGAAATGGATGCAACTCTTAAAGAAAGAAGATGACTTTTCATGAAAATTCGAAAAGCTGTTGACCTATAGAATTTTGTAGGTCGACATGTTTTTAGCCGTTGGAGTTCAAGAACCTGTTGACCTATAAAATTTTGTAGGTCGACCTATTTTTGACCGTTACATTTTAAAATCCTGTTGACCTATAAAAAATTGTAGGTCGACATGTTTTTGACCATATGCATAAAAAATGTTTTCATAAGTGATATTTTTAAGCAATTAGAAGTATGATCATTTGAGGATAGATTTTAACATTATATAACTCTAAAATAATCAACTTCTAACCTATGAAGTCATCTCGTCTTCTTTTTGTCGATGTAGAAGCTTCTTCTTGTCATAAATCAAAATAACCATCGAAGCTTTGACTCAACATTCTCCCCCTTTTTGATTGATGACAACATGGCCTAATAAAGGTATTGTTCCTTGTATATTGCTCCCCTGTATATATGCTCCCCCTGAATTATATATAATCTGCATAGCATTCGTTAGTAATATTTTCTCCCCCTTTGTCATCGACAAAAAGGGTGTCTATAAGAGAAAGCAATAATTCATAGAGAAACCATACAACAAAATACATAGATTGTGTTATATATTCAAGGCAAACCAAAAATAAACACACCAGAAGTACCAGGAAGTAGCATAGTTAAATACATAAGCAAATTAAAAAACTTGAAAGATAAAAACGAGACGACTATTGTGATGGCCAATCCGAATCACTATCTTCTTCTTCATCTTTGTTTCCTTCCTCCTCTTGTTCCTCTTTGTTGCTATTACCATTGTCCTTCTCAATATCGTCATGAGCTCCTTCTTCAATATGCGACAGTCCACGACCACGAGTATGTTGGGTACTTGCTCCAGAGCTAGTACCTTCTTCAGATGAGGACCATGTAAACGTAGGTAGCATTGGTCGTTTTCCTGGGTCTTGAGCAAGCGGTGCGGAGGTTGATGCACAAGAGATTGCATCCCAAATCGTTCCAAAGAAGGACTTTAATTTGTTGAACCGCTTATCAAGTTTAGAATCTAAGCGGTCAATTTTATTATCAGTTCTTTTGAGTCTAGCTTCGAGTAAGAATTGATTACGTGAAATTTGCTCAAGAGTGTCCTTAGTTGAAGAAGTAGGAGGCGGAATTAAAACGTCTTCAGGCCTTTGCGTGGGAACTTGAGAAGAGGAAGTCTGTGGAGGTCCTTGTTCGACATATCGCTCAAAAGGAATAATATTCAAATAAGGAAATGGTAGCTTCATCCTCTTTTTAGATGCTTTATCAATACATTTTGGTATTGAGATTTTAGATTCGGGAGATCTTACGTGACATTCCATGAGACAACGCATAATATACTCGTTATAAAACAAGTGTGGCCTTGAACGTTTATTTACCATCACAATCTCGTCGAAAATCATCTCAATCCAATTTACCTTGATATTTGCATAAATGGCATACAGTGCCTTAAAGTTTTCTCTGTAAACTGCATCAAAGTTTCCAGTCCTTGGAAGAAGAGAGTGTGTGATACAAAGGTGTAGAAGTCTGGCAGATGGTCTTAGATGGATACCTTTAGTACTTGACTTATGGTCTTCTATGAAAAGGTGACTATTTTTGTCGCGAATATGTATAGGGCAGAAATCACTACCGAATTGAATACCTTCGTTATGGGTTCGAAGAATTTCTGCCATCCGGTCTTTGGAGAGAAAGATGTGTTGACCACAAACAACGGACCATAAGCAATCATCCGAGTTTTGGGGTTTAAATTTGTCTAAATTGAGATTAGCATAGAATAGTTTTATCAAAGTATGGCTTATCTCAACATGATTGTCTTCAAAATTTAGAAGAGACTCTATACCCGCTCTGTTTGATAGTCCACTAACATCGTAGAGGGCGAAATCAGAGAATTTGAGAAAAGAACCGTGGTGAATTGTATAGTCTTTCATCTTGTTCCATCTCTTCACTGCAAGAGGATCCATTAGCCATTGTTTGATTTGAGTATCAATAGGTTGAACAGGGGCTTGAGAAGATGATGTTTTGGACTTCTTTTGCTTTGGAGCCATTGGAGAGGTTAGGAAATTTGAAGAATTCTAATAGATCAGGTTATAAAGAGTATAGAGAATGAAAAGAAATGACCTTTGATGAAGAGTTGTGAAGTTTGAAAAGGGAATGGACGTGTTGATTGGGTGAAAAGGAAGTTTCCAGCGAAACCGGTCGACAGATATCAATAAGCCGGTCGACCAGTAAAATTTCTGGAAAAATTGATGCACGTGTTTTCGAACTGACCGGTCGACAGGTTGGAGTTTGGGCGGTCGACAGGAAATAGTTCTGGAAGACAAACATACATATGTTTGGTCTGACCGGTCGACAGGAGGAATAAGGAGCGGTCGACAGGTAAAAGTTCTGTTTGATAAAGAACTTAAACTTGAACTATGGCGGTCGACATGATTTAAATGACCGGTCGACAGTTATTAGTTCTGGAAATGTTTGAAATCAATTCTTTAGGCATAACGGTTGACAGGGGAGTATGATGCGGTCGACCGTTTTTAATTCTGGTTTCAATATAAAGGCTAAGAATCCTTAACCGGTCGACAGCGTGAACAAGATCGGTCGACAGGTGCAGAGAAAATTTGTTTTTCTGGCTTTTGAAAAGATATATATATATTAAAACAAATTTTATTCAATAACAAGATTTCAAAACACCAAATACTTGAAGAACAAAATACAAATTTATTTTTTTAAAGAAGAGTTTAAACGATATAAATTATTTCCTTGGCTCCCATAAATTCTTTGGTTCCCAATGGCTAAACCTTCCACTAGCTCCTTCATTGTTTTGATAATTTCTATCCCATGAATTTGGAGTTCGTGAAGACGATGGTATTGGCATTGGCTCATGTACATTATGTCTGTCAGAGCCACAAAAGAGAGTAGCTAATCGTTCGAGGTACGTCAAACGAGAAGTCGTCAGTTTTCGCTCATAAAACATTTGTTGTGGATAATAATGCATTTCATCTATCTTCTCCTTAGTTCGTGGAGAACAAAATAAAACTTTCTTGCTCTTCTTAGAAGTAGGAGTAGTTCCTGGCGTTCGAGAAGGCGGATGAAAGCCAGGTGGATGCTCTGGTGTTTTTGGGGAGTTATATTCAGTCGGTTCGGAACTTGTGATTGAAATGTGGGAATTTTCAGCACATTTCTCACAGATGTGTGCCATGAGATTATTTAAAAGTTATAGAAGTTTGAGAGAATGAATGAAAGCACTCAAAAATAGTCATATATATAGTAGGAGTTTTCTATTTTAAGATAATAAATAAATGGTTTGTATATGTTTTACCATAGAAAAATCCTCTGCTATATATAGTAAAAAGACATTGGTTTCTGATAAACAAAATACGAATTCTTATAAAAATTAATCTTCGAGTTCTTTTCGTGAAACCAACCCTAGCTCTCTACGTAACTTGATAAAGCTTGACTCTAGTAGAGGCTTTGTAAATATATCTGCTAGTTGATTTTCCGTGTTGACATATTCGAGGTTTATATTTCCCTTTTCAATGTTATCTCGTAGAAAATGATGACGAATGTCAATGTGTTTAGTCCGAGAGTGATTAACTGGGTTTTTGGATAAATTTATCGCACTAGTGTTATCGCAATATATAATGGAATTCGATAAATTCATACCAAAATCTTTAAGTGTTTGTTGCATATATATAACTTGTGTACATGCCAAAGCTGCTGAAATATACTCTGCCTCGCATGTTGATAGTGAAACACAATTTTGTTTCTTACTAAACCAAGAGACAAGTGATTTTCCAATGAAATGGCACGTACCACTTGTACTCTTTCTATCCGTTCGTGATCCTCCGAAATCAGCATCACTATATGATACTAATTTGAATGCACAATCCTTAGGATAGAAAAGACCTAAATCTTTGGTGTTATTAAGATATCGAATAATTCGTTTCACTGCTCGCAAATGTGATTCCTTAGGATCAGCTTGAAAACGTGCACACAAACAAACACTCATCATAATGTCAGGACGACTAGCTGTTAAATATAGGAGAGAACCTATCATACTACGATACGTCTTTTGGTCTATACTCTTTCCATTTTCATCCTTTTCAAGATGACTAGTGGTACTCATTGGAGTCGGTTTTCCAGAAGTATTTTCAAGTCCGAATCTTTTAACAAGATTTTCACAATATTTTTCTTGATTTATGAAAATACCATTTGAAAGTTGTTTAATTTGAAGACCAAGAAAGTATGATAACTCTCCCATATGTGACATTTCAAATTCTTTGGTCATGATATCTGAAAATTCTTTACAAAGTCTCTCGTTTGTTGAACCAAAGATTATGTCATCCACATATATTTGAACAACAAGTATCTCTTTGTGCGAATGTTTAATAAATAATGTTTGATCAACCTTTCCTATTTGAAATCCAGAGTTGATAAGATGACTTCGTAGTCGTTCATACCAAGCACGTGGTGCTTGTTTTAAACCGTACAAAGCCTTCTTAAGCTTGAAAACATGATCTGGATATTTTTCATGTTTGAATAAAGGTGGTTGTTCAACATATACTTTTTCTTTTATAAAACCATTTAGGAACGCACTCTTGACATCCATCTGATATAATTTAAAATTATGGTGACAAGCAAAAGATAGAAGTATTCGAATTGCTTCTAGTCTAGCAACAGGTGCAAAAGTTTCTTCATAATCGATACCCTCTTCTTGATTATATCCTTGTGCTACTAACCGTGCTTTGTTTCGTGTTATGTTTCCTTGTTCATCAGCCTTGTTTTTGTAAACCCATTTAGTTCCGATAACTGATTGATCGGTTGGCCTTGGAACAAGTTCCCATACATCATTGCGTTCGAACTGATTTAGTTCTTCTTGCATAGCAATGATCCAATATTCATCGGTAGCAGCTTCTTTAGGATTCTTAGGTTCGATGTTTGAAATAAATGCAACATGTCCCATTTGGTTAAGTTAACTTCTAGTTCTAATTTGAGATGATACTTCTCCAATTACATTTTGAACCGGATGATCTCTCAATATTCTTGGAGGAGATCTCACTCTAGGTGGAGAAACTATCACAGGAGGTTGAGGAATATCGTTGATAATTTCGGAGTCAGAATCCTCATTTGTGACAACAGTGTCATTTGTATTGATATTTTCGTCATCATCAATTTTTATATTAGAAAACTTGTAGTATTCATCGAAAGATATATGAAGTGATTCTTCAATAATTTTGGTTCTTTTATTGAATATACGATAAGCCTTACTTCGATCCGAATAACCAACAAAGATTCCTTCGTCAGCTTTTGAATCAAATTTTCCAAGGTGATCTTTCGTATTTAAAATAAAACATTTCGAACCAAAAACTTTGAAATAAGAAATATTTGGTTTTCTTTCATTGAATAACTCATATGGTGTATTTTTAGTTAGAGGTCGAATGGAAACTCGATTCAAAACATAACACGCAGTTGCTACAGCTTCTGCCCAAAAATGTTTTGATAGAGTGCTTCCATTTAATAATGTTCTTGCACATTCTTGTAATGTTCGATTTTTCCGTTCTACAACCCCATTTTGTTGTGGAGTTCTAGGAAAGGAAAAATTGTATGATATACCTTTCTTTGCACAAAAATGTTCAAATTCATTATTTTCGAACTCTCCGCCATGATCACTTCTTATATTTTTGACTTTAAGTCCCTTCGATTTCTGAATACGTTTGACGAAAGATTTGAATTTTTCGAAAGTGTCACTTTTATTTTTCAAAAACATAGTCCAAGTATAACGAGAATAATCATCAACAATTACAAACACATACCGACTATGATTTATGGATTGTATTTGAGTAGGTCCAAATAAATCCAAATGTAATAGTTCAAGTGGTTGTAATGTCGAGATTACCTTCTTAGATTTAAATGATGACTTGGTTAATTTTCCGATTTGGCAAGCATCACAAAGATTGTCAACTTTGAAACTCAGTTTTGGTAAACCTTTGACTAGATCATTTTTAGCTAGCTTGTCAATAGTTTTAAAGTTTATATGACAGAACCGTTTGTGCCATATCCATGGATCATTTTCCTTAGCAATAAGGCACATATTTGAATTTTGATTAAAATTCATATTTAAAATATATATATATATTTCTGTCTCTATATCCTTCAAAAACTAAATTTTTATCTTGGTCAAGAATGTTACATTTGTCATTTGAAAAGGAAATTGTAAACCCTTTTATCACATAACTGACTAATACTAAGTAAGTTATGTTTTAGATTTCTAACTAGCATGATATTCGTAATAAGAGGTAAATTAGATGTACCGTAATTGCTCACATCGCCTTTGCCGATGATGAAGCCTTTTGAATTATCTCCAAAAGTGACTGAGCCCCCATCAAAGTATGTAATATTCGTAAATATGCTCTTGTCTCCAGTCATATGCTTCGAGCAACCACTGTCCGAAATCCATCTTCCTCTTTACTTTAGTGGGACCTGCAAAAAATAAAGTTAAATCCATGGTACCCACTTTTTATAGGGTCCTGAGAGTTAGGTCTTAGGAGTCCAAACCCATACGGGTCCGGTATCCCCTTTATACAAATAATTTGGATTATGATGCACAGTACTCAAGAAATTTTGAATGTACTTGTTCCTAATCAAAATATTATTTGTTTTAGGAACCCATACTTTGACATTCTTCTTTTGAGATTTCACACTCGGTTTTGGTTTGAAATATAATAAACTCAGATTTTTCTTAGCTTCAGTTTCTTTTACTAACTTATTTTTCTTTCTTCTTTTACCAAGATGTTTCTTGATAACTTGTTTCTTATATCCCAATCCTTGCTTATTTGTAGCTGATTGTGAATCCTCAATGATTTTTGTCAGATTTTCTCGACCTTTGTTAAAGTTAGAAACATTTTTAGTAATGTCGTCTAACTTTGATTGTAAACTAGCTTTTTCAAGGTCTAGAATCTTGACTTTAGCTTTAAGCTCATGATTTTCAGTAGTGAGAATATCATTCTTTTCTTTTTGAACTTCAATTTCTTGAGTCAAAAGAGATAGTTGAGAATTAGAATTAGAAGATGATTCTTGAGCCTTTTCAAGTTCCTCTTCTAATATTTTCTTCTCATCTTTTAACATATCTCTTTCTAATTCTGATCTATTCAACATTGTCTTGACTTCTTTTAATTGATGTTTTGTATCTTTAAATTTAACCATTAATTTATCATAAATATCAAGCATATCCTCAAGAGTAGGAATTTGTACCTCATCCTCTGTTGCCATAAAACATACATTTGCTTGTTCAGTGTCTGAGTCACTTTCGCTATCAGATGAAGATGAGTCTGAATCATCCCATGTTACTGAGAATGCTCTTTTCTTTGATTTGTCCTTCTTGAATTTTTTGGATTTCTTCTTTTTATCCGGACAATCTTTTTGCAAATGTCCCTTTTTGTGACAGTTGAAGCATTCCATAATTGAAGATGATGGTTTATTTGATCCAAACTTCTTTTTGTCGTATCGACTAGCTTTTCTTTGCTTCAAGAACTTCTTAAAACCTTTTGCAATAAGTGCTAAGTCTTCATCTTCAGAATCTGAAATGTCTTCATCTTTTTCGGCATGAAAAACAACATTTTTCTTTTCTTCTTTTTGTTCTCTTCTAGCCTGTAAATTTGCTTCGTAGGACATTAGATTTCCTATCAATTCATCTGGCTTCATGGTAGAAAGATCATTAGCTTCTTCTATGGCTAATACTTTTCCTTCCCATTCATTAGTCAGTGAATGTAGGATTGTTGAAACTACATCAAAGTCAGAATATTTTTGTCCTAATCCAATAAGAGCATGATGAATGGTTTGAAACCTTGAATACATCTCATTGATTGTTTCATTTGGCTTCATTTTGAAATTTTGGAATTGGCTTTTCAACAAAGCTATTTTTGCTTGTTTAACCTTGTTAGTACCTTCATGAGTGGTTTTTAGCTTTTGCCAAATTTGATAAGCAGTGGTACAGATACTAACACGGTTATACTCATTTTGATCTAATGCACAAAACAACATATTTATTGCTTTTGCATTTACTGTTGCTGCTGTTTTCTCAGCAGGAGTCCATTCTGCATACTCAGTAGTTGGATTAACTATTTCTTTCTGAGTAGCATTCCAAGCATCATAACTTGTTGATTGCATATAGAAAGCCATACGTGTTGCCCAATAACTATAGTTTAGGCCATTAAAGAAAGGAGGTCTTTGTGTAGATTGACCTTCAGTGTAAGTGTTAGTGCTGGTGCTTGCGTTATTTGCCATATTACTAGAATATATCAAATAACTGTGTTATGGTTATAAGACGACCGCGCTTTGATACCAATTGAAAAATCGAGTGTGTACGACTTGTGCAGGATCTATAATATGGCTATGCGGAATGTATGTGATAACTTAAGCTATTCAATAGTTATGCGAATAAATGTTCGCAAACAATATATATATCACAAATAATTATAAATGCAGTAAAGTAAAGTAAAGTAGAGTAACGACACCAGGATTTTTATACTGGTTCGGACCTCCAGTCCTACGTCCAGTCCCGAAGCTCCTCTTCGGCTTTTCACTAAACAACACCCTCGCTTCACCCGGAGGAATAGGTTCACAACTACTTGATTTACGGGCTACAAGTTTACCCACTTGATTTCACGGGCTACAAGCTTACCCACTTGATTTCACGGGCCACAAGCTTACCCACTTGATTTCACGGGCTACAAGCTTACCCACACAGGACAATTACAAGAGTTTGACCTTGAATGTGTTCTTTCTTCAACACTGAATAGTCAATGATTGAGTACACCCTTCCTATAATCTTATCCTCAAATGTATTTTGATGTTTAGAAAGATTAGGAAGTAAATTATCGAGTTGAATCACAAGTGTATTAAATATGCTTGGAGATTCAAACGATAATTGAATGCTTTTGAGTGCTTTTTGAGAAAAAAGGATAATGCAAGATAGATCAGAAAATAGAGAGTAAATTCGATAATTTGAATGATTGCAAACTCATGTATTTATAGAAATCGAGAGGTTGCAATTGTTGATGAAAAGTTGCATCTAAAATAAGTGATTATTCATGAAGAGAAATGGATGCAACTCTTAAAGAAAGAAGATGACTTTTCATGAAAATTCAAAAAGCTGTTGACCTATAGAATTTTGTAGGTCGACATGTTTTTAGCCGTTGGAGTTCAAAAACCTGTTGACCTATAAAATTTTGTAGGTCGACCTATTTTTGACCGTTACATTTTAAAATCCTGTTGACCTATAAAAAATTGTAGGTCGACATGTTTTTGACCATATGCATAAAAAATGTTTTCATAAGTGATATTTTTAAGCAATTAAAAGTATGATCATTTGAGGGTAGATTTTAACATTATATAACTCTAAAATAATCAACTTCTAACCTATGAAGTCATCTCGTCTTCTTTTTGTCGATGTAGAAGCTTCTTCTTGTCATAAATCAAAATAACCATCGAAGCTTTGACTCAACACTTTACACTCTCCATTTTGCTTTTCATTTTCTTATTGAGTTGATTCTCAACTACCACTTTGTATTGTTTAAACACATCAAATGCTACTTTTGCCCAAATAGAATTGCAAGCAACATGACAATATTGAAAAGTCAAACATTGGAAAGCAAGCAACAAAACGCAACTTCATAATATAGTTCACACAATTCACACTAAGTTTTGAATATGCTAAACATATCATGCATTACAAGCCAAATGATTCATTAAGTATACTTTTAAAGCACAAGTCATTTTGAATATGAATAGTCAAATGTCAGTTACCAACATATGAATTTCATATTTAATTCACACAAGTTTCCAATAGGAAAAGACTGACAATATATATATATATGTGACCTTTAAATGGTATTGCGATCGATTGATATAATATAAATGAATCATTTAATAATATAAATGAATCATTTAATACTTGAAGATGTTTGCAGCAACTGATTCTGATAAGAAGGAAAATGAACCTTTAAAATATCAGTACAGATCCAAACAAATTCAACGTATCTTAAGATTTAAATATTTCAATAATTCACATCTTAAATAAAAACAAAGATTTCTCAATAGAATTAACTATGAGTGGCTCTGATACCACTTATTGGAAATACAATGTTTTTTTTTAGATCTGAACATGAAACTCAGGTTGATTTTATCCGAATCAACATCAAAACATACCTGAGTCTATAGCAATCTTATGAAGGGAAGATATGATTATAATCTTCCAAAGCAGCATACGTTCAAACAAGTAAAATATTGTTTCAAGATTGTTAGAAAATTACTTTGTCAATACATGATTGTATTACAAAGTTAAATCTTTTGTCAATACATGATTGTATTGCAAATTAAAGATTAACAACAAATTGTTAGAACTTTTGTCAATACACGATTATATTAAAATGTTAAAAATTTTGTCAATACATTATTGTATTGCAAATTAAACGGTAACAACAAATAATGTTGTTCAATAATTGTAACAAATTCAATGTTACTAATTTATTCAACAATTGTCACGTCAAACTGTGTTCATAGTAACCACAGAAAGCGCAACCGATTGTACAACAAATTGAAGCAGTACAGAACCGTCTTCAATAGAAAAGAAGAAGGAAGTAATGTTCGAGTCCAGAGATGTTTCTGTTTCCTTGAAACAATATTGCCGTCGTATGCACCAAAAGACGTTGTTGCAATTTGTTTTCCAGGATAAAACGGACCAACTCCGCAGCGTAGTGCCAGCAAATGGAGCTCTGGCGAACTGAAAAGTTATAGAAACTAGATCAGAGAAATTACGTTGGAGAAGAAGAAGTAATTCGAGTAGAAAAGGTCAATTCTGTCTTGTTTTGGGCAGTGTATATATAGGCAAGGAGGAGTGCCTGTTCACATGCATTAGTAACCGCCTGAATAGGAAAGGTTGCGACCCTTTAACCGCCCGGTTATTAATATGCGTACGTTGAGAATTCTAATGGTTGCACTCATTCAGCTAACAGACATTCCTTTCGAATACTGAACTGAACAGACACACCTTTAAAATTTTGAGAAAAATTATTCTCATGTCAGTGCACCAGCCCAATCAGCAAACGTCGGCCATATCCAATCAAGAGACCCCAAGAGCCCCAAGGCCCTTATCTTTGACATTTTAATATATTTATTATGTCATGGCCAAGCCCACATTCATATCATCCCTCTCCTTTCTATTTTACATAAGCCTATTTGGCTTCTAGTATATTAAGAGAGATTGTACTAATATTTCTATGATGTGGGACTTTAAATGTTGCTATTTCTTCCTCTTCCTTATCTCTTCTTCTTCCCATTTTCCTCTTTCTTTGCTCATTCATTTCCAACAACTTTTTCAGCATATTTGTATGATTTAACAAAATCATTTCTAGGCAAACCAGCGTTTTCTTTCAGTGAAACAAACAAAGACTCACATAGGTTCATTTCTAAAAAATCTAGCCCCAAAAAAGCACATTTCATTGTCTCAATAATATATTTTTCGCATGCACTTAAATGTTGTTCATCCATCCAATGTAATGCAATATTGGAAAAAATGTTATAGTGATGATGTTTTTGAACATGCATGCTCTAATGTTAGTCGAGAGTGGTATGAGCGAAAATAACATATAATGATGAGAATCATTTTGCAAAACACCCAACACATGATTCATATGATATTTTTGTTAGATTAATTAAGGTTGATTTTTAATAACAAAACTCTTTGAAGAAATACGTATATGATTTAGAGTCAACGTAGGTATAAAGTTCATCATAGTTGTAGGGCTAAATACTTGTCTACAAAAGATGAGAATACATAGAATATTTATTTCACAACCAAGGTTACAATTTAAGTACTTTAATTGTTTAATAATTTCATTAAATCAATATCAAATCAAATAACTATTCTATGGTTACACTGAAGATTCAGGATTCTATAATGATCCAGAATCCGCTATATTATAAGATCGTATCCGTGGAATTGCATGGATTAAAAAGTATAAGTTCATTATACAACTTCAACCAACTAAACATCAACCATACAACCATTTTGAAATGTTATCTTCAAAATGGTACCTTATGCTGGAACCTTATTATATAGGAATTCCGTACAAATAGAAAGTATAATTAAGAAATAAAAGAGTTGGTGCTAAATCACTAATTTTAGCACTCGTATTGGGCTGTAAGGGATATTACTGTAGGTAGGGGTGAGCATTATTCGGTTAAACCAAATAAACCAACCAAACCAATTTATTTTGGTCGGTTTGGTTCGGTTTTGAAATTGAATCGGTTTGTAATCGGCCCGAAAAAATATTAAGTTCGGTTATCGGTTTAACCAAATTAACCGAATTTTTGCTATATTTTCAAAATTATCGGTATTGAAATAAATATTTTAGGTTAGTTTAGTTATTTAAGTATATATTAATCATCACCTATGTGTTAAAATTAATATCAAAAAGCATAAAAATAAAAAATAATAATAATGTAATCATATATTTATAATTTGTTTCATATTATAGTGAATATTTCAAACATAAAGTAAAAAATATTTTTAGTTCGGTTTAATCGGATAACCAACCGAACCAACCGAACCAACCAAACTTAATTTGGTTGGTTTGGTTTGGTTTCATTTTTATTGGTTTTAGTTTGGTTTGACAAATTATCATCTGATAAACCAAACCAACCAAATGCTCACCCCTAACCGTAGAAAACAACCTGGGAACTTCATAAAGTTTATCCATGAAGCATCAAATCTGTTACCGAAAAGATATAAAACACTATATGGGTGCTAAAGCCCCAATTAATTTAGATCACAATATGTATGACATTTTCTTGGTTCCTTTGCTTGAATTGGTAACTTAAGAGGAAAAAAGGGGCTTGCTGTCGTTCAATAGACCAAGCCGTACCAAATAATTCAAACAGACGATATGCACTTGCGCGTTTAAATGAGTAAATTAAAATGAATAGGGAAAACATTTGAATGGTACAACATACAAACAAAATACTATCATCAGTCAACTCAATACGATGACATAATGACATAACTTGACTTAAACGCTAGCCTAGTGTAAACAAAGTGACCATTAAAGAAGAAACTTCATGTAAAGGTATTACCAGGCACTCACGATGACTCAGTCTAAGCAGCTTGACTTGGGTTTCTACGGACGGATACTGGGCCATCACGCTTTGTTTTTTTTTTCTTTTTTTAACTATTTCTGTAATAGAACTTTGGGTTAAGAACATCATCCACGTCAAATTCAATCTGAATCATTGAACATATTAGATATCTAAAATTTAAATTATCAAATATTACACATATATGTATGTCCTTGGAAAATCGATAAATCTTTGCTCTTAGTTGCTGCGATTTTCGCCCAAGAAGAAAACTCTGAACCATACATAAGCAAGTACCCAACACACATCAGTCTTCTCTAAGGATCTTATCTTTGTTCAGATAAACACCAGCATCACTTCCTCCAGATTCATTTCCAGCCAGTGCAGAAGCAGAAGAAGCGGCATCAGCTTCCTGTTCCTTCAATATCTTCTCTATGTATATAAAAATATATTTATGGAAGAACCTGATGAGCGTGGGCCTTCATTACAATTCTAAAGGGCTTTGTTATTCACACTCCAATTTCCATTAAGGAGAGGACAAATTTTAAGGACACTCCACTTTTTTTAAAATTGTTAAAAGAGGGTTAATGTAAATAGCTAATTTTTTATGTTTTTACCCTTATTTTAAAAACTTACGCACCGTAAAATTATATCTTACCATGTGCATACGATTTAATAAACTGAAATTAGATCTTACCATCTCATCACTCTGATCAACTATAACATAACGCACAATCTCCATTGTTAATATCATACTGTTTTCTCACTCAACTTGCACGTAGCGTCTTTCTTCCTTTTATCGTCTTCTCCGAAACTTTTCCTAATTCAAAATTCTATTTTTCGATTCTAGTTTACTAGAGTTTTTATCAATTTGAATATTAATGACAATTTTAGTTTTTTTTTGGTTCTAAATCCGTACAGTGATGGATAACTACCAATTTCATCACCTTGGAGCTATGATGCTCATATTTTAACATGATTTATTAGTTTAAAGATGTCATTTGAGATAAATGAGAAGGGATAATGAAATTTAATAGCTCATAAAACGATAGAGTTTTAATTCATTAAGCTCCATCTGATCTATCATTTTGTAGTTCTTATAAAGATGTTGTCTCTTTATCTTGCTTTATCTTCGTTGTTCTGCTATAAAATTTGTGACGACCCCAAACCCCGTATCCACGGTGGTAAGGATAATCTTTGGAATATAACACATAAACAAATAATAGCAGAACAAAATTAAATAAATACACCAGATAATGTACAAATAATACACTGGATAAACATAATCATCAGAGTTACACGGTATACATGATCATACTTAGTACAAATACAGTTCAACTATACATAAATGTATACAGCGGAAAACAAACATAATATGTACAATAGGAGCTGAACAGCATAAAAGGAGATAAATGATAGAATCCATCTTCAGCTCCAGCTATCCAGAAAAACCTACTAAAACCTGAATACAAGGCTACCCATGTAGAAAAAGGGGCACCCGAGTTTGCAAGTGAAATAAACTATGAGTCAGTCATGGGGCTGGTATGAGAAATCTACTTAACTGGTTAAACTATAGTAATACAGCAAATCATATGACCACGCCACTTTCGCGGAACGGGTTTACTCCAGTGATTGCCAGTGCAGGTAACAAAGCAAATCATTTTAAAACAACGCAATGATTTTTAGAAAGAATGAAGCCGATATAAGACTCAAGTCCCATCACACAATGCAACGCAAACCAGAGGATAGAGCTTTACCTTATATCGACCAAGATATGCTTAATATGTGTAAAGTAAAATCACTTAAAATGTAAATTCTATCGTTTAATTCTTAATCAGACCCCAACCACAAATTAGTAAGAGAACGATTCCGTAAGTATTAACCCCGAAGGCCGAAACCAACATCAGACCAATACCCAAGAAACCACCCATCTTAGCTCGTTTCCGGTTAGTTTCTAATTTTATATACAATCATAAATATCAGTCATAGACGGCATAAGTGCCCCATACCACTATGTCTCCATATATAGGTATACAATCAAAACCGCATGATGTCGTATTTGGAAATTGGATTTCCGTCATGAACCAAGGCAAAAGATAGTCCTTACCGAATTCGAGACTGTCTAGCCCGAGTCTCAGGGCAAGTACTCAGTCAAACCCTTGGATCGTCAGGGCCGGTCCACCGTTGTGGATTAAAATGCCTGAACACTACGTTTCCCCGACCTTTGGGGCGTAAATGAGCCAACGAATGACTCCATCGGCTCAACATAGTTACCGATATATCCGAGGCGCCTCGCAACAGCAACAACCACACAGGTGAAATAATATATATGTCTGTCAGTTTAAGCACTGACACCACCTCTAGCTAGAAAGAAACGCATGTCCTCCCTGAGGTCCTCTCCTGTTTCTGGCTCATACCGGGGTGTGAGGCTCGCGAATCCACGTTATACACAAAGCTATGCCACACAGGCGGTGCTTTGATCATCAACCACAAGACCTTGCTTTTCAACAGAAGCCTTGATCATCTGCCACTTAGGAGTGCCACACAGGCAATTCACGCTATGCGATTGATTTCTATCGATATATAACCTCTGAGCTCGTACGTCTCAGACAAGGGAGTTAAGCAAGAGAATAAATTCTCCGTTGCCAAACATATATATATATTTAATAGAGATCAATCAGCACAGAACAAAATCCAGTGTCAGACACACAGTCCATTTGCAAGTTCGTTCTGGGTCTGAACGAAACCGGAGGCACTATATACCTCGTATAGCCATCGATCTCCAAGCACGTCTAGACGATCACCACTTATTATCTATATTTCGGGATGCCTCCCAATCAAGACATCAGTTATCATCCAACCGAGGTGAAGATCTCCGGTCTTCAACCACCGTCATCATCATCGACTTCTTATCGCCGATCAATTATTTGAAATGAGATTTAACTCAGCCTTTTCAAATAATTCACGTATATTTAGAATTTCAAATCAATTTATTTCAATGGTTAAATTATTCGACATCAATAATTAAATTCATTACTGTAACTTTCACGCCAAACACATTCAACCATCAAATATCACATAAACCAAGCAAATTCAGTTTATTTCCATTCCACATCGTTTGTAATATTTTATAATGATTTATCGCTATTTTTATTTATTTAAAAATAGCCAATTCATTCAAACGACGCTTCAGGCCATAATGCGGTCGTGGCGCTGTTTTTCTTCAGATTTGATTTACACATATCTGAAAATATAACCGTTGGATCTTCACAAATTTTATGTCATTAGAAAGATCTTTTCGAAACGAATCCAACGGTTTCAGTTTTGGAAAAATCCGACGGTCGGATCTCCCGGTACACTCGTTTGAAGTTTCGATTTCAAAATACGAACTGCAGCGTGGTTATTCGATTTAATTTAATTATATATATATATATATAATCGATTCTGGCGCTGTTTTTCTTCAGATTTGAATTAAACATTCCAGACAATCCAACCATTGGATCTTCACAAAGTGGGTGTCGTTGGAAAGATATTTTCAAGGCGAACCCAACTGTTTCGGGAAAATCCGACGGTCGGATCTCCCGCACTAATCGTTTGAAATCATGGTTTCAAAACATAAACTGCAGCTTCGTTATTCGATATATTTTAATTATATATATATATATATATATATATAATCGATTCTTCGACTTCACAACCATTTTTACTTCACATATTTGATAAAAACGATATTTTTATCCAACAGATATTTATTTCAACACATGAATTTTGTTTATTTTATTTCCACACAGGAATTTCTATTCAACACATGAATTTCTATTCAACACATGAATTTTATTTATTTTATTTCCACACAGGAATTTCTATTCAACACATGAATTTCTATTCATCACATGAATATTTTCTATAGTTTATATACATATATATATATATAATAAAAATGTGATTTTTATTGCGAAACAATTTATTTCAAAATACGATTATTTTATATAGTTTATATATATAATAAAAATGTGATTTTTATTGCAAAACAATTTATTTCAAAACACGATTATTTTATATAGTTTATATATAAGGTAAAAATGTTATTTTTATCTTTCAAAGAATTTATTCAATACACGACCTCCATTCAACACATGAATTTATTTCAACACATGAATTTCTATTCAACACATGAATTTTATTTCAACATTCAACACATGACTTTAATTTCAACATTCAACACATGAATATAAATCAAACAAAGAAATATTTTAGAAAATTTCGGCAGTATAACGGTATGGTAGTTAAAACCGGGACCGTCCCTAGTACGGCTCCTCGCTCTACCTTAAATCCTTGCAGCTTTTGACAATGGGGATTTCATGCATCTAGTTTGCACGCAGACGGCGTGTTTATTTTTTTTCTTTTCCACAAACTAATCCTATGTGGTTTCAACCAAATCATTCTCAACCACTAACCGGTATTTTTCAACCACAATCAATCAATTTCAACCACAAACAGTTCTAATCAACCATTCGCTATCAACCAATTTTCACACCAATCACAACCAATAAATATCGTTCATGGTTTGTGGACGAGGGGCATATATATATATATATATATATATATATATATATATTTATATTTATATAAGTATATTTCACTTCACTTCAATATCATTTCAATTTATTTCAACGCATATATAAGTTTTACAACGCATATATAACTTATACATCGAACGTACAATTTATACAACGCTTATGTATGAGGTGTACAACGCTTATATAACTCATACATTGACTATTTAATTTATACATCATCATTTTCCATATCGTTTATAATTTAGAAATCTCACATTGGGTTCCACTCCTCCAAAAATAGCAGAAGGCTCAGAAAAATATCTGGTCTCTTCTAGAATGTAGAAGACGTCCACATGGTCCCGTTATCTCTTGTTTCACTGAATTTCAATCACATATGAAAGCGATATGATTTTTACAAGTTTGCAACAGTTTTAAAGTGTGGAAATCCGTTTAAATAAAATAAACCGTATACCTTTCTAAACTGTTCAAACAAGGGTTTGAATTTTTCGATCAATCCATGAGGCTTTGCGTCGATCAGGTGGTACAGCGTCAAGGGGCTTGGAAGGGGCTTGCTGCGCCTGGTTGTGGCGCACTGATCGATGCACGGAGGAAGGGGCGACGGAGCTCCAAATGCGGCGACTTCCTGTCGTCGATTCTCACTAAATACAGAGCGATGGCGAGTGAAGTTATATGGATTTGAAGAGGACGAAGAGAGCTTCAAAAATTGGTAAGGGGCGCTCGATTTCGTTGAGGGATGGAGGAGAAATCAAGCCGGGAAGGTCTCGACGTGTTTCCGCCGTTCGACAGTGAGAGGGAGCGGGGTCAACGCGATAGTAAGGAAGGATTCTGATTGGGCCAAGTTTTATATTTAATTTTTAATTTATTTTAAATCCAAAAATACCACTTGCCACATACGAACTCCAATCCAAACCCAACAACTGTCGCCCCTAGCTAAATACCCCCATTCCGAACACAATGGGATATGTTTCGTAAGCCATTTCGACTGTTACAGTTAGTTTTTCTTCAAATTAAAATATAAAACATTCAATATTTGATTTGAACGTACATTTTAATTTGCCGGGGCCACATACTGATCCCAAAAATTCCAGAAAAATAAATCTAGCTATGTTTTGACGATACGGCCCAACAAAACTAGTTTTATCGAATTCTGAGACCGTTTGAAAAATAGCCATTTTCTGGTCGATCCAATTTAACAAAAATCGACCAAAAACATTTTCCTTTGCCACGCTCATATACTAATTTCAAAAATTATGAAATTTGAAACCTAGCAATAATTTGACATCCTGGATCCAACAAAAGTGGTTTCGTCAAATTCTGAGGTCGTTTGCAGAATGGCTATTTTCACGGGCTATATAAACTTTATAACAACCTTTCTGAAAATTCATTCGGCCATAACTTTTGCTTTTCGCTATGAAACTTCGATTTTTCAGATTCGTTAGAAAGATATTCATTAACAGGTTTAAATATTTTTGGTTTCACTAAAATCCGTTTCATTTTGCACCCGGTACAGTCAGTCAAAGTTTGAATTGAAATTTTGAAACTATCGCGCCATTTCAGGCCTTGTTTATAATTTAAAGTAATTATATTCATTTTCAAATGTCGATCCAAACATAATTTGCGTTGTTATTATTTAAAATATTTATTTTAAATATTTAAAATCCACCAAAATAGCCAATTTAAAATTTTCAAACTGGTTCCGATTTTCTGGGTTGTTGCAAAATTTATATCGTTTATGGTTTTACAAAAGAAAATTCATATTGTTTTCATTTTAGTTCGTGTTCTTTGGTTAGGTTTGATTTCTCCACAACTGATGATGTTGATTAGCCATTAAAAATTAGATTAATGAACAAAAAAGTGAAATTAAGCCTAAATGGATAATAAAGTAAAAATTACCTTTATTTAGTAAGGGGCTACTTCCCTCCTTTGCACTTCCCTTAACAATTTATTTTTAGAAAGATAATAGACCCCCTCCTTAACAATATTTGGAGTGTCAATAACATTCCCCATTCTAAAAATATACTTCAGATGAAAAAAACCTCCATGGAATAAATATATTAAAAGAAAGGCATGTTGCCTTGGTTGGCTAGAAAAGCAAGTATTATCAAATTAATTAATTAAGTACAAAGAGGAAAATAAAATTTGTTATTGTTCTGAAGGTAAGCTTCTACAGATTCAACTGGTGCAAAAACTATGCATATTCTCTTGATTTCTCGCCAGCTAAAATAGACATATAAGACGGAAAATAATAGATAAATTAAACTACCCGGCATCTACATTTATCTTAAAAAAGATATATTAGAAATTAATTAAAGTATCCCTAAATTAAACTAAGGTGGTCAGCCTAAATTACACTAAGATAATAGGTAAATTTATTCCTAAATAATCGTTGTCCTTGACTTGTTAACAGATCAATTTATTCCTAATTAATTTGCTTATTTTATAGGCTACGTCTTTAATATTGATTTAAATATAATGTATTCAAAAGTTATGATGCTAAAAATTATGTCATGAATTTAACTTATTCATAATGAAAAATTTGAAGACAAATAAGTACTGAAATGGTAAAAACATAATCATGATTTATTAGTTCATGATGATGTAGGATGTAGCTATATAAATATCCAAAAAAAAAAATTGCACTTCATAAATACAAATCAGTCCAAAATGGGAACTTGGTAAATTAAAATACATTTGGTATTAAACATCTTTGCTTATACAATAGAAAATCAAAAGAAAAAGAAAAAAATGACATAATAATGAAACTGGGAAGTAATTGCGCTTATTTATGGAGGTATAAAATCAAATAACTACTGCCTAATATCAAGTAGGAATAAATTCAAAGTCATTTATAGTTGAACAATTAAGATAAAAATGAAAGTTATGAAATTGATAACATAAAGTAAGCAGTATGCATAATATTTGCAATTTTATGTACAGTTAATCCCAATTTCATTTAACCATTTTAATAAAAAGCCATTTTATGGTTTGAACTAATTTTAAAAATAGTATAGACAAAAAGTTATCCATTCCCCTATATAACAAGATAATTCATTTATACTTAATTTAGTTTTTTCTAAAGGGAAGAACATCAAGAAGAAAATATAATACCACATAAATTCTACAAGTTACTCATATTTCTGATGTTTCAGCACATTAAGATTGTAAATATACATGCAAACAGAATTGTATATAGTGAAACAACGCACACAAAGTTGGACTTCAAAATAACAGTCATAAAGAAACAAAACCAGTAGGGTGAAAACCACCATGTTTAAAACATAAGAACAATAATAAGCAGTAATGAATTTCTGAAGGAAAAAAACAGAAAAACTGTATTGAACGACTAATTAGAGGGTTCTTTGCATGTACAGTCATAAAGAGGAGTAATATATACTTCTGAAGTAACATATAAAGTTTGGCTTAATAATTATCCTGCTAAAGTACATATAGGGAATAAAATTATTAGTACTAAGACAGCATATATTCTATATACAACCGGAACACAACTTGTATAGCAATTATTTTATATGGTATATATCAATTAACAGTTGACATGTCTATAAAACATCCAATTTCTGGAAAGGGAATATAAAAATAGTAGATATATCTTAATGTATAACCAATGTACAAATAAAAGTTTATGCTAAATAATAGAACATGCCATGTAAAACTAAATAATGAATGTCAGTGAAAAGCATAAACATGGATTAACATAGTATATATTCTTTTTTCCCAAACCAATATCCCATTTTCCCCTTAAAAATATCGTTTTGCATCAAATTAATTTTCTGTAAAGAAACAAGACTTAATATGCCAAATATTTAGTTTATTTCACTTATCTTTAATGTGTTATACAAATACCTCCAATATTGTATAAGCACCGATTCCTTCCTCCATTTTAACCTATCAGCCCATATTTACTTTGTTTTATCAATACTAGATTTCCTAGCTTTCAGAAACCTGCATAAAAGAAGTCAATTATTTTCATTTAAAGCACAATTACTTGGGGCAACAAGTGAACATGGCACTCTCAGCCTGCAAGCGTTTTTAAGTAGTAACCATTCATCTAAACCTACCAAGTTGCTCTTTACATGGTAAGAAGTCTAGCTCCTGAATGTTATCCATTTTATATATGTTGTAAATAATCAAAAATATAGACTGCTTTTTATAAAGTAATAATAAGCAATAAGAAGTAAAAACTTCAACGGATACTATACAATTTCAAATGCTTAAAAATGATATAAACATTTATGCTGTAAGTGTTCGATAATATTAAACTTGCTTAATTAACAATCAACAAATGTACCGTTCATTTTTAGACCCTTGTTATGAAGTAAATTAGTACACCATTTTCATAGAGTAAATACGTATGCATGAATTTTTGTTGAAAATTTAAGTAGACAACAGAGAAAAGAAAATCATGTAGAGGAAAGCAACTCATCTAGATTAAGGCTTAGTGAAAGGCATCCACAATTTTCACTTTTCAGCATCCCGGTCATCTGCAATGGAGACTGACATGGTATTTCTATGTTTTATTGCCCTATTTATATAAAGAATTCCTCGACTTATGAGATTCACTCAAGGCCTCTTTTTGAAACATCGCTTCTTCATTTTCTTATCATCGCTTGAGTTCTCCACATATGTTCTTCCTTTTCTTTGTGATTCTCATGACTCTCAAAACGACATAAAATTAATTACCTTATATTTTCATCAAAAAATTATATCTTTGTTACTTGATTTTAATGCTAGTCTCTTTTGTTTATTTTTTCTATGAATTATAAAAGGAATATGTCAATAATATGTTCTACTTTTACTAGAATAAATACATCTATTTACTAGAATTTACAAATGAATTTGCAGCAATAGCAAACTAAAAGACGAGCCAACACAGGCAGCATAGGCCACACCTTCAACAATAGCCTGATAAAAAAAGAATAATCTTAATAACCTATAAGGTGTATCATTGTATAAATATGAAAACTATGGATGTATAAAAAAATAGTGCCATATTTCTATAATATGAAAATCAAAAAACTTATTTTTGGGATCATAAATCTGTTGTTTAACTTTAATTTAAACATTCTACAAATGACTTGCTCTAGGAAAAAAAATCTGCTCAAACACCCATTCGTTTGGAAAACATGTATAGTTAGATCTACTGAACTAGAATAAAAAAAATCGAATTTTACAGTAGCATACGTAAGTAAGATCATCACAGCAGAATTAAAACTTGCCAAATTGAAAGAAATATCCATGTAATCCATACAAGTACATTGACAATCCAAACCAAAAAAAAATATTAACACTTCTAGCTATTAACTTCTTATCATATTGGCTACTTGGATGCAAAATTCACACCAACTACATATTAACAGTTCATTCTTATCTAACGTTAATAATTTTTGGTCTGATTTATACTGGTAATTCAATAGATTATCACAGGTACTTCAGATTACACAACAATCAAAAGCAATCACTTGATTAATCAAATTTTGGATGAGTAATTAAATTACCGAACAGCTCCACTATTGATTTGGATGGATCTCACATGTTATAGAGATAGCGACGAGTTTTTTTTCATTGTCTCTGCTGCTGGAGTGACGCTGATAAATTGAACTGAAAATCGATGGAAGAAAGGAATATAGGTTAATATATTTGGTCAAATGTGAAAAGGGAGAGGGAATATTTAGTTTACGCGGCCTATGTTTTACTTAGTCAAAAGAGGTGCCGCCTTAATTTTGACTCCCGCGTTTTAAAAGATATAGCTAAAACATAGCGGATTATTTTTTTTCCCGATAATCTCATAGCACAATTTGTTGTTATTTTATTAACTCAAATATATTTTTTATAGCTCTTTAATTACAATGCTATTAGACAATGCAATATATTGCATGTTTTCTTGTACTGTAATAGGCTTTATAATAAGATGCTCTATCTGCTGTAATAAATTCTTTTACAACTGTTTTTGCCCATTGTAAAATGCTGCCATACAAGTTACTAAAGTCTTTGACAACGTACCATTTTTGTTGTGAAAACTCTTTTAACAACTACATTTGACCGTTGCACTGTAATTATGAATAAAAAAATTGCTGTAGCAGCCTCGTGAACCAATAATGTATACCATTCACATACAAAAAATATATACAGAAAAGATTAGATAAAACATCACATCCCAAAAGACTCAGATAAGTTTCCGTAGTTATAATATTCACATCCCAAAGGACTTAGATAAGTTTACATAAGTCATAATATTCACATCCTAAAAGATCGAATAAGTTTCCATGACAGCCACACACAAAACGTTAACAGTGATAACAGTCAGCTACTAATATAAAAATCTATGTACTATCATACTAGACTAAGGAGATGAAGTCCCTGTATCACGCCACTGCTGATCCAACGGCCTCCTTGACAGTGGCCATCTCTGAATTTGGCTTAAACATTAAGGCGTCCAGTTCCATTGCAACATTCACTCATACATTCCAAGCATCTACTCCAAGCTTAATAAAATGCACTAAAGCTTAACAAAAAATTCTTTTAACGATATTTTTGGGCATATGCAATGCATGTGCATATAAGCCCTTTATTAATTATTAAACTTGTTGTGACACCACACGTCCGTTAATGTCACTCGTTAAGAGAATACATTAAGTTTCGTGAAGCGTTATAGGTAAACAGAAACAGAAACATTACAAGACAGATATAAAATAGCAGAGCAATTTAAAGCTTTTATTAAGCAGAAAACATTGTGGTTCAAAACATAGTTACATCACAAGTATGAAATCCATAAAACCAAGTACATCCACTTAAAATTTCTGTCTTGTACTTAAATAATCAGATTACAATAATAAAAGAAGCATAATCCCAAAAACATAGCCATAATAGAGAGATACTAAATCAAGTATTACATCTAAGTAGCTCCAAGCAGGATGAAAGCAGAATCCTGATCAAGCTTGAGTATTCCCACCTAAGAACCTAGGGGGGAAACGAAAAAGAAAGAAGAGGAAACAAAATAGGTCAGACATAAAGTCTGACGAGTCCAGTAACTTTTAGCATATAAATAAGTAAAGGTATCATGAGAGGCATATAAGCTAGAGAGATAGATAATAGCACAATAAGGAAGGTATGGCAAGGTAAAAAGGATAAACATGATATAATATATTGCGCTTCTCTAGTACTTTCTCTTTCTCTGCACCAATACTAGTATCGTATGAACAAGATGATCCCCAACTAGTATAAGATGGTAGACTTAGGGATACTTCTAGTGAGAGGTTTTACCCCATACAATAACAGGCAGCCCAACTAAACATACCGGAGTTACCCCTAAGATAATAACAGGCTCCTAAACATACTAGAGTCTAGATGTACCCTAACTACGAGCCCAATCGATCGGCTCCCTACTTCGTAGATACACTATGCTGGCCCCACAGTAGGATGTATCACTTCCTAAAGTGGCAACACTTCATTCTTAGGATGTGCACAACCTTATTTAAAGGTGTCACGACGTCTTAGCATCCTCTGTCGGACCCATGCACACACATGACTCCGTCGGTATGCACCGCCCACATCGGCCCTTTTCATTTGGATCTCTTACAATCAGCCCAGTAAGCGTGCCTCGACTCCGACATAGTTCGGAGTACTCGTTGTTACTGACTGAAACGGGTCCCATACACAAGATGATACAAACTCCCCTAGGCTTGTATCCTCACTACTAAGTTTTCCACAGGTTATGCCATACCAGAGTAAAAAGATTGCATGCCATACCGGAGTAAAAAGATTGCATGCCATACCAGAGGAAAAGATTGCATAACCCCATAGGTTAAGTTTGTGGGCCTATATGTAAATATTACCCACCACCCCAAGATATACTTAACCCTCCCATTGATTCATACAAGTTTACTTAACCCCTAATCAAGTTAACATGTTCATACAATCCCTTATAGAGTTAATTATTCGATTTCATTACCATATTCATTTATGGTTATAATGTGCTAGACGTCCCACATTAAGCCTACAACTTGTGGATGTTGGATATGCCGGGAGGTTCCGGGCAGACTTCTTCCACAAGTCAGACATAACCTCCTATCTTAGCACGTTACACGTTTATTTACTTAGACCCCTTACATTAAATTCACTGCTTGTGGTCGCTGGATATGTCGGTCGGTTTCGGGCAGACTTCCACCACAGGTGTAACCTAACCTCGTGTCTTAGCGCGGTTACAGTTTCTAATTATTGTAGTTCTAGGCATTTCTATTATTAAACAATTATTACTATGTCATTATAGGTTTTCATGCCCTTTTTTTCTAAATCATATTCATCATGTACCATATGCCCTAAATTAAGATATAAATCACAATTTGATTTATGCCCCAAATCCATATTCAAATTTTTAATTCAATTTATACACAAATTTCCCAATACAAATTATGCCCCAATTTTAATATTTTCCCCTCGTCCCCAATTTCACGCGTTCGCATATTTCAGTTACATGCCTAGGCTCGAAAGTAGCCTGGCTATAAAATAAAAAGGGGAAAAGAAGAAGGGAAGAGAACATAAATGATCATAATAACAACATTGGCATATGACGGAAAAAATAGGCATACGGGAATAGATCTGATGAACATGTGATAATAGAACTGATTAGGCATAGTGTCATGATCATAAACAGGCAAGATGAGATCTAATTAGCAAATTAGATGTACAAATAATGGAAGATCTGACATGATAAATAGGTATTGGCTTAGACCTAATTCATAGTTATGTCAGAATAACTTAGATACACAGTTTATGGCAGATCTAATGTGATTCAAATGGTCATAGGCTTAGTTCTAATTTATAGTCATGTCAAGAATAACTTTTAAGTTTTTAGATCTAAAAATAACATAGACTCGGTATGATTGGATCTAAGAAATAGAAGAGGGACTGCAGATGTTGAATCACAGATCTCTAAACTTGAATGACTTGATTGATGAAGAAGAAAAGGCTTGATTTAATCTGGGCAGAGGAAGCATCTAGTTTTCCATTGTTTTTGGTGTGTAAAAACAAGAGAAATGGGGTCTTATTTATAACCATCAGCCAACGAATCTTGCACAGAAATTAGTCCACGTACGAAACCAGAAATCTATCCAGATCTACGTAGGGGTCGACCCGCCCTTGGTGTGTCGACCCAGGGATCGACACCCCGTTGATGTGTCGACACCCATAGGCGGGATTTTCCTGCTCCCTCCTGCCACTCGATTTTGAAATATTTTGAATTCTAGAACTTATTTTATTCATATATTTTCCTTTTATGCGTATACAAACTTCAGACCTTAATATCTTTTTCATACAGTGTCCGTTTTACGTAAACCAGGTGTCTATTTTGACCAGAATTCCGAGACGAAAGAAATTGCGCAGTCTATTTAACTTAATTCTGAATATTTAATTAAGTATTCCTTAATTTATCATTTTTGTTATTATTAAAATTACGGGGTGTTACATTCTCCCCTACTTAAAGGATATCATCCCCGAAATCTCCAAGTTAAGAAGAATGTAGATCGTAACATCCATCATCTATCTACTCATCCACCAATCACAGTTATCCATTGTCCTTAAATATTTCTAATGCTTATGAACATATGTAAAGGTATGTGTCTATGCCCTTACACTAATGCGAAAGCTCAGGCGGTCTACTGATTCAGTCGATCTCCATAATGCAATGTATGTTAGTTTCGTGGATCCAACATGTATGCAAATAATCCTATTATATTAAGTAAGTTTTATTTATGTGCATAATCATTCATCCAAATGCAACATCCATATGATGATACACTCACTTTCATCCATTAAAAGAAGAAAAATGCACACACATCCATATGCAGTATGATAGTGATTGAGCCGATATAGTGCCTAATATGTGTATATATGCATCCACGAGCAACCACTAGCAAATAATTGCATCCACTTGCATCCATCATACATAACATGTCTCAAAACGGATGTTTACATCCATGGGCTTCCTACCTAAAGGTCAAAGATTCAATCGATAGGATATACTTTAAACGATAGAAACAAGCATGAATAAAAGCTTTGAAAAGGAAGTTAAGAAGATGCCCTTGAAAAGAAAAGGTTACAAAGCGTGAATCTTGTCTTCAGTCTCCCAAGTTGAATCTTCTTGGTTATCGCCCCACTGAACTTTCATCAACTTGACCTCTCAATTGCGTAGCTTCTTAACTTCTGATCCAAGAACACGGGTAGGTACTCGCCTAACTGTCGCCTCCCGTTCCACCTTTACTTCTTCAAGTATACTTGGCTCTAATACTTATGCAGTATCATGCAAGCACTTCCATAAATGAGAAACGTGGAAAACATTATGAACGTTGGATAGTCTCTATAGTAGCTTTACTCTATAGGCCATTTGGCCAATCCTTTCTGTTATGAGAAATGGCCCAACAAATCTTGGTGCCAATTTCGCTACAGACCCAAAGCAAACCACATTCCTCAAAAGTGATACCTTGATGAAAACAATGTCTCTCACCTCAAACTCAATGTCAGTCCTTCTCTTGTCTATGTATGACATCTGCCTATCCTGAGCTATCTTCATGCATATGCGGATAAAGTCAACCTTTTTTGAAGTTTCTCTAACCATATCTGGTCCAAGTAGAAGTCTTTTTGTAGATTCCCACCAACAAGTCGGTGATCTACAGGGTCGTCCATACAATGCTTCGAAGGGTGCCATGCCAATACTAGCTTAATAACTATTGTTGTAGGCGAACTCTACTAAAGGAAGATGCTCTTCCCAAATCCCTCCGAAGTCTAGGATACACAGTCTTATAAGATCCTCAAATACTCTATTCACCCTTTTCGTATGTCCATCGGTCTAAGGCTGATAAGCGGTGCTTAAACACAACTGTGTACCTAATGCTTCTTGTAATCTCCCCCATAATTCACTGGTGAAAATGGGGTCACGATCACTTACGATACTGGAAGGTACTCCATGAAGACGGACTATCTCACGAACGTAAATTGTTGCCAACTAAGCTGACGTCCTATTACTCTTACCTGGAATGAAATGAGCGCTCTTAGTAAGGCTATGTACTACAACCTAAATGCTGGTGTTGCCCTTCCTTGATCTTGGCAAACCATCGATGAAATCCATAAAGGTGCTCTCCCACTTCCACTATGGAACCTCCAAAGGATGAAGTAAACCATCGGCCTATTTTGCTCAGCCTTGACTTGTAGGCAAATCAAAGATTGAGAAACAAACTCTTCTACATCTTTCTTCATTCCAACCCAAAAGAAATCCCTATTCATATATCTATGCATCTTATCACTGCCTGGATTAAAAGTCATCTTAGAATGATGAGCTTCCTCTAAGACTGTCTTCAACAAACTCCCAACTTGGGGAACACAAAGCCTTCCATCTCTTTGCAACCACACTCTATCGTCTATGGAATATCTACTGAGGTGACTAGAAGTCTCCCCTTTACTGTGCCTATCCAAGATGCCAGAAATCTATGGATCCTCTCGCTATGAAGCTCCTATCTGATCCAAAAGAGTAGGTCGCACCTCTATTGATTCCAATAAACCAGGTATAAACTAGGTGGAAGGTCTAAAGTTAAAAGTCGATATAAACTCCAAGTTTTCCCTCTCCACAAACAGAGGACTTAAGGCCATCCTCTGCCTACTCAGTGCGTCTGCCACCATATTACCCTTGCCAAGGGTATAAGCAATCTCAAAGTCATAAGATGCTAGGAACTCCATCCATCTTTGTTGCCTCAAATTAAGATCCGTCTGCGAGAACAAGTACTTGAGAGATTTATGATCAGTGTACAACTTGAACTTCTCTCCAAGTAAATAATGGCGGCAAGTCTTAGGCGCAAATACTATGGCAGTTAGCTCTAAGTCATGGGTACGGTGGTTCTTCTCATGAACCCTTAGTTGTCTACCTCTATAACATACTACCCTTCCCTCTTGCATCGGAACCGCACTAAGCCCTGTACCACATGCATCAGTGTATACTGTAACCACTTTGTTTCCATCGGGCAAGGTCAAGACTGGGGCTGTTGTCAGAGCCCTCTTCAATCACTAGAAAGCAGCATCACAATCTATATTCGATTAAAACATCAAAATTTTCTTCATCAGCTTGGTGAGTGGGGTTGATATCTTTGTAAAGTCCTTAATGAACTTCCTATAATAGCCTGCTAACCCCAGAAAACTTCTCACCTCCGTTGCATTCTTTAGGATATGCCAATCTTGAACTACAACTACCTTCGCGGGATCTACCGTTATCCCATCTTTAGAAACCACATTCCCTAGAAACCTCACCTCTTTTCTCCAAAAATGACATTTGGAGAACTTTGCCTTAAGTTGGTGCGTACGGAGAGTTTTCAAAACCTCCCTTATATGAAAGCATGCTCTTCCTCGCTCCTTGAGAAAATTAAGATGTCATCAACAAAGACCATAACGAACTTATTTAGAAACTCCCAAAACATCTTACTCATCAGATCAACAAAATAGGCGGGTGCATTCGTCAACCTAAAAGGCATAACGACCCACTTGAAGAAACCATTTGGAGTTCTAAAAGCAGTCTTGTCTATACTGTCCTCGACCACCCCCAACTGATGAAACCCCGTGGCCAAGTCTAACTGAGAGAAAATAGATGCACCAACAAGTTGGTCAAACAGATCATCTATCCTCGGAAATGGGTGCCTGTTCTTTTTGGTGAGCTTATTCAACTCTTTATAATCCATACATAAGCGAAGCAAACCATCCGCCTTAGTTGCGAATACCACCGGAGCACCACATTCAAATATGCTTCGCCTAATAAACCCTTTCTCAAGTAGCTTCCCCACTTGCTTGCTGAGATCCCTCCTCTCTCTTAGAGCTATATGGCGCACAGTCAATGCAACTGGCTTTGCATTGTCCACCAAGTATATACAAAAAATATCTCACGCATTAGAGGTAAGCCCCGAACCTCCTCAAAAACATCAGGGTACTCAAAGACTACAGGTATAACTAGAAGATCATCGATAGATGCATCGAGTGACTCTAGGAAACTAAGCATGACAGACCCCTTAGGGTCATAAGAAATCTCGAGGGTCCTCCCATGGAAAATCAAAAGTCTAACGGCCCTCTTCTCACAATCCATAATGGCACCATATATGGCTAGCCAATCCATCCCTAGAATCAATCCATAACATATGAAACCAAGAACATATGTGTTTCATTCAAACTCGACGCCTAACATAGATATTATCAAACCCCGACAATCATAGACACATGAGTCATACCTCTAATGGGGTTTAACACAACAACGGGATCCAAAACCATACTAGTACCAAGGTGTAGAGACTCAACCACAAAATCAGATATAAAAGAATGTGAAGCGCCAGAATCAATAAGAGTTCTAACTGGATGATTGGAAGGAGAAACCAAACCTTCAATGGAAACTTTCCTACCTCTATCCGGTGCACTGGCCACAAGAGCATGCACCTGCCCTCCTGAAGATCCTGCCCTTTGACCTTGTCCTTGCTTCTTCGAGCACTCCTTAGAAAAGCGTCCGACCTCTCCACAACTGAGACAAGCATTCTTCCTTCTTTTGCAGTTCTTAATCAAGTGACCCTCGTGTATGCAATTATGACATTTCCTCTTATCTTTAGCCTTATCATTCTTTCCACCTTTCTTTTGTTGTTGTTTTTGTCCTTTCTTAGGCCATACTTTCCTATTTTGTGTTTCCTCAACCTTAGCTTCTTTCTTGTCAACTTTATCTTCCTTATCAATGCCATATCAACGAGCCTTCCAAAAGTTTCTCCTATCGAAATATGAGACTTAGATAACCGATGGAGAGGTTTATTCAGATCCTTTAGTAAACCATAAAGCTTTCTTATGCGAGGTATCCACTAGCTCCAATCCAAACCTTGCCAGTTGATTGAATTTACTAACATATTCTTTAACAGTGATGCCTCCTTGCTTGAGTGCCAGAAACCTTTCCATTTTCATACTTTTTCAGCTTGGGAAAGAAATTTCATTTCAAACCTCTACCGAAAATCATCCCAAGTCTCCATTGGATGCCCTGCTTGCTTCACTTCCCACCAGAATGAAGCCTCATCTTTCAGCAACTAAGCAGCCAACTGAATCTTCCTACGATCGTCAACTTCGAAAATTACAAACAAATTCTCCGTCTCTTCAAGCCAATTCCTTGCCTCTATGAAAGTTTCGTTCCTCGGAATGGCTTTTCACTCATAACACAAAAATCTTTGCAGATCTTAGAGAATTTATTTGCTCGCAGAGGAGGAGGATGAGGAACAGTGGGTGCAGCTGGGGGTGGAACATCTGCTTGGCCACCGGCGGGTGCCATGGCCTCTAGATACCTACCTACGGAACCAGCCTGGTATCGTAACGCCCTCAGGAATATTAGGTTCCCCAGGCATGCTGAATAGAAAAGGAAAAAGGGATTCAAAAAGAGAATCGAAAGATATTACATATGGATTTTGGGGAATATGTTTTTCAAAACAGACTTTTCTTTTGAAAAATTCTTTCTTTTAACACCTTTTTGAAAACAATTTCAAAAGCTTTTGTCCAATATGGTAACCTTCAGCTCTAATACCAAGTGCGACACCCCACGTCCGTTAATGTCACTTGTTAGGAGATTGCAATAAGTTTCGTGAAGCATTACACGTAAACAGAAATAGAAACATTGCAAGACAGATATAAAATAGTAGCAGAATTTAAAACTTTTGTTAAGCAGAAAACATCGTGGTTCAAAACATAGTTACATTACAAGTCTGAAATGCATAAAACCAAGTACATCCACTTAAACTTTCTGTCTTGTACTTAAATCATATGAGTACAATAATAAAAGAAGCATAATCCCCAAAACATAGCCACAATAGAGAAATATGAAATCAAGAAGTACATCTAAGTAGCTCCAAGCAGGATGAAAGTAGAATCCTGATCGAGCTTGAGTATTCCCACCTTGAGAACCTTGGGAGGACGGAAAAGAAAGAACAAGAAACAAAATAGGTTAGACATAAAGTCTGGCAAGCCCAGTTACTTTTAGCATATAAATAAGTAAAAGTATCATGATAGGCATATAAACTGGAGAGATAGAAAATAGCACAATAAGGCAGGTATGACAAGGTAAACAGGATAAATATAGTAGAATATGTTGCGCTTCTCTAGTACTTTCTCTTTCTCTTCACAAATACTAGTGTCGTATGAACAAGATGATCCCCAGCAAGTATAAGATGGTAGACTTAGGCATACTTCTAGTGAAAGGTTTTACCTCACACAATAACAGGCAACCAAACTAAAACATACCGGAGTTACCCCTAAGGATAATAACGGGCTCCTAAACATACCAGAGTCTAGATTACCCTAACTACTACCCCAATCGATCGGCTCCTAACTCCGTAGATACCATGTGTTGGCCCTACAGTAGGATGTATCACTTCCTAAAGTGGAAACCCTTCGTTTTTATTATGTGCACAACCATATTTAAAGGTGTCACGGCGTCTTAGCCTCCTCTGCCGGACTCATGCATGCACATGACTCCGTCAGTAAGGGCCGCCCATACCGCCCCTTTTTATTTGGATCTCTTACAATCATCCCACTAAGCATGCCCCGACTCCGACCTAGTTCGGAATACTCGTTTGATACCTAAATATGGGTTACTGGCTGAAACGGGTCTCACACACAAGATGATACATGTAACACCCCACGTCCATTAATGTCACTCACAAAGGGAATGCATCAATGTCCATGAAGCATTGTTGTTGTATAGAACAGATAAATTACAAGAATAAATAAATAAAACAACACAGCGGAAGATAAAACTTATTTTACTTCGTCATAACTTAAAACGTTACATAAGTAGTTTCCAAAACCATTACAACAGGATCAGTAGTCTTTTCCAAAAACTTCAAAGTACCTAAAGAAGCAAATACTTAAATAACATAAATGCATAAATCCCCACTGAGCATAAGCAAAGCCATAAAGATGAGAGAGTCCCAAGCGATACATCTACTCTTTCAAGCAACTGAAAGAAATCGGCCATAAGCTGTAGTATTCCCTCCTTGCAAACCAGAGGGGGAGGAAAGGAAGAAAAGAGGTGGAAAGAAAAGGGGGTCAGACATAAAGTCTGGCGAGTGCGATAACTTTAACAATATAATTATCAAAATAACTAGGCTAAAGCATAAGATGGAAAATAAGGAAATGACTGTGAACAATTGGGTATGACAGAACAAAACGAGGAAATAAGATGAACCAAGATAACGTTAAAGGCACCCCTAATCACTATAAGTAATTACTATACTACACACCTACTAGTCACCCTAAAGGTTGATCCCGCCTACACAACTTAATACTGCTAATGGTAGTTTCGTGTACCCCTAGCTACCTCCATTGGTGTCGTCTGCCCCTATCTCAACTAGGTGTACCTACTACCCCCATTCAATCGGCTCCCAAACTTGTAGATACCCGTGCTGGCCCCATAGTGGGATGTATCACTCCCTAAAGTGGCAAATCGATACAACCAAAAATGCACAGCTTATATCTACACGATGCAACAACGTCTTACCTACCATCCTGGGCCAACACACGCAAATGAACCCGTTGGACTTGCGTTGCCACCGCTAATCCGTTTTGACCTCTTACAATCAAATCCAGTAAGCGTGTCCCATCCTCGACTTGGGTCGAGCCCACAAAGATACTTAATGGGTTACTGGTTTGAAAAGGGCCCCCATTACTTGACACAAGCTATCCACCTAAGCTTGGTCCCCTCTAGTACATACCACTTAACCCTCTTCCTATTCATGTCTTCTTACATGTTTCAATCTTGGTTAAGTGCATCTAATCTTATTTCAAATGCCACCCAAGGCACCCACTAAATTCCACATGCCACCCAAGGCACCCACTTAACCCCCTCATGTCCCACTACATGTTTATCTAGTTAAGTGTTTCTTAATTCATTAAGGCCGTAATCTTGTAAAGACCTCCCACATTAGACTGGCATTTGTGGCAGCTGGATTTGCTGGGCGGGTCCGGGCAGTCTTACACCACAAACGAGCCTAACCTCGTGTCTTTACAGCTGTTACGCATTTAATTTAGGCCTAAGACCTCCAACATTAGACTAGCATTTGTGGAAACTGGATTTGCCGGCCAGGTCTGGGCAGTCTTACAACACAAAAGAGCCTAACCTCGTGCCTTAGGCGAATAATTACACCTAATTAATTACCCCCAATTTGAACTAATTTCCCTATTCAAATTGCCAATCAATTACAAATTTAACAATGTCCTTAATTGACTCAATTGTGTCCATCTATTTATGGTATATAAAATTATACCAATTAACATCACATTTAAGACATTTATGCCAATTCTCAATATTAAATCTTTTAATGTTATCCCCTTGCCCCACGTTGTACGTTCGTTTAACGTGAAATATACGTTAGGCTCTAATAGTCTAACTTACGGAATAAAGAGAAAACATCACAACATGCATAGAATAAAAACTAGATCTAAACATAAGGTGTGAACTTGCATGTGTGAATATGGTTTTTCATCTAAAACTTGCATAGGCCAAAGTTACAAACTTGCATAAACCATGGATGTCATAGATCTAATCATAAGATGTAAACTTGCATAGGCAATAGTCACAAACTTGCATAAACTATAGATGTCATAGATCTAATCATAAGGTGTAAACTTGCATATGTGATTTATACAACATAAACTATGATGTAAACTTGCATCCAATTCACACATGTCATAGCCTAACTTTAGATCCAATTAACAAATAAAATAGATGTCATGAAACATGTAAGGTTGCATATGATTCTCACTAACTTGCATATGATTCATATATAAATTAACATCTAAACTTGCATATATACATATGATTTAACATATGAATTAGTTCCAACAACATAACCAAACTAGCATATGAAACATCATTATGAATTGATTGTACATAATCCAATCATAGATTTACAACATAGATGATAACATCACAGCTTTACAACATAGATAATAACATCATAGAATTTATAACATAGATGATAACATCATAGAATTTACAACATAGATAATAACATACGGTCAATGATTCACAACATAACCATATAATCCAAATCATAGCTCAATCCAATTAAATTGTTAATTATCTTATTAAAGAAATCGAACTCACAAAAAGAAGGTCTTGAGTTCTAAAATCTGAGCTCTGAAATTGAATTAGCTCGCCTTTGTAGTAGATTCGTTATTGTTTAGATTAGAGTTGAATAGAACTGAGTTGATTAGCTTTGATTTCCTTCTAGTTGGTGGTGGCTAATCAAGGTTATAGGATGACATCATGACGGCCATGATTCAGATTTTTATTTGATTTTAGGGTTTGAGTCTACCCATGTTTATAGAATTTTAATTTAATTATAGCCGTCGGATGATCTTAGGGTTAATCAAAACCACTCAGTCATGATAGGGTGACACCTCAGCCCTAATGACTCAGCAAGCAGTCAGAATGGACTCAGCAATGAGTCACAATATGGAACAGATTGCACCCGAAAGCTGTGCAGGCTTTCTCCTCGGCCTGGGCGCACTTGGCAGGTGCGCCAGTGCAACTTTTGTACTGGCGCACTTCCCAAGTGCGCCAGTGTGTGTATATATATATATATATTTCTTTTATTTTTCCGTCTACCTTCGTTCGCCCATATCTCCTTCATTCGGTATCTGTTTTACACAAACTCGGACTCTATCTTAACCAGAATTCCGAGACGAACACAATGGCGCAACCCATTTCCCTTAATTCTCACATATGAGATTAATTATTCTTGAATTTAGTTAATTCGATTATTCAAAAATTCGGGGTGTTACATTCTCCCCTACTTAGAGGATTTCGTCCTCGAAATCTCTAAGTCAAGAAGAACGTATCCTACCATCCAATCATCCATCTACTCAACCATCAACCACTAGCAACCATGGTCCTTAAAAGATTTCTAATGCTTTTCATGTACTTATGCATAGTGTGTGTATATGTCCTTATACTAATGCTAAATCAGGCAGTCCACTGATTCTGTCGACCTCCTTAATGCAAATAATGATAGTGCCATGTATCCGTCATGTATGCACAGAATCTTATACATATCATTACTACATGTGTGCACAACCATCCATTTAAATGCAACATCCATATGATACACACATTCAATGTACATTCATTTTACTAAATACATCCATTTATATGCAATATGCAATATGAAAGTGACTGAGCCGATCTAGTGCCTAAAGTGTGTGTATATGCATCCACGAGCAACCACTAGCAAACACATGCATCCACATGCATCCATCATATATAACATGTCTCAAACACATGTTTCAACCATAGGACTACCCTATCTAAAGGTCAAAGATACTAGCGAGAGGACATAGTAAGGATAAAACGAGTACAAGCTAAGCGATAAAGGAGAAATTAAAAGACATACCCCCGAAAAGAAAAGGGTACAATGAACTTATCTTCTCTTCCGTCTTCCAAGTAGCGTTGCTCTCATCATTTCCCCATTGCACTTTGACTAGCTTGACCTCTCGATTCCTCAACTTCTTAATCTCCGATCCAAGAATGCACGTAGGAGCTCATCGAATCGTCGCGTCACGCTCTATCTCCACCTCTTTAAGCAAGCTCGGCTCTACCACTTCCGCGGTCTCGTGCAAGCACTTCCTCAAATGTGATACATGGAATACGTCGTGTACACCACTGAGTCTCTCGGGCAACTCCACTCTATACGCCATCTGTCCAATCCTCTCCTTAATAGGAAACGACCCTACGAACCTTGGTGCTAACTTCCCAACGGACCCAAAGCGAACAACATTCCGTAATGGAGACACCCAAAGCGAACAACATTCCGTAATGGAGACACCTTGATAAAGACCATGTCCCCAATATCAAACTTAAGATCTGTCCTCCTCTTGTCTGCATAAGATTTTTGCCTATCTTGCGTCGTCTTCATCCTCCTTCGAATCAAATCGATCTTTTCCGAAGTCTCTCTAATCATATCGGGCCCAAGTAAGATCTTATCCGTAGATTCCCACCAACATGTAGGCGAACAACACGACCGTCCATAAAGAGCCTCGAAAGGTGCCATGCTAATGCTAGATTGAAAGCTATTATTATATGCGAACTCCACCAAAGGAAGATGCTCCTCCCATGTACCTCTGAAGTCTAAAACAAATAGCCTCAAAAGGTCCTCTAGAATACGATTCACCCTCTCGGTCTGGTCGTCCATCTGAGGATGATATACGGTGCTCAAACATAACTGAGTCCCTACTGCCTCTTGCAAGCTCTTCCAAAACTCGCTAGTAAAGATAGGAACGCGATCGCTCACTATGCTAGAAGGAAAACCGTGCAAACGAACTATCTCTCGAATGTATATGGAGGCTAACCATGGAGCATTCCTCTTACTCTTCACGGGAATGAAGTGGGCGCTCTTAGTAAGTCTGTCTATCACGATCCAAATCCCCATATTATCCTTCCTTGATCTTGGTAACCCATCAATAAAGTCCATCGAGACACTCTCCCACTTCCATTGTGGGATCTCCAATGGGTGAAGCAACCCACCGGGCTTCTTTTGTTCTGCTTTTACTTGTTGGTACACCAAGCATCTAGCGACAAACTCGGCCACATCCTTCTTCATACCGCCCAAAAGTAAACTCGTGACATGTCCACGTACATCTTGTCCCCGCCGGGATGAATGGTCATCTTTGAACGATGTGCATCATCAAGAATTGTCTTCCTCAAGTCCTCGTCTCGTGGTACACAATGTCTACCGTCCCTACGTAACCAACCCTTATAATCTAGGGTATACCTACTAAGATGGCTCGATGACTCTCCCCTTATGAGCTTCTCTACTAACTCAACCAATTGTGGGTCATCTCGCTGTGCCTCACCAATCGGTCCCAAAAGCGTAGGTCTGACCTCTAAGAATGCTAACAAACCGGGCATAAAGTCAATGGAAGGTCTAAAGTCAAACATAGAGATGAACTCTAAGCTTCGCCGCTCAACAGACAACGGACTCAAGGACAACCTTTTCCTACTTAAGGCATCTTCCACCACGTTACCCTTGCCAGGGGTATATGCTATCTCGAAATCGTAGGACGCTAAGAATTCCATCCACCTTTGCTGCCTTAAGTTTAAGTCCTTCTGAGAGATCAAATATTTTAGTGATTTGTGGTCAGTGAACAACTCGAATTTTTCACCAAGAAGATAATGGCGCCAAGACTTAAGCGCGAAAACAATAGCGGCCAACTCTAAGTCATGCGTAGGGTAATTTCTCTCATGTACTCTCAACTGCCTTCCTCCATAGGTGATTACCCTTCCCTCTTGCATTAAGACTATGCCTAGTCCTGTCCCATAAGCATCAGTATAAACGGTAAATGGCTTACTCCCATCTGGCAACACTAAGACTGGGGATGTGGTCAAAGCTTTGTTAAAACGTTGGAACGCATCATCACAATCTATGTCCCACGTAAAAACTAGGTTCTTCTTTGTCAAGCGTGTTAATAGGGCTGATATTTTTGTGAAGTCCTTGATAAACTTCCTATAGTAGCCTGCCAACCTCAAGAAACTTCTCAACTTGGTATCATTTTTAGGAACCTTCCAATCTTGGATGGCCACCACCTTCGTGGGATCCACAGATATCCCTTCTTTGGAAACCACGTGCCCTAAGAATCGCACTTCCTTCCTCCAAAAGTGACATTTAGAAAATTTAGCTTTAAGGATATGTGCTCAAAGGGTCTCCAACACTTCCCTAAGATGTAGGGCATGCTCTTCCTCGCTCTTAGAAAAGACCAAGATGTCATCCACAAAGACCGCCATGAATTTTTTAAGCTACTCCCTGAACACCCTACTCATCAAGTCAACAAAGTATGCAAGGGCGTTTGTCAAACCGAAGGGCATCACAAGCCATTCATAGAATCCATCCGGAGTCCTAAAGGCAGTCTTGTCTATGCTATCCTCAGCCACTCTCAACTGATGGAAACTAGTGGCTAAGTCCAACTGCGAAAACACTGAGGCGCCAAATAACTGATTGAAGAGATCGTCAATCCTCGACAGTGGGTGCCTATTCTTCTTAGTAGGTTTATTAAGTTCTCTATAGTCCACACAAAGTCTAAGGGACCCATCCACCTTCGTGGCAAATACTACTGGAGCACCCCACCGCGATATACTACGTTTTATGAACCCTTTCTCAAGCAACTCCCCTACTTTCTTATTGAGCTCCCTCCTCTCACGAGGAGCCATGTGGCGTACTGGCAGAGATACTGGTTTTACATTGTCTATAAGATAAATATGAAAGTCTACCTCACGTTTTGGGGGTAGAACCCTCACCTCATCGAAACATCAACATATTTACGGACTATACGAACAGAATGTAAATCATCTTTGGATGCGTCAAGTGACTCAAGATAACTAAGCATCGCCGGTCCTCTAGGGTCACAAGAAATGTCAAGGGCCTTTCCACAACGAGTCAACAATTTTACTACCTTCGTTCACAATCTAGGATGGCGCCATATCGGGCTAGCCAATCCATCCCTAGAATCAACCCATAGCCTATGAAACTAAGCACAAAGCATTACATTCAAAACCAACGCCTAAGATAGACAATCTCAAATCCCTACAGACTATGGATAAATGAGCCGACCTACTAATAGGATTTGAGACTACAATGGGATCCACAACAACACTAGTATCTAAGTGCAGTGTTTCAACTAAGATGTAGAGATAAACGAATGTGATGTGCCAGAATTGAATAAAGTACGGGCAGGATGATCAAATAGAAAAACTACACTCTCAACGGAAATGTTTCTACCTCGTTCTTGCAGCGGTGGAACTGTGAGAGCCTGGACCTGCTCCCTTGCCTGCCCTGGTGCCACGAGAGCCTGAAGATGCCCTCCAGAAGTTCTTTGCCCTTGTCCCTGTTTCCTTGGGCAGTCCTTAAATAGATGACCTGCCTCTCCACATTGGAAACAACTAGTCTTCTTCTTTTTCCTACAATTTTTACTTAGGTGGCCTGGTGTCCCACAATTAAAGCACTTCTTCTTTCCTTTGCCATTATCGTTTTTCTCGCCTTTCTTGTTTTGTTGTTGTTGCCGCGGTTTCTTTTGATCCCCTTTCTTCTCGGGTGCCTTATTAGCATTGGCGCCCTTCTCCTCTTCATGCATAAGCGCCATATCAACTAGCCTCTCAAAGGTGGCCCCCATAGGGATGTGGGTCATAGCTAACCCATGTAGTGGCTCGTTCAAACCCTTAACAAATCTCAGGGCCTTCTTTTCAGGTGTATCCACCAAGTCCAAGCCAAATCTCGCCAACTGATTGAACTTGTTGACATATTATTTTACTGACTGATTCCCTTGCTTTAATGCCAAAAACTTCTCCATGTATAGATTCTCTTCAGCCCGTGAGAGAAGCTTTGCCTCAAAACCTACGCCTGAAATCTGGCCATGTATCAACCGGACGCTCTCCATTAGTGACTTCCCACCAAAACGAAGCTTTGTCCTTCATTAACCAAGCAGCCAATTGGACCTTCTTACAATCGTCCAAATCGAAGATGCCAAACAGATCCTCCACTTCTTTCAACCAATTTCTAGCTTCAATGAACGTTTCAGTCCCACTGAAAGATTTTCCACCCATCGAACGAAAGTCTTTACATATCTTGGAGAAAGTATCTCCACGCGGAGGAATGACTGGAGCTGGGGGAAGAGGAGGAGGAACGTTGGCCGAACCCGCGACAGCGACCCTAGCCTCGAGATATTGACGAAACCAACCGGGTACATGAACACCCTCTGGTATCTCAGATGCTCCAGACATGCTGAAAAGAAAAGGAAAGAGTTTTAAAATGAGGGAAGCGAAAGAGAGATGTATGGCTTGTGGGGATTATGCCCTTTAAAGTAAACTTTCCTTGAAAATAGCTTCTTTAAAACAAGTTTTTGAAAGTACTTTCTAGCAAAATTATACTTTTGAAAACACTTTTCAAAACTTTTTATCTGTTCTTGTAACCATAGCTCTGATACTACGTGTAACACACCACGTCCATTAATGTCACTCACAAGTAATGCATCAATGCCCATGAAGCGTTATTGTTGTATAGAATAGATAAATTACAAGAATAAATAAATAAAACAACACAGCGGAAGATAAAACTTATTTTATTTCATCATAACTCAAAATGATTTTACATTAGTAGTTTCCAAAATCACTACAACAGGATCAGTAGTCTTTTTCAAAAACTTCAAAGTACATAAAGAAGCAAATACTTAAATAACATAAATGCATAAATCCCCACTGAGCATAAGCAAAGCCATAAAGATGAGGGAGTCCCAAGCGATACATCTACTCTCTTCAAGAAACTGAAAGAAATCGGCCCTAAGCTGTAGTATTCCCTCCTTGCAAACCTGAGTGGGAGGAAAGGAAGAAAAGAGGTGGAAAGAAAAGGGGGTCAGACATAAAGTCTGGCAAGTGCGATGACTTTAACAATATAATTATCAAAATAACTAGGCTAAGGCATAAGCTGGAAAATAAGGAAATGACTGTGAACAATTGTGTATGACAGAACAAACGAGGAAATAAGATGAACCAAGATAACGTTAAAGGCGCCCCTAATCACTATAAGATAATTACTATACTGCACACCTACTAGTCACCCTAAAGGTTGATCCTGCCTACACAACTTAATACTGCTAATGGTAGTTTTGTGTACCCCTAGCTACCTCCATAGGTGTTGTCTCCCCTATCTCCACTAGGTGTACCTACTACCCCCATTCGATCGGCTCGCAAACTCGTAGATACCCGTTTTGGCCCCACAATGGGTGTATCACTCCCCAAAGTGGCAACCCGATACAACAAAAAATGCACGGCTTATATCTACACGATGCAACAACGTCTTACCTACCAGCCCAGACTCACACACGCATATGAACCCGTTGGACTTGCATTGCCATCGCTGACCCGTTTTGAACTCTTACAATCAAATCCAGTACGCATGTACCGTCCTCGACTTGGGTCGAGCCCACAAAGATACTTAATGGGTTACTGGTTTGAAAAGGGCCCCACTACTTGACACAAGCTATCCACCTAAGCTTGGTCCCCTTTAGTACATCCCACTTAACCCTCTTCTTTTTCATGTCTTCTTACATGTTTCAATCTTGGTTAAGTGCATCTAATCATATTTCAAATGCCACCCAAGGCACCCACTAAATTCCACATGCCACCTAAGGCACCCACTTAACCCCCTCATGTCCCACTACATGTTTATCTGGTTAAGTGTTTCTTAATTCATTAAGACTGTAACCTTGTAAAGACCTCCCACATTAGACTGGCATTTGTGGTAGCTGGATTTGCCGAGCGGGTCCGGGCAGTTTTACACCACAAACGAGCCTAACCTTGTGTCTTTACAACCATTACGCATTTAATTTATGCCTAAGACCTCCCACATTTGACTGTCATTTGTGGTAGCTGAATTTGCTGGCCGGGTCCGGGCAGTCTTACACCACAAAAGAGCCTAACATCTTGCCTTAGGCGATTAATTACACCTAATTAATTACCCCCAATTTGAATTAATTTCCCTATTCAAATTGTCAATCAATTACAAATTTAACTATGTCCATAATTGAATCTATTATGTCCATCTATTTATGGTATATAAAATTATACCAATTAACATCATATTTAAGGCATTTAGGCCAATTCTCAATATTAAATCTTTTAATGTTATCCCCTTGCCCCACGTTGTACGTTCGTTCATTTAACATGAAATATACGTTAGACTCGAATAGTCTAACTTATGGAATAAAGAGAAAACATCACAACATGCATAGAATAAAAACTAGATCTAAACATAAGATGTGAACTTGCATGTGTGAATAAGGTTTTTCATCTAAAAATTGCATAGGCAAAAGTTACAAACTTGTATAAATCAAGGATGTCATAGATCTAATCATAAGGTGTAAACTTGCATAGGCAATAGTCACAAACTTGCAAAAACTATGGATGTCATAGATCTAATCATAAGGTGTAAACTTGCATATGTGATTTATACAACATAAACTATGATGTAAACTTGCATCTAACTCACACATGTCATAGCCTAACTTTAGATCCAATTTACACATAAAATAGATGTCATGAAACATGTAAGGTTGTATATGATTCTCACTAACTTGCATATGATTCATATCTAAATTAACATCTAAACTTGCATACATACATATGATTTAACAAATGAATTAGTTCCAACAACATAACCAAACTAGCATATGAAACATCATTATGAATTGATTGTACATAAGCCAATCATAGAATTACAACATAGATGATAACATCACAGCTTTACAACATAGATAATAACCTCATAGAATTTACAACATAGATGATAACATCATAGAATTTACAACATAGATGATAACATACGGTCAATGATTCACAACATAACTATATAATCCAAATCATAGCTCAATCCAATTAAATTGTTTATTATCTTATTAAAGAAATCGAACTCACAAAAAGAAGGTCTTGCGTTCTGAAATATGAGTTCTAAAATTGATTTAGCTTGCCTTTGTAGTAGATTCGTTATTGTTTAGATTAGAGTTGAATAGAACTGAGTTGATTAGCTTTGATTTCCCTCTAGTTTGTGGCAGCTACTCTAGGTTACAAGATGACAGCATGACGATCATGATTCAGATTTTTATTTGATTTTAGGGTTTGAGTATACCCATGTTTATATAGAATTTCAATTTAATTATAGCCATCGGATGATCTTAGGGTTAATCAAAACCACTCAGTCATGATTGGGTGACACCTCAGCCCAAATGACTCAGCAAGGAGTCAGAAAGGACTCAATAATGAGTCACAATATGGATCAAATTGCTCCAGAAATCTGTTCAGGCTTTCTCCTCGGCGTGGGCGCACTTGGCAGGTGCGCCAGGGCAATTTTTGTACTGGCGCACTTCCCAAGTGCGCCAGTGTATCTATATTTTTTTTTCTTTGATTTTTCCACCTAACTTCGTTCATCCATATCTCCTCCATCCGGTATCCGTTTTACGCAAACTCGGACTCTATCTCAACCAGAATTCCGAGATGAACACAATGGCACAACCCATTTCCCTTAATTCTCACAACTGAGATTAATCATTCTTGAATTTAGTTAGTTCGATTATTCAAAAATTCGAGGTGTTACAATACAAGCTCCGCCTAGACTTGTATCCCCACTACTAGGTTTTCCATAGGTTATGCAATACTAGAGTAAAAAGATTACATTCTGTACCGGAGTAAAAAGATTGCATGACATACCGGAGTAAAAGATTGCATAACCCCACAGGTTATGTTTGTGGTCCTATATATAACTCAGCTAAAAAGAAATGGGCAAGTGAAACGAAAACTGAAAACTACCAGGAAAAGAAAGAAAGAAAAATAATTCAGCTAAAAAGAATAAAGCCTAACAAAAACCAAAAGAAAATAAAACTCAAACTCTAGACAGAAAAACTGGTGAACTTCCTCAAATAAAAGGCACTCACTCATGTTCAAAAGGTGCACCAATATCACATGCCCGTAATAATTTTTTTTATTTCCCAGGGAAGTTAATCACAAAATGATATTAGGAAACAAATCAAGCCCGTTCACTCAAGCTCAAACCGCAGAATTTGATTTCTCATGTAGATGTATAAACCACTAAACCAAATCAACTTAACACGCAAGTACTCAGCACCCTTTTCGAAAGAAAATAGAAAAACACAAATTTTTCTCCAAACCCATAGAAGAAGGAAAAAATAAAATCGAATAGAACTAATTCTTTTTTACTTGCATCCCTTCCTGTTTCGGAAATAAACAAGCCTACTTGCCTGATTTGTATTGGAAATCGGGTTTTCGGATATGGAGTTGCAATTTAGGTTCTCGAATTGGGTTCGGATCTTTGAGGGATTGTGGTGTGATTTGTGAGGTATTGTCGTGAGGGGTTCTTGGTCACCAGGTTTGTGAATATGGTTTTCGGTGAATGGGGAGTTGTGGTGCGAATTTGATTTTTGGCAAGGGGGTTTGAGAAGCTTCTTAACAGTCTGTTGATTTTGGTGATGACGTCCAACGCCTATGGGATTTGTGGTAAAAGTAGTGAGCAGATGCGGGTAAAGTAGGAAGTGATGTGATTGTGAACACAATTTTGGTGTTTGCGTTATGAAATTTGCTGATGGAGATGTTGATAGAAAGGTGATTGCGGACTATGTTGATCAATGTTGTGATGGAGACGGAGGAGTACGAGATGGATTGTTGAATGGGTGGTCGGTGTCTGTAACGCACGATTGATGCGAATTGCGGTTATTTGTTGTTTATGGTACTGGTGTATGGAGTATGCACGAGTTGATTGTGGATGGTGATTATTACATGAAACAGAAGGTAAATGTTTGTTGGAGTGGGTTTTGACATGGGTTTGGTTAAGATATTGTTTTGGGGAAAGGCTGTGGCTTTGTGACTATGTGTAATCGAGTTGAACTTGAAAGAGGGTGATCGGTTTTGGTGATCTGCAGTTGTAAGGAATTGTGAGTGGTGGCAGATGGACGATCTGTCTTGGGTTAGCGCTGACGGTGGTGGGAATGTTGCTGTGAAGATGTGGGCAAATGCTCGTAGCAGAGAATCGCAAGAGAAGAAAAAATTGCAAAAGGAACTTTGTGTGTTTATTTTTTTTTTCTTTTGAAATTTGCAAGAAGAAGAAAAGCTATGTAAACATAAAAAAGTTTTGTTTTTTTAGAATTATTGAAAAAAAGGGAAGAGAAATTGGAAAGAGAAAAAGGAAAGAGATCAAGAAAGCCAATTGGAAATAAATTTGAAAATTTGACAAGTATTTTTTTCTCTCTTGTTTGGGAGATTACGGTATCATTGACTAATACCAAATCAAATCAATCAAGAATTTTCTTCTATATATACAAGAAAAACAAAAGGAAAAATAAATAAAAACTAACACGAATCCGAAATTAAAAAAAATTAATTATAGCCTCTCCGGCAATGGCGCCAAAAACTTGATCGATGCTTTCTAGGTATTAGAAAGCACAAATATTGTAATAATTTACTGCAAACGCACAGGTGCGTAGTATGCTGGTTGAAAACAGGGAGGAAAATTTTATTATTTATATATTTCGTGGGCGAGTTAGACAAAACATGGAGGTTGATTTTGAAAATAAAATAATTGAAACTGCAAATAAAACTATTGTTGAATTGAATCAGATCTGAATCTAATCAAATCTATATTCAATTCAATATGACCTAGGAAAGCAATTAAAAAGCAGAAATTAAAATTGCAGAAATAAAATAACAAACAGAGAATAAAATTAGGATTACCGTTGAATCTAATCAGATGGTCAATCACTAATGAAAAATAAATGAAAAATACAACTAGTGGTCTACCAAAACTAATTGTATAGACAACACTAATTGCTAAGAAAATAAAATTGCAGAAAAATAAAAGAAGCTTTATTAATTGAGAAAAGAGGTACAAAATGATGCATCTTCATTTACAATGGATATCAGATGTATTTATAGAGGATGCAGGCTCCTCTCAGTTTGAATATCGGGCTTAGAAAGTATCTCTTGAATATCTTTGTTTACAAATAAAAAAGATATGACATAATGGTTGAGATATTCCTTGAAAATTTTCCTCCTTGATTATTGTCACGTGGCAGCTGATTAGATTCCTTTTTGGCATTGATCTATCAAATTATATTCTCTATGGCAAGTAAATATGAAAGATCCACTTTGTTTTCCCTATGGATAATATGACCAATTCCTGAATATTTATTATTGTATATCATACGTACATACATATGAATACACACACACACACATATATATATATTATTGGGGGTCCAAGGGGAACTGCGATAAGCTGTATAAGCTTGCAATTGCGGACTGGTAGCTCTATACCTTCCAAGATGAGCGACTTTCCGTTGTCTTCGGTGACCGTTCATTATATATATATATATATATATATATATATATATATATATATATATATATATAACACAGGTCCATATATTCTTCAGAGCAAAGGAGGCAGTGTGAGTGTTCCTTTCTTCAGCAAAAAGAAGGCTTGACAGGGATTGAACTCAGGTCACATTATCCAATTTCCAGGCCTTTACCAGTGTGCTACAGCTTTCTTTGTGATTGAAAACTTGTTGATATGGGAAAGTAGCTTTTTTTCTTATTAACCGGTCTTTAATTGAATGAAGGAGATATTTATTTAACTTGTGAAAATACACGAAAAAATACCCAAAGTAATATTTATTTATTTACAAAAGATAAGATATAAGAGCATAAAATAAACACATTTCTATGCTAAACAAACAATGTTAAAAGTTTCAAAAATGTATTTTGCGAAAACTTAAACGATTCAAGTCGCATATTGGTGTAAAAAGTTAGCCAGTCACGCGAAAAATGCAAAAACTGAAATCACACAAAAAAGACACAATAAATTTTAGTTTAACAAAGAACAAGTGATTAATATACCCATGATGAAAAGAACGAAAAAAAATTTCCTTCACTAAAATTTATTCAGCACAGAATTTTATTCTTTCTAGCTCTATGACAATTGTAAGTTAGATAAGAAAAATAAGATTTCATTCAAATAAACATGCGTGAAATGCACAAATATTTCCAAACATGGAAATTTCATAAAAAGTCATGCGATTTCAAAAGAAACAAACATTAATAGTTACAGGCACAAATTACCATACAGCCAAGAACCAAATGCTGGAAAGGAAAAACAACAAAGATAAAAAACGAATAACACCACCAAAACTCTCCAAACAACACTTATAAACAACGAGATATCTAGCTCTGCGACTTGAGCTCAAACCAATTTTATGACCTTTGATTAATAATATCATGATAACAAAATGCTCAATGTAACGACCCGTATTTTATGGTATTCTAATTAATCTATTTAATTATATAAATTGTGAAGTAGAGAATTAAATGGTCGTTAAATTAAATTAAATGGATTATTTAATTAATTTAAATAATAAAATAATATATTTAATTCAGAAATAATCAAAAATAGTGGAATTCACAATATGGTGTAATTTGGATTATTTAAAATATATAATTCAGTTTAGAGTTGAATTATATTCACGAATATATTTAATTAACGATAGTTTGAACGTATATATATATTATAATTATAATCGAGCTCGAAATGGCACGGCAGTTCGCTATTTGGCGATTTGAACTTCAACTGAATGTACAGGGTCCATTTTAAATCGGATTTCTGTGAGACAAGAAATGTTCGGAGCTGGTGAAGTATATTTTTATAATGGAAGAGAAAAATCAGGATTTCAATGTGTAGATTTTGATTTATGTCCAAATCAAATTTTAGAAAAGTCGCAATGAAATTCTTTTATAATTTATAACGATATATATAAGGAATTTCGATATAAATTTGAATATCGATTCAACCGGGATTTTGAATATCGAGTTGTAAATCCCAATGGAGCTGTATGATATTCTATTATGAATATATACAATAATATTTATATTTAAATATTATATTAATTATTTTTAAATATATTTATATATTTAAATGGGTTATTTAGAGCTTTAAAAATAGCCAGTTTTGCAAATGATCTCGGTTTTCGATGAAACTAACTTTTTTGGGTCCGCAATACTTTATTTTTGTTAGATTTCAATTTTCGTGATTTTTGAAGTTAGTATGTGGCCGTACGGGATTTTAATGTGAAAACAGTCGGTAATTTGACCTTTAAAAATATGCTATGTGAGCAAACGAAGTCGGAATTTGATGAAACCAGTTTCGTTGGGTCCATAATGTCGAACTCTAGTCGTATGTCCAGTTTTGTGATTTTTGGGTATCGTATGTGATTATAGGAATTTTTAACAATAAGTAAAAATAGCGTTTTCTTAAAATCGAATAAACAATTCAATAAAAAAATGTTTTTAAAAAAATCCTATAAATAATCCTTATCTTCCTAATGCTAATTCACCTCATTCACAAGTCAAAGGAAAAATCTTTGCTACCTTTATTTCAACACAGAAAAAATCGTAAGTTAGAAATTCAAAAAGAATTCGAAAATAATTTTATAAATCAACATAGATATATGTTTGGAACCATGAAGGGATTCTCTTCGCTTTCATATCTGTTTTCGAAGCATTTCCGAGGGGTTGCGTTCGCTGTCTTTGTTCGAACGCGAGGCTAAGGTTGAGGTCAAACCCGAATTCGTGAGGCCGTAGGGGGGGGGGGTTCGTGGTGTCGGGCGGACTTGGGGTGGCGGGGCGCCGCCGTTGGCATAGATGAGGAGAACTCCGATCGCCCAGAACAGAAAGCGACGTCGCCATGGACTGCCGTAAGGAGCAGATGTCGGAATCTCTTTGTACCTACGAGCTGAAACAAATTGATACGGTGGCATGTAGACTTAGATGAGGAGATGTTTGACAATTCTTGTTTGGATTTTTCATGGAGTATGGATCGAATTTGCGGTGAAGGGATTTTGAGTGAATGTCTAAACTCTATAGAAGACAGAATTTTCTTAAGTCTGGAAGAAGGAACTGCTGTAGTGGGTTTAAATTAAAGACGGATTAGGCTAAAATGGTGAGGCCCGAATTCAAAAATAATTAGCCTAATTTTAAATTTAAATTCTATTTAAACATTGTATAAACTTGTAATAACCATAACTTGTTCATATGTTAACCGAATTCAGCAAACAAGATCCGTTGGGATCATAGGGACGGACACTACAACGTGGAACTGACGAGGAGCGAATTGAAGCTCGTTACAATTTATTGCAAAATAAATTATCTGTCTGAATCAAGTGATGGTTATAGTTATTAACGATGATCGTCCAATGTGAGTAAAACTCACCAACTCTGAACAACTATATTTTTATAACATATTTTTAGAACTGTTAATCATTTGTTGATTGTTGTGTTTTAACTGTTTGGTTGAATTGCTTATGTATTGGTTGAAATTATAGATAACGATATATACATATAAATATATCGTTAACCAAATATTGATTTTGTTTAGCAGAATATTTCACATTGAAATGAAATCGATGTTAATTATGTTGTTTAACATCTGTGATGCAGGGAAATAGGTTGGAGGAATCCAACTGGATTCCTCAACATTTATTTTACTATTCTTCATATATTGTAATATATGATGTGATATATAATCTGTGTTGATTATGTGTGTTTGAATGATATCGATCATTGTTATTTGGTGTTTTAAATACCGTTAGAAAACCCTAAGATGAAAAAGGAAAATTTCAATTACTATATTGAAATAAAATATTATATAAAATCGAAAGATTTTATATAGAAGGAAGATTTCAAACTGTATATTGAAATAGGAATATTTATAAAATCAAAGGATTTTATATAAAGGAATATTTATAAAATCAAGGGATTTTATTAAGGAAGATATTTGCAAAACAAATAGATTTGAAAAAGAGAAATATTTGTAAAACATTTACAAATAAAATAGAAAGAGAAATATTTGTAAACCATTTACAAATAGAAATGAAAAGGATATATTTGTAAACCATTTACAAATAGAAATGAAAAGGATATATTTCTAAACCATTTACAAATAGATTTGGAAAGGGGATATTTGTAAAACATTTACAAACAGAGTTGGAAAGAAAATATTTATTTGTTAAATAAATAGGATTGGAAAAGAGTATTTATTTGTTAAATAAATAGAGTTATAAAAGGAGATATTTATGCAGAAAATAAATAGAGCTATTAAAGGGATTTATTGGGAAATGAAAAGAATGTCATATAAAAATATATTTGGTAAATGAATAGAATTTTACATCAGGAAAGTTTAGACCCGTGCTTCGCACACGAGTATAACATGATATGTATTTAAAGCAAAGATTTTAAATAGAATTTGTTTTAACCAATAGATTGATAAAATTAATTTATAAATAATATTTTATAAATAAAATAAAATATTTATCATTGGATAAATAGAATATATAAGTCAGGGCTTATATAGAGAAGTAAGAATCGATTTCAACATCGATATTTGAAACTGAATATGGACTTAGAGTTAATCAAAGGAGTTAATCAAAATGTGCTAATCAAAATGAGTTAGTGGAATTAACCGATTAGAGTTAGGGTTAATCGGTTAGAGTTAGAGTTAACCGATTAGAGTTAGAGTTAATCGATTAGAGTTAGAGTTAACCAGTTAGAGTTAATCAGTTAGAGTTAATCAGTTAGAGTTAATCGATTAGAGTTAAATTGAACTAGAGTTATTCGAATAGAGTTAATTGAATTAGAGTTAATCGAATATATTTATTAAAATAGAATTAAAGGAGTTAATCGAATATAGTTTATTCGAATAGAATTAAAGGAGTTAATCGCATATAGTTTATTCGAATAAAATTAAAGGAGTTAATCGAATATAGTTTATTCGAATAGAATTTAAGTAGTTATCGAATATTAGTTATTCGAAAGGAGTTATCAAATATTAGTTATTCAAAAGGAGTTATCGAATATTAGTTATTCGAAAGGAGTTATCGAATATTAGTTATTCGAAAGGAGTTAATCGAATATTAGTTATTCGAAAGGAGTTAATCGAACATAGTTTATTCGAAAGGTGTTAATTGATAAGACTAAATTAGTTAGAGTTAATTGAATAGAGTTAATCCAGTAGCGTAAATAATTTAGAGTTAATCTGCTAGAGTTAATCAAATAGAGTTAATAGAATTGGGTTAATCAAACAAAGCTAACTGATAAGAGTAGAACGATTAGAGTTAATCGAATAGTGTTAATTGAACAGAGTTAGTCGAATATAGGTTATTCGAAGAAGAGAGATTATCGAATATAGTTTATTCAAAGGAAAGAGTTATCGAATAGAGATTTATTCATAAGAGAGTTATGTTAGGAAATTTGTTAAGGATTTAAAAGATAAACTTTGACTATTTCAAGGTTAAAACGTTGTTCAGTTAAGGTCTGAGAGGTAATTATACCCCAACTTGATTGACTTACTTCTTAACTAAGGAATGGTAAGGTTTGATAATGAAGGTTGGCTAAGTGAATATAGTTAATGAAGGTAATGGTGAATTGGCATAGCGATGTTTTATTTAAACATCTGTTTAAAATCCAAGGAATGAGTTTGGGAAATATTTTCCAAATATAATCAGAGATATTTTCTAATCATAGAAAATGAAATGTTGGATGGTAAAGAATACTGGGATGACAGTGATACGTGGAAAGGAGATGGAAATGTTTTCCAATAATTAATAACGTATATTTCTAAATTAAGAAAATAAGAATTTCTGTATATATATACAGAAACAGGAAATGGAGAATGGATAAATTAATGATAAATTAACTTAAGAGATAAATGTTGAATGTTGATTGATCGATAAAATTTCCATTTGGAAATAATATCGTTGTTTGCACACATGTTTTTCTTTGATAGTTAAATCACAGACTATCAAAGTTTTGGCCATTTTTCCATCGTCAATATGGAGAGACCGGTTGGATTCTTATCCAAAGAACCACTCCGTATGGCGTTAGCGTTTCGAATCAAATAGATCGAAGACAAATTGAAGACAGAGTAAAGTGCAAGGGCTTTTGTATAAGTCCTAGGTGGAGATTGCCTAGGATAGATGTACGGAATAGTGCCTTCGGTTTTTCCAATCCCAGGGCAACTTGAATGGACGAATGTCTGACAGAGTATATCTAGTAGATCGCGTAAGTTGATCGTTTTAAACGTATTTACGTTGGTGGCGGAGGAATTCGTTTCTCTTAGCTTATAGCCGTGGTATTTTTGGGGAAATCAATTTGTGATTTGATGGGTATGACGATGTGGCATTCAAAGTAAATGAATGAGTAATCTGTTGAAAGATACGTATGACCTCCAGCCTCATCAACTCGGAAATGACAGAAATCAGGCAGGCAACATGGCTAAGTGGTTCGCAACCATGTAGGGTATATTGTCACCATCTAGAGAATGTTCATATTTGTTACTTCTTTCAATTCTGTATCTCCGGGGAATGGTTATGTTGGTTTACCAACTGTAAGGTGACAATATATTCGATACATTCAAGAGAAATGAATGGTCGGTCATGTGTGGCCGAGTTACAAGATGTTCTTATTGAACTCCAGTGTATCGCTTCTAGAGCACACTGAGCGGAAGGTGGGTCCATACCTTGTCATAGTTGGAATCCATTCCCCAAATAAGAGCCCACGGTTTTGATTGTATAATATATATGCAGAACGTTAGATGCAAGCGTTTCCGCTAGATTGCTAAGTACTTGTATTTAGACATTATTGTAATATTTGAAGAGACTAGATATAAAGAAAAATTTGGGTTATCTTAAGGCAAAAACCATCCATGTTTATGTGTGGATCGGTCTTACGGTTATTCTTTCTTTTGAAAGGATTTTTAAAAGTTAAACAAGTGATTTGAGTTTACTCACACCAGTCACATGACTGACCTGGAGTCTATTTTGTTTTGTTTTCCCTAAACACTTGGGTGCCCAAATATTGTACGGGCAGTCAAGTAGTCGGGATTTACAGATACTTGAAGAGCTGGAGCAGGAGGCTTCAGAATTATATAGCTATGGTTATTTCCGTTGTGTTGTAAGTGCTGTATTTTGGAAATGATATGTATATTCAAGTACAGATTTATATTTCAAAGTTATGTTATATATTATATGTTATTCGTTTCTCTGTGAGGTTCGTGTTACTCCGATGTTGTGTTGTTCTTCTTCTTCTATTCTAAGTTTCTATCTTATCTATTCTCACCCTCTAATTTATTTCATTAACTACCGGTATTTTCGATCCTTGGATGTTCGATATGTGTTGTATATCGAATAACCAAGTTCGACTTTTTCCGGGACATTACACTCAATCTCGTGTTACAAACACTACTGGTGTTGTTGGGGGTTTCTACATCACCATTACTTACAATAGAGAATTAGCAATGACAAAAGAAACCTACCACAAATCTTCTCTTCACGGTGATTCTCCTAACATTATCGAATGATAACATGGATAGGTGGAGATACAGAAAATAACTCAGTGGAACAACACAGGACATAAGCTGAATCAAATATGATGTGGCATAAATTGATGATTACACCATCGATCAAAGAAAAGATTAATTTCTGCACCATGTGACAAATCTAGTTTTAACTTCCCATCTTCGGAATAATGTTCCGAATGAGTCGCACATCCACATGAGCAGTTCAAACAAATATTCCCAAACTCAAAAAGTGACATTAAGTAGAAGGAGATTTTCTGCAAAATTTCTAAAGTCGATCAAACAAAAGACCATTCAAGTCCACGTACAACACAAATGCCTCTAAAATCCCATCGAGATTCTCCTTAGAAAAACAATCCAAAGATTGCTTAATCTTCATCTTCGAAACGTCGATCGCCTTCATTAAAATATATTCCAACAGGTATAGCAAAGACTGATGCAGCACAAACAACAATCCTATACAAAGATCTCGAAGAAAAGGACCAGTGCCAATCCAACTACCACAACGAATTTTCTTAGCTCTAAGGAGGTGAGACCTTATGCTCATTCCGATCCAATCAATTGTTCTCTCTTCCTAAGTACGAGACTTAAATGGCACGAGTGAGATCGGATAGCACAAATACGTGTTATGGGCTAAGAAATGATCGTAGAGTAAAAATTGGATTTAGATCTTGGAGTACTAGTGAGGAAAGATCTAATGTGCGATCTAGCGCTGGAAAGGAGGAGGTGAGGCGAAGAAAAAGAAAGAGAAGAAAGTTAGGAATATGGTTCGGCTAGATGAGGAAGGAAGGATGAAAGGAAGAAAGGGGTGATTTGGACACATCTTTTACGGTTGAGTACTAGATCTAAGTTATACCAAAACTCATCAAAAAGTTAACCCCTTTAGATACAACGCTAAACGGTGAAATGTCAAATAGGCTTCGGGCAGAGGTTGAACCTTGACGTTACTGGGTTGGGTTAAAATAATAATCGTCCCGCATTAACTTTTAAGATTTGATGCGACCCGAAAAACAATTATCTTCATCACGGCGGTATCAAAGACTGCTGTCAAACTCCAAATTGTCCACAAAGATTCAAAGTAGTCATAACAACGATGGTGCAGCCACACAACGAAAGAATTCTAAAAAAAATCAGCTTGAAATCCGTGATGAAATTAAAATGGAATTTCTCATTACCTAGCTGAAAAACAAATAAACGACTCACAAATCAAATACCCTAAGATCAAGATGAAAGAGTTTCCTTATCCTTTTCGAAGGAAAATTTTAAAAAATAATTGAAATGGATTTATTATAAACTATAGGTTTCATTTTTATAAATGCAATTTATTATTATTATTCCAGTTTATAGTACTAATTAGAAAAACTTTTCACTTTCCAAAAGGTCGAAATCTAAAAATATCGAAAATTAATTGTAATAATTTCAATAAATCATCCTTTATATATATATAAAGAGGAACACTAAAATCACCAGGAATGGGTGTTAATTATTACAAGTTTTGAGGCATGTTCCTTGTCATTTCAAATTTTCTTCTTTTTACCAACTAGATTATTTATTAAAATTACACAAAACCCCAAACAATTCTTAAATGCAAATAAATTTAAAATTCTAAAACCATATTTTTATAAAACTATTATCCAAAACCATAATTTGACAACATTCGAAATCCATTTTATTTTTCCAAAATAGTTTTAAAAATGGAAATCCTTTGAATGCAAGACCAAAGATTCAAATGAATGTTTTCAACAAAAGAATATCTAGAATTCTAACGAAGTATCTAATGGACATGCCTCGTAATTATATTTACGAATGGATATGAGGAATTGACATGAACCTCCCGTTTTTGTCCAAGAAAGCGTCTTGACCGGAACTACCAAAAAAAACAAAACCAGAAATCGCGACTCTCTCAGTTGTAGCTAGAATTTTGTCCAGTCTCAAACTCGAATCCACGGGATTCACCCTATTCCGTCCTCTTGCTCTTCACAACAAAATCGTCAACGTACTATGGGGCAAAAATTGGCTAGAAACTCGAACTTAACAAATTTCAAACTCTTAGTCACTTAAGGCCTGTCAAAAATAAAAAGGTCCATGACTATTTCATCACCGAAAAAATTTAAAGTCGAGTAAGAAAGGAGAAGAAAAATAGAAAAGAAATGGAACATGTTCTTTCACGAGTCCTAAATTAGCTATTCCTATGATCGTCAAACCTATGATCTGATACCAAATATAACACTCCATACTTTTCTGAGCTCAAATTTCGACAAAGATCGAACTCAAGCACGTCCAAACATAGAGCATGTAAATATGGTACCTATAAAGGAAATAAGCATGAGCATAATCAGAGTACGATAAAATAACTCACAGTAGAAACAAAATTGGATAGACTAGTATCAACTTAGGTAACTACCTTATAAGAGTGAGTCACTATGTCAATACCGAGCATGAGAGGGAACGTGAACAGAAAACCAAACTTAAACACTTGTAAGAACCAGACCTTCTCACGAAAACCTGGGAGATTGTAATGAGGAGGGATTTAGAACAATAAGTTTTGGTGAACATAAAGAGGAATACATAGATGTACACCGTTTGGTTCAACCTGAGACATATATTTATCAAGCCTAGTAATTCTAACCTAATCTTGTAAACATTAACACACGACTCTAACTACCGTACCCAAGGTAGCATTGCCAATGATAATGCTACTGAGATAGAACGTTTATGCATATATTTATGAAGCCTTTAAACCAACATTTAACCAATTACCAAAACTAAGAGGTTGGCTCATAACTACTCACTAATCACACGGAGATTAATTATTAATGTACATATATATAACCATTTAAGACCTCACTATCGAATGACTGATAAGGGTGGATCCACTTTATCACTTAAGACCCTAGGCGGACCTATTGGTCACTTAATTCCCTTTTAATGGTTCATTCTATGCTAATATAAATTAGAGTACACTAGCTACATTGCCTACTAATTAAGGCTTCTGTCATCACACATATAAACCCATGCCCTGCATAAGGTGAGAGATAATAAGAAGATGCTTAAGACTGTTAGGTTAGGTAGACATAGCACGCCATGTAAGACCCTCTTATAGTAGACCCCTCGTTATTATCTGCCTCACCTTATTGGATAATCTCCTAGTCAGTTAATACTTCTCCTAGAACAAATATACCTATGACAATACCATACCAGTCATTTTAAGACCCATTCCCAATGGACCCCTCGACCCAAGCCACTTAAGACCCGAGGAAGAGGACTATTCATGAAGATTATCTAACTCGTACCCAATTAGCCTTTAATGCTTTCATTTATGGGAGGTAGGCTATGCGATCGCTCAATACCTTTTTAAAGGTGGATCTAACCACTTAAGACCTTTATCCCAAAACAGGCCACGTTATTGAGTTATTCCCGTTTGGTTTCTCCTTAAGGGAGTAATCAACATACGCAAATAAATATCCTCATGGGTTCCTTAGGTCAATGATGTCTCACATCAGTTTGACATATATGCTGAAAAGTACAGACTTCTGTCGAATAAGGCAACTGACCTTGCGTTATTAACCTACTAAGTCCAATTCTAACTTTTAATTATTAATTCTTGATTAACTAGTATAAAATAAGGAAAATTGTATTCTTCTTGCCCTAGGACATTTGTTTGATTATTTCCTTATTGAACTTTATATTTGAAATGACAGCCAGTACCCATTTATCCTCTTTTTATTCAATTTATTTCTATTTAATAGGGTTATTGTCATTTATTATAATAATGACTATATTTTCTTAAGGCGCTAATTAACCCCTTAATCTTTATTTTCTGCCATTGATTATAATTAATGTCATTTATGAACCTAAGGTTTATACTTTTCCTAAGACAATAATTAACATTGAAATATCCTTATTATATCAATCCCTTTTTATTTCTAATCTAATTATTGTATGTAACATCCCATATTTTTAGTGATCTTATATTCAATCTATTTTATTACATTAAATATTGATTTGAGATTTATAAATGGATTAATAATATGTATAATTCGTTTATGTAACGAAGTTTAAACGTATAATTTATATATAATTATAAATCAAGCTCAAAATATCGCGGTAGTTCATAATTTATGTTTTGAACTTCAATTGAATATACAAAATCCAACATAAGTCTGAATTCTGTGAAACAAGAATCATTCGGATCAATTTGATTATATTTTTCTAATGGAAGAGAAAAATGGTGATTTCATATTAAAGTTTTTTAGTTATGTCGAATTCAAATTTTTGAATAGTCGCTATGGAATTTGTTAATAAATTATAACAATTTATTTAATAAATATAAGGATTTTATATGTATATTCTGAATATTGTCTAACCTAGAATTTTAAATAGTGAGTTTAAAATCTATACTGTTTTATTTTGAACCTGTGTAAGATTTCATTTAGAGATATACGATAATAATAATTTATTATTATTATTTATATTGATTTGTTTTGGATTTAATTATTTATCGATATTATATAAACGTTAAGAATAGACTTTTTCAAACGACCTCCGTTTTCGATGAAACAAATTTATTGGAATACATATAGCTAGTTATTACTAGATTTCTAGTTTGGAACCAATTGGAGTCATTTTATCGGTATGCGCAATTTAAAGGTGAACCGATGAATAATTTGAAATTAAAATAACGCCATTGGGCAAAAGGAGTCGGTTTTCAACGAAACTAATTCCATTGGGGCCGAAATGTTGAAACATAGAGGTATATTTATTTTCATTGAGACTGGATATCATCTATATTGGTACATATATTAAACGTTCAGCGACAGTAACGGTAGAGTTAAATAACCATATATAAAATATGTACTAAATTATAAACAAAGTAAATTGAAGAAAACCTCTTCCTTGTGAGAAAATAAACGTACAACCACCTAAGGATTTATTTTCCCGTACATGACATCTTTATGGCTATGTAATCTTCCTACCCTATCAATGCCAATCTAAATCAATCCAGCTAAGTGAAATGAAAACACGTACGCTGGCTTTCACCCTACCAGTACATGCATTTAGCTAGCTATAGCCTATCTCGTACCAAATGAGATGACTTTTTTCCTATCTACATTTTCCCCACCTATATATTATACACAATGCTTTACTTCACTTCACTTCTTTGCGATTCTTCCCAACAAGGACGGAGCCAGGAATTGAAATTACCTCGGGCTATATAATATTGGTACTTTACGGAAATGCAAAAAAAAAATAGAAAATAATTGTTAAATTAAAAAATATTTAAGCTTACAAAATGAGTAGGAAAAAATCCAAAACAGACATAGAAGGCAAATTCTATGCAGACCCAGGTATTTACTGGGTAGCCCCCTTTTTAATGAAAAAATTCAAGGACGAAACTGCTCTTTTCAATTATATTTTTTTTAACTATCCATGTAGGAGCACTACGGGGTACATTAAAGAACCACGTAGAGCTCCTACGTGATTTTTTAGTGTACCACGCAGTGCTCCTACGTGGTTTTCTTCCCTACGAGAAAGGGTATTTTAGTTTTTTTAATTTCACCGGGGGCCATTCAGCGGGGTTTTCTCATTTTTGCTGGATTGCAGGGGGCTGCTCAGCAAATTCTCATGTTAAAATAGAATTTGCCGACATAGAATTGAAATATCTGTTGAGCTTTGAAAGATCTGGCCAGTACTCATTTTTTGATTTGAGTGGCTGCAACTTGTCTAAGGGTCCATCGAAACTCCTAATTAGCTCCGCTTCAGGCTGGGTTGACCGATGTTTCCGAAGTTACATCACCAGCTGAAAGTCGTCCTCGTCTATGGATGGAGGGGAAGGGATTAACGGCAGTTTGGCTAGTTTTTGGTTCGTTGGAGGTGACTTCGATGCGGGTTTTGGTGGTAAATGAGGACTGCGATATGTTTGGCACTCAGTTTGTTGAACCACAGCAGGGTATCCTCTAGGTGACGACATCACCTGTTGCAGCTCAGATCTGGAACTGTCGGAGGTTAGGGTTTTTTGAACATAGTTAATTTGGGCTCCTGCATAGTCGGGTTCGATGTCAGGAGGATCCGATGGTGGCATACAAGGCGGGCCAATGGTAGGAGGGGAGAGGAAAAGGAGCTTGGAAAGGACGATGGGGTGCCGTATTCTTTTTCCAGACGAATTCGTAAGCTGCCATTGTTAAGTTGGTTCCGCATATTTTGGTTCATTTATTTAATTACAGAAAACATGTCTATATAGTGATATATAATAATTATGTTGCAACTTAAGAGACTCGGGCTACAACCCAGGGACACATACCATAGATCCGTCCCTACTTCCCAACATACGAAAATAAAACCATCAAACCCCTCAATCCAGACCAGTGAACAGCGAACTCATCCATTATTTCGAACAGCCTGAATAGGGGTGAGCGTTTGGTTGGTTTGGTTAATCCGATGATGGAAATTGTCAAACCAAACTAAAAACGATAAAAATGAAAACCAAACCAAATCGACCAAATTAAGATTGGTTGGTTCGGTTGGTTGTAATGTACCGAAAAATTTTCAACCTAGAAAATTTGACATACAACACCATGTCGACCATTCAAGACTCGAAAATTGACCGGATAGTCCATGAAAGAAATTAGAGGGTGAGGATAGATAAGATATAAACTTAGAATAGAAGAAGAAGAACATCACAACATCAGAGTAACACGAACCTCACAACGGGACGAATTACATATAATATATAACATAACTTTGAAATATACATTTTTACTTGAATATACATATCATTTCCAAAGTACAGCACTTACAACACAGCGGAAAATAACCATAGCTATATCATTTCTGAAGCCTCCTACTCTAGCTCTTCAAGTATATCTGTAAAATCCTAACTACCTGACTGCCCGTACAAAATTGGGCACCCAAGATTTTAGGGAAAACAAAAAAAATTAAACTCTGGGTCAGTCATGGGACTGGTGTGAGTAAAACAATTTAAAATAGTTTAAGCAATAAAATGATATCTCATAAGACCACGCGGGATAACGGAACGGGTTTTTCCCTTATGAGAATCCAAAACATTTGATTTAACTTTCAAAAATCTTTTTGAAAGAAATGATAAACTTTATATCAAAACTCTTTTGATATTTTAATAATGTCTATCAGCCACAATATAATAATCATCTAGTAGAAACGCTTGCATCTAACATTCTACATATATAATATACAATTAAAACCGTAGGCTCTTATTTGGGGAATGGATTCCAACTATGACAAGGTATGGATCCACCTTCCGCTCAGTGTACTCTAGAAGCGATACACTGGAGTTCAACAAGAGCATCTTGTAACTCAGCCACACATGACCTACCACTCATTTCGCTTGAGTGTATTGAATATATTGTCACCTTATAGTTGGTAAACCAACATAACCATTTCAGGGAGATGCAGAATTGAAAGAAGTAACAAATATGAATATTCTCTAGATGGTGACAATATAACCTACTTGGTTGCGGACCACTTAGCCATGTTGCCTGCCCGATTTCTTTCATTTCCCAGTTGATGAGGCTGGAGGACATAACGTATCTTTCAATAGATTACTCATTCATTCACTTTGAATGCCACATCGTCATACCCGTCAAATCACAAATTGATTTCCCTAAAAATACCATGGGTATAAGCTAAGAGAAACGAATTCCACCGACACCAATGTAAATACGTTCGAAACGATCAACTTACGCGATCTACCAAATATACTCTGTCAGACATTCATCCATTCAAGTTGTCCTGGGACTGGACAAACCAAAGGCACTATTCCGTACATCCATCCTAGGCAATCTCTACCCAGGACTTATACAACATCCTTTGCACTTTACTCCATCTTCAATTTTTTTTCAATCTACTTGATTCGAAATGCTAACGCCCATACGGAGTGGTTCTTTAGATAAGAATCCAACTGGTCTCCCCGTACTAACGATGGAAAAATGGTCAAAAACTTCGATAGTCGGTGAGTTAACTATAAAAAAACACGTGTGTAAACAACGAAATTATTTCCATTTGGAAATTATATCGATCAATCGTCATTTATCTCTTAAATTAATTTATCATTAATTTATTCATTCTCCATTTCCCCTTTCTGTATTTATACAGAAATTCTTATTTTCTAAATTTAGAAAATATACGTTATTAATCATTGGAAAACATTTCCATCTCCTTTCCACATATCACTGTCATTCCATCATTCTTTACCATCCAACATTTCATTTTCTATGATTAGAAAATATCTCTGATTATATTTGGAAAACGTTTCCCAAATTCATTCCTTGGATTTAAATAGATGTTTAAATAAAACATCACTATGCCAATTCACCATTACCTTCATTAACTATATTCACTTAACCAACCTTCACTATCAAACCTTACCATTCCTTAGCTAAGAAGGAAGTCAATCAAGTTGGGGTATAATTACCTCTCAGACCTTAACTGAACAACGTTTTAACTTCGAAATATTCAAAGTTTATCTTTTAAATCTTTAACAAACTTACTTACGTAACTCTCTTTCGAATAAATCTATATTAGATAACTCTTTCCTTCGAATAAACTATATTCAATAATCTCTCTTCTTCGAATAACCTATATTTGACTAACTCTATTCAATTAACACTATTCGATTAACTCTAGTCGATTTACTCTTATCAGTTAGCTCTATTTGATTAACTCAATTCTATTAACTCAATTTGATTAACTCTATCGTATTGACTCTATTAAATTAACTCTAACTAATTTACTCTTATCAATTAACTCCTTTCGAATAAACTATATTCGATTACTCCTTTTGAATAACTAATATTCGATAACTCCTCTCGAATAATTACTATTCTGAAATCTCTTTTTCGAATAAACTATATTCGATAATCTCACTTTCGAATAACTAATATTCGATAATCTCTCTTTCGAATAACTAATATTCGATTAATTCCTTTCAAATAACTAATATTCGATAACTCCTTTCAAATAACTAATATTCGATTAACTCCTTTCAAACAACCAATTCGAATAACTCTAGTTCGATTTAACTCTAATCGATTAACTCTAATTTATTAACTCTAACTGGTTAACTCTAACTGATTAACTCTAACTCTAATCGATTAACTCTAACTCTAATCGATTAAATTCTCTAACTCATTTTGATTAACACATTTTGATTAACTCCTTGGATTAACTCTACGTCCATATTTAGTTTCAAGTATCGATTTTGAAATCGATTCTTACTTCTCTATATAAGTCCTGACTTATATATTATATTTATCCATTGATAAATATTTTATTTAATTTATAAAATATTATTTATAAATTAATCTTCTTAATCTATCAGTTAGAACAGATTCTATTTAAGATCTTTGCTTTAAATTTATACCATGTTATACTCGTGCACGAAGCACAGGTCTAAACTTTCCTGATGTAAAATTCTATTCATTTGCCAAATATTTCCTTATATGACATTCTTTTTCATTTCCCAATAAATCCCTTTTATAACTCTATTTATTTTCTAAATAAATATCTCCTTTTATAACTCTATTTATTCAACAAATCAATATTCTTTTCCAATCTTATTTATTTAACAAATAAATATTTTCTTTTCAACTCTATTTGTAAATGGTTTTACAAATATTCCCTTTCCAAATCTATTTGTAAATGGTTTACAAATATACCCTTTTCATTTCTATTTGTAAATGGTTTACAAATATATCCTTTTCATTTCTATTTGTAAATGCTTTACAAATATATCCTTTTTATATTTGTTTTACAAATATTTTCCTTTATAAAATCCCTTGATTTTATAAATATTCCTTTTGTATAAAATCCTTTGATTTTATAAATATTCTATTTCAATATACAGTTTGAAATCTTCCTTCTATATAAAATCTTTCGATTTTATATAATATTTTATTTCAATATATTTATTGAAATTTTCCTTTTTCATCTAGGGTTTTGTTAAGGTATTTAAAATACCAAACAACAGTGATCGATATCATTCAAACACACATAATCAACAACATATTATATATCACATCATATATCACAATATATGAAACAAAACAGTATTTTATATATTGAGGGACCCAGTTGGGTCCCTTCAACCTATTTCCCTGCATCACAGAAACAATATAATTAACATCGATTTCATTTCACTATGAAATATTCTACTAAACAGAATCAATATTTGATTAACGATTTATACATATATATCGTTATCTATAATTTCAACCAATACATAAGTAATTCAACCAAACAGTTAACATATAGCAATCAAAGGATAATTATCAGTTCTAAGGATACGTTATAAAAATATATCTGCTCAGAGTTGGTGAGTTTTACTCACATTTCGCGTTAACCATTAAATAACGATTTGCGTCTGTTGATTTAGACGGACAAATTTATTTTTCAATAAATTGTAACGAGCTTCGATTCACTCTCAGTCAGTTCTAGTGTGTAGCCACAGTCCATACGATCCCAACGGATCTAACGTTCTTAAATCTGACACCATATGACCAATATATTATAAATACAAGTTAATACATTACTTAGATCTAGATTAACTAATATTATATATAACTTAACTTGGGCTCACCATTTTTCGTCTCTCGGCCCAAAACAGACCCAAGCCCACGACTGTTTTAAACAGGACCATCTCCCCCAAAGTTTTAAAACTCGTCCCCTGCTTCCTCGTTACTTCTCCCCTACAAAAGTCAGCCCACCTTCGAAATAAACCGCTCCGTTTCACTGTATCACCTCTTCCCAAATGAACGCAGAGCTTTAGTTGCATGCCATAATCTACTCCGCTTTACCATCTAAATTTCATGCAAGCTTTCCTTTCCCTTGTGTTTGAACCCAACTCCCAGTCCACGTTCTTCCCAAGTTCAAACAACATCTCAGGTTCAAACTTTGATGGTTCTTCCCAGGTTCAAATAATGCAAGCAACAACATCTCCTTTCTCAAATACACATGCTCATTAATGTTTTGCTCCCACCATTCCTATGCTTTTCTCCACAAAATTATACATCAACCGTACCATTAAATACCACACTAATCCAAGCTTCCTCAACTTTCTTTCACCATAAAATCAAACTAAATTCACTAATAACCTTCTCATCAACTCCCCTTCCTCCTCCAATACACTACGTTTCTTTTTAGCGCTTCACTGACTTCATGCAAGTATCCCTATTTCAAACATCAAGAACTCTCATGCTTTTATTTCGTGACCCCCATGTATTACCACTTCCACGCCATTTTGCACCTGCCTCCACTTCACGAGAAGACACCCACATCTTCCCAGAAACACCCCGACAACCCTCTTAAAGCTTCCAGTTCCATTTTCAGAAGTCTGCCCCTCTTTTACTTTATTACATAAATTTTTATTTTACTTTATTACTTCTTTCTATCGCATCTAAAAACTTCGGCAAAGTTTTGAAATCCCGAAGGCAATGTATATTTATACATAGGTTTTACTTATGGGCTAAGGTTACTTCACAGCTAAGGTTTCAAATGTTACACGGTACGCAAAAGGAGTGGTCTGGGCATATGTACATGGCTGTGATTGATTGGGCATATTTATTTAGACTTGGTTACTTGCTTGTTAAGGGAGAGAGGATATTTTGATGTCTGGTGCCGACGTGTTGTCCTTTCATAAGATGGTGCATGTTTGCTTAAGTCTTAAATGGTCTTGGCATTTGTTTCATAAAGCTTCGTTCCCGAATGAACTGCTAGTGACAGAAATAAAAATACCATTGTGACAAGTAACGCGTAACGATTCCAAAAATATAATAATATAGGTCCATTAACTTATTCTGTGAAACCCCGAAATGTTGATATAGGGTGCAAAATACTCCAAAATAAAAAGTGATTATTTTATGATATTAAAATTACAGTAAAATTCTAAAAATTAAATTATACCTACATATCAAAGGATATGTCCAAATTCGAAGCCAATATTTAATTATAATTAAATATATCATTATGGCTTATAAACGTTCCATAGCGATTATTTTAAAATTTGATTTGAACATAAATCAAAATCTACACGACGAAAATCCCAATTTTTTCTTCCATTAGAAGAATATACTTCACCAGCTCTGAACGTTTCTTGTTTCATAGAAATCCAATTTAAAACGGCTTTTGTATATTCGTTTAAAGTTTGAATCGCCAAATTACGAACTGCAGTGCCATTTCGAGCTCGATTATATTTATAATACAATTAATACGTTCAAACTTCGTTTTAAATAATATATTCGTTATTATAATTCAATTCTAAACTGAATTATATTCTTTAAATAATCCAATTCATACAATATTATGAATTCCACTATTTTTGATTATTTGAATTAACTATATTATCCTATTATTTATATTAACTAAATATAAATATTATTTAACTCAAGTTATCGATATTGCCAAATCGATATTTAATAATTAACTAAATTAATTATTCTACCGTAAAAGTACGGGACATTACATTGGTTATCCGATTTAACCGAACTTAAACTATTTTAGACTTTATGCTCGTAATATTAACTATAATTTAAAATAAGTTATAGATATATGATTAAAGTATTATTATTTATGATTTTTATGCTTCTCAAAAGTAATTATGTTACATATGTGATGATTAAAATTAATTTAGATAACTAAATTAACTGAAAATATTTACTAATATAACAAAAATTCGGTTAATTCGGTTAAACCTATTACAAACCGTTCTAATTTCGAAACCAAACCAAACCGACCAAATTCAATTTTAACCAAATAATGCTGGCCCCTAAACCTGAAATTAAGTTTAAACCGCGAAGCTTATATAAAAAAATCTGAACAAATTTAGATGTGAACTCCACTTCATGAGAGTAAAACCGTAAGCTACAATATAAAGAAAAGAAACGAAGCTTGTTTAAAACGTTAGAAGTAGGTGGCAACAACAATGAGATGGAGATGGAGCTCTGATCGGAGGTGCAGGGCTGGGGGTCAGCACGGGTAACTGAATGGTCAGAGAGTGGAGGGGCGATGAAGAACCAAGGTGCAGTGAAGTTTTCGAAGGCAATAGTAGCACGGTGGGGAGTTTGCATGGCGAAAGGAATTCTCGAATAAAAAATAAAAAATATGGTAATGGGAAACAGTAGGAGAGGAAGGAGGGGTTTATGTCTGGGGCAGTTGTATATGTACAGCAGGTTTCGAAAACCATTCATGGGAATGGGAAGGAGCTGTCTTCCTTTTTGTTCATAGGAAAGAAGAAATGGGGCTGTTGCTTTGTGAACGGAGAAGGGGGGTGAATTCGTGTTTTTATTTCAGTGGAGTGTGTTTTTACTTCAGTGGAGAAGAAGATGAAGTATTGTATTGGGCCGAAGAGAAAATGGGTGAGGCCACTTAAAATATGCTTGTTATACTTCACAATGTCTACTAAACTCAGATCCATAAAAGAATGTTGACTACGAGAATAAAAATAGCATACTGACGGGCATAATCAGGACCATGTACAATCTCAAGTGAACGGTTATAGCATGTATTATGAATTTCAGTGAAGGTTAATGCATGATCTCGAAGAAGATTTGATGAATTCAAATGATCAGCTTAAAGAAGTAGCCGAAATGTGGCATAAAAGGGACTTTGCAATTGAAAATTTTGCAAGAGATTCCACTAGCAAGATTTAACTGCAATCTCAGTTCAGATTAAACCAACAAGACTGATGGATGGTTGATTGGGTATAAGGAATGAAGTAGCGGTCTTGAAGCATGAAACAGGAAGGTAAAATGTAATGCGATCAGGCTGCTCTAGTTGTAGAAGCATCGGGCCTGAGCTGGTTATGAGTTGGTTATAAAAAGGTGATTAGTTGGGCAGTAATCGGGCCTGTTCTGTTTCACTTGAAACAATAGTTGGAAAAGAGTTTGATCGGGAGATTTTGAACAAAGCCGGGTATAAGTATTTACCGACTTGATTTTATTTAAAAGCAAAGAAACTAATTAATAATTTTATAATTAGATTAACTAGTTATATTAAAATCGCGTTACTTAAATATTAATAAATCTTTACTAGTTATCAGAATGGAACCTGACAAGGAACAATTGGAACCGTGTCAAAGAGACTACCTTATGGAACTATTCTAGACAGATTTGGAGACAGCTGAAAATTTACAGTCAAATTAAATGATTGTCAAATTTAACTGTAACCGAACTACTTCAGAAATAAATGGAATCAAAGTGAGTACAACTCACTCAGTTTTACCCCACTTATATTTTATATAAGTCGGATTTAATGTTTATATGCTATGGTTGTTATTATTGGTTGTTTATAGAATATATTATTTTATACTGGCCGAACTGATTAAATTAAACGGTCGTTTAATTTAATTTGAACCAATCGTTATTTTTAACGATTATTTCCAAATGAGGTAACCTACCTCGTTGGTTACGTTTATAATAATATAAACGTATTAAATTGAATATGGATGTTTGGATTCCTGTTATTGATTAATTATTACATATTATTTCCATAATTCGAATTGAATGAAGTTATTTGAGGTAACGTATTTGGATGCAGGAAAAACAGGTTAGAGGAATCCAACTGGATTTCTCAAATTTATTACTTATTCTCATATTACAATTATATGAATTGTTTGACCGATATAATTGGATGATTGACTTGATTATTAATTATTGAATCTAATATTCAACGTTAGTTTTGTGATTAACCAATGGACAATATTGGTTGGGTAATTAGCAACAGTTGGCCTAAAAATAAACATTTTATAAATACCGATTTAACATCGAGTGAATAGACGACAATGAAGTTATAAAATTTATTTTATAACTGAAGATTGATTTTTAAATCTATTAATTTGAATAAAAGTTGAAATCTATTAATTTGAATAAAAGTTGATATCTATTAATTAGAATAAAAGTTTAATAAAAAGGAAATTAATAGTTATTATTTAAGAAGTAATTATTTAATGTTTTATAAATCAAATTCTTATGTTAATAAGATTTATAAACAGATGAGTAGAAATTAGTGTAATGTTTAAGAGCTGGATTAATTATTTCTAAGAAACAATTAAATGGAATATTTAAATTAATTATATTATTAATTAATTTCAAAGAAGTATTAATTGAAATAAGTTGACACGTTAACCTGATTTTAGTTGACTAAGTCGACTATTTAAATTGAACTCAGTTATTTGATAAATTTGTTTGAATTAATCTAATGAGATAGATTAATGAATATTTGTTTAATCTTAAAAGAAATTACTATTTATTTTAGTTAATAAGAACTTAACTACTTCTATAGTAGTTATCGATGAGGTAAATTATCATTTTAATAATTTAAGGAATTTCTACTAGATGAAATTCATTAGGCAAGTAATCGAGTTTGGAATAGTGTTTATTTGGATTATGAGAGGAGCTTATGAACGCGCTTTATATTATAACTGAGATTTCTAAACGAAGCTGTAAAAGAGATTTTAAGCTAGTGCAATAGTTTAAAATGAATGTTTTACTTAATGTTTGAATTAAGGAAGAAGAGTCGAGATAAAAATAATTTCATATTAAACTCGAGTTTTTCAAATATGGTTCATAATAAGAATGTGAAGCAGAAATGTTGATTTTAAGTTGTTAATAATGAAATTAATTGAAGCAATGGAACGGAAACGAGATTTTCAAAGTGGAAAATGGTTGAATGGTTTTAAAGTGGAATAATATGGGTTGATAATGAGTTGAGATAAAGATTGGAACCAAACCGGAGATTGGTTGAGTTGAGTGATTTTCTAAGTGTGAATCTGATGTTGATTTCGGTCTTCGGGGTTGATAGTTTGGGAATTATTCACTTGTCATTTTACAATCAGGGACTGATGAATGTTGAAGTATAGTAAGGCATGAAAAATAATATAACAAATGTTTTGAAATTAATTGGGAAATAAGATATGGCCATAGTATATTGTTTTAAAGTATTAAAATTATTTTAAGGAGACTCGTATACATAAAATAAGAAGTAAATACCGTGTTTGAAAATATTGAAAGATTTAGAAATTAGAGTAACCATTCGTTAATTTTTTTAATTAAAGGTGCCAAGTGATGCTGAATATTGAACCAGTAAATCTATTTTTATCTTTATGGTTGAATGGTTGTTTATTTGATAGTTAAATAACCAACTATCAAATCTGGCCTATACGATTGTTGGTACGGATAGAACGGGATCGAATTTATATTCGAAAACAATTCCGACCAGTAAATGCGTAATGTGGATGATATCAAATGCCAATCAAGACGGAGAAATTGAAGACCGTGGATCTTCATAAAATGTAAGAATTACTTAAAATCTCTGGATTTGCGCCTAGAGATATACTATGATTCTATCGTGGTCGAACTCTCCAGATTGCAAGGACTTCTCGCTACTGATCTCTAGGGTTGTACCAAGGATGCAGTAGGAAGGTACCTCCAGTTCATCCTATTCCTAGATGGCTTGTACGGATGAATGTTTGCAGAGTATTTCTTAAGAATTACATACGTTGATTTTTACAAATGTATTTCTGTTGGTGGCATTAACACCTAGAATATTTTGTGGATGTCAATACGTGATTTGACGGATCTGACGGTGTGGCATTCAAAGTGAATGTGATGTGTATTAAGCGACCTTTTGGTCCGGTTCCCAAAAGTATGCAAGACACGCTCGACTCAGCATATCGCGTGATTTTACAGCCTAGAGGCATTGCCAGTACCAGAAGACCTAAGTCTAGCCACTAGCAGAATGTCACATCCCTCGAACGCGAACTCCATCAGTATCCGTTCGCAGCCGAGCCAAAGGCGAGCCGTACTCCGAGCCGAAGGCGAGCCGTACTCCGAGCCGAAGGCGAGCCGTCCAGTGGGTTGAGATGCAACGCCGGTGGGGTCCGGGGCCCTACAGTCCTGGCGGCGATCGACCTAGCCGGTTAGGTTGAAACTGTGGGCACTGCCCAATTCATCTGATTTCCGCCAACAAGTGTATTGCCCAGAATCCCCAGATCGACTCAAAGTCAGGATTCATCCAACAACTTCCGCAAATCTCGCCGCTCCTCCAAACATTTCCAAACAAAGGCTTCCTACTCCGAACCGTTTCCGAGCCAAGGCCTCAAATCCTAAAGGAACCATGATTCTCGAAGCGCCAGAACCTGCGTTCCACACGCACCTCGAAAAGCGAACTTTGCACCCTGCAGGTGCGAAATTTTACACCTAGTAGGTGCAAAATTTCGCACCCAGCTCTGGGTTTGAAATTTCGAACCCAACAAGTACGAAATTTCGAACCCAGCCCCGAGTTCAAAATTTCGAACCCAGCGAGTGCGAAATTTCAAACCCAACTCCGGGTTCGAAATTTCAAACCCAGCAGGTACGAAATTTCAAACCCAGCTCCGGGTTCAAATTTTCGAACTCAACAGGCACGAAATTTCGAACCCAGCCCCGAGTTTAAAATTTCTGCTAGTGCGAGTGGGGGGTTCGAAATTTCTACCTACTCCTACCTAACCACTCCTAACCACTTCCTATAAATACCCCATAGCCTCACACTTCAAAGGGGTTGGATTTTCTTCACTTGAGACCTTCCTAGAGCTTCCCAGACCTCATTAATGGCATCTCCTATTTGAGGAAGAAGGAGAATTAAATATTGTTTTTCCCAAATACCTAGCATATGGCAATTATAAAACTGAATGTAATGAGCATGGCTCTACCTTGTAATTCTTGAGTGATTAATAAAGTTCAACATCCTTCCAAAGTGGACGTAGGCCTAATCCACAGCCGAACCACTATAAATTCTCATGTCATTTACCGCTTTCTCTTACTTAGTCTTGCGGCCAAATTAACTATTCCTAGTAACAGAAATCTTTGGTGTTTACGACATTTTTTGCCGTCAACATTTGGTGCTTTCACTGAGAATATGAATTCAAGATCTACGTCTTTCTTCCACATTATCATCTCAACTTCGACGAGCTTAAGGTTCCTTGCTCAACCTGCTGTCGAGTCCGCTTACGATGATAAAGAAGTCAAATAACGCAATGGTCGGCTCTTCAGCCACAGCCGAGGCCGGTACCTCCCAACAACCTCAACCGGTAGATATTCCGGCCACTAATGAAACCGTCCCTCCTATTGTGGACCCCTAAGCGCCCATTACGCAAGCTTAAATTTGGGCGCTTAATGAAAGATATGAGAACACTGTGGTCGAGCTCAACCAAGCATTAAGGAATAACACTGACCTTATACGGCAACTTCAAAAAAGTCAACGCATTGTCACCTAACTTCAACTAACTCGGAACAATGCTCCACCCCGACCAACCGCATCAGAAACTTCATCTTCTAAGTCAAGGGACCGCATCAAAGAAGGTGGTTTAGTCTCATTAACAACGCCGCCGTTCGCACCAACGCTCCCGACAACGGCAATGGAAATGGCCACGCCAACGGCAATGTGAACGGCAACGACGACCGAGCTACAGTCACATATAGCGAGGGGGTACAGTGCCGAGACCGCTCTCACTTGATCATCAATGATGGACCAGGTCCTACCAACCAACCTCTTCCACGACAAAACCCAACGGTCACTAATCAGAGTGATGGGCCCGCTAATCCAACGGCCTGCGCTCCTCCAGAATAGGATCCGCATCGCCCTGATCCACCTCAGCGTCTGCACGAAGACCCAATCATAGATGTCGAGGAAATGGAGGAAGACGATCCGGACGTCCATCATAGAAGACGCCCCAGCATCAGAACTCCGGAACCTCGCTAAAACCCATGGGTCCCAATGACGGAACCCCATCCAACTTACCTTCCCGGCATGGTCCGAAGAATCATAAGGGAAATGCGAGAAAATGTGCACGATTCATTGGAAGCGCACATATGCGTAACCCCTTCACAAGAAGAGTAAATGAGGCCGAGTGGCCGAGGCACTTTAGAATGCCACAAATGCCGCTCTACGACGGTACCACTGATCCTTGTGCCTTCTCGAACCGATATGAATGGAAAATGGACTCAAGCCGGGGTAATGATCCAACCAAATGTAAATGCTTCCCAGTCTTCCTATCCGGTACCGCTTTGCTTTGGTTCTCTCGCCTCCCACTCGATTCCATTAACTTCGGGCAACTAGCAACAGAGCTAGTACAGCAATTCAGGGTACAAATCCCAACTCCAAAGAACACCCTCACTCTGTCCAATCTATACCAAGGGCCCCCTGAGTCACTCAAAAGGTACTTCTCCCGGTTCAACACCGCCCTCGCCGAGGTCGAGGATCCAGACCATTGCACCATACTCTTTCAGGTAGCAAAGGGCGTTCTCCTCACTTCCGAATTCGGGGAATGGATCGATCGGAAGCAGCCAAAAAACCTCGACGCTTTCCATGAAAAGGCTAGGCAATACTTATGTCAAGAAGAAGCGAGACGTAACCGCCTCTCTAGGCCCTTACGAACAAAGGCCAAATAACAATGCGCAAGGCGACCGCAACAACTGCCAGGTTCCTACGAAACCAAAGAAGCCCGGCCGTCACCGGGTATACAAGATCTACACCCCGCTGAATAAAGGCCTGGAAACAATCCATTGGGAAACGTGCAACGCGCTTCGATACACGAAACCATGCAACAGGGAATCCACTAATCATGAGAAGAATACCGGCAAGTACTGTCAACACCACGACATGTACGTGCATTGTAACACCCCACGTCCATTAATGTCACTCACTAAGGGAATGCATTAACTTCCATGGAGTATTATAAGAGTATAGAACAAAATATCACAAGATAAATATATAGATGGTACTTAAGAAAATTCAAACTTTATTCATTGTAGTGGAAAAGCAAAACATGTTTAGTTACACCATCAAAACTACATACCAGAATCAAGTACATAAATATCCATCTTGAACAAAATTATTATCAGAGTACATAAAAGTAAAATCATAATCCCACTCTAAATAGCCATAATGAAAAGAGATAAAGCTGAGCATTACTCCCAACACTTCCAAGCGCTTCAAGAAGAAAGAAATCCAAGTCAAGCTTCAGTATCTCCTCCCTGAGAACATCAGCGGGGAGGAGGGGCAGAAGAAAAAGAGGCAAAAACAAAAAGATCAGTCATAAAGCCTGGCAAGTCGAGCTACTTTTAGCATGAAAATAAGTAAAGCAATATGACAGGAGTAAACAGGATGGAAAGTATAACCATGACATAAGGTAAAGCTGGATAACAGGATGAATATAAAGGAATGTCTAGTGCGCTTCCTAAATTTCTTACTTAATTTAATTCTCTGCACCACCTACTAGTAATTCATAATGAAATGATCTCAACCCCGCAATTGGTAGCACTCAGGCGTAACATCTAGTAAGATGTATCTGCCCCATACAATCCTTGAAAATCCACTTGCCCATAATAGATACTAGATGTCCCTACAGTATCCCTAATTGATCGACTCCCTAACTTGTAGATATTTGTGCGGGTCCCAGCTTAGGGTGTATCACTCCCTAAGTGGCAACCCATGGGTTGTTCCGCCAACCTAACGTATATTATGTCAAATTTCTCATCGTTCCCTAAATTACCGTTCGTACGTTCATCTCTATCAGATTTGGCCTAGGCTCGAAGTAGTCTGGCTATAAAAACCTAAAAGGGAAGGTGGAAGGGATAAGATAAAGAATAGGCATAATAATAACAATAGGCATAAGTATGAACTGATCAGAAAGATATGATAAATCTAATAAAACTGATGATAATATCAACATGGGCATATAAGAATCATGAATCTGATGTTTTAGGCTAAGATAGAATTGATGAGATTCAATCTTATTATCATGTGTAATTCCCAAATCCAATTTACAACATGTCAGAATTGCTTTAGCATTATTTTAATCTAAAAATAATCAATGAACTCACAAAGATTGGATTAAGGAAGATAATTGGGCATTGTAGTTATTGTAGATTCGATCCCCTTTACAGCATTCCTTTACTTTGATTTGTTGAAGAAGAAGGACTAGTTCAGGTTGAGGCAGCATGGAGGCGCCATTAATTAGTGTAGTGAAATTAGGTTTAGGTCTATGTGTGTTTGTATAGGTGTAGTGAGTTAATTAAGGCCATTAGATTAGATCAGGAGCCATAGGAATCGTCCATGTCATCCGACCAATAGAAAATAGCCATGTTGCGAAAAAAATGATCATTTACCAATAAAAATGCGCCATGTGTGCAAAATGATGCGCAGCAGCAGGGTGTTGACACCCACACATTATATATATATATATATATAATTTTTAATCATTTTTCCAATTAACCCTTTTCACATTAAACCACTTTCTAATTGAACTGCGTTCACACTAAGCAACTTTTTAGCCATTCCCCTAAAACAAAAATATGGCGCTAGCGAGGATCGAACTCTATACCTCTATGCAAGTCACAAGCTCTAGTCAACTCGGCTACTTAGTCTTTTGTTAATAAGACTTAGGAAAATGGTATCCATTGTTTTTTTCTCATTCCTCTTTTTTTCATGTTTTTTTGCAATAATTAATTAAAAGATATCTTTTTCATCCTAAACCGATTTTCTACAAACCATAGGTCTAAATTGACTAGAAAATCGCCATGAACGCAATGACGCTAATTTCGTGATCAAATTCCCGAAGCTCTTCAAATTTTCATTTTTATTTCTATTTAATTGTTTGCATGCATTTCTTCGCATTTCATGTATTGCATTTAATTTATTTTTTTAATCTTTTTCCTTTATTTCACTGCATGAACTTATTACATGTAATTTTATTGTAGTTATTTAATTTTTCTCTTAAATATATATATGTATAATATATATAATATATATATATATATATACATATTTCCACCTTTTTAATTTCATTAAAAATGCATGGTGTTACATTCTCCCTTACTTAAAGGATTTCGTCCCCGAAATCTCTAGGTTAAGAAGAATTTATCCTACCATCCATCATCCATCTACTCATCCATCATCCACAGGCATCCATTGTCCTTAAAAGATTTCAAATGCTCCTATGAATATATGCAGAGGTGTGCGTATATATCCCAATACTAATGCGAAGATCAGACGGTCTACTGATTCAGTTGACTTCCTTAATGCAATGTATGTTAGTGCCATGAATCCAACATGTATGCAAATAATCCTATTATAACATGTAAGTTCTATATGTGTGCACACTCATTCGTCCAAATGCAACATCCATATGATGATACATCCATTTTCATCCATGAGGAAAAAGAAAAACGCACACACATCCATATGCAGTATGAGAGCGATTAAGCCGTTCTAGTGCCTAATATGTGTATATATGAATCCACAGGCAACCACTAGCAAACACTTGCATCCACTTGCATCCATTAAACATAACATGTCTCAAACACATGTTTACATCCATGGGTTCCCTACCTAAAGGCTCGATCGATAGGAGGTATTCAAATGATATATACAAGTATTAATTCGAAGCTTGGAAAAAGAAGTTAAGAGCATATTCTCGAAAAGGAAAGGATATGAAGCACGAATCTTGTCTTCAGCCTCCCAAGTAGCATCCTCGCGGTCCTCTCCCCATTACATTTTTACTAGCTTCACGTTTTTGTTGCATAATTTCTTAACCTCCGATCCAAGTATGCAAGTCGGAACTTGTCCAATCGTTGCTTCCTTCTCTACTTTCACTTCCTCTCACAAGTTTGGCTCCAATATCTCGAACTCTATACCTTTTATCGCCTCTTCTCAAGTAGCTCCCCTACTTGCTTAAAAAGTTCCCTCTTTTCTTTTAGGAGTCACAGGTCGCACATGGAATGCAACTGGCTTTGCATTGTCTACCAAGTTTGTGCATAAACCAATCTCGTGCCTCAGGGTAAACCCCGAACCTCATAAAAAACATAACGATACTCACAACTATTAGTACAGGTCGCAAATCATCGATAGATACATCAAGAAGTTCTAGCGCAACACCAAACAGGTCATTTCGTAACACTTATTTCACTTCAGTTTATCACTGTGATTATCGTTATAAAATTATCACTATTATTACCGTGATGACAGATTATCACGGTTATTTCCGTAATACCACCTAAGTTTTTGGCGACCGATCCAGAACACACTGGTTAATATGGTCATTTCAGTTTTACACTTCTCATGCTTTCCATATCTTTGTTATTTCGTAAGTCAAATTAGGTTTTCACTTATCACCGCCTAAACCCTTCTGCCTTAGATTTGAGCTGCCTTCGTCAATCTTTTGATGTTATCTTGCTCCAAAGAAGGTATATTTCAATTTTTTTTCATCATCTTAGACTAGAATTATTATTTTTGTTCTATCACCACCTTCTTGTTTCTTGGATTATATCGGCACCTCCTTCTTGTTTATACTAACTAATTGTTCCGAAAGATCGACACTGTCTTATTTTTTTTCCTTATCCAGCTGATTCAGGTTAAGTCTGCTAATAAATTTTTGGTAAGCGTTTATAGTAAGTTGTTTGGTTTGATTTTCGGTTATCATTTACTATAGATTCTAATATTAAATAATATATTTTATCTAAATTTTTACCGAACTTGAAATTCACTAGTGATTCTCTTTTCGAAAATTTAAGCTAAATTCAACAAGTTTAGGAAACTTGCCAATTTTATTGTAAAGTGCAACCATCAGCGCTTTTTTTCCAGTATATGTTTATGTTATTTTTCATTAGCTTTCAGTGAATTCTAAGTAGCTTTGAAGTCCTCAAAACATGTTCTATGTATACATATATGCATGTTATTCCCATTTATGTGTTTTTAAATGTTTTAACAGAATTTAAGTTACTGCAATTATTTTTCAGTAAGCCTGTTTCATGATACTTGAAGCTATAGTAAGCAAGTTTCATATAAATACAAACTCCTATTTGAAATGAGTTAAATTAGCATATGTTTTGTGTTACGAGACATGGGATAAATGAGATCTTTGAAATGACATGATTTAGTATGTAACATTTTTTAGTTTTAAACTTTAAAAGCTCTCATATATGAAAATATATCCATTTGGCAAACATCATTGACTGTAAACTGAAGTCCACACATATACTGAGAGTATAGTTATTTTTGATATGTTAATTTCAGAAATGTATTAAAAAAATATATTTTTACATAAGTTCAAAAAAAAAAAAAAAAAAAAAAAAAAAAAAAAAAAAAAAAAAAAAACAGTGATTCAAAACTTCATTATGTATGTTGTGATTTGATTTCCTAGAACATGAGATTTTAAATGATGTGCATATTCAAACTTTAGGGAAGATCAAATTTGGTATAAACCCTTTCAAATGTTTCATTTCTGATTAACTTTTGAATGCATCCGTAGAGTTAAGCACATGCTCTATTTTTAACATGTAGGCAAAGTTTGGAGTGTCTGCCTATGTTTTGTGCAGAGATTTATAAAGCTTGAGCGTATATGGTTTTGAACAAAGTCGGTCTTTTATATATATATATATATATATATATATATATATATATATATATATATATATATATATAATTTCCAATATACAGACGAAGTATCACGTACCTAAGCTCAGAAATTTTTTCATAAATTTGTAAGTAAAATAAATGGAAATGAATCATGCTTTCACTGGTGCTCAACCATGTATATAACCAAAACTTTAAAATGTATTCTTTTGGATAAAATGTTTCCTATAAACAATCACTATTTAGATATCTATATCCTCAAGTAAGCGGGTTTCCTTTCGACCTTTTAAATTAGGTTTCATGTGCCTTGCCTAGGGAAACTCAGGCGGCTGCACTGGCCTTGTGCACAGCAGGCTTCGAGGGTGCATAGCTTCAGGTTACAAAATTTTATATGTATACGCATTGATTTTGAACACGTGAAACTTTGTGCCATGTTTCAAAAACAAGTTTTGAATATATAAATGTTGGTTTATAAGATGTACAGTTTTTTGTGTATTAAATATATGTCAGCTTTGTATAAACTAAGTTTTGACCATATGTTAGTTTTAGACATATATCAGATTTCAGTCTAATAAGTTAAATATATGCATGAGTCGTTAAATATGTTGTTTCCATATGAATCAGGTGTTGTTGGCAGTGTTATGCTTTTCCAAGTTTAAGCACATAAGTTTTTGAAATGTGCAGTTTAGTTCAACTATACCGGCTTATATTCATGTATCTTTGACCATGTATATGGATTTGAAGGTATATATTTTCAAATAATACAAAGTTTACAGGAACAAGTTTCCAAAAAATAAAGGCCGGGAATGTATAAATTTGGAAAAATAGTTTTAAAATAAGACAATTTTAATTAAATGCATGTAATTTTGCATTACATACATGGTCTCGGTTCTCCCAATTATATAATATGTCAAAGCATGAGTCAAGCTTTCAAAAATACAAGGTTATGTTTATATCATATCTTGTGTATACATATAAATATGTGCTGTGTGTACATATATGCATATAAATACTTTGCGTGCATTTATTAAAGTTATGGAGCAAGTTTCGGTGCTTTTCATTTGCTAATATCTTTATTTATATAATAGCAGGCTAACGTGTGCTGTAGTTGTTCATGTCTGTTAACGAACTACACCTATCTTTGATTTTTATTTAGTTTATAGCTAAATATACTAGCATGATCTGGGGTATCTTCTTTGGTTGTACGCAACTCCTCTTATTTATTGGCAAGGAACACTAGTGAAATACGTTTAGTTTTAGAGATCAAATTCTGATGTTATTGTGTTTGTCACTACTCTATACCTGTCGTTGTTGTGCTTGGGTTTTGGGGTAAGAAGACCAGAGCATGCCTGTCATGGTAGTTTGAAATATAATATGAGTAGAAAAAAGAAGAAAGGTATCAAAATGTTTATATTAAATAGCTGGAACATCACATGAAAATATCAACAAAGAACACAATTAAGGGAAGTCCAAATACAGAAAAACAAAACCATTACTACAAGAAGCAAAGGACGATATATAAATAGACGTAGTTTTGCTGCTGTCATTTGCATCATTATTACTATCGTGTTCACTTGATGTTGTTTCTTCCCACCAAGTACTTCAAAATTTCGTAGATGAAATGGAGATAGTATTTTGTTAGTTTAATTAAATATATAATGCAAGTTAAGAGTGAGGGTAAAATAGCAGATGTGAATGGACAGCCAGATTGAAGTTTGAATAGTATTTGTAAAAAAGGTACGAAAGAACAAAAAGCTCCAGGAATCATAAGACAAAAAAAGCTATATGGGTTTTAAACTTGAAATAGCATGTCAATAATTTGAACTTTAACCCAAGCACATTGTTGTGATAAATATACTATCTGTTTTGTCAAGTGATTAAATACATTGTAATGTTTATGTTTGTAAGAGCCGCAAAAAATAGATAATATAATTGTTTGAAGTTGTAGAGTCTGGACTACCACAAAATTTTGCTGTGTGTAAACCATTTTGATTCAGATGGTCTATATATGCCTGACACGGTCGCTTCTCGGCTTTATGCCTTATTTGGCTCAATTGTATAATAATTATTTCCATTAATGTAATGTGTATTTTATGCTTATCTATTCTCTCAAGAGCTATATTACTGCTTTTTTATTAGGCCCAAGGCATCTGGAATAACGTGTCCAATACCCATTTCGTTGAGGCTACATGCTCTGATATGGAATTCACTATTACTGAAGAAATAGGTCTGTAATCTATGAATATTTTAACTGTTTCAAAAACAAATGTTTTTGATCGATTTTTGAATAAAATTTGCTACTACCAAATTAACTTGATCCAAATTCACTGTCAAGCTATAATTTTGTCACCTACCAGTATCTTGAGTTATGCTTATTCCTTTTCATTGACCTTAAGTTTTCTGCATTAATATATTTATGAATATAACGATGTGCAATTTGATTCTCTTAGAAAACTGAACTTAATTAATTGTGTATCCCCAATATTTTATAACTTTAGCATCCAGATATTATATAGCAAATTAAGTTTGTAAAAGTAATTCTCTTAAGTTAACTACCACCAGCATTGTGAAGAAATGAACCATATTACTTTAGTTTTGCTCTACTTTTACGAACCTGTGTTTATGATTTTAAGTATAGGTGAATAGGCAAATTCTATGACTTAAATATTAGAATATTATACAACCCCAATTTGATTCGCACTATTATAAAGGCTGCCTAACCCAAAAATATTAGAAATGCATAGTAGATTGTGTATTTGTTATAATAGGATTATGAAATTATTAAATTGAGACTGACAGTTAAACATTTGGGATGAAAAATCCAACTTCAGTACTATCATACTTTCTTTGTGTTACAATCAAGGAAAAATAATATTTCTCCTAATTATTAGCCAACAATTACATGTCTGTTTGGTTTAATTAGTCTGTCTAAATTTATATTCATCACTAAGATTCTTTACCACAGGTTGATGTGTCCTAGGCATATTGACTACCTGATTTATTTGGTAGATGGTACTTAATGTGTACAAATCATAAAATGATGTTTATTACTTCTTTTGTTTTTTGACTTATATCCTTTGCCCTAACTACTTTCAAAGATCAGTTTTGCGCTGAGACTGCAAACTATAATACATTGGACATTATTCAAGCTCTATTAGCAAACGTAAATTACTACATTAGTTTCTTTTCGGCACATGCCATTTGTGGGTTCGTCAGCAGCTTCTCCACTTTCCATTTGATATGTTAAACAATGATGTTTACATCTTTTAAAATTTTCCCTAACTGTTGTATGTTTTACTTTGCCAATTTTGTATATCGGCTTCACAAATTAGTAATTTCGTAGAATTCTCCAGTTTAAGAACTTAATCATACATAATAGCTTACTTAAAATAGCTAAATTTGTTTATCAATCAATGTCTTATCTAAGCCATAAATGTCAAAGCATTAAACGTAGGAATACTTTGATCACACGATAAATAGAGAACTTTACAATACAATACTAAACAATTCGTCTTCTCAACCTATTAATTTATCAAATATCCACGTGTGTAGCATGGGCCAAACACTAGTAATTAAATGACAGTTGAATCCATTTATGAAGCATGTTATGTGTGTATTTCATAGCATATGCTGAGGTATTTTGTGTTTACACTAATGATTTGAGAAAAAACAACATAAAAAATTATAGCAGTAAGAAAAAATAAGTAAAGACATACAAGCATACATATGCTCGTACTATATTACTTCGATTAGTTGTTACTTGCTAAATATATTTGTTATTACTTCGGTGCAGCTTGATATTAAAGGACCATCTCCAGGAATGAGCAGGGCATGCAGCTGTTAACATTGGAAACAAGGTAAGCACCTTGAGCTTCGATTAAAATATTAAAAATTTCACGACTTTCATGTAAAACAATTATATTTTGTGATACATAGGTCTATGTTATTGGTGGTGTATGGAATAACGGTATTACAGTGATGTATGAGTCCTTGATATTGATACATGGTCATGGACCTTGCTTGAAATAAAAGGCCAACACCACAATTTATGTATGGGTTCTTAATATTAACAATAATGAAGTTGACAGAAAAATCAATATTATTGTATGTATAGCAGAGAATCAATTCGTTTAAGATTTCGTACTTATTTTAATCTGGATTCATTGCCACTGATTTTGTGCATAATATACGTACTAGATGCGTGCAATTCTTTTTTGCATCAATTAAGATAGAGAACCAAAATAGACAGGATCCTTTTTAACCCAACTAAGCATGTAGATACTGGAACGTGCCACGAATGACCGACCATACCTCAGACTAATTTAATATTGACCAATAGCCTCAAATTTGGCCTGAAAGGTTTCGTTGGAAACTATATGATTATAAGCAAAAATATAGAAATGCTACAAGTATCCTTTTTTACATGGCCAAAGAAATTGGAAGCATGGTTATTTTTAATGAATTGTAAAGGAGGAGAACATACGAGAGTAAACATTAGTAATATCGCACATAAAAAAACATAATTGTCATGCAATAAATGTATTTTGGAGTCTGCGGTTGTCGAAAATACCAATTGTTCACTCAAAATATAATTTGTTTGTTTATATGTTAGCCTCGATTTGCAATCAATTTGCCACATGAATTCAATTACACATATATCAATATAATGTGCTTGTTTACATGGTAGCCTCGATTTGCAATCAATTTGCCACATGAATTCAATTACACATATATAGACGGATTGTCAGAATAAACAATAATACAAATATTTAAGATTTAAACACCACAATGCCATTTATGTCATTCTTAAATTAACTGTCTGGATTTATTAGGGGAACTTAAATTGAATCCTTCTCTGTTGTGAATTTGAAAATGAATCAGCACTAGACCGAATAGTTGTTAGGTTGTTGTTTGTGATTGTAGAAGGATTGGTTGCAGCATTTATATTATGTACACTTAAGTATACACATAATGTTGTTTGCTGTTGCACCATTGTGTGATGCTATTGCACCACACATTGTACAGCAGCACAGTCCTGCCCCATCATTGGTGAAGCTTCTGCACCACACAAACGGTGCAACAGCAGCAAACAAGTCCTTGTAATTTGATTTTATAATATATGTTTTTATTATCAAAACCATAGTTGCACTTACCATATCATGCATTACAGGTATTCAACAATAGCGATTTGTTAATGTTGGAATGTGCGACATTGGAGATGAAAGAATGAATTTAAAAGATATAAGTTGAAGCTTGATTTAAAATTTACTATGTATGGTAATGACGGTATATAACTTGCGGTATTTTGTATGAGGTACATGTATGTCAACTATTATAACTATTGTATATTGTTGACTATTTGCAATTAGCATGGAATACATATACATATACTGCTATGAACTATATGCATACCATGTATGTAACTGATATTATTACTAAATATACATCCACAAGCGTGTTTGATATGAAATATATGTCAGTGTGCATTATTGATCAGTATGGAAAGGGTGGTGACTGATATGAAGTGTGTAATTTTTAAAACTACAGTTTATCATGGTTATAAGAGTGATATCCTATAAGCATGTCCATTTATCCAATGGTTATGTCTGTTAGGACATGCTGATGACTAACGCTTATAACCATGAGTAAAGAAATTATTACAATGGTTATAACTGTGAGTATTTCCACTAATCTCACACTTATAATCGTTAGTACATATGAAAAACTCACGCTTATAACCATGATTAAATTTTCTATTTGTGGCGGTTATAACCGTGATTAAATTATCTATTTTTCACGGTTATAACCGTGATAATACCCGTGAGTAAAATTGCCCACGCATGTTGGCTGAACGGTTATAACCGTGAGCAATATAATTACTCACGGTTATAAGTGTGACAATCGAGCCTTTATGGTGTTGTGAGGAAATTAATCCATTCCTAGAATCAAACCATACCTCATGGAACAAGATGCGCGTCACACTCAAACTCGATGCCTAACATAGATATTCTCAAACCCTGACAAATCACGAATAAATGAGCTGAACCACAAATGGGGGTTTGAGACAACAACGGGATCCACTACCATACTAGTAATTAAGTGCAGAGATTCAACTACCGACTAGATATGAATGAATGCGAATGCGCCAGAATCGAAAAGAGTTCTAACCGGTTGATTGGAAAGAGAAATCAAAACCTTCCATGGAAACTTTCCTACCTCTATCTGGTGCACTAGCCACGAGAGCATTCGCTTACCCTCCAGAGGTTCCTGTCCTTTGACATTGCCCTTGCTTCCTTGGGCACTCTCCAGAATAGTGTCCAGCCTCTCCACAAACGAAGCAAACATTCTTCCTTTTCCTGCAGTCCTTAGCCAAGTGACTCTCTCGCCCACAACTATGGCACTTCCCCTTATACTTAGCCTTGTCATTTTTTTTCGCCTTTCTTCTGTTGTTGTTGCTATCCTTTCTTGGGCCATACCTTTTTTCTCTCATCCTTGGGCTGTGCTCCTTAGCCCTAACTTCCTTATATTCCTTTTTACCCACGTTTGTGTAACAAGCTAACAAGTCTTTCGAAAGTTGCCTCCATCACACGGAAATCCTTATGAAGCTCGAGAAAATTAACCGCAGGTGAAACCATTGTGGCTGCGGATGGAGGTTAGGTACTTCATTGCCCTTCGACATGTGCTAAACATGCCTACGACATCATGCTGGAATGGGGACACCTTTCGAGAATAATTGGTTCCCCAGACAAAAAGGGAAAAAGGAATCAAGCAGAGAATCGAGAGATATTACATATGGCTTTGGGGAATATGTTTCTCAAAACAGGCTTTTCTTTTGGAAATGCTTTCTTTTAAAACCTTTTTGAAAATAATTTTCAAAAACTTTATCTAATCTAGTAACCTTCAACTCTGATACCACGTGTAACACCTCATGTTCATTAATGTCACTCACTAAGGGAATGCATTAACTTCCATGGAGTATTATAAGAGTATAGAACAGAATATCACAAGAAAAATATATAGATGGTAATTAAGAAAAATTCAAACTTTATTCATTGCAGCGGAAAAGCAAAACATGTTTGGTTACAACATCAAAACCACATACTAGAATCATGTATATAAATATCAATCTTGAACAAAATTATTATCAGAGTACATAAAAGCAAAATCATAATCCCACTCCAAATAGCCATAATGAAAAGAGATAAAGCTGAGCATTACTCTCAACACTTCCAAGTGCTTCAAGAAGAAATAAATCCAAGTCAAGCTTCAGTGATTCCTCCCTGAGAACTTTGGTGGGGGGGGGGGGGGGAGGGAATAAAAGAAAAAGAGGCGAAAACAAAAAGGTCATATATAAAGCCTGGCGAGTCCAGCTACTTTTAGCATGAAAATAAGCAAAGCAATATGAAAGGAATAAACAAGATGGAAAGTATAACCATGACATAAGGTAAAGATGGATAACATGATGAATATAAAGGAATGTCTCGTGCGCTTCCCTGATTTCTTACTTAATTTAATTCTCTGCACCACCTACTAGTAATTCTTAATGAAATGATCTCAACCCCGCAATTGGTAGCACTCAGGCGTAACATCTAGTAAGAGGTATCCACCCCATACAATCCTTGAAAATCCACTTGCACATAATAGATACTAGATGTCCCCACACTACCCCTAATCGATCGGCTCCCTAACTTGAAGATATTTGTGTGGGTCCCAACTTAAGGTGTATCACTCTTTAAGGGGAAACCCGTGGGTGCACAACTTTATACCTACTGATGTACAGTGGCTAAATCTTCCAATGCCGGGAACACCTTGTGCACGCTTAACGAACCCGTCGGAACCTGCACTGCTACACCCTCACTCTTATTTGACCGCTTATTATCAGCCCAATAAGCTTGCCCCAACTCTGCCTAGCTCGGGATTCCGGATACACTAAATGGGTTACTGTCTAAAATGGGTCCCTATCGCTACTGGTTTTCCCCCCAGGGTTTATCCTAACCCAAACTTATATCAGTTAAGTGTTGTCTATCAACCCAGTTGACTTAACCCCATCCACTTATCTAATCAATATGCATTATTGGTTAAGCTTGCCTTAACCCTATCCACTTTGTTCATGTATTATTGGTTAAGTTGTCATCTTACACAGGTTAACTTAACCCTACCCACCTAACATGTTTTCGGTATCATATTCATCTCTGATTAGCATTAATTAGTTATTAATGCACAAACCTCTCACATTAAGTCAATGACTTGTGGCCGTTGGATGTGCCGGGCGGTTCCGGGCAGACTTCTGCCACAAGCCATACTTAACCTCGTGTCTAAGCATCTTTTAGTTATGCCTACGATCTCTCCCATTAGACTGGCCATTTGCGATAGCTGGTTAGGCCGGTTGGTTACAGGTACGCTTCTACCGCAAACGGAGTCTAACTTCATGTCTCAGCATGCCTATCTTAGCCAATTTATTCATTTGTAGTTTATGCCAATTTTAGGCTAATTATGTCAATTACCCAAAATTCCCAAATTCATATCATGCCCAACAATTAACATATATTATGCCAAATTTAACATTTGTCATGCCCAAACCAACCCAACGTATATTATGCCAAATTTCCCATCGTTCCTTAAATTACCATTCGTACGTTCATCTCTATGAGATTTGGCCTAGGCTCGAAGTAGCCCGGCTATAGAAACTAAAAAGGGAAGGAGGAAGGGATATGATAGAGAACAAGCATAATAATAACAATAGACATAAATATGAACTGATCATAAAGATATGATAAAACTGATAAAACTGATGATAATATCAATATGGGCATATAACAATCATGAATCTGATGTTATAGGCTATGATAGAATTGATGAGATTCAATCTTATTATCATGTATAATTCCCAAATCCAATTTACAACATGTCAGAATTGCTTTAGCATTATTTTAATCTAACAATAATCAATGAACTCACAATGATTGGATTAATGAAGAGAATTAGGCATTGTAGTTGTTGTAGATTCAATTCCCTTTACAGAATTCCTTTACTTTGATTTGCTGAAGAAGAAGGATTAGTTTAGGTTGAGGCAACATGGAGGCGCCATGAATTAATGTAGTGAAATTAGGTTTAGGTCTAGGTGTGTTATATAGGTGTAGTGAGTTAATTAAGGCCACTAGATTAGATTAGGAGCCATAGGAATTGTCCACGTCATCCGACCAATAGAAAATAGCCATGTTGAAAAAAACGATCATTAACCAATAGAAATGTGCCATGTGTGCAACATATATATATATATATATATATATATATTCTCTTTAAACATTTTTCCAATTAATCCTCAATTTTACCCTTTTCACACTAAACCACTTTTAAATTGAACTGCGTTCACGCTAAGCCACTTTTTAGCCATCCCCTCAAACAAAAATATGGCGCTGGCGGGGATCGAACTTTGTACCTCTTGTATGCAAGTCACATGCTCTAACTAATCGGGCTACTTAGTCTTTTGTTAACAAGACTTAGAACAATGGTATCCATTATTTTTCTCATTCCTCTTTTTTTCATGTTTTGTTGCAATATTTAATTAAAAGATATCTTTTTCATCCTAAATCAGTTTTCTGCAAACCATAGGTCTAAATTGACTAGAAAATCGACACGAACGCAATGACGCTAATTTCGTGACCAAATTCCCAAAGCTCTTCAAAAAAAATTTATTTGTATTTAATTGTTCGCATGCATTTCTTCGCATTTCATGTATTGCATTTATTTTCTTTTATTATCTTTTTCCTTCATTTCACTGCATGAACTTATTACATGCAATTTTATTGTCGTTATATAATTTTTCTCTTAAATATATCTATGTATATAATATATATACATATTTCCACATTTTTAATTTCATTAAAATTGCGGGGTGTTACAGGCATAATACCAATAATTGCCGTCAATTCAAAGACATAATCGAAAGGCTTATCTATTAGAGGTGCCTTGAGTAGTACATCCAAAAAGCATCATGACTCTCACTGGCATTAAGCAGAATTCCAGCGAAACCTAAACCTAACCACGTTGGCCGCAATTGACGCTAGTACCTCTCACCAGCCCCGAGCGGCAGAGGACCCGCTTGAAACGGATCTCCTTCCACTTGTGGACCCCAAAGCTCCTGCGACTCAAGCACAGATTCACATGTTTAATAAGAAATATGAGAATGCAGCTCTCGTGCTAGACGTTGGAGATTAACATCAACCTTATGCGCCAACTTTAAGAAAGTCAACACATCGTCATTCTACTTCAGCTTGCTCGGAACCGTGCCTGCTCGCGGCACACCACATTGAAAATTTCTTCTTTTGAGGCTAGGGGCCTACGTCTAGCAAGAAGGTCCAGCCTCATTAAAAACATCGTCGCCCGCTCCAACACTCACACGGCGATAGTAACGGCAACAGAAATGAGATGACGATCGAACCGTCATCAGTTATGGCCAAGGAACACAGTAGAAAACCGAGTTCAAGTAACCAACCTTCTACTCGGAAGAGCCCAACTATCGCCACTCACAATCAGAGTCCCACTCTTCCAGCAGCTCGTCAGGCCAGAGTACTTCCGGACCAGGGTGCACACCAGCTTGCCTAACTTCGATAGCTAGACCATCCATGATAGGGAAGAGGGCGAGCCGGAGGTGTACAATAGAAGACATCGACAAGATAGAACTCCCAAAATTCGTCATAACTAACGGGTTCCATTAGAAAACCCCCCTTTGGAATATACCCCAGATGTGGTCCGAATAATCATAAAAGTTATGCGAAGAAACGCCGACCACTCAAGAGAAACCCACTTGAGGCGTAATCCTTTCATTAGGATCGTACACAAAGCTGAGTGGTCCCAGCGTTTCAACACCGCATGTGGCATTCTATGAAGGCACGACCGACCTCTAATCTCAACAATGTCAGAGTCATCATCAAAAATGGAATGCGTCATCCTGGTCGTCCCCGGCTTTGGTGCTCGAGTCTCCGCTAGGCGGACTCAAATTGCTATGAGTCCAAACGTGTCACCTACGCTTCTAGCATCCAATTGGACACAAGCTTACTTCAACCAACTTCCGTATAATAATGAAATCGAAGTTGGAGACTCATAGATTGCCGAATACCTTCTGTTAAGAAGGCGTGCTAAACTACAAAGTTCTAGGCTAATCATGACCTCTATAATACGACAGGATCCCAAACTCTGATTATCACCGACTCGACCCGTGGAATCGTGAGGGAACCACGGTGGCATTCCCACGACGTCTACAAAACCAGTACAAGGCATAACCCGTTCGCGTCAGCTACCCTTAATACCGAATGGTACAAGCGCTTCGACATATTGACACTCGCCCTATACTTAAGGAAGCCATGATTTCCGAATCTCCATTAGCCTCCAAAAATGGCTCGTGGGTTCATTACACGTCGCCCGTGCCATAAAGTGCAAATGCTTCCCCGTCCTTATCCAAGACGACTCTATCCGGGTTCTCTCGACTTCCACCTTGAACTATCCCAAATCTCGACTAACTCGCCAGGAGATGGGTCACGCAGTCCAGGATGCACGCCGTAATGACTAGAGATATCCTCTCAGTCTTGAACATTTACCAAGGCGCCCGTAAAAACCTCTAAATCTATCTCGCAAAATCCCACACTGCCTTGATTGAAGTCGGGAAACCTACTCCTCGAATCGCATTTATCCAGCGTGCAAATGGCATACCACCTAGTTCCGAACTTAGAGCATGGACCGATCAAAAGCAATCCAAGATTCAGGAGGTCTTCCGGATGAATGCCGACTACTTTCTATGCTGGAATTTAGCATAAAGGAATCAAACTCTTACCCTCAGCATCTTGCACCGTGACGACTCTCAAAGCTCCAACAATTCTGATTCCATCACTCTGCGCGATCTTTCTCACGCCGGCAAAGGTAGACGCAACAATAAAATGCAGCGCCTTCGACTTCCTTCCTTCCACAGCTATACTGCTTTAAAGGACACCCCCAGGAATATCTACCTCGCAGCATGCAATCCCCAAACATGAAAAAGGCCAAGACCTAAAAGTACGACGAGCACACCAAGGGACTCCACAGGATATTGTCGGTTCTACAACATCCGCGGATACAACACAAACATTTTTCATCACTTGTAGAACGACAATGAGGAACTCATCTGCATGGGAACTTCGAGCTGCTAAATGCTCATAAAAAACTCCCACTTTACGGGGTCTTCGAACCACTCGACGCTCATCAAAGGTTCTCACTACGTGGGACCTTCGAAACACTCGATGCTCATCGAGGATCCTCAGTGCGTGGGATCGCTGAGCTACTCAGTGCTCATCAAAGGTTTCCACTAAAAATGACCTTGACCGACAACTAATCCCTCAAGATCATCCCCCCACCTCGTCAAGACTATGGCTTTCATGGCGTAGTTGACTTTAGGTTGTCATCAGAGATACCAGTTTGCAACTCCTCTCTTCTATGCTACCCTCATTGGAAGCAGAACAGAAACTAAAGGAGAACTTTCTCCTCCTGTAAAAGAAACTTCCTTTTTGCTGTGTCTTGTCCTTTTGGGTCCTCCATACAGTGCTCCCGGCCTCCACCAACCAGCAGGGGGCACGTTGGGAAGCATTACCAGAGGAACGTTTAGAAGCGAGCCCGAGAATTCCAGTTCTTTGTCATCCCCACGACCGTCGTTTACGATACAACAATCCCAGAGGTTATCATTGGAAAAGTCGTCCATCAACTCATTAACACCATCAACTCGCCCATAAATAAATATAAATATATATTTAGAGGAGGAAGGAGAGATGATTCAATATCGTAAAGAAGGCATACACATCATCAAAAAAGGGGACCTAGAGCGCAATTGCCGACGGAAATGTCTATTGGTAAAGGGTCGCAACCGTCCCAATAGTCATTACCGTTACAATTCAAACAGAATCACCCATTCATGGATAGATGCCTCATTTCAGCCTATGTATATATAGACCTGCAAAAAAAATGATGAAATGAAAATGCAAAGCAAGGCCACTTCTGTAAGACACACGTCCTCTTTGTTGTATCATAACCATCCTCCTTCAACTGAAACTCCGACCACTTAGGTTACGTTTGGAAGCTCAGCCGAGAGCCCGCGTAAACGCACATCAGCGGCCTTTCCTCCACCTGCAGGCCTCGCTCCTCGGTAGGAAGGCCCATACTCATACAACAGAAGCTCAGTGATGGAACTTTCAAACTCCCAACCATGGATGGAGCCAAACTCCCAAGGGAATGGAACAACGAACATCTCCACCTTCACTCTACATAACTTAGTGTATAATCGATTCATGCCTTCCAACGAAGCTTTGCTCTCCTGCAATTCGAGGTATCGCAAAGGCAACTACTACTGGAGCTATCCACAGGAACGATGTTCAGCTTCCTGTCTCCCTTCTATGTTTGCTCCGTGCATGACGTTCATGACGTGTTTGATTAATCCTGACAACCAGCTTGCGTTCAAACTATGAATTGCCGCATCAGCATCCCAAGCACGGGATCCAATGCCGCTATCCAAGCCTCGAGCCCACATCGTGGACAAACACCACTGGCTACGACAGTCACCCCAAGCACGGGATCCGGCAACGCTACTCGAGTCGCCGGCCCGCGGCGCGACCGAGTATAAATAACCATGAACTCAAATCTTGGCCCCGTGCCGAGACCGAGGATAAATCGTTCCGCGTCCAAGCCCAGGCGACTTGGCGCCACCACCCACGACTGACTAAGAGCGATGAAAGTCTGTCTTCACTGGTTATGGGTGTCGGTCGAATCTTGGCACAGCACCAAGACCGACCTTAAATCGTTTCTCCCCAAAGCCCTAAAAGCTTAGGTGCAGCTCAAGGCCACGATCGGACCCTACGGGTTGATGATCGGAACTTTTCTACGCCGACGATTAAACGATGCTTGGCTGTTCGCCTTAAACCCAATGAATGACGGGAGAGCCACCCACATGGCGGACCACACAACGCGACGCCCTACGCCTTTTCTATACTTGGGATTAACCTCGGGCCACCCAAAACAGCAAGCGCTCAATCTGGTTTCGCAAACTACGGGTTTCCTGAGCCTAGGAAAACTTACTAGAAGCCTGCGCTCTATCACACGCCTCTGGAGTAATTGACCCAGAGCGCGGTACACAATCACACCCCTCTGGAATATCGACCCAGAGCGCGGTACACAATCGCTTTTTTGTCAAGTGTGACGATATGTATGCTTATGCAAGTACGGGATGCTCGAAAGCATAAGAAGTACATCCAAACACTTAACACAAATCGCGATCTTTACTAATTCATGTTCCATTTCACACACGTACCCCAAATAGGCTACATGTCTAACATTTCTTCTTTATGATGACAAGGTGTACACGAAAACCACACCATACCTTTAGGGACCGAAAGCGAGGGCCACACTCACATATACCATCGGTTTACATAACCCAAACTATCTATAATTCCTTTAGAAATTATTGATACTACTCATCTTTCTCTTGTCTTTTTTTTATGTACAGGCTCGGCTCTTGGCAGGTCACCAACAACGATGGACTCCTTCCTTTCGGAATCTCTTCCTCCTCTAATATTCAAAAGAGTGATAGATTCATAATACATCGATGCACGCATCCCGCCATCATCCTCACCGCGTGTAATTATCGTGACTCCCCCGAGGGCAATACATAGCAATGCCTTAGGGACGGTGTAACAAACAAGGTCCAGTGCAGCCTGGGTTTCTACCCAAGCCTTCCTGGCGCCCAGCTCCGCTCTCTTCTCAGCATCTTCGATGGCCTTATAATCAACTAGCCCCTTAGCCTGGAGTCACATAACCGCATCCGCTTCAAGTTTTCTAAGGATCCCATCACCCTCTTTTGGTAGGCATCATCGGTGGATTTCCTTTTTCCTAGCCTACTCAGAGGCCCTCTCCTTCTCCACTTCAACACCGGCCTATTTTTTCGCCGCCGCAATGGCAGATTTCTCCTCAGCACCTTGGCTAGCCTTTGCCCAGGCATCTTGTACGATAACGTCATCCTCTCCCTTTTCCCCTCTGGCTTCTCAGACTTTGCTACCAATCGGGCTTCCTAATCTTCCACCATAGCTTGCTTCGCTTGCACACTTACATCATTTACTCCCGTCGCATGAGCACTTCGGTTAACCACAAAATCTCCTCCTCTGGAGAGACTCATATAAACAAGGGATTCCAAAGCCAAGGGTTCTCCTACTTCTCCAGATTGGTCCCATTGTAACTTCAACCGGGACTCGGACACTTTAGGAAGCTCGGGGGAAAAACTTGATGTCGCCTCCACTCCTAGGGGGGCTTCCCAGCAAAAGAAGCAACTATTTGACTTCTAAGGGTTCATCGCCCGCATCCTCGTCAGTCAGTAGGTACTCAAGCTTGGGCGCAGTCCCCCACTTATCCTTGCACTAGCTTACTCATCGCAGGACCTGAGGAGGATCCACACCAGTTTCCGCGTTGGTATTTCCATCGCTACAACCTTCGGGGAAACCATTCCAAAGAGGAACTTATGCCTCGCCACGAGGATGATCCAGACCCAAAAGCACGGGTCTCGGAAACTTCTAACCTCCCATCAATACTAGGTAGACCAGGCGTAGAAGCCCGAACCAAAGGATAGAGGGAGAAATACAACCACTAGTTCCCCGAAAACAGGAAAATTTAGACAAGTTCCCAGTACACGAAACAAAAAATTCATACCTCAATGCAAGTTCTCGAGTTTCCATGGTCGGTTAACTGGGTTCCCAAAGTCCCAACGCCTTGCCAGCGAGCTCATACTTAAACACAACGTGAAGCTGACTCACAACCCTCGATGAAACAACTTCCTACCTACAAGCGCATCAGAATGTGGTGATGACACCTAGTTCTAATAGCTATGGCAGCGATCACCGATAACCATCAACACCATTCTCGGGTTGGAAAAGGGTTACAACATAATTGGGCTGTAACTAACGACACAATCGTATGTTTACATCTTATGTGCATATCCGAGTAGTCAACCCGAATAAGTCCATCTCCATAAGTGTGAAGGCCCACCCCGCACCAGCCGACCTTTCCAATGAATGTCCGCTGTGCCAATATCCAACCAATGCGGGAAGGTCGTTAGAAGAAAATAAAGAAGACAATGAAACAACAAAGAACCAGTAGAATGTCTCACAGCGCACGGGATAAAATATACTAATAACATAATTTTGACATAAAATAGGCGAGACAGTGCATAAGCTGAAAACTAAACCATCATTGCAGCGGAGATCCAAAATATAGCTTATCATCCAAACCAACATTATTACAACTTTGAAATACTGTCTCTAAAGCAAAAGAAAGAGGCACACTACTAATGCCCAAAGTAGTGACCAGCAACAACACAGGGAGAATATATATATATCATACGTGGAAGCCTCTTGCTCGTCTCCGGTACAACTACTCATGCATAATCACCTGGCCTGTCTCTAGTCTGCCCATTTAAGAGCACCCAGAGTAATAAGAAGAGTCATAAAACTCTAGGTCAGACAAAAGTCTGGTACGAGCGATAAGCAGCAAAACAGAACAATAATAGGTATACATAGCTATACTTGAACCTGGACCTGCAACCAAAGAGTTAGCACAACATAAGGTAAAAATCGTCCATGTTTATGTGTGGATCGGTCTTATAATTATCCTTTTCTTTCGAAAAGAAATGATTTGACTTAAAAATCAAGTTGGATGATATTTTAAACTTGGTGAGTTTTTCTCGCTTTGGTTCACCAAACTGATCTGGCATTTGTAATGCTCGGGTTAGACCGGGTTTTACAGGTTCAGGTTTGGAAAATACATACCATATAAGACATGTTAGAGGAGTTCAGACGTATTAGTATTTATTCTGCTGTGTGTTGTATATGAGGACAAATTTTTATAACTGTTCAGATGTATCGATGTAATTTGATGATTGTAAGTATCTATTTCAAGCTCTAAATAAAGATTTATTTATGTATTATACTTTATTCCACTGCGATGTAAGACTCTGATATTGTTATGTTTTTCTTCTTCTATTCTAATATTTCTTTCTTATCTCACCCTCTAATTTCTTTCATTAACTATCTTATGTTTTCAGTACTTGAGTTTTAACAAGTAATACAGGTTTATGTATTGTTGTCTAAATTCAGGCATCGAATCCGTTGGTTTGTTACATTGTAACTCCTTAAACATTTCTACTTTACTTTAATTTGATTTATTATATATATATATGCATATATTATATGTTATAAGAAATATTTATTCACTTGATTGGAATTACAATTCTTATTCATAATCAGTGTTTTAAATTGTATCCATTAAGCCTAACTACCTAATTTAATTTGTTTTCCTCCAAACAACGCTGGTTGCAATAGTTATTATATCTTAATAACCTTATTTATAGAAAATCAATTGCATTAATTGCTACAACGGTCATCATATATATATTTCCATTTGATATGGATTACATTTTTATCTATAACTCCATAAAATGAAAACATTTAAACACAAAAATAACAATTATGATATATTTTTCATTGTTTACATAGATATGGACAGATAATATTTGTATATATATAAATATATATAAATTTTCGCATAGATAATGTAGTTGTTATTCTTTTAGTTTTACAATTATTAAATTCAATGTTTTTGTTTAAGCTAACAACCAAACATCCCTTTTTGCGTTCAATTGTTTTAATAAGATTCTAAATCTTGCAAAAAGACTAATAATAATAATTATTGTAAGTTACTCCTGAATATTTAAAAGAGGAATAAACATATTTGAAATCACAAAAATATATAATATGTATGTTTTCGGAATGGTTGATGTAAGCTATGAAAAAACATATTGTTTGAATAAAAAATGGTTCAAACACCAATGGTGTGAATTCACACTTTACCAAACGGTATGCAAAATGAAAATGGGGCCACAAATACAAATTCAAGTAAAAAAGCAAGAAAAAGTAAGTAAGGGACAAGGGTTTTTTATAGTGGTTCGATCAATCTAGACCTACATCCACTTTGAACATTTTTCTCATTAGCACTTTGGCGATTACAAAACACATGAATTTATCCATATTGTTCGTTCTTCTATTTACTCTCTTTTCACAATGATCTCTCTTATTTGCAATTTAATTTTCATGGACGAGATCTTTTGGTTTGTGATAGCGGATGTGTAGATCCTTGCTCACTTTACCAATTGGACGATCTTTGCGGATTTCATAGTGATTTTGCACTTGACCTAGGCTTAAGAGGAGAATGATGGCGTTTGGAGAGCACTAGAATTGAATTAGAGAGCTTCTTAATGAAGAACAACGATGATTTGATTACTTTGTTCTTAGATCAAGCTTGATTGAATTGGAGAAGCCAATAATAGAGTTTGAAATGTTTGAAAGTGGCAGAGAAATGAATTGGGCAGCCCTTCGGGGTCGAGGAATCGGTCCTTTGAAGTGTGGAAAAAGAGGCTATTTATAGTTGTAATTTGAGGGTAGTGACAGTCTTCTAATTATGGTGTGCAGAATTTGGGTCGGCCATAAGCTTGGATCGGCCTGAAATTTATTTACAGAAATGCCACTGTCCAATTTACAGTTGTATACATCTGGCATGGTCCATATTTATAGTTCTGCCACCACATACTAAACATGACCGATCAGCTTTTAATGTTGATGTCGACCCAAAGGTTATTTTCATATAGGATCTACAGTGCCGCCCCACTTTGTAAATGGAACCGACTTTTGTTTGTACGATGACCGAGCCAATTGATTACGGTTAGTAGCCGACCCACTTATTCAACTGCATCTTCCCATTTTCTTTTTAATGTACCGATCCAGTTCTTTAACAACTGCTGCTTCCGCATCTTTCAAGACTGACCCGGTTAATGATAACGCACATATCCATTTGAGAAAGCCTCCACGTGTACTCCTCGTACATCCCATTCCAATTACTTTGTTGGAGCTGTTTGTATTCAACAGTTGATGCCTATCCATTTTGTACTCACTTTGAGCTCTCTACATGGAATCATTTTTTGCTGGTCCATATATATGAACATCTGCTACATGTGTAAACGTGCTTTGCCATTGTTTATTCCTTTTGAACCGATCGAATGTATTTCTTCATGTAGGCTTGCTAGACCATAGAGAATACACTGTACAAGTTCTATCATAAGGAGTTTTGTACGTTGATCACGTTGGTTTTATAATGTTCGATGTATACATTTAGTCTATGCCCACATATTCATGAAGCTTAATGCATTAATTCCACTTTGCAACTGATCTATGAGCACGTTCTTCCCTTCATGGATGAACTAGGTACTTGCACTGACATGGCACCATACATGATATATATAAGTTATTCGTGAATGCTACGTACGTTTTGTCATATAATTGGTTAACACGATCCATCCATCGTTATTTCAATTATGGTGATCGGTCCATGCAGTAAGGAATGGACTGTTAATCATGTACACAGTAAGAGGATCCATACTTGTTGAGTAAACAGTGGAAACTCATGCTACACGTGCATAATTGCTATCATATATTTTATATTTATATTGCGCTCCATATTGTAGAGTTGCCAATTCATTTCTTATATATAGGAGTCGATCTGTGTGATGCCACATCTGAGGCCTACCAGGTCCTAAGCCGATCTGTGGTTCTTTCTATGTTGCATTGAGATGACCGGTCCAGTCCGAGGCTTCATCGCGGTCGATCCAAATATTGAAATTTACCGACCTGGTCCATTAATAGGTACCGACCCGATGTAACTACCGAACCATATGATTGAGGTCGACCCGGTTGTGGCCGGCCCAATTTGGAATTGACTGACCCGGTCGGAATGAAATGGACCGACCCGATGCTTCGCAGAATAGACCAACCCGCTGTTGTGTAAACATGACCGATCCACATTATTGAGGTTGATCCATATTTGCGACTGACCCGGTGCTTTGAACTGTGTTTTAACAGGGTTAACATCTGCCCCTCGAAGCTTGTATTTTTTGCTTGCGAGGAATGTGGGCTTTGAAATAAACATTGCTTTTGATATATTCTGCATTGAGGTCCAGTTATAACTTTTTGTCTTGCCATGACGAACCGTGCTTTGAATTTGTACACTTCGTGCCACCTTTTCTGTAATCAAAACAAGTACTTGCATGGTTTTCGACTTAAACATCACCATCGACTATCCATATCGATAGTGGATTAGTTAACCATTAAAAAATAAAATAAAGCGAATTTAGTTTTGAATTGAATAGAGTGTTGGTGCTGAACTTGTTTTATTCAATGATTTAAAACTCATTGAAAATTATTTGCACAAATACGATATTCTAATTCGAATTCGCATTTAACGATTAAAATCAACTAATCAACTAAAGCCTATTGTGGATTTCAAACGCTATTGTTTTAATGACTTGTATGATGGTGGACAACATTTCATATTTTTGGAATGCACATTCATGATTTATTCCTTGTTCCCCTTTGGATAAGGCTAGGAAATTTTTCCCCTGGTTTAAGAGATTGTTATCAACCTTCCTCCAGGGAAGTATTTTGGATTTGTTGCCTTTGCTTGGGCTAAAATTTAATACTTGTCATATCTGAGATTTTCAGACACAACACAAGTTAACTGGTTAAATCCGAATTCCATCTGTAATCTTGTTTGATTAATTCAGATATTGGAGACTTTCGTCACTCAATTGTACTGAATAATCCAAGCATCGGTAATATTAGATGGAGTGCCTCTAGAAAGGACTTCAGTTAAGACCCAATGTTTATCGTGATTAGATCAGCTGCTTCCTGGTTCTGACGATCAATTGGGTTCCCCCAGAGAGGACTCTGGTTGAAACCACAATGTTTGTCATTATCGCATCAGGTACTTCCTGATTCAGACGATCAATTAGGTGCCCCCAGAGAGGACTTTGGTTGAAACCCCAATGTTTATCGTTATCGCATCAGGTACTTCCTGATTCTAACGTTCAATTGGGTGCCCCTGGAGAGAACTTTGGTTGAAACCCTAATGTTTGTCGTTATCGCATTAGGTACTTCCTGATTCTGACGATCAATTGGGTGCCCCCAGAGAGGACTTTGGTTGAAACTGCAATGTTTGTTGTTATCGCATCAGGTACTTCCTGATTCTGACGATCAATTGGGTACCCCCGGAGAGGACTTTGGTTGAAACCCCAATGTTTGTCGTTATTGCATTAGGTACTTCCTGATTCTGATGATCAATTGGGTGCCCCTGGAGAGAACTTTGGTTTATGATGGTCCTTCCAATTTGTTTGTCGGTCCTTCCGACATGGTGCTGGTCCTTCCAGCTTAGGTTGGCATTAATTCCTTTATCGGATACTTGACTTGGTGGGCTATCTCAGATTAGGAAATGAAGCTTCGAAACTCTCTCTTAGGGGAGTGCCCCTTCGATGAGACTTACAACACTTTGGTTTGTTTGCCGTGGTGCTTGTTCACTATTTGAATCTTTGCGACTCCTCCCATTCACTTCTTAGGGCGGTGCTTTTCTATTTTTGCATTTGGGAATGTTTACACTTACAGCCTTTGGCACTTGAGTTAGTGTTGTTGGGGTCGCTATGCTTTGTTAGATTCTGAAGGAACAAGCGATCGACAGATGGCCTGCAATATAAAATCATATTTTTGATAAGTTTTGATTTAACACATAATTTTACAAGCCAGAAATTTGTTCAAACAGATATGCTCTTAATCGTAGAGCTAACGTTCAGTGCATCACTTGCAGATTATTACAGACTATTTACAAGAAGTTTTGAATACAACAGAAAGTAAAACGTGAAGTAAAGCATAAACTAAAGAAGGAAATAGAGTATGAAGTAAAACGGTGGCGATGTTGATCGCTTATTCTGAGCCATTGAAGCTAGAACACATCCAAAAATTTCTATTTGATGATCAACCTTGGCATGGTTTTAACAAGAGCATTGTTGTTTGTTGTCCCTTGGCCCATAGGGAATCGGAACATCGTTTGAGGATTGTGGATTTTTCACATATTGTTGTAGACGATTCTTCCTAATTACCTCTTCGATTAGTGATCTTAGATGTCTACACTCGTTGGTGTTGGAGCCTGACTAATTATGGAACCGACAGAAGTTTCCGGAGTTTTCTTGCTTCCCACTTACTCTTTGAGGTTCTGGAATTGGATAATCCTCGGTGTCTTTTGTTGCAGCGAAGATGTTTTCTGTAGTATCATTTAAAGGTGTTAGCTCTGATAGGTTGAAAAAGCGAGGCTTCTTGCTGTCTTGATTGTTTTTCCCGTCGCTTCCCCTTTCTAACCTCCGGCATTTTTCTGATTATACTGAGTAGTAGCGTTTTTGGGAGCTTCAAGAGATTGGTTTGAATTAGTAATCTGAAGAGGCGCAGACTTATTCTCCAATCTCATACACTGCTCGTCCTTTTAACAGAATTTGTCAAGCGTGCTTGGCTCTTTCATTTTGATCCATTTTCCATATTTTCTTTTCTCATCTATGACACCAATAAAGACATTAACATCATGCGAGGCTTGGGACTACCAACTTCGGATACAGTAGCATCGAATCTTTTAAGGTAAGCTTTGACAGATTCTCCTGGTTTCTGTTTCATTGAAGTAAGAGAAATAATTTCCTTCGCCTTCGTAACTTGCAGCCTAAACTGCTCTTTGAATTTCATAATTAAATCATCAAATTAGTTGATGGATTTGGGCGGGAGCCTTGTGAACCATAACGATGCGACACCTTCTTGATAGAGAGGGAAGCATAGGCATTTGATCTCGTCTGTTGCTTTAGCTCCATTCATATACCATTCATACTTGTATATGAAGTGATTCGGATCAGAAATCCCATTGTACGGAGGCAGAGTAGGATGAGTGAACATCTTGGGAAACTCAGCCTTGTGGATCCTCTTTGTTGCCGAGAGAGAAGTCCCATTCCGTTTCACTATCCTTATGAGGCATGTTGTCTTCCATGATCTACTTTACAACATCCGCGATATATTCCTTTGAGTTGTGTCATTCCGTGGAGGGGACTTTGATCTCTTTTCCCAATGCTCGTCGTGGTGAGCGATCACGTTTAGAGGATCAAAGTCTTTTACTTCCGCTACTGGAAGGTGCCCCCTTGACGGGACTTTCAACTCGTTTGTTATTTCGATGGGAGTGGTTTATAGCATTCAACTTTGAGTCTTCAACATTAGCTTCGTCTTTTCCAACAAATCCATCCAAGTTGTCATTATGAGGATCCAGAGGCTGATGAATTTGCATTCTCCTCAAGGTTGACATGGATTTTTGGAAGAGGAGTGGGATTTTCTTGAGCGTTTAGGAGAGCGCTCACATTATCCATCAAAGCTTGATTAGCATCCACGAGAGATTTATTAGTATCGATTAAAGATTTGTTGTAGGCTTCCGTGCGGGGACTCAAGTAAGCGACGATGGCGTCTAATTCGGCTTTAGTCACTCCAGCTCCAGCCATCGAATTTTCTCCAGCTTCAAAGCGATTGGCAAGTGGAGTAGTCTCGTTGTTAGAAACATTGTCATTTTCTTCAACGACATTGCTAGTGCTCTTCTTAGACTTAGCCATGATGTCGGATAAAGCCTTGAATTTTGATGAGAATTCGTCGATTGGCCTAGATCTTAGATTTGTAGAATCTATGGTAGAAATAGGCTTAGAATTTCAACGTGAAGGAAGGAGATGCGAACACGGCCCCACGGTGGGCGCCAAAATGTTTGAATCAAAAATGGTTCAAACATCAATGGTGTGAATTCACACTTTACCAAACGGTAGGCAAAATGAAAATGGGGCCACAAATAAAAATTCAAGTAAAAAAGCGAGAACAAGTAAGTAAGGGACAAGGGATTTTTATAGTGGTTCGATTAATCTAGATCTATGTCAATTTGAACATTTTTCTCATTAGCATTTTGGTGATTACAAAACACATGAATTTATCCATATTGTTCATTCTTCTATTTACTCTCTTTTCACAATGATCTCTCCTATTTGCACTTTAATTTTTCTTGAAATCACGGATGAACGGACGAGACCTTTTGGTTTGTGATAGTGGATGTGTAGATTCCTGCTCACTTTATCAATTGGACGATCTTTGTGGATTTCAAAATGATTTTGCGCATGATCTAGGCTTGAGAGGAGAATGATGGCGGTTGGAGAGCGCTAGAATTGAATTGGAGAGCTTTCTAATGAAGAACAACGATGATTTGATCACCATGTTCTTAGATTAAACTTGATTGAATTGGAGAAACTATCAATAGAGTTTGAAGTATTTGAAAGTGGTGGAGAAATGATTTGGGCAGCCCTTCGGGGTCGAGGAATCGGTCCTTCGAAGTGTGGAGAAAGGGGCTACTTATATGTGTAATTTGAGAGTAGTGGTAGTCTTGTAATTATGGTGTGCAGAGTTTGGGTCGGCCATAAACTTTGGTTGGCCTAAAATTTATTTACAGAAATGCCACTGGGCCACTTTATAGTTGTATACAGCTGGCATGGTCTGTTTTTACAGTTCTGCCACCACATACTAAACATGACCGATCAGCTTTTAATGTCGATGCCGACCCAAACATTATTTTCATATAGGATCTATAGTACGACCCCACTTTGTAAATGGAACTGCCTTTTGTTTGTACGATGACCGACCCAACTGATTACGTTTAGTAGCCGACCCACTTTATTCAACTACAGCCGCCCATTTTCTTTCTAATGTACCAATCCAGTTCTTTAACAGTTGTTGCTTCCGCATCTTTCAAGAATGACCCAGTTAATGATAATGCACAGATCCATTTGAGAAAGCCTCCACGTGTACTCCTCTTACTTCCCATTCCAATTACATTGTTAGAGCTATTTGCATTCAACAGTTGATGACGATCCATATTGTATTCGCTTTGACCACTCCACATGGAATCATTTGTTACTGGTGCATATATATGAACATCTACTACATGTGTAAACGTATTTTGCCATTGTCTATTCCTTTTGAACCGATTGAATGTATTTCTTCACATAGGCATGCTGGACCATAGATAATATATTGTACAAGTTCTATCATACGGAGTTTGGCATGTTAATCATGTTGGCTTCATAATGTTCGATGTATACATTTAGTCTATGCCCACATATTCATGAAACTTGATGCATTATTCCACTTTGCAACTGATCTATGAGCACTGCTTCTCTTCGTGGATGAACTGAGTACTTGCACTGACATGGCACCATACATGATATATATAAGCTGTTCATGCATGCTACGTACACTTTGTCATACAATTTGTTAACACGATCCATCCATCCTTATTTTAATTATGGTGATCGGTCCATGTAGTAAGGAAATGGACTACTAATCATGTACACAGTAAGCGGATCCATACATGTTGAGTAAATGGTGCCTACTCATGCTACACATGCATATTTACAATCATATATTTTATAATTATATTGCGCTCCATATTGTAGGCTTGCCAATTCATTTCTTATATATGAAGGAGCTGATCCGTATGATGCCACATTTGAGCCCGACCAGGTTCTAAGCCAATCCATGGTTCATTCTATGTTGCGTTGAGATGAATGGTCCAGTCCGAGGCTTCATCGCGACCGATCCAAATATTAAAATTGACCGACCCCTCCATTGATAGGGACCGACCCGATGTAACCGACCGACCAAACCATATGATTGAGGCCGGCCCGGTTGTAGCCAACCCAGTTTGGTACCGACTGACCCGGTCTGAATGAAGTGGACAACCTGATGCTTTGTAGAATAATCTGACCCGCTGTTGTGTAAACATGACCGATCCACATTGTTGAGGCCGACCCATATTTGCGACCGACCCCCTGCTTTGAATTGCGTTTTAACAGGGTTAACACATATTAAGATCTATGTTTGTAAACTTACACAACTCTTTCCTTTTTGTTTTTGGTACATATTCCTTGTTGATTTCAAATAATGTATTTTTATTGAAAAAGAGCAAAAATACATATTTACAATAACTAAGTTAAAACCCAAAAAAAAACTGTACACAAACATGCTTATATCTTTTGAACAAAAAATTTACATGAATTATAAAACAACACCAAAACTACATATCTGTAATAAAACTACATCTTGACAGTGATTTATGCGACAAACTTCTAGATCTACTGTTATCCCTCAAAATCACATATACACAAAGGGATCAAATAAGTGAAAGAAACAGGTCGGTCTCAAATGGTACAATCAAATCCAGAATGGAACGAGTCGGTCCCGTCTCAAAGATAGCTGGTCGATCTCATTTGGAATAAAATGGGTCCGTCTCATCCATTTTGCAGCTGATCGGCCTCAAAAGCAGAGCAGCCAATCGGCTTGAATATTATACAATAGGTCGGTCCTATTTTAGGAAGCATCGGGTCGGTCTCGTTTTCAGAGCAGTGGGTCCATCTTGTCCCTAAAGGAAGCAGGTCGGCCGTATTGAAGAACAAATGCACGGTCAGTCATGGTTTGTATAAATTGGGTCGATCATTATTAAAGGCGGTGGCAGAACTGTAATATATGGGATATGCCAGCTGTATAAATGTAAAGTGGAACAGTGGCATTTCTATAAATAAGTTTGAGGCCGAACCAAGTTTGAGGTCGACCCAAATCCTGCACACTCTATTTCAACCATTCCACACACCTATAAATAGGGGATGAGTTCCACATCACGATCCCGGAGGGCTACCCAATTAATTCTTCAACTATTTCAAGTGATCCTAACACCATCTACCATCTCAAAGAAAAGATCTAGCATTGATTCATCATGGAATCCGCCAAAAGTTCTCAAGTATCTTAAAGATTGAAGATCCTCCACCATTTTCCTTGACATAGTGAAATCTGCCTAATTCTCCGCTTATTTGTGTAGATTAGAGTGAGGTATTTGTGTAATAGAGAAGATGAATGTACTTTTGAGTGATTCTAAGCTTGTAACTCTTGAATTGCTAATGCAAATCCTTGCCAAGTGGACGTAGATCTTTCCTAGATCGAACCACTATAAAATCTTTGTGTCTTTTACTTTTTATTGCAATTACGGTCTTGTTTCTTACCTATTGGTGAAGTGCCTTTGTGGCATCTTTGGTGTTTAAGCAAATTTCGGTTTAAACATTTGGCGCCTACCGTGTGGCCCATTCGCATTTCCTCTTTCTAACCCGTTCGCAAAAGTGAGGGTTGGAGCTCGTTCCTCCTATAGATTTTCCAAATCTAGAGTCCGAGCAATTCAACAAATTTTCTCACATGTTTAAGGCCTTGTCCAAGCTATGGGTAGACCACCAAAGAGTAAAGCTAGTAAGACCGTCGAAGAGACTGACAACCTCACCAACAATACCAATAATGATACACCACCCACTAGTCGGTTTTAAGTTGGTGAAACTTCTAGAGCCGGAGTGGCTGTAACAAGGAAGGAGTTGGATGAAGTTGTTACGGGTCTAAAAAGTCAAATGGATATCGCAAACAATGCTATGCTGAAGAAGTTAGAATCCATGTTCGCTATGCAAGCTCCAATAGCAAAAGTTACCATGAATGTTGCCCATACTAAACTGCTCATACGGAAAATACGGGTTCTTCCTCTTTAAGTCCAAATAGAGAAAATTCTGTCTAAGAAGTTGTAGATTTTAACGATCCTCGTAAAGAAGCAAAACCTCCTACACGCAACCATTCTGAGAAAGCAACCTCTCGACAAGTACATTGATCCACCAAGATGGAACCTCCCCAAGAAGGAGGCACATGGCCTTGGAATCCAAACCGCGACAGTTTGCTTAGGCAAACATCTGGTAAGGAGGAAGGTGTCCGCCCCATGGACCAGTAAAACGAAGAGGAGTGAATATCAGAAATCGTCCGCATGATCATGGAGAAAAGCTCAAAGAAACAAGATGATGAGAAAGAGTAGGGGTTCACACCTACTAAAACCCCACTAACGAAGAGGATCAAGATGGCTCCATACCCAAAGAAGTTCAAGCCTACAATGGTACAAGCTTATAATGGGACCGACGATCCCAATGTGTTCCTATTCAAGTATGACCAACACGTGGATGGGGTACATGCCATAGACAAGCTAAAATGTCTTTACTTTCTAACTTATCTTGAAGGGGTGGCCTCTCTCTAGTTCACAAAGACGCCACTAAAGTCTGTGGATGATTTTGCTACCTTAGCCAAGTTATTTAGAGAGCACTTCAGGTTCCAAGCCACTAAGGTGCACGATGTCATGGTATTAAATGAGCCTGAGCAAAGTCCTGGAGAATCCATCAAGGCTCTCCTCACTCGTTTCAATGCGGCTGCAGCTGAAGTTGGAAATTATGAACCTTGACTGCATTTGATGACTTTGAAGGGAGCTATATGCAAAAAGACCAAGTTTGGGCGATGGATCAAAAAGAAAAAGCCAACTACACTCGAAGAACTATTCAATAAAGCTGAAGAATACATGAGTGTTGATGAGGATCCAACTTATGCTCTAGACATTCCAGAAAGTAGTGCACAACCTGAGAAGAAGGATGTTAATGTGCAGAATGGACAAAAATTCCGGTGGTTAGAAAAGGGGAAACGACGGAAAGGATAATCGAACTAATAAGAAACTCCGATTCTTTAAGAATCCCGAGTTGACTCCTCTCAATGACACCATGGAAAATATCTTCATGGCAACTAAGGATATCGAGGAATATCCAACTCCAGGAAAGGTAAAACTCAGTAATGCTGCAACCAAATCAGGCAAGTTTTGTAGGTTCCACAACCAACCAAGCCTCGATACGAATGAATGCAGACATCTAAAGAGCTTCATTGAGGAGTTAATAAGGAAGAATAGGCTCCAACAATACACAAAAAACCCGCAAAATACTCAAGCCGCCCAAGGGCAAGGAACATCTGCGGGACAACCTAGACAAAGCGAGAGTGCTCCAGTTGCTATTATTTCAAGACCAATCTTTAACATAATTTCAGGAGGAACCCACCTAGCCAGATAAAGCTGGGGGAGGGGGGGCATTGTGAATTATACTCAAGAAATGTAAAGCCTTCCTAATGAAGGACTTATGGTCGTGAACAACGCCTCTCCTGCCAAAATGCCAAAGACTTCATGGGATGATGTTGTGTTCAAGGATAGAGACTTAGACGGATTGCTAACACCAATGGTTGGTCCCATGGTTGTTACCATCGGTCTGGGTCTAGCTATAGTAAGAAGGGTCTTGGTTGACAGTGGGGCATCTTTCAATTTTCTTTTCATTAATGCATTCAACAAGATGAATCTTTCTATGGATGACGTGAGAGCTTGCCAGAACAAGATCCATGGTTTCACGGGGAAGCCCACTCAACTGATTGGCGTCATCAACTTGCTCCTCGAACTCGGAGAAGGAAAACAGAAGGTTGCCCCTGAAGCAGGATTTTGTCATAGTTGATGAGATTTCAGCATGCAATGCCTTCCTCGGGAGACCAGCTTTGACTACATTTAAAATAGCAACGGCTCCTTGGTTTTTGACCATGAAATTCCCTACCGAAAATGGAGTCGGCGTAATTAAGGGCAACAAGATGGAAGCGAGAGAATGTTATATGGCAGAGCTGGTTGAAACTAGGAAGAAATAAACAAGAATGTGTAGGCTCCGCTCTATATTCATGAATCCTCCTTATAGCAATTGGGGTGGGGCCCTCAGACTAGTGAGCACAGCGGAGCTCAGAATGAAATGGACGTGAGGAAAGCCAGTATGAAGGAAAATAGAGCAACACCAGCTGAAGCCACAATCTCTACCCTAGTGCATGATAAAGATCCTGACATAGTCTTGAAAATAGATTCTCAGCTGGGCCTAAAGTTGCAGAAAGAGTTAATCTTGTTTTTGAAAGCAAATTTAGAAGTTTTCGCTTGGACACATTCCGACATGTGTGGAATTTCATGTGACGTAATAGTGCATAAGTTAAATGTTAATCCAATTTTAACTCCAATAAAACAAAAAAGACGAGTTCAAGAACCTGAAAGATCTGAATAACTTCATATGAGAATCCACATATTCTGATTGGGTTTCCAATTCAGTCCTTGTAAAAAAGTCTAGTGGCAAATGAAGGGTGTTCTTAGACTACTCAGACCCCAACAAGGCATGTCCTAAAGACAGTTTTCCATTGCCCAAAATTGATCAACTTGTTGATGGAATAACAGGGCATGAACTATTTTCTTTCATGGACACGTACTCCGGATATAATCAGATTATGATGCATAAGACGGATGAGGAAAACATGAGTTTCATATTGGATAGAGGCCTATACTGCTAGAAAGTCATGCTGTTTTGACAGAAAAATGCATAAGCAACATACCAGTGCCTTGTGAACTCCATGTTTAAATCCCAGATCGGGAATACAATGGAAGTCTATATGGAAGATATGCCGGTGAGATCAAAGAAAGCAGAGGATCATCTTGAAAATCTAGCTGAAATGTTTCATATCCTCAGAAAGTATGGGACGAAGCTAAATCCGCTTAAGTGCTCATTTGGAGTTGCGTCAGGAAAGTTTCTTGGATTCATAGTCAACGCTAGAGGCATTGAAGCAAATCCTTCTCAAGTCACAGCTTTATGGGAGATGTGTGCTCCATGGACAAAGAATGAGCTTCAAAGCCTAAATGGGAAAGTAGCTGCGCTAAACTAATTCATTTCAAAGGCCATGGATCAATGCATTACACTCTTCGATGCTTTGAAGAAAGGAAGGCATTCCAGTGGACTCCTGAATGCCAAACAACCTTCAAAGAGTTGATCAAGCACATAGAATCACCACTGATGCTGTCAAAGCCTAGAGATGGAGAGGAACTGTTCCTATATCTATCTATCTCATCTCATGCATTAAGCACTGCACTTGTCCGGAAAGATACCAAGGTTCAATGGCTAGTTCACTATATCAGTAAAAGGCTTGCTGGGGAAGAATTAAACTATCCTAAATTGGAGCAGCTTTCATATTGTCTTCTTATTGCCTCAAAGAAGCTAAAAGCATACTTCCAAGCCCATCCTATGAAGGTTCTCACCGACCAACCGCTAAGACAAGTCCTTTTCCACCCTAAAACTTCGAGAAGACTATTAAAGTGAAACATAGAGCTCAGCCAATATCACATAACTTATCATCCTCGAAAAGCTATTAATGGGCAGGCCTTAGTGGATTTTATCGTCGGGTTCATGGATAAGGTGGAAGGAACAGAAGAACCAGCAGAGGCGGTGGCCAGTTGGAAGCTATTCATTGATGGATCTAGGAATGATTACTGCTCAGGGACAGGAATAGTCCTCGAAACTCCTGAAGGCCATTCCTTATGCTACGCCCAAAGGTTGGAATTCCCATCAACCAATAATGAAGCTTAATGTGAAGCATTAATCGCAGGGCTGAAATTGGTAAAAGAATTGAATTTGAAAACCTTGCAAATCCTTAGTGACTTGCAGCTGGTAGTATGTCAAGTTCGATAGGAATTCCAGACTAAATTTGGAAACCTTCCTACTTTTCTTAACAAATCTTTAGAACTTCTCAACGATCATAACTACTACACTATATCTCATATTCATAGGGAAGAAAATTCAAAGGTAGATTCTCTTGCCAAATATGCCAGTTCCTCAGATGCAAGTTGCTAGGTTTGATTCCCGTCAAAGTCCTTTCAACTCCCACCATTGAAGAAGAAGATGTTAACTGGATTATGGGAACTATTGAAGAACATATGTCTTGGATGACTCCAATCAAGGAATATGTCCTCAACGGAACACTTCTAGAGGAACCAAGAAAGCGACGGTACTTATTGCGCAAAGCTCCATTGTACCTTATCTAGGATGGAAGGTTATATAGGTGAGGTTTCTCCATGCCACTTCTGCGATGTGTAACCAAAGAGGAATCCAAAGCAGTCCTGGCAGAATTACATAAGGGTGAATGCGGAGGTCATACAGGCGGTCATACACTGGCCAAGAAAATTCTACGATATGTCTACTTTTGGCTCGATGTGAATCTGGATGCAATGACCTATGCTAATAAGTGTGATAGATGTTAAGGATTTTCAAAAATTCCAAGTGCACCTCCCACAAATTGATTCGTATGGTTAGTCCATGGTCGTTTGCCCTCATGGGCATAGATTTGATTGGAGCGTTGCCTACAGCTAAGTCAAGTATGAAATATGCAACCGTGGCCTTTGACTACTTCACTAAATGGGCTGAAGCCGAGCCGTTAGCTACTATTACATCGAAAAAGGTGATCAACTTATCTTAAAGAACATTATATACCGATTCGGGATACCTCAAAAGATAATCACCTATAACGAAACTCATTTTGAAAGCAGCGAATTCCTAAATTTCTGTGCCAAGTACAAGATTGAGAAGATTTTTGTAGCCATTACTCATCCGCAGGCTAAAGGGCAAGTTGAAACAATCAACAAAATTTTGAAGTCAACCATCAAGAAGCATCTCGAAAAAGCTAAAGGGGGTTGGGTAATCAAGCTTCCTCTTGCACTATGGGCATATCGCACAACTCATAAAACTGCAATTAGGCACACTCCATTCTCGCTCACATTTGGATCCGAGGCTATGATCCTGATGCAGTTGGAAGTTCCCACTCACCCTAAGAATCCACTTCAACCGAGAAGAAAATAAGAAACTACATCTCGAAACACTTGATTTGCTTCAAGAAAAAAGGAAAGAAGCAAAATTCAGAATCGTTGCACATCAAAGAAGGATAGCTCGTCATTTTAATGCTAAAGTTAAACAAAGAACCTTCCAAGTTGGGAACCTAAAAAGAATCATGACAGGAAGTGGAGTTTTTGGACCCAATTGGGAAGGACCATATATGATAAGCCAAAAATTCTTAGATGGCACCTTCGAACTAAAAACAACGGATGGCATCACACTTCCTCGAGCTGGGAATAACATACATCTCCGTTATTACTTTAGTTAATGTTTCTTTCACATATTTGAAAAAGTTGTAAATATCGTGCATTGTAAATACCATGCAACATTGTTACAAATTTTGTACATATTAATGAAAGAAACTTCTTTACTTCCCTAAATCGTACATTTGCAAATTCTTGTTTACAAGTTGCTAAAATTTGATTTTGATTCTAGGTCCTCTAGAATAACGTCGACGCATCCATAACCTAGTAAAGCCTGTGACCATTACAACACATCCTGATTGGGATAGCTCAAACGCCCATTGCTCAATGCTTAAAACATCATTCGCAACAAATACAATGGTGTGGAGAACAACATTGAAAATAAGGGACACCAGGAACTAAATGGTCAAATGATGCGGCGTTCAAACTACAAATGAAGTTGTAAGTTTCACCAAAGGGGAACCCTCTTAATTGCAAGGTCCAGGACCCTAGTTCTAACAGATTGTGATAAAAACGATAAATGGACTAGCGTTCGCCCCGTGAAACGATGCAACTCTAAAGCAAAGACCTCCACAAGGGGCATCCAGTCGATCGTCAGTGCCAATATTACATGGCCCGATTACGACAAACACTAGGATTCTAAACCAATGACCTCCCCGAGGAGCACCCAATTGATCGGCAGTGCCTTTATTACATGGCTTGATTATGACAAACGCTGGGCCTCAAAACCAAATAACTCCCTGAGGGGCACCCAGTTGACCGTCAGTTCCATTAGTACATGACCCGATTATGACAAACCCTGGGCTTCAAAAGACCTCCTCGAAGGCATCCGATCAGATGCTGGGTTTTTCAAACTAAGTTACTGATGCCGGATCTTCCAAATCTAGTTAACAAACTTACAAAGACCTCTTTGGGGCACGAAAAACAAGACCTCTCCGGGGGCATATGTTCAAATCTAATCTTTGAAGGGTCAGGATTGCCAGGTGAGCAAGAAACATGATTGAATATATTAAAATATAAGACCTCTCAAGCAAGGACACAAAAATAAAAATTAATCTGTGTAAAAAGGTATGATCTGGATTGACTAGACCTAAAACCCTTGATCATGATCATGCCAAGAAATTTTAAAATGGAAAAAACACATGACCAGGAGATTCCAAATGAAATCAATCACAAATGTCATGCCCAACCTTTAAAGTCTGTGACAAATTTTTGTATGGGGGCATTACCACCGCATTAAAGAAATTTAATAATGCTCAATTAAACATACCATAAACTCATCACAACTTTGCATTAAGTGCTTAACATCTACAAGGATTACTCTAAACAATAAAGTTGAATCTCTTGAAATGGCTAAGGAAAACTCGAGAACTTCGATACAGTGACAAGCACAAAAGTGGTTAGTCGCGGGAAAGAAGTATCAGGTATTGCCTCGATCAGAACCATGGAAATTTAGCAAAATTGGTCAAAAAATCCAGTGATAATGATCCGTGGCTACAACTGAAAAATCATTATTTATAAAAAATGTACCATGAGGTTATTTTAATATCAAACTTTAAAATAACAAATGGCTTGTAATATAAGGAAATTTGTATTATGAGCATGAAAAGAAAACAGGTGTGGAATGCAGAACAAGAAGGTGCAACAAAGCCAAAAGTAAAAGCTTAAGTACAGTAAGAAGAACATAGTTTCATTTCAGCAACACATAACTAGATCATAGAATCACAAGTCAAGAACAAAAGTATCAGACATAAATGTGCATAAAGTAATAAGCATAAAAGTAGTGAGCGAGGGTTGGCACTTGCATATACAACCGGTCTGAATACAGTGAGTAAAAGGAAATAGCAAAAACTAGAAAGTCGACTGTAATCGCTACTTTTTATTCTTCCCACCCTTGGAGCCACTTGATCTTAAAGATAGTTTGGTCAAAGAAGGAGGAGGAGGAGTAAGGGCTAGAAGGATTCCATCTTTGATTATGGGCCACTCTTACTTTCCTGAGAAGATAAAGTGATAACTGCTTTTCTCCCAATAGAGCGCTTCCCTTTTCTATGTTTTAAGGACGAGGCGGGCTTTGTTTTCCGCTCCATTGGATCTTTAGCATCCTCCCTCAGGGTTTTGTCTGTGTAGTTGGAATCATCATCACTTGGAACGTAATCGCCATCATCGTCCAAGTCGGCAATTGCACCAATCTTGGTATCATGTGACCCTGGGGCAAAGGGAATTGACACCAAGGCCGAGTCAGTGACCGAAGCCTCAGTTATCATAGCTGTAAAACCTCCAGGAGGAGGTTTTGATGAGATTAAACCTAAGGAAGATGAACAATAAGTATCAAATGCAGTCGTTCCAGGTGAAGGGCACATGCATTCTAGGTATAACATAGTTTGAACAATTTCAATTTTACCTGCGGCTACAAGGCTTGCTTGAACATCGCTGTTCTCATCAATCTCAAACCTATCTGCATCGTTGCCGTCGTCATCCTCATCATCTTCTTCATGCTTCTCGGTGATATCCCCATCGGCATTGTGCTCCTCGGGAGCAATATCTTTTCCTTTGAGAGTAGAAGGAGAGTTAATTGGGATTTGTGAGCCAGAGGTTTCAGCATTGGTAAGGAGCATTGAAGCATTGACATTTTTTGCATCCCAATCTCATTCCCAAAAGATCCATCCCTGTTATTTAGAATGTTTCGTGCCTTCGCCAACCGAACCTTCACCACAGCTAAAGCTGTGCGGGACTCCTCATCTAAGAGATCTTCAATAAGATCATTTTCACTACATTCGCCCTCATTAATCTCGAGTATTCGCTCCCAAACCATAGCTATATTTATTTCAAATTTATCTTCCAGATAGTACATGCTTCCTCGACTCATGACACTGTAAACGTAGAAATTGAACAAGGAAGTGTCTGCATCTAATTTAACCTTTTCAAGATCAGTTGCATCTTTAAGTCTTTCCTCTTCAAGAGTTTTCTGCGTTGCAAAAAGAGTTTTACTCTAGGAAGAAATCTTTTCCTAAAGAACAGTGTTCTCTCGCTGATGGGCAACAGAATCATTCCTTTCAATAATCAGTAGAGACTCGACATGTTTTCGGCAGTCTGAGCCGCTTGGGCTTCCACTTTTGCTGCGGTAAGTTCCTCCTTAAGCTTCTTATTTTCACTTTCTAAGCTCAATGCTTCTGTATCCTTTTGAGTATAAAAGTAATAGATTTTTCTTATGACTCAATAAGTCTGATCAACTCAGCTTTGTCATTCTCTAAAGTTGCAATCCGATCTAGGGTTATACCATTAACCCTTTGAAGTCCGTGTCCAAAGCCGTACCACTCGCCAAATTGTTTCTCAGCATGATCTTTGATTTTATCCAGCTTGACTTCGAATTGACTTTTAGCTGTATCAAGCTGTGTAAACATACTACTTTTCAAGCCATCAAATTCCTCAAGAACATCCCGCTTGTCAGAAGGATATATATCCAAATTGAGACATGTCTCTCCCAAATTCCATCCAGGGAAACAATCAGCAAGGCCGAAATCGGCTGGTCCAGGAATATAGCAAGGTCTGTTAATAATTACCTAGAGGTCGGTGGAAGTTGGAGTGACGGATGGAGAAGCCAGGGATACATGTTCGCGAGCGTTTATGTGAATCATCCCTGTCTTGGTGATCTTTGTGTTTCTTTCTCTTTCGACATTCTTCCTTCTCCTTCATTGCCAAAATTTCAAGATTCTCTTCCCTCCACCTTCTCTGGTCATCGGTCTCTGGAAGTTTCGGAGTTGGCCGGGATTGATGGGAGGGTTGTATGTTGTAAAAACCCGCGTATTTTATGAAAATATTTTTAAATGTTTTATTTAAATATAGTGTCGTTAGTTTAATGTTAGTCCAAAAAGTCACTTTTTGCATATGGATGAATTTGGAATCGAAACCAATTCCATTGAGTTCAAAATGCCATTTTCGACCTTTTTGACTATAAACATTGATACGCTTGGAGTAAGTGAAAAATTAGGACCTTTTAATGGATTTGGTTTGGGTCAAGCTAGCCCCTAACCTAAAGAAAGTCACTACATAGCCTCTCCACCTACTTCTCTTTTTCATTTAACTCTTCATTCATTTTCCTAAGTAAATTCCTTAACCTAAGGGAAGAGGAAATTAATATTCCTAAGCTCCAGTCCTAGGAAATCTTGTGTTAGTTTAGCTAATTCAAGGAGAAATCTAGGTAAGATCATCTCCATCTTCCACTACTTGCTTCCTCTTCCATTTTTGGGGATTTTTTAAACCTAGTTACTAGGATTGATATATTTATATGCTTAAGTTGAGGATTTGTAAGCTTCATGCGAAGAGAGGTTGATTTGGCTAGGTTTTGATTCATCTTCTTCATTCAACCACCTAAAGTGAGTTCCTATGAAATCACATCTATGCTTCAAGCATTCATGCTTGTCTAGTATGCTCTTGGCACATGTATGTTGCTTATGAATTGTGTATTTGGTTGTGTTGATTGATTTGTGTATTGACATTTCTAGTTTATGAAGCATGGTTTCTTTTTCATTGATTTCCATTGTGATTTTTGGTGTGCATATGAATTTTGGGTGTTATGAGTTGTTTTGGCAAGCCTTAAAGGCTCCATTTTCACTTAGAATACATCATATACCATCACCATTGTTCCGAGCTCATTCGTGACCGTTTGCACCTTATTCCTTAAGCAAAATAGCCCATATTTCAGCTCAGACAACTGTCCGGGAGGGGGACAACGTCTGTCAATGTTTGAGGAGAAAATAAATAATTGTATCAGGTCAGATGTTTGACCAAAAATGGTCAGATGTCTATCCAAGCACGAAAAACAATTTTCCTAACAACAGATGCATGTCCTGGAGGCGATAGATGTCTGTTGGCATAAAACTGCTGTTGACCAGTGGAGACCATGGTCAACAGTTTTGGTCCATCAAGCTCTTTCCTGGCCAAGTTTCGGCCCATTTCGACCTTTTTCGTGACTTTCTGTTTCCCCTGCAGAACAAATTTCTATAGTTTGATTTTTATGGATTTTCGATTTATTCATTGCGAATGGATTTCATAATCGACATTTATGAGATTTAATTTACATTATTAAAACGTGGATTCTTAGTTCGTTCGTTATTATACGAGATTTGCCTCTTCGAAACTATATAAATAGGTTTTATATTATTAGTAGATACCAAATTATTATACCAAAATGGTTTCCAATCTTACTTCATTATATGAAGCTATATTACGAAATTGTTTTCCAATTTACTGGTATAAATTTTTATAAATCTTTATCTCGTTCGTATGAGAAATCTAATTAAACGCCTTAGTAAAAAGCAAGGACTATGACCCCCTTGCATTTACTTCGATGGTTAATTCTTGGACTCGTTCGATTGAAAAACCATGGCAATGATCATTTTATGTTTTCAGTGGATTATACAACTTGTTTGTAACTATTCGAGTAGAGCAAGTGGCTATGGGACATGAAGCTCAACTCTTAAAATTACTAGCTTGGAGTACTTTGCACTACCCTGGATCAATTGTGATATTTTCATGCTTTTATTTATTTTGATGATCTTCGGATCATCATGAGGAACTTCGGTTCACTGAGGAACTTCGGTTCACTCTAGCGGGGTCATGACTCGCAGGCATTCGGGCCATCTCGGAGCTTTAGCTCAACATATAGGTTAGCTACCTAGAGATCGCGTCTCATCTCGATACACATGTTGGTTGAGTCTTTGGACTCCCAGGTTGAGACTTCGGACTCCCATCTCGAGGCCTACCCCCTTGTTTTCTCTGTGATTTCTGGATTTTTGGTTTTTGGTTTCTAGAATTTGAGATTTTATTGGAATTCATTTATCAATCGTAGTTTATTGGTATTAACTTATCAATTTGGGTTTCTTTGTCATATGTGCTATCAATTTCATACTGATTTGATATGAATTATCATTTCCATGATTAGCTATATAACTTTGGATGAGATTCTTTTATAGCTCTATTATAGATATATTGTAGACATTCTTAAGTTCCACATTTATGGGTGTTCACTTTTATTATATTATTTATATGTCTACATTTCTCTGTATATCTAATTATATGCCAGTTTATGATATAAGTACAACTAGACTGATCCGTTTATTGTTTGTTTCTTATACATAATACTCAGGTTTGGCCCGAGTGTTGCAGATGCTTCCACATGACTTCTAGCAGGATCCAGTTCTTTATTTTGGCTTTCTGCACTATTGTTGTAGTTTATGTTGATAAGTATATGAGACATTGACTCTTATGTATTCACACTCTTTTTGCATGTACTATTGTCTACTCTTTTATAGTATAGTGGACCTTGTTTGGCCAACCTCTACGTATACACCATGGTGTTATTATTCATATCTATTTTGCCTTCGTGATATGAAATTTTGTGTTTGACTATGATTATTTTGTTATGTATTTTATATTGTTTCCGAATTATATATAGCCACTGTGTAGTAGATTTGAACTTGTATTAGATATGTTGGATTTCCTCATGAGAAGTTGAAAAAGGAAGACCAAATTATTCGATATGTTTAACACTCTTTCGAACGTAATACAAATGGTCGCTCCTCAACAGACTTATTCTTCAGCTTAGCCGACACCATTGCTTGCAATGGCCTTGGCTAACGCGAGTATTGAGATGGGAACAACATTTGGTATCAGAGCCAAGTTCGGAACACTATAAGATATTATGGCAAGGATCATTGTCCTAAGTCTATCTTAGGAAATCATGTTTAGGATTTAGACCGAGTCTTAGGACCCACCATATCCTATCTTATATTATGATTCCTTGTTTATTGATTCGAAATCCTTTCCCACATGATTGCCGCTCAACCTGTTGCCACTCATGTTGTGGGAGTATATATGACAACTCAGTAACTTCTTGATCTAGTGACAAATGCCTAAGAGGCAGGAACCACTTCTGCGCCTACGCATCCCAAATCTAGGTTTTCCAACTTATGCAGCGATTATACCATGCTCGTTGGAAAAGTTTTTAAGGGCATCGAAAGTGTTACGGATGTCCAAGCTTGGGTTTAATCATGCGAACACATATTTTCTCGCATGAATCTTGATACTTGCATCGAGTCCAAGTAGCTTCTAGTATGCTTAAGGGCAGAGCACTTAATTGGTATGATATCTTAATGTAACAGCCCGCAAACCCGTACTATCTGAGTTGACTAATAGCACCACACGTCCAACCCAAATTGCACCGAAATACGAATCATTATTAGCAAGAAGTTAGAGGATGAGAAATAGAAAGAAAGAAATATTAAAATAGAAGTAAATGAAGAACTCAAATCTCACAGCGGAACGAATAAAATATATTAAATAACATAACTTTTGAAATACAAATCAGTAACTGTATATACATACCATTACCAGAGCACAACAGTTATTCCTGGAACAGTTATAAACACTTATTTCCAGATATAAACATAGTACACAACGGAAATATGATAGTCTATAGCTAACTGGTGAAGCCTCCTTCTTCCAGCTCTTCCAAGTAAATCTGAAAAATCCCGACTACTTGACTTCCCGTACAAATATGGGCACCCAGGAGTTTAGGGAAAACAAAACAAAATAAACTCTGGGTCAGTCATGGGACTGGTGTGAGTAAACTCCAACCAATTGTTTAACTTTAAAAATACTTTCGAATGAAAAGATAATAGTAAGAACAACCCACACATAAACACGGATGGTTTTTACCTTACTATAACCCAAAACACTTTGATACGAAAATCCAGTGATATTATAATAGTGTCTAAATCAAATAAATAACAATATAGCAGAACGCTTGCATCTCACACTCCATATATAATATAAAATCAAAAACCGCAGGGCACTTATTGTAGATTGGATTTCCAACATGACAAGGTATGGAACCCCCTGCCGATAGTGTATCTCTAGAGAAGAATACACTGGGTTCAAAAAGAACATCTTGTAACCCGGCCCACACATGACCGACTACTCATTTTGCTTGAGTGTATCTAATGTATATCACCAACGTTTGGGATCAGCAACCATTTCTCGAATGGGACTACATCGAATAGAATAAGGAATTAAATGAATTTCTTTAGACAGGTGATAATACACCCTAATGGAAGTGACCCACATAGCCATGTTGCCTGCCCGATTTTTGTCATTTCCCGGTTGTTGAGGCCTGAGGATGCGATTTCTTGCAATTCATTGATAGCACAATCACTTTGAATGCCACATTGTCAAATCCGTTAATCATTAAATTGATTTGCACAAATATATTCTGGATATTATGCTAAAAAAATAAATTCTCCGCCAGCATATATATATTTATACAGACCAACATATGCGATCATTGGAAATACTCTATCAGATATCCGTCCATTTACGTTCGTTCTGGGACTGAACGAAACCGAAGGTACAATTTATTTTAATAGAAAAAGTCCTTGCACTTTACTCCGTTTTTGATTATCTTCATATAATCTAATTTGCAATGCTACTACCAATAAGGAGTGGTTCTCGGATAATAATCCAACCGGTCTCTCCATATTGACAACGATATTGGAAAACACTTCGATAGTCGTTTATTTAACTATCGAAGAAAACAAACAGATATTCATCCACAACATCCAATAATCACTGGGCCCGTTAATTAATATTTCATTAATTAAATCACTTCTCCCTTTCTTATCAATATTTGTTAACCAAATATTTTCTGTAATCTTATTGGTCTCTTATGCTATTTGGAAAAAAAACATTTCCATATATCACCTTCTTTTATTTTCTATACTTAGAAAATATCTTCTCTTTAATTGGAGGAAATTCCAATTACTTATCTCTTTCACGACCATTCACTTTTAGACATAGGAAATATTTATAATTTTATTTCCAAAATTCTACTTATTGGGTTAAAATGATTGTTGTGTAAAACATCGTTACAACAACCCAAAACACTGCATTCAACTAACTCTTATTCAAACATTTCTCTTCGAGCCTGGACCTTAATATTTATTGGTTAAAAATGAAATCAATCAAGTTGGGGTATGACTACCTCTCAGACCTTGACTGAAAACATCCTTAACATCAAAACAGACAAGACCAGTTAACTCAAATCATCAACACCATAAAAACCAATTATTTCCTTTCAAACCCGTATGTATTTCTCTTTCTAATTTTACCCGATTTAATTATAGATTTTCTTTTTGTTTATAATATTATATTTTTTTAAGTTCATTTCCTTATCGAATTTTATTACATTGATTTCTAACTATCAAATTTTCTTAAAAATATTCTAACTCCTTAAATTTCCAGAAAAATTTGCCATAACCTCCTTTGTACCGGTAGATAGTTCAAACCTCAACTCGCCTCTCTAGGCCCTTTCCATTAAAAAAGAAAATCAAAAAGCCAAGTGGCTTGCCGATTCGACGCTTAAAACCTCATATGGAATTTAAACATGTACCTTTTTGTCGGGCACACAAATTATATTCTTCATATACTTCATTCCATACCTGTCTAACACATATGTGTCCAGTTCTACTTTATTTCAACTCAATCCTATCATTTTTAACTTGATTCGCTAATTTGTTCTTTAATTAACTCTTTTGCCTATTTCACTTCTTATTTGAACATATCACGTTCAAATATAAATTAATTTGTTTATAAAACAATCAAATGTCATTTCCGACTCAAATTTCAATATCTGATTCCAGATATGAATTTACAAATCCAGTTCACCTGTTCAAAGTCCATTTTTGATTCAAAATTTCATTAACTAGATTTTTATTCAAATTAGTTAACTCTATTTAATAATTAAAAATCTAATTTTTGGTTTCAAAAATCAATTTACTTACTTCACTGGAGTTCATATTTATTTTATATCTCCAGTCTGGATTTTTCTGATGGCAATTTGAATTTTATTTCCTTAAAATCCTTTTATTTATTTAAACAAACCGTTATGGTTTTATAATGGTTCTGGCGCTTTTTTTCTGGAAATTTGATTTTTGACATAACACAAAATCCATTTTTTCTCTTTCATTAGAAAACTATTATTCAATCGGTCCTAACAATTCTTGTTTCAAAGAATTTCGAGTTAAATTGAGTTATGTATACTCGACTGAAGTTCGAAACACTAATTTACGAACTACAGCACTGCGGCGAGTTCGATTTAATTATATTCATATATACAAACGATTAAACTTCGTTTATAATAAATTCAACTCCATTCTGATATATTTTTAATATATACCAAATCAGTTTCCCAATTCAACATAATATTTTCGATTTTCTAAAATTGTTGATTTTTCCTAACTCGTAAACAAATTTATTTATACTTTGATCTTCTATATTAAATTACAATTCCTTTTACAAATTATAAATCCTTTGAATTTATTTTCTATTCTGTTTAAAAATCCACATTCTGAAATATATTTCATCGTTCCCATTTCCAAATGATTTCAACGTTCTATTTTCAAATTCTATTTGAATTTTCTATATTCAAATTCCATTTGAATTTTCTATATTCAAATTCCATTTGAATTTTCTATATTCAAATTCTATTTGAATTTCCATTTGAATTTTCTATATTCAAATTCCATTTGAATTTTCTATATTCAAATTCCATTTTTAAATTCATATTTGAATTTAAATATTCAAATTATCTCTTGATAATTAATTCATTATATTATAAACCATTTTATAAATTTCCTTGTTTTATATTTAAACAAGTCTATTTCGAAATCTATTTAAAAACAAAATCTTATTTTGGAAATTTCTATTTAGAATAACTTATAGATATAACACCCAATTTATTTTCATATTCTATTTAACTTCAATTTAAATAAATTCGAATTAATCGAATTCAAATCACAAATCCTTACGGATTTATTTTAGTTCCATTTATATTCTGAACATCATAATAAACTCCATCGTTTATTTCTTTAAAACGATTTCCCCATTTCTATTTTTAAATTCACATTTGAATCTATCTATTCAAATTATCAAACGATAATTTTTCCACTTTATTTATAAACACTGTTTATAAATTCATTTCAATCCCCTGATTTTTCCAATGAAAACATTCCATTTTATTTATAAACACCGTTTATAAATTTACTTCAATTTCTTGTATTATTTAGTTTATAAACATCATTCATAAATTCAATACTTGTTTTATATATTCAAAACATGTTAATATTTCTATAGCCTATTCTAAATTCAAATTCTATTTTAGATAAATAGAATTTTCCCTTTAAATATCAAATACCATTTTCACGATGTTTTTATATATCAACATTTTAGGCCCAGTGATGTTTTAACCAATCGAAAATACCCAATTATCAACCATGGATTTTCTAACACATCATATGATAATATATATGAGAACAAACAGATAATAATATTTTGAGGAATCCAGTTGGATCCCTCCAACCTGTTTTCCCGCATCCACATACGTTAGCCAACATAAATAATACCCATCCTGCTTCGAGGCAGGATATCATGGTATGAAGGTCATCCACTATATATATTGTGGGGCGCAAAGGGAAATCATCCGCTAATGATATCGCGGGCATCCGCTAATGGTACTGCGGGAATCCAACACCAATATATATATATATATATATATATATATATATATATAATAACCACAAACACCAACCCTAAATAACTAATTTATATTAAATAATAGCCACAATATTATTTTTATGCAACCAAACAACCATCAATTATTTTTAACGACTAAAAATAGTTCTAAATAATAAATTGAGTGAGATTTACTTACCGTGATTTTATTTGCGTCGAATATCCTGTTAATCCCATTTTTTTGCATCTACGAATCATCTTGAATAAATCTTGATGTCTTCGATCAACTACAAAGAGAGTCAAAAGTCATTGATCCATTTCTACTTAGATCAGCTAAAATACTCAAATCATTCCCTTCGGCCTTCCATTGAACATTACACTATCACCACCATCTCTCTTTCTAACCATTGTCCACAGTACCGTCAAACTAAAATTTTGGTACTCAAACACTATTGTAAACCCACAAACAAACATCCTTCACTTTTCGGACAAGCTTCTACAATCAACAGTCCCTTCTTCCCGTCACCTACATTCATGTTCTATAAACTATCAGACCTGCACCCCAAAAAGCACACTGTCGAACAAACATTAACAGATTCGAACTCCACAACCTACATCGTCCTCGATGCATCAATTTCTTGAAATAGCGACACCCTTTCTCAAAATCGATTCCATCCAAAATCAACGTCGACCGCCATTTAAAATCGTTGCATTCTCCTTCTACAAAATATCCTGCCTTCCGCTAATCCACCTGCTTCAACATTAGTAAACTCGCACCAGCTCCAAACCACAAATCGCATTCCTTCACCAAAAATCAACCTGCGCCTAATCACGCTGGAGACCTCACCATCAACTCGACCACTTCTGGCGATAACGACTTCCACTTGCGCTAAACCAATCAGGCCATCGCGAATTCCACCTTCGCTCTATTCGACTGTGGAATTATCGACTTCCATGATCAACGCACCAAGATTCGCAAGTGTATTTGGCCAACGTTGAGCCTTCGGAACTCACGATGGAAAATAGCGAATTTATATTCTTCTCTCTCTCTTTTTTAATGGAGGAATTTGTTTCATGATTTATTGGGAAATTGAATGGAAGTAAATCGGATTTGTATGAGAAAGGGGAAAACTATCAAAGGTCCTGGTTTTAGAAATTAAACTGAGGAAGCCCTTTTTTTTCTAATGCTTGGGATCGAATTGTTTTTCACAGAAGGAAATGAAAAGGATTACACAGAGGGATGCTGCGTTTATAAAGATGAAGATACTTCAGGGTCAAGTGATTTAGTCTGCTGTAGGATTTTGAAAATATTAAGATAGATTTTGATTTAATATAAAAATGTTTTAATTAAATTTGACTTGATTTTATAATTAATACGATTTGATATAAAGTGATTTTTATCCTTTTTAAATAGATATCGATTTGATTTCTGATTCGATTTCGATCTTATCCATTACAAATATATCGGGGTTCATCACTTGAGATCGTAACCGCTATTTTAACCTACTGACTGACGCTTCAACATTATAACATTATTCTGAACTCAACAAAATAGATTATAGAAATTATATTTGAAAGTTTATATATAAAATGACCATATTAAATCGATATAAAACAATTTAAACTCAGAAAAAATTAGTTCTTTGATAATAAAATATTTTCATTATCGTCTATATTCAAATACAATTAATACTGATCATTTGAATTATTTTGATCCAGTTTTTAACTTCGATTTCAATTATATTTCATATTACGATAATTGTTTATATTCGATATTAAATCGAAATCGATTTTTATATTGATAACTTAGTACAAAAATTTATTTATATTATCAACTCAATATTTAAAACCATATTAAATATTTAAAATTAATCATTCAAAAATCTGGGTCGTTGCATTCTTCCCCCTTAAAAGAATTTCGTCCCCAAAATTACTAATGTAGAAAAAATGTTACTAACCTATTTACTTTTCAAAAATTATCTTATTTTTTACTCAACATTTCTTACTTCAAAAAATTTTAATTTCAACAAAACTTTTGGTTTCCATTCACACTGCACACCATATATGATCACATTCAATTAATCTGAATGATTTACAATCAATTCATATTCCATTCAAATTGATTTTGATCAATTTATTCATTTCGATCCATTTAACTTGTTTAAGTTAATTTTAAATTTCAGAATTCAAATTCCCGGGTTTTTATTTCAAATCCTTCTGAAATCACTTAAATATATACATATATTTATAATATTTTCAGATTCAAAACATTTGAGTTTTTCAACTAAACTTGTTTTCTTTCAAACAAATTTACATCAAAAACTTTTCTAAGGTAGCAATCCATCACTTAGAAACTCGAAAATGAACACTGATGATGTTGCGATCATCATTAGAATTATTTTCCAGCCACTGAAGTGAGTTCAGTGCTTAATCACTTTCAAAATCCATCTCAGAATGATTTTATTCATAATCCTTCAAACATAAGCTATATTGTTCTAATATACTTCAAAAGAATATTTTCAAACTTTCGAGGATTTAAAATTCCAAATTCTGGTTTGAATTCAATTCCAATTCATCTAATTTGTATAATTAATTCATATACAAATTCTATTTTCGTTATATATAACCATTCCAATTTTTAAAATCTAATTTGATTATAATATTAACATCCAACACATCCATATAATATAAGAGTTCTAGAAAATTATTCCTTTTCTATAAAAATAGAATTTTGAGCAAAATTATTTCAGTAACATACTTTAAAACAATATCGTGTTAAATCTTCTGTACAAGTATTTACAAACTCTTATCGACGTCTTGGCGTCCCACAATTCGATCAGAATTCGTAAATCACTCAACAGACTAGCCAACACAATATAAAACAATTTTTCTTATATCAATTAACAAATACGCACTCTCGTATATATACACTCAACTCATTCTAGGGTACTACTGACCCTATCTCTAATGAACACTTGCCAACAAGCCTAGGTATTCACTCATTCTAAGCTTTGATACTAACTGTAACGGCCCGCAAATCCGTACTATCTGAGTTGACTAATAACACCACACATCCAACCCAAATTGCATAGAAATACGAATCATTATTAGCAAAAAGTTAGAGGATGAGAAATAGAAAGAAATATTAAAATAGAAGAAAACGAAGAACGCAAATCTCACAGCCAAACAAATAAAATATATTAAATAACATAACTTTTGAAATACAAATCAGTAACTATATATATATACCATTATCAGAGCACAACGGTTATTCCTAGATCAGTTATAAACACTTGTTTCCAAATACAAACATACTACACAGCGGAAATATGATAGTCTATAGCTAACTGGTGAAGCCTCCTGCTTCCAGCTCTTCCAAGTAAATCTGAAAAATCCCGACTACTGTCTGCCCGTACAAATATGGGCACCCAAGAGTTTAGGGAAAACAAAACAAAATAAACTTTGGGTCAGTCATGGGACTGGTGTGAGTAAACTCCAACCAATTGTTTAACTTTCAAAATCCTTTCGAATGAAAAGATAATAGTAAGATCAGCCCATACATAAATATAGACGGTTTTTACCTTACTATAACCCAAAACACTTTGATACGAAAATCTAGTGATATTATAATAGTGTCTAAATCAAATAAATAACAATCGAGTGGAACACTATCATCTCACGCTCCATATATAATATAAAATCAAAAACCGCAGGGCGCTTATTGGAGATTGGATTTCCAACATGACAAGGTATGGAACCACCTGCCGATAGTGTATCTCTAGAGAGGAATACACTGGGTTCAAAAAGAACATCTTGCAACCCGGCCCACACATGACTGACCACTCATTTCGCTTGAGTGTATCGAATGTATATCACCAACGGTTGGGATCAGCAACCGTTTCCCGAATGGGATAGCATCGAATAGAATAAGGAATTAAATGAATTTCGCTAAACAGGTGATAATAAACCCTAATGGGAGTGACCCACATAACCATGCTGCTTGCTCGATTTTTGTCATTTCCCGGTTGTTGAGGCCTGAGGCTACGATTTCTTGCAATTCATTGATTGCACAATCACTTTGAATGCCACATTGCCAAATCCGTTAATCATTAAATTGATTTGCACAAATATATTCTGGATATTATGCTAAGAGAATAAATTCTCCGCCACCATATATATATATTTATACAGACCAACTTATGCGATCATTGGAAATACTCTGTCAGACATTCATCCATTTACGTTCGTTCTGGGACTGAACGAAACCGAAGGAACAATTTCTTTTAATAGAAAAGTCCTTGCACTTTAATCCGTCTTCGATTATCTTCATATAATCTGATTCGCAACGCTACTGCCAATACGGAGTGGTTCTCGGAAAATAATCCAACCGGTTTCTCCATATTGACAATGATATTTTAAAACACTTTGATAGTCGGTTATTTAACTATCGAAGAAAACAAACAAACATTCATCCGTAACATCCAACAATCACTGGGCCCGTTAAATAATATTTCATTAATTAAATCACTTCTCCCTTTCTTATCAATATTTGTTAACCAAATATTTTCAGCAATCTTATTGGTCTCTTACGCTATTTGGAAAAGAACATTTCCATATATCACCTTCTTTTATTTTTTATACTTAGAAAATATTTTCTCTTTAATTTGAAGAAATTCCAATTATTTATCTCTTTCACGACCATTCACTTTTAGACTTAGGAAATATTTATAATTTTATTTCCAAAATTCCACTTATTGGGTTAAAATGACTGTTGCGTAAAACATCATTACAATAACCCAAAACACTGCATTCAACTAACTCTTATTCAAACATTTTTCTTCGAGCCTGGATCTTGCTATTTATCGGTTAAAAATGAAATCAATCATGTTGGGGGTAAAACTACCTATCAGACCTTGACTGAAAACATCCTTAACTTCAAAACAGACAAGTCCACTTATCTCAAATCATCAACACCATAAAAACCAATTATTTCCTTTCAAACCCGTATATGTTTCTCTTTCTAGTTTTACCCGATTTAATTATAGATTTTCTTTTTGTTTATAATATTCTATTTTTAATTTCATTTCCTTATCGAATTCTATATATATCGATACATTGATTTCTACTATCAAATTTTCTTAAAAATATTCTAACTCCTTAAATTTCCAGAAAAATTTGCCATAACCTCCTTTGTACGGGCAAATAGTTCAAACCTCAACTCGCCTCTCTAGGCCCTTTCCATTCAAATAAAAAATCAAAAAGCCAAGTGGCTTGCCGATTCAGCGCATAAAATCTCATATGGAATTTAAACATGTACCTTTTTGTCGGCACACTAATTATAATCTTCATATACTTCATACACTCCATTCCATACATGTCTAACACATATGTGTCCATTTCTAATTTATTTCAACTCAATCCAGTCATTTTTAACTTGATTCTCTAATTTATTATTTAATTAACTCTTTTGCCTATTTCATTTCTTATTTGAACATATCACGTTCAAATATAAATTAATTTGTTTATAAAACAATCAAATGTTATTTCCAACTCAAATTTCAATATTCGATTTCAAATATGAATTTACAAATCCAGTTCACTTATTCGAAGTCCATTTTTGATTCAAAATTTCATTAACTAAATTTTTATTCAAATTAGATAAAACTATTTAATAATTAAAAATCTGATTTTTGGTTTCAAAAATCAATTTACTTACTTCACTGGAGTTTATATTTATTTTATATCTCTATTCTGGATTTTTCAGATGGCAATTTAGATTTTATTTCCTTAAAATCCTTTTATTTATTTAAACAAACCGTTATGGTTTTATATTGGTTCTGGCGCTGTTTTTCTGAAAATTTGATTTTGACATAACACAAAATCTATAAGACGAAATCCAGATTTATCTCTTTCATTAGAAAACTATTTTCAACTGGTCCTGACAATTCTTGTTTCAAAGAATTTTGACTTAAACTGAGTTCTGTATACTCGACTGATGTTCAAAACGCCAATATACGAACTACAGCGCTACGGCGAGTTCGTTTTAATTATATTTATATATGTAAATGATTAAACTTCGTTTATAATAAATTCAACTCCATTCTGACATATTTTTAATATATATCAAATCTGTTTCCTAATTCAACATAATATTTTCGATTTTCTAAAATTGTCGATTTTTCCTAACTCGTAAATAAATTTATTTATACTTCGATCTTCTATATTAAATTCCAATTCCTTTTACAAATATAATTCCTTTGGGTTTATTTTCTATTCTGTTTAAAAATCTGCATTCTGAAATATATTTTGTCGTTCCCATTTCGAAATGATTTCAACTTTCTATTTGAGTTTTCTATATTCAAATTCCATTTGAATTTTCTATATTCAAATTCTATTTGAATTTCCATTTGAATTTTCTATATTCAAATTCCATTTGAATTTTCTATATTCAAATTCTATTTTAATTTTCTATATTCAAAATCCATTTTTAAATTCATATTTGAATTTAAATATTCAAATTATCTCTTGATAATTAATTCATTATATTATAAATACCATTTTATAAATTTCCTTGTTTTATATTTAAACAAGTCTATTTCAAAATCTATTTAAAACCAAAATCTTATTTTGGAAATTTCTATTTAGAATAACTTATACATATAACACCCAATTTATTTCATATTCTATTTAAATTCTATTTAAACGAATTCGAATTAATCGAATTCAAATCACAAATCCTTACGGATTTATTTTAGTTCCATTTATATTCTGAACATCAGAATAAACGCCATCGTTATTTCTTTAAAACGATTTCCCCATTTCTATTTTTAAATTCACATTTGAATCTAACAATTCAAATTATCATTTGATAATTTTTCCACTTTATTTATAAACACTATTTATAAATTCATTTCAATCCCCTGATTTTTCCAATGAAAATCATTCCATTTTATTTATAAACACTGTTTATAAATTTAATTCAATTTCTTGTGTTATTTAATTTATAAACATCGTTTATAAATTCCATACTTGTTTTATATATTCAAAACAAGTTAATATTTCTATTGCCCATTATAAATTCAAATTCTATTTTAGATAAATAGATTTTTCCCTTTAAATATCAAATATCATTTTCACAATATTTTTATATATCAACATTTTAGGCCCAGTGATATTTCAACCAATCAAAAATACCCAATTATCAGCCATGGATTTTCTAACACATCGTATGATAATATATATGAGAACAAACAGATAATAATGTTTTTGTGGAATCCAGTAAGATCACTCCAACCTGTTTTCCTACATCCACAGACGTTAGCCAACATAAATAACACCCATCCTGTTCGAGGCAGGATATCGCGGTATGAAGGTCATCCATTGTATATATTGTGGGGCGCATAGGGAAATATCCACTAATGATACCGCGGGCATCTGATAATGGTACTATGGGAATCCAACACCAATATATATATAATAACCACAAACACCAACCCTAAATAACTAATATATTAAATAATAGCCATAGTATTACTTTTATGCAACCAAACAACCATCAATTATTTTTAACAACTAAAAATAGTTCTAAATAATAAATTGAGTGAGATTTACTCACCGTGATTTTATTTGCGTCGAATATCCTGTTAATCCCATTTTGTTGCGTCTACGAATCGTCTTGAATAAATCTTGTTGTCTTTGATCAACTACAAAGTTAGTCAAAAGTCATTGATCCATTTCTACTTAGATTAGCTCAAATACTCAAACCATCCCCTTCGGCATTCCATTGAACATTATGCTGTCACCACCATCTCTCCTTCTAACCATTGTCCACAGTACCATCAAACTAAAATTCTGGTACTCAAACACTATTGTAAACCCACAAACAAACATCCTTCACTTTTCAGATAAGCTTCTACACTCAGCAGTCCCTTCTTCCCGTCACCCTATATTCATATTCTATAAACTATCAGACCTGCACCCCAAAAAGCAACTGTCGAACAACCATTAACAGAGTCGAACTCCACAACATACATCGGCCTTCATGCATCAATTTCTTGAAATAGCGACACCCTTTCTCAATATCGATTCCATCCAAAATCAACATCGACCACCATTTAAAATCGTTACATCCTCCTTCTACAAACTGCCTGCCTTCCACTAATCCACCTGCTTCAACGTTAGTAAATTTGCACCAGCTCCAAACCAAAAATCGCATTCCTTCACCAAAAATCAACCCGCGCCTAATCACGTCGGAGACCTCACCATCAACTCGACCACTTCTGGCGATAGCGATTTCCACTTTTGCTAAACCGATCAGGCCATCGCGAATTCCCCCTTCGCTCTATTCGACTGCGGAAGTATCGACTTCCATGATCAATGCACCAAGATTCGCAAGTGTATTTGGCCAATGCCGAGCCTTCGAAACTCGCGATGGCAAATCGCGATTTTATCTTCTTCTCTTTTTTTTAACGGAGGAATCTGTTTCGTGATTTATTGGGAAATTGAATGGAAATAAATCGGATTTGTATGAGGAAGGGGAAAACTATCAAAGGTCCTGGTTTTAGAAATTAAACTGAGGAAGCCCTTTTTTCTAATGCTTGGGATCGAATTGTTTTTCACAAATAGTATAAAAAGGATTACACAGAGGGATGTCGCGTTTATAAAGATGAAGATACTTCAGGGTCAAGTAATTTAGTCTGGTGTAGGATTTTGAAAATATTAAGATAGATTTTGATTTGATATAAAAATGTTTTAATTAAATCTGATTTGATTTTATAATTAATACGATTTTATATAAAGTGATTTTTATCCTTTTTAAATAGATCTCGATTTGATTTCTGATTTGATTTCGATCTTATCCATTACAAATATATCGGGGTTCATCACTTGAGATCGTAACCGCTATTTTAACCTACTGACTGACGTTTCAACATTATAACATTATTCTGAACTCAACAAAATAGATTATAGAAATTATATTTGAACGTTTATATATAAAATGACCATATTAAATCAATATAAAATAATTTAAAGTCAGAAAATATCAGTTCTTTGATAATAAAATATTTTCATTATCGTCTATATTCAAATACAATTAATACTGATCATCTGAATTATTTTGATCCAGTTTTTAACTTCGATTTCAATTATATTTCGTATTACGATAATTATTTATATTCGATATTAAATGAAATAGCTTTCTATACTGATAACTTAATATAAAAATTTATTTATATTATCAACTCAATATTTAAAACCATATTAAATATTTAAAATTAATCATTCAAAAATCCGGGTCATTACACTTAATCTCTGACATCCAAGAGAAGGACCTAACTTGGGAAAAATTGCAGGAAAAGTTTGAGGCAAGGTTCGTACCTAAAAGTGAGAAAGTGGGATTAGCCCATCATTTTATGGACCTCATGCAAGGTGGTTCTTCTGTGGCAGAATATGCCACATCTTTTGACTCTTTATCCAAATATGGGTTGGAGTATATTGACACCGCGAAGAAAAAGAATCGAAAATTTGTTTGTGGGCTCAATAAGATTCTTAAGAAATCTTTATTGCTTAAATTGGTCATGCCTTTTAATGAGTTGGTGGATATCACGCCTAGTCTTGAAGAAACCGATAAAGACGGTGATGTTGAAGTTGAGAGCTCTAACAAGAACTCCAACAATAAGAGGAATCGCGGCTACAAACCCCAGTCTAATCCAAATAAGAAAGGTACACAAGTAGCTCCCGAAGCTAAAGCTTTTAAGTATGGAAAGGGAGAATGCTACAATTGCTGAGAGAAAGATCATTATGTCAACAAGTGCCCCAATCCCTTCATTTGCAGTTACTGTAAGGCTCAGGGCCATTCATTATCTTCATTCCCCAAGCGTTCTAATAAGGAGGGAAAGCTAAATGTCGTGGAATCCCCTAGCAACACTTCTTTTGGGCAAGGTAATTTTCATTCCATCTTAGATGGAGTTGTCGATTTTCATGGGCATCGTACACGAGTTCTTTTTGATATGGGTGCATCTCATTCTTTTATATCACAAAATCTTTTTGATGCTAATTCTTTGGATGCCTTATGTTTGATGATCTCATTAAGAATTGTGAATCCTGTTGGTGGATGCGCAATGCTTAGTTTATTGTGTGAAGGTGTTGAAATTTTTTTGAGTGGTTATTCTTTCCAAACCGATTTGTATGTGATTCATTGTATAGGCTTTGGAATTATATTAGGAATGGATTGGCTTCATTGTTATGAGGCTCATATCCATTGTCCTGAGAGGACTGTCTATCTTCGACATCCTCAATCCATCGCTCAAATTTTCGTAGTACTTAAAGATTTTAGTTTAGATGTTGTACACTCTTTATATACCTTAAATCCTAGAGATAATGATAATGATGATGAAGATGAGGTTACTTCTTGAATATGTGTTGTTTGAGAATTTCCCGACATATTTGAGCCTGTATTAGGAATACCACCTAATCGAGCAATTGAGTTCCAAATTAATTTAACCCCCGGAGCTCTACCAGTTACTCATCCTCCTTATCGATTGTTTAATAATGAAAATGAAGAGATGCGAAATCAACTATCCGAATTAGAGAAGAAACAGTTTATTCGCTCTAGTTCCTCGCCTTGGGGAGCGTCAACAATCTTTGTAAAGAAGTCTGATGGTGCACTAAGGCTTTGCATTGACTATCGCAAGCTTAATGATCTCACCATCAAGAATAAATATCCTCTACCACGGATCGATGATTTATTCGATCAACTTAGTGGTGCTAAAGTCTTCTCTCAATTGGACTTAGCTATCGGATTTCATCAACTACGTATTGTAGAGGATAGTATTCCTTTGACATCATTCCGTACCCGTTATGGATCTTATGAATGACTAGTAATGCCGTTTGGTTTGATGAATGCTCCAGCTTATTTCGTCGACCTTATGAATCATGTTTTCAAGGACTTCCTTGATCAATTTGTGCTCATTTTCATCGATGATATTCTTGTGTATTCTAAAACTGAGGAGGAACATGAAAACCATCTTCGTGTTGTGTTGGAGACTCTTAGAAGCAATCAATTAAAGGCAAAATTTTCCAAGTGCCATTTTTGGCAATCTCGTGTGAAATTCTTAGGTCATATTATTTCCAAATCCGGAATTTTGGTGGATCATTCAAAGATTGAAGCGATTCAAATTGGAAGAGACCCGAGATCGTAACGGAAATCCATTGTTTTCTTGCATTGGCGGGTACCGTCGGCTCATAAAAGACATTTCGAAAAATTTCCGTGCCCCTCACGAGTTTAGCTACGAAAGGAGCCATATATATTTGGTCAGACAAATGTGAATCTGCATTTCAAATGCTAAAATAACTCCTTTCCGAATCCCCTGTTCTTGTGATTCCCGAGGGGAACCAAGACTTTGTCGTGTATACCGATGTGTGTTATTGCTTATGCTTCTAGGCAACTAAAACCGTCTGAAACTTGATATGCCACTCATGATTTAGAGCTCATGGCTATCGTTTTTTCACCTCGAATTTGGCATCATTATCTTTTGGGAGAGAAGTTCACTCTCTCTACCGATCATAAGTCATTGAAATATTTATTTTTGCAAAAGGAACTTGACTTGAGACAATAACGTTGGTTTGAGTTCCTTGCTTCTTATGATCTTGATATTTTTTATACCCCTGGTAATGGAAACCAAGTTGCCGATGCCCTTAGCTGAAAGCACCAAGTGGTAGTATCTATGATGATATCCGAATGGAGGGATCTCGAAATTTTATTCGCTTGCGAGATTCAAATCCGTGACTCCAATTCGAGTTCCACTCTTTTGTTGTGTAGCCATGAGGCTCATCCTTCTCTTTTGGACTGTATTCTTGAAGCTCAAAAGCTCGATCCCGAATTAGCTTGCCTAGGCCAAAGTATTAGAGAAAAATCTTGTGATGATGAGTTAAAAGATTTTAATATTGATTCTCGTGGAGGAGTTCGAAAATTTGGAAGACTTATGGTGCCAAACAATGATGATCTTCACAAGGATATTTTAGAGGATTCTCATCGTTCTAAATACTCCATTCATCCCGGTAGTAGCAAAATGTATGCAGACATGAAGTGACAATGATACTAGGAGGGAATGAAATCTGATATTGCTAACTTCGTCAAAAAATGCATTACATGTCAACTCGTTAAGGCCGAACATCAAAATCCCGGCTAGTTATTGCAACCTCTTGACATCCCCGTATGGAAGTGGGATCATGTGTCCATGGATTTTATTGACGGTCTCCCCCGTTTCTTGATTTGTCCATGATAGTTTATGGGTGATTGTTGATAGACTTACTAAATCCGCACACTTTATTCCTATTCGATCTAATCGAACCATGCCTCTCTTGGCTAAACTCTATGTTAAAGAGATTGTTAAATTGCACGGGATCCCTACTTCAATTATTAGTGATCGTGATCCATTATTTACTAGTGGATTTTGGAAAAGTCATCAAAAAGCTTTGGGAACAAAGCTTAATTTTAGTACTGCTTATCATCCTCAGTCCGATGGACAAACGGAACATGTTATTCAAATTCTTAAAGATCTTCTTTGTGCTTGTTTTCTTGATTTTTGTGGAAGTTGGGAAAATCACATTTCCCTTGTCGAATTTTCATACAATAATAGCTTCCAATCGAGTATCAGTATGGCACCTTTCGAAGCTCTTTACGGAAGGCAGTGCCGATCTCCTTCATGTTGACTTGAAGCAGAAGAGAAGCTGGTTCTAGGTCCAGACTTTTTTCGTGATTCCATAGAAAAAATTGATATCATTCGCCATCGAATGAAAGAGGCTCAAGGTTGGAAAAAATCCTATGCCGATAATTGAAGAAGGAAACTAAAATTTTCTGTGGGAGATCTTGTATCTGTTCATGTTTCACTAGTGAAGGGTGTTGTGCAATTTAGCTAATCGGGAAAATTAGCGCCAAGGTATATCGATCCTTTTCCAATTACCGAACGTGTTGGCACCATGGCATATCGTCTTTCTTTGCCAGCTAAATTCTTTGCTATTCATGATGTATTTCATATTTCTCGAATTCTAAAATGCCCTAGCGATTCTGAATCTATCCTCAAGCTGAATATACTGGAAGAAATCGAGATTTCGCCAAATTTAACCTATGAACAACAACCCATTCAGATTGTTGCAATGGAAGTTAAACGTCTTCGCAATAAAGACATCCCTCATGTGAAAGTCCAGTGGTCTTCTAATCGAAAGGATTGTTCTTGGGAATCTAGAGAAGTCATCGAGCGAAACCATCCGTACTTACTCTCTCATGCTTCACGAGGTGAATTTCTTGGTTTAATTATTTTTATAAGGGTTTTTCTTGATAATCGGTTGTTACTCGATGAGTTTTTCCTTAATTAATTGTGGGGACACAACTCCTTTAAGGGGGAGTCTATAACAACCCGCGTATTTACGTAAATATTTTTAAATGTTTTATTTAAATATAGTGTCGCTAATTTAATGTTAGTCCAAAAAGTCACTTTTTGCATACAGATGAATTTGGACTCGAAACCAATTCCATTGAGTTCAAAATGCCATTTGCGACCTTTTTGACTATAAACATTGATATGCTTGGAGTAAGTGAAAAATTGGGACCTTTTAGTGGACTTGGTTTGGGTCAAGCTAGCCCCTAAACCAAAAAAAGTCACTACATAGCCTCTCTACCTACCTCTCTTTTTCACTTAACTATTCATTCATTTTCCTAAGTAAATTCCTAAACTAAGGGAATAGGAAATTAATATTCCTAAGCTCCAATCATAGGAAATCTTGTGTCAGTTTAGCTAATTCAAGGAGAAATGTAGGTTAGATCATCTCCATCTTCCTCTACTTGCTTCCTCTTCCATTTTTGGGGATTTTTCTAAATCTAATTATTGGGATTGATATACTTATAGACTTAGGTTAAGGATTTGTAAGCTTCATGCGAAGAGAGGCTGATTGGGCTAGGTTTTGATTAATCTCCTTGCATTCAACCACCTAAAGTGAGTTCCTATGAACTCACATCTATGCCTCAAGCATTCATGCTTGTCTACTGCGCTCTTGGCATGTATATGTTGCTTATAAATTGTGTATTTGGTTGTGTTGATTGATTTTTGTGTTGACATTTCAAATTTATGAAGCATGGTTTCTTTTTCATTGATTTCCATTGTGATTTTTGGTGTGCATGCGAATTTTGGGTGTTATGAGTTGTTTTGGCAAGCCTTAGAGGCTCCGTTTTCACTTAGAATACATCATATACCATTACCATTGTTCCGATCTCATTCTAGAGACGTTTGCACCTTATTCCTTAAGAAAAATAGCCCATGTTTCAGCTCGGACGTCTGTACAAGAGGGGGACATATGTCTATCAATGTTTGAGGGAAAATAAATAATTGCATTAGGTCAGACGTCTGACCAAAAGTGGTCAGACGTCTGTCCAAGCTCTCGGGAAAACAGTTTTCCTGACAACAGACGTATGTCCTGGAGGCGACAAACGTTTGTTGACATAAAACTGCTGTTGACCAGTGGAGACCATGGTCAACAGTTTTGGTCCATCCAAGCTCTTTCCCGGCCAAGTTTCGGCTCATTTCGACCTTTTTCGTGACTTTCTGTTTCCCCTGCAGAACAGATTTCTATAGTTTGATTTTTATGGATTTTCGATTTATTCATTGCGAATGGATTTCATAATCGACATTTATGAGATTTAATTTACGTTATTAAAACGTGGATTCTTAGTTCGATCGTTATTTCAAACGATATTATATGAGATTTGCCTCTTCGAAACTATGTAAATAGGTTTTATGTTATTAGTAGATACCAAATTCTTTTACCAAAAATGGTTTCCAATCTTACTTCATTATACGAAGCTATTTTATGAAATCGTTTTCCTATCTACTGGTATACATTTTTATAAACCTTTTCTCATTCGTACGAGAACTCTAATTAAACGCCTTAGTAAAAAGTAAGGACTATGATCCCTTGCATTTACTTCGAAGGTTAATTCTTGGACTCGTTCAATTGAAAAACCGTGGTAAATAATCATTTTATGTTTTTAGTGGATTATACAACTTGTTCGTAACTATTCGAGTAGAACATGTGGTTGTGGGACATGAAGCTCAACTCTTATAATTACTAGCTTGGAGTACTTTGCACTACCTTGGATCAATTGTGATCTTTTCATGCTTTTATTTATTTTGATGATCTTCGAATCATCCTGAGGAACTTCGGTTCACTGAGGGACTTCGGTTCACTCCAGCGGGGTCGCGACTCGCAGGACTTCGGGCCATCTCGGAGCTTCGGCTCAACATATAGTCTAGCTACCTAGTGATTGCGTGTTATCTTGATACACGTATTGGTTGAGTCTTCGGCTCCCAGGTTGAGTCTTCGGACTCCCATCTCGAGGCCTACCCCCTTATTTTCTCCGTAATTTCTGGATTTTTGGTTTTTGATTTCTGAAATTTGAGATTTTATTGATATTCACTTATCAATCGTAGTTTATTGATATTAACTTATCAATTTGGGTTTCTTTGACATATGTGCTATCAATTTTTTGTTGATTTGATATGAATTATCATTTCCGTGAGTAGCTATATAACTTTGGATGAGATCCTTTTATAGCTCTATTATAGATATATTGTAGACATTCTCGAGTTCCACATTTATGTGTGTTCACTTTTATTATATTATTTATATGTCTATGTTTCTCTATATCTCTAATTATATGCCAGTTTATGGGATAAATATAGCTAGATTGGTCCATTTATTGTTTATTTCTTATAAATAATACTCGGGTCAGGTCCAAGTGTTTCAGGTGTTTCCACATGACTTCTAGCAGGATCCAATTCTTTATTTTGGCTTTCTACACTAGTGTTGCAGTTTATGTTGATATGTATATGAGACAGTGACTTTTATGTATTCACACTCTTTTGGCATGTACTATTACCTACTCTTTTGTAGTATAGTGGACCTTTTGGTCTCTACCTCTATCTATACACTATGGTGTTATTATTCATATCTATTCCGCCTTCATGATATGAAATTCTGTGTCTGACTCTGATTATTTTGTTATGTATTTTATATTGTTTCCGAATTATATGTAGCCACTGTATAGTAGATTTGAACTTGTATTAGATATGTCGGATTTCCTCATGAGAAGTTGAAAAAGGAAGACCAAATTGTCCTATATATGTTTAACACTCTTTCGAAGCTAATATACAAATGGTCACTCCTAAACAACCTTATTCTTCGGGTTATTTAACACCTTGCAATGGCCTTGGTTAACGTGAGTATTGAGGTAGGGCATTACATATGTGTTGTAGGGTGATCAGATCGCTGAGAATACCGCAAAGGATGGGATTTGTTTAGAAACTTATTTTGGATTTTTCTGACTTGACTTTTCATTGAAATCTTTCATAAGCAAAGGCATTGGCATCGTAGTTGAACCAAAAGAAAGAAACAAGACAGGAGTTCAATATCAACAAATGCGGGGTAAGTCTGGAAAACTAAATACAAAAATTGTAAACTCAAGGTATTAGAGAATGTTCGTCAATATGTATTCAGTAACGAACCAATTTTCTCAATCGGTTCTAAAGCAATTCCTAGACTTACAAGAAACTTTCCTGGTTTAGAAACGGAGTTCCTAGTATACCAGTCCCTATATTTTTGGTTTGGGATTCAGTCAATTGGACAACAATGTCACCTTGAATAATATCTTTGGCTAAGTTGATATCACTTAAGTCCTTCAAAGTATCTGAGGAATAGTCCTTGTGAGTAACTTGAATAATGGGATTCTCAACATCTTTCTTGGTATTTGTGTTATCCTTAAAAGTAACTTCAATATTCCCTATTGATTTAGTCCCCTTCATCGTATCCAAAAGGGTTTTTGAAGAAGTTCTATTCTTTTCGGCGTCCTCTGCTGCCTTCTCAACCTGTTCACTTTCGTCCTTGTGATGTTCAGACTGCCCTTCTCTAATGAAGGTCAGTTTGTGTTTCGGGATGTTTTACTACTACCTACGGTGTCAGAGCATCTCTTTAAAGGGGCTTTTGATCAGGGGATTTTTTTGGCAATCTCTCTCTTAAAGGTCAGATATAATAAAAGGTTTCGGGAAGGGTCAAGCGGATGATGTTGACGAAGAGACAGTTCTGTGATAAAAAAAACCCACTACTTCTCTCTCCTTCAGCAACGGTGTTTAAAGAATCAAATAACTCATCTAGAAGTGTCATTTGAGTCAGAAGGAGGAATTTCTGTAAAACAAAGAAGGAACTTAATACTCGAAACTTAAATGCAAGAGCAGATAAAGAGATATGTGGTAATATGTTTTCACCTCCTTCCATCAACCTTTTATAAAAGCTGTCAGGACAATGTATAAAGTAGTAATGATCTGCGAATCCCTTGGCACTTTCCAATAGATCAGAGATAAGCTTTGAATATTTCCTCTTAACAAAAAAGATCGATGGTTTGTCTTGCCTCTTTTTTTTAAACATACAAGGAACAAATCTCTTGAAATGTAGGGGCGCGTTGTTTAACCCTCATGAAGAGTATGTAAAGACCATTTATAATGGCATAGCCATTAAGGTGTAACTACATGGGGTTAATCGCTAAGAGCTTGAGAATTGTTTCCAAGAATGGATTAAATGGAGGTACGCCTCCCATCGATAGCATATGTCGATTAATTGTGATATACCCAGGAGGTAGGGAAATGGAAAATTCGTTCTTCTCAGGGAATTTGGCCTCGGTTTTTAAAATCTGAATAGAGCACACATATTTTTATATGAGCACTCAATAAGTTGTGATGGTTTTCTCTCATCAGGTACTTTAGCACGAGGCTTCTGGTGCAGGGAATTCAGAACTAATGTCTGATCCGGAACAGTTCGTTGCAGCCGCATTAGCCCCTGGGGTGGAAGTACCAGTTTGTATAGATTTTGAAGCTTCTTCAGTATGTTGAAGTGACTTTAATCTGGTATCCATTTTATAAAAACATATATGCTTGAAAAACAAATTACAGGGCAAAAGAGTAATGCAAAAGACACGTTCAAAGAGCATATAGCATGGGAAGTTAGTTATCACCAACCCACAATGGGTCGGTCAGAACTAATCCTAAGTGTGTCAGTATGGATTAAACAAGAAAGGGGTCGGCCCTGAACTAAGTTACACCGGTCGGTACCAAACTAACACTTTCTGGTCGGCCTCAAATTAACTTACACTGGTTGGTCCTAAACTAGCACGTCCTGGTTGGCCTTAAACTAGCATTCACTGGCCACTCTCGAATTGACCTTTGTTGGTCACTCTCAAAGGCCTACGCTGATTGATCTCGACCAACCTAAACGGGTCAGTGGCAACTGAAGTACTATGTTTTCAGTGCAACAAACAAGTATATGGCATGAAAAACGTGAATGCATTGTCATAGCAATAAAGTTAAGTGCATAAAGCATGGAAAAACTAGTACTAACTGACTAAAGCTAATCTACCTCAGCAGATCAATACGGGTCGGTCCGATCCAACCCAAAATTGGTCGGCAAACTGACCCAGAATGAGTTGGTCTGAACCAACCCAAAATGGGTCGGCTTCAACCGACTCAAAATAGATCGGTCTAAGACCAACCCAAACCAGGTTAGCCCCAACCACCTGAAATGGTTTGGTCCCAACTGCTCAGGTCTAGTCGGTAGCAACTAGAGTATTACAATTTGTGACTTCCCGCATGGCAAATACAGTCAGTACAACGAACATATGGCACAAACATAATGAAAAGCACGATCACGACAATGAATTGAGTACGTAAACACGAGTTAACTACAAGGATTCTCGCTCCACCATCAGCACTCGAAAAAACGAGTTCGTGTACCATGGCAATGTTCTCAAGGCAATTTATGACAAAAAATTTTCGTCTACTAACCCTACTACATATTGCCGAAGCAAGTGTATGTCATATTTCAAGATATGGGCATTTCAACAAACACATGATAAGCATCAGATCAAAATTAAAGTCTCGTGGATTTTGTACAATCCTAATCCATCATACATAACCTTGAATTTATGTCAGTCAAACCCAATCCTACTCCTAGTCATTCCAACACCAGAATCCACAATTCAAAACGCGTATATGCAAAAATTTACCTCTCAGCCACAAATCACTCCGACATAAGACAAAACACAAGGATTACCAAACGTATTGCAAGTTCCAAAAAAGATTTATTCCTGCAGTTTCGGTAAGCAATCGAATTTGGGTATTGAGGTATGAATTGGGATCGATGGTGTCTGGTTGCATGCGGAATTGTAGGCTTGATTGAGTAAGGGATGGAAAATATTTGGATTAAATTTCCTTCAAGACGCTTATGGCCACCGTTGGAAAAGCTTTCGGTTTGATGGAATAGAAATGAGAAGGGCAACGCACTGGAAGAGGTTATATAGCAGCCACCCGTATTGGGCCGACTCGATTCGTCACCAATAGGCTGACCAGATCACAAAAATGAAGCCGCCTGGTTCAGTTGAACCAACCCGTAATCAAAAATTATAATACCACGTAAAAGATCCATCTAAGTATGATGTGTTTAAAATATTTAATTCGAAGTTTATAATATTTTACAAATAAAATTTATAAACTCCAAGGGGCAAAATGTTATCCTTCAAAATCACATATACGCAGATGGATCAAATAAGTGAAAGAAACGGGTCATTCTCAAAAAGTACAATCAAATCCCGAATGGAATGGGTCGGTCCTGTCTCAAAGATAGCTGGTTGGTATCATTTGGAATACAATGGGTCGGTCTCATCCATTTTGCAGCTGGTCGGCCTCAACTCCTAAACAGCGAGCCAGCCTCAAAAGTAGAGCAGTCGGTCGGCTTGAATATTATACAACGGGTCGGTCCTGTTTCAGGAAGCATCGGGTTGGTCTCGTCTTCAGAGCAGCGGGTTGGTCTTGTCCCTAAAGGAAGCGGGTCGGTCGTACTGAAGAACAAATGCGCGGTCAATCATGGTTTGTATAAATTGGGTCGGTCATTATTAAAGGCGGTGACAGAACTATAATATATGGGATATGCCAGTTGTATACAACTGTAAAGTGGACCAGTGGAATTTCTGTAAATAATTTTGGGGGCGACCCAAATCCTACACACTTTATTTCAACCATTCCTTACACCTATAAATAGGGGATGAGCTCCACATTAATGGGGATGGAATTTCATGATCCCAGAGGGCTGCCAATTAATTCTTCAACTATTTCAATTGATCCTAACACCATCTATCATTTCAAAGAAAAGATCAAGCATTGAATTCATCTTGGAATCCGCCAGAAGTGCTCAAGTATCTTAAAGATTGAAGATCCTTCACCATTTTCCTTGCACTTAGTGAAATCTGCCTAATTCTTCACTAAATTGTATAGATTAAAGTGAGGTCTTTGTGTAAGAGAGAATATGAATGTACTTTTGAGTGATTCTAAGCTTGTAACTCTTGAGTTGCGAATGGAAATCATTGCCAAAGTGGATGTAGATCTTTCCAAGATCGAATCACTATAAAATCTTTGTTTCTTTTCCTTTTTATTACGGTTGTGATCATGTTTCTTACCGATTGGTGAAGTGCTTTTGTGGCATCTTTGTTGTTTAAGCAAATTTCGGTTTAAACATCTACGGTGTTTACAATAACCCCAATATTCTTAAATACAATTGTAGGCAATGGTATGAACAATCTAATATGCCTACAAAATAGTAATATTATCCAAAACCATAATTATTCTTCAGATCTGACAAAAACTACAACATATACATTGAACACATAGGCATATGTTTCAAATATAATACAAACAAAGTAATCAGATTATTGTATACTTTGTATATAAATTTACCACTCACCTGAAAGCTTCCAAATATGAATCATTTAGGCCTACAATTCTTGAATTCTTACAGATCTACAGTTATTCTGAAAATGGGATACTTTCAGATTTGTAGATTTGAAAAAAAAGAGAAAAGAGGGGAGAAATCTAATGAAGAAGAACCTAAACGCGAATCCATATTCTTTTCCACTTGAATCTGATTAACCCTTTAAAATCTATATTGTTTATGTTTTATTTTGATTGCATATAAACATATTTTTGTTTTAGAATTTGTTTGAGGAGAAAGGGAAATATCATATCTTCACTGGTGCTCTCATAAATATGTGGAAAAGAATGGGGGAATAACTCTTTATTTGAAATGACCCTGAGTCGCTAGATTTTATTTAATAAACATTCGTTTATCCGTTTTATATATTATATAATAGAAACCCACATAACCCTTGCCGTCATTGGGTTGGAGTCACCAGACGCGGTCGACCATCCCATCCGAGGGTGTCGACCAACCCGTAGGTTAAACTATCCAATGAAGACATGTTATAAATGGTATTAAATATTATATTTATTACGTTTAATCGTTTCTGTCTGTTTTTCGTGTTTCATTCGTAACTTTTTCATATGGACTCCATTCACAAAACTCCAAACATGAAAGCTGACAAGAATTCCATGACGAACACAACCGTGAATTTTTTTTGCTAAAATTCCATCTTTTGCAAAAATTTCTATTTCTAAAAAAAAATATAACTAAATAACTAATTTATTTATTTTCAAAATTTTGGGTTGTTACAAGAATCCCCTCTTAAAAGGAATTTCGTCCCGAAATTCTGACAACGACTTATCCTATCTTACACAACCAACTTGTGTACATCCACTTAACAACCAACTGTGAATGTTTACAGTGTATGTAATGCATTTCAACCAAAAACATATATGTACAATGATTATAAATCAGATCCTCCTATATGTACGCATTAAATTTTTAAAACACTTTTGAAAACATGATGCAAAGCATCCTAAATATACTAACACTTGTATTTAATGCAAATTTAAAAAAACCTATTTTCATCCATAAGCCTTACACAACTACGAATAGAAATGTGAAGCAACCAATTTTACATTAGAATCCTACCATCCAAAACCCCAACGCATTTACTCGCTTCCTATTAAATTTCTCTTAAGTTGGAAAAAGGAAATCAAAGTGAAATTTTTTAACGTTCCCTTCACTTATAAATTCTCCAGTTCCCGTCCTATAGTGGAATTTTTACCTCAATTCCCCAAAATGTCCAATAATTTCCATTTATTGACTACAGAGGAGGCTTAAAACAAGCTCTAAAATGTAAAACGAGTTAAATAACAACTTGTGCGCATCATTGACAAGTTATGGAATCAGCGTTTCCACAGCTAAAAATTCTTTCCCTTGTTGTCATTAACGTTTTTATCGCGTCATCGACCCAACTGCACCACTAAAACGCATACTCGAATCATTCAAAATTCTTTCTTTTGCCTTTCATGTGACCAAAAATCGAATTTTTTCACAACAGTAAATTTCTGCTTTAATTTTTTTTATACATTTTGAAAATTTATTTTCAATACCGTTTCACTTTCCATACGAGATTTATATAAAAACTAAAATTTTGGTAACGTGCACTTTTTGTCATTTGAGCCATTTGTTTTAATGAAAAACATAAGTTTAAGCATGCACAAACTACCATACCCAAATCCATGTTTTCGCGCAAACCGAACTAAAAGAAAGTAAATTGTTAAAATGTAAAATTTAAAAAGGATATAACTTTTTTTCAAACAAAGTTTCAAAAATGTATTTTGTGAAAACTTAAATGATTCACATGTTGGTGAAAAAAGCGTGTCAATGATGAGAAAAATGCAAAAACTTAAATCACACAAAAAGGAGACAATAAATATTAGCTTAACAAGGAATAGGTAATTAATATACCTATGACGAAAACAATACAAAAACCTATCCTTCACTAAAATTCATTTAACGCAGAATTTTATTCTTTCCAGCTCTACAACAACTATAAGTTAGATAAGAAAAATGAGATTTCATTCAAATATACATGCGCGAATGGTACAAATATTTCCAAACATGGAAATCTCATAAAAAGTTGTACGATTTTCAAAGATAACATACACTAATAGTTACAAGCACGAATTACCACAAGGCCAAGAACCAAATGTTGAACAACAAAGATAACAAATGAAAAAACAACAAAACTCCCAAAATAACGCTTATAAAGAACGAGATGTCTTGCTCCGCGATTGGAGGTCAAACCATTTTTATGAACTTTGGTTAATCATATCATGAGAGCAAAATGCTCAATCTCGTGTTATAAACACTGCTGGTGTTGTTGGAGGGTTCCACATCACCATCCTTTACGAAAGAGAATTAGCAATGACAAAATAAAACTACCACAAATCTTCTCTTCAGGGAAATTATCCTAACATTATTGCACAATAATATGGATAAATGAGGATATAGGAAATAACTGTGTTGAACAACACACAAGGAGAAAATCTGAATCAAATATGATGCGACACAAATTGATGGTTACTCCATCGACCAAAGAAAAGATTAATTTCCACATCAAGAGACAAATCTAGTTTTAACTTCCCATCTTCGGAATAATGTGTTGATTGAGTCGTGCATCCACATGAGAAGTTCAAACATAGACTCTTAACTCAAAAACTGACATTAAGGAGAGGAAGATCTGCTACCAAATCTCCAATGCCGGTCAAACAAAAGACCATTCAAGTCCACTTACAACACGGATGCCTCTAAAATCCCATCGAGATTCTCCTCAGAAAAACCATTCAACAATAGATTTATCTTCATCTCAAAAATGACAAGCGCCTTCATTAAAATCTGTTCCAACAAGATATAGCAAATGTGGATGCAGCACAAACAACAATCCTATACGAATATCCCGAAGCAAAGGACCAGTGCAAGTCCAACTACCACGACAAATTTTCTTAACCCTAAGGAGTTGAGACCATATAATCATTTTGATCTAACCAATTGATCTTTCTCCCTAAGGATGATACATAAATGGCACGATTAAGATTGGATAGTGCGAAAAGGTATTATAGGCTAAGAAATGATAGGAGAGAAGAAATTGGGTTTAGATCTTAGAGTACTAGTGGTGCATGATCTAATGCGCGAACTAGCGAAAAAAGGAGGAGGTGATGCGAAGACAAAGAAAGAGAAGAATGATAAGAATATGTTTCAAATAGATGAGGAAGGAAGGATGAAAGGAAGAAGTTAAGGGAGTGATCTGGATGCAACTTTTACGATTGAGTCCTAGGTCCAAGTTGTACGAAAACTCATCAACAAGTTGACCCCTTTAGATATAACGTTAAATGGTCACATGTCAAATGGGCTTTGGGCAAAGGTTGAACTTGACCTTATTAGGTCGGGTTAAAATATTATCCTCATCACGGCGGTATCATAGACTGTAGTCAAACTCCGAACTATCCCCAAAGATTCAAATTAGTCTTAACAACAATGCTGCGGCCACACAATGAACGAATTCCAAAAAAAAGAAATCAGCTAGAAATCCGTGATAAAATTAAAACAGATTTTATCCTTACCTAGCTAAAAAATATAAATGATTCACAAATCAAATACCCTAGAATCAAGAAGAAAGATTTTCCTCAAGCTTTTCGAAGGAAAATCTGAAACTTTTCGAAATGGATTTATTATAAACTAAAGGTTTCATTTTAGTAAACCCAATTTATTATTATTATTATTGTAGTTTATATTGCTAAAAGGAACACTAAAATCACCAGGAACATCTCCAGTTTTGAAGCATGTTCCTTGTTATTTCCAATTTCCTTCTTTTTACCAAATGGATATTTATTAAAATTACAAAAACCCCGAACAATTCTGAAATGAAAATAGATTAAAATTTTAAAACCATATTCTTATAAAACTATTACCCGAAACCATAATTTTACAAATATCGTAATCCATCTTATTTTTCCAAAATAGATTTAAAAATAGAAATTCCCTCGAACACAATACCAAAGACTCAAATGAATGTTTTCAATAAGAGAATATCTAGAATTCTAACAAAGTATCGAATGGTCATACCTTGTAATTATATTTTTAGATGGATACGGCGTATTGACATGAACATCCTGTTTAAGACCAGAAAGGGTCTTTGATTGGAACTACCAATGAAACCAAAACTAGAAATCACGACTATCTCATTTGTAGCTAGATTTTCATTCCAGTCTCCAAACTTAAATCCACAGGATTCAACAAATGTCGTCCTCATTCTCTTTACAGTGAAATTACCAACGTACTATTGGGTAAGACAGAATTGGCTTGAAACTCGAACTCAACATATTTCAAACTCTTAGTCGCTTAAGGCTCGTCTAAAATAAATAGTCCCATGACTATTTCATCCGAGAAATAATTTAAGGCCGAGTAAGAAAGGAGAAGAAAAATATAAAAGAAATCGAATACGTTCTCTCATGAATCCTAGTTTAACTTATTCCTCTAATTTTCTAACCTGTGCATTGATAACAAATGCAACACTCCACACTTTTCTGAGCCCAAATTTCAACAGAAATCGAAACTCGAACACATCCAAGTAGGGTGTGTGTAAATATGGTACCTGCAAAGGAAATGAGCTTAAGCATAATTGGAGTGCAATAAAATAACTCAAAGCGGAAATAAAATAGGATAGACTAGTATCAATTCGAGTAACTACCCTATAAGAGTGAGTCACCATGTCAATACCGAGCATGAGAGAGAAGGAGAACCAAAATCCAAACTTAAACACCTGTGAGAACTAGGCCTTCTTCATAAAACCTGGGAGATTGTAATAAGGTGGGGGTCAGAACAATACGTTATGGTGAACAGAAAGAGTATAACACAGTCTACAATACACATATGTATACCTTTTGGTTAAACCCGAGACATATGCCTATCAAGGCTAGTAATTCTAACCTGGCCTTGTAAACATTAACGCACGACTCTAACAACCGTACCTAGGTAGCATTCCCAATGATAATGATAATATGATAGAACGTTTACGCATATATTTATGAAATCTTTAAACCATGTTTAACAAATTTCCAAAACTAAGATGTTGGCTCTTAACTACTCACTAGTCAAATGAAGGTTAATTATTTATGTACATAAATATAGCCACTTAAGACCTCACTATCGAACGATAAATAAGGTGGATCCTCTTGACCAGTTAACACCCTAGGTAGACCTATTGGTCACTTAATGCCCTTTCGATGGTTTATTCTAAACTAATATAAATTAGAGGACACTAGCTATATGTTCGACTAATTAAGGCTTCCATCATACATGCATGCAAACCCATGCCTGCATATGGGGAGAGATAGTAAGCAGCCGCTTAAGACCATTATGTTAGGTAGACATTGCACGCTATTCAAGACCCTCTTGTGGTGGAGCCCTCATTACTATCTAGTTTGAATTATTGTATAATCTCCTAGTTACTTAATACTTCCCGTGGATAGGTAAACCTATGGAAATACCATACCGGTCATTTTAAGACCTATTCCTAGGTGGACACCTCAACCTAATCCTTCTAAGACCCGAGAAAGCATAATATTCATGAAGATTATCGAACTCTTACACAATCATCCTTTAATTCTATCATTTATGGGAGGTAGGCTACACAAATGCTTAATACCTTTTTAAAGGTGGATCTAACCACTTAAGACCTTTATCCCAATGAAGGCCTCGTTATTGAGTTATTTCCGTTTAGTTTCTCCTTACTAGAATAATCTACGTACACAACTAAATATCGTCACGGGTTCCTATGGTTAATGATGTCTCGCATCAGTTGGACATATATTTGACTACTGGAAAGTGCAGACTTCTATCGAATAAGGCTACTGAACTCGCATTATTAACCTACTAAGTCCAATTCTAACATTAGTTATTAATTCTAAATTAACAAGTATTAAATAAGGAAAATAATATCCTTTCTGCCTCAGGAAATTTATTTGATTGTTTCCTTATTGGACTTTATATTTGAAACAACAGCTAATACACATTAATCCCCTTTTTATTCCATTTATTTCTATTTAATAGGATCATTGCCATTTATGACCATAACAGTCATATTTTCCTAAGGCGCTAATTAACCCCCTAATTGTTATTTACTTCCATTGATTATAATTAATGTCATTTATGAACCTAATATTTATAATTTTCCTAAGACCTTAATTAACAATGAAATGTCCTTATTATAAAAATCCATTTTTATTTATAATATGGTTATTGTAACTCCTTAAACATTTCAAATTTACTTTAATTTGATTTATTTTGTTCATATATATATATATATTACATGTGATAAGAAATATTTATTCACTTAACTGGAGTTACAATTCTTATTCCTAATCATTATTTTAAATTGTAACCATTAGGCCTAATTACCAAATTTATTTTGTTTCCCCGAAACAATGATGGTAACAGTAGTTATTATTTCTTTACGACTTTATTTATAGAAAATTAATTAATTGATTCCTACAACGGTCATAATATATATTTCCATTTAATATGGATTACATTTTCATCTATAATTCCATAAAATGAAAACCATTCAAACAATCAAACATTAATTGTAACATATATTTCATTGCCTACGTAGATTTGGACAGATAATGTGTATATATATATATTTATATTTTCTTGCAATTAATGTAGTTGTTATTCTTTTACTTTTATTGTAACTAAATTCAATCTTTTGGTTTATGCCAAAAAACGAACATTCATTTTTGCGTTCATTTTTGTATTAAGATTCTAAATCTTACAAAAAGGCTATTAACTATAATCATTGTAATTTATGCATGAATATTCAAAAGAGGAATAAACATATTTCAAATCATAAGAAATATATAATATGTATGTTTTTGGAATGGTTGATGTAAACTATGCACAAACATTTAAAAAACTATGTCTGTACATGAATTTACACTACCCGTTCCTATTTGTTATTGGTACATATTCCTTGTTGATTTCAAATTATGTCTTTTCATTGTAAAAGAGAAAAAAACCATGTTTACAATAACTAAGTTAAAACCCAAACAAAACTTAACACAAGCTGGTTTATAACTTTTAAACAAAATTTACATGGATTATAAATAAATACCAAAAATACTTTCCCGGAATAAAACAACATCTTAACATTGATTTATGGCACTGACTTCTAGATCTACGGTGTTTACAATAACCATAATATTCTTAAATAAAATTGTAGGAAATGGCATGAACAATCTAATAAGCCTACGAAATAGTAATATAATTTAAAACCATAATTATTCTTTAGATTTGAAAAACCTACAACAGATCTGTTGAACACATAGGCATATATTTAAGATTTAATTCAAATGAAGTAATTGGATTATTGTATACTTTGTATATAAATTTTCCACTCACCTAAAAGCATCCAAATCTGAATCTTTTAGGCCTACAATTCCTAAATTCTAATAGATCTGCAGTTATTCTAAAAGGGAATACTTTTAGATTTGCAAGAAATCAAGAAAAGTGTGGATAAATCTAATGATGTAGAACATAAACTCCAATCCATATTATTTTCCACGTGAATCCAATTAACCCTTTCAAATCTATATTTATTATGTTTGATTTTGATTATATATGAACATATTTTTGTTATAGAATTTGTTTGAGGAGAAAGCGAAATGGTAGAGCTTCGTTGTTGCTCTTAGAAATATATGGAAAAGAATGAGGGCCTAACCCTTTATTTATAGGGATTGAAATGACCATGAGCCATTAGATTTTATTTAACAAACATTCGTCCATCCGTTTTATATATTATATAATAAAAACCTACATAACCCTAGCCGTCATTGGGTTGCAGTCGCTAGGAGCAGTTGACCGCACCATCCAAGGGTGTCGACCGCCCTTAGGAAAACGTGCCCAATGAAGGCGGGTTATAAATGGTATTAAATATTGTATTTATTCCTTTTCATTGTTTTCATAAAAAAAAATATTTCATCTATAAATTTTTCACATGGACTTCTTTTGCGAAACTCGAAACATGAAAGTTGACCATAGTTCCGTGATGAACGCAACGGTGAAATTTTTGCAATCAAATTCTATCATTTGCAGAAATTGCTTTTTTTGAAAAATCTAACTAAATAACTAATTTACTTATTGCAAAATTTCTGTGTTGTTACAATAATCCGCCCTTTTCTCAACATGATCATTTTAGAATCTGACTTTTCTGATTTCAACTAATGTTTTAGGTTGAATATTTCTTGCTCTGCTTCTTTTCTCAATCTTCTTTTCCTTGCAGCTCCTCAATTAAATTTTTATTCTTCTATTCAACTTATTAAATATGTAGTTGTAATATTCTTATGGACTCATCTCACTCTAACGATCCAAGCAGTTCCTAATGTCCCCCACATTTTCTTTTGTCGGTTTCCATCGTTATTACTTTTCTATTTCTTTTTGATAATGTTTCCATTATTTCCAAAATTTTAGCTTCATGCGGTGGGATGTTTGTTATTTCTTGGACCTTCACATGTTGAAAATTTAATGAAGTATTATTACATATATACATGTAATTGATACAGAGTACTAAATAAATTGATTATGTACAATAATGTGGTATCATTTTGGTAATATCTTAGGTATCATTTTTGAATAAGAATATTCTACCCAGTACTAAGGTATTAGTTGGGTAGTAGTTTAGGTATCAATTTTGAATAAGAATATGCTACCCAATATTAATGTATCAGTTTTGTAGCAATTTAGGCATTAGTTTTATATAAAAATTTGCTACCAAATATTATTGTACCAGTTTGGTACTAAATAAGGTGTCAGTTTTGAAAAATATTAATATTACACGGTAATTAGGTATCAATTTTGTATTAACTTAAGTATCAGTTTCATGAAACAAGATATTGATTTTTACAAAAAGTTAAATATCAGTTTTTCTAAACATAATATTTATCATTTATAAGGTGTCAGTTTGGAATAGCTTAAGTATCATTATTTTTGTGTACACTATAACGTAAAAATAAAGTACTAATTTTGATAATAATGAGGTATCATCTTTTTATACATTATTTTGCATAGCTATATGGTATTAGTTTATTAACGACTAATGTATCAGTATTTATAAAGATTAATATTTCATATGGATTAAGCATCTGTTAACGATATTTTTCATCAACACCGGAATAAAGGAAATAATGTACGAACCTAAGAGTTCTTAAGGATTTCTTAGTTCCTACGAGCTTGAGTTAGTTCACTGTTTCCTAGATACAAAGGTCTTAAGCTCGAAGATTAGTTACTCTTCTTATCAGAGGTGAGTATCACGCTTACGAGACTTAAGGACCAATAGTTACCTTGGGATAAGGGCTTCCTAAGCACAAATCAAGTTAGAAATCTAAACGGTTTATGGAAGGGTATCTTGGGAATTCAGAAGCATAGTAGGATGCAATTAGAAACAAAACAGTAGACAACATAATATGTGTAAATTACAAAAACACAACAATTTATAGTGGTCCAATTCTGATTGAACCTACGTCCACTTTAAGGGTTTTGATGATTTTATTCATGGTGGCGGTTAGAAGGGAAATCCCCAATTTAATTTACAAATTAGGGTTTGGGCTCTCTCAAATGAGTACATAATTTTAGAATGAGGGAAAAGTCTCATTAAATGTGACCTCTGTGGTCTTATTTATAGACAAATTGGACCCTCTTTTTCTTTGGCTCAGTAGAATCCCCTTTCGGATGTGGCAGCATGGTGTCGACCGCTTTATACCTTTCGGTTCCGGTTATCCCGGTTTCGACCGCCTTTCTTTCTTCTCATCATTGCTATCGGATCTACCTTTGCTTTCAGTGTGCTGGTTTCACCTTTAGGAGCTTAACTTGAATAATGCTTCTTCATGATGCACTGAAACCAAGTCTGTTGGTGTGGATAGCTTTAGGAGATTCTTTCGGCAATGAGTTCTGGTTTCATGTTTTCATAGTATTTGCTCTTGTGCTATAGCTTCTTGGGACCCCAGAACCTTCACCTCTTTCGGTATCGGCACTAAGAAAATTAGTGGATGGCTTTTTTCTTATAAGCCTTGGTTAACATTAGGTAACCCTTTGCAGTTGGTTCTGATTCTGCGCCATGCTTTCATATACATCTCCTTGTGACTCTTGAAGTTGTTTTTCGGTGGCCAACAAGCTTTGACTCTGATAGGCTAGCTTTCGTAACATTTTCCATATGTTCCTGCTTCTTATGGATTTGACATTTTTACCTCCTTCTATATCAACATTAAGTTAATTGGTGCTGATAGCCCTTCTTTTCATTCTACATAGCTTAGTGCTTCTTGTTGTGTTTTCGGACAATGCAGAATTCTCTCCTTGTTTTGGGTCTCGAGTCATAGACTTCCGGCTCTTGATCTTCTTTGCTTGCATCCAACTTCACATTATATGCTATCGGAACTAAGCCCATGTTGATGCCCTTTAGTGTTGACATTGCGTTGTTGCTGTTACCTTTTGTACCGGTACCAAGTTTTTCTCTCTTGTATTGGTGTCGATAGCTTATTGACCAAATCTCCACTTTGATGCTTTCAGCTTTGTCCTGATGCCGACTTCATGCTTCCAGATCATCTCTTGTTGCTTGTTGTGTTTCAATATCCCTGCGCCGATAATAGGTTTCAGTGTTGAATTCGGTAGTAACATACTGCTTCTAATCTTATACTATTGGCGTTGGACCGATACTCTTGTAATCTTTCTTAGCCTTGATTCATTCTAGTATCTTCAATAATGTTGTTGTGGTTTTGGCGTTGTTTCCATAACGATACTAGGTGTTGATGCTTGCTTGCAACCTGAATTTCTTTGCTGCCGATATCAGCTTTTGGCCTATTGCTTTTGGTAGCAACGTAGCCTCTCCCCAGACTCTTTTCTACAAGGTTTCGATTCGGTTGCCCACAACCCTTCGCTCTTTTGGCTTCAGAGCTTTTGCTTCTTTATATTTGACCAGTGCAAATTTTGGTGTTAACAGTTAGCCCTCCCATTATAAAGAAGTGTAACACCCCGAAATTTTAAAAGACCTTATAATGATAAACTAAAGAATACTTAATTAAATAGCGGGAATTAAGTAAAACGGAATGTACCAATGCATTCATCTCAGAATTCTACATAAGATAGAGTCCAAGTTTGCGTAAAACGGACATCGTACGGATAGATATGAAGCTTACAAGTTTGTATACATATAAGAGCTTTATGTATAAATAAAACAACTCAGAATTTTCAAAACAATTCAAACTAGCGAGCGACAAAACTAGGAGGGAACCAGACCCACTAGGTCTGACTCACACCTAGGCTGGATCGACCAATGGGCCGACCCAAGGCCACGTGGATCGATCTATGGGTTGACCCATGGGTCGAACTATAGGTTGACCCATGGGTCGACCCAGGTGAGGGTGGGTTAACCCAATAGGGATCTGGATGAATTCTTTTTCCTGAGTCTAGACGCGATTTTAACTGGGTTCGTTGAGGATAGGCTATATATAGGGCAACATTGCTATTGTTTTTCTTCACCTAAAACAACGGAGATAATGAGATGCTACCCCACTTGGATTGAATCAGTCTATCTTCTTCAACATCATCCTATATTCATACAAGAATCTCTTCTTCAACATCAGCGTATTATTCTCTATTCTTTAGATCCAATCTCTGTGAGTTCATGTTACTTTTAGATATAAAATTTGAAAGTGACCCTGACATGTTCATAAATTTGGATCTAAATATATACATGTTAAGAATCTGATTCATACCTAAACAGTTCCGCTACTACATGTATTCTCCTATACACCTGATCTGTTGTTCAGTTTTTATATGCATATTTCTGATATGCCTATTTCTGATGTCATACGACTATCTTTGTTATTATATTCTGATTTTATTTTGCTTATTCTCTTCTTCTCACTCTCATTCCTTTTTATTTTTATAGCCTACGCAACCTTCGAGCCAATGCCAATGTCGCTGAGTTATGCATATGAACGAAATTGGGATAACTCGAGGGAATGATTGGGAATCATAACTTGGGGGCACAGAACCTATACTGTGATTTATCATTAAAATTTTAGGGGCATATGTTATACTGTGAATTATGACAATAATTTGAGGCATATGAATCTATAGGCTTAATTTAAAATTAAGCGAAACATGTTAATGGAACTGTAAAGAATCTGTGAAACCTGTTTAATCTGTTGAGGTAAAGTAAATCTGCTTAATCCATTAGGGTTAAGTAAATATGTTTAATCTGTTAGGGTTATGTAAACTTGTTTAATCTATTAGGGTTAAATAAACCTGTTTGAAACTTAACCTTTTAATTTGTAGGGGTTAGGTGAACCTGTTAATCTGTAGGCTTAACCCGTTAAACATCCTAGTTAATTGGGGGACACAAGTTTAGGGGTTTGACTTGTGTCATCTGCTGTGTGGGACCCATATCAGTCAGTATCCTATTCTGGTATTAAACGAGGGCCCCGCACTAGGTAGAGGCCAGGACATGCATACTGAACCGATTATAAGAAGTTCAATTGAAAGGGGTGTATACGGGCGCGTTCCAATGGAGTCATGTGAGTGCATGAGTCCGAACTGAAGGGGGGAAAATAAGCCGCTGTAGCATGATTAAATAGGTCTATGTCCTTCTATAAGTTGCCATATTAGGAAGTAATAGCCTGTACCGTGGGGCTGACATGGGGTATTTACGAGATAGGGAGCCAATCGATTGGGAGGTAGTAATTAGGGTACTTCTAGTCTTGTCTGTTTCTGTGGGGTACTTGTATTTTTTTTGGGGTAACACCCGTTATTTCTGTTTAGGTACCGGTTGTTTCTTTTTGAGTTAAAACCTGTTACGAGAGTAAACCTTGAACTACCATTATGTTTCTGTTGGGATCATTTTGTTTCTGTTAAGTAATTAGGGGATACCTAATCCCGTCATATATCTATTGTACTATTACTGGTGTAGAGAAAAGTATTTGAGAAGCATAATCTACTAAATTTGTTCTGTTATTTCTGTTCAGTCTGTTTATACCTATTATATCCTACTATTGTCTCTCATCCAGTTTATATGTCAGTCATGACACTTTTACTTCTTTATATGCTAAAAGTCACTAGACTCGCCAGACTTTATGTCTGACCCATTTTGTTTCCTTTTCTCTCTTTTCCTTTCCCCGCAGGTTCTCAGGGTAGGAACGCTCAAGCTTGATTAGGATTCTCTCTTCTATTTCTACTTAGATCTGGATCTTCTTTGGTGTATCGCTTTGACTACTTGTCTACTTGCTTATGTCTACTTATGGGGATTATAATTTTTCATTTCTGTACTTTGACAGTTTTTATCGCAGGATAGATGTTTTTATTTAATGTATTTTGTTCCAATATTTCATTCTGATGTTGTAACTGGATTTTTAGACCATGATATTTTCTGTTGGAAAATAAATTTTCAAATTTCCGCTACTATTTTATATATCTGTCTTATGACATTCTCTTATTTTTGTGTATAATGCATCAAGGGACTTAATGCATTCTAATAAACAGTGAAATTAACGGATGTGGGGTGTCATATTTGGTATCAGAGCTGAAGGTTACAAGATCAGATAAATGGTTTTGAAAATTGTTTTCAAAAGGTTTCAGTAAGGAAGCAATTTTGAAGAAAAGTATGTTTTTGGAAAAAATATCCCCTAGAGCCATATAAAATATCTTTCGATTCTCTGTTTTGAATCACTTTTCCTTTTCTTTTCAGCATGTCCGGGAACCGAATCTTCCGAGGGCGTTTAGATACCGTCTTGTTTTAGGTATCTTGAGGCTACGGTGCCTACCAGAGGCCAAACAAACGCTCCTCCCCTAGCTGTAGCCGTTGTTTCTCCTCCTCCGCGAGCGGATAATTTCTCTAAGATATGCAAAGGATTTCTTAGCTATGGGAGGAAATCCATTCCGAGGAACTAAGAATCTTGTGAAAGCACGAAACTGGCTAAAAGAAACGGAGAAATTATTCAGGCTTTTCGAGGTTGATGATCGCAGAAAGATACAGTTGGATGCATGGAAACTTAAGGACAAGGCTTCATTCTGGTGGAAAGTGACGCAAGCAAGGCGTCTAGTTGATACATGGATGATTTCCGACAGAGATTCGAGACGAAGTTTCTTTCTCAAACAGAAGAGTGTATGTAGATGGAGAGGTTTCTGGCAATTAAGCAAGGAAGTATGTCTGTTAAAGAGTATGTCAATAAGTTCAATCAACTGGCAAGGTTTGGTCTGGAGCTGGTGAATACCCCGCACAAGAAAGCTTTAAGGTTTGCAAGAGAATTAAATCAGCCTCTTCAAGCATTGGCATTATCTCACATTCTGATTGGGGCTACATTTGAGAGACCGGTTGATATGGCATTAATGCACAAAGACGGCAAGGATGAGAAAAAGGAGGCTGAGACTTATGGGACACAAAATAAGAAAGTGGGGTCCAAGAAAGAACCGTAAAAGAAGGGTGGAAAGAACAACAAGGATCAAGGCAAGAAGAAGTGCCCTGGTTGCGGGAACGTGGGTCATTTTGTTAAAGATTGCATAAAAAGGAAGAATGCTTGCTTCCACTGTGGTGAGGTCAGACACTATATTAGGGAATGCCCGAAGAAGCAAGGACAAGGCCGAAGGGTAGGATCTTCTGCAGGATAGGTGCATGCTTTTGAGGCTAGTGTACCAGACAGAGGTAGGAAGTTTCTACTGAAGGTTTGATTTTTCTTTCTGATCATCATATTAGGACTCTTTTTTATTCTAGCGCTTCTCACTCTTTTATATCTAATTCTATGGTTAAGTCTCTACACCTTAGCAGTAGTATTGTTTCTGATCCCGTTATTATCTCAAACCCCATTGGGGGCAAGACTCATTTGTCTATGATATGCCGAGTTTTGAGGATACTTGTGTTGGACGTCGAGTTTGAGTGCGATGCGTATATGCTTGGTTTTATGGGATATGGTCTGATTCTAGGGATGGATTGGCTAGTCATGTATGGTGCCATTCTAGACTATGAGAGGAGGGCCGTTAGACTTTTGACTTGCCGAGGGAGGACTCTCGAGATTTCCTATGACCTAAAAGGGTCTGTCATGCTTAGTTTCCTAAAATCACTTGATGCTTTGGCCATTATTTGTGATCTGTACCTCTTGTCTGTGAGTATCCGGATGTATTTGAGGAAGCTAAGGGCATATCTCCGAGGCGCGAGATTGATTTTCGGATATACTTTGGGGATAATGCGAAGCCAGTCACATTTCCTGTGCACCACATGGCTCCTAGAGAAAGAATGGAGCTCAACAAGCAAGTAGGGTAGCTACTTGAGAAGGGGTTTATTAGGCGAAGCATATCATAATAGGGTGCTCCAGTTGTCTTTGCTACTAAGGCAGATGGCTCGCTTAGCTTATGTGCGGATTACAGGGAGTTGAATAAGATAACTTAGAAGAATAGGCACCCACTTCCGAGGATTGATGATCTGTTTGACCAGCTTGTTGGCGCATCTGTTTTCTCTCAGTTAGAATTCGCCATGGGGTTTCATCAGTTGAGGGTGGCCGAGGACAGTATAGACAAGACCGCTTTCAGAACTCCAGATGGTTTCTTTGAGTGGCTAGTCATTTCTTTTCGGTTGACGAATGTACCTTCGTATTTTGTGGATCTGATGTGTAGGGTGTTCCGGGAGTTTCTAAACAAATTTGTTGTGGCCTTTATGGATGATATTCTGATTTTCTTGAAGAGTGAAGAAGAGCATCCCCTACATTTAGGGGAGGTTTTGAGGACTCTCCGAGAGCATCAGCTTAAGGCGAAATTCTCCAAATGTCATTTTTGGAGAGGAAGTAAGATTTCTAGGGCATGTGGCCTCCAAGAATGGGATAGCAGTGGATCCTGCGAAAGTAGCTGCAGTTCAAGATTCCAAAGAACGCAACGGAGGTGAGGATTTTTCTTTGTTTGGCAGGCTATTATAGGAAGTTTATCGAGGACTTCGCAAAGATATCATCCCTACTCACCACACTAACGAAATAAAATCTGACCTTTTCTTGGAGCATTGACTATGATGATGCTTTTCAGGGATTGAAGAGGGTTCCAATAATAGCCCAATCTTGACTTTTCCTGATGGGAACAAAGTATTCACATTGTACACTGATGCATGTGGTACAGGACTTGGTGTCGTCTTGATGCAAGAGGGAACGGTAGTATGCTACCATGGTAGACGGTTGAGAGTTCATGAGAAGAAATACAATACCTATGATCTGGAGTTGGCTACTGTAGTATTTGCGCTTAAGACTTGACGACATTATCTACTTAGAGAGAGGTTCGAGTTGTACACAAATCATAAGTCTCTCAAGTATATGTTCTCGCAATGGGATCTCAACTTAGGACAACACAGATGGATGGAGTTCCTAACGTCCTACGATTTTGAGATTTCTTATACCCTGGCAAGGGTAATGTGGTGGCGGACGCATTGATTAGGCAGAGGGTGACTTTGAGTCCTCTATTTGTAGAGAAGCGGAGTTTGAAGTACATATCGACCTTCGATTTTAAGCCATCTACGGATCTTACACCTGGTTTGTTGGCATCCTTAGAGGTGCGACCTACTCTTATGGATCATATAGGATCTTCGCGGCGAGAGAACTCACAGATAACAGACATCTTTGAATACTCGGTAGAGGGGAAAGTTCTAGTCACCTCAGTAGATATTCCATGGATGATAGAGGGTGGTTGCCATGGGATGGGAGGCTTTGTGTTCCCCTAGTTGGGAGTCTGTTGAAGACATTCCTTGAGGAAGCCCATCATTCTAGTATGACTATCAATTCGGGAGGTGATAAGATGTATAGAGATATGAAGAGGGTTTTGGGCTGGGATGAGAAAGATGTAATGGACTTTATCTCTCTATGTTTAGTTTTCCAGCAAGTTAAAGCTAAATAGAAAAATCCTGGCAGTTTGCTTCATCCTTTGGAGGTCCCACATTAGAAGCGGGAGAGCGTCTTTATGGATTTCATCGATGGTTTGCCTAGATCGAGGAAGGGCAATACCAGTATTTGGGTTATAGTAGACAATCTTATTAAGAGCGCTCATTTCATTCCTGTTAAAAGTAAGAGATCGACATCATGGTTGGTATCAGTTTATCTTCATGAAATAGTCCATTTACATGGGGTACCTTCTAGGACAGTGAGTGATTGTGACCCCGTCTTCACAAGTGAGTTCTGGAAAAGCCTGCAGAGGCATTAGGTACACAGTCGTTCCTGAGCACCGCATATCACCCTCAAATCGATGGGCATACTAAGAGGGTGAATAGAGTCCTTGAGGATCATTTGAGGTTGTGTATCCTGGACTTCATAGGGACATAGGAAGAGCATTTTCCATTGGATGATTTCGCCTACAAAAACAATTATCACGCTAGTACAGGTATGGAATCCTTTGAGGCATTTTACTGACAACCATGTTGATCATCGACTTGTTGGTGGGAGTCTATGGATAGACTTCTAGTTGGACCTGAGATGATAAGAGAAACTTCATAAAAGGTTGATCTTATCCGTAGATGTATGAAAACAAACCCGGACAGGCAGAAGTACTACGCAGATAAGGAAAGGACCAATATTGAGTTTGAGGTAGGAGACATGGTTTTCATCAATGTATCACCTTGGAGGAATGTAGTGGGCCATTTTCCATGTGGAAAGGATAATAGGGTGAAGATACCAGAGAGATTAGCAAATATTCATGATGTTTTCTATGTTTCTCATTTGTGGAAATGTCTGCACAATACCGTAGAGATAGTTAAGCCGATCATGCTTGAGGAAGTAGAGGTAGAACAGGAGGCGACATTTAGACGAATTCCTACCCGTATACTTGGATCAGAAGTTAAGAAGCTTCACAACCAAGAGGTCAAATTGATGAAAGTTTAATGGGGAGAAGACCGTGAAGATGCAACTTAGGAGACTGAAGACAAGATTTGCTCTTCGTACCCATTTATTTTCAATGGTATGTTCTTAACTTCTTTTTCCAAGCTTTTATTCATACTTGATTCTATCATCTGAGTATATTCTATCGATCGAATATTCGACCTTTAGGTAGAAAACCAATGGATGTAGACGTGTTTGAAACATGTTATGTTTGATGGATGCAAGTGGATCCAATTGTTTGCTAGTGTTTGCTCGTGGATGCATATACACACACACTAGGCACTGGATCGGCTCAAAGCACTCTCATACTACATATCGATGTGTGTGCGTTTTTCTTTTTATAAATGGAAATGGATGTATCATCATATGGATGTTGCACTTGGACAGATGATTGTGCACACATAGAGTGTTTACATGATATACTAGGACTATTTGAATACATGTTGGATTCATGGCAGCAACATACCGCCTTATTTTTTGCAATAGCATAGGGACATATACATACACCTTTGCATATGTTCATAAAATCATTAGAAATCTCTTAAGGATAATGGATGCCTGTGATTGATGGACGAGTAGTTGGTTGATGAATGTTAGGATAAAACATTCTTCTTAATTTAGAGATTTCTAGGATGAAATCATTTAAGTAGGGGAGAATGTAACACCTCGTAATTTTAAAAGACCTTATAATGATAAACTAAAGAATACTTAATTAAATAGTGGGAATTAAGTAAAATGGACCATACCAATGCGTTCAGCTTGGAGTTTTGCTTAAGGTAGAGTTCGAGCTTGCATAAAGAGGTAGATATCAAGCTTAGAAGTTTGTATACATAGAAAGAACTTTATGTATAAATAAAACAACTCAGAATTTTCAAAACAATTCAAACCAGTAGTTGAAAAACTAGGCGGGAACCAAACCTGTTGGGTCTGACCCATAACTGGGCTGGGTCGACCTATGTGTCGAACCAAGGCCACATGGGTCGATCCAGGTGAGGGTGGGTCAACCCAATTGGGATTTGGCCGAATTCTTTTTACTGAATCTGGTCGCGATTTTGATTTGGTTCACTGAGGATTGTATTTATATAGGATAACATTCCTATTGTTTTTCTTCACCCAAAACGATAGAGATACTGAGTTAATGTCCCCAGCGTGGATTAAATCAGTCTATCTTCTTCAATATCAGCCTATATTCATACAAGAATCTCTTCTGCAACATATGCATATTATTACTTGTTCTTTAGATCCAATCTCTGTGAGTTCATATTACTTTTAGATATCAAAATTTAACAGTAACTCTGACATGTTTATAAATCTGGACCTAAATTTATACATGTTAGTAATTTGTAACAACCCAGATTTTTAGAAAGGTGTTGTAATAGCTTAGAAATTTTTTTAGCATTAAAAATAAATTAAATTAAGATTTAATGTTAAATTAAATATGATATTTGTATTTGAAATATAAATACCCACTTTGTTGCATATACTTGGCATTCAAATAATATGTACTTGTAATAAACATTTATTTATTTGTTTTTGCCACTTGCTGGAGTCAGATGGGATTGTTGTTACCTGCTGGAATAGTCTGGATTATTCTTAGCATGTCCCCTTTTATATGTTTACGGTGCCTTCCCGAGGGGACTCACTTTTACGAGCTGAAATTCCATCTTCCCCAAAATATTACAACCGATTTTTTCTCTTTCCACTTCCAACGACAATCGACCATTCAATTCCACCATCTCCAAGCTGCGCGCATTTGAAACCCACTAGCATTCTTGGTTTCATTTTTCTGTGCCTCCCTCACCAATTTCCATTCGAATGGAAAAAAAGAGGCAAGTAGTGAAAAGCAGCAGCAACTTAAAATCGGAAGGAAGAAAAGTCTAGAACCGGACGCCACCACTCCAGCCTCTGAGCTATCGCCGGCACCCGAGACGCTTTGATCCGAACTGTTGAGCCTGCATCTCGCTTCTAATTCGTCCCCGTATAGGTGAGTTCGTTACTCACGTTATTACTTATTTCAAGATCGATAACATTGACAGGAATTATAGTTAGGTTTTGGCTGTGTTTGGTGATCTTTTGATAACCCTGTTGCTCACTACATTGAATTATTTGAATTGATTCTTCCATGCATGTATCATTCCTTTACTGCTATCATGTTATGAATACATGGACATACCGAACGGGATAGGAGAGGATATTATGTTATTTTGCATAATAACTGTGAGTTTTGGGAGACAAGCTCTCAAATGAGTACTAATGAGAAACTGACTGAAACCTCTGAACATCTTCCGCCTTTCTACTTAGTGTCGTTTGGTGTGAATTGGCCTGTGTGAGTCCATGAGGAACAGATGGAGACCGGGCACGGGAACAAGATTATTGGCTCCATTCATTGTAACGCTGACCATAATGGTGACGAGTCTCAATCTGGCTACTACTACTTGATTCTTTCTTATGTTCATGTGAAGACCAATGACAAACAGTTTCACAATTGTTAGGCAAGCTCTCTCTTTTGTGCTCGGAATTAAAGTTATATGATTTCATTCGTTGCTCTAAAGCAAATCATGTAGGATGTTGGGACTCTGTTCATTTTCAGGGTTCTTATTTGATTTACGTTCTTTAGAACAAGGTTCCGATGTCAAATGTTTGGTCTTATTAGACGATTCCACACCTTTCTTGTCTGTAGTCTCATGTTTAAAATTTCCTGCAACTTGGCATTGTTAGCTGAGTGATGGCAAGAATAAACATAGATATTGTAATTTTTCTTCAAAGTTCCTATTAGATTCGTTTTTTTAGCTACAGCTTCTGATCTTCTAGTTTTAGTCTCACTAGACGAATCTACAGCTTTCTTATTTGTAGTCTTCTAGTTTTGATCTTCTAGCTTTGGTCCTTGTTCATCTCCTATTTACTTTGTTTGGAGAGGATATTATGTTCATACGGTGGGATAATGTGTGGGGAAAACAATAGTAGAATTAATATTTCAAATATTAAAAAGATGTATGCATGTTTGTATTTTACTGAAAAAATGATTGCAATCTTCCAATAATTACGTTAACACCATAATATAAGTTTGTTAAAAACATTGGTATTCTAGCTTAAAGTCATTCGATATCCAGGATCACTTATTTGTTTGTCTTCTAATATTATTGATTAAATGTGTTTTCGTATGGATACATTAATGTACGCATTTAATTATTATGATGATCTGTATCTATAATTTATTATGTTGAAAGTTGCACACTAGTCAGGATAAGTATAATAGTCTTATTCATAGTTTGACCAATGGCTATTCTTTGCTTATAATAGAAAATACAATATTCCATGCATATCAAGTTAGTTCGTAAGATTAAATTATTCTTAGAAAATGCATTTTACAATGTTAATTTCTCTTGCACACATGCCAACACATAATTAGTGTATTAATCAAACAGTGAACTATGAATACTTGACAGAAATGAAGTTACGTCTGTAAATACAAGTCTTATATTCCAAACTAAGGAGAAAGGACTTAAACATTAATTTATAAGTATATCTACTCCTTGATGGAAAAATTATGCAGCTCTATTTCAGTGTTTTGCGTGTGCCAATGGTCCACCTAAGTTGGCATTTCTTTGGAATATAATATTTTATGGCTTATTTTTATTTTCGGGTTTGTGAGTTCAAAAAAAAAAAAAAAAAAAAAAAAAAAACCTGTTCAGTTGAAATTATGGTTTAAATGAATTCTGGATTGATCTGCTCCTGGTTCACGATTCTTATGGTTGAACCGCCGGTTCGGTCCAATCTTTAAAATACTGGTTCTATCTACAATAATGTGAAATGTTTCAACCATTTATTATTCCACAAATTCATAGTAAATAGCAGACTTGAACATAAAGGTGATTCCTTGAAGTCGGTGGCAGTAGAATTTGCTATGGCCAGGAAAACAAAACTAAATAAATACTAAACTTATTATGGTATCAAATAGGTATAGATTATTCTGATCTATCAACCAGTTTCTTATAATATCTTCTTACATTGTATATTATATAAACATAGTAGTGTAACACGTGTAACGAGCCAAAAATGCTCAAAATCTTTCTATTTTGATGTATGGTATACCAGTGAAGCATCACTAGTAGACTCGATGTTCATATAAATTGACATGCAGTGCTATTAAACACATACATTTGCGTGTAAGTTCAACATTACTCTATAGAAGTTTTTGGAAAAATTTTGAAGTTGATGTTGTTCCACACTTCACCTGTGTGCGGAGCACGAGCCTCATTTTTGTTGATAAAGATTTCATGTTTTTGATCCTTAAAGGTTACCATATCATCCCTTGAATATGGTTGTCTCCATCTTTCATGTACCATGCATGCTCTTGTTTGGTTCTCCCTAATGTATATTCGGCAGTTCACTGATTAGTATACTCGAATTATTTAATAAATTATTGGGATTGAGCTAATTATATTTATGTGTTTACCGAAGTTTATTGATTTGAAATAAGTTTAAACTTGACTCGAGTGTTTTGTGTTTTTGCATGAAACTCTCAAGTCAGGCCCCAAGTGTTGCAGATGCAAAGTTTTTAGCTATTAAAGAGGAGAGGCATGAGAAGATGTATGCGCGCGCAAGTCTCGACGGAAATGTAAACATTTATTATTAAAAGCTATGTATTCATTTTACATTTCTTCCACTGTATGAATGTTTTTTATCAAACTCTGATATTTATATAAAATTTTATTTTCACTAAAGTTATCTTACTCTGTGAATTTGTGTTAATTCTGTTTAAACCCTGTAAGTCGATAACAATCCATCGTTTTGAACACTACGAGTTGGTATAATCACCAACTTGGGGCGGTCAAATGGCGGGTTGTTACATTAGATATCAGAGCCGTGGTTTTTCTAAAACTTGGCTTATTGGGTTTAAAATACTCATTAAAGACAGGGTGGAAATACCCTAGAATGAGCGGAATTAGTACTAGAATCATTCAGGAGAAAATTCCTTTTTATGAATTGTTTTTAGAATAAATGGATAAATAAAATGAATATTTAGAAGGAAATACTTTTGAAAATAAGTTTCTTCTTGGGATTTCTACCAAAAGGCCCTTTGTGGCGAGAATATATGGGGTTTATCGTCAAGAGAATTTAAGTGATCAATGAACTAAATTTTCGTCAAGTGAATTTAAAAGGAAATTTTTGGCTAAAAGATAAGATGGGTAAGTAGGAAAGTACTAAGAAACTTGATGAAGTGAAGCCCGAACGATTCGATGTAAGAATGATTGCGGAAAACAGGAGATAAATCAGTTTGAAAATCAGATTGGGGTTGGTATAAACACTTTAACCTAGTGTCAAGTTGTTTAATGGAAATAAAATATGAGCATTAGTGATAATAAATAATAAAACAACCAAGAGTAAATTGGTTATTTTTCTTTGATGAGTATATAGTTTGAATTGAGTACAATTTTGGGAGACTTATGTGAAATTCTGTATGATGAGGATTTTGAGTAAATAGATTAGTATTATCAAGCGATATGGGACGTTTGGTAATACTGTTCTGATTACTCTCTTGAATTCTCATATGGAATCTTCGGTTGTTTTTGTATTCTCATTTGTGAAATATACTGGTAACATAAAATTATATAGGAGCATGTGTTATATTTGAATAATTACTGTTTGAAAGTATACTTCGATTAATGATTTGAAGTGTTTTCTAGTTGACATGCTGTTACGTCATTAGTATGATGTTACTTTTTGTTCTATACCATAACTAGTGTGATTTGATTTATTTTGTCATCTTGTTTATATTTATTATGACTATCATATTGATTTATATATGATACTCTGACTTGATTTATTTTATCATATTGTTTTTATATATGATAAAGTCGAATATTAGATTATGTCTTGTTTAATTTGGGTTGTGATTACCATTTTGCCTTGTATGTGATGATTTATTCATTCAATTCATGGTTAAGTTTTTAAAGTGTTTTGACATTATAAACACTTTGAACTTCACGGCATATTTATTATAAAATTTTAAGAATGATTTCGTTTTTGGGATTGGGATAGATTGGACTCTATTATACCAATGGAACAAAACTCCATCTTAGTTGACCAGATTCAGGATCGCTACCTGAATTGGTGGTATTAAATTTAGCCCATCTACCACCAAAGGTCAACGGTCTGCTACATTGGGCAATTTTTTTTTTCAATCGGGGTTCCCGATCGGCGGGTCACGAACTACATTATATGGAGGCGTGGGGGTCCCACGTGTAGTGTCGTGAACGGGTAGCTTACGGCCTTCGCCTTAGACCGTCTTGGTTATCCTAGGTTGATCGCCAGTTGTGTTATGGCTCTATGAGTGGATTGCAGTGCTGATGTCTCGATGCGCGTTCGAGCTCAACTACTATGGTTTACAATATTAGCATTGTTTATTTGGTATGTTATGAGTCGAGTTATATTTATCCCATAATCCTGTAATATTGTATTACATTACTATAATTGATTTGATTATATTATCATATTGACTTATATATGATAACTGTTATGAGTATCGTACTGATTTATATATGATACTCTGATTTGATTATATTATCATATTGATTCATATATGATAATTGTTTTGAGTATCGTATTGATTTACGTATGATAATCTAATTTGATTATATTATCATATTGATTTATATATGATAATTGTTAAGAGTATTGTATTGATTTATATATGATACTCTGATTTGATTATATTATCATATTGATTTATATATGATAATTGTTATGGGTATCGTATTGATTTATACATGATAATCTGATTTGATTAATTTATCATATTGACTTATATATGACAATTGTTATGGGTATCCTATTGATTTATGTATGATACTCTGATTTGATTAATTTATCATATTGATTTATATATGATAATTGTTATGGATATCATATTGATTTATATATGATTCTCTGATTTGATTATATTATTATATTGATTTATATATGATAATTGTTATATTGATATACTATGATTTGATTAATTTATCACATTAATTTATATATGATAATTGTTATGGGTATCGTATTGATTTATATATGGTACTCTGATTTGATTATATTATCATATTGATTTATATATGATAATTGTTATATTGATATACTCTGATTTGATTTACGAACGATAAATGCCATGAAGATTTTATTGACTTGATTAGTTATCATAAGACGTTTATTATAAGTGTCTTATTGTTTTGTATATATATTTGTTATGAGTATCGTATTGATTTATATATGGTACTATGTTTTGGATTATTTTATCATATTGTTTTTATATATGATAAATGTCCTGTGGATTTCAATAACTTATGATACTCCGACTTAATTATTATGAGTATCCTATTAATTTATATATGAGTTGTTGAGAACTTCGCATTGATTTATATGTGATACTCTGTTTCGATCATATTGAATTATATATGATATTTGTTAAGAGCGTCACATTGATTTATGTGTAATACTCTGGTTAGACTTATTATAAGTATCATATTAGTTTATATGTGGTATTTTATCTTGGTTTATTTTATCATATTGATTTACATATGATAAATATCATGAAACATTTGATTTTTATAAGCAAATCTATTATAGTTATTTTTACCGTTGGTTATATTCGTTACGTGTAACAACCCATAATTTTCTGTATATTCAAATTTAGATTTAAAATAAATAAATGGAATAATATTGGTTAAAAATCAAATTTATGTTGATTATAGTGATAATCATTGTTTGGATTGAGTATAAATAGATTTTCAAATGTAGTTTTATTTAAAAATGTTGCAACTTGGAATTTAATATTTTAATAACCAATTAAATTTAAGTGGTTTAAGCTAAAAATTTGAATTCAAATTTAATTTGATCAATGGTGAAATGTTGAATTTTGTAATTAATGTTAGGATATTTGAATAAAATTTGAGTTGTCGATTTATAACTGAAATTAGACGTTACGTTGTCATTAATCGAATTTGGAAATCTAAATATTTGAAATCTATTTATAAAAATTGATTATAGATTGATATTAATGATTTAGTATAAATATAATTTTTAGTTTGTTTATATTGATAAAGAATTGAAATTTTGAATATAATATTTATAAATTTAATTAAAGGTTGAGTTATTTAGTGAATAATTGAAATATAAATTTAAATGGATAAATAATTTTATTTGGGAACTTAAAATCTGTGAAATCGTTCTATAAAATATATTTAAGTTGAAAATTTGATTAAAATGGAATTATATAAATAGTTAAATTGAATTAAAGTAGTTAAATAAATAATTGGATATTTTATAGATTAATTAGCTGTGAAATTTAAATGTTTTGATGACTGTCACGGAATTCGACAAAACCAGTCCCATTGGATTTGGAACGGTGAATTATTGTAGGATTTCAATTTTTGTTAAAATCGGTCTTGTGATCTGAGAGTACGGGATAAAACCGGAATGGAATTAATGGAATAAGATAATTTTTGTTCTCCTTATTGAGCCTTACATATATACAAATAAACATTTCTTTAACCCCATCAGGCCATTTTCTTTCACGTATACTTTTTCCATCTGCTCATTTCCATCTCTAATAGCTGAAATAATTTTAAACCCTATATCAAAACGAAATATAAGCTTTTAAATCAGATCTTCTCAAAACCTAGCAAATTACCAATCAAATCGAAGGCCTCGACGATACGAAGCTACGAGTACCCCCAGTTTCGACATGCAATGACTGGATTTTCCGAAATTCTCAGCCACAGATGTTGGAAATCGAAACCCTAAAGCTGGAATTAGGGGTTTTTGATTTAGAAGTCAATCGGAGAATCCACGACATGGGTATTGAAGAGATCGATGTTTAGAGCAGATTGGAGGTGGTCTAAGCTTCTATCATCAAGTATAGCACCGGAATTTCATGCTTCAGGGTTTAAAACCCGTTACATTCATCGTGTCCGCATCGCCAAAGGATGCCACCGTAGGTGATGGCTCCGGCACCGACGGATGCGCAGGAAGAGGAGAGTTCGATTGTAGGTAGTTGGAGCTTTTGATTTGGCTGGAACTGTGAGCAATCAGTGGTCAAAGTTGGTGCGGGTATGGGTTTCTCCCGTCGTAGGTTTCTGGTTCGAGCAGGAAGAACGGGTTTAAGAGGATGCTAACATCTCAATATGTGAGTGGGTAAGGAATATTTTATTTATTTTTATGTATTTTAAAATTCAAATGGTAAAACAAGCACAACTTCTTCATACGACCTCGGATTGATGCGCGGTTTGTTGCATTAGGATCGTGGAAAAATTGTGGACGATCTAAGACTGGTTTGGTTGCTTTTGGAGACTGTAAATTTTTTGGGCTTTGGTTGGACGTTCGATCCACTAAAGACCCAAAGATGAGTGATTTTCTTGCTCACACCTAACTGAATTGTTCCCATGTTTATTAAATTAAATTATGAAATAAGTTTGGTTTTATGGTTGTGATTGATTGTGAATGGTTGCGTAAAATTGACATGCAAGTGTGTTAACATGCAAATGAAAGTCGATAATTAGTTATTTAAATTTAATTTAATTTCTAGTTAGAAATCCCGACACTTGTTAACCACTGAAATGATTTAATATTCACCGTTTGAATAAAATGGTCGTGATGGATGCATTGGTTGATTTGGGTATTAAGTTGATATTGATACTGAAATGTTCTATTATTCGGTATATGGATGTTGTATGTTTATTGGGACAATTAATCCCATTTTTCACCCTAGATGTTAAGGGCATCAAATAAACTGGGATTAATTGATTTAAATGAACTAAAAACACAGATTGAAATGATAAATATCTGTGACCCTGTTTGGATTGAAATGATATATATCCATCCTTGAAATATCGAAGAATTAAAATTAAAATCACTTGGCCCTAGGATAGCAAATTATATATGGACATTGGTTGGTTAAATGATTTTTAAATATTTGAATTCTATTCAATGGAAAGTTTATTTAAAGGAAATGTGCCGATATTCGATAAATTTTATTTTCCTTTAATTCTGAACCTTGAATGTTAATGAATTTGTCAAGGAAATTTTCAGAACAAAAATTTAGAATTTCAAAGATGGGATTTTAAGTATGACTTGGAGTTTTCAAATTGAAGATAAGACATGAAATTGATGATTCTCCAAGAACTAAGTTTGGAAGTAAAATTCATATGATGATACTTGGAATTATTTCGATTTGGTATGAATATGGATTTAATCCTTTAAATCGAACGGTAGGGTGGGGCGATGTTTGAAACAAGATTTGGAAATTTAAGGAACTCCATTGATATTGCAGTATAGATTTCAAGTTGTTGAAATTTGAAAGGAAGAAATAACTACTGTTCAAAATTTATTTGTTTTTTTTATCAAAACTACATGTATACTATTATTTTACAAATAAATTTTATTCTATTATTCAAAGGTTATTTTAGTAAAATTTTGTAACTAATGTACTATTTTTGTTTATAAATAAGTTTTATCATATTCTGTTATTTTAAATGATTTAGAAACACTTTTATTATATGTATGTTCTTGGTGGTTTAAAATTATCTTACTATACTTTACAATTTATTATGTATATAAATTTTTATCAAAGTTTTATTTTATAATTATCTATTTTTTTCTAGTCATATTAAATGACGGTGATTTCTTCCGAAATGAAATGTGTTTGATTTGAACCATGACTAAAATGGAGATTGATACGAAAGTTATGTTCTATTTGAATACAAATTGATTGTATAACGATTATAGTATTTCAATGGAAAATATATTCTACCTGAATATAAATTGGAGTGCCGAAGTGATGAAAATGAGTTGATAAGAAGTATATATATTCTATTTGATTATGAATGGATTTCCAAACATGAATTGATTTTGAAGTTATAATCTTTTGATATGAAGTATATTCTTCTTGAATATAAATCGATTTTGAAATATTATATGATTATAGTATACTGATATGGGAAATATTCTTGTTTGGAATATAAATTAGTTTGGAATGATTGTGATATGTTGATATGAAATTATATTCTATTTGAATATAAGTTGGGTTCGAAACAAGTTTGATATTTTGGATATGAAAGTGAACCTTTGTGAAATGCAAAAGAACCGACCGATGTGAAAATGTAAGCGTTGGTTATTAAAGAGACTAGAGTCGGGAAGTGGCATATTCTTTGTCAGTGTTGATGCCACTTTAACAACTATGCATGCGTTGAAGTATCTGAGACGAAGCATGATGACTTGGAGGAAATGGTTGGATCGAGGAATGTGAATGATGACGAAATAACCCTGACCTTCAGTTCAGAATTAAAATGACTAAAATGGGAGCTATTCCGTGACTAATAGAGGTAGCACCTCTGATCGGACACACTTCTTCGATATTATTTCTATGACTATGATGATGATGATTTAGGCGTCCTTTTTGATTTGGTAGTGTGTTCCGGGGTGGGCGGTAGTGGCTGCTATGCGTTACCACCGGTCTAGGAGTGCAACTGATAGAATCCTACCTTGGGTATTGCCTCGAGTGCCTTTTCATATTTACCCTTATCGAGCCCCATACAATTTTGATTTAGTGTTACTTTCTATGGAGTGCCCTCTGATAACACCAGTACGGTGAATTTACGGTACTGTATAGATTGTGATGCCTATAAACGGCATAAGGGTAATATGGTAATCCCACTTACGCTATTTTTATTATATTTATTTTATTGGATAAACAATATCGTAATAGCATATTATACTATGTATGTATTAGTTTAACGGATCCTTGAGAGATGAAAAATCCCGTAACATCTCTTGAGTTACTGCACCCATGACACTTATGTTATTTCGTATTTTAATTTGACTAATATGAGAATGATTTAGTGTTGATCCAAGTGTTTGTTGTATTTTCTTTTATGCAATAAGCTCGGGTCAGCAGAAGTTGCAGTTAGCGAAGGTTGCAATAGCTTGGAGGATAAAGACGAGGATTTGGTATGTGTATATCAATTATAAGTATATTTTTCCGCTGCACTTCATTTCTGCTGGATAACTGTATATACTTGTATTAGTGTTACTCCGATGAATGGAAAATGTAATTCGAATGTTAATGTTTTTAAATGATATTGAACCATTATTTGTTTATTATATGTTGTCCTTCCGCTGTGAGATTTTACGATTGTTTTCTCTTTTTTGTTCTTTTTTTTTCAAATAACTGCCTGTGTTGGAGACTTTTTTGGGTTGACATGTGTGGTTTATTGTCGATTTGAACAGTCAAAAATCCAGGTTATTACAAGTTGGTATCATACCTTTAGTTGGCGACAACCTTGGCTCTGTTTGGGAATTAACTCATTAGGGATAGGATTAGTAATATCCTAGAACGTGTTCGAGTGAATATATGAGAGACCGTATTTGTATTTTGGATATAAAATGATTTTATATTGTGTTGAATTGTTCTGTTGAATATTTATGGATTCTGGTCGATATATAGGACGCTATAGAATCGACAGGGATTTCTATATAATTAGGCAGAATGGATCGACATAATATGGTTTTCAAGTATATTTTAAATATATCAAATATATTACTAGTTTTAAGTGTATATGCATCGTTATTGGTAGGTAGAAATATTAAGTTATTACCTACTATGGTTGATTTAATAGTTAATCTAATGGAAAATTTAAATGGTTTAAAGAAATTTGAAAATGGAATCTTTCGAACATAATTGGTTACAAAATATGTTTGCATATAAAATAGGAACGAACTTGAGAAATTGATTCCGGGGATTTTGAAAATAGTTTTACCAAAGTTTTGAAATAATGATGTATTACAAGAAATAGTTCTCGATGTAGTTTTCAAAAGATTTTAAATGAAATGAAGTGTAATTATTTCTTGGACCTTAGAAATGACTTCGGTAATGCGTGCATGCATTATCTATGTTTATTTCGAAGAATCTGAGTGGGCAAGAGACCACTCAATGATTTTTATAATTGGTTTTAACAAAGGATTTTGGATTTAATTCCATATGGTATAATTTTTTTTATAAAGGTTTTAATATATGTTATTTAAAGTTGAATTTAAATCAAACCAGAATCAAAAATTTTCAATGTTCTTTATTAATTAAGGATTTGGATTTAAATATTATATGGTATGGGTTTTCTATAAATAGTATAAACACATAGGTCATTTTAAAACTTGGTTTAAACCCGGAATCAAGGTATTTTAAGTTCATCTTAACTAATAATATGGATTTAAGTACTAAAGTAACTCGGTTCATTTGAATTTTGGTTATGAAACCAGGAATGGACTTAAGCATTAAGAGAAAGAGGGAAATAATCATTTAAAACTCTTAAGTACGAAAATAAGGTTCAACAAATTCTAAATTTGGTCGATATAAGTGTTGGAGAAAAATTGAAATTAATCGCAAAATAAAATTCAACTAAAGCCAACTAGAATAGATTGGAAGATTAGATTGTGTAATAAAAGTGACAACTCATGACTTGGAATAATTAATAAATATATTAAGTTAGTTCGAGAAGGAGTTGAAAGGAAGTTATGTCGTTGATAAAATGTGAATTGTCATAAAATTAAAATGAAGAAATTAGGTGGTGAATCATCATGCATGTGAAATGAAAACATAGAAATCTAAATTGGAAAGAACTTAATTAAGACAAATATGTCTAAGGTAAATCTAAGTATGAATAATGAATGAATGGAAGTAAACATTGTATCGAATGAAATATAACTTCATTAGAATAGAGGAATCGAGTTCAATAAAGTTTAACTTAAAAAATAGAATAATAATGATTGAGAACTAAGTATAAAAATTTTTGAGTTATGAACTGGCCTTAATTCAATTTGGAACTTAAAAGTCTAATTAATAAATTGATTTAAGGGAATAAGATTTAATTTAAAACGAAGATGGGAATAAGTGAATAAGAAATGGTTAAATTAACGAATAGAAGTGCTAAAACAATAGGAATGCGATGCAAATATAAAATTTGTCTTATTCAGAATAAGGTAACTATTAAATGAATTCTAAATTCGGAATTAGAGATATTGAAATGAGATATAAAAAATAAAACTTAATCTGAGTTGGATGGATTTAATGAAATGAAATCAACTTAGGGAAATTAAATAAGTCAATTTAGAATTCATATAGATAATTGGATTTAGTAAGTATAATTTGATTCATACAAACAACTAAAGGTAAATCGTTAAATAAATAAGAGATAACCAAATCTAATGGTCGGAGTTTGCTAAGGTTTTGAAATCTAAAGGTTTGAAACTCCAACTTAAATAAATTGACGCTTAAGGGAAATTTTGCTGAATTAAATAGACATGAAAGTGAGTTTTAAAATCTAGTCTGGAAATGAAACCATTAGTAATGGGAATTTATGTAAATGGGATTGGCAAATGGGATATGGAATAAGGCTAAATTTAGTACTTAGAAAGGAAATAAGTCATGAAATTGGCAATTTGATTCATGGTAATGAATTAAAGATCTAATATAATAAAATTTGTTGGAAATTTTAAAAATGAATTCAAGTTTTATTCGGAATTTAATGCTTGGAATGAAACGGGAAATGAATAGAAAATTTCATCGGAATGGTGTGAGCAATTGAATGGAAACTCATTTCCCGGATAATGAAGTGAATGTAAATGATTGAATGGATGAACAAGAACAAACAAAATGGATGATTTACAAATGAACATATATTTATGTAATAAAAGGGTAAATCATATCATGGAAATAATGGAGCAATAACTCATTCTATATGGCTAAGTTTTCTAAAATTTCGGAATCCGAAGGCTAGAACCTCCAAATAAGATAAATCGACGTTTATGCGAAAACCTGAAATATTAAATGAGCTGAAGCAAAATAACCATAACTTTTGAATGGATGATCGGAATTCGATGATTCCGGACTTTTTAGAAACCTTAGAAACGGAACTAAAACTTTTGTTAATGGGGCCCTATCTAATTTTTAAGTTTATTAAGTTGAAATCAAAGTGTTAGTTGTAGTTCGACGCGTAGAAAATTTAAAACTGAAGCGTATGTCGATATTGTTTTGACCATAAATTCCTAACGGAACGTCGGATTTCGATGTGCTTGTACAATTCAAAAGCCCAGGATGTAAAATAAAACTTTTCCTAAATATGCTAGGTGGAATTTTAATGTTTATAGGGTTGAAATCTGACTTGAACAATTCAGGCCTGCATTTTTTAGTGTATGGGCTGAAGCGTTCGCTTTTACTAAAAAGGACATAACTTTTGAACGAATTATCCGAATTCGACGAGTCCGGACAATTCAGAAAGCCTAAAACAAATGCAACAACTTTTTCCTTTAGTTAAATTCTGTCATTTATAGGGTGATAATCGATGATTTATTCCCTGGTCTGTCATGAGTATGTTGGTTTTGTAGTTAAAATGATTAATATATCTTGTGTAAGTTGTATGCATTTGCTATATAATATATATTTATTTAATTCTTGTGCATATGTGAGTATATAGTAGGTGTAAGGAAGTCACACTACACTTTAATGCTCGCTTGCGATAAATACTAAAGTGCTAAGGTAAATAAAATTGCTAATAAACGCTAAAGAAGGTAAGTATTTGGGTTATATAGCTTTGCGGTTACATGTATGGTGTTTTCCCCATTTTTAGGATGCCTCATCGTGTGATGGGATGAATATTTGAGTTTTTTTATATGTATGTGATTTTTCTGGACCTCTCCGTACGAAGGAAATGCTGCCGAAATTTTCTGTGATTTCGGGAGTTAGAAAATTTATGAGGTTTCATAACTCGATAACTTATTTTATAAATTCTTTTTATAAGTATGGATATGATATATATATATATATATGCTCAATACTCTATTTCGTTCTCATTTCGAGGATGAAAAGATTTGAGTGGGGGAGAATGTAACAACCCATAATTTTCTATACATTTAAATTTAGATTTAAAATAAATAAATGGAATAATATTGGATAAAAATCAAATTTTTGTTGATTATAATGATGATGATTGTTTGGATTGAGTATAAATAGATTTTCAAATTTACTGAAATGTTACAACTTGAAATTTAATATTTTAATAACCAATTAAATTTAAGTGGTTTAAGCTAAAAAATTGAATTTAAATTTAATTTGATGAATGGTGAAATGTTGAATTTTGTAATTAACGTTAGTATAATTGAATAAAATTTGAGTTGTCGATTTATAACTGAAATTAGACGTTACATTGTCATTAATCAATTTTGGAAATCTAAATATTTTAAATCTATTTATGAAAATTGATTATAGGTTGATATTAATGATTTAGAATAAATAAAATTTTAGTTAGTTTATTTTGATAAAGAACTGTAATTTTGAATATAATATTTATAAATTTAATTAAAGGTTGAGTTATTTAATGAATAATTGAAATATAAATGGATAAATAATTTTATTCGAGAACTTAAAATCTGTGAAATCGGTTTATAAAATATATTTAAGTTGAAAATTTGATTAAAATGGAATTTATAAATATTTAAATTGAATTAAAGCAGTTAAATAAATAATTGGATATTTTATATATTAATTAGCTGTAAAATTTAACTACTTTGACGACTATCTCGGAATTCGACGAAACCAGTCCCATTTGATCCAGAATGGTGAATTATTGTAGGATTTCAATTTTTGTTAAAATCGGTCTTGTCATTTGAGCGTACGGGATAAAACCGGACTGGAATCAATGGAATAAGATAATTGTTGTTCTTCTTATTGGGCCTTATATATCTATACAAATAAAAATTTCTTTGACCCCATTAGCTCATTTTCTTTCATGTATACGTATTCCATCTGCTCATTTCCATATCTAATGGTCAAAATAATTTTAAACCCTAGATCAAAACCAAATACATGCTTTAAAATCAATTCTTCTCAAAAGCTAGCTAATTACATATCAAATTGAAGGCCTCGACGATACGAAGCTATGGGTACCCTCAGTTTCGATATGCAGTGACTGGATTCGCCGGAATTCTCAGTCAAAGATGTTGGAAATCGAAACCCTAAAGCTCGAATTAGGGGTTTTTGATTTACAAGTCCATCGGAGAATCCGCAACCTGAGTATTGAAGAAATTGACGTTTGGAGCAGATTGGTGGTGGTCTGAGCTTCTATCATTAAGTGTGGCGCCGGAATTTCATGGTTAAGGGTTTAAAAGCCATTACGCTCATCATGTCCGCGTCGCCGGAGGAGGCCACCGGAGGTGATGGCTCTGACACTGATGGATGCGCAGGAAGAGGAGGGTTCGATTACAGGTGGTTGGAGCTTTTGATTTGGCTGTATTTGTGAGTAATCAGTGGTTAAAGTTGGTGCAGGTATGGGTTTTTCCCGTCGCAGGTTTCTAGTTCGAGCGGGAAGAACGGGTTTGAGAGGATGCTGACTTCTCAATGTGTGAGTGGGTGAGGAATATTTTATTTATTTTTATACATTTTAAAATTCAAATGGTAAAACAAGCATAACTTCTTCATACAACCTCGGATTGATGCGCGGTTTGTTGCGTTAGGATCATGGAGAAATTGCGGACGATCTGAGACCCGTTTGGTTGCTTTTGGAGACTGTAAATTTTTGGGTTTGGTTGGATGTTCGATCCACTAAAGACCCAAAGATGAATGATTTTCTCGCTCACACCTAACTGAATTGTTCCCATTTTTATTAAATTAAATTATGAAATAAGTTTGGTTTTGTGGTTGTGATTGATTGTGAATGGTTGCTTAAAATTGACATGCAAGTGTGTTAACATGCAAATGAAAGTCAATAATTAGTTATTTAAATTTAATTTAATTTCTAGTTAGAAATCCCAACACTTGTTAACCAGTCAAATGATTTAATATTCACCGTTCGATTAAAATGGTTATGATGGATGCATTGGTTGATTTGGGTACTGAGTTGACATTGATATTGAAATGTTCTGTTATTCGGTATATGGATGTTGTATGTTTATTGTGACAAGTAATCCCATTTTTCACCCGAGATGTTATGGGCATTTAATAAACCACGATTAATTGATTTAAATGAACTAAGAACACAGATTGAATTGATAAATATATGTGACCCTGTTTGGATTGAAATGATATGCATCCTTCCTTGAAATATCGAAGAATTAAAATTAAAATCACTTGGCCATAGGATAGCAAATTATATATGTACATCGATTGGTTAAGTGGTTTTTAAATATTTGAATTCTATTCAATGAAAATTTTATTTAAAGGAAATGTGCCGGTATTCAATAAATTCTATTTTCCTTTAAACCTGAACCTTGAATGTTAATGAATTTATCAAGGAAATTTTCCAGAACAAAAATTTATAATTTCAAAGATGTGATTTTAAGTATGACTTGGAGTTTTCAAATTAAAGATAAGACGTGAAGTTGATAATTCTCCAAGAATTAAGTTTGGAAGTAAAAGTCAAATGATGATACTTGGAAATGTTTCGATTTGGTATGAATATGTATTGGATCCTTTAAATCGAACGGTTGGGTTGGGTTTGAAACAAGATTTGGAAATTTAAGGAACTCCATCAATAGTGAAGTATAGATTTCAAGTTATTGAAATTTGAAAGGAAGAAATAACTATGGTTCAAAATTTATTAATACTTTTTATAAAAACTACATATATACTATTGTTTTACAAATAAATTTTATTCTATTATTCAAAGGTTATTTTAGTAAAAAAATTTAGCCTATATACTATTTTTGTTTATAAATAAGTTTTATCATATTCTGTTATTTTAAATGATTTAGAAACGCTTTTATTATATGTATGTTCATGGTGGTTTAAATCATCTTACTTTACTTTACTATTAATTTTGTATATAAATTTTTATCAAAGTTTTATTTTATAATTATCTATTTTTTTCTAGTTAAAATGATGGTGATTTCTTCCAAAATGAAATGGGTTTGATTTGAACTGTGATACAAATGGAGATTGATACGAAAGTTATATTCTATTTGAATACAAATCGATTGTATAACGATTATAATATTTAAATGGAAAATATATTCTACCTGAATATTAATGGGAGCGCCGAAGTGATTAAAATGGTTGATGGGAAATATATATATTCTATTTGAATATGAATGGATTTCGGAACATGAATCGATTTTGAAGTTATAATCTTTTGATGTGAAATATACTCTACTTGAATATAAATCGATTTTGAAATATTATATGATTATAATATACTGATACGGGAAATATTCTTGTTTGCAATATAAATCGGTTTGGAATGATTGCGATATGTTGATATGAAATTATATTTTATTTGAATATAAGTTGGGTTCGAAACAAATATGATACTTTGGATATGAAAGCGAACCTTTGTGAAATGTAAAAGAACCGGCCGATGTGAATATGTAAGCGTTGGTTGTTGAAGAGACCGGAGTAGGTAAGTGGCATACTATCCATCAATGCCGATACCACTTTAACAACTGTGCATGTGTTGAAGTATCCGGGACGATGCATGGTTACTTGGAGGAAATGGTTGGATCAAGGAATGCGAATGCTAACGAAATATCCCTGACCTTCGGGTTAGAATTAAAATGACTAAAACAGGAGCTACACCGTGACTTATAGAAGTAGCACCTCAGATCGGACACGCTTCTTCGATCCTATTTCTATGACTATGATGATGATGATTTACGCACCCTTTTTGATTTGGGAGTGTGTTCCAAGGTGGGCGGTAGTGGCTGCTATGCGTTACCACCGGTCCGGGAGTGCAACTGGTATAATCCTACCCTGGGTATTGCCTTGAGTGCCTTGTCATATTTATCCTTATCGAGGCCCATACAATTTTGATCTAGTGTTGCTTTCTATGGAGTGCCCTCTGATAACACCAGTACAATGAATTTACAGTACTGTATATACTGTGATGCCTAAAAACGACGTAAGGGTAATATGGTAATCCCGCTTACGCTATTTTTATTATATTTACTTTACTGGATAAACACTATTATAATAGCGTATTAGGATCCTTGAGAGATGGAAAATCCCATAACATCTCTTGAGTTACTGCATCCATGACACTTATGTTATTTCGTATTTTAATTTAACTAATCTGAGAATGATTTAGTGCTGATCCGAGTGTTTGTTGTATTTTGTTTATGTAATACGCTCGGGTCAGCAGAAGTTGCAGTTAGCGAAGGTTGCAATAGCTTGGAGGATGAAGATGAGGATTTAGTATATATCAATTATAAGTATATTTTTCTGCTGCACTTCATTTCTGCTGCATTACTGTATATACTTGTATTTGTGTAACTCCGATGATTGGAAAATGTAACTTGAATGTAAATGTTTTTAAATGCTATTGAACCATTATTTGTTTATTATATGTTGTCCTTCCATTGTGAGATTTTGTGATTTTTTTCTCTTCTTTCCTCCTTTTCTTTTCCAAATAACTGCCTGTGTTGGTGATTTGTTTGGGTCGACATGTGTGGTTTATTATCGATATGAATGGTCAAAAATCCAGGTTGTTACATTACGAGTATCGTTTTGATTTAGAAATGGTACTCTGACTTAATTCATTTTATTATATTATCTCATAAATGTTATGAATATCGTATTGATTTATATATGGTACTCTGATTTGGTTTATTTATATGGTTTTCACATATGAGGAATATTTTGAAGATTATAATGACTTTCTAATTTATCATATTTTCTAAAAATTATTATAAATGGAGTCATACTGATTTATATATGATACCTTTATATTGAAAACGGAGAGTGGGCATCCCAAAATATGTATTACATAAGGGATAAGAGTTGAAATCATTACAGTTAAGTAATCAAGTTTGAAATGTTCTATAGAGGAACATTACATAATATTCAAGTTCTATGTGTTGAAGAGTTAAATTAAAAGTGAAGAAGTTGAGATGCGACGTTGGAATTTTTGTAACGTTGAATGAGTAAATTGTAAGGATGCAATTTCATTAAAGGGGAGAGTCTGCAACAACCCAGATATTTAGAAGGGGTTGTAATGGCATAGAAAATTTTTTGGCATTAAAAATAAATTCAATTAAGATTTAATGTTAAAATAAATATGATATTTGTATTTGAAATATAAATACCCATTTTGTTGCATATACTTGGCATTCAAATAATATGTACTTGTAGAAAACATTTATTTAGTTGTTTTTGCCACTTGTTGGAGTCAGATGGGATTGTTGCCACCAGCTAGAGTAGTCTGGATTGTTCTTAGTGTGTCCCCTTTTATTTGTTTATGGTGCCTTCTCGAGGGGACTTACTTTTACGAGCTGAAATTCCATCTTCCCCAAAATTCGACAGTCGGTTTTTCCTCTTTCCACTTCTAATGCCAATCGGCCTTTCAATTCCACCATCTCCAAGCTGCGCGCACCTGAAACCCACTAGCGTTCTTGGCCTAATTTTTCCATGCCTCCCTCACCAATGTCCATTCGAATGGAAAAAAGGGGCAAGTAGTGAAAAGCAGCAGCAACTTAAATCGGAAGGAAGAAAAGCCTTGAATCGGACGCCACCACTCCAGCCTCTGAGCTATCGCTGACACTCGAGCCGCTTTGATCCGAACTATTGAGCCTGCGTCTCGCTCCCTATTCGTCCACGTATGGGTGAGTTCGTTACTCATGATATTACATGTTTCAAGATCGATAACTTCGATAGGAATTATAGTTAGGTTTTGGCTACGTTTGGTGATCTTTTGATAACCATGCTGCTCACTACATTGTGTAGTTGGAATTGATTCTTCCATGCATGTACCATTCCATTACTATTATCATGTTATGAATACATGGACATAACGAATGGGTTAGGATATGATATTATGTTATTTGCATAATTACTGTGAATTTTAGGAGACAAGCTCTCAGATGAGTACTGATGAGAAACTGATTGAAACTTATGAGCATCTTTCGTCTTTCTACTTATTGTCGGCTTATATGAATTGGCATGTGCATGTCCATGAGGAATAGATGGACACCGGGAACAGGAACTAGAGTATGGTCTCCATTCATTGTAACATTGAACATAACGGTGACGAGTCTCAATCTGGCTACTACTACTTGGTTCTTTCTTATGTTCAGGTGAAGACTGATGACAAACAGTTTCACAATTGTTAGGGTAGCTCTCTCTCTCTTTTGTGCTCGGAATCAAAGTTATATTATTTCATTCTTTGCTCTGAAGCGAAATCATGTGGGATGTTTGGACTCTGTTCATCTTCAGAGTTCTTATTTGATTTATGTTCTTTAGAACTAGGTTCCAATGTCAAATGTTTGGTCTCATTAGACGATTCCATGCCTTTCTTATCTATAGTCTCATGTTTGAAATTTCCTGCAATTTCGCGTTGTCAGCTGAGTGATGGGAAGAATATGACTCAGATATTGTAGTTTTTCTTCAAAGTTCCTATTTGCTTTGGTTTTTTAGCATCATCTTCTGATCTTCTAGTTTTGTCTCACTGGACGAATCTACAGCTTTCTAATTTGTAGTCTTCTAGTTTTGATCTTGTAGCTTTGGTCCGTGTTAATCTCCTATTTGCTTTGTTTGGAGAGGATATTATGTTCATACGGTGGGATAATGTGTAGTGAAAACAATTGTAGGATTAATATTTCAAATATTAAAAAGAAGTATACATGTTTGTATTTTACTGAACAAACGATTGCAATCTTCCAATAACTATGTTAACACCATAATATAAGTTTTTTAAAAACATTGGTATTCCAGCTTCTAGTCATTCGATATCCAGGATCACTTATTTGTTTGTCTTCTAATATTATTAATTAAATGTGTTTTCATATGGATACGTTAATGTACGCATTTTATTATTATGATGATCTGTATCTATAGTTAATTATGTCGAAAGTTGCACACTAGTCAGGATAAGTATAATAGTCTTATTCATAGTTTGACTAATGGCTAATCTTTGCTTATAATAAAAAATACAATATTCCATGCATATCCAGTTAGTTCGTAAGATTAAATAATTTTAGAAAATGTGTTTTATAGTATTAATTTCTCTTGCACACATGCCAGCACATAAGTAGTGTATTAATCAAACAATGAACTGTGAATACTTGACAGAAATGAAGTTACGTCAGTAAATACAAGTCTTACATTCCAAAGTAAGGAGGAAGGACCTAAACTTTAATTTATAAATATATCCACTCCTTGATGCAAAAATCATGCAGTTGTATTTCAGTGTTTTGCGTGTGCCAATGGTCCACCTAAGTTGGCATTTCTTTGGAATATAATAAGTTATGGTTTATTTTTATTTTTGGGTTTGTGAGTTCAAAAAAAACCTGTTTAATTGAAATCACAGTTTGAATGAATTCTGGGTTGATCTGCTCCTGGTTCACGGTTGTTATGGTTGAACTGCCGGTTCAATCCAATCTTTAAAATACTGGTTTAATCTACAATAATGTGAAATGTTTCAACCATTTATTATTCTACAAATTAAGAGTAAATAGCAGACTTGAACATAAAGGTGATTCGTTGAAGTTGGTAGCAATAGATTTTGCTACTGCTAGGAAAACAAAACTAAACAAATACTACACTTATTATGGTATCAAATAGGTATAGATTATTCTAATCTATCAACCAGTTTCTTATAATATCTTCTTACATTGTATATTTTATAAACATAGTAGCGTAACATGTGTAGCCAAAAATGCTCAAAATCTTTCTATTTTGATGTATGGTATACCGGTGAAGCATCATTAGTAGACTGGATGTTTATATAAAATGACATGCAGCGCTACTGAACACTTACATTTGCGCGTAACTTGAGCATTACTTTATAGAAGTTTTTGGCAAAGTTTCGAAGCTGATGTTGTTCCACACTCTACCCATGTGCGTAGCACGGGCCTCATTCTTGTTGACAAATATTTCAATTTTTTGATCCTTAAAGTTTACTGTATCTTCCCATACATATGATTGTCTCCATATTTCATGTACCACGCATGCTCTTGTTTGGTTCTCCCTTATGTATATTCGGCAGTTCACTGATTAGTATACTCGAATTATTTAATAAATTATTGGGATTGAGCTAATTATATTTATGTGTTTATCGAAGTTTACTGACTTGAAATAAGTTTAATCCTGACTCGAGTGTTTTGTGTTTTTGCATGAAACGCTCAGGTTAGGCCCTAAGTGTTGCAGATGCAAAGTTTTTAGCTATTAAAGAGGGGAGGCATGAGAAGACTTATGCGCGTGCAAGGCTCGACTGAAATATAAACTTTTAATTATTAAAAGCTATGTATTCATTTTATATTTCTTCCGTTGTATAAATGTTTTGTATTAAATTCTGATAGTTATATAAAATTTTATTTTCGCTGCAGTAATCGTACTATGTGATTCTATGTTAATTCTGTTTAAACCTCATAACCAATAACAATCCGTCATTTTAAACGTTTTGAGTTGGTTTAATCACCGACTTAGGGCGGTCAAATGGCGGGGTGTTACATATCTAAGTCATACCTAAACAATCTGCTATTAAATGTATTCTTCTGTGCACCTGATCCAATGTTTAGTTCTTATATGCCTATTTCTGCTGTCATATGTCCATCTCTGTTATTATATGCTAATTTTCTTTTGCTTATTCGGTTCTTCCCTCCATCATTCCCTTTTTATTTTTGTATCCTAGGCTACCTTCGAGCCTAGGCCAATTTCGCTGAAATATGCGTAAGAACGAAATTGGAATAAACTGGGGGAATTATTGGGAATTATAACTTAGGGGCATAACCTATACTGTGATATATAACTAAAATTTTGAGGGAATATGTTATACTGTGAATTATGACTATAATTTGGTGCGTATGAATCTATAGGCTTAATTTAAAATTAAGTGAAACATATGAATAGAACCGTAAAGAACATGTGAAACCTATTTAATCTATTGGGATTAAGTAAATCTATTTAATCTGTTAAGGTTAAGTAAATTTATTTAATCTGTTGGGGTTATGTAAACCTCTTTAATCTGTTGTGGTTAAATAAACTTGTTAACCTGTGAAACTTAACCTGCTAATCTGTGGGGTTTAGGCGAACCCGTTAAGCTATAAGCTTAAACCGCTAAAAATCATAGTTAATTGGGGGACATAAGTTTGGGGGTTGACTTGTGTCATCTGCTGTGTGGGACCCATATCAGTCAGTATCTCATTTTGGTTTTAAACGGGGGGCCCGTACTAGGTAGGGGCCAGGGCACGCATACTGAACCAATTATAAGAGGTTCAATTGAAAGGGGGTCTATATGGGCACGTTCCAACGAAGTCATGTAAGTGCATGAGTCCGGTCTAAAGGGGGGAAATAAGTCGCTTTAGCATCAGTAAATAGGTCTGTGTCCTTATGTATGTTGCCATTTTAGGAAGTAGTACACCTACTGTGGGGCCAAAACAAGGTATTTACAAGTTTTTTTTAGGAAGACAGGGTATTTACAAGTTAGGAAGTCGATCAATTGAGGGGGTAATAATTAGGATACATCTAGTCCTGTCTGTTTCTGTGGAGTACCTATATTTCTGTTTGGGGGTAACACCCGTTATTTATGTTTAGGTACTGGTTATTTTTGTTTATTGTAAAACCAATTACTAGAGTACACCTAGAACAACCGTTATGTTTCTATTAAGTAATTAGGGGATACCTAATCCTGTCATATATCTATTGTACTATTATTGGTGTAGAGAAAAGTATTTGAGAAACGTAATCTACTATGTTTATTTTTTATTTCTGTTCAGTCTGTTTATACCTGGAATATCCTACTGTTGTCTGTCATCCAGTTTATATGCCTGTCATGATACTTTTACTTCTTTATATGCTAAAGGTCACTGGACTCGCCAGAATTTATGTCTGACTCGTTTTGTTTCCTTTTCTCTCTCTTCCTTTCCCCTTAGATTCTCAGGGTGGGAACACTCAGGCTTGATTAGGATTCTTTCTTCTGTTTCTACTTGGATCTAGATCTGCTCTGATGTATCGCTTTGACTACTTTTCTACTTGTTTATGACTACTTATGGGGATTATGATTTTTTATTTCTGTACTCTGATAGTTTTTATCGCAAGAAAGTTGTTTTTATTTGATATATTTTGTTCCAGTATTTCAGTCTGATGTTGTAAGTGGATTTTGAGAACACGATATTTTATATTGGAAAATAAAGTTTTAAATTTTAGCTGCTATTTTATATATCTGTCTTGGGAGATTCTACTCTGTTTACCTATATCTCTTCACAAAACTTAATACGTTCTGATAAAGAGTGACATTAACGGACATGGTGTGTCACAAAATGCTTTTGTTATTTAGGACAAAATCTTGTGGTCCTTTGACAGCTTATTTTTAACTTATAAATCATTAAACAAGTTTTGATGTGAGTTTCGTAAAACCCAAAATAGTGATGCAAGTGGAAGCACAAACTTTTTTATGAATAGAGGTTGAACACAAACTTTAAAATATGATTTTTTATAAATGCGACTATGCATGATGAACAAACGCAAACATGTATCTATGTGGGATTCTATGGTTTAAAATTTGACATTTTCTAATAACATCGAATGAGGGGAAACAGCGTTCTTACTTAAGCATCTTGTTAACAAGAATTTGTTGCTAGAAGGGCGAGATTGCAAACCCAAAACATATATTTGAATATATAATGTTTGATATTTTACATATGATGGGTCAAACGTTACTTTGACCACAATTCATAGTAGTGAATGTTTAGGGGCAAAAATATCATAGTTCAGAAAACTTCCCTGTATGAGGTGTTGCGAGATTATAACCTCCGCTGGGAGGATTCGAATGGCAGGTATGAAGTATCAACGAGGGTACTAACCTAAATCCTTTTCTCTTGAAAACATAGTGGCATATCCTAACCCCATATGCAAAAATAACAAAAATAAATTTAGACACCCTCCTTCTAGATATGAGTATAGAAAATTCATAACTAAACTTGATTGCTAGAATAATGCATATCTAAACATTTGCTTTTTGAAAGTATTTGTAGGTCTAAAATACTTATTTGAAAAGGCAAGGAATTGACTTTACAATTGGTTAAGACAGAAAACTTAAAATTTTATCAGTAGTAGATATCCAAAACTCGTACTTGGCAAAATGGAAATCATAAATTCTTATATGAAATTAGTAGAAATCCCGAGACTCATGCTTGAGTAAATAAGAGCACATCCCGAGACTCACACTCGGGTAAGTAGAAACCAGATTACCTATCTGAAATGAGACGACCCCAAATCCCGTACAGACGGAGACAAGGGTAATCTTTGGAATATAACACAGAAACAGATAATTACAGAACAAAATTAAATAAATACACCAGATAATGAACAATAGAATATACTGGATAAAAGTAATCATCAGAGTTACACAGTATACAGGATCTTACTTAGTAAAAATACAGTTCAGCTATACATAAATGTCTACAGCGGAAAACAAACATAATATGTACAATAGGAGCTGAACAACATAAAAAGAGATAAATGATAGAATCCATCTTCAGCTCCAGCTATCCAGAAAGAACCAGCTAAACCTGAATACAAGGCTGCCCGTGCAGAAAAAGGGGCACCCGAGTTTGAAAGTGAAACAAACTACGAGTCAGTCATGGGACTGGTATGAAAAATCTACTCAACACATATATAATTTGGCTAATCACCGGACCACGCCACATTCATGGAACGAATTTACTCCATTGGATTGCCAGTGCTTTAAAACAAATCATTCTTTGAAACAATGCTATGCTTTTTATAAAAATGAAGCCGTTATAAGACTCAGTTCCCATCACACAATGCAACGCAAACCGGAGGATAGAGTTTTTACCTTATAACGGCCAAGATATGCTTGATACGAATAAAACAAAGGCATTTGATATTATTGTTAGTGTTTATATGTTTTGGAAACAATTTCAAATCATAACTATCAATCATAGACGACATTAATGCCCCATACCACTATGTCGTCATATATAGGTATACAATCAAAACCGCACGATGTCATATTTGGAAATTGGATTTCCATCATGAACCAAGGCAAAAGATAGTCCTTACCGTATTCGAGACTGCCTAGCCCGAGTCTCAGGATCAGAACGCATCGACCCTTGGATCGTCAGGGCCGGTCCACACGGAGTGGATTAAAATGCCTGAACACTACGTTTCCCCGTCCTTTGGGGCGTAACAACGAATGGCTCCATCGGACCCAGATTGTCCGATCTAACCGAGGCGCCTCGCAACAGCAACAACCACATAGATGAAAAGTATATAAATGTCAGGGTTGGTAGGTCACTGACACCACCCTAGCTAGGAAGAAACGCAGGCCCTCCCTGATGTCCTCTCCCGTTTCTGGTTCATACCGGGGTGTGAGGCTCGCGATTTCACGTTATACACAAAGCTACGCCACACCGGCGGTGCTTTGATCATCATCACAAGACTTTGCTTTTCAACAGAAGCCTTGATCACTACATCTTAGCATGCCACACAGGCAATTCATGCCATGCGACTGATGTCCATCGATATACAACCTCTGAGCTCGTGCGTTTCAGAGATGGGCGTTAAGCAAAAGAATAAATTCTCCGCCGCCAAACAGATGTATATTTAATAGAGATCAATCAACACAGAATAAATTCCAATGTCAGACACACAATCCATTTACAAGTCCGTTCTGGGTCTGAACGAAACCGGAGGCACTAAATACCTTGCAAACCCATCGATCACCACGTATGTTTGGACGATCACCACTCATTATCAATATTTCGTGATGCCTCCCAATCAGGACCTCGGTTACTATCCAAACGAGGTGAAGATCTCCGGTCTTCGACCACTGTCTTCATCTTCGACTTTCAATCGTCGATTAATTATTTGAAATGAGAATTAACTCGGCCTTTTCAAATAATTCACGTATATTTAGAGTTTCAAATCAATTTATTTCAATGGTTAAATTATTCGACAACACCAATTTTGTCCTTTAATGTAATTTTCACACCAAACACATTCAACCATCAAAAGCCACATAAATCGAGAAAATTTAGTTTATTTCCATTCCATATCGTTTATAATATTTTATAACGATTTTTCGCTATTTTTATTTATTTTAAAATAGCCCATATATTCAAAACGACGCTTCGGGCCATAACGCGGCCGTGGCGTTGTTTTTCTTTAGATTTGATTTACACATATCTGAAAATCTAACTGTTGGATCTTCACAAAATCTACATCATTAGAAAGGTCTTTTCAAAACGAATCCAACGGTTCCAGATTCGGGAAAGTCCGACGGTCGGATCTCCCGGTATAATCGTTTGAAGTTTCGATTTCAAAATACGAACTGCAGCGTCGCTATTCGATTAAATATAATTATATTATATATATATATATATATAAATATAATCGCTTCTGGCGCTGTTTTTCTTCAGATTTGAATTAAACATTTCAGACAATCCAATCGTTGGATTTTTACAAAGTTGGTGCCGTTGGAAAGATATTTCCAAGGCGAACCCAACGGTTGCGGTTTCGGGAAAATCCAATGGTCGGATTTCCTGCACAAGTTGTTTGAAATTACGGTTTCAAAACACGAACTGCACGGCCACGTTTCGTTTTAATTTTATTTATATTTATATATTCATATAAATATAGTTCATTCAACAATTTCAATATCGTTTTCACTTCAAATATTTCACTAACGCCTTTAAATTTTGGAAAATTTCGCCATAACCTCCTTTGTACGGGAGGGCTGGGAAAATTCCCAAATAGCCACACGGGCGTCTCATGTCAAAAAGAAACAGAAAAAGCCAAGCGGCTAGCCAACAGGCTCATAAAATCATCACCCAAACAAAACAGTAGATGTGTACCTATTTGTCGGGCACAAAATTTTATTCCTCTTCTCTAGCCCCTTTGCTATAACCTGTTCAATAAATATGCATGTAGATATATATATTTCTTATCACTTATCCTTTTCCATTCAACTTTATATTTGATTCCATTTGGTTTAAAAACACCATTCATTCTAATGTTGCATGCATAGGTAAAAAAAGATCACGTCATTAGCTAATTAATGAATATTTCAACTCATGCATATTTATTTGAACGAGTTGCTATTTTTAACCCTTCACATTTCAACAATTCATGTATATAATAAAAATGTGATTTTTATATTGTAAAACAATTCATTTCAAAACACTATTATTTTATATAATTTATATAGGTGATAAAAATAGGATTTTTCTTATAAAACAATTTCCTTTAAAACGAGGTCATCTTACATAGCTCATATAGATGATATAAAAAGGTGATTTTTATTATGAAACAATTTATTTCAAAATATGAATACCATTCAACACATGAATTTCTACTCAACGCATGAATATCGATTCAACACATGAAGGTTTTCAATAGTTTCTATATATAGATAAAAATGTGATTTTTATATTTTAAAACACGAATACCATTCAACACATGAATTTCTACTCAACGAATGAATATTGATTCAACACATGAAGGTTTTCTATAGTTTCTATATATAGATAAAAATGTGATTTTTATATTTTAAAACACGAATACCATTCAACACATGAATTTCTACTCAACGAATGAATATCGATTCAACACATGAAGGTTTTCTATTCAATGAATAAATATAGTTTCAACAAATGAAAATAATTCAAACACATGAATATTATTCAAAATTTCGGCAGCATAACGGCAGGGTAGTTAAAACCGGGACCGTCCCTAGTACGGCTCCTTGCTCTACCTTAAAACCTCGCGGTTTTTGACAATGGGAATCATGCATCTAATTCGCACGCAGGCGGCATGTATATATTTATTTCATTTCCACAAACTAATCCTTTGTGGTTTCAACCAAATATTTTTCAACCACAAATGGGTATTTTTCAACCACAATCCATCAATATCAACCACAAACAATCTCAAACAACCATTCGCTATCAATCAATTTTTGAAACTGCAGCGCCATTTCAGGCCTTGTTTATAGTTATAATTAATTATATTCGTTTTCAATTGTCGATTCAAACTCACTTTCCATTGCCATTATTTAAAATATTTATTATACATATTTAAAATTCATTATTTTAGCCAATTTAAAAAAATTTAATTGGTTCAGATTTTCTGGGTCGTTACATGAAATTAGTAGAAACTCCAAGACTCACACTCGGGTAAGCAGAAATCAGAAATCTATAGACATATCCTGAGACTCACACTCGGGTGAGTAGAAAACAGAAAACATGTACAAACCCCGAGTGTAATGTCCCGTATTTTTACGGTATAACAATTAATTTATTTAATTATTTATATAGTGATTTAGAGGATTTAATGGTGGTTAAATTAAATAACTTTGAATATTTAATTAAAATAATAATTAGAAAATATTTAATTCTGAAATAATCAGAATTAGCTAAAAAGGCAATATGGTGTGAATTGGGAAATTCAAAATATATAATTCAGTTTAAAATTGAATTACGATAACAAATATATTTAATTAACGATGGTTGAACGTTTAAATTATATTATAATTATAATCGAGCCCGAAATGGCATGGCAGTTCGCTATTTGGCGATTTGAACTTCAATTGAATATACAGGGTCCGTTTTAAATCGGATTTCTGTGAAACAAGAAACCTTCGCAACTGGTGAAGTATATTTTTCTAATGGAAGAGAAAAATCGGGATTTCATTGTGTAGATTTTGAGTTATGTCCAAATCAAAATTTCGAAATGTCGCTATGGAATTCCTTTATAATTTATAATGATTTATAAAAGGATTTAAAATATAAATCGAATATCGATATAACTCTGATGATGAAATATCGAGTTGTAAATCCATATATATTTATTCTGGAGCTGTATGGTATTCTATTGTGAATATATACGATAATATAAATTTATTTATATTTAATTTAACTATTTTTAAATATATTTATATATTTAAATTGGTTATTTAGAGCTTTAAAAATAGCAAGTTTTGCAAACGACCTATGTTTTTGACGAAACTAATTTTGTTGGATTCGCAATATTAAATTATTGCTAGATTTCAATTTTCCTGATTTTTAGAGTCAGTATGTGGCTGTACGGGATTTTAATCTGAAAAACAGTCAGTATTTTGACGGTTAAAAATACGCTGTGTGAGCAAACGGAGTCGAAATTCAACGAAACCAGTTTCATTGGGTCCGTAATGCCGAACTGTAGCTACATGCCCATTTTCGTGATTTTTGGGTATCGTATGTGATCATATGATTTTTTTCTTCTAAAAGAAATTAGAGGTTCAATAAAATCGAATATAATAGTATTTAAAATATCCTATAAATATATCCCTTACCAACCCTTAACCCTAGAATTTTCTCCCTTCGATCAACTAAAAAACACGCAACTGTTTTTATACTTCCAACAAAACATATCGTGAGTTTTGAATCCATATAAAATCAAAATCAAACTCTACAAATCCGCAAATAAATACCATGATTCTCATCATGGAATGAGCTTCATTACTATGTAGAAATTGATGGGTGCAATCCATCCTTTGTTCGCTGGAATCTGAAGGAAGCCACCTACAGTTAGCGGTTGCGGAATTCTGGGAGCATCGAGTGAAATCCCGATGTTGTTTTCGAAATGAGGGAAGAATTTAGCAGGTGTTATGAACCTTTGGTAGGATGCGATGGTGGAATTATTCAGTGCCTGTACCATAGATATGTGAATGTGATCCTACCTGAAGCGTGAGATCGTATAAGGATGTCGAGGGTGACAATATGGTGTGGGGATGAGTGAGATTTCATAAAGAAGGACTTCGGTGTATTTAGTTGTTGAACGGTCGTTGGTGAAGAAGGCCGCGATTTTCCATTTGAAGGAGGAGTCGGCTTCGTTATCTCGTTCAGGAAGAAGGGCCCCTTAACGGGTTAGGGGTATTATTGTGAATGGGTCGACAAAGAAAAGGTTTAGCCCTCACTTTTAAATTAGTTTTAAGTTTGGATAATTTCAAATTAAAATAGCGTGTAACTTGTATAAGTCATAACTTGATCATAGGAAATTAGAATTTCGCAAATTAAGATCTGTTAGGGTTGAAGCGACCCAAACTTCCCCAGTCTCCGAAGAGAAGAGAAAGAACGAATTACTTTGAGAACAACACACAAAAGAACGCAGACGGAAGAACATTTCATTGATTATTACAACAATTACATCAGAATATAAGAATATACAGAGTATGAATCTATATTACACATCATAAAATATCAGCGATTACAATACATTACATAGCAGGAGAAAATAATACAATACACAACTAGAAGTAATACACGGATACAGAGCTTTCCGAGTATCGTTCCAGCTGTAAATCAGGATCCTGTGAATATAAATCTGCAAAACCAAAACTACTAGCTGCCCATATCAAAATAAGGGCATCCAGAGTTTAGGTTAAAACAACAAACTCAAGGTCAGTCATGGGACTGGTGTGAGAACTAAAACAGTTATCAATCTTTATTTTAAAGTTAGGTAAATCAAGGGACCACGCCGTATAACACCGAACGGGTTTCCTCCTAAGAATACCAGTGCATAAAACAACAGCGCAATGGTAAATAAAGAACAATGAAGCTATTATAAGACCCAGGTCCCATCACATAATGCAACACAAGCCGGAGGATAGGGTTTTACCTTATAATAGCCAAAGAATGCTTGATACGTTTAAAAACAGATTATTTTGATATTACTATAAGTGCATAGTGTCAAAACAATTTCAATCATAAATATCAATCATAGACGGCATGGGCACCATATATCATGTCGCCATACTAGGCTCTACAAATAAAACCACAAAGTCACGTATTTGGAAATTGGATTTCCATCTATGAACCGAGGCCAGGGATCATCCTCTATCGATTCGAGGTAATCTAACCCATGTGTCAGGCAAATGTGCAAACAAGCCTTGGATCGTCCAGGCCGGTCCACCGATGTGGATTATTATGCCAGAACACTATATTTCCCCGCCCTTTGGGGCGTAAACGAGACAACGAATGACTCCATCAGACCCGGATCATCCGATCAAACCGAGGCACCTCGCAACAGCAACAACCACACAGGTGAAAATAATATAAATGTCAGCCAGTTTAAGCACTGACACCACGTCTAGCTAGAAGGAAACGCATGTCCTTCCTGAGGTCCTCTCCCGTTTTTAGTTCACAACCGGGGTGTGAGGTTCGTGAATCAACGCTACACAAAGTTATGCCACACAGGCCGTGCTTTGATCATCAACCACAAGACTCTGCTTTTCAACAGAAGCCTTGATCATATTGCCACATAGGCATGCCACATAGGTAATTCACTACATGCGCTTGATATCCATCAATATATAACCTCTGAGCTCGTACGTCTTAGAGAAGGGCGTTAAGCAAGAGAATAAATTTTCCGCCGCCAAACAGATATATATTTAATAGAAATCAATCACACAGAACAAAATCCAATGTCAGACACACAGTCCATTTACAAGTACGTTCTGGGTCTGAACGAAACCGGAGGCACCTTGTACCTCACATATCCATCGATCTCCAAGTACGTCTGGGCGATTACCAACTGATTCCTTCCTCTTGGGTGTACAGCCCAATCAAGATCATTAGTAATCACCCAAACAATGTGAAGACCTGTGGTCTTCGACCACCGTCTTCATCCTCGACATCACGTCGAATCAGTTATTCAGATTGGGATAAACCCGGTCTTTCTGAATAACTCACGTATATAATAAATAAGTGTTACACAAACACAACATACGCCTCACCCCAATTCAGAATTTTCTTTTACTAAAACATTCTTACACTTTGAGAAAGGTTTCCATTAATTTTACCAAAGATAAATTCTTTAAATTTATTCTTTAATCTTCTTTTGAATATCAATTCAAACTAGTCGGGATTAGCGAATCACACTGAAGTAATCATTTATTTTATTTCCCAATCCCAACCTATTCATCCCATGAAGTAAAACTGGTCATACTTGATATCTAACACCACGGTGTTATCGGTGAATAGAATTACCATTTCACATTCAAATCTAACTAAAGATTTAACTATCGCCAGGAGCAAAACTGGTGATACTCCATTCTCGACTATTCCAATCTAATTAAAGATTCATTAAAACTCCACTTGGTTTTAATCTTCCCAAAAATCAATATCAATGATTATTTAACTTGGGAAATCACATCCTGTCTTTAACTGGGTTAAAGAACCAATGTCGTTTAAAACACGGTTCACGATAAACCCAAAATCACATTCCATTAATTTCGGGTTAAAGAACCAGTGTTATTTAAAACACCATTCATGATAAACCCAAAAATCAATCCCAATTCAATTCCAATTAAATATTATTTAATTGGTACACTTCATTAAATCTAAATAAAAAGATTTTATATTTTCCTCAACTGGGTTTAAGAACAGTGTTAATGAAGAGACCATTCCTGACAAACCCAAATCACATTTGATATTAAATACAAGGCTCTGAATAGAAAATATATCGGCTTATATTCAATATCAAATTCTATGACCAACGAATATCGTATTGGAAATAACGATATAAATATATCTTTCAAATTTCCATAATAATATCTGTATAATCACGAAATCCAACATCGAAATACTCCAAAGATAATTTCGATTCCAATCCATTCCAATTCAATTATTGGAAATTGTGTTTATTTTCAAAACCATTTCAAATCCACTTTATTTATTTTAAAAATAAATAGAATTATAATTCTAGTTCAAAACTGGTTCATTTCGATATAAATCAATTTTTATCTTTTCAAATTTTGGGTTTTTCATCCCAATTCTTCACAAATCATTGCTTATGATTTTACACAAATTATTACTATTTTTAATGATTTTATTAAGGCCCGTACAGTCGATTTCCATCAACGGCCATCGAACTGTACTTACAGCGACCATTTCCAAATTTGATTTGGACATAATTCCAAATCCAACCATTAGATTTCAAATCTCTAATATTCGTTAGAAATCTCTTTTCGATACAAACCCAAAGGTTCCGGTTTTACGAGAATCCGACGGTCGGATCTCCACATCATCGATATACAAATGATAATATTTTCAAAACGTTTTATTTTGAAATCACTTTCTTTTCTATATTCATTAATGAAATGAATAAAATCGATATAAATATCGTTCACGTCAAAATGGCGTCAATCTAATCAACATGACTTTTATTCAACACATGAATGTTTATTCTATTCAACATATGAATATTTATTCTATTCAACACATGAATTTTCTTCTATTCAACACATAAATATATATATTTCTATTCAACACATGAATTTATTTCTATTCAACACATGAATTTATTTCTATTCAACACTTGAATTTATTTCGATTCAATACATGAATTTATTTCTATTCAACACATGAATTTATTTTTATTCAACACATGAATTTTCTTCTATTCAACACATGAATATATATTTCTTACTTTCCAAATTGGAATGAGACCCAATCAATTACCATATAACGTTAATTATATGGATTCCCTACAACACATGTATATAACAGCAACGATAAATCATCAACCATCATCCAGAGTGCACCACACAACTGCACAAGCATTAAATATAACTAATTAACGCTTACACAGTCCGTCAATCCATTGATTTACATACAACTAAACAATCGGGATTAGTGTACGTCTAATCTCATCCCAATACCCATGTGGGGTTTCAAATCAACCAACACAGATTTTATTTGTGCAGTTGAGCGATGTGTAAAATTTATCGTCCCAGTCAATATCAGTCAAATCAGTGTATATAAACAAATTGGCCGATTTGTTTATAAATATTTATTTTATATACACGTTAAAAATTATATTTTTAACTATAAAATATTTCCACTATAAAATATTTTATTTCATTCCACATCACACAATCAAATTTCACAACAAAGCAATCAAACAAACAAGTCATCCATGGTCCGTGGATGACGGGTGTCGGGTGCTACTAAGCACCGTCTACATCCTAGTATATATTTTTAACTAGAGAAGAAGAGTTAAAATGAGAAGTTCTCACCGACAAGCTAAACCAAACGCCACGACTCTTCATATGTAGAAATCTTCGTCGTGCTCGCCTTTTGTCAATTTCATTGTCTGTTGCCACTACATATATAAAAATCACATTTTTATATTGTTGTTATGTATATTAAAAAATCACATTTTTATATTGCTACTATATATATAAAATTTCTATTTTTGCACCGCTACTATACAGATAAAAATTCTATTTTTATAATGGTGTCCATATCATATATTTTTACAACGTTTCTTTCTATATAAAAATTATATTTTTATTTCGCTTCTCATATAATAAAATTTATATTTTTATTATGCTACATATCTAAAAATCACATTTTTATAACTCTACAAATATAAAAATCACATCTTTATTATTTCTACTATATTTTTCTTCTAACATTTCTTATAAAGATTCAAACTATTTTAAACTAACAATAGCAACTTTCTTTATAAGAGATCATCACTTTGCTATATTAAAAATCCAACCTTTTTAGCATTAAAAATAAAACTTTTATCATTTTAAAAATCAAATCCTTCATTTAAAAATAATATAAAAATCAGATTTTTCTATTGGTTAAGATAAACTAAATAGATAAAATAAATTAAAACAAAATTAATTAAATAATAAAGAACTTACAGCGAAGGAAGGGGGTGATTCACGTCGGCCCTGGCTAGTGGAGGGAGGCACGCGAGCTTCAGATTGAAGGGGATTTGGGGGTTTCGCGGTCCTCGATGGGAGAAGGGGAGCAGGGACTAAGGATGGAAGAGGGGCTCGTGGTCGGCGGTGAGGCGTCGGTGGAGGGAGGGTGTGGTGGGCGGTGACTTGCCTGGATGCGACGGCGGTCGGTTTAGAGGGGGCGGCGCTATATTTTTTTCTGATTTGAGAAAGAAAGGGGGGTCGGTTGAAATGGGAAATAGGGGGAAGGGCTGATGTAGATTATATATTTATTATTTTAATTATTTAATTATTTCAAAAAGGTACCTTTTTATTTTGACTTCAAAACGAGACCCACCACCTGTCGTCCATAGCTAATTACCCCCATCCCGAACACAATGGGATATGTATCGTAGGCTGATTCGACTGTTTCGATCAGTTTTCGTCAAAATCAAAATATAGCTCTATATATTGAATTTGAACGCGCATTTCAATATACTGGGGTCACATACTAACTCTAAAAATTCCCGAAAAATATTTTATAGCTTCGTATTGATGATACAGTCCTAACAAAGCCAGTTTCATTGAAATCTGAGACCGTTTGAAAAATGGCCATTTTCCAGTCGATTAAAATCAACTGAAACTGGTCAAACGCGTTTTCCTTTGCCACGCCCACATTTTGATTCGAAAAATTACGAATTTTGGTATCTAGCAATAACTTGACATCCCGGATCCAACAAAAGTGGTTTCGTCGAAGTCTGAGGTTGTTTGCAAAATTTCCATTTTTAAGGGCCAGAATTCCTTAGTGACTATTTTGAATTTTCAACTGGGCATATCTTTTGATTCCCGCTATGAAATTTCAGTTTTTCAGATTCATTGGAAAGATATTATCAATTAGTTTCTAATATTTTTGGTTTTGCTAAAATCTGGTTTATTTTGAATCCTGTACATTCATTTGAACTTTGAAATCGAATTATCGAACTACCACGCCATTTTCAATTCCTTTTATAATTATAAATAAATTTTTATATTCTAACGACGATCTATATAAATATATACGTTCGAATTCTATTAAGTATAAATTTCTCGACGTTATTATTTAAAATAATTCATTTTAAATATTCAAAATTCACTAAAATAGCCGAAATAAAATTTTTAAATTGGCTCGGATTTCCGGGTTATTACAGTCTTCCCCACTTAAATTTTTCGTCCCCGAAAAGGAATGAAGCCGAAAGTTGTTTCACAAATCAACTCAACTTTCATTATTTTCTTTATGTCTTAAGTTCTTCAACTTTTTAGTTTCTAAGAACTTTTCAAATTTTTCAAAAATTTGGCTAACACTCTAAATTTTCGAAAAATTTCGCCATAACCACCCCTGCACCGGGGACTTCGGGATATTTCAAATAGCCTCCCATGGCCCTCACCAATCCAAAAACAAAAAGAAACAGCCAAGCGACTAGCCAATCGGCACATAAAATCATCCAAACCCAATAAATTTGTAAACATGTACCTATTTGTCGGGCAAACAATTTTATTCTTCTGCTCTAGCCTCCTTGCTATGACCTGTTCAATGTAAGTACATTTATATGCATGCAATTTCAAACAATTTTTAATTCAGTCCAACATTTGATATAATTTGGCTAAATGTTCAACATTTAAATTAATCAAACAATAGTCAAATAACTCAACCAGCAATCAATTAGTTGATTATCGTTTCAAATTCATATTACTTTAATACAGAGTCAAAAATCAGATTTTTGATGCCAAATCACAACAATAAGCCCTATTTAGCTTTGGTTCTCGCATCAGTCAATTGGAAATATATAGAAATACCACTTTTGAAACTCGAACACAAATTCTGATGATGAAGCATCAATCATCAGAACCATCTCCGGGCGACTATAGCGTGATTCTGTATCTACCCAATATATTAAAACTTCGAATACACACGGATCAGACGTATATGCAAAATCTTTATATATTGGATTGCCTAAGTTCAATATAAATAAATTATTCAAATACGTATAGGGTTTATATTTTCAAAAATAAAACTGTTTTCATTTTAAAAATATACTCTTCACACTCGTTCTAGAATACTACTGATCCCATCTCTAATGAGTCATTCTTATTAGATATTACTAATCCAATTTCTGATGAATTCTTTCATTTTTTTCTAATGTGTCTTTTTCTCTGAGCTTTGTAAATCAAAGCTCTGATACCAACTGAAGCGACCCGAACTTCCCCGGTCTCCGAAGAGTAGAGAAAGAACGAATTACTTTGAGAACGACACAAAAAAGAACGCAGATGGAAGAACATTTCATTGTTTATTACAACAATTACATCAGAATACAAGAATATACAGAGTATGAATCTATATTACACATCATAAAATATCAGCGATTATAATACATTACATTGCAGCGGAAAATAATACAATAAACAACTAGAAGTAATACACGGATACAGAGCTTTCCGAGTATCGTTCCAGCTGTAAATCAGGATCTTGTGAATATAAATCTGCAAAACCAAAACTACTAGCTGCCCGTGTCAAAATAAGGGCACCCAGAGTTTAGGTTAAAACAATAAACTCCAGGTCAGTCATGGGACTGGTGTTAGAACTAAAACAGTTATCAATCTTTATTTTAAAGTTAGGTAAATCAAGGGACCACACCGTATAACACGGAACGAGTTTCCTCCCAATAATACCAGTGCATAAAACAACAACACAATGCTTAATAAAGAACAATTAAGCTATAATAAGACCTAGGTCCCATCACACAATGCCATACAAGCCGGAGGATAGGGTTTTACCTTATAATAGCCAAAGAATGCTTGATATGTTTAAAAACAGATTATTTTGATATTACTATAAGTGCATAGTGTCAAAACAATTTCAATCATAAATATCAATCATAGACGGCATGGGCACCATATATCATGTCGCCATACTAGGCTCTACAAATAAAACCGCAAAGTCACGTATTTGGAAATTGGATTTCCATCTATGAACCGAGGCCAGGGATCGTCCTCTACCGATTCAGGACAATCTAGCCTATGTCTCAGGAAAGCGCGCAGACAAGCCTTGGATCGTCAGGGCTGGTCCACCGATGTGGATTATTATGCCTGAACACTACGTTTGGGGCGTACACGAGCCAACGAATGACTCCATCGGACCCGGATCGTCCGATCAAACCGAGGCGCCTCACAACAGAAACAACCACACAGGTGAAAATAATATAAATGTCAGCCAGTTTAAGCACTGACACCACCTCTAGCTAGAAGGAAACGTAGGCCCTCCCTTAGGTCCTCTCCCGTTTTTGGTTCACAACCGGGGTGTGAGGCTCGCGAATTAATGCTACACAAAGCTATGCCACACTGGTCGTGCTTTGATCACCAACCACAAGACTCTGCTTTTCAACAGAAGCCTTGATCATATTGCCACTTAGGCATGCCGCACAGGCAATTCACTCCATGCGCTTGATATCCATCAATATATAACCTCTGAGCTCGTACATCTTAGAGAAGGGCATTAAGCAAGAGAATAAATTCTCCACAACCAAACAGGTTTATATTTAATAGAAATCAATCACACAGAATAAAATCCAATTTCAGACACACAGTCCATTTACAAGTCCGTTCTGGGTCTGAACGAAACCGGAGGCACCTTGTACCTCACATATCCATCGATCTCCAAGTACGTCTGGACGATCACCAACTGATTCCCTCCTCTAGGGTGTACATCCCAATAAAGTCATCAGTAATCACCCAAACGATGTGGAGACCTCTGGTCTTCGACCACCGTCTTCATCCTCGACATCACGTCGAATCAGTTATTCAGAATGGGATAAACCCGGTCTTTCTGAATAACTCGCGTATATCATAAACAAGTGTTACACAAACACAACATACACCTCATTCCAATTCAGAGTTGTCTTTTATTAAAATATTCTTACACTTTGAGAAAGGTTCCCATTAATTTTATCAAAGATAAATTCTTTAAATTTATTCTTTAATCTTCCTTTGAATATCAATTCAAACTAGTCGGGATTAGCAAACCACACCGAAGTAATCATTTATTTTATTTCCCAATCCCAACCTATTCATCCCATGAAGTAAAACTGGTCATACTTCATATCAAACACCATGGTGTTATCGGTAAATTCAATTACCATTTCACGTTCAAATCTGATTAAAGATTTAACTATCGCTTGGAGCAAAACTGGTGATACTCCATTCTCGACTATTCCAATTAAATTAAAGATTCATTAAAACTCCACTTGGTTTTAATCTTCCCAAAAATCAATATCAATGATTATTTAACTTGGGAAATCACATCCTATCTTTAACTAGGTTAAAGAACCAATGTCATTTAAAACACGGTTCACGATAAACCCAAAATCACATTCCATTAATTATCGGGTTAAAGAACCAGTGTTATTTAAAACACCGTTCACGATAAACCCAAAAATCAATCCCAATTCAATTCCAATTAAATATTATTTAATTGGTACACTTTATTAAATCTAAATAAAAAGATTCAATCTTTTCCTCAATTGGGTTTAAGAACAGTGTTAATGAAGAAACCATTCATGACAAACCCAAATCACATTTGATATTAAATACAAGGCTCTGAATAGAAAATATATCGGCTTATATTCAATATCAAATTCTACGACCAACGAATATCGTATTGGAAATAACGATATAATTATATCTTTCAAATTTCCATAACAATATCTGTATAATCACGAAATCCAACATCGAAATATTCCAAAGATAATTTCAATTCCAATCCATTCCAATTCAATTATTGGAAATTCTGTTTTTTTCAAAACCATGTCAAATCCACTTTATTTATTTTGAAAATAAATAGAATTATAATTCCTGTTCAAAACTAGTTCATTTCGATAAAAATCAATTATTATCTTCTCAAATTTGGAGTTTTTCATCCCAATTCTTCACAAATCATTTCTTATGATTTTACACAAATTATTACTATTTTTAATGATTTTATCAAGGCCCGTACAATCGATTTCCGTCAACGACCATCGAACTGCACTTACAGCGACCTTTTCCAAATTTGATTTGGACATAATTCCAAATCCAACCATTAGATTTCAAATCTCTAATATTCGTTAGAAATCTCTTTTCGATACAAACCCAAAGGTTCCGGTTTTAGGAGAATCCGACGGTCGGATCTCCCGTAATATCCATTCAAAGCCAATGGTCGAAATTCGCGAACTGCCGCAGCGCGGCGCGTTCTATTCAGGCCATTATATAATATATATATATATATAATATATACTTCGTCCATTTCCTTTTAAAACGTATTATATAAATCGTTTTAAATTCGTTCTCAAAACGATTTCAACTTCATATTCAATTTCAAATCAAAATTGAATATTCCACATCATCGATATACAAATGATAATATTTTCAAAACTTTTTATTTTGAAATCACTTTCTTTTCTATATTCATTATAAAATGAATAAAATCGATATAAATATCGTTCACGTCAAAATGACGTCAATCTAATCAACACGGCTTTTATTCAACACAAGAATGTTTATTCTATTCAACACATGAATATTTATTATGTTCAACACATGAATTTTCTTCTATTTCAACACATGAATTTATTTCTATTTAACACATGAATTTATTTCTGTTCAACACATGAATTTATTTTTATTCAACACATGAATTTATTTCTATTCAACACATGAATTTATTTCTATTCAACACATGAATTTATTTTTATTCAACACATGGATTTTCTTTTATTCAACACATGAATATATGTTTCTTATTTTCCAAATTGGAATGAGACCCAATCAATTACCATATAATGTTAATTATATGGATTCCCTACAAAACATGTATATAACAACAACGATAAATCATCAAACATCATCCAGAGTGCACCACACAACTGCACAAGCATTAAATATAACTAATTAACGCTTACACAATCTGTCAATCCATTGATTGACATACAACTAAACAATTGGGATTAGTGTACGCCAAATCTCATCCCAATACCCATGTGGGGTTTCAAATCAACCAACACAAATTTTATTTGTGTAGTTGGGCGATGTGTAAAATTTATCATCCCAATCAATATCAGTCAAATCAGTGTATATAAACAAATCGGTCGATTTGTTTATAAATATTTATTTTATGTACACGTTAAAAATTATATTTTTAACTATAAAATATTTTCCACTGTAAAATATTTTATTTCATTCCACATCACATAATCAAATTTCACAACAAAGCAAACAAACAAACAAGTCATCCATGGTCTATGGACGACGGGTGTTGGGTACTATTAAGCACCGTCTACATCCTAGTATATATTTTTAACTAGAAAAGAAGAGTTAAAGTGAGAAGTCTCACCGACTAGCTAAACCAAACACCACGACTCTTCATATGTAGAAATCTTCGTCGTGCTCGCCTTTTGTCAATTTCATTATCCGTAGCCACTACATATATAAAAATCACATTTTTATATTGTTGTTATGTATATAAAAAAATCACATTTTTATACTGCTACTATATAGATAAAATTTCTATTTTTACACCGCTACTATATAGATAAAAATTCTATTTTTACACCGCTACTATATAGATAAAAATTCTATTTTTATAACAGTGTTCATATCATATATTTTTACAATGTTTCAATATAAAAATTATATTTTTATTTCACTTCTCATATAATATAAATTATATTTTTTATTATGCTACATATATAAAAATCACATTTTTATAACTCTACAAATATAAAAATCTCATCTTTATTATTTGTACTATATTTTTCTTCTATATAAAGATTCAAACTTTTCTAAACTAACAATCGCAACTTTCTTCATAAAAGATCATCACTTTGCTATATTAAAAATCCAACCTTTTTAGCATTAAAAATAAAACTTTTATCATTCTAAAAATCAAATCCTTCTTTTAAAAATAATATAAAAATCATTTTTTTCTATGGGTTAAGCTAAACTAAATAGATAAAATAAATTAAAACAAAATTAATTAAATAATAAAGAACTTACACCGAAGGAAGGGGGTGATTCACGTCGGCCCTGGGTAGTGGGGGGAGGCGCGCGGGCTTCAGATTGAAGGGGATTTGAGGGTTTCGCTGTAAGAAACCGTAACTTCCCCGTGAAGGAAAGAGCGGATACTTTGAGAACAGCACACAAAAGAACGCAGACGGAAGAACATTTCATTGTTATTACAATAATTCCATCGGATACAAGAATATACAGAGTATAAATGAATAAAATACATTCGATAAATATCAGAGATTACAATAAGTTACATAGCAGCGGAAAAATAATACAAAACACAACTGAAAGTAATACACGGATACAGAGCTTTCCGAGCATCGTTCCAGCTGTAAATCAGGATCCTGCGAATATAAATCTGCAAAACCAAATCTACTAGCTGCCTGTGTCGAAAATAAGGGCACCCAGAGTTTAGGTGTAATAACCCGGAAATCTGGGCCAATTTAAAAATTTTATTTTGGCAATTTTAGCTAATTTTGATTATTTAAAATGAATTATTTTAAATAATAACGATGAGAAATTTATTTTGAATAGAATTCAAACGTATATATTATATAGATCGTCGTTAGAATATAAATATTTATTTTAAATTATAAAAGGAATTGAAAATGGCGTGGTAGTTCGATAATTCGATTTCAAATTTCAATTGACCATACCGGGTGCAAAATAATCCAGATTTTAGTGAAACCAAAAATAATAGGATCTATTTGAGATTATCTTTCCAACGAATCCGAAAAATCGAAATTTCATAGCGGGAATCAAAAGATATGTCCAGTTGAAAATTCTGAATAGTCGCTATGTAATTCAGGCCCTGGAAAATGGAAAATTTGCAAACGACCTCGGATTTCGACGAAACCACTTTTGTTGGGTCCGCGATGTCAAATTATTGCTAGGTTTCAAATTTCGTAATTTTTAATTTCAATATGTGAGCGTGGCAAAGGAAAACAAGTTTGACCAGTTTCAATTGATTTTAATCGACTGGAAATTGGCCATTTTTCAAACAGTCTCAGAATTTGACGAAATTGTTTTATTTAGGACCGTATCGTCAATATGAAGCTAGAAAATATTTTTCTGGAATTTTTCGAGTTAGTATGTGGCCCCAGTAAATTGAAATGCGCGTTCAAATTCAATATACAGAGTTATATGTTGATTTTGACGAAAACTGATCGAAATGATCGAATCAACCTGCGATACATATCCCATTGTGTTCGGAATGGGGGTAAAACGCTATGGACGACAGGCGGTGGGTCTTGTTTCGAAGTCAAAATAAAAAGTAAACATTTTAGAAATTTAAAATAATTAAATAATTAAATAAACACCCCCTCTTTGTCTATTTTTCTTTCCATCGAGACCCCCCCCCCCCCCCCCCCCCCGTTTAAATTAGGTCAGAATAAAAAAAGAAGAAGAAAACGATGGAACGCTGTCGCCCTCCACCCTCCACCCGCCGACGACCGCGCCGACCGCCCCTCCACCTCAGATCGGCCGCCCTCCTCCTCTTTCCTTTCCCTTTTCTCCCCCCTCGCATCAGCCCCCCCATAGACCCGTTCGCACCCTAACCGCCTGCGCCCACGCCTCCAACCGCCACCGTCATCGAGACCCCCCCCTCGACCACCCAGCGCCGACGAGCACCCCCCTCTCTTCCTCCAATAAACAGTAAGCCTTTATTATTTTTATTTTATTTTCAATGTTTTCTTCTATATAATTCAAACATTATTTTAAATCAGTTTTTATTTGGATTCAACTTTTCTTTTTATCAGTTTTTATATGTATATGTAGTTATAGAATGAAAAAGTTCGACCTTTTTATGTAATGAAAGAAGCGATCTTTCTATAGGAGAAGATGTGGTTTTTGTAGAATGAAAAGGTATAATTTTTAATGTCGGAAAGAAGGGATAAAGTTATGATTTTTATATATTGAATAGCAACATAAAAATTCGATTTTTATATATTGAATAGCAACATAAAAATTCGATTTTTATATATTGAATAGCAACATTAAAATTCGATTTTTATATATTGAATAGCAACATAAAAATTCGATTTTTATATATTGAATAGCAACAAAAAAATTCGATTTTTATATATTGAATAGCAACATAAAAATTCGATTTTTATATACTGAATAGCAAAGTAAAAATTCGATTTTTATATATTGAATAGCGAAGTAAAAATATGATTTTTATATATTGAATAACGAAGTAAAAATTCGATTTTTATATATTGAATAACGAAGTAAAAATTCGATTTTTATATATTGAATAGCGAAGTAAAAATATGATTTTTATATATTGAATAGCGAAGTAAAAATATGATTTTTATATATTGAATAGCGAAGTAAAAATTCGATTTTTATATATTGAATAGCGAAGTAAAAATTCGATTTTTATATATTGAATAGCAAAGTAAAAATTCGATTTTTACATATGTAGAGAATACGGGCAAAGAAAGTGACAAGAGGCAAGAACGGCGAAGATTTCTACAAAGAAGAGTCGTGGGATCAGATAGCTATCTGTGAGAACTTCTCACCTTTTAATTTTGTTTTCTAGTTAAAAATATATACTAGGATGCAGACGGTGCTTAGTAGCACCCGACACCCGTCGTCCACAGACCATGGACGGCTTGTATGCTTGTCTGTTTGATTTTGATGTGTGGTTGATTGTGTGATGTGATGTGAAATGAAATAAAATATTTATATAGTTAAAAATATTTTATAGTTAAAAAAAGAATTTTTAACGTGTATATGAAATGAAATAAAAATAAACAAATCGGACAATTTGTTTATATACACACATTTGACTGATATTGATTGGGACGATAAATTTTACACATCGCCCAACTGCACAAATAAAATCTGTGTTTGATTGTTTGAAACCCCACACGGGTATTGGGATGATATATGACGTACACTAATCCCAATGATTAGTTGTATGTCGATCGATTGATTGACAGACTGTTATGAGCGTTGAATATTTATATTTGATGCTTATACAGTGTAGAATGCACTTTGGATGCTGGTTGATTATTCATCGTTGTTATTGTATACATGTGTTGTAGAAAATCCATATAATTAACATTATATGGTAATTGATTGGGCCTCACTCCAGTTTCGAAATAGAAATATTTGAAATAGAAATATTTGAAATAGAAATATTCGAAATAGAAATATTTGAAATAGAATATTTGAAAATAAAAATATATGAAGCCGTGTTGATTAGATTGACGCCATTTTGACGTGAACGATATTTATATCAATTTTAATCATTTTATAATGAATATCGAAAGTGATTTCAAAATATGATAATTTGAAAAGAAATGAATTCGAATTGAAATTGAATAGAAATGAATTCGAATTGAAATTGAATAGAAATTAATTCGAATTGAAATTGAATAGAAATGAATTCAAATTGAAATTGAATAGAAATGAATTCGAATTAAAATTGAATAGAAATGAATTCGAATTGAAATTGAATAGAAATGAATTCGAATTGAAATTGAATAGAAATGAATTCGAATTGAAATTGAATAGAAATGAATTCGAATTGAAATTGAATTGAAAATGAACTGAAATTTAATTAGAAATCAATTTGAATTGAAATCGATTTGAAATGAATTTAAAACGAATGTATATTGGAATATTCAATTTTGATTTGAAATTGAATATGAAGTTGAAATAGTTTTGAAAACGAATTTAAAACGATTTCTAATGCACGTTTTGAATTGAAATAGACGAAGTATATATTATATATATTATATATATAATATAATGGCCTGAATAGAACGCGCCGCGGCAGTTCGCGAATTTCGAACATTGACTTCGAATGGATATTGCAGGAGATCCGACCGTCGGATTCTCCTAAAACCGGAACCGTTGTGTTCGTATCGAAAAGAGCTTTCTAACGAATATTAGAAATTTGAAATCTAACGGTTGGATTTGGAATTATGTCCAAATCAAATTTGGAAAAGGTCGCTGTAAGTGCAATTCGATGGCCGTTGATGGAAATCGACTGTACGGGCCTTGATAAAATTATTAAAAATAATAGTAATTTGTGTAAGATCAGAAGAAATGATTTGTGAAGATTTGGGATGAAAAACTCCATATTTGAAAAGATAAAAATAGATTTTTATCGAAATGAACTAGTTTTGAAATAGAATAGTAATTTATTTATTTTTAAAATAAATAAAATGAATTTGAAATGGTTTTGAAATATAACCAGAATTTCCAATAATGGAATTGGAAGGGATTTGAATCGAAATTGTCTTCGGAATATTTCGATGTTGGATTTCGTGATGATACAGATATTGTTATGGAAATTTGAAAGATATATAGATATCATTATTTCCAATACGATATTTGTTAGTCGTAGAATTTGATATTGAATATAAGCCGATATATTTTCTATTCAGAGCCTTGTATTTAATATCAAATGTGATTTGGGTTTGTCATGAATGGGGTTTTATATAACACTTGTTCTTTAACCAGATAATTAATGGAATGGAATTTTGGGTTTATCGTGAACCGTGTTTTAAATGACACTGATTCTTTAACCCAGTTAAAGATTAAAACTAAGTGGAGTTTTAATGAATCTTTAATTAGATTGAAAAGATCGAGAATGGAGTATCACCAGTTTTGCTCCTGGTGATAGTTAAATCTTTAATTAGATTTGAACGTGAAATGGTAATTGAATTTACCGATAACACCGTGGTGTTAGATATGATGAATGACCAGTTTTACTTCATGGGATGAATAGGTCCTTGGTTATATCGGTCGATCCGGGACCGATAGAGTCATTGGACTCATTTACGCCCCAAAGGGCGGGGAAACGCAGTATTCAGGCATTTTAATCCACATCGGTGGACCGACCCTGTGGCTCCTAAGGGCCGATGCGTTCTGTCCCAGAGACATGGGCTAGATTGTCTAGAATTCGGTAGAGGACTATCTTTTGCCTCGGTTCACAGATGGAAATCCAACTTCCAAATATGTGACATTTGCGGTTTTGATTGTAGAGCCTAGTATGGCGACATGATATATGTTACCCATGCCGTCTATGATTGATATTTATGATTGAAATTGTTTTAAACACTGTACACTTATTATAGTATCAAATGATTGTTTTAAACGTACTAAGCATTCTTTGGCTATTATAAGGTAAAACCCTATCCTCTGGTTTGTGTTGCATTATGTGATGGGACCTGGGTCTTATAATAGCTTCATTTTTCTTTATTTAGCATTGCGCTGTTTGTTTTATGCACTGGTATTCTTGGGAGGAAACCCGTTCCGCGTTAGCGGCGTGGTCCCTTGATTTACCTAACTTTAAAATAAAGATTAATAACTGTTTTAGTTCTCACACCAGTCACATGACTGACCTGGAGTTTATTGTTTTAACCTCAACTCTGGGTGCCCTTATTTTGACACGGGCAGCTAGTAGTTTTGGTTTTGCAGATTTATATTCACAGGATCCTGGTTTACAGTTGGAATGATATCCGGAAAGCTTTGTATCCGTATATCTCTTCTAGTTGTGTATTGTATTCTTTTCCGCTGCGATGTATTTAAATGTAATTTAAATCTCTGATATTTCTGTGTAATATTCATTTATACTCTATATATTCTTGTAATCTGATGGTATTGTTGTAATAACAATGAAATGTTCTTCCGTCTGCGTTCTATTTTGTCGTATTCTCAAAACAATCAGGCGTTTCGAACGGTCTAGATCGGTTTAGCGACTGATTCGGATCGAGCGAAATTCCTTTATGTCACAGGTGGTATCAGAGCTTTGGTTTACAAAGCTCATAGAACAAGGCACATTAGAACCATACGAAAGAATTCATCAGATATTGGATTAGCAATATCCAATGAGAATGACTCGTTAGAGATGGGATCAGTTGTATCCTAGAACGAGTGTGAAGAGTATATTTTTAAAAATGAAAACCCATTTTGTTTTGAAATTTAAATCATTGTATACGTATTTGAATATTTATTTTATATTGAATTTGGACAATCCAATATATAAAGATTTTGCATATGCGCCTTGCAAACGTATGTTCGAATTTTTAATATACTGGATAGATATAGAATCACACTCTAGTCATCCGGGGATGATCCTGATGATGGTGCATCATCATCAGCATTTATATTCGAGTGTCGAAGGTGTGATATCTGTATTTTTCCATTAGACTGGTGTGAGAATCAAAATTAGATAGGGCCTGTTGTTGTGATTTGGCATCAAAAATTTGATTTTTGACTATGTATCAAAGTTATGAATTTGAAAAGCTAATCAACTAATTGATTGATGGTTGTGTTGTTGATTATTGGTTGATTTATTAAAAATTTTAACCATTTAGCCAATTGAACCAAATAGTGAATTGTATTGAAATTTGGTCGCATTTGCTTGCATATACATGTACTTACATTGAACAGGTCATAGCAAGGAGGCTAGAGCAGAGAATAAAATTTGTTTGCCCGACAAATAGGTACATGTTTACTATAATTTACTGTTTTGTTTGAGTGATGATGATTTTATGAGCCGATAGGCTAACCGCTTGGCTTTTTCTTTTTGAGATCAGAAGGCCTGTATGGCAATTTCGGGATTTTCCCGTGCTCCCGGTGCAGGGGAGTTTATGGCGAAATTTTTCGAAAATTTAGGGTGTTAGCCAAATTTTTGAAAAATTTGAAAAGTTCTTAGAAACTGAAAAGTTGAAGAACTTAAGCCATAATAAAAATACTGGAAGTTGAGTTGAATTGTTAAACAACTTTCGGCTTTGTTCCTTTTCGGGGACGAAAAGTTTTAAGTGGGGGAGATTGTAATAACCCGGAAATCTGGGCCAATTTAAAAATTTTATTTTGGCAATTTTAGTGAATTTTGATTATTTAAAATGAATTATTTTAAATAATAAAGATGAGAAATTTATTTTGAATAGAATTCGAACGTATATATTATATAGATCGTCATTAGAATATAAATATTTATTTTAAATTATAAAAGGAATTGAAAATGGCGCGGTAGTTCGATAATTCGATTTCAAATTTCAATTGACCATACCGGGTGCAAAATAATCCGGATTTTAGTGAAATGAAAAATAATAGGATATATTTGAGAATATCTTTCCAACGAATCCGAAAAATAGAAATTTCATAGCGAGAATCAAAAGATATGTCCAGTTGAAAATTCTGAATAGTCGCTATGCAATTCAGGCCCTTAAAAATGGAAAATTTGCAAACGACCTCGGATTTCGACGAAACCACTTTTGTTGGGTCCGTGATGTCAAATTATTGCTAGGTTTCAAATTTCGTAAATTTTCAATTCAATATGTGAGCGTGGCAAAGGAAAACGCGTTTGACCAGTTTTAGTTGATTTTAATCGACTGGAAATTGGCCATTTTTCAAACAGTCTCAGAATTTGACGAAATTGGTTTTGTTAGGACCATATCGTCAATACGAAGCTAGAAAATATTTTTCTGGAATATTTCGAGTTAGTATGTGGCCCCAGTAAATTGAAATGCGCGTTCAAATTCAATATATAGAGTCATATGTTGATTTTGACGAAAACTGATCGAAATGATCGAATCAACCTACAATACATATCCCATTGTGTTCGGAATGGGGGTAAAACGCTATGGACGACAGGCGGTGGGTCTTGTTTTGAAGTCGAAATAAAAAGTCAACATTTTAGAAATTTAAAATAATTAAATAAACCCCCCTTTGTCTATTTTTCTTTCCATCGAGACCCCCCCCCCCCCCCCGTTCAAATTAGGTCAGAATAAAAAAAACAAAGAAGAAAACGATGGAACGCTGTCGCCCTCCACCCGCCGACGACCGCCCCTCCACCTCAGATCGGCGGCCCTCCTCCTCCTCCTCCTTCCTTTCCCTTTTCTCCCCCCTCGCATCAGCCCCTCCATAGACGCGTTCGCACCCTAACCGCCTGCGCCCACGCCTCCAACCGCCACCGTCATCGAGACCCCCCCTCCCTCGACCACCCAGCGCCGACGAGCACCCCCCCCTCTCTTCCTCCAATGAACAGTAAGCCTTTATTATTTTTATTTTATTTTATTTTCAATGTTTTCTTCTATATAATTCAAACATCATTTTAAATCAGTTTTTATTTGGATTCAACTTTTCTTTTTATCAGTTTTTATATGTATATGTAGTTATAGAATGAAAAAGTTCGACCTTTTTATGTAATGAAAGAAGCGATCTTTCTATAGGAGAAGATATGGTTTTTGTAGAATGAAAAGGTATAATTTTTAATGTCGAAAAGAAGGGATAAAGTTATGATTTTTATATATTGAATAACAACATAAAAATTCGATTTTTATATATTGAATAGCAACATAAAAATTCGATTTTTATATATTGAATAGCAACATAAAAGTTCAATTTTTATTTATTGAATAGCAACATAAAAATTCGATTTTTATATATTGAATAGCAACATAAAAATTCGATTTTTATATATTGAATAGCAACATAAAAATTCGATTTTTATATATTTAATAGCAACATAAAAATTCGATTTTTATATATTGAATAGCGAAGTAAAAATTCGATTTTTATATATTGAATAGCGAAGTAAAAATATGATTTTTATATACTGAATAACGAAGTAAAAATTCGATTTTTATATATTGAATAGCGAAGTAAAAATATGATTTTTATATATTGAATAGCGAAGTAAAAATATGATTTTTATATATTGAATAGCGAAGTAAAAATTCGATTTTTATATATTGAATAGCGAAGTAAAAATTCGATTTTTATATATTGAATAGCGAAATAAAAAATTCGATTTTTATATATTGAATAGCGAAGTAAAAATTCGATTTTTACATATGTAGAGAATACGGGCAAAGAAAGTGACAAGAGGCAAGAACGACGAAGATTTCTACAAAGAAGAGTCGTGGGATCGGATAGCTATCTGTGAGAACTTCTCACCTTTTAATTTTGTTTTCTAGTTAAAAATATATACTAGGATGCAGACGGTGTTTAGTAGCACCCGACACCCGTCGTCCACAGACCATGGACGGCTTGTATGCTTGTTTGTTTGATTTTGATGTGTGGTTGATTGTGTGATGTGATGTGAAATGAAATAAAATATTTATATAGTTAAAAATATTTTATAGTTAAAAATAGAATTTTTAACGTGTATATGAAATGAAATAAAAATAAACAAATCGGATGATTTGTTTATATACACACATTTGACTGATATTGATTGGGACGATAAATTTTACACATCGCCCAACTGCACAAATAAAATCTGTGTTTGATTGTTTGAAACCCCACACGGGTATTGGGATGATATATGACGTACACTAATCCCAATGATTAGCTGTATGTCGATCGATTGATTGACAGACTGTTATGAGCGTTGAATATTTATATTTGATGCTTATATAGTGTAGAATGCACTTTGGATGCTGGTTGATTATTCATCGTTGTTATTGTATACATGTGTTGTAGAAAGTCCATATAATTAATATTATATGGTAATTGATTGGGCCTCATTCCAGTTTCGAAATAGAAATATTTGAAATAGAAATATTCGAAATAGAAATATTTGAAATAGAATATTTGAAAATAAAAATATATGAAGCCGTTTTGATTAGATTGATGCCATTTTGACGTGAACGATATTTATATCGATTTTATTCATTTTATAATGAATATCGAAAGTGATTTCGAAATCTGATATTTTGAAAAGAAATGAATTCGAATTGAAATTGAATAGAAATGAATTCGAATTGAAATTGAATAGAAATGAATTCGAATTGAAATTGAATAGAAATGAATTCGAATTGAAATTGAATAGAAATGAATTCGAATTGAAATTGAATAGAAATGAATTCGAATTGAAATTGAATAGAAATGAATTCGAATTGAAATTGAATAGAAATGAATTCGAACTGAAATTGAATAGAAATGAATTCGAATTGAAATTGAATATAAATGAATTCGAATTGAAATAGAATATAAATGAATTCGAATTGGAATTGAATTGAATTGAAAAGGACTTGAAATTGAATTTGAAATCAATTTGAATTGAAATCGATTTGAAATGAATTTAAAACGAATGTATATTGGAATATTCAATTTTGATTTGAAATTGAATATGAAGTTGAAATCGTTTTGAAAACGAATTTAAAACGATTTATAAAGCACGTTTTGAAATGAAATCGACGAAGTATATATTATATATATATAATATAATGGCCTGAATAGAACGCGCCACGGCAGTTCGCGAATTTCGACCATTGACTTCGAATGGATATTGCGGGTGATCCGACCGTCGGATTCTCCTAAAACCGAAACCGTTGGGTTCGTATTGAAAAGAGCTTTCTAACGAATATTAGAAATTTGAAATCTAACGGTTGGAGTTGGAATTATGTCCAAATCAAATTTGGAAAAGGTCGTTGTAAGTGCAATTTGATGGCCGTTGATGGAAATCGACTGTACGGGCCTTGATAAAATTATTAAAAATAATAGTAATTTGTGTAAGATCATAAGAAATGATTTGTGAAGATTTGGGATGAAAAACTCCATATTTGAAAAGATAAAAATAGATTTTTATCGAAATGAACTAGTTTTGAACTAGAATAGTAATTTATTTATTTTTAAATTAAATAAAGTGAATTTGAAATGGTTTTGAAATATAACTAGAATTTCCAATAATGGAATTGGAAGGGATTTGAATCCAAATTGTCTTCGGAATATTTCGATGTTGGATTTCGTGATGATACAGATATTGTTATGGAAATTTGAAAGATTTATAGATATCGTTATTTCCAATACGATATTTATTAGTCGTAGAATTTGATATTGAATATAAGCCGATATATTTTCTATTCAGAGCCTTGTATTTAATATCAAATGTGATTTGGGTTTGTCGTGAATGGGGTTTTATATAACACTTGTTCTTTAACCTGATAATTAATGGAATGGGATTTTTGGTTTATCGTGAACCGTGTTTTAAATAACGTTGATTCTTTAACCCAGTTAAAGATTAAAACTAAGTGGAGTTTTAATTAATCTTTAATTAGATTGAAAAGATCGAGAATGGAGTATCACCAGTTTTTCTCCCGGCGATAGTTAAATCTTTAATTAGATTTGAACGTGAAATGGTAATTGAATTTACCGATAACACCGTGGTGTTAGATATGAAGTATGACCAGTTTTACTTCATGGGATGAATAGGTTGGGATTGGGAAATAAAATAAATGATTACTTCGGTGTGGTTCGTTAATCCCAATTAGTTTGAATTGATATTCAAAGAGGATTAAAGAATAAATTTAAAGAATTTATCTTTGATAAAATTAATGGGAACCTTTCCCAAAGTATAAGAATATTTGAATAAAAGAATATTCTGAATTGGAATGAGGCGTAGGTTGTGTTTGTGTAACACTTGTTTATTATATACGCGAGTTATTCAGAAAGACCGGGTTTATCCCATTCTGAATAACTAATTCGACGTGGTGTCGAAGATGAAGACGGTGGTCGAAGACCGGAGGTCTTCACGTCGTTTGGGTGATTACTGATGATCTTGATTGGGATGTACACCCAAGAGGAAGGAATCAGTTAGTGATCGTCCAGACGTATTTGGAGATCGATGGATATGCGGGGTACTAGGTGCCTCTGGTTTCGTTCAGACCCAGAACGAACTTGTAAATGGAATGTGTGTCTGAAATTGGATTTTAGTCTGTGTGATTGATTTCTATTCAATATATATCTGTTTGGCGGCGGAGAATTTATTCTCTTGCTTAACGCCCTTCTCTGAGATGTACGAGCTCAGGGGTTGTATATTGATGGATATAAATCGCATGGAGTGAATTGCCTGTGTGGCTTGCCTAAGTGGCAGATGATCAAGGCTTTTGTTGAAAAGCAAAGTCTTGTGGTTGATGATCAAAGCACGACCTGTGTTGCATAGCTTTGTGTAGCGTTGATTCGCGAGCCTCACACCCCGGTTGTGAACCAAAAACGGGAGAAGGATCCAGGGAGGGCATGCGTTTCTTTCTAGCTAGGGTGGTGTCAGCGACCTACCAGCCTTGACATTTACGTACTTTTCACCTGTGTGGTTGTTGCTGTTGCGAGGCGCCTCGGTTATATCGGTCGATCCGGGACCGATAGAGTCATGGGACTCATTTACGCCCCAAAGGGCGGGGAAACGCAGTGTTCAGGCATTTTAATCCACATCGGTGGACTGGCCCTGTGGCTCCTAAGGGTCGATGCGTTCTGTCCCTGAGACATAGGCTAGATTGTCTCGAATTCGGTAGAGGACTATCTTTTTCCTCGGTTCTCAGATGGAATCCAACTTCCAAATACGTGACATTTGCGGTTTTGATTGTAGAGCCTAGTATGGCGACATGATATATGGTACCCATGCCGTCTATGATTGATATTTTTGATTGAAATTGTTTTAAACACTGTACACTTATTATAGTATCAAATGATTTGTTATAAACGTATCAAGCATTCTTTGGCTATTATAAGGTAAAATCCTATCCTCTGGTTTGTGTTGCATTGTGTGATGGGACCTGGGTCTTATAATAGCTTCATTTTTCTTTATTTAGCATTGCGCTGTTTGTTTTATGCACTGGTATTCTTGGGAGGAAACTCGTCCTGCGTTAGGGGCGTGGTCCCTTGATTTACCTAACTTTAAAATAAAGATTAATAACTGTTTTAGTTCTCACACCAGTCACATGACTGACCTGGAGTTTATTGTTTTAACCTAAACTCTGGGTGCCCTTATTTTGACACGGGCAGCTAGTAGTTTTGGTTTTGCAGATTTATATTCACAGGATCCTGGTTTACAGCTGGAACGATATCCGAAAAGCTTTGTATCCGTATATATCTTCTAGTTGTGTATTGTATTCTTTTCCGCTGCGATGCATTTAAATGTAATTTAAATCTCTGATATTTCTGTGTAAAATTCATTTATACTCTGTATATTCTTGTAATCTGATGGTATTGTTGTAATAACAATGAAATGTTCTTCCGTCTGCGTTCTATTTTGTCATGTTCTCAAAACAATCAGGAGTTTCGAACGGTCTAGATCGGTTTAGCGACTGATTCAGATCAACCGAAATTCCTTTCTGTCACATTAGGTTAAAACAATAAACTCCAGGTCAGTCATGTGACTGGTGTGAGAACTAAAACAGTTGTTTAAATCAATTTTAAAAGAGTGTAATTCAAAGGGCCACGCCGTATAACACGGAACGGGTTTCCTCCCAAGAATACCTGTGCATAGAATAAACAACGCAATGCTTTTTCGAAAAATGAAGCTATTATAAGACCCAGGTCCCATCACACAATGCAACGCAAGCCGGAGGATAGGGGTTTCCATTATAATAGCCAAATATGTTTGGTACGTTCAAAACAAATCATTTGATATTACAATAAGTTTATAGTGTCAAAACAATTTCAATCATAAATATCAATCATAGACGACATAGTATCCCATGCTACTATGTCGCCATACTAGGCTCTACAAATAAAACAGAAATACACGTATTGGAAATTAGATTTCCGTTCTGAGTCGAGGCAAGGGGCAAGCTCCTCTCCGCTTCGAGACACTCTAGCAAATGCCTCGGGACTACACACTCTGGGTAACCCCTGGATCTTCATGGCCGATCCTCTCTTACGTTTGAGGATTGGCAATTCCTGAACACACGTTTCCCGGTCCTAACATACCTAAAATCGAGGCGCCTCGCATCCAACAACCACATAGGTGAAAAGTATATAAATGTCAGGGCTGGTAAGTCACTGACACCACCAAAGCTAGAAAGAAACGTCGTTCTCTCCCTGTAGTCCCTGTCCCGTTTTTAACCTAAACCGAGGTATGAGGCTCGCGAATTCACGTTATACACAAAGTTGCGCCACAAAGGCCGTGCTTTGATCATCAACCACAAGACTTTGCTTTTCAACAGAAGCCTTGATCAATTGACACTTAGGCGTGCCACACAGGCAATTCATGCCATGCGACTGATGTCCATCGATATACAACCTATGAGCTCGTACGTCTCAGAGAAGGGCGTTAAGCAAGAGAATAAATTCCCCGCTGCCAAACAGATGTATATTTAATAGAGATCAATCAGCACAGAATAAAATCCAATGTCACACACACACAGTCCATTTACAAGTTCGTTCTAGGTCTGAACGAAACCGGAAGTACTTTCCTCGCATATCCATCGATCTCCAAGTACGTCTGGACGACCACCAAATATTTCCCTCCTCTTGGGAGTACAGCCCAATCAGGATCATCAGTAATTATCCAAACGATGTGAAGACTTCCGGTCTTTGACCACCGTCATCATCTTCGACTTATCGTCAAATCGGTTATTCAGAATGAGTATAAACCCGGCCTTTCTGAATGACCCGTGTATATAATAAACAAATGTTACACAAACACAACATACACCTCATTCCAATTCATCAGTCACTAACCGTAAATTAGCAAGAGAACAATTCCCCAAATATTAACCCCGAAGGCCGAAACCAACATCAGATCAATACCCAGGAAACCATTCTTCTTAGCTAACCTACAGTTAGTTTCTAAATTTCACATTCTTAGGGAAAGGTTCCCATTAATTTTATCAAAGATAAATTCTTTAAAATTTATTCTTTAATCATCCTTTGGATATCACTTCAGACCAAATTATGGTTTTCCAAACTAGTCGGGATTAGCGAACCACACCAAAGTATTTAGTTATTTTATTTACCAATCCCAACCTATTCATCCCATGAAGCAAAACTGGTAATACTCCATTTATAATTCCACGGTGTTATCGGTAAAATTAATTACTATTCCACGTTAAATCTAATTAAAGATTTAATTATCACTTGGAGCAAAACTGGTAATACCCCATTCTCGCTCATTTTCCAAATTTGATAATTTAAATTATCAATCCACATTTCAATCTAATTGCAGATTCATTAAAACTCCTTTACTGGGTTAAAGAACTAATGTCATTTAAAAACACAGTTCACGATAAACCCAAATCACATTCTATTTATTATCGGGTTAAAGAACAAGTGTTATTTAAAACACCATTCACGATAAACCCACAAATCAATTCTAATTCAATTCCAATTAAATATATTAGAAATTCTGGTTATTTAAAACCCATTTCAAATCCAATTTATTTATTTAAAAATAACTTGGTTTTAATTTTAGTTCAAAACTAGTTCATTTCGATAAAAATCCATTTATATCTTTACAAATGGGGGATTTTTCATCCCAGTTCTTCACAAATCATTTCTTATGATTTTACACAAATTACTGATATTTTTGATAATTTTATCAAGGCCCGTACAGTCGATTTCCAACAACGGCCATCGAACTGCACTTACAACGACCTTTTCCAAATTTGATTTGGACATAATTCCAAATACAACTGTTAGATTTCAAATTTCTAATATTCGTTAGAAATCTCTTTTCGATACGAACCCAACGGTTCCGGTTTTAGGAGAATCCGACGGTCGGATCTCCCGCAATGTCCATTCGAAGTCAATGGTCGAAATACGCGAACTACCGCGGCACGGCGCGTTCTATTCAGGCCATTATATTATATATATAATATATATAATATATACTTCGTCGATTTCCTTTCGAAATGAATTTTATAAATCGTTTTAAATTCGTTTTCGAAACGATTTCAACTTCATATTCAATTTCTAATCAAATTTGAATATTCCAATATAAATTCGTTTTAATTTCATTTCAAAACGATTTCAATTTAATTCGAATTCATTTCTATTCAAATTCAATTTGAATGCATTTCTTTTAAATTTCAATTCGAATGCATTTCTATTCAATTTCAATTCGAATGCATTTCTATTCAATTTCAATTCGAATGCATTTCCGTTCAATTTCAATTCGAAATCATTTCTATTCAATTTCAATTCGAATTCCTGTTATAAATATTTGATTTTTATCTCTTTTCAATATTCATTATGAAAACAAATATAATCGATATAAATATTGTTCACGTCAAAATAGCGCATCTCTAATCAACACGGCTTTATATTTTTCAATAACTTCGTTATTCTATTCAACAAATGAATCTATATTTTTTTCCAATACATGACTAATCTCAACAAATGAGTACTGTCAACACACGACTATTTTTGTTATTTAATATATTTTATAAAAATTATGGCATCTATCGTTTGATTTCAAACCAGACTCCAACCGTAAATTAGTAAGAGAACGATTCCCTAAATATTAACCCCGAAGGCCGAAACCAACATCAGATCAATATCCGGGAGACCACTCATCTTATCTATTTTCCAGTTAGTTTCTAATTTTATATATGATAAAGATGTAAATTTTATTGTTAAAATATTTCGTTCAACAGATGACTAATCTCAACGGATGAGTACTGTCAACACATGAACCTTTATTTTATGATATTCTTTATCTTTCCAATTGGAATGAGGCCCAATCAATTACAATATAATGTTAATTATATGGATTCCATACAACATATGTATATAATAGCAACGATAAATAATCAACCATCATCCAAAGTGCACCACGCAACTGCATAAGCATCAAATATAAATAATTAATGCTTACACAGCCTGTCGACAAATCGATCGACATACAATTAAATAATTGGGATTAGTGTACGCCAAATATCATCCTAATACCCGTGTGGGGTTTCAAACAATCAAACTCAGATTTTATTTGTGCAGTTGGGCGATGTGTAAAATTTATCGTCCTAATCAATATCAATCAAATCAGTGTATATAAACAAATCGTCCGATTTGTTTTTATTAGTTTATTTCATTTCATATACACGTTAAAATTTCTATTTTTAACTATAAAATATTTTTAACTATATAAATATTTTATTTCATTCTACATCACACAATCAAATTTCACAACATAGCAACCAAACAAACAAGTCATCCATGGTCTGTGGACGACGAGTGTCAGTTGCTACTAAACACCGTCTGCATCTTAGTATATATTTCAAACTAGAAATAGATTAAAAGTGAGGAGTTCTCACTGACTAGCTAATCCAAACGCCTCGAGGCTTCTTATGTAGAAATCTTCGCCGTTCTCGCCTTTTGTCACTTTCGTTTCCCGTAGTCACTACATATATAAAAATCACATTTTTATGTTGTTGCCATGTATATAAAAACCACATTTTTACACTGCTACTATATAGATAAAAATTCTATTTTTACATCGCTGCTATATGGATAAAAATTCTATTTTTACATCGCTACTATACAGATAAAAATTCCATTTTTACATCGCTGCTATATAGATAAAAATTCCATTTTTACATCGCTACTATATAGATAAAAATTCTATTTTTACATCGCTACTATATAGATAAAAAATTCTATTTTTACATCGATGTTCATATAATAAAGATTATATTTTTATCATGCTATTCTCTATATAGAGATTCTGCCTTTTCAAATATAATAAAAATCATATTTTCATTTCAACCTATATATAACGAAAAATCAGATTTTTATTTCGCTACACATATAAAGATAACATTTTTATATTCTCTATTATATAGAAATTTTATTTTTAATACACTACTTATATAAAAATAGTACTTTTATATCTTCTATTATATAAAGTTCATATTTTTAATACTCTACACAAGCAAAAATTATGTTTTTGATTCACTACATATGTAAAGATCGAATTTTTATTATCAATATATATATATATATATATCGTGTTCTTTCTCTAATGATAACCATATAAAGACCGCTTCTTTATTATAAGGAAAACATTATAAAAATCGTATTTTTTTATTTGCTCCTTCATATATAAAACTCTAATTTTTATTTTTCTACTTCTAATATAAAAATCAATTTTTTTTATCATGCTATTCTGTATGTGCAAATCTACTTTTTAATACGCTAATTCATATGAAAAAAAATCAATTTTTATCATGCTACTTCATGTAAAAATCTGATTTTATTCAAATACATAAGTTAAAATAAAATAAAAACTCATCGGGCTGAAACAGAGGTGAGAGATGACGCGTAGGAGTTCGTCGTTGGTGGTTGGACTGGTGGCAGGGCCTGCAGTTGGCTGTGAGGTGTGAATTTGGGGCTATGGCTCGATTTGGAGGTTGAAGGAAAGGCAAGGAAGAGGGGTGGTGTAACATCCCGTGTATTCTATAACGGTGAGATTCACAAATTAAAGTATAACTAATTTCAAATCAAAGAATTAAGGGAAACGGGATATGCCATTGCGTTCGTCTCGGAATTCTGCTTGAGATAGAGTCCGAGTTTGCGTAAAACGGATATCGTATGAAGAAGATATGGATGAACGAAGTTGGGCGAAAAACCAGAAAATGGGTCAGAATGCACGGCGCACTTGGGAAGTGCGCCAGAACAAAAATGAACTGGCACACTTGGGAAGTGCGCCAATACATTTTTAGCCTGGCGCACCTGCCAAGTGCGCCCAGGTCAAAATGACCTACTGGTCAGGTCTTGGCTGGCCTGGTCTGTGTTTGGTCGATTTTCTGAGCCTTGCCTTGTCACTAGGGCTAGGTATCAGCTCCTGGTGGGTCACCCCTTCAAACGAATGGCTATTATTGAACCAAGCTTCATCGACGGTCTAAATCAACTCACAAACTCTATAAAAAGGACCTAAGACTAACCCTAATTCACACAAACTAAAATGGAGATGAGACCGTCATGTTGCTGAGGAGAGACTAAGGATAGTCGTCAGAAATAGAGAGACAATTAGGAGATAAATCAAAAGCTTAAAGCAACGTTAATTGAATCAAAGCAACGCCTACAACAAAGGATAGCATCTCCAAATTCAGAATTCAGATTCCTGAATTGAAGATTCATCATACGTTGTAAGTAGATTGCTATTCCGATGTGAATTAAATAATTGTGTTGATTTGTGTAAAGTAAGAAATGGAATTGTGGCGATAATAATCTATATTTGTATGTTGCTTTGATGCTAAACAATTTGGGAATGTTGTGGTATACAATTTGATATTCGCAAGCATATGATTCATGTTGAAAACTACATGTTTGTGGTAGTTATTTACAACACCCATTTGATAATTGCAAGTATATGATTCACGTTGAGAGTACAACTATATGTTGTAATAGTTTATTTGAGATTCATGCAAGTATATGATTTACTGCTATGCCAACATGATGTATAATTTTATGGTTATCTTTAGTGTAATTTGATCCATTTGAGTATTATGATTCATATGAAGTTATGTTGGAATTGGCATCATAGTTCAAGTATAAAAATCATGCTTTTGTGATAGTGACAAAAGCAAGCATCTTTGTGAACTATTATTAATTTTATGAACATGACTAAACTATGTTTGTTATTATGCCTAGTTGAAAACATGTTTTTAGGCTTATTTGTTATCATAATCATATGATAAAATATGTGACACATAAGTTACATTAGAATTACATTGGAATTACATTCCACTTGCAAGTTTACATAGATAGAATAAAAACCATGATTTAAGTTTAGGTATGTTTAAGTATTGTTTGTACCATAATCATATGAATAGAATGATTCATGTTTAAGTATTGTTTATGCCATAATCATATGAATAGAATGATTCATGTTTAAGTATTGTTTATGCCATAATCATATGCATAAATGATTCATGTTTAACTATTGTTTATACCAAAATCATATGAATAGAATGATTCATGTTTAAGTATTGTTTATGCCATAATCATATGAATACAATGATTCATGTTTAAGTATTGTTTATGCCATAATCATATGCATAAATGATTCATGTTTAAGTATTGTTTATGCCATAATCATATGAATAGAATGATTCATGTTTAACTATTGTTTGTACCATAATCATATGAATAGAATGATTCATGTTTAAGTATTGTTTATGCCATAATCATATGGATAGAATGATTCATGTTTAAGTATTGTCTATGCCATAATCATATGAATAGAATGATTCATGTTTAACTATTGTTTATACCATAATTATATGAATAGAATGATTCATGTTTAAGTATTGTTTATGCCATGATTATATGGATAAAATGATTCATGTTATGCCATGATTATATGATGTTACAATTGCAAGTTCACATGTGCCTACTTTATGTTAATTGAATCGTTCGTTGCAAGTTCATGCGTTCACACTCCCCTTTTCCAGTTACCTTATAAACACCATGTTATAAGCCTCCCCTTTTCATTTAGCTAAATTGGGTTTAAGTATTAAACCCAACACACCTTACATTGGAGCGAACGTGTAAAACGGAGGTAATCACGTTTGGGCTAAAATATAGAACATATGTGTTGGCATGTTTGACGCATGCCAACAACCTTGAAAAACAATTAAGTGGCATAAATAAATTTTAACCAATAAAGATGAATTTGAATAATGGGCCGCAAATATTTACATATAAAAAGAAAAGAGACAAAATATGTAAATGTAGAAAATACGATGTGTTTAACCCGAGGTTGGATTGAGTTGTGATGTAAACCTGCCCGGAACCGCCCGGCTGTCCAGTAGTCACAACAATACCTATCCAATGTGGGTGGTTAAACACGGAGCCCAATAAGGACCCGAGGTTAGACTGAGTTGTGGCGTAAGACTGCCCGGACCCAACCGGCAACAGGCAGCCACAACAATACCTGTCTAATGTGAGAGGTCAAGGCTTTAATAAGACAATTAAGGCTGAGTCTGGGTTGATAGGATTAAGTAAATTATATTAATACTTAATCAAAATGGAACATGCTAAACTAAACAGACTGATTTGGGGGTTAGGTTTATAAAACACTTAACCAACTTAGCATGTTGGCTAGAAATAGAAAACCTAGTAGCGGGGGACCCTTTTCAGCAGTAACCCTACAAGGTGTATCAGGATACCCTGAACTAGGCAGGGTGGGGCACGATTACTGGGCTGACTGTAAGAGGTCAAATCGACGGCGGTGGTACAGCAGTGTAGGTTCTAACGGGGTGCGGGCGTGCACACACTCCGGCGTAGAAAAATAAGGCACTGGGCACCAGTAGCATACCTGTGCACTCTAATTGTGTCGGGCCGCCACCATGGGACTTGATACACCCCATGGTGGGACCAGCATAGGTAACTACAACATCGGGGGTCGTAAGACACATGTAACTATGCGAGTAGGAGCCGATCATCAGAAATGGATCACTTCACCCTGATTATAGGGTGCCTGTTGGGAACTAGTTTATATGGGTACAGAGATTAATATGGGGTACGATAGTATATTCGACCCTAGACAACTTAACTTAGTTTATGGTGCTTTCCCGTTTCTAGTTTATACTTATCGTACCCAGTTCTTTATTCATAGACTAAATAGTCCTAGACTTACTCAGGCTTTATGTTTGACTCTACTTTTCTTTCGTCTTCTTTTCTTCCATTCCCCCCACCCCAGGTCCACAGGGAGGGAATACCGCAGCTTGACCAGCCTTCATATCCAGCTTGAAGAGAAAGAATGTATTGCTTGGATCTTTTCCGTTTTGGACTATGGCTTTGGACAGCAATTATGGGACTTTTGCAGTCTATTTATGTTTTCTTTATGCTACTTTAAATAATGAAATCAAGACAGTTATGAAGATGTTATGTTTTTGGAAGTATTGTAAGACAATTATGGTATGGTTGGTGTAACACATATTTTAATGAAATAAAAGTTGTTGTTGTTTTCCGCTGTTCAAAAATATGTGTTCTTATATCTGTCTTGTATATCTGTGACTTATACTTATAAACCTCCACCAAAATTAGGGCATTCCCTTTGAGAGTGACCCTAACGGAGGTGGGGTGTTTCACTTGGTATCAGAGCATAGGTTTACCAGATAAGATAAAAAGTTTTGAAAATTTATTTTCAAAAAGGAAATTTAAAGAAGCATTTTTAAAGAGATAAAATATTATTTTATTTTAAAAGGGCAAAGTCCCCCAAAGCCATAGGTACTATCTTTTATCCTTCGTTTTGAATCTATCCTTTCTGTTTCAGCATGACTGGAGACCTTACTCCCCAGCTGCTGAAGCTTTCGCTCCTCCTCCTCCACGTGAACCAGCAAGCAGAAGAGTCCCAGAGTAGGAAGACGAATAATAGTCAAACAAGAAAGGATCGTAACAGTAATAACAAGAAACGAGAAAAAAAAAGGAAATGCAATCTTTGTGGTATGGAAGGGCACATAGCCAAGGATTGTAGAAAGAGGAAAAGAAAACAAGGAGAATGTTTTCATTGTGGGAAGACTGGACACATCAGCAAAGACCGCCCTGAGAAGACAGACTTTAAGAAGGGCGGGAAAGACAACAAGTCCCAAGAGAAGAGGAAGTGTAAATTCTGTGGCAAAGTGGGGCACTTAGTGAAAGATTGTCGGAAAAAGAAGGCCAAGATGAATGGCGGGTGCTTTTCTTGCGGTGAGACAGACCACATGGCTAAGGACTGCCCAAAGAAACGAGGACAGGGGCAGAGGGCTGGATCCACCTCAGGGGCGCATGTTCATGTGCTAGAGGCGCCACCTCTGCAATAGTGAGGTATAAATACTTCTATAGAAAGTGTAGTTTATCTTTATGATCACCCCGTTCGCACTTTATTTGATTCCGGCGCATCACACTCCTTTATCTCGTCTGCTTTAGTAGAATCTCTGCACCTAAAAACTACTATGGTAGAGGACCCCTTAATTGTTTCAAACCCAATTGGGGGCCCAGATCATTTGTCTATGATCTGTTTGAAATTGAAAATTTCTATTCTAAGCGTAGAATTTAAATGTAGTGCCTTTGTTTTGGGCTTTTCGGGATATGGTTTGATTTTGGGCATGGATTGGCTATCCAGTAATGGGGCCATCCTTGATTGTGAGAAAAGGGTTGTTAGGATCCTGACCCAGCTCGGTAACACTTTGGAAATTTCTTGTAATCCCTCGTATGTGGTTATGCTTAGTTATCTTGAATCACTAGATGCCTCTGTTGAAAATTTGCAATCAGTTAGAGTGGTCCGGGAATATCCGGATGTCTTCGAAGAGGTGAAGGGCTTGCCTCCGAAGCGGGAGATAGACTTCCGCATATATCTTGTAGATAATGCAAAGCCCGTTGCATTGCCCGTTAGACACATGGCTCCACGGGAAAGGAAAGAGCTCAGTAAACATATTAAAGAGCTTCTAGAGAAGGGGTTCATTAGGAGGAGCATTTCAGAATGGGGCGCTCCAGTGGTGTTCACTACAAAGGCGGATTGTTCACTCCGTTTATGTGTTGACTATAGGGAGCTCAACAAGCTAACGAAAAAGAATAGGCACCCTCTCCCCAGAATTGACGATCTGTTTGATCAGCTTGTAGGAGCGTCTGTTTTCTCCCAACTCGATTTAGCGACCGGTTTTCATCAGCTAAGGGTGGCTGAAGATAGCATCGATAAAACGACATTCAGAACCCCAGACGGCTTCTTTGAATGGCTTGTCATGCCTTTCGGTTTGACAAACGCACCTGCTTACTTCGTGGACCTAATGAGTAGGGTGTTCAGAGATTTCCTCAATAAGTTCGTAGTGGTCTTCATAGACGATATCCTTATCTTCTCAAGAGTGAAGAGGAACATGCTCAGCACTTAAGGGCAATCATGGAAACTCTGTGAGTCCATCAATTAAAAGCCAAATTCTCCAAATGCCACTTTTGGAGAGAGGAAGTAAGATTTCTTGGGCACATAGTATCCAAGGAAGGGTTACCTGTAGACCCGGCTAAGGTAGTAGCGATGCAGGATTGGAAGACACCAAAGAACGCAACAGAGGTCCAAAGCTTTCTCGGGCTAGCAGGCTTCTATCGGAAATTCATCAGAGACTTTGCAAAGATATCAGCTCCGCTCACAAAGTTGACCAAGAAGAATCTAGTGTTCAATTGGGACTTGGATTGCGAGTTTGCTTTCCAACGACTAAAAAGGGCTCTTACAACAACCCCAGTTCTGATATTGCCCGATGGAAGCAAGATTTTCACAGTTTATACAGATGCATGTGGGACAGGGCTAGGCGCCGTCTTAATGCAAGAAGGAAGGGTAGTAGCTTATGGCGGGAGACAATTGAAAGTGCACGAAAAGAACTACCCGACCCACGATCTTGAGTTAGCTGCCATCGTCTTTGCACTCAAGTCTTGGCGACACTATCTCCTAGGTGAGAAGTTCGAACTTTACACTGACCATAAATCGTTGAAATACATTTTCTCACAGAAGGACCTTAACTTGAGGCAACAGAGATGGATGGAGTTTCTTGCCTCGTACGATTTCGAGATCTCCTACACTCCGGGCAAAGGCAACGTAGTGGCAGACGCGTTGAGCCGAAAGAAACTAACCCTAAGCCCACTGTTTGTTGAAAGACAAAGCCTAGAGTTTATAGCCAGCTTTGACTTTAGGCCCTCCTCCGATTTTGTACCAGGCTTGTTAGCATCTCTCGAAATACGCCCGACTTTGGTGGACTCGATAGGGACAGCACAACGCGAGGACCCTCAGCTTGTGGAGACGATTGATAGGCTAATTAGGGGTGAGACTTCAAGTCACCTCAACAAATACTCCATCGACGATAAGGGTTGGCTAAGGCGAGACAGAAGACTATGCGTCCCACAGACAAGGGATTTAGTAAAGAAGGTTCTCGAGGAAGCACATCACTCGAAGATGACGATACACCCAGGCGGAGATAAAATGTACAAGGACATAAAAAGAACTTTCTTTTGGAACGGCATGAAGAAGGACGTGGCAGAATTCGTTTCTAATTGTATGGTGTGCCAACAGGTTAAGGCGGAACAGAAAAAGCCTGGCGGTCTGCTACATCCTCTAGAGGCCCCGCAGTGGAAGTGGGATAGCATCTCAATGGACTTAATTGATGGGCTGCCTAGGTCTAGGAGAGGCAACACTAGCATTTGGGTAATAGTGGATAGGCTTACTAAAAGCGCCCAATTTTTACCTGTCAAAAGTAAAAGAACTGCCTCATCCCTAGCATCTCTTTACCTCAAGGAAATCGTTCGACTCCATGGAATACCCTCCAGCATTGTTAGTGACCTAGACCCTATCTTCACAAGTGAGTTTTGGCGGAGTTTGCAAGAAGCGGTAGGCACACAGTTATGCTTGAGCACAGCCTATCATCCCCAAACCCACGGCCAAACAGAAAGAGTGAACAGAGTTTTGGAGGACCTTTTAAGACTGTGCGTCCTTGACTTCGGAGGGACATGGGAAGACCATCTTCCTTTGGTGGAATTTGCCTACAACAACAGCTATCAAGCAACCATCGGAATGGCGCCCTTCGAAGCTTTATATGGAAGACCGTGTCGATCGCCCACTTGTTGGTGGAAGTCTACTGATAAGCTCATACTTGGACCAGATATGATCCGAGAGACTTCAGAGAAAGTAGACTTAATACGAAGAAGGATGAAGACGGCCCAAGACAGACAAAAGTCCTACGCCGACAAGAGAAGGACCGACCTTGAATTTGAGGTTGGGGACAAAGTTTTTCTGAAGGTATCTCCACTAAGGAACGTTGTTCGTTTTAGAACCACAGGAAAGCTAGCACCAAGGTTCGTAGGGCCATTCCCTATCATCGAGAAAATTGGGAAAATGGCCTATAGATTAGAGCTACCTGAAAAATTGGCCGGAGTTCACAACGTTTTTCACGTTTCACATCTCCGAAAATGTCTACATGAGTCTGTTGAAGTGGTAGAGCCAAATATCCTAGAAGAAGCTGAAGTGGAACGCAAAGCAACCGTAAGGAAAGTTCCAACCCGCATATTAGGAACGGAAGTGAAGAAGCTACGCAACCGCGAAGTCAAGCTCGTCAAAGTTCAGTGGAGCAACGCCGAAGAAGATGCAACTTGGGAAACTGAAGCTAGAATACGCGCAGCCTACCCTTTTCTTTTCGAGGGTACATCTTTGATCTTTCTTTTTCCTTAAGTTGCGCTTTTATCTATCTTTTTAGGTATATCTCCTCGACCTTATCTTTTAGGTAACTTTGGATGAAAACATGTAGTTGAAACATGTTATGGATGATGGTTGCAAGTGGTTGCAAGTGATTGCTAGTGGCTGCTCGTGGTTGCATATACACACACAATCTAGGTTTAAGATCGGCTCAATCACTTCATATTGCATATGCATATATGTTTGCATTCGTATATGGTTGAACTTTAATGTGTTGTCATATGGATGTTGCAATTGTAAGAATGATTATGCACTCATGTAGATTCATAAACAGGAGAATTTGCATACATAATGGATTCATGGTAGTTACATAATTTGCATTAAGGAGGTCAACTGAATCAGTAGACCACCTGATTTTGCATTAGATAAGTACATGTACACACACACTTCACATATGATCATGAAGCATTAGAAGTCTTTTAAGGACAATGGATGCTCGTGTTTGATGGATGAGTAGATGGATGTTTGGATGTTAGGATGTACATTCTTCGTGAACTTGAAGATTTCGGGGACGAAATCCTTTTAAGTGGGGGAGAATGTAACACCCCGTGTATTCTATAACGGTGAGATTCACAAATTAAAGTATAACTAATTTCAAATCAAAGAATTAAGGGAAACGGGACACGCCATTGCGTTCATCTCGGAATTCTGCTTGAGATAGAGTCCGAGTTTGCGTAAAACAGATATCGTATGAAGAAGGTATGGACGAACGAAGTTGGGCGAAAAACCAGAAAATGGGTCAGAATGCACTGGCGCACTTGGGAAGTGCGCCAGAACAAAAATGAACTGGCGCACATGGGAAGTGCGCCAGTACATTTTTAGCCTAGCGCACCTGCCAAGTGCGCCCAGGTCAAAATGACCTGCTGGTCAGGTCTTGGCTGGCCTGGTCTGTGTTTGGTCGATTTTCTGAGCTTTGCCTTGTCACTAGGGCTAGGTGTCAGCTCTTGGTTGGTCTCCCTTCAAACGAACGGCTATTATTGAACCAAGCTTCATCGACGGTCTAAATCAACTCACAAACTCTATAAAAAGGACCTAAGACTAACCCTAATTCACACAAACTAAAATGGAGATGAGACCGTCATGTTGCTGAGGAGAGACTAAGGATAGCTGTCAGAAATAGAGAGACAATTAGGAGATAAATCAAAAGCTTAAAGCAACGTTAATTGAATCAAAGCAACGCCTACAACAAAGGATAGCATCTCCAAATTCAGAATTCATATTCCTAAATTGAAGATTCATCATACGTTCTAAGTAGAGTGCTATTCCGATGTGAATTAAATAATTGTGTTGATTTGTGTAAAGTAAGAAATGGAATTGTGGCGATAATAATCTATATTTGTATGTTGCTTTGATGCTAAACGATTTGGGAATGTTGTGGTATACGATTTGATATTCGCAAGCATATGATTCATATTGAAAACTACATGTTTGTGGTAGTTATTTACAACACCCATTTGATAATTGCAAGTATATGATTCATGTTGAGAGTAAAAACTATATGTTGTAATAGTTTATTTGAGATTCATGCAAGTAGATGATTTACTGCTATGCCAACATGATGTATAATTTTATGGTTATCTTTAGTGCAATTTGATCCATTTGAGTATTATGATTCATATGAAGTTATGTTGGAATTGGCATCATAGTTCAAGTATAAAAATCATGCTTTTGTGATAGTGACAAAAGCAAGCATCTTTGTGAACTATTATTAATTTTATGAACATGACTAAACTATGTTTGTTATTATGCCTAGTTGAAAACATGTTTTTAGGCTTATGTTGTTATCATAATCATATGATAAAATATGTGACACATAAGTTACATTAGAATACATTAGAATTACATTCCACTTGCAAGTTTACATAGATAGAATAAAAACCATGATTTAAGTTTAGGTATGTTTAAGTATTGTTTGTACCATAATCATATGAATAGAATGATTCATGTTTAAGTATTGTTTATGCCATAATCATATGAATAGAATGATTCATGTTTAAGTATTGTTTATGCCATAATTGTAATAACCCGGAAAATGTGAACCAGTTTAAAATTTTTAAATTAGGTTATTACCAAGAAATTTGAGTAATTGAAATAGCATATTTCAATAAAATATAGAATTGGGTATAGTATTGCAGTTTGAAATTTTGAATATAAACTTTGTCTGACTATACCGGGTGGAAAATATAACGGATTTTGACGAAACTGAAAATATTTAAATTTGTTTATCAATACCTTTCTAATGAATCTGAAAAATCGAAATTTCATAACGGAAATCAAAAGTTATGGCAAAATGAATTTTCAGAAAGGTCGCTATATAGTATATATAGCCCTTGAAAATTGATTTTTTGCATACGACCTCGGAATTTGACGAAACCACTTTTGTTGGGTCCGGGACGTCAAATTATTGCTAAGTTTCAAATTTCATAATTTTTGAAGCTAGAATGTGAGCGGGGCAAAAGAAAATGTGATTGGTCAAACTTTGTTAAAATGGGTCGATCTAAAAATGGCCGTTTTTCAAACGAGCTCAGAATTCGACGAAACTGGTTTTGTTAGGACCGTATCATCAAAACAAAGCTAGATTTATTTTTCTGGAATTTTTCGATTCAGTTTGTGGCCCTGGCAAATTGAAATGTACGTTTAAATTAAATATCGAATGTTTTATATTTTAATTTGAAAAATAACTGACTGTAACAGTCGAAATGGCCAACGAAACATATCCCATTGTGTCCGGAATGGGGGTATTTAGCTAGGGGCGACAGTCGTTGGGGTTGATTTCGAGTTCGTGTGTGGGAGGGGGTATTTTTGGAATTAAATAAATTTAAATTTTAAAATAAAAGGAGCCGACCAATCACAATTCATCTCCCTCATCGTTCTTCCTGTCGCGACGCGGAAAAAGCTCCAAAACTTCTCTCTTCAATTTATCCACAACCACACAACGAAATCAAGCAAACTCAGATCCATTTTGAAGAGCGTTCAGAGATCTTCAAATCCATAGCAATTTCAAGAATTATCGTTGAGTATTGAGGGAGTTATAGCGTCGGGAAGGTCCGAACTTTGCGTCGCCGCCGTGCCCGCTAAGGAGCGTCGATCTGATCATCTCGGGTAGGGTTGGGAAGCTCTTCCCTTCCTCTTCGACGCAGCGCTGGCCGTTCGTCCTATCGCTTCGTGGTTTTGCCAAAAAGTTTAACCCTAGTTTTCGAAATCAAAAGAGGTATACGGCTAAACCTAATTTCCACTGATTTTTACACTATAAAGCGTTGCAAACTTGTAAAAATCGTATCTTTTTGCTATGTTAACGAAATTCGATGAAACAGGAGACACCGTGACCGCAAGGAGGCTCTCTACATTTTAGAAGAAGCCGCGGATTTTTCTGACCTTCCTACGATTTTTAGCACTGCAATAACCAATGTGAGGAATCTAAACTAATTGTGTGATTGAAAACGTGTTGTATAAATTATATGAGCGAAGTGTAAATTATATACGCATTGTATACCTCATGTACATGTGTTGTATAAGTTATATTAGCGATGTATAAATTATACAAGCGTTGTTTGAAACATATATGCTTTAATTTGTGATGAAATGCAAGTGAATTATTATATTATATATATATATATATACTCCCCTCGTCCACAGACCATGGACGATATTTATTGCTTGTGATTGACGTGATATTATATGGTATGACGAATGGTTGGAAATAATTGTTTGTGGTTGATATTATGGTTGAAAAATACCTTTGTGGTTGAAAATACCCTCTTGTGGTTGAAACAAATTAGAATAGAATTGTGGAATTGAAAATAAAACATGCCGCCTGCGTGCGAACTAGATGCATGATCCCCATTGTCAAAAACCACGAGGTTTTAAGGTAGAGCGAGGAGCCGTACTAGGGACGGTCCCGGTTTTAACTACCCTGCCGTTATGCTGCCGAAATTTTCTGAAATGTTTATGTGTTAGAATAATTTTCATTCGTTGAAATTAATTACATATGCTATATTGAATATTCATGTGTTGAGTTGCAATTCATTTGTTGAGTTGAAATTCATGTGTTGAATATTATTAGAATTTAAACAAATGGCTTTAGCGATAAAAATCACATTTTTATATATATACAAACTATATAGAATATTCATGTGTTGAGTTGCAATTCATTCGTTGAGTTGAAATTAATGTGTTGAATATTATTAGAATTTAAACAAATGGCTTTAGCGATAAAAATCACATTTTTATATATATACAAACTATATAGAATATTCATGTGTTGAGTTGCAATTCATTCGTTGAGTTGAAATTCATGTGTTGAATATTATTAGAATTTAAACAAATGGCTTTAGCGATAAAAATCACATTTTTATATATATACAAACTATATAGAATATTCCTGTGTTGAGTTGCAATTCATTCGTTGAGTTGAAATTCATGTGTTGAATATTATTTGAATTTAAACAAATGGCTTTAGCGATAAAAATCACATTTTTATATATATACAAACGATATAGAATATTCATGTGTTGAATTGCAATTTGTTCGTCGAGTTGAAATTCATGTGTTGAATGTTATCGTATTTTAAAAATAAAATGAATAGACAATAAAAACTATATTTTTATTGTGAATATGGAGAGATAAAAATACACACGTGTCGAATAAATATTTTTGATGATAAAAATATTTCTTTTATCATGAATATGCTTAGTTAAAAATACACACGTGTCGAATAAATATTTTTGATGATAAAAATATTTCTTTTATCATGAATACGCTTGGTTAAAAATACACACGTGTCGAATAAATATTTTTGATGATAAAAATATTTCTTTTATCATGAATACGCTTAGTTAAAAATATACATGTGTCAAATAAATATTTTTGATGATAAAAATATTTCTTTTATCATGTATATGCTTAGATAAAAATACACACGTGTTGAAATAAATAATAGTTTGTTAGAAATATTATTATTAGCTTTGTTCTGCATATATACACATGTGTTGAACAGGAAAAATGGATTAGCTGTAGAGTAAAGAAATTGTTTGCGTGCCCGACAAATAGGTAAACCTTGATGAGTTGGCTACGCAATTTTATTTATATATCAACTCCTGTGAATGCCATTGGATGCGGAGTGCTGGTTATTCTGTGTGAAATAATAAATAACGCCATAGGATAGTAACAATTAATTTTGAACTACACTACATGGCATACTTCTTGATGATATGCATACTTCATCATATTCCACATAAGCAATTGGAGCTTGTGTGACGAGGTGGAAGATTTACCATACAAGCAAGAGGCTTGTATGGCGATGACTATGTACTACAGGTTGAACTGATGACTGATATGGACTATATAAATTATAACGATAAATTGCCAGATTAATAAAAACCCCACACGGATCTGGAGTTGACAATAATCACATCGCTCTAGTTATTAGATAAGGCACATGAACTATTTATTTCCACACGGAAACGGGGGTGACGAGAATTTATTCTCTGGAGTGATTATCAGTACATGCTCCCCCGTAAACACCATAATATATCACTATAAATATGTGAATGCTTTTTAGGATTTATTAGGTACCTAATACGGCCGAATAAATTTCCAAACCCCTCCCCGTACAAAGGAGGTTATGGCGAAATTTTTCGAAATATTAAGGCGTTAGTGAAATATTTGAAGTGAAAATAGAAGAAAATATAGAATGAACTATAGTCGAAATTATGGAATGAACTATATATATATATATAAATATAATTAAAAGGAATAGAGGCCGTGTAGTTTGCGTTTCGGAATCGTAATTTGAAACGATTAGTGCGAGAAATCCGACCATCGGATTTTCCCGAAACCGCAACCGCTGGGTTCGCCTTGGAAACATCTTTCCAACGGCACCAACCTTGTAAAAATCCAACGGTTGGATTGTCCGGAATGTTTAATTCAAATATGAAGAAAAACAGCGCCAGAATCGTTTATATTTATATATAAATATAAATATAATTAAATTAAATCGAATAATGACGCTGCAGTTCGAATTTTGAAACCGTAACTTCAAACGGCTAGTGCGGAAGATCCGACCGTTGGATTCTCACGAAACTGGAACCGTTGGGTTCGCTTTGGGAATATCTTCCCACTGATATAGACTTCGTAGAAATCCAACAGTTAGATTTCCCGATATGTGTAAAACAAATAAAGGAAAAAACAACGCCAGCGTCACGACACGACCTGAAGCGTCGTTTAATTAAATATGGCCATTTTTAAATAAATAAAAATGGAGAAAAATCGTTATAAAATATTATAAGCAACATAGATTGCAGATAAACCAATTGGGCTTGAATTGTTTGATATTTGATGGTTGTATGTGTTTGACACGAAAATAACACTAAATAACCAAAAGATGGATGTCGAATAATATAACCATATAAAGAATCGAATTAAATTTTAAAGACGTGAATTATTTGAAAAGGCCGAGCTAACCCCCATTTCAAATAATTTATCGAGCGATTCGAATTGGAAAATGCAAAGATGATTCAGGACCAACGATCTTCGTATCGGTTGGATGGGCGCTACTGAGGTTCCTGACCGGAGTAGCTACCGGAAGGGGACGGAAGTAGTAGCCGTCTGAACGTATGTGTTGATTGTACGGATTTGCGAGGAATTGACGCCTCCGGTTTCGTTCAGACCCAGAACGGACTTGTAAATGGACTGTGTATCTGACATTGGATTTCGTTCTATACTGATTGATCTCTGTTAAATATATATCTGTTTGGTGGCGGAGAATTTATTCTTTTACTTAACGCCCTTCTCTGAGACGTATGAGCTCAGAGGTTATATATCGATGGAAATCAATCGTATGGAGTGGACTGCCTATGTGGCATGCCAAGATGTTGTGATCAAGGCTTCTGTTGCAAAGTAAAGTCTTGTGGATGATGATCAAAGCACGGTCTACGGGACCTAGCTTTGTGTATTTCGTTGATTCGCGAGCCTCACACCTCGGTATGAGTTAAAAACGGGATACGGGCCGCTGAGAGAGCACGACGTTTCTTTCTAGCTATGGTGGTGTCAGTGACTTACCGACCCTGACATATATATCTACTTTTCACCTTTGTGGTTGTTGGAATGCGAGGCGCCTCGATTATAGGTCTGTAAGGACCGGGAAACATGTGTTCAGGAATTGCCAATCCTCAAACGTAAGAGAGAACCGGCCCAGCCGATCGAGGGGTTACCCAGAGTGCATAGTCCTGAGGCATTTGTTAGAATGTCTCAAAGCGGAGAGGAGCTTGCCCCTTGCCTCGACTCATGACGGAAATCCAATTTCCAATACGAGATAACGGATTCGATTGTAACTTATATATGGCGACATAGTGGCATGGGAGGCTCATGTCGCCTATGATTGATATTTATGATGATATTCGCTTTTGAAACATATATGCACTAGTAATAATATCAAATGATTTTGCTTTATACGTATCAAGCATATTTGGCTATTATAAGGTAAAACTCTATCCTCCGGCTTGCGTTGCATTGTGTGATGGGACCTGAGTCTTATAATGGCTTCATTCTTTTTGAAAAGCATTGCGTTGTTTTTAAAAGTATTTACTTTGTTTTAAATGCACTAGCAATCACTGGAGTAAACCCGTTCCGCGAAAGTGGCGTGGTCCTATGATTTGCTATTACTGTTGTTTAACTGTTAAATAGATTCCTCATACCAGTCCCCATGACTGACTCGTTGTTTGTTTCACTTTGCAAACGCGGGTGCCCTTATTTTCACACGGCAGCCTAGTACACAGGTGACAAGTTGTTTTTGGCTCTACACCGCCGCATAGGGTGCATTTTTGGCTCATGGCGAGGCTGACTTCACAGAGACGACTTTGACTTTTTCCGCCATTACTATACTTATGTTATGATTCCGCCACGGGCGATGCAGACTGATTTACTTTCCGTATTTCTCATTATATGTATATGTATTCCGCCTTCGGCGATGTAAACTGATACCCTTATTATGTCTCACTTCATGTATGTATTCCGCCTCTGGCGATGATGACTGATCACTTTCCTTTTTATTTACTAAGTTATATCCCACGCTATGCTATTCTGATATTATTACATGTTGTGATTCCGCTGTCATATCCATGTAAAATTATTCTATTTATTGTTTCTGCTATTATCTGTACTCTGCTATGATGATTAATGTGTTATTTCCCAATGATTATCCTTAATACCGCCCCTCGGATTTTGGGATCGTCACAATAATCATATGCATAAATGATTCATGTTTAACTATTATTTATACCATAATCATATAAATAGAATGATTCATGTTTAAGTATTGTTTATGCCATAATCATATGAATAGAATGATTCATGTTTAAGTATTGTTTATGCCATAATCATATGCATAAATGATTCATGTTTAAGTATTTGTTTATGCCATAATCATATGAATATAATGATTCATGTTTAACTATTGTTTATACCATAATCATATGAATAGAATGGTTCATGTTTAAGTATTGTTTATGCCATAATCATATGAATAGAATGATTCATGTTTAAGTATTGTCTATGCCATAATCATATGAATAGAATGATTCATGTTTAACTATTGTTTATACCATAATTATATGAATAGAATGATTCATGTTTAAGTATTGTTTATGCCATGATTATATGGATAAAATGATTCATGTTATGCCATGATTATATGATGTTACAATTGCAAGTTCACATGTGCCTACTTTATGTTAATTGAATCGTTCGTTGCAAGTTCATGCGTTGACACTCCCCTTTTTCAGTTACCTTATAAACACCGTGTTATAAGCCTCCCCTTTTCATTTGGCTAAATTGGGTTTAACTATTAAACCCAACACACCTTACATTGGAGCGAACGTGTAAAACGGCGGTAATGACGTTTGGGCTAAAATATAGAACATATGTGTTGGCATGTTTGACGCATGCCAACAACCTTGAAAAACAATTAAGTGGCATAAATAAATTTTAACCAACAAAGATGAATTTGAATAATGGGCCGCAAATATTTACATATAAAAAGAAAAGAGACAAAATATGTAAATGTAGAAAATACGATGTGTTTAACCCGAGGTTGGATTGAGTTGTGATGTAAACCTGCCCGTAACCGCCCGGCTGTCCAGTAGTCACAACAATACCTATCCAATGTGGGTGGTTAAACACGGAGCCCAATAAGGACCCGAGGTTAGACTGAGTTGTGGCGTAAGACTGCCCGGACCCAACCGGCAACAGGCAGCCACAACAATACCTGTCTAATGTGAGAGGTCAAGGCTTTAATAAGACAATTAAGGCTAGGTCTGGATTGATAGGATTAAGTAAATTATATTAATACTTAATCAAAATGGAACATGATAAACTAAACAGACTGATTTGGGGGTTAGGTTTATAAAACACTTAACCAACTTAGCATGTTGGCTAGAAATAGAAAACATAGTAGCGGGGGACCCTTTTCAGCATTAACCCTACAAGGTGTATCAGGATACCCTGAACTAGGCAGGGTGGGGCACGATTACTGGGCTGACTGTAAGAGGTCAAATCGACGGCGGTGGTGCAGCAGTGTAGGTTCTAACGGGGTGTGGGTGTGCACACACTCCGACGCAGAAAAATAAGGCACTGGGCACCAGTAGCATACCTGTGCACTCTAGGATTGTGTCGGGCCGCCACCATGGGACTTGATACACCCCATGGTGGGACCAGCATAGGTAACTACAACATCGGGGGCCGTAAGACACATGTAACTATGCGAGTAGGAGACGATCATCAGAAATGGATCACTTCACCCTGATTATGGGGTGCCTGTTGGGAACTAGTTTATATGGGTACAGAGATTAATACGGGGTACGATAGTATATTCGACCCTAGACAACTTAACTTAGTTTATGGTGCTTTCCCATTTCTAGTTTATACTTATCATATCCAGTTCTTTATTCATAGACTGAATAGTCCTAGACTTACTCAGGCTTTCTGTCTGACTCTACTTTTCTTTCGTCTTCTTTTCTTCCATTCCCCCCCAGGTCCACAGGGAGGGAATACCGCAGCTTGACCAGCCTTCATATCCAGCTTGAAGAGAAAGAATGTATTGCTTGGATCTTTTCTGTTTTGGACTATGGCTTTGGACAACAATTATGGGACTTTTGCAGTCTATTTATGTTTTCTTTATGCTTTTTTAAATAATGAAATCAAGACAGTTATGAAGATGTTATGTTTTTGGAAGTATTGTAAGACAATTATGGTATGGTTGGTGTAACACGTATTTTAATGAAATAAAAGATGTTGTTGTTTTCCGCTGTTCAAAAATATGTGTTCTTATATCTGTCTTGTATATCTGTGACTTATACTTATAAACCTCCACCAAAATTAGGGCATTCCCTTTGAGAGTGTCCCAAACGGAGGTGGGGTGTTTCAGGTGGTGGCCGTGGGGCTCGCAGTCGGCTGTTGGTAGTGGTGGGGGCGGTCAGGTGGTGGCGCGGTCGGCTGGAGGTGGGTGTGGGCGGATTTGGGTGAACGTCGGGGGGTTATGGGTTCTCGTCGATCTCCGGGGACTGAGGTGGCGCCGGAGGAGAAGGGGAGGGGGAAGGCCAGCTGCGCGGCGTCGGAGAAGGTTGGGGGTGGCGGTGCGATGGGCCGCGGTGGTCTGAAAGAGGCGGGTTTTTTTTCTATTTTCATCTCGATTTAGAATGAAGAGAGAGAGAGAGGAGGGTAGAAGTTATATAATAATTTATATATATTATGTTATTTTAATTTTTTTCTGTAAAGCAACTTTTTGTTTCAAACTCGAAATCGAACCCACCGACTGTCGTCCATAGCTAATTACCCCCCTTCCGAACATAATGGGATATGTATCGTAGGCTGATTCGATCGTTTCGATCAGTTTTCGTCAAAATCAACATATAACTCTACATATTGAATTTGAACGCGCATTTCAATTTACCGGGGCCACATACTAACTAGAAAAATTCCAGAAAAATATTTTCTAGCTTCGTATTGACGATACGGTCCTAACAAAACTAATTTCAACGAATTCTGAGACCGTTTGAAAAATGGCCATTTTCCAGTCGATTAAATTCAACTGAAATGGTCAAAACACGTTTTCCTTTGCCACACTCACATATTGATTCGAAAAATTATGAAATTTGAAATCTAGCAATAAATTGACATCACGGATCCAACGAAAGTGGTTTCGTCGAAATCCGAGGTCGTTTGCAAAATTCCCATTTTTAAGGGCTTGAATTCCATAGCGATAATTCTGAAATTTCAACTAGACATAACTTTTTATTCCCGCTATGAAATTTTGATTTTTCGGATTCGTTGGAAAGATATTACCACTTAGATTCAAAATATTTTTGGTTTCACCAAAATCCGTTTTATTTTGAATCCTGTACATTCAATTGAAGTTTGAAATCGAATTATCGAACTACCGCGCCATTTTCAATTCCTTTTATAATATAAACATTTATTTATATTCTAACGACGATCTATATAAAATATACGTTTGTATCTATTCAAAATAAATTTCTTGTCGATATTATTCATTTTAAATAATAAAAATTCGCTAAACATGCCAAAATAAAAATTTTAAATTGGCTCGGATTTTCGGGTTATTACAATCTCCCCTACTTAAAACTTTTCATCCCCGAAAAGGAACGAAGCCGAAAGTTGTCTTACTAATCAACTCAACTTCCATTATTTTTGTTACGGCTTAAGTTCTTCAACTTTTCAGTTTCTAAGAACTTTTCAAAATTTTCAAAAATTTGGCTAACACCCTAAATTTTCGAAAAATTTCGCCATAACCTCCCCTGCACCGGGAGCACCGGGAAAATCCCGAAATTGCCATACAGGCCCTCTGATCTCAAAAAGAAAAATCCAAGCGGCTAGCCAATCGGCTCATAAAATCATCATCACCCAAACAAAACAGTAAATTATGGTAAATATGTACCTATTTGTCGGGCAAACAAATTTTATTCTTCTGCTCTACCTCCTTGCTATGACCTGTTCAATGTAAGTACATGTATATGCATGCAATTGCGACTAATTTTCAATACAATTCACTATTTGATTCAATTTGGCATAATGGTTCAACATTATCAAACAAATAAACAAACAACACAACCATCAATCAATTAGTGAATTAACGTTTCAAATTCATAATTTTGATATATACAAAAAGTCATGTTTTTGATGCCAGATCACAACAAATAAATCTATGTAAGTTTTGGTTCTCACACCAGTCTAATGGAAATATATAGATATCATACCTTCGAAACACGAACATAAGTTCTGATGATGATCGATCAATCATCAGAACCATCTCCAGGTGTCTAGAATGTGATTCAATATCTATCCAGTATATTAAAACTTCGAATATACGTTCATGACGCGTATATGCAAAATCTTTATATATTGGATTGTCCAAATTCAATATAAATAAATATTCAAATACATATAAAAGGGTTTAAATTTTCAAACCAATATTGTTTTCACTTGAAAAATATACTCTTCACACTCGTTCTAGGATACTACTGATCCTATCTCTAACGAGTCATTCTAATTGGATATTACTAATCCAATATCTGATGAATTCTTTTCTTCGGTTCTAATGTGTCTTGTTCTCGAGCTCAGTAAACCAAAGCTCTGATACCAACTGTAAGAACCCGTAACTTCCCCGTGAAGGAAAGAGCGGATACTTTGAGAACAACACACAAAAGAACGCAGACGGAAGAACATTTCATTGTTATTACAACAATTCCATTAGATACAAGAATATACAGAGTATAAATGAATAAAATACATTCGATAAATATCAGAGATTACAATAAGTTACATAGAAGCGGAAAAATAATACAAAACACAACTGAAAGTAATACACGGATACAGAGCTTTCCGAGCATCGTTCCAGCTGTAAATCAGAATCCTGTTAATATAAATCTGCAAAACCAAAACTACTAGCTGCCCGACACCCAGAGTTTAGTTCACAACAATAAACTCCATGTCAGTCATGTGACTGGTGTGAGAACTAAAAAAATTGTTTAAATCAATTTTAAAAGAGAGTAATTCAAGGGGCCATGCCGTATAACACAGAACGGGTTTCCTCCCAAGAACACCTGTGCATAGAATAAACAACGCAATGCTTTTTCGAAAAATGAAGCTATTTTAAAACCCAGGTCCCATCACACAATGCAACGCAAGCCAGAGGATTGGGTTTTCCCTTATAATAGCCAAACATGTTTGGTACGTTCAAAACAAATCATTTGATACTATAATAAGTTTATAGTGTCAAAACAATTTCAATCATAAATATCAATCATAGACGGCATAGTATCACATGCTACTATGTCGCCATACTAGGCTCTACAAATAAAACTAAAATACACGTATTGGAAATTGGATTTCCGTTATTAGTCGAGGCAAGGGGCAAGCTCCTCTCCGCTTCAAGACACTCTAGCAAATGCCTCGGGACTACACACTCTGGGTAACCCCTGGGTCTTCAGGGCCAGTCCTCTCTTACGTTTGAGGATTGGCAATTCCTGAACACACGTTTCCCGGTCCTAACAGACCAAAAATCGAGGCGCCTCGCATCCAACAACCACATAGGTGAAAAGTATATAAATGTAAGGGCTGGTAAGTCACTGACACCACCAAAGCTAGAAAGAAACGTCGTGTTCTCCCTGCAGTCCTTATCCCGTTTTTAACCTATACCGAGGTGTGAGGCTCGCAAATTCACATTATACACAAAGCTGCGCCACAAAGGTCGTGCTTTGATCATCAACCACAAGACTTTGCTTTTCAACAGAAGCCTTGATCAATTGACACTTAGGCGTGCCACACAGGCAATTCATGCCATGCGACTAATGTCCATCGATATACAACCTCTGAGCTCGTACGTCTCAAAGAAGGGCGTTAAGTAAAAGAATAAATTCTCCACCGCCAAACAGATGTATATTTAATAGAGATCAATCAGCACAGAATAAAATCCAATGTCAGACACACAGTCCATTTACAAGTTCATTCTGGGTCTGAACGAAACCGGAGGCACTTTCCTCGCATATCCATCGATCTCCAATTACGTCTGGACGACTACCAAATATTTCCCTCCTCTTGGGTGTACAACCCAATCAGGATCATCAGTAATTATCCAAACGATGTGAAGACTTCAGGTCTTCGACGACCGTCGTCATCTTCGACTTATCGTCGAATTGGTTATTCAGAATGAGTATAAACCCGGCCTTTCTGAATGACCCGCGCATATAATAAACAAGTGTTACACAAACACAACATACGCCTCATTCCAATTCATCAGTCACTAACCGTAAATTAGCAAGAGAACAATTCCCCAAATATTAACTCCGAAGGCCGAAACCAACATAGATCAATACCCAGGAAACCATTCTTCTTAGCTAACCTACAATTAGTTTCTAAATTTCACATTCCTAGGGAAAGGTTCCCATTAATTTTATCAAAGATAAATTCTTTAAAATTTATTCTTTAATCATCCTTTGGATATCCCTTCAGACCAAATTATGGTTTTCCAAACTAGTCGGGATTAGCGAACCACACCAAAGTAATTATTTATTTTATTTACCAATCCCAACCTATTCATCCCATGAAGCAAAACTGGTAATACTCCATATCTAATACCACGGTGTTATCGGTAAAATTAATTACTATTCCACGTACAAATCTAATTAAAGATTTAATTATCACATGGAGCAAAACTGGTAATACCCCATTCTCGCTCATTTTCCAAATTTGATAATTTAAATTATCAATTCACATTTCTATCTAATTGTAGATTCATTAAAACTCCTTTACTGGGTTAAAGAACTAATGTCATTTAAAAACACAGTTCACGATAAACCCAAATCACATTCTATTTATTATCGGGTTAAAGAACAAGTGTTATTTAAAACACCATTCACGATAAACCCACAAATCAGTTCTAATTCAATTCCAATTAAATATATTAGAAATTCTGGTTATATAAAACCCATTTCAAATCCAATTTATTTATTTAAAAATAATTGGGTATTAATTTTAGTTCAAAACTAGTTCATTTCGATAAAAATCCATTTTTATCTTTACAAATGTGGGATTTTTCATCCCAGTTCTTCACAAATCATTTCTTATGATTTTACACAAATTATTGATATTTTTGATAATTTTATCAAGGCCCGTACAGTTGATTTCCAACAACGGCCATCGAACTGCACTTACCGCGACCTTTTCCAAATTTGATTTGGACACAATTCCAAATCCAACTGTTAGATTTCAAATTTCTCATATTCGTTAGAAAGCACTTTTCGATATAAGCCCAACGGTTCCGGTTTTAGGAGAATCCGACGGTCGGATCTCCCGCAATGTCCATTCGAAGTCAATGGTCGAAATACGAGAACTACCACGGCACGGCGCGTTCTATTCAGGCCATTATATATATATATATATATATAATATATACTTCGTCGATTTCCTTTCGAAACGAATTTTATAAATCGTTTTAAATTCATTTTCGAAACGATTTCAACTTCATATTCAATTTCTAATCAAAATTGAATATTCCAATATAAATTCGTTTTAATTTCATTTCAAAACGATTTCAATTTAATTTGAATTTCAATTCATTTCAATTTAATTCGAATTCATTTCTATTCAATTTCAATTCGAATGCATTTCTATTCAATTTCAATTCGAATGCATTTCTATTCAATTTCAATTCGAATGCATTTCTGTTCAATTTCAATTCGAATTCGTTTCTACTCAATTTCAATTCGAATTCCTGTTATAAATATTCAATTTTTATCTCTTTTCAATATTCATTATAAAAACGAATATAATCGATATAAATATTGTTCGTGTCAAAATAGCGCATCTCTAATCAACACGGCTTTATATTTTTCAATAACTTCGTTATTCTATTCAACAAATGAATCTATATTCTTTTTCCAATACATGACTAATCTCAACAAATGAGTACTGTTAACATGCGACTATTTTTGTTATTTAATATTTTTTATAAAAATTATGGTATCTATCGTTTGATTTCAAATCAGACTCCAACCGTAAATTAGTAAGAGAACGATTCCCTAAATATTAACCCCGAAGGCCGAAACCAACATCAGATCAATATCCAGGAGACCACTCATCTTATCTATTTTCCAGTTAGTTTCTAATTTTATATATGATAATGATGTAAATTTTATTGTTAAAATATTTTGTTCAACACATGACTAATCTCAACGGATGAGTACTGTCAACACATGAACCTTTATTTTATGATATTCTTTATCTTTCCAATTGGAATGAGGCCCAATCAATTACCATATAATGTTAATTATATGGATTCCATACAACACATGTATATAATAGCAACGATAAATAATCAACCATCATCCAAGTGCACCACGCAACTTCATAAGCAACAAATATAAATAATTAACACTTACACAGCCTGTCGACCAATCGATCGACATACAATTAAATAATTGGGATTAGTTTACGCCAAATATCATCCCAATACCCGTGTGGGGTTTCAAACAATCAAACTCAGATTTTATTTGTGCAGTTGGGCGATGTGTAAAATTTATCATCCTAATCAATATCAGTTAAATCAGTGTATATAAACAAATCGTCCAATTTGGTTATATTAGTTTATTTCATTTCATATACACGTTAAAATTTCTATTTTTAACTATAAAATATTTTTAAATATATAAATATTTTATTTCATTCTACATCACACAATCAAATTTCACAACATAGCAACCAAACAAACAAGTCATCCATGGTCTGTGGACGATGGGTGTCGGGTGCTACTAAACACCCTCTGCATCCTAGTATATATTTCAAACTAGAAATAGATTAAAAGTGAGGAGTTCTCACCGACTAGCTAATCCAAATGCCTCAACTCTTCTTATGTAGAAATCTTCGCCGTTCTCGCCTTTTGTCACTTTCGTTTCCCGTAGCCACTACATATATAAAAATCACATTTTTATGTTGTTGCCATGTATATAAAAACCACATTTTTACACTGCTACTATATGGATAAAAATTCTATTTTTACATCGCTACTATATAGATAAAAATTCTATTTTTACATCGCTACTATATAGAGAAAAATTCCATTTTTACATCGTTACTATATAGATAAAAATTCCATTTTTACATCGCTACTATATAGATAAAAATTCTATTTTTACATCGCTACTATATAGATAAAAATTCTATTTTTACATCGATGTTCATATAATAAAGATTATATTTTTTATCACGCTATTCTCAATATAGAAAATTCGCCTTTTCAAATATAATAAAAATCATATTTTCATTTCAACCTATATATAATGAAAAATCAGATTTTTATTTCGCTACACATATAAAGATAATATTTTTATATTCTCTATTATATATAAATTTTATTTTCAATACGCTACTTATATAAAAATAGTATTTTTATATCTTCTATTATATAAAGGTCATATTTTTAATACTCTACACAAGTAAAAATTATATTTTTGATTCACTACATATATAAAGATCAAATTTTTATTATCTATATATATCGTGTTCTTTCTCTAATGATAACCATATAAAGACCGCTTCTTTATTATAAGGAAAACATTATAAAAATCGTATTTTTTTATTTTCTCCTTCATATATAAACATCTAATTTTTATTTTTCTACTTCTAATATAAAAATCAATTTTTTTTATCATGCTATTATGTATGTGCAAATCTACTTTTTAACAAGCTAATTCATATAAAAAAAACAGAATTTTATCATGCTACTTCATGTAAAAATCTGATTTTTATTCAAATAAAAAAGTAAAAATAAAATAAAAACTCACCGGGCTGAAACAGAGGTGAAAGATGACGCGTAGGAGTTCGTCGTTGGTGGTTGGACTGGTGGCAGGGCCCGCAGTTGGCTGTGAGGTGTGAATTTGGGGCTATGGCTCGATTTGGAGGTTGAAGGAGAGGCAAGGAAGAGGGGTGGTGGTCGTGGCGCTCGCAGTCGGCTGTTGGTAGTGGTGGGGGTGGTCAGTTGGTGGCACGGTCGGCTGGAGGTGGGTGTCGGTGGATTTGGGTGAACGTCGGGGGGTTATTGGTTCTCGTCGATCTCCGGGGACTGAGGTGGCGCCGGAGGAGAAGGGGAGGGGGAAGGCCAGCTGCACGGTGTCGGAGAAGGGTGGGGGTGGCGGTGCGATTGGCGGCGGTGGTCTGAATGAGTTGGGTTTTTTTAATTTATTTTCATCTCGATTTAGAATGAAGAGAGAGAGAGAGAGAGAGAGAGGAGAGTAGAAGTTATATAATAATTTATATATATTATGTTATTTTAATTTTTTTCTGTAAAGCAACTTTTTGTTTCAAACTCGAAATCGAACCCACCGACTGTCGTCCATAGCTAATTACCCCCCTTTCGAACACAATGGGATATGTATCGTAGGCTGATTCGATCGTTTCGATCAGTTTTCGTCAAAATCAACATATAACTCTACATATTGAATTTGAACGCGCATTTCAATTTACCGGGGCCACATACTAACTAGAAAAATTCCAGAAAAATATTTTCTAGCTTCGTATTGACGATACGGTCCTAACAAAATTAATTTCATTGAATTTTGAGACCGTTTGAAAAATGGCCATTTTCCAGTCGATTAAATTCAACTGAAATGGTCAAAACACGTTTTCCTTTGCCATGCTCACATATTGATTCGAAAAATTATGAAATTTGAAATCTAGAAATAACTTGACATCACGTATCCAACGAAAGTGGTTTCGTCCAAATCCGAGGTCGTTTGCAAAATTCCCATTTTTAAGGGCCTGAATTCCATAGCGACAATTCTGAAATTTCAACTGGACATTACTTTTTATCCCCGCTATGAAATTTTGATTTTTCGGATTCGTTGGAAAGATATTACCACTTAGATTCAAAATATTTTTGGTTTCACCAAAATCCGTTTTATTTTGAATCCTGTACATTCAATTGAAGTTTGAAATCGAATTATCGAACTACCGCGCCATTTTCAATTCCTTTTATAATATAAATATTTATTTATATTATAACGACGATCTATATAAAATATACGTTTGAATCTATTCAAAATAAATTTCTCGTTGATATTATTTAAAATAATTCATTTTAAATAATCAAAAATCGCTAAAATTGCCAAAATAAAAATTTTAAATTGTCTCGGATTTTCGGGTTATTACAATCTCCCCTACTTAAAACTTTTCGTCCCCGAAAAGGAACGAAGTCGAAAGTTGTTTTACTAATCAACTCAACTTGCATTATTTTCGTTACAGCGTAAGTTCTTCAACTTTTCAGTTTCTAAGAACTTTTCAATTTTTTCAAAAATTTGGCTAACACCCTAAATTTTCGAAAAATTTCGCCATAACCTCCCCTGCACCGGGAGCACCGGGAAAATCTCGAAATTGCCATACAGGCCCTCTGATCTCAAAAAGAAAAAGAAAAATCCAAGCGGCTAGCCAATCGGCTCATAAAATCATCATTACCTAAACAAAACAGTAAATTATGGTAAATATGTACCTATTTGTCAGGCAAACAAATTTTATTCTTCTGCTCTAGCCTCCTTGCTATGACCTGTTCAATGTAAGTACATGTATATGCATGCAATTGTGACTAATTTTCAATACAATTCACTATTTGATTCAATTTGGCATAATGGTTCAACATTATCAAACAAATAAACAAACAACACAACCATCAATCAATTAGTGAATTAACGTTTCAAATTCATAATTTTGATATATACGAAAAGTCATGTTTTTGATGCCATATCACAACAAATAAATCTATGTAAGTTTTGGTTCTCACACCAGTCTAATGGAAATATATAGATATCACACCTTCGAAACACGAACATAAGTTCAGATGATGATCGATCAATCATCAGAACCATCTCCAGGTGTCTAGAATGTGATTCTATATCTATCCTGTATATTAAAACTTCGAATATACATTCAAGACGCGAATATGCAAAATCTTTATATATTGGATTGTCCAAATTTAATATAAATAAATATTCAAATATGTATAAAAGGGTTTAAAATTTCAAAACAATATTGTTTTCATTTGAAAAATATACTCTTCACACTCGTTCTAGGATACTACTGATCCTATCTCTTACAAGTCATTCTAATTGGATATTACTAATCCAATATCTGATGAATTCTTTCATTCGGTTCTAATGTGTCTTGTTCTCGAGCTCTGTAAACCAAAGCTATTATACGAACTATAAGAACCCGTAACTTCCCCGTGAAGGAAAGAGCGGATACTTGGAGAACAACACACAAAAGAACGCAGACGGAAGAACATTTCATTGTTATTACAACAATTCCATCAGATACAAGAATATACAGAGTATAAATGAATAAAATACATTCGATAAATATCAGAGATTACAATAAGTTACATAGCAGCGGAAAAATAATACAAAACACAACTGAAAGTAATACACGGATACAGAGCTTTCCGAGCATCGTTCCAGCTGTAAATCAGGATCCTGTGAATATAAATCTGAAAAACCAAAACTACTAGCTGCCTGGCACCCAGAGTTTAGGTTAAAACAATAAACTCCAGGTCAGTCATGTGACTGGTGTGAGAACTAAAACAGTTTTTTAAATCGATTTTAAAAGAGAGTAATTCAAGGGGCTACGCCGTATAACACAGAACGGGTTTCCTCCCAAGAACACCTGTGCATAGAATAAACAACGCAATGCTTTTTCGGAAAAATGAAGCTATTATAAGACCCAGGTCCCATCACACAATGCAACGCAAGCCGGAGGATAGGGTTTTCCCTAATAATAGCCAAACATGTTTGGTACGTTCAAAACAAATCATTTGATACTATAATAAGTTTATAGTGTCAAAACAATTTCAATCATAAATATCAATCATAGACGGCATAGTATCCCATGCTACTATGTCGCCATACTAGGCTCTACAAATAAAACCGAAATACACGTATTGGAAATCGGATTTCCGTCATGAGTCGAGGCAAGGGGCAAGCTCCTCTCCGCTTCGAGACACTCTAGCAAATGCCTCGGGACTACACACTCTGGGTAACCTATGGATCTTCATGGCCGGTCCTCTCTTACGTTTGAGGATTGGCAATTCCTGAACACACGTTTCCCGGTCCTAACAGACCTAAAATCGAGGTGCCTCGCATCCAACAACCACATAGGTGAAAAGTATATAAATGTCAGGGCTGGTAAGTCACTGACACCACCAAAGCTAGAAAGAAACATCATGCTCTCATTGTGGTCCTTATCCCGTTTTTAACTCATACCCAGGTGTGAGGCTCGCGAATTCACGTTATACACAAAGCTACGCCACAAATGCCGTGCTTTGATCATCAACCACAAGACTTTGTTTTTCAACAGAAGACTTGATCAATTGACACTTAGGCGTGCCACACAGACAATTCATGCCATGCGACTGTTGTCCATCGATATACAACCTCTGAGCTCGTACGTCTCAGAGAAGGGCGTTAAGCAAGAGAATAAATTCTCCGCCGCCAAACAGATGTATATTCAATATAGATCAATCAGCACAGAATAAAATCCAATGTCAGATACACAGTCCATTTACAAGTTCGTTCTGGGTCTGAATGAACCGGAGGCACTTTCCTTGCATATCCATCGATCTCCAAGTACGTCTGGACGACCACCAACTATTTCCCTCCTCTTGGGTGTACAGCCCAATCAGGATCATCAGTAATTACAAAACACAACATACGCCTCATTCCAATTCATCAGTCACTAACCGTAAATTAGCAAGAGAACAATTCCTAAATATTAACCCCAAAGGCCGAAACCAACATCCGATCAATACCCAGGAAACCATTCTTCTTAGCTAACCTAAGGTTAGTTTCTAAATTTCACATTCTTAGGGAAAGGTTCCCATTAATTTTATCAAAGATAAATTCTTTAAAATTTATTCTTTAATCATCCTTTGGATATCATTTCAGACCAAATTATGATTTTCCAAACTAGTCGGGATTAGCGAACCACACCAAAGTAATTATTTATTTTATTTACCAATCCGAACCTATTCATCCCATGAAGCAAAACTGGTAATACTCCATATCTAATACCACGGTGTTATCGGTAAAATTAATTACCATTCCACCTAATTAAAGATTTAATTATCGCTTGGAGCAAAACTGGTAATACTCCATTCTCGCTCATTTTCCAAATTTAATAATTTAAATTATCAATTCACATTTCAATCTAATTGCAGATTCATTAAATCTCCTTTACTGGGTTAAAGAACTACATTTAAAAACACAGTTCACGACAAACCCAAATCTCATTCTATTTATTATCGGGTTAAAGAACAAGTGTTATTTAAAACACCATTCACGATAAACCCACAAATCAATTCTAATTCAATTCCAATTAAATATATTAGAAATTCTGGTTATTTAAAACCCATTTCAAATCCAATTTATTTATTTAAAAATAATTGGGTTTTAATTTTAGTACAAAACTAGTTCATTTCGATAAAAATCCATTTTTATCTTTAAAAATGTGGGATTTTTCATCCTATTTCTTCACAAATCATTTCTTATGATTTTACACAAATTATTGATATTTTTGATAATTTTATCAAGGCCCGTACAGACGATTTCCAACAACGGCCATCGAACTGCACCTACAACAACCTTTTCCAAATTTGATTTGGTCATAATTCCAAATCCAACCATTAGATTTCAAATTTCTAATATTCGTTAGAAAGCTCTTTTCGATACGAACCCAAAAGTTCTGGTTTTAGGAGAATCCGACGGTTGGATCTCCCGCAATGTCCATTCGAAGTCAATGGTCGAAATACGTGAACTACCACGGCACGGCGCGTTCTATTCAGGCCATTATATTATATATACAATATATATAATATATACTTCGTCGATTTCATTTCGAAACGAATTTTATAAATCGTTTTATATTCGTTTTCGAAACTATTTCAACTTCATATTCAATTTCTAATCAAAATTGAATATTCCAATATAAATTCGTTTTAATTTCATCTCAAAACAATTTCAATTTAATTCGAATTTCAATTTAATTCGAATTCATTTCTATTCAATTTCAATTTGAATGCATTTCTATTCAATTTCAATTCGAATGCATTTCTATTCAATTTCAATTCGAATGCATTTCTGTTCAATTTCAATTCGAATTCATTTCTATTCAATTTCAATTCAAATTCCTGTTATAAATATTCGATTTTTATCTCTTTTCAATATTCATTATAAAAACGAATATAATCGATATAAATATTGTTCGCGTCAAAATAGCGCATCTCTAATCAACACAGCTTTGTATTTATAAATAACTTCGTTATTCTATTCAACAAATGAATCTATATTTTTTTTCAAATACATGAGTAATCTCAACAAATGAGCACTTTCAACACGTGACTATTTTTGTTATTTAATATATTTTATAAAAATTATGGCATCTATCGTTTGATTTCAAATCAGACTCCAACCGTAAATTAGTAAGAGAACGATTCCCTAAATATTAATCCCGAAGGCCGAAACCAACATCAGATCAATATCCAGGAGACCCCTCATCTTATCTATTTTCCAGTTAGTTTCTAATTTTATATATGATAAAGATGTAAATTTTATTGTTAAAATATTTCGTTCAACACATGACTAATCTCAACGGATGAGTACTGTCAACACATAAAACTTTATTTTATGATATTCTATATCTTTCCAATCTGAATGAGGCCCAATCAATTACAATATAATGTTAATTATATGGATTCCATACAACACATGCATATAATAGCAACGATAAATAATCAACCATCATCCAAAGTGCACCACGCAACTGCATAAGCATCAAATATAAATAATTAACGCTTACACAGCCTGTCGACCAATCGATCGACATACAATTAAATAATTGGGATTAGTGTACGCCAAATATCATCCCAATACCTGTGTGGGGTTTCAAACAATCAAACTCAGATTTTATTTGTGCAGTTGGGCGATGTGTAAAATTTATTGTCCCAATCAATATCAGTCAAATCAGTGTATATAAACAAATCGTCTGATTTGGTTATATTAGTTTATTTCATTTCATATACACGTTAAAATTTCTATTTTTAACTATAAAATATTTTTAACTATATAAATATTTTATTTCATTCTACATCACACAATCAAATTTCACAACAAACAAGTAATCCTTGGTCTGTGGACGACGGGTGTCGGGTGCTACTAAACACCGTCTGCATCCTAGTATATATTTCAAACTAGAAATAGATTAAAAGTGAGGAGTTCTCACCGACTAGCTAATCCAAATGCCTCGACTCTTCTTATGTAGAAATCTTCGCCGTTCTCGCCTTTTGTCACTTTCGTTTCCCGTAGCCACTACATGTATAAAAATCACATTTTTATGTTGTTGTCATGTATATAAAAACCACATTTTTACACCGCTACTATATAGATAAAAATACTATTTTTACATCGCTACTATATAGATAAAAATTCTATTTTTACATCACTACTATATAGATAAAAATTCCATTTTTACATCGCTACTATATAGACACAAAATCCATTTTTACATCGCTGCTATATAGACAAAAATTCTATTTTTACATCGCTACTATATAGATAAAAATTCTATTTTTTCATCGATGTTCATATAATAAAGATTATATTTTTATCATGCTATTCTCTATATAGAGATTCCGCCTTTTCAAATATAATAAAAATCATATTTTTATTTCAACCTATATTTAATGAAAAATTAGATTTTTATTTTGCTACACATATAAAGATAATATTTTTATATTCTCTATTATATAGAAATTTTATTTTCAAAACACTACTTATATAAAAATAGTATTTTTATATCTTCTATTATATAAAGGTCATATTTTTAATACTCTACACAAGTAAAAATTATATTTTTGATTCACTACATATATAAAGATCGAATTTTTATTATATATATATATCGTGTTCTTTCTCTAATGATAACCATATAAAGACCGCTTCTTTATTATAAGGAAAACATTATAAAAATCATATTTTTTTATTTGCTCCTTCATATATAAAAATCTAATTTTTAATTTTTCTACTTCTAATATAAAAATCAATTTTTTTATCATGCTATTATGTATGTGCAAATCTACTTTTTAACATGCTAATTCGTATGAAAAAAAATCGATTTTTATCATGCTACTTCATGTAAAAATCTGATTTTTATTCAAATAAATAAGTAAAAATAAAATAAAAACTCACCGGGCTGAAACGGAGGTGAGAGATGACGCGTAGGAGTTCGTCGTTGGTGGTTGGACTGGTGGCAGGGCCCGTATTTGGATGTGAGGTGTGAATTTGGGGCTATGGCTCGATTTGGAGGTTGAAGGAGAGGCAAGGAAGAGGGGTGGTGGTCGTGGGGCTCGCAGTCGGCTGTTGGTAGTGGTGGGGGCGTTCAGGTGGTGGCGCGGTCGGCTGGAGGTGGGTGTGGGCGGATTTGGGTGAACGTCGGGGGGTTATGGGTTCTCGTCGATATCCGGGGACTGAGGTGGCGCTGGAGGAGAACGGGAGTGGGAAGGCCAGCTGCACGGCATCGGGGAAGGGTGAGGGTGGCGGTGAGATGGGCGTCGGTGGTCAGAAAGAGGCGTTTTTTTTTCATCTCGATTTAGAATGAAGAGAGAGAGGAGGGTAGAAGTTATATAATAATTTATATATATTATGTTATTTTAATTTTTTTTCTGTAAAGCAACTTTTTGTTTCAAACTCGAAATCGAACCCACCGACTGTCGTCCATAGCTAATTACCCCCCTTCCGAACACAATGGGATATGTATCATAGGCTGATTCGATCGTTTCGATCAGTTTTCGTCAAAATCAACATATAACTCTACATATTGAATTTGAACGCGCATTTCTATTTACCGGGGCCACATACTAACTAGAAAATTTCCAAAAAAATATTTTCTAGCTTCGTATTGACGATACGGTCCTAACAAAACTAATTTCATCGAATTCTGAGACCGTTTGAAAAATGGTCATTTTCCAGTCGATTAAATTCAACTGAAATGGTCAAAACACGTTTTCCTTTGCCACGCTCACATATTGATTCGAACAATTATGAAATTTGAATTCTAGCAATAACTTGACATCACGGATCCAACGAAAGTGGTTACGTCAAAATCCGAGGTCGTTTGCAAAATTCCCATTTTTAAGGGCCTGAATTCCATAGCGATAATTCTGAAATTTCAACTGGACATAACTTTTTATCCCCGCTATGAAATTTTGATTTTTTGGATTCGTTGGAAAGATATTACCACTTAGATTCAAAATATTTTTGGTTTCACCAAAATCTATTTTATTTTGAATCCTGTACATTCAATTGAAGTTTGAAATCGAATTATCGAACTACCGCGCCATTTTCAATTCCTTTTATAATATAATATTTATTTATATTCTAACAACGATTTATATAAAATATACGTTTGAATCTATTCAAAATAAATTTCACATCGATATTATTTAAAATAATTCATTTTAAATAATCAAAAGTCGCTAAAATTGCCAAATTAAAAAATTTAAATTGGGTCGGATTTTCGGGTTATTACATTCGCGGTCCTCGATGGGAGAAGAGGAGTAGGAACTAAGGATGGAAGAGGTGCTCGTGATCGGTGGTGAGGCGTTGGTGGAGGGAGGGTGTGGTGGGCGGGGACTTGCCTGGATGCGGTGGCGGTCGGTTTAGAGGGGGGCGCGATATTTTTTTTTGATTTGAGAAAGAAAGGGGGTCGGGTGAAATAGGAAATGGGGGGCTGATGTAGTTTATATATTCATTATTTTAATTATTTAATTATTTCAAAAAGGTAACTTTTTATTTTGACCTCGAAACGAGACCCACCGCCCATCATCCATAGCTAATTACCCTCATCCTGAACACAATGGGATATGTATCGTAGACTGATTCGACTGTTTCGATCAGTTTTCATCAAAACCAAAATATAATTCTATATATTGAATTTTAACATGCATTTAAATATACTAGGGTCACATACTAACTCTAAAAATTCCCGAAAAATAATTTCCAACTTTGTATTGACGATACGGTCCTAACAAAGCTAGTTTCATCGAATTTTGAGACCGTTTGAAAAATGGCCACTTTCCAGTCGATTAAAATCAACTTAAAGTGGTCAAATGCGTTTTTCTTTTCCATGCCCAAATATTGATTCGAAAAATTACGAATTTTGGAACAAAGCAATAACTTGACATCCTGGATCCAACAAAAGTGGTTTCGTCGAATTATGAGGTCGTTTGCAAAATTTCCATTTTTAAGGGCTAGAATTCCATAGCGACCATTCTTAATTTTCAACTGGGTATATCTTTTGATTCCAGCTATGAAATTTCAATTTTTCGGATTCGTTGGAAAGATATTATCAATTAGATTCTAATATTTTTGGTTTCGTTAAAATTCGGTTTATTTTGAATCCTTTACATTCATTTGAATTTTGAAATCGAATTATCGAACTACCACGCCATTTTCAATTCCTTCTATAATTATAAATAAATATTTATATTCTAATGACGATCTATATAAATATATATGTTTGAATTCTATTCAATATAAATTTCTCGACGTTATTATTTAAAATAATTCATTTTAAATATTCAAAATTCACTAAAATAGCGGAAATAAATTTTTTAAATTGGCTCGGATTTCCGGGTTATTACAAGGATCGTATGGACGTGGGCTACAACATGGAACCGACTGGGAGTGAATTGGAGTCCGTCTGAATTTATAGCGAAATAAATTGTCAGTCTGAATCAAGCGACAATTATTGTTATTTAACAATGATAGTCCAATATGAGTAAAACTCACAAACTCTAGCAGTTCATATTTTTATAATGTATATTTAGAACTGATAAATGATGATTGACTGTTGTGTGTTGACTGTTTGGTTGAACTGCTAATTGATTGGTTGAAATTATAGATAACGATATATATATAAATCATTAATCAAATATTGATTCTGTTTATCAGAATATTTCATATTGAAATGGAATTGATGTTAATTATATTGTTTGACATCTGTGTATGCAGGAAAACAGGTCGGTGGGATCCAGCCGGATTGCTCAATATTTATAATACAGTTCTTTTCATATATTGTAATATACGATGTGATATATAATCTGTGTTGATTACGTGTGTTGAATGATATCGATCATTGTTATTTGGTATTTTAAATACCATAAGAAATACTGGGATATAAAAAAGTGGATTTTCAAAGTGCATTTTGAAAATAAAGTATTTATATAAAATCAATGGATTTTATATATAAAAGCAAAAGAATTTTTAAAAAGGAAAATATTTGTAAAACAAATAGAAAAGGAAATGTTTGTGAAACAAATAGAAAAGGAAATATTTGTAAAATATTTACATATATATTTGAAAAGGGTATATTTGTAAAACATTTACAAATAGATTTGAAAAGGGAATATTTGTAAAACATTTACAAATAGATTTGAAAAGGGGATATTTGCAAAACATTTACAAATAGATTCAAAAAGGAGGCATTTGTAAAACATTTACAAATAGATTTAAAAATGGAATATTTATTTATTAAATAAATAGAATTGAAAAGGAAATATTTGTTAAACAAATAAAAGAGAAGATATATATATATATATGTGTGTGTATATATATATTGGAAAAATAAATAGAAAGATAAAAGGAATATTTGTTTAGAAAATAGATAAGATATCATAAAAGGAAATTGTAACGACCCGGATTTTTCGGCCATTTGAATTCGAATATTTAAATTGGTTTTAAATATTTTATTTGAATTATTTATGGTATTTAATATCGAAATCGTTAAACGACGACTGAGCATTTATATTTATATTTAAAACGAACTCAAAACTGTGCGGTAGTTCGTAAAATTTAATTTCAACTTCAATTGACTATACTGAATCGGTGTTAAGTCGGATTTCCGTGAAATAAGAAGCATCTGAATCCAGTTGATAATATTTTCCTAATAGAGGAGAAAAATCGAGTTTTCGTATTATAGATTTTATTTTACATCCAAATCAAAATTTCAAATAGTCGCTATAGAATCGTAAATCGACCATAACAGTTTATTTGAAATAACTGCATACTGGATTCAAATTTAGACGAGGTTCTTTTGAGGCGTAGTTATAATTTAATTTTTAGAATTTTACTGTAATTTTTAATTAATTAAATACGCCACTTTTTATTTGGAGTATTTCGCACCCTGTGTCAACATTTTGGCATTTCACAGAATAAGTTAACCTACCGACATTATTATATTTTTGTGGCACACTGTTGAACACGACAGTATATTTATTTCCGTCGACGGCAAGTCGTATGAGGACGTATTCTTATATGACGGGGTACGCTCACTTATAACTAAAAATCTTTAGTCACACTCACCATAATCAAATCAAATTAATGTCTCCCACGTCAAAGTATGGGCTGGTGTTCCCCTGTATAGTAAATATAACATAAGGATATTGCCATATCTTAGTTGTACCTAAGGTAAATGTTTTGCATCAGACCATTCTTGACTTCTTCTTCTTTCTTTTGGAAATTACGCCTTAATATTGTACCATTTATGTTTTGTCCCTATCAGAATTAATAAATTAAACATGTAGCTGCAACATTTCTTCAACCTAGACCATGCTAGCCTAACCAATCTTTCTTTTCGAAATAAATTTGTACATGACAACATCCTGCCTTCGTATTTTCTTTTCATATACGTGAAACGTGCCGACCAAGTCTGGAGCCTACGTCTACATGTGTGCAGCTGTCTACTTGTACCATATTTCTTGCTCCCCAAACCGTCCTACCCTATAAATACCCTCGTTCCATTCTATTTTTCAGTCGAGTTAAAACGAATGGAATACTTCACAAAGGAACTTTTAAAACTCGATCCTCAAAACAACCTCACCACCCTGGCAGTATTCTTACCATGTTCGACGTTGTGCCATGATGCTTGAAAATGGAAGTAGTGCGCTAAGGTTAAGTTTTCTACCGACGAAGGACTGGGATATATGCGTGTATGAGTTGTTGTCGGTGAGTTGAGTTAATGGTGGAGTGGCATTGGAAGAACAGTGGGGAGTTGGGTGTGCTTTCATGGTTTGGAAGCAAGAAAACGTGAAGGTGTTTGTTTGGCTACAGGGGCTTGGCCTTTGTGCGCTGAAGGGGACAAAGGGTGGCGTCAGTTTTCCAAAGTGAAAAAGAAAAAAAAACGGAATACATAGAAGGAAGTGAGGAGAGTTTGTGGTCGAAGTCTGATGGCAAGGTTGGGCTGCGGAAAATTCTTGGAATAAAGGAAGGTACGTTTAAATTCAAGGTTGCTGGAGAATGCAAAACGTGAAGGTCTGTAGTGTAGCAAGTACTATAGGGGTGTAAAGGAGCCTTACGTGTGTGAGGATTGGAAGAACAGAAAGTATGGCGGTGCATGGACGTTGAGAGGGTGGGGCGACGGTTTAATGTGTGTGAATGGGAGTGCAACGGTCTAATGGAAGGAACCACTCGGAAGTGTTAAACGTAAGTGCATGGGAGGATGTATACGTATACCAGTGAACTTGAATGGAGGGGTAGAAACGTGAAAGGAATGGGTGGCATGCAAGCGTTGGTTCATATGTTGAAGAAAAGAAGATTGCTGGAGTATTGTAAGGAGAGTTTGAAGCTACAGGCATTTCGTGTGATGAGGAGCAGAGGGAATTGAACAATAGCATGGCATGTGACAGGAAAAACATACAGGCTTAATTGATCAGGTGGTTAAAAATAATCAAGGTAAATTGCCAAGTTAATAATTTCGTGAATAGGAATTAATAATAATAATATAGGTATAATATATACATTAAATATAGTATTGATGATAACTCGTTCGAACAATATCAGAATGACGCATAATGGATGCGATGGGATTGTATCGAAGAAGGCTTCGTGGCTGAGTAGGTTCGAAAAGGAACGGAGGCAACTGGATTTTCGTTAATTTTAAACATCTGCTTAAAATTATACGAACAACGCACGATCGTCAATGAAAATAAGGTGAGTTCATTCTCACACGTTTCTGAAATACTAGGATGTGCTAAATTCGTATAATTAAATTTAATTGGTTGATTGGATGCTTTGGATGCCTATGGTTGCTTTAATGGTTGACGTTAATTATATTATCGTCATTTAATATTTCTATGTACTGATATGAAACATTATAATGGTCTGTGTTGCAGGGAAGAACAGGTAGGAGGAAACAAACCGGTTCCTCAAATCTTTAATATGCTGTTATTTCATATTTTATATGAACTGTTTGAAAACCCGTTGACTTTAAAACCCTGTTGGTTGTTGGTTGTTGATTGTGGTTGAACTTTGAATCAATATATAGTATTGATTGTGGAATAAATAGCAAATGGTCATGATATACACCGGTTTATAAAAGATCGATTCACCGTTAGGTAAATCGCTAGAAATGAAGTTATCAAATTTATTTTTATAACCGAATATATATTATTTTAGATGAAGTTTCTAAAAAGGGAATAAAATCAGCCACATATATACATTGATTGGTCTAACCACGATTCACCATTTTTGTACCAAATCTACCGTGCGCGAAACACGTGCTTGTTAACCGATTTTGAAACGACATTATTTCAAATGAATAGAATTAACAAAATGAGTTTATATTGGTATTGATTTAATAAAAATCAAAGTAAAAAAAATTATTTAGATTTATTTATTTATTAATTAATCTAAACGACAAGATCAATAACGATGGACTAATAGGTTAGTCATGTTTTTGAACAAGTTACGGTGTTAACTGAAGTTGTTGATCAAATTAGTTCAAAGGAAGTAGTTAATGGTTAAGTAATCAAGATTTATTTTAATAAATGTTGATTATTTGTCATCAAGGTGATAATTTAGAATGGGAAATATTCTAAGGAAAGTTGTAAAGTAAAGCTGTGTTTAAAGTTAATAAAGCAATTCAATATTTATATTGTGAAATCGAAGATTTTAACTTTATTCTTACTAAATTATATTGGATTATATGAATCCACGTTATACGAAGTTATAAAACTCAATTTTTATTGAATTTATAAATGGAACGAATATCAGAAATGGCATTTGAAGAAACCCAGGAGTGAAAATTTAAGTAAAGTGGCGAAGATAGGAAATGGGAAAACAAACGTTTGAATCAGAGTAATTAAACGTGATAAGTTATACAGATGCGATATAGAACCACTATTTTAAAGAAGAGATGATATTCCATCAAGATGGAATTATAATGGGATTTGTCGTATTGGAAATGAGTGTTGGTTTTTGTATTACAAGTGATATTCATCTTACGATAAGAACGTTGTTGATCAAGGTCTGAGAGGTAATTAAAATACCCCAACTTGAACAACTTCAGGATTATCAAAAAAATGATATCAGTCGTAATGTTGAAGAGGTGAGAATAAAATATTGTGGGAAAATAACAGTGTAACGCCATTGAAGATTTGGAAATATAAGATTCCAAAATAAAAGGATAATAAAGGGGTTAGAGAATATGAAATTTTATTTCCTAATAAAGAAAATAAAAAGGGAAATTGGTAAAAGTATAACGGCATTTTCAAAGTTAGGAAATGAGATTTAAATGGGTTTATTCTAAAAGAATAAGTGGTGGTTTTGGTATTCAAATAATGAAGCCAAGGAAGATGTCGTAATAATTATTTTACGAATGATAAGTGATTCGATAAGATAATGAGAAATGTAGGGCCAAGTGATGCTGTGTAATAAACCAATGGATTTGATTTATTTTTATGGTTGTTTATTTTGATAGTTAAATAACCGACTATCAAAATCTGACCCAACGTTATTGGCACGGGAAGACCGGGATCGAATTTATATTTGAAAACCATTCCGACCCATAAATACGAATACGTCGAAGACGCTGTTCGAGATGGAGCAATTGAAGACCGTAGATCTTCATGAAACGGAAGAGTTACTTACAATCTCTGGCTGATCCCTAGAGATATCCTGTGATTCTGTCGGGATTGGAATCTATGGGTTGCAAGGACTTCTCGCTGCTGATCCATGGGGTGATTCCTATATTGGATGCAGTAGGAGGGTGCCTTCGGTTCATCCTGTTCCTGGATGACATGTATGGACGATGTGAATGGTGGCTAGCTGTTTCAAAAGTCGATTATAGCCTCAGGTGTAACGAACCGGGGTTTTCGACTCCGAAAATCAACATCAAACTACCGTGTTGACCATTCAGACATCGAATATTCTAGATCATTAATAGAAAGAAATTAGAGGGTGAGAATAGATAAGGTAGAAATATTGAATAGAAGAAGAACAAGAAACACCACAACACAGTCTCACATCGCAGCGGAACGAAATATAATACAGAAATAACCTTTATTGAAAGCTTTTGAAATACTTACAATATCAGAGTACACATCTGCACAGTGATACTAATCTGTCCTCATATAACACACAACGGAATAATAATATCATACGTCTGGACTCTTCCAGCTCGTCTCTTCACAGCAGTCGATAACCTGAACCTGTACACTCCGGTCTAACCCGAGCATTTACAAAACACCGGGTCAGTCTGGTGAACCAGAGTGAGATAAACTCGCACAGTATTTGGGTGAGCATCCAACTTGATTTTAGAGTTCAAAAACCTTTTCGAAGAAAAGGATAATCGTAAGACCAAATCCACACATAAACACGGACGGTTTTTACCTTACAATAACCCAAAACAATTTGAAATCAATATCTTGTCTGATATTATAATAATGTCTAAATACAAGTAAATAACAATCTAGTAGAACACTTGCATCTCACGCTCCACATATATAGTATACAATCAAAAACCGCGGGCGCTTATTGGAGATTGGATTCCAACTTGACAAGGTATGGGTCCACCTTCCGATAGTGTATCTCAAGAGACGAATACACTGGGTTCAACAAGAACTTCTTGCAACCCGGCCCTCACATGACCGACCACTCATTTCGCTTGAGTGTATCGAATGTATATCACCGACGGTTGGGATCGGCAACCGTCTCCCGAAAAGGGACAGCATCGAAACATAGATTTAAGAAACAAATAGGACTTCCTCTAGATAGGTGATTATACACCCTAATGGAAGCGACCCACATAGCCATGCTGCCTGCCCGATTTTTGTCATTTCCCGGTTGATGAGGCTTGAGGCCAGAATTTATCTTTGAACATCTGGTCACCATTCACTTTGAATGCCACATCGTCAGATCCGTCAGATATCACTAATTGACGTCCACAAAAATACTCTAGCTGGAAGCTAAGAGAACGGCAAATCTCTGCCAACAACTATCGTACGTTTGGGGAAATCAACGTACGTGACACTTTGGAAATACTCTGTCAGACATCCGTCCATACAAGTCATCCAGGAACAGGATGAACCGAAGGCACTCTCCTACCGCATCCAATATAGGAATCACCCCATGGATCAGTAGCGAGAAGTCCTTGCAACCCGTAGATTCCAACTACGACAGAATCACAGCTTATCTCTGCTTGCCAGGCAGAGAATATTAGTGGTTCTTCCGTTTATGGAAATCCACGATCTTCAATGCTCCATCTCGATCATCTCCTGATATCTTCACGTATTTGCTGGACGGAATGGTTTTCGAATATAAATTCGATCCCGGTCTTTCCATACCAACAATCGTATTGGTCAGATTTGATAGTCGGTGTTTTAACTATCAAAATATACAGTGTTTCAATCATGACACTCCAATGAGTTCACTGGTTCAGTATTCAGCATCACTTGGCCTTTAAATTTAAATCAAACTTGTTCACTTCTGTTAAATAAAACCTCTAACTCTTTAATATTGAAAATACGATATTTGAATAATTCTAATTCGATTTAACTCTAATGGATTAACTCAAACTGATTAACTCTAACTGGTTAACTCAATTTGATTAACTCGACTTATTTAACTCCTATTGATTAACTAATACTCGATTTAAATCCATTCGCTTGACTCTAGATCACAGCGATCACAATGGTTACGCCTGATTCCCTCAGGAAACATCCGACCGCCGTAGGCTATCTGCAGCCCTGCGAATTACGCTAGCAGTCGTACGAAATGGCAACTTAGCCGAATAATTATGTTTGGCTAATTCTATCTCGAATAACTATATTCAATTTCCCATTTAAATCTTCCTTCCAATCATCTTTTAAATTCGGAAATCCATTAGTTTTACCAAAGAAATTTATAGCACATATGTTATAACAATAGCGTTATAATTACTATTTAGATTTACAAACAACAGCACTATAATCGCTGTTTAGATCACAAAAACATTTACTATAGCAACAGCGCTAAAATCGCTATTTAGATTTACAAAACATATATTATAACTATAGCGCTAAAATTGCTGTTTACAAAACACTTATTAAAGTTTAACCATTCATCTCATTTCTTATGCTCATAATCGTAGATCTGATTAACATCAGAACAAATCGAAGTCTTAAATAAATAAAATATTTATTTATTTACTTTTCTTTTATAAACCTTTATTCAAAATAATATATTCAAAATCCAACTCCAGTTATAAAGTAAATTTTATAACTTCATCTTTATCGATTCACCTGACGGTGAATCAATATTTATAACACGATTGATTTTATAGGCCATACGCTGCCAAATACCCAACCAATATCACCCATTGGTTTAAACCGAACAGATGTTGAATATTCAGTCAATAATCAACCATCAAATCAATCACACAAACAGATCAGTTCATATATGAGCATATGAGAATAAATAATACATTTGAGGGATCCGGTTGGGTCCCTCCAACCTGTTCGTCCCTGTATTCAACTGGTTTTCTCAAATCAGACTGTTTAGTTTTGTTTAACTGATAAACTAAAATAACAACCATTTAACCTTAACCACAAGCAATTCAAACAATGCAACCATTTTAAACACGTTTATAAACAAACGTGACCAACCAAGGTGAGTTACCTTTATTGGAACCAATCGTTAAAATATAACGATTTGGTATTTTCACTGAAATTAAACACAGTTTAATTTCATCGGTTAAATCAACAGATAAGCAGATAACTAGCAAAACAATCAACCATTGGCAAGCAGAGCACACAAAATAAAAATACCCAATTTATATAAATATAAATGGGAAAACTGAGTGAGTTTAACTCACCTTGATTTCATTTTGTCGCTTGAGCGGTTCAGTTCCAGTTAAATTAAACAGTGTTTAATTTAACAATAAATTCCAGTTGGTTCGAGCTTTGTCCAGCACAGTTTCAAAATGCAGTATTTGCTGACGCGATCCCAATGCCTCTAGATTTGTTCAATTGTTTGTATTAGGAAATATGGCCGACTCTTCTTTCTTTCAACAGTTTTACTGTGTCGGATTATTGGTTCATTTCCTTCAGCATCCACTATCCCTCACGCTGCATCAACAATCCTCATCGTGCTCCACTTTTCAATCGTCCTACACCTGTTGGTTTTAAACTAAGAAGCTTTTCATGAAGAAGACAGGTCGACCTCTCCTTTGTGTTTTCAGTTCCTCACTGTACATTCGAATTAAACTCCATCCCTGATGCCTCCTTCAACCGCAATCACGAACCCGTCACTTCACAGTCCCGTTCCTCCCTCCTCAGACCATTTGTCGTCCATCAGAGAGCGCCCGTTTCTTCGCCTGAGTGCTTCCGTTTGAACCACACCAAAATTCACGGTTTCCTCTTGCTTTAACACCAATACTTTGCTCATGCTGTCACCACATCCTCACGTTGCTATCCACTTGCCAACAAGAACACCCCTTCATGTTATAAAAGTCTTCCTCTTCATTGCCAGTACTACCGCAAGCCCCTTTGGCTTTGAAAATCAAAACCCACTCTCCCATCCAATAAATCACCACCTCGCCTCCTGCAAGAACTATCGCACCTCAATCTGATCGTCGGAGTACGATCCGAACCCACCAGTCACGGCAGCCGAGTGCCCTTCCCCTTCGCCAGAACTTCCATCGCATTCGGTGCTCCACCTAGCACCCAGAACAACTTCGAACGCTGCGCCTGAAATAACCAACACCGGCCAACTCGTGACCCTAGATCCAATCATAGCCGGTCAACTTCGAGGGGTCAGAACGCTGAAGGTTTTTTCTTTAACAAGTTTCCAGTTTGGTGAGAGGACGGAGAGGTTTGGAGGACAGATTAAGGCGAAGTTTCAGCCTTCCATTCGTTTGTAGGTGGCGGCTAGAAATAAGATGAGAAGAAATATGGTTTGTCTGAGCATGTATTTATAAAGGGACCAACGTGGGAGGCACGGTTCCTAGTTTGGCCAGCACGTAATATAGGATACATGGTATGTAGCTGTACACATGTAGGCCGTAGTGTAGAGAGTTCAGACTTGGTCGGCACGAAAGTGATAATTTGGCAGTCATGAAATGGAAAGTGTGAGGCGCAAGCAATATACTGTGTATTTGTGAAGAGAATTTATTTATATTATAATATAACGAAACTTCGTTGCAAAGTAACAAGTGAAACTAACCATGATTGACTTCTGTTTGCTGAAAAAAAAAGTTATTCTTAGTGTAAAAAGGTATTCCGGATCTAATGGAATAGGTTTCATCGAAATCCGAGGTCGTATGAAAAAATTTCCTTTACAAAACCAGAAATAAACACACATTTTATTTTACCACGGCCACCAGCTAAATCTAATCAGCTTGAAACCTTGATATCTTAAAATAACTTTTCGATACGAATCCAACGGCACTAGTTTCGTCGCATTCTGAGACTGTTTGCCCGATAGGCTGTTTTTACCCCGAACCGCCCTACCCTTTTTAACGCCAAATTTCTCGATCTCTAAAAATAACAAACTATATACCTATCCTGACTCTAATCGACGATACGAACTCAACGGAACTGGTTTCGTGGCTTAATTCGATCGTCTGCTCAAGTTATGCCCAAATATCCCTTTATTCAGTTGAATTAATTTAACTGCACTGAACGAGCGTTTACGGTTACCGTGGTCACATACGACATCGGTTTTCCACGCCACTCACCACCGAACCATAATTTAACGATACGGTTCTAGTGAAACTGGTTTCGTCGAAATCTGAGTCCGTTTGCAAAACGGCTATTTTTTAAAGGCCTATAATTTAATAACGATTTTCCATAGCGACTATTTCAAATTTTGATTTGGCCATAACTATCAAACTATAACACGAAGTCTGGATTTTTCTCTTTCATATGGAAATTATCGTCAATATGGTTCCAACGTGTCTTGTTTCACAGAAATCCGACTTATATCGAACCCTGTATTCTCAATTGAAGTTCAAAACTCAAATTTACGAACTGCACGCCATTTTCAAGCTCGATTTATATTATATATATAAATTATAACGTTCAACTTCGTTTTTAATAACGAATTAAATATTAAATTACATTATATTCCCAATATGATATTTAAAATAAATAAATTAAATTAAATATTTGACGGCCAAAAATGCGGGTCGTTACATTCTTCCCCCCTTAAAATAATTTCGTCCTCGAAATTGTTAAGATAAGAAAGAACGTTATAAACCCATTAATTTCCAAATCCGATTTAATTTAAATCAATCCTATACTATAAATCAATATTTTCAAAAATATTGAAAATTTTCTAACACCTTAAATTTCCCAAAAATTTCGTCAGCACTTCCTTTGTACGGCTCAATCGGTACAACTCCAACTCGCCTTTCTAGGCCTTCTCCAATCCTAAAGAAAATAAACAGCCAAGCGGCTTGCCCAATAGGCTCATAAATCACCAAATCCATATAAAAATAAACGTGTACCTTTTTGTCGGGCATATCACTATATCTTTCCCGTCTGCCACCCTGTCAGCATATACAAATGCATTTCCAACAAAATTCCAATTTCATCCTTCGAACTAAATTCTTCACGTGTCCAAGCCAAATTCCATTCTTGACTCAATTTCCATCCATCATCAATTTCAACTCTTAACTTACCAGTCGAACACCATTTCAGATCCCTGTCTCACCATTCAAAATCTGATTCTACTTAATATATTATATCCTGATTCAATTTTCATTTAATTGGTTTCAATTCAATTCATGTTTGCTTTCCCAAATTTCTATTTAATTTTGTTCTCGTTCAAACACTTTCCCTGGGAGTTTTTAAACAGCTCAACTTTTCCAAAAATCAAACCTTTCTTTACAGAATTCAAAACCACTTGTTTTTCTCAAAGAAATTCAAAACAAGATTTTTGGTAGCAATCCGTCACTTAGAACTCGAAAATTAACACCGATAATGGCGCGCACATCATCGGAATCTATTTTCCAGCTATCGAAGTGAGTTCAATACTATATCACTTTCAAAACCATTTCTAAACACTTCCATTTTGAAATCAGTTCAAAATATCCTTTGCAAGGCTTGTAAAACAATTTAAAAACCTCCCAGGATTTCAAAATTCTCATATATTAAGTCCAATTCCATTTCAACCACTTGTCCAAATTTCCAAAGTTTTAATTTCAATTCTGATTTAAATTCAGATTTAACTCCTCTGATTTTCATATATTTCACTTATATGAATTCTGATTGGTTATATATAACCATTTCACATTTTATAATTTTATTGGATTATAATCACAACCAACACATCCAATATATTATAATTACAATATATATATTTCGTCTATATCAAAATATACTTTGGGTAAAATTATTTCATTTACCCTCTTTTCAAAACATATCGTGACGACCCATCGCATTCGAGTGTTTATAAACCCCTATCGATACAGTGGATCAAACTGATCGATCAGAACTCATAAACAACTCAAACAAATAAATCTCTACCATATAAAACAATTTTTATAAAATCTACAAATACGTTCACTCGTATATATACACTCAAACTCAATCTAGGGTATTACTAACCCCATCTCTACTGAGTCATGCCACAGAGCCAAGGTAATCACTTAACCTTAAGCTCTGATACCACTGTAACGAACCGGGGTTTTCGACTCCGAAAATCAACATCAAACTACCGTGTTGACCATTCAGACATCGAATATTCCAGATCATTAATAGAAAGAAATTAGAGGGTGAGAATAGATAAGGTAGAAATATTGAATAGAAGAAGAAGAAGAAACACCACAACACAGTCTCACATCGCAGCGGAACGAAATATAATACAGAAATAACCTTTATTGAAAGCTTTTGAAATACTTACAATATCAGAGTACACATCTGGACGGTGATACTAATCTGTCCTCATATAACACACAGCGGAATAATAATATCATACGTCTGGACTCTTCCAGCTCGTCTCTTCACAGCAGTCGATAACCTGAACCTGTACATTCCGGTCTAACCCGAGCATTTACAAAACACCGGGTCAGTCTGGTGAACCAGAGTGAGATAAACTCGCACAGTATTTGGGTGAGCATCCAACTTGATTTTAGAGTTCAAAAACCTTTTCGAAGAAAAGGATAATCGTAAGACCAAATCCACACATAAACACGGACGGTTTTTACCTTACGATAACCCAAAACAATTTGAAATCAATATCTTGTCTGATATTATAATAATGTCTAAATACAAGTAAATAACAATCTAGTAGAACGCTTGCATCTCACGCTCCACATATATAGTATACAATCAAAAACCGCGGGCGCTTATTGGAGATTGGATTCCAACTTGACAAGGTATGGGTCCACCTTCCGATAGTGTATCTCTAGAGACGAATACACTGGGTTCAACAAGAACTTCTTGCAACCCGGCCCTCACATGACCGACCACTCATTTCGCTTGAGTGTATCGAATGTATATCACCGACGGTTGGGATCAGCAACCGTCTCCCGAAAAGGGACAGCATCGAAACATAGATTTAAGAAACAAATAGGACTTCCTCTAGATAGGTGATTATACACCCTAATGGGAGCGACCCACATAGCCATGCTGCCTGCCCGATTTTTGTCACTTCCCGGTTGATGAGGCTTGAGGCCAGAATTTATCTTTGAACATCTGGTCACCATTCACTTTGAATGCCACATCGTCAGATCCGTCAGATATCACTAATTGACGTCCACAAAAATACTCTAGCTGGAAGCTAAGAGAACGGCAAATCTCTGCCAACAACTATCGTACGTTTGGAGAAATCAACGTACGTGACACTTTGGAAATACTCTGTCAGACATCCGTCCATACAAGTCATCCAGGAACAGGATGAACCGAAGGCACTCTCCTACCGCATCCAATATAGGAATCACCCCATGGATCAGTAGCGAGAAGTCCTTGCAACCCGTAGATTCCAACTACGACAGAATCACAGCTTATCTCTGCTTGCCAGGCAGAGAATATTAGTGGTTCTTCCGTTTATGGAAATCCACGGTCTTCAATGCTCCATCTCGATCATCTCCTGATATCTTCACGTATTTGCTGGACGGAATGGTTTTCGAATATAAATTCGATCCCGGTCTTTCCATACCAACAATCGTATTGGTCAGATTTGATACTCGGTGTTTTAACTATCAAAATATACAGTGTTTCAATCATGACACTCCAATGAGTTCACTGGTTCAGTATTCAGCATCACTTGGCCTTTAAATTTAAATCAAACTTGTTCACTTCTGTTAAATAAAACCTCTAACTCTTTAATATTGAAAATACGATATTTGAATAATTCTAATTCGATTTAACCCTAATGGATTAACTCAAACTGATTAACTCTAACTGGTTAACTCAATTTGATTAACTCGACTTATTTAACTCCTATTGATTAACTAATACTCGATTTAAATCCATTCGCTTGACTCTAGATCACAGCGATCACAATGGTTACGCCTGATTCCCTCAGGAAACATCCGACCGCCGTAGGCTATCTGCAGCCCTGCGAATTACGCTAGCAGTCGTACGAAATGGCAACTTAGCCGAATAATTATGTTTGGCTAGTTCTATCTCGAATAACTATATTCAATTTCCCATTTAAATCTTCCTTCCAATCATCTTTTAAATTCGGAAATCCATTAGTTTTACCAAAGAAATTTATAGCACATATGTTATAACAATAGCGTTATAATTACTATTTAGATTTACAAACAACAGCACTATAATCGCTGTTTAGATCACAAAAACATTTACTATAGCAACAGCGCTAAAATCGCTATTTAGATTTACAAAACATATATTATAACTATAGCGCTAAAATTGCTGTTTACAAAACACTTATTAAAGTTTAACCATTCATCTCATTTCTTATGCTCATAATTGTAGATCTGATTAACATCAGAACAAATCGAAGTCTTAAATAAATAAAATATTTATTTATTTACTTTTCTTTTATAAACCTTTATTCAAAATAATATATTCAAAATCCAACTCCAGTTATAAAGTAAAGTTTATAACTTCATCTTTATCGATTCACCTGACGGTGAATCAATATTTATAACACGATTGATTTTATAGGCCATACGCTGCCAAATACCCAAGCAATATCACCCATTGGTTTAAACCGAACAGATGTTGAATATTCAGTCAATAATCAACCATCAAATCAATCCCACAAACAGATCAGTTCATATATGAGCATATGAGAATAAATAATACATTTGAGGGATCCGGTTGGGTCCCTCCAACCTATTCGTCCCTGTATTCAACTGGTTTTCTCAAATCAGACTGTTTAGTTTTGTTTAACTGATAAACTAAAATAACAACCATTTAACCTTAACCACAAGCAATTCAAACAATGCAACCATTTTAAACACGTTTATAAACAAACGTGACCAACCAAGGTGAGTTACCTTTATTGGAACCAATCGTTAAAATATAACGATTTGGTATTTTCACTGAAATTAAACACAGTTTAATTTCATCGGTTAAATCAACAGATAAGCAGATAACTAGCAAAACAGTCAACCATTGGCAAGCAGAGCACACAAAATAAAAATACCCAATTTATATAAATATAAATGGGAAAACTGAGTGAGTTTAACTCACCTTGATTTCATTTTGTCGCTTGAGCGGTTCAGTTCCAGTTAAATTAAACAGTGTTTAATTTAACAATAAATTCCAGTTGGTTCGAGCTTTGTCCAGCACAGTTTCAAAATGCAGTATTTGCTGACGCGATCCCAATGCCTCTAGATTTGTTCAATTGTTTGTATTAGGAAATATGGCCGACTCTTCTTTCTTTCAACAGTTTTACTGTGTTGGATTATTGGTTCATTTCCTTCAGCATCCACTATCCCTCACGCTGCATCAACAATCCTCACCGTGCTCCACTTTTCAATCGTCCTACACCTGTTGGTTTTAAACTAAGAAGCTTTTCATGAAGAAGACAGGTCGACCTCTCCTTTGTGTTTTCAGTTCCTCACTGTACATTCGAATTAAACTCCATCCCTGATGCCTCCTTCAACCGCAATCACGAACCCGACACTTCACAGTCCCGTTCCTCCCTCCTCAGACCATTTGTCGTCCATCAGAGAGCGCCTGTTTCTTCGCCTGAGTGCTTCCGTTTGAACCATACCAAAATTCACGGTTTCCTCTTGCTTTAACACCAATACTTTGCTCATGCTGTCACCACATCCTCACGTTGCTATCCACTTGCCAACAAGAACACCCCTTCATGTTATAAAAGTCTTCCTCTTCATTGCCAGTACTACCGCAAGCCCCTTTGGCTTTGAAAATCAAAACCCACTCTCCCATCCAATAAATAACCACCTCGCCTCCTGCAAGAACTATCGCACCTCAATCTGATCGTCGGAGTACGATCCGAACCCACCAGTCACGGCAGCCGAGTGCCCTTCCCCTTCGCCAGAACTTCCATCGCATTCGGTGCTCCACCTAGCACCCAGAACAACTTCGAACGCTGCGCCTGAAATAACCAACACCGGCCAACTCGTGACCCTAGATCCAATCATAGCCGGTCAACTTCGAGGGGTCAGAACGCTGAAGGTTTTTTCTTTAACAAGTTTCCAGTTTGGTGAGAGGACGGAGAGGTTTGGAGGACAGATTAAGGCGAAGTTTCAGCCTTCCATTCGTTTGTAGGTGGCGGCTAGAAATAAGACGAGAAGAAATATGGTTTGTCTGAGCATGTATTTATAAAGGGACCAACGTGGGAGGCACGGTTCCTAGTTTGGCCAGCACGTAATATAGGATACATGGTAGGTAGCTGTACACATGTAGGCCGTAGTGTAGAGAGTTCAGACTTGGTCGGCACGAAAGTGATAATTTGGCAGTCATCAAATGGAAAGTGTGAGGCGCAAGCAATATACTGTGTATTTGTGAAGAGAATTTATTTATATTATAATATAACGAAACTTCGTTGCAAAGTAACAAGTGAAACTAACCACGATTGACTTCTGTTTGCTAAAAAAAAGTTATTCTTAGTGTAAAAAGGTATTCCGGATCTAATGGAATAGGTTTCATCGAAATCCGAGGTCGTATGAAAAAATTTCCTTTACAAAACCAGAAATAAACACACATTTTATTTTACCACGGCCACCAACTAAATCTAATCAGCTTGAAACCTTGATATCTTAAAATAACTTTTCGATACGAATCCAACGACACTAGTTTCGTCGCATTCTGAGACTGTTTGCCCGATAGGCTGTTTTTACCCCGAACCGCCCTACCCTTTTTAACGCCAAATTTCTCGATCTCTAAAAATAACAAACTATATACCTATCCTGACTCGAATCGACGATACGAACTCAACGGAACTGGTTTCGTGGCTTAATTCGATCGTCTGCTCAAGTTATGCCCAAATATCCCTTTATTCAGTTGAATTAATTTAACTGCACTGAACGAGCGTTTACGGTTACCGTGGTCACATACGACATCGGTTTTCCACGCCACTCACCACCAAACCATAATTTAACGATACGGTTCTAATGAAACTGGTTTCGTCGAAATCTGAGTCCGTTTGCAAAACGGCTATTTTTTAAAGGCCTATAATTTAATAACGATTTTCCATAGCGACTATTTCAAATTTTGTTTTGGCCATAACTATCAAACTATAACACGAAGTCTGGATTTTTCTCTTTCATATAGAAATTATCGTCAATATGGTTCCAACGTGTCTTGTTTCACAGAAATCCGACTTATATCGAACCCTATATTCTCAATTGAAGTTCAAAACTCAAATTTACGAACTGCACGCCATTTTCAAGCTCGATTTATATTATATATATAAATTATAACGTTCAACTTTGTTTTTAATAACGAATTAAATATTAAATTACATTATATTCCCAATATGATATTTAAAATAAATTAATTAAATTAAATATTTGACGGCCAAAAATGCGGGTCGTTACATCAGGCCTCATCAACCGGGAAATGACAAAAATCGGGCAGGCAGCATGGCTATGTGGGTCGCACCCATTAGCGTGTATTGTCACCATCTAGAGAATATTCATATTTGTTACTTCTTTTCATTTCTGTATCTCCCGGGAACTATGGTGGTCGCGCGACAAAAAGCCGTAAGGTGACAATATGCTCGATACACTCAAGAGAAATGAGTGGTCGGTCATGTGTGGGCCGGGTTGCAAGACGTTCTTGTTGAACCCAGTGTATTCGTCTCTAGAGATACACTATCGGCAGGTGGTCCCATACCTTGTCATAGTTGGAAATCCAATCTCCAATAAGCGCCCGCGGTTTTGATTGTATACTATATATGTGGAGCGTGAGATGCAAGCGTTCTGCTAGAATCTATTTACTTGTATTTAGACACTATGATAATATCAGAAGAAGATATTGATTTCAAAACGATTTGGGTTATAGTAAGGTAAAAACCGTCCGTGTTTATGTGTGGGCTGGTCTTACTATTATCCTTTGTTTCAAAAGAATTTCAAAGTTAAACAAGTTGGTTGCTGTATGAATTTATCACTGATAGTATTTTAGACTGATCCGGGTGAATTTTGTTTTAAACCAAATGTGCTCGGGTCAGACCAAGCATATTTACAGGTCAGATTTCCGCTTGAAGCAACAGAGATGGAGTTGAAGTCGAGACGTATTCCATATATATACTGGTACTGGTTTATTTCCGCTGTATGTTGTGTTGATCCGAATGTATACTCTGATGTTGTGATATACAATTTTTGCATAAAGTATTTCTGATTATTATATTTTGTCCATTCCGCTGTGAGACTCTGATCTTCTTATTCTTCTATTCTAATATTTCTTTCTTTCTTTTCTCACCCTCTAACTTCTTTCTATTAGCTTTCTGGGTTTTTGGTACTTGAGTTTGGACACGGGATGTGTTAGTGTCTGGATTCGAGTGTCGAAATTCCCGGGTCGCTACAGTTGGTATCAGAGCAATGCTTTATGAATAACCTTGGCTCTGTGGTGTAACTCGATAGAGATTGGGCTAGTAGTACCCTAGATCGAGTTGAGAGTGTGTGTGTATATATATATATACACATATATATGAGGGCACGTATTTGTAATTTGGATATAGAATTATTTTTATATTGTTTTGACCCAAAATATTTTATAAAAAGTTAAAATCTATAATTTACTCAAGTTATTATTGAATTCAAACTTATATGAAGTTGGAAACATTTCAAGTATGAAATGGGAATTAAATTTAACTTGTATGAGTTAAAATGAATCCTTTGAGTTGGAATTGAGATAAGCCAACAAGAATATGGCTTGCGTTGGGTAAAATAAAAGTGAATGAATCCAAACTAAATAAATGAAAATTTGTTGGATTGTATGTTTGGAATATATTGCATAACTATGGATTTGAGCCTGATTTGGCATAAATAAATTGAAGTAAAATTCAAATATACTGAATTTGAATATGGAATTAAATATTTAACTAAAGATAAGTTAAATAAAAATTAAAAAGAAAATTGAAATGATTGGATTAAGTGGTTGTTGCTTACTTGGCTAGATTAGATTAAATTGAAACCATTAACAGTTAATTAAGAAGTTGAATGGATTGGAAAGAAAGGAATTCCAGCATAACGACTTTTGGATGGGATTATAAGATATAACTTGGTATCAGTTTTTGCATTGGAAGTTGAGTAAAGGGCAGAACATCAGAAGGTTATGATAATTGACTTGATCACGAAGATTAAAGCACAGATTGAGAAATAAAGAGTTGTTGGTTGATTTGCTTCGAAACCGGGATGAAGTTGCCCGACAAAAAGGTAAACCTTAATATATTGGTTTGATGATTGAATTTATACCCAAGAAGGGTAGCCGCTTGGCTTTTATTTGGATCAATATGAGAGGCCCAGAGTGACGTTTGTAGTTGTTTCGATCGAACCAGGCAGAGGAGGTGCTGCCAAATTTTTCGAAAATTTTATAACTTGGTAACATTTTTGATAATATTTTAAATTAATTATTTTGGTAATATTTGGAGTTTGAACATTCTTCTTACCTAGCAATTTCGAGGAAGAAATTTATTTAAGGGGGGAAGAATGTAACGACCCGGATTTTTCGGCCATTTGAATTCGAATATTTAAATTGGTTTTAAATATTTTATTTGAATTATTTATGGTATTTAATATCGAAATCGTTAAACGACGACTGAGCATTTATATTTATATTTAAAACGAACTCAAAACTGTGCGGTAGTTCGTAAAATTTAATTTCAACTTCAATTGACTATACTGAATCGGTGTTAAGTCGGATTTCCGTGAAATAAGAAGCATCTGAATCCAGTTGATAATATTTTTCTAATAGAGGAGAAAAATCGAGTTTTCGTATTATAGATTTTATTTTACGTCCAAATCAAAATTTCAAATAGTCGCTATAGAATCGTAAATCGACCATAACAGTTTATTTGAAATAACTGCATACTGGATTCAAATTTAGACGAGGTTCTTTTGAGGCGTAGTTATAATTTAATTTTTAGAATTTTACTGTAATTTTTAATTAATTAAATACGCCACTTTTTATTTGGAGTATTTCGCACCCTATGTCAACATTTTGGCATTTCACAGAATAAGTTAACCTACCGACATTATTATATTTTTGTGATCGTGGCACACTGTTGAACACGACAGTATATTTATTTCCGTCGACGGCAAGTCGTATGAGGACGTAGTCTTATATGACGGGGTACGCTCACTTATAACTAAAAATCTTTAGTCACACTCACCATAATCAAATCAAATTAATGTCTCCCACGTCAAAGTATGGGCTGGTGTTCCCCTGTATAGTAAATATAACATAAGGATATTGCCATATCTTAGTTGTACCTAAGGTAAATGTTTTGCATCAGACCATTCTTGACTTCTTCTTCTTTCTTTTGGAAATTACGCCTTAATATTGTACCATTTATGTTTTGTCCCTATCAGAATTAATAAATTTAACATGTAGCTGCAACATTTCTTCAACCTAGACCATGCTAGCCTAACCAATCTTTCTTTTCGAAATAAATTTGTACATGACAACATCCTGCCTTCGTATTTTCTTTTCATATACGTGAAACGTGCCGACCAAGTCTGGAGCCTACGCCTACATGTGTGCAGCTGTCTACTTGTACAATATTTCTTGCTCCCCAAACCGTCCTACCCTATAAATACCGTCGTTCCATTCTATTTTTCAGTCGAGTTAAAACGAATGGAATACTTCACAAAGGAACTTTTAAAACTCGATCCTCAAAACAACCTCACCACCCTGGCAGTATTCTTACCATGTTCGACGTTGTGCCATGATGCTTGAAAATGGAAGTAGTGCGCTAAGGTTAAGTTTTCTACCGACGAAGGACTGGGATATATGCGTGTATGAGTTGTTGTCGGTGAGTTGAGTTAATGGTGGAGTGGCATTGGAAGAACAGTGGGGAGTTGGGTGTGCTTTCATGGTTTGGAAGCAAGAAAACGTGAAGGTGTTTGTTTGGCTACAGGGGCTTGGCCTTTGTGCGCTGAAGGGGACCAAGGGTGGCGTCAGTTTTCCAAAGTGAAAAAGAAAAAAAACGGAATACATAGAAGGAAGTGAGGAGAGTTTGTGGCCGAAGTCTGATGGCAAGGTTGGGCTGCGGAAAATTCTTGGAATAAAGGAAGGTACGTTTAAATTCAAGGTTGCTGGAGAATGCAAAACGTGAAGGTCTGTAGTGTAGCAAGTATTATAGGGGTGTAAAGGAGCCTTACGTGTGTGAGGATTGGAAGAACAGAAAGTATGGCGGTGCATGGACGTTGAGAGGGTGGGGCGACGGTTTAATGTGTGTGAATGGGAGTGCAACGGTCTAATGGAAGGAACCACTCGGAAGTGTTAAACGTAAGTGCATGGGAGGATGTATACGTATACCAGTGAACTTGAATGGAGGGGTAGAAACGTGAAAGGAATGGGTGGCATGCAGGCGTTGGTTCATATGTTGAAGAAAAGAAGATTGCTGGAGTATTGTAAGGAGAGTTTGAAGCTACAGGCATTTCGTGTGATGAGGAGCAGAGGGAATTGAAAAATAGCATGGCATGTGACAGGAAAAACATATAGGCTTAATTGATCAGGTGGTTAAAAATAATCAAGGTAAATTGCCAAGTTAATAATTTCGTGAATAGGAATTAATAATAATATAGTTATAATATATACATTAAATATAGTATTGATGATAACTCGTTCGAACAATATCAGAATGACGCATAATGGATGCGATGGGATTGTATCGAAGAAGGCTTCGTGGCTGAGTCGGTTCGAAAAGGAACGGAGGCAACTAGATTTTCGTTAATTTTAAACATTTGCTTAAAATTATACGAACAACGCACGATCATCAATGAAAATAAGGTGAGTTCATTCTCACACATTTCTGAAATACTAGGATGTGCTAAATTCGTATAATTAAATTTAATTGGTTGATTGGATGCTTCGGATGCCTATGGTTGCTTTAATGGTTGACGTTAATTATATTATCGTCATTTAATATTTCTATGTACTGATATGAAACATTATAATGGTCTGTGTTGCAGGGAAGAACAGGTAGGAGGAATCAAACCGGTTCCTCAAATCTTTAATATGCTGTTATTTCATATTTTCTATGAACTGTTTGAAAACCCGTTGACTTTAAAACCCTGTTGGTTGTTGGTTGTTGATTGTGGTTGAACTTTGAATCAATATATAGTATTGATTGTGGAATAAATAGCAAATGGTCATGATATACACCGGTTTATAAAAGATCGATTCACCGTTAGGTAAATCGCTAGAAATGAAGTTATCAAATTTATTTTTATAATCGAATATATATTATTTTAGATGAAGTTTCTAAAAAGGGAATAAAATCAGCCACATATATACGTTGATTGGTCTAACCACGATTCACCATTTTTGTACCAAATCTACCGTGCGCAAAACACGTGCTTGTTAACCGATTTTGAAACGACATTATTTCAAATGAATAGAATTAACAAAATGAGTTTATATTGGTATTGATTTAATAAAAATCAAAGTAAAAAAAATTATTTAGATTTATTTATTTATTAATTAATCTAAACGACAAGATCAATAACGATGGACTAATAGGTTAGTCATGTTTTTGAACAAGTTACGGTGTTAACTGAAGTTGTTGATCAAATTAGTTCAAAGGAAGTAGTTAATGGTTAAGTAATCAAGATTTATTTTAATAAATGTTGAATATTTGTCATCAAGATGATGATTTAGAATGGGAAATATTCTAAGGAAAGTTGTAAAGTAAAGCCGTGTTTAAAGTTAATAAAGCAATTCAATATTTATATTGTGAAATCGAAGATTTTAACTTTATTCTTACTAAATTATATTGGATTATATGAATCCACGTTATACGAAGTTATAGAACTCAATTTTTATTGAATTTATAAATGGAACGAATATCAGAAATGGCATTTGAAGAAAGCCAGGAGTGAAAATTTAAGTAAAGTGGCGAAGATAGGAAATGGGAAAACAAACATTTGAATCAGAGTAATTAAACGTGATAAGTTATACAGATGCGATATAGAACCACTATTTTAAAGAAGAGATGATATTCCATCAAGATGGAATTATAATGGGATTTGTCGTATTGGAAATGAGTGTTGGTTTTTGTATTACAACTGATATTCATCTTACGATAAGAACGTTGTTGATCAAGGTCTGAGAGGTAATTAAAATACCCCAACTTGACCAACTTCAGGATTATCAAAAAAATGATATCAGTCGTAATGTTGAAGAGGTGAGAATAAAATATTGTGGGAAAATAACAGTGTAACGCCATTGAAGATTTGGAAATATAAGATTCCAAAATAAAAGGATAATAAAGGGGTTAGAGAATATGAAATGTTATTTCCTAATAAAGAAAATAAAAAGGGAAATTGGTAAAAGTATAACGGCATTTTCAAAGTTAGGAAATGAGATTTAAATGGGTTTATTCTAAAAGAATAAGTGGTGGTTTTGGTATTCAAATAATGAAGCCAAGGAAGATGTCGTAATAATTATTTTACGAATGATAAGTGATTCGATAAGATAATGAGAAATGTAGGGCCAAGTGATGCTGTGTAATAAACCAATGGATTTGATTTATTTTTATGGTTGTTTATTTTGATAGTTAAATAACCGACTATCAAAATCTGACCCAACGTTATTGGCACGGGAAGACCGGGATCGAATTTATATTCGAAAACCATTCTGACCCATAAATACGAATACGTCGAAGACGCTGTTCGAGATGGAGCAATTGAAGACCGTAGATCTTCATGAAACGGAAGAGTTACTTACAATCTCTGGCTGATCCCTAGAGATATACTGTGATTCTGTCGGGATTGGAATCTATGGGTTGCAAGGACTTCTCGCTGCTGATCCATGGGGTGATTCCTATATTGGATGCAGTAGGAGGGTGCCTTCGGTTCATCCTGTTCCTGGATGACATGTATGGATGATGTGAATGGTGGCTAGCTGTTTCAAAAGTCGATTATAGCCTCAGGCCTCATCAACCGGGAAATGACAAAAATCGGGCAGGCAGCATGGCTATGTGGGTCGCACCCATTAGGGTGTATTGTCACCATCTAGAGAATATTCATATTTGTTACTTCTTTTCATTTCTGTATCTCCCGGGAGCTACGGTGGTCGCGCGACAAAAAGCCGTAAGGTGACAATATGCTCGATACACTCAAGAGAAATGAGTGGTCGGTCATGTGTGGGCCGGGTTGCAAGACGTTCTTGTTGAACCCAGTGTATTCGTCTCTAGAGATACCCTATCGGCAGGTGGTCCCATACCTTGTCATAGTTGGAAATCCAATCTCTAATAAGCGCCTGCGGTTTTGATTGTATACTATATATGTGGAGCGTGAGATGCAAGCGTTCTGCTAGATTCTATTTACTTGTATTTAGACACTATGATAATATCAGAAGAAGATATTGATTTCAAAACGATTTGGGTTATAGTAAGGTAAAAACCGTCCGTGTTTATGTGTGGGCTGGTCTTACTATTATCCTTTGTTTCAAAAGAATTTCAAAGTTAAACAAGTTGGTTGCTGTATGAATTTATCACTGATAGTATTTTAGACTGATCCGGGTGAATTTTGTTTTAAACCAAATGTGCTCGGGTCAGACCAAGCATATTTACAGGTCAGATTTCCGCTTGAAGCAACAGAGATGGAGTTGAAGTCGAGACGTATTCCATATATATACTGGTACTGGTTTATTTCCGTTGTATGTTGTGTTGATCCGAATGTATACTCTGATGTTGTGATATACAATTTTTGCATAAAGTATTTCTGATTATTATATTTTGTCCATTCCGCTGTGAGACTCTGATCTTCTTATTCTTCTATTCTAATATTTCTTTCTTTCTTTTCTCACCCTCTAACTTCTTTCTATTAGCTTTCTGGGTTTTTGGTACTTGAGTTTGGACAAGGGATGTGTTAGTGTCTGGATTCGAGTGTCGAAATTCCCGGGTCGCTACAGAAATATTTGGAGAGTAAGTAGGATTATAAAAGGGATTGGAATTAATCGATCAGAGTAAATCAATTTGAGTAAATCGTATTAGAGTTAGTCGATTAGAGTTAATCGAACAGAGTTAATTGAATATAGTTAATCGAACAAGAGTTAATCGAATAGAGTTAATTGAATATAGTTAATCGAACAAGAGTTAGTTGAATATTAGTTATTCAAATAGAGTTAATTGAATTAGAGTTAGTCGGATGAGAGTTATTCGAACATAGCTTATTCGAAGAAAGGATTATCAATATTAGTTATTCAAAAGGAGCTATCGAATATTAGTTACTCGAAAGAGTTATCGAATATAGTTTATTCAAATAGAGTTAAAGGAGTTATCGAATATAGTTTATTCGAATAGAGTTAACGGAGTAAATCGAAAATTAGTTATTCAAAAGGAGTTAATCGAATATAGTATAATCGAAAGGAGTAAATCGAATATTAGTTATTCGAAAGGAGTTAATCGAATATAGTTTATTCAAAAGGAGTAAATCGAATATTAGTTATTCAAAAGGAGTTAATCGAATATAGTTATTCGAGGAAAGAGTTATCGAATATTAGTTTACTCGAAAGGAGTTATCGAATATTAGTTTATTCGAAAGGAGTTATGGAATATTAGTTATTCGAAGGGAGTTAATGAATATTAGTTATTCGAAGGGAGTTAATGAATATTAGTTATTCGAAGAGAGTTAATCGAATATAAGTTATTCGAATAAAAGTTAGTCGAATATCAGTTTATATGAAAGGAGTTAACGAATATAGTTTATTCGAAAAGGAGTTATCGAATAGAGATTATTCGAAAGAGAGTTATGTGTTGAAATTCGATTATATCGAATTCGGGAAAGTACACTTTCCGTTTTTAATCAAGATTTAATGGTTTATTTATAAATTGTCTATTTAGTTATTTAGTTTAATTAAGAAATAAAACTTATATTTTGAAGTTAGATATTTTAGAAGTAGGGATTATAACGTTATCATTATAACCAATGTTTTTCAATAAATAAGTGGATTCTTAAATAGAATCCGAGAGTTACATAAGGAAGTTTGTTAAAGATTTAGAAGGTGAACTTTGTCTATTTTCGAAGTTAGAAATGTTGTTCAGTTAAGGTCTGAGAGGTAGTTATACCCCAACTTAATTGACTTTGTTTTTAACTAAAGAATGGTTAAGGTTCGCTAGTGAAGGTTGGTTAAGTGAATTTAGTTAATGAAGGTAGTGGCTTGAATTGGCATAGCGATATTTTATTTAAACATCTATTTAAATCCAATGAATGAGTTCTGGAAACATTTTCCAAATAAAATCAGAGATATTTTCTAATCATAGAAAATGAAATGTTTGATGATAAAGAATACTGGAATGACAGTGATACGTGAAAAAGAGATGGAAATGTTTTTCAATGATTAATAACGTATATTTTCTAAATTTAGAAAATAAGAAATGTCGAATATATGGAAACAGGAGATAAAGTAATGAACTAAAGAGATAAATGTTAAATGATGTTTGATCGATATAATTTCCATCTGGAAATAATATTGTTGTTTGCACACGTGTTTTCTTTGATAGTTAACTCACCGACTATCGAAGTTTTTGACCTTTTTCCCGTTGTCCATACGGTGAGACCGGGACCAGATTCATAATCTGAAAACCATTCTGTATGGGTGTTAACATTGCGATCAAATATGATGAAGAAAACTGAAGATGGAGTTATGCAAGGGTTGTTCTGTTTACAGAATAGTACCTTCGGTTTGTCCAGTCCCAGGACAACCTGTATGGAATAATGTCTGACAGAGTATATTTAATGGATCACGTAAGTTGATCTCTTCAAAAGTATTTACGTTTGGTGGCTGAGGAATTCGTTTCTCTTAGCTGTATACCCATTGTATTTTTGGGGAAATCAATTTGTGATTTGGCAGGTATGACGATGTGACATTCAAAGTGAATTAACGTGTGATCTGTCAGAGATAAGCGTGGCCTCTAGTCTCACAATCGGGAAATGAAAAAAATCGGGCAAGCAGCATGGCTAAGTGGTTGGCTGCCAAGTAGGATGTATTATCACCTACCTAGAGATATTCATTTCATTCTGTAATCTATTGTCGATGATGTCCCATTCGGGAAATGGTTGCTGATCCCAACCGTTGGTGATATACATTCAATACACTCAAGCGTAATGAGTGGTCGGTCATGTGTGGCCGGGTTGCAAGATGTTCTTGTTGATCCCAGTGTATCCCTCTATAGAGGTACACTATCGGAAGGTGGTTCCATATCTTGTCATAGTTGGAAACCCATTACCCAATAAGTGCTCGCAGTTTTGATTGTATACTATATATGTGGAATGTGAGATGAAAGCGTTCTGCAAGATGGTTATTATATTATGGTTGATAGACACTATTATAATTTCAAAAGATTTTTGATATAAAAGATCATTATTTCTATCAAAATGATTTGAATGTTAAGTCAAATTGATTTGGATTCTCATAAGGGTAAAACCCGTTCCGTTATACGGTGTGGTCTTATGAGATGTTGTATTTTTCCCAAACTGTTTTAAATTGTTTACTCATACCAGTCCCATGACTGACCCGGAGTTTATTTTGTTTTGTTTTCCCTAAACTCTTGGTTGCCCAATTTTGTACAGCCAGTCAAGTAGTCAGGATTTTTCAGATATACTTGGAGAGCTTGGAGCAGGAGGCTTCAGGAATATATAGCTATTGTTTATTTCCACTGTGTAGTAAGTGTTGTACTCTGATAATGTTACTGTATACATATACTGATTTTATTTCAAGGATATGTTATCTATAATATGTTGTTCATTCCGATGTGAGATTTATGTTACTCTGATGTTGTATGTTCTTCTTTTTCTTCTATTCTAAGTTTCCATCTTATCTATTCTCACCCTCTAATTTCTTTCATGGACTATCTGGTGTTTCCGATGCATGAATAATCGACATAGTGTTGTATGCCGATATCCAGGATCGCAAATTCCCCGGGTCGTTACAGTGGTATCAGAGCTTAAGGTTAAGTGATTACCTTGGCTCTATGGCGTGACACAGTAGAGATGGGGTTAGAAATACCCTAGATTGAGTTTGAGTGTATATATATAAGCACGTATTTGTTATTTGATATAATAAGAAATTTTATATTGTGGAGGTCTATTAGTTAAGTTGTTTATGGGTTCTGGTCGATCAGTTTGATCCACTGTATCGTTAGGAGTTTATAAACACTCGAATACGATAAACCGACATTGTATGTTTTGAAAAAAAGGTAAATGAAATAATTTTATCCAAATTATATTTTGATGTAAACAAAGTGTAGATATTTGAGGTATTATAGTATATTGGACGTGTTGGTTGTGATTATAACCAAATAAGATTATAAAATGTGAAACGGTTATGTAAATAACCAATCAGAATTCATATAAGTGAAATATATGAAACCAAAATGAATTAAATCTGAATTTAAATCAAATTTTAAATTAAAACTCTGAAAATTTGGAGAAGTGTTTGTATAAAGATTTGGATTGAATGTATATGAGAACTTTAAAATCTTGGAGATTTTAAATTGTTTTACAAGCATTGGGAATAGTATTTTGAAATAGATTTCAAAATGGAAGTGTTTAGAAATGGTTTTAAAAGTGATAAAGTATTGAACTCACTTCGATAGCTGGGAAATAACCCCGATGATGAATCGCGACATCATTAGTGTTCATTTTCGAGTGGTAAGTGACGGATTACTACCAAAGAGATTGTTTTTGAATTGTTTTTAAAAAGTAAGTTGTTTTGAATTTCGATAAGGAATATTTGCTTTTGAAAAAAAAATTAAGTTATTTAAAATTCCCAGTGGAAGATTGTTTGAATTAAAGCAAATAGAGATAGAAATTTATTTGAAACCAGTTAAGTTGAAATAGAATTGAAATTTGCAAAAGCAAATTGGAGTTGAATTGGATTAGAAGGATATCGAGAAATTTGGATTTGTGGGATAGAAATTTGAAATGAGATTCGGTTTGGATATAAGCGAATGGTTGTGTTGAGGATAAAAATAGTTTTGGAGTTTGATTGGAATAACATTGATATATGCTGAATTGATAACAGGTGGAGAAGATATAATGATATGCCCGACAAAAAGGTACCAACTTATATTCATATGAGTATGAGATTTATGAACCGAATTGGCGAGCCACTTCGCTCTTTGATTTTCTTTTGAGTTGGAGATGGCCCAGAGAAGCGAGTTGTAGTTGTACCGATTGAGCCATACAAAGGAGGTGGTGGCGAAATTTTTCAGAAATTTCAGGTGTTAGAATATTTTCAGGATTTTTGAATTTTTTTTTGTTAATAGAAATGAATTAATAATTTAGCTAAAATAAATTGGTTCATTGAAACGGAAGTTAAAGAAGTAAACAAGTGATTTTAACTATTCAATAGGGTTTGTTTTCTACCTTAGCAATTTCGAGGATGAAATTATTTTAAGGGGAGAAGAATGTAATGTCCTGTATTTTTACGGTATAACAACTAATTTATTTAATTATTTATATAGTTATTTAGAGGATTTAATGGTGGTTAAATTAAATAACTTTGAATATTTAATTAAAATAATAATTAAATAATATATTTAATTCTGAAATAATCAGAATTGGCTGAAATGGAAATATGGTGTGAATTGGGAAATTCAAAATCTATGATTCAGTTTAAAATTGAATTACGATAACGAATATATTTAATTAACGATGGTTGATCATTTAAATTATATTATAATTATAATCGAGCCCGAAATGGCACGACATTTCGCTATTTGGCGATTTGAACTTCAACTAAATATACAGGGTCCGTTTTAAATTAGATTTCTGTGAAATAAGAAACGATCGAAGCCGGTGAAGTATATTTTTCTAATGGAAGAGAAAATTTGGGATTTCATTGTGTAGATTTTGATTTATGTCCAAATCAAAATTTTGGAAAGTCGCTATGGAATTCCTTTATAATTTATAACGGTTTATAAAAGGATCTAAAATATAAATCGAATATCGATATAACTCTGATGATGAAATATTGAGTTGTAAATCCATATATATTTATTCTGGAGCTGTATGGTATTCTATTGTGAATATATACGATAATATAAATTTATTTATATTTAATTTAATTATTTTTAAATATATTTATATATTTAAATGGGTTATTTAGAGCTTTAAAAATAGCCAGTTTTGCAAACGACCTCTGTTTTCGATGAAACTAATTTTGTTGGATCCGCAATATTAAATTATTGCTAGATTTCAATTTACGTGTTTTTGAAAGTCAATATGTGGCCGCACGGGATTTTAATATGAAAAATAGTCAGTATTTTGACGGTTAAAAATACGCTGTGTGAGCAAACGGAGTCTGGATTCGACGAAACCAGTTTCATTGGGTCCCTAATGCCGAACTGTAGTTGCATGCCCATTTTCGCGATTTTTGGGTATTTTATGTGATCATACGATTTTTTTCTGCTAAAAGAAATTAACGGTTCAATAAAATCGAATATAATAATATTAAAAATATCCTATAAATATATCCCTTATGTAATAATTCGGAAATTCTGAGCCAATTTAAAAAATTTATTTTGGCAATTATAGCGAATTTTGAATATTTAAAATGAATTATTTTAAATAATAACAACGAGAAATTTATTTTGAATAGAAATAGAACGTAAATATATAGTTCGACGTTAGAATATAAATATTTATTTTTAATTGTAAAAGGAATTGAAAATGGCGCGATAGTTCGAAATTTTGATTTCGAATTTCAAATGAATGTACAGGATTCAAAATAAACCAGATTTTAGCGAAACCAAAAATATTAGAATCTATTTGAATATATCTTTCCAACGAATCCGAAAAATTGAAATTTCATAGCGGGAATCAAAAGTTACATCCAGCTAAAAATTCAGAACAATCGCTATGGAATTCTGGCCCTTAAAAATGGAAATTTTGCAAATGACCTCGGTTTTCGACGAAACCACTTTTATTGGATCCGTGATGTCAAGTTATTGCTATATTCCAAAATTCGTAATTTTTCGAATCAATATGTGAGCGTGGCGAAGGAAAATGCATTTGACCAGTTTTAATTGATTTTAATCGACTAGAAAATGGCCATTTTTCAAACGCTCTCAGAATTCGATGAAATTAGTTTTGTTAGGACCGTATCGTCAATACGAAGCTAGAAAATATTTTTCGAGAATTTTTAGAGTTTGTATGTGGCCCCGGTAAATTGAAATGTACGTTTAAAATAGATTATATAGATTTAAATTTTGATTTAAGCGAAAACTGATCGAAACGGTCGAAATGGCTTTCGATACATATCCCATTGTGTTCGGAATGGGGGTAATTAGCTAGAGGTGATAGTCGGTGGACTTGATTTCGAGTTCAAATGGAAAGTCAACTTTAAGGAAAATAAAATAATTAAATTATTAAATTAATTAAATATAATCGCCCTTCTATTACCTCCCTCCCCGTTCATTTTTGTTCAGATCCAAGAAAAAAAAAAACCCGCTGCTTTCCCAGTCGCGCCCCCCATCGGACCACCGCCGTCGTGCTCCGACCGCCACCGCCCCTCCAATCCACCTCCGCCCCGAATCCGCAGCCCCCTCCACTAGAGAAACCCCCCTCGCGAACCCTAGAACCGCTGCGCAAAACCCCCCATACCCAATCCGCATCCCCGCTCCACTATTCCGCCGCCACCCGGGGGACCCACTAGCGTCGGAGTTCGCCTGCGCCGCCTCCCCTCCCTATTCGACCGCCAACCGCCCCCCTCTCAAACCCTTCGCTGTAAGTGTTTTGATTGTTTTTATTTATTTGTTTTTGCTTATTTTCTATGTAATTAACTTTATAAGATTAAAAATATTATTTTTATATAATAGAGAATATAAAATTGTGATTTTCATATATGTAGTGGCTACGGACAGTGAAAGTGAAAAAAGGCGAGCACGACGAAGATTTCTACATAAGAAGTGTCGTAGCGTTTGGTTTAGCTAGTCGGTGAGAACTCCTCACTTTTAATTTATTTCTAGTTTGAAATATATACTACGATGCAGACGGTGCTTAGTAGCACTCGACACCCGTCGTCCACAGACCATGAATGACTTGTTTGTTTGATTGTTGTGTTTTGAAATTTGATTGTGTGATGTGAAATGAAATAAAATGTTTTATTGTTAAAAATATAACTTTTAACGTGTATATAAAATAAATAGTAATAAACAAATCAGAGATTTGTTTATGTACACCGATTTGACTGATATTGATTAGGACGATAAATTTTACATGTCGCCCAACAACACAAATAATATTCAGTGATTGTGGATTGAAACCCTACATGGGTGTTGGGATGATATTTGATGTACACTAATCCCAATTATTTAGTTGTGTAACAACCCGCAAAATCAGAACCAATTTTAAATTTTTATTTTAGAAAATTTTAATGAATTTTGACAATATAAAATAATTTATTTAAATAATAATGATCACAAATTTGATTTAAATCGAAGTTAGAATGAATGATTTAAATTTTAATTAACAAAAGAGTTAGAAATAACGCGGTAGTTTGAAAAGTCAAACTTGAACTTTGACTGACCGTACGGGATGCACAATTTAACGGATTTTAGTGAAACCAAAAATATTAGAATCTATTTAAAAATATCTTTCCAACGAATCCGAAAAATCGAAATTTCATAACGGGAATCAAAAGTTATGACCAATTCAATACTTAGAATGGTCGCTATGAAATTTATAAGGGCCAAAATGCTACTTTTTGCATACGAAGGAATTTGAACTCGAAACCACTTCCATTGAGTTCAGAATGATGTTTCTACATTGAAAAACAGTAAACACTTATATATTTTGAGTTTCGGGATTTATTTGTTTAAAAATATTTTTTTATTATTAAATATATTGGCCTTAAAATTAGTCATTTTTCAAACGACCTCTGTTTTCGACGAAATCACTTTTGTTGGAACCGGAATGTCAAAATATTGTTAAGTTTAATTTTTCATAATTTTTAGAATTAATATGTGAGCGTGGCGAAATAAAATGTGTTTTGACTATTTTAGTTAAATTTGAACGCCTTAAAAATAGCCATTTTTCAAAAAGTCTCAGAATTCGACGAAATAAATTTTGTTGGATTCGTATCGTCATAAGAAAGCTAAAAATATTTTTTTTAGAATTTTCTGAGGTCGTATGTGGCCCCGGCACATTTAAATGTACGGTAGAAATTAAATAATTAATTTAATATTGAATTTTCAATTAAAACCGAAAAAAAACGTGTAGACATCAGAATTAGACCTTGGGACATAGCCCATCGCGTTCAGAAGGCCTCAAAACGTTAAGATCGACAGTAAGCAGGCCCAAATCCGAGAAAGTCCGAAAATCCACTTTATTTCACGAATTTCGAAATTTATATTATTAAAATATTATTAAATTTCTGGCCGAAACCCTAATCCTATCCATGGTCAGCCGCCACCCTTAATTTCGAAGGCCAGAAAACACCGAACTTCAAATGCTAATATCTTTTGATCCGCTCAACGAAAATTGGCAAACTTGGTACCAAATCGAAGAGATTTTCGAGAGCTTCAGATCTATACGGCTATGATCATCATTAGGGTCACGGATTTCGCGAATTCTCACCGGGAATGAGCTGCGTTTATTGGTGGTTTGTGGGTCCCTGGGGCGTGCGAGTTGGGCCCCACTCACGGCGGAGGTAGGTGGCGCGATGGCCTTCGGGACGGCGGAGGTTGATCGGTCTCTGGTGGCCTCGGGTTGCGTGCGTCCAGAAGGAGGGAGAAGGGAGTTGGGTTCGGCCGACGTGAAGGGTGAGGAAGAAGGAACCCGTTTCTTATTTTTTTTATTATTATTTTATTATTTAATTATTTAATTAACCGATCTTCAAAAATTCATAACTCTTTCATACGAGGTCCGTTTGACGAACCGTAAATTGCGTTGGAATCACAAAATTAAGAGCTTCGCGATGGCGCAGACCGCAGTTGAAAAGGAGACAGTAAAATTTCAGCCAAAAATCTATGTGAGAATTCTAATTTTATTTATTTAATCAATTATTAATTATTTTCTCGCGCTAAAAATAATTGTATTATCATATTGATTCAGATCTGAAATGTTCTGTGTTGTTTGAATTGTTGATTGTTGCTTGTTGTATGTTTTGTTGTTCATGATACGCTAAATTCGCATTGGAATTTTATATATTGTTGAATTCATTTGCAGTTAGAAAGTTAGATCTAAAACATATTTTATTCAGAATAAAATCATATTTATGCAAATCAAGTTATTATAATTTCATGTTATAAAAAAAAAATAATAATAAATAAATAAATAAATAAAATATTTTATTTACTCTGTAATGAACAATAGAATGGGAACGACAAATAAAAACTTATATTTTTATTTGTTGGCATAACAAAAGAAATTGATCGCCAAATAAAAAGTTTATTTTTATTTGTTGATATTAGAATTGAAAATGGACAATGAGTAAAATCTCATTTTTATTTGTTTATATTACAACAGAGATTGTTCAACAATAAAAAACCTTATTTTTATTTGTTTGTATAACAACAGAATTTGAACGACAAATATAATATTATTTTTAATTTGTTTATTTACAATAGAAATTGAACAATGAGAAATATTATTTTTTTTATGTGGATTTGTTTATATTAAAGAGGAATGATTAAAAAGAATAAATTTTTTATTGTAAATTTGTTACATTAAGAATAGTGGATTAAAAAGTATATAATTCTAATATGAATTTGTTTCATAAAAAAAAATGAAAATAAAAGATTACATTTTTATGTAAAAAAATAGTGATTTCAATAAAGAGTCATATTTTATTTGTCACCTTGATTTCAATAAAAGTTGTAATATTAAAAATCTCACTTTTAACGTAATATTATTTCGATAAACGAAGTAGCATTAAAACTTCATTTTTAAGGTAATAGTGATTTCGGTAAAAGAAGCAATGTAAAAGATTATATTTTTATGTGTTGATTGTTTTCAATAGAAAGATGTTGCATAAAAAGATTATATTTTTATTTTCATTTTGTCGCAATGAAAAGTTCTAAGCTAAGATTACTTTTTTATTGTAATTTTATTCATTGTGATAAATAGAAAAGATTACATTTATATGTAATGAAAGAATGAATAAAGAAGTTATTATTTTCATTGTAGAATAGAAAAGGTCAATATTTTTACATTGTAAAATAGAAAAAGACATATTTTCTTTGCATAACAAAAGTTACATTTTTATATGTGCTTTATACATGAATTTGCACTGTATGACAAAAATTGCATTTTTTCTATGATATAAAAATGTAAATTTACATTGTATGATTTAAATTACATTTTTCTATGTAATTTAGAGATGAATAATAACGGTAGAATGAAAATTACATTTTTTTTCATGTAATTAAAAATGTGAATTTGCATTGTAGGATAAAAATTACATTTTTCTATGTAATTTAATATGAATTTATGTCATATGATAGGAATTACATTTTTCTATGTAATTAAAATATGAATTCCCATCGTATAATAAAAATTACATTTTTCTATGTAATTTAGAGGTGAATTAGAACGATAAAATAAAAATGACATTTTTTTTCTATGTAATTTATATATGAGTTATAACGGTATGATAAAAATTTAGAAATATATTTATGTACATTTTCTTATGTAAGTAAAAGAATAGAAATTGAAAATGCGATTATTTACATTCTCTTATGTAAATAAAAAGAATAGAATCTAGAAATATATTTATTTACATTTTCTATAGTAGGAAAACTAGAATTGTTAATGTTGAATATTTATCGTCATTTTGAATGCGGTAAAAATAGAATTGTTAATGTTGAATATTTATCGTCATTTTGAATGCGGTAAAAATAGAATTGTTAATGTTGAATATTTATCGTCATTTTGAATGCGGTAAAAATAGAATTGTTAATGTTGAATATTTTATCGTTATTTTGAATGCGGTAAAAATAGAATTGTTAATGTTGAATATTTTATCGTCATTTTGAATGCGGTAAAAATAGAATTGTTAATGTTGAATATTTTATCGTTATTTTGAATGCGGTAAAAATAGAATTGTTAATGTTGAATATTTTATCGTCATTTTGAACGTGGTGAAAATAGAAGGGTTAATGTTGTCATTTTTATCGACATTTTTGGTGCGATAAAAATAGACAATGTTAGTGATTCATTTTTATCGACATTCTTGGTGCGATAAAAATAGACAATGTTAGTGATTCATTTTTATCGACATTCTTGGTGCGATAAAAATAGACAATGTTAGTGATTCATTTTTATCGACATTTTTAGTGCGATAAAAGTAGACAATGTTAGTGATTCACTTTTATTGACATTTTAGTGCGATAGAAATAGACAATGTTAGTGATTCATTTTATTCGACATTTTTTTTATGCGATATAAATAGCGATGTTAATGGTACATTTCTATCGTCTTTTAGTTGCGATAAAAAAAGAACAAAATAATGAGAATCTTTTTATTTACATTTTCTATGGTAATGAAAAAGATCAAAATAATGTGAATCTTTTTATTTACATTTTCTATGGTAATGAAAAAGAACAAAATAATGTGAATCCTTTTATTTACATTTTCTATTGTAAAGAAAAATAACAAAATTGTGTGAACCATTTTATTTACATTTTCTATTGTAAAGAAAAAGTAAAAAAAAAGAGTTATATTTCTTATTTGCATTTTTAGATGCAAATAAAGCATAGAAAGAAATTTATACTTTTATTTGTCATTGTTTTGTTAAATAAAGGTAAAAGAGTTAAAAAGACATTTTATTTACCATTGTTTTGTTAAATAAAAGTACAAGATATAAAAGAACATTTTTATTAACATTGTTTTGTCAAATAAAAAGACAAATACATGAGATACACTTTTATTTGTGTTTTATGTACAAATAAAAGTACAAGATTGGAAACACACTTTTATCTACACTGTATTTGTTGAAATAGAATTGCTAACAAAATGAGTATATCACCTTCACTCATCTTGGTAGGAAACACAATTTATGTGCAAATATAAGGATTACTTTTATTTGCATAATATACAGTAGAAATTGGTTAAACCTATTAACCAATCATGTATTTACTCATTTATATGAACTGTTGTTGGCTGAAAACCCCACACGGGTATTGGGACGATACTTGACTGACACAAATCCCAATGTTATTTATATGTCTATCGATTGATCGACAGGCTGCGATGAGCGTTATTGTTTTATTTTAATGCTCACACAGTTGACATTGTCACTCTGGTTGTTAATGGATGGATTGAGGATTATTTCCTATTATTACCCTATACATGAAATGTATGAAACTCATATGACCCAAATTATATGGTACAGGGTTGAGTTGCATTCCAATGCAGAATTTCTTTTTAAATAAAGAATTTTTATAAAATAAAAGGATTTTTGTAAAATAAGAGATTTTGTATTATAAAGAATATTTTACATTCAGAATCTTTTATATATAGAATATTTTATTGATTATTTTAAAAGGTGTTTTTTTATATATAGTAAAGAAGTAATATCTTTAAGATAAATCTTTTATTTAAGATTATTAGATCTTAACAATTACGGTTGGTGATTGATATGTAGATTGGATTTGCAGTGGACGATGTTTTAAATAACATTTATCCTTTAATCCAATTTACATTGAAATTACTATTTGAAATTTATAAATCTATTTTATAAATTAAATCAAAATTGGAATATTAATAAATCTTTTTAGAAAGATTAAAAATTTAATTTATTTTATCTTTGATAAAATTAATGAGGACCTTTTAACATAAATAATAATTTTTATTTAAAAGGATATTCAAAGTTGGAATGTGGCGTATGGTTGTTTTAATTACAAATACGCGAGTTATTCAGAAAGACCGGGTCTAACCCATTCTGAATAATCATCACGAAGATTAAGAGTCAAAGATGAAGACGGTGACTGAAGACCGGAGAGCTTCACATCGTTTGGTTGATGGTGACTAATATCTTGAATTGGGACTGATCCCCCAAGGCAAGGTAAAAGTGATGATCTTCCAGACGTACTGGAGATCGACGGATACGTTGTTTCGTTCAGACCCAGAACGGACTTGTAAATGGATAGCATTCCTGACATTGAAATTTATTTCATGTAATTAAACTGGTTTTTATTTAATATATAAATGCATGGTGGCGGAGGATTTATTCTCTTTCTTAACACCCTTTTGTATGTTAAATATTTACCGATCGCATGATATGAGTTGTTGATGTGGTATGCCAAGTTGCACTTGATCAAGGCTTCCGCAAACCGTTCGTAAAACCGTCGACTATAGCTCCCGAAATCCGCATTCAAAGTTTTGAACATTTCTGAAAATTTGAGGTAAATAGCTTCAGATTTTGTCACGCTTTTAAGCGTCACTGTGTCAGTTGTTAAAGGCCAGAATTCTAATTTTTTTACATAAATTTCAATTTGAAATCTTTCAGATCCGTAACCGATGTGACGCCAAACACGAGATCTGATTTAAATCGCTTCATTTCAGAAAACAAGCAAGGTGAGATTCTATATTTTTTTTATATATATAATTAATTTAATTTAATTATGTTATCATTATGCAAAATGAATGTTGTATGGATTAAATTGTTGTATGGTGGAAATTGATGATTGTGGCCTATATTGTTATTGATGTGTTGTATGATTGGTGTTGGAATTGATTGTGGAAATTGTTATTCGATGACAAGTAGAAAGGTTATAATAAAAAGTTTAATCTTTGGTTTTGATTTGTAAATAAAGTTTAATCTTGTATCATGATTGACAAATCAAAGTTTTTATTTTTATTTTGAAATGAATAACATTAATAAAGATTCGATCTTTAAAATGAATCTTTGTTTTTGTTTGTATAAAATGAATCTTTGTTTTATTTATAAAACATGAAATCTTTTATTTTTATTTATAAAGATTAAAACTTTATAAAAATTTAAACTTTGCTTTTGTCAACAAAGATTACAACTTTGATTTTGTTTGCAAAGATTACAACTTTGATTTTGGTTACAAAAATTACAACTTTGTTTTTTTGATTGTAATAAAAAAAAAAAAAAAAGGCTAAATCTTTTTATGTTGAAAATAAGGAGACAATATTTTTTATGTTTAAAATAAAAAGACAATCTTTTTATATTGAAAACAAAAAGATGAGATTTTGACGATGAAAATAAGAATAAAGATAAAATCTTTTTATGTTTAAAATAAAAAGACAATATTTTTATATTGAAAATTTGCCGAGATAAATGTAAAGATAATCTTTTTATGTTTAAAATAAAAAGACCATATTTTTATATTGAAATTTTGACAATGAAAATAAAAAGACGATCTTTTTTATATTTCAAATAAAGAAGTTATTATTTTTCGTTGTAAAATAGAAAAAATCATATTCTCATTGTAAAATAGAAAAAGTCATATTTTTTCATTGTAAAATAGAAAAAGTCATATTTTTACATTGTAAATAGGAAAATGAATATTTTTACATTGTAAAATAGAAAAGATCATATTTTTACATTGTAAAATAGAAAAGATCATATTTCTACATTGTAAAATAGTAAAGTTGATATTTTTACATTGTAAAATAGTAAAGTTGATATTTTTACCCATAATGACATTTTTTTTCTATGTAATTTACCGGAGAGCTTCACATCGTTTGGTTGATGGTGACTAATATCTTGAATTGGGACTGATCCCCCAAGGCAAGGTAAAAGTGATGATCTTCCAGACGTACTGGAGATCGACGGATACGTTGTTTCGTTCAGACCCAGAACGGACTTGTAAATGGATAACATGCCTGACATTGAAATTTATTTCATGTAATTAAATTGGTTTTTATTTAATATATAAATGCATGGTGGCGGAGGATTTATTCTCTTGCTTAACACCCTTTTGTATGTTAAATATTTACCGATCGCATGATATGAGTTGTTGATGTGGTATGCCAAGTTGCACTTGATCAAGGCTTATTGTTGCAAAGCAGAGCCTTGTGGGATGATCAAAGCATAGTCTATTTAGGCATAGCTTTGTGTATGACGTGACCTCACGAGCCTCACAGCCCGGTAGAGTCTAAAACGGGAGAAGGGAACGCAGGGAGTGCGCACGTTTCTTTCTAGCTAGAGTGGTGCCAGGGACCTACCAGCGCTGGCATTTATTCATTGTGGTTGTTGGATTGTTTGAGGCCTAGGTTTATGCGGTCGCTACTGGCCGTAGTATAGGTCCAAAAGGACCGGGAAGCGTGTGTTCAGGAATTGCCAATCCACAAAAGTAAGTGTGGACCGGCCCTGCAGGATCCAAGGGTTGGACAGAGTACCAATCCTGGGGCATTGCTAGAGTGTCTCGAATCGGTAAGGATCTCCTCCCTAGCCTTGACTAAGATGGAAACCCAAATTTCCAATACGACATCACGCGGTTTTGATTGTGTACCTATATATGGCGACATAGTGGGATGGGGCACTCATGCCGTCTAGGATTAATACATTTACTTTGATGTACTTCAAATTGGTTGCACACTATTATTATATAATATCGTGTTTATCGTATCAATCATTTTTTGATCATTATAAGGTAAAACCCTATCCTCCGGTTTGCGTTGCATTGTGTGATGGGACTTGGGTCTTATGATGGTTTCATTTTTCTTAAAAAAAGCATTGCGCTATTTTGACGATTTACTTTAGTCATGCACTGGCAATCCATAGGAGAAAACCCGTTCCGCGAAAGTGGCGTGGTCCTGTGATTAGCCTTATTATATTTTATAGGTTAAGTAGAATTCTCACACCAGTCCCATGACTGACCTGTAGTTTGTCCACTGGCAAACTCGGGTGCCCATATCTTCCACACGGGCAGTCGAGTAGCTATTTTTGCAGATATATTAAACAGGATTCTGGGTTGAAGTTTAAAGCTGTGTCCAGAGATAGAAAGTCTTCCGCTGTGTTCTTCCGTTGCAGTATATTACATTTTTGTATTTATCTTCCGCTGTAATTATATTCCAATGTACTCTGATATGTATATTCTGTACTCTGATGTAACATTATATGATGATATGTTATAAAAGTCTTCTGTTGTTGTTTTAATGTGTTGTATGCCCAAAGTTAAAGTATTCGTAGATTTTCACTTTTTGGGTCAGACCTGTGTGGCTTATGGTCGATTCAAAGGGTGGGAATTTGCGGGTCTTTACAGTTGGTATCTGAGCTCAGGTTAGCTCAAATCTTTGGGGTACAATTTGTTAGAACTGAACAGAAGACTCATCAGAGATTGGATTAGTAATATCCAATAAGAATACTCATTAGAGATAGGATCAGTAGTATCCTAGAATGAGTAAGCTCGTTAGAGATGGGGTTAGTAATGCCTTAGAACGAGTTCAGAGTTACGAATTTATAATTAACGTATTTTTGATATTTATAATATATTTTGTGAAATATGATTTCTATATATAAAGTTATATATATTTTGAAAAGATAATCAACCATTAAAATTTAAAATGAAGATAGTTAATTTTACGATTTTTAGCTACGTTCCTTTTCAAGGACGAAAAGTTTTTAAGTGGGGGCGATTGTAACAACCCGCAAAATCAGAACCAATTTTAAATTTTTATTTTAGAAAATTTTAATGAATTTTGACAATATAAAATAATTTATTTAAATAATAATTATCACAAATTTGATTTAAATCGAAGTTAGAATGAATGATTTAAATTTTAATTAACAAAAGAGTTAGAAATAACGCGGTAGTTTGAAAAGTCAAACTTGAACTTTGACTGACCGTACGGGATGCACAATTTAACGGATTTTAGTGAAACCAAAAATATTAGAATCTATTTAAAAATATCTTTCCAACGAATCCGAAAAATCGAAATTTCATAACGGGAATCAAAAGTTATGACCAATTCAATACTTAGAATGGTCGCTATGAAATTTATAAGGGCCAAAATGCTACTTTTTGCATACGAAGGAATTTGAACTCGAAACCACTTCCATTGAGTTCAGAATGATGTTTCTACATTGAAAAACAGTAAACACTTATATATTTTGAGTTTCGGGATTTATTTGTTTAAAAATATATTTTTATTATTAAATATATTGGCCTTAAAAATAGTCATTTTTCAAACGACCTCTGTTTTCGACGAAATCACTTTTGTTGGAACCGGAATGTCAAAATATTGTTAAGTTTAATTTTTCATAATTTTTAGAATTAATATGTGAGCGTGGCGAAATAAAATGTGTTTTGACTATTTCAGTTAAATTTGAACGCCTTAAAAATAGCCATTTTTCAAAAAGTCTCAGAATTCGACGAAATAAATTTTGTTAGAACCGTATTGACATAAGAAAGCCAAAAATAATTTTTCTGGATTTTTCTGAGTTAATTTGTGTCCCCGGTAAAATTATTTGTACGGAAAAATTAGAAATAAAGGACTTAAATTTTAAAACTGCAAAACGGAGGCCTAGATGACAGTTTGGGCTGATGAGACATGTCTAGATGAGTTCGAAATGGGGGCTAAATGGTAGGAACGACAGTCGTTGGACCTAAAACGGAGTTCGGGCCAAAACGGGCTTAAACGGGCTAATTAAATAATAATTAGATTAACCTAATATAATAATATAAAATAAAAGTCGGTCCTTCTTCTTCCTCATCGTGTTCAAGCCGCACCCTTGAACCCATAATGGCCGAAACTTCTCTCCTCCCTATCTCCCAAACCACTAAGAATTAGACCATGCCGTAGTGAAACTTTTTGAAGCTCTTCTCTTCCTCTTTCTTCTCCAACAAACCTCACATCAAACCGTTGCCCGTAGCTCTCGATTCACCTCCCCGAAACCGCCGCCTTTATGCTGCCGCCGCCCTTCATACATGTAGCCGCACCTCTCCATCTTCTCGGTGAAGATAGCCCTCTCGTAGCTCTTCAATCTCCCGCAAACCGTTCGTAAAACCGTCGACTATAGCTCCCGAAATCCGCATTCAAAGTTTTGAACATTTCTGAAAATTTGAGGTAAATAGCTTCAGATTTTGTCACGCTTTTAAGCGTCACTGTGTCAGTTGTTAAAAGCCAGAATTCTAATTTTTTTACATAAATTTCAATTTGAAATCTTTCAGATCCGTAACCGATGTGACGCCAAACACGAGATCTGATTTAAATCGCTTCATTTCAGAAAACAAGCAAGGTGAGATTCTATATTTTTTTTATATATATAATTAATTTAATTTAATTATGTTATCATTATGCAAAATGAATGTTGTATGGATTAAATTGTTGTATGGTGGAAATTGATGATTGTGGCCTATATTGTTATTGATGTGTTGTATGATTGGTGTTGGAATTGATTGTGGAAATTGTTATTCGATGACAAGTAGAAAGGTTATAATAAAAAGTTTAATCTTTGGTTTTGATTTGTAAATAAAGTTTAATCTTGTATCATGATTGACAAATCAAAGTTTTTATTTTTATTTTGAAATGAATAACATTAATAAAGATTCGATCTTTAAAATGAATCTTTGTTTTTGTTTGTATAAAATGAATCTTTGTTTTATTTATAAAACATGAAATCTTTTATTTTTATTTATAAAGATTAAAACTTTATAAAAATTTAAACTTTGCTTTTGTCAACAAAGATTACAACTTTGATTTTGTTTGCAAAGATTACAACTTTGATTTTGGTTACAAAAATTACAACTTTGTTTTTTTGATTGTAATAAAAAAAAAAAAAGGCTAAATCTTTTTATGTTGAAAATAAGGAGACAATATTTTTATGTTTAAAATAAAAAGACAATCTTTTTATATTGAAAACAAAAAGATGAGATTTTGACGATGAAAATAAGAATAAAGATAAAATCTTTTTATGTTTAAAATAAAAAGACAATATTTTTATATTGAAAATTTGCCGAGATAAATGTAAAGATAATCTTTTTATGTTTAAAATAAAAAGACCATATTTTTATATTGAAATTTTGACGATGAAAATAAAAAGACGATCTTTTTTATATTTCAAATAAAGAAGTTATTATTTTTCGTTGTAAAATAGAAAAAATCATATTCTCATTGTAAAATAGAAAAAGTCATATTTTTTCATTGTAAAATAGAAAAAGTCATATTTTTACATTGTAAATAGGAAAATGAATATTTTTACATTGTAAAATAGAAAAGATCATATTTCTACATTATAAAATAGAAAAGATCATATTTCTACATTGTAAAATAGTAAAGTTGATATTTTTACATTGTAAAATAGTAAAGTTGATATTTTTTACTTTGTAAAATATAAAAGATCATATTTTTACATCGTAAAATAGTAAAGTTAATATATTATAAATATAAAAAGATGATATTTTTTTTCATTGTACATAAAAAGAAGATGTTTTTACATTGTGTGAAATAAAACATATTTTATTATGGAATTTATGAATAAATTTCCACAGCATGAAATAAATAACATTTTTATATGTTATTTATGAATGATTTTTCATCGTATGAAATAAATAACATTTTTATATGTTATTTATGAATGATTTTTCACCGTATGAAATAAGTTACATTTTCTGTATGTTATTTATGAATGAATTTCCACCGTATGAATAAAATTACATTTTTAGACGTAATTAAAAAGGTGAATTTACTTTGCATAACAAAAGTTACATTTTTATATGTGCTTTATATATGAATTTGCACTGTATGACAAAAATTGCATTTTTTCTATGATATAAAAATGTAAATTTACATTGTATGATTTAAATTACATTTTTCAATGTAATTTAGAGATGAATAATAACGGTAGAATGAAAATTACATTTTTTTTCATGTAATTAAAAATGTGAATTTGCATTGTAGGATAAAAATTACATTTTTCTATGTAATTTAATATGAATTTATGTCATATGATAGGAATTACATTTTTCTATGTAATTAAAATATGAATTCCCATCGTATAATAAAGATTACATTTTTCTATGTAATTTAGAGGTGAATTAGAACGATAAAATAAAAATGACATTTTTTTTCTATGTAATTTATATATGAGTTATAACGGTATGATAAAAATTTAGAAATATATTTATGTACATTTTCTTATGTAAGTAAAAGAATAGAAATTGAAAATGCGATTATTTACATTCTCTTATGTAAATAAAAAGAATAGAATCTAGAAATATATTTATTTACATTTTCTATAGTAGGAAAACTAGAATTGTTAATGTTGAATATTTATCGTCATTTTGAATGCGGTAAAAATAGAATTGTTAATGTTGAATATTTTATCGTTATTTTGAATGCGGTAAAAATAGAATTGTTAATGTTGAATATTTATCGTCATTTTGAATGCGGTAAAAATAGAATTGTTAATGTTGAATATTTTATCGTTATTTTGAATGCGGTAAAAATAGAATTGTTAATGTTGAATATTTTATCGTCATTTTGAATGCGGTAAAAATAGAATTGTTAATGTTGAATATTTTATCGTTATTTTGAATGCGGTAAAAATAGAATTGTTAATGTTGAATATTTTATCGTCATTTTGAACGCGGTGAAAATAGAAGGGTTAATGTTGTCATTTTTATCGATATTTTTGGTGCGATAAAAATAGACAATGTTAGTGATTCATTTTTATCGACATTCTTGGTGCGATAAAAATAGACAATGTTAGTGATTCATTTTTATCGACATTCTTGGTGCGATAAAAATAGACAATGTTAGTGATTCATTTTTATCGACATTTTTAGTGCGATAAAAGTAGACAATGTTAGTGATTCACTTTTATTGACATTTTAGTGCGATAGAAATAGACAATGTTAGTGATTCATTTTATTCGACATTTTTTTTATGCGATATAAATAGCGATGTTAATGGTACATTTCTATCGTCTTTTAGTTGCGATAAAAAAAGAACAAAATAATGAGAATCTTTTTATTTACATTTTCTATGGTAATGAAAAAGATCAAAATAATGATAATCTTTTTATTTACATTTTCTATGGTAATGAAATAGAACAAAATAATGTGAATCCTTTTATTTACATTTTCTATTGTAAAGAAAAATAACAAAATTGTGTGAACCATTTTATTTACATTTTCTATTGTAAAGAAAAAGTAAAAAAAGAGTTATATTTCTTATTTGCATTTTTAGATGCAAATAAAGCATAGAAAGAAATTTATACTTTTATTTGTCATTGTTTTGTTAAATAAAGGTAAAAGAGTTAAAAAGACATTTTATTTACCATTGTTTTGTTAAATAAAAGTACAAGATATAAAAGAACATTTTTATTAACATTGTTTTGTCAAATAAAAAGACAAATACATGAGATACACTTTTATTTGTGTTTTATGTACAAATAAAAGTACAAGATTGGAAACACACTTTTATCTACACTGTATTTGTTGAAATAGAATTGCTAAAAAATGAGTATATCACCTTCACTCATCTTGGTAGGAAACACAATTTATGTGCAAATATAAGGATTACTTTTATTTGCATAATATACAGTAGAAATTGGTTAAACCTATTAACCAATCATGTATTTACTCATTTATATGAACTGTTGTTGGCTGAAAACCCCACACGGGTATTGGGACGATACTTGACTGACACAAATCCCAATGTTATTTATATGTCTATCGATTGATCGACAGGCTGCGATGAGCGTTATTGTTTTATTTTAATGCTCACACAGTTGACATTGTCACTCTGGTTGTTAATGGATGGATTGAGGATTATTTCCTATTATTACCCTATACATGAAATGTATGAAACTCATATGACCCAAATTATATGGTACATGGTTGAGTTGCATTCCAATGCAGAATTTCTTTTTAAATAAAGAATTTTTATAAAATAAAAGGATTTTTGTAAAATAAGAGATTTTGTATTATAAAGAATATTTTACATTAAGAATCTTTTATATATAGAATATTTTATTGATTATTTTAAAAGGTGTTTTTTTTATATAGTAAAGAAGTAATATCTTTAAGATAAATCTTTTATTTAAGATTATTAGATCTTAACAATTACGGTTGGTGATTGATATGTAGATTGGATTTGCAGTGGACGATGTTTTAAATAACATTTATCCTTTAATCCAATTTACATTGAAATTACTATTTGAAATTTATAAATCTATTTTATAAATTAAATCAAAATTGGAATATTAATAAATCTTTTTAGAAAGATTAAAAATTTAATTTATTTTATCTTTGATAAAATTAATGAGGACCTTTTAACATAAATAATAATTTTTATTTAAAAGGATATTCAAAGTTGGAATGTGGCGTATGGTTGTTTTAATTACAAATACGCGAGTTATTCAGAAAGACCGGGTCTAACCCATTCTGAATAATCATCACGACGATTAAGAGTCAAAGATGAAGACGGTGACTGAAGACCGGAGAGCTTCACATCGTTTGGTTGATGGTGACTAATATCTTGAATTGGGACTGATCCCCCAAGGCAAGGTAAAAGTGATGATCTTCCAGACGTACTGGAGATCGACGGATACGTTGTTTCGTTCAGACCCAGAACGGACTTGTAAATGGATAGCATGCCTGACATTGAAATTTATTTCATGTAATTAAATTGGTTTTTATTTAATATATAAATGCATGGTGGCGGAGGATTTATTCTCTTGCTTAACACCCTTTTGTATGTTAAATATTTACCGATCGCATGATATGAGTTGTTGATGTGGTATGCCAAGTTGCACTTGATCAAGGCTTATTGTTGCAAAGCAGAGCCTTGTGGGATGATCAAAGCATAGTCTATTTAGGCATAGCTTTGTGTATGACGTGACCTCACGAGCCTCACAGCCCGGTAGAGTCTAAAACGGGAGAAGGGAACGCAGGGAGTGCGCACGTTTCTTTCTAGCTAGAGTGGTGCCAGGGACCTACCAGCGCTGGCATTTATTCATTGTGGTTGTTGGATTGTTTGAGGCCTAGGTTTATGCGGTCGCTACTGGCCGTAGTATAGGTCCAAAAGGACCGAGAAGCGTGTGTTCAGGAATTGCCAATCCACAAAAGTAAGTGTGGACCGGCCCTGCAGGATCCAAGGGTTGGACAGAGTACCAATCCTGGGGCATTGCTAGAGTGTCTCGAATCGGTAAGGATCTCCTCCCTAGCCTTGACTAAGATGGAAACCCAAATTTCCAATACGACATCACGCGGTTTTGATTGTGTACCTATATATGGCGACATAGTGGGATGGGGCACTCATGCCGTCTAGGATTAATACATTTACTTTGATGTACTTCAAATTGGTTGCACACTATTATTATATAATATCGTGTTTATCGTATCAAGCATTTTTTGATCATTATAAGGTAAAACCCTATCCTCCGGTTTGCGTTGCATTGTGTGATGGGACTTGGGTCTTATAATGGTTTCATTTTTCTTAAAAAAAGCATTGCGCTATTTTGACGATTTACTTTAGTCATGCACTGGCAATCCATAGGAGAAAACCCGTTCCGCGAAAGTGGCGTGGTCCTGTGATTAGCCTTATTATATTTTATAGGTTAAGTAGAATTCTCACACCAGTCCCATGACTGACCTGTAGTTTGTCCACTGGCAAACTCGGGTGCCCATATCTTCCACACGGGCAGTCGAGTAGCTATTTTTGCAGATATATTAAACAGGATTCTGGGTTGAAGTTTAAAGCTGTGTCCAGAGATAGAAAGTCTTCCGCTGTGTTCTTCCGTTGCAGTATATTACATTTTTGTATTTATCTTCTGCTGTAATTATATTCCAATGTACTCTGATATGTATATTCTGTACTCTGATGTAACATTATATGATGATATGTTATAAAAGTCTTCTGTTGTTGTTTTAATGTGTTGTATGCCCAAAGTTAAAGTATTCGTAGATTTTCACTTTTTGGGTCAGACCTGTGTGGCTTATGGTCGATTCAAAGGGTGGGAATTTGCGGGTCTTTACAAGTTGTATGTCGATCTATTGGTCGACAGACTGTGTAAGCGTTAATTAATTATATCTTATGCTTATGCAGCTGTGTGGTGCACTCTGGATGACGGTTGACGATTTATCGTTGCTGTTATATACTTGTGTTGTAGGGAATCCATATAATTAACATTATATGGTAATTGATTGGGCCTCATTCCAGTTTGGAAAATAAGAAATATATATTCACGTGTGGAATAGAAAAATAAATATTCATGTGTTGAATAGAAAATGAAAATTCATGTGTTGAAGAAAATATTCATTTGTTGAATAGAATAACGAAGTTGTTAAAATATATATAAAAAAGCCGTGTTGATTAGATTGATGTCATTTTGACGTGAACGATATTTATATCGATTTTATTCATTTTTATAATGAACATAGAAAAGAAAGTGACTTCAAAATATAATGTTTTGAAAATATTATCATTTTTATATCGATGATGTGGCATATTCAATTTTGATTCGAAATTGAATATGAAGTTGAAATCGTTTCGAAAACGAATTTAAAACGATTTATAAAATACGTTTTGAAAGGAAATCGACGTAATATATATAATATATATATATATATATATATTATATATATAGAATGGCCTGAATAGAAAGCGCCGCGCCGCGGCAGTTCGCGAATTTCGACCATTGACTTCGAATGGATATTACGGGAGATCCGACCGTCGGATTCTCCTAAAACCGGAACCGTTGGGTTCGTATCGAAAAGAGCTTTCTAACGAATACTAGAGATTTGAAATCTAATGGTTGGATTTGGAATTATGTCCAAATCAAATTTGGAAAAGGTCGCTGTAAGTGCAGTTCGAAGGCCATTGATGGAAATAGACTGTACAGGTCTTGATAAAATTATTAAAAATAGTAATAATTTATGTAAAATCGTAAGAAATGATTTGTGAAGAATTGGGATGAAAAACTCCAAATTTGAAAAGATAAAGGTAGATTTTTATCGAAATGAACTAGTTTTGAACTAGAATAATAATTTATTTATTTTTAAATAAATAAATTGGATTTGAAATGGTTTTAAAAGTAACCAGAATTTCCAATAATTGAGTTGGAAGGGATGTGAATCGAAATTATCTTCAGAATATTTCGATGTTGGATTTCGTGATTATACAGATATGGTTGTGGAAATTTGAAAGATATATTTATATCGTTATTTCCAATACGATATTTTTTGGTCCTAGAATTTGATATTGAATATAAGCCGATATATTTTCTATTCAGAGCCTTGTATTTAATATCAAATGTGATTTGGGTTTGTCGTGAATGGTGTCTTCATTAACACTGTTCTTAAACCCAGTTGTGAAAAAGATTAAATCTTTTTATTTAATTTAATGAAGTGTGCCAATTAAATAATATTTAATCGGAATTGAATTGGGATTGATTTTTGGGTTTATCGTGAACCGTGTTTTAAATAACACTGGTTCTTTAACTCTATAATTAATGGAATGTAATTTTGGGTTTATCGTGAGCCGTGTTTTAAATGACATTGGTTCTTTAACCCAGTTAAAGACAGGATATTGATTTCTGTGAAGATTAAAACTAAGTGGGGTTTTAATGAATCTTTAATTATATTAAAATGGTCGAGAATGGAGTATCACCCGTTTTGCACCAAGCGATAATTAAATCTTTGATTAGATTTGAATGTGAAATGGTAATTGAATTTACCGATAACACAGTGGTGTTAGATATGAAGTATAACCAGTTTTACTTCATGGGATGAATAGGTTGGGATTAGGAAATAAAATAAATGATTACTTCGGTGTGGTTCGCTAATCTCGACTAGTTTGAATTGATATTCAAAAGAAGATTAAAGAATAAATTTAAAGAATTTATCTTTGATAAAATTAATGGGAACCTTTCCCAAAGTATAAGAATATTGGAATAAAAGAATATTCTGAGTTGGAATGAGGCGTATTTTGTGTTTGTATAACACTTGTTTATTATATACACGAGTTATTCAGAATGGCGGGGTTTATCCCACTCTGAATAACTGATTCGACGTGGTGTCGAGGATGAAGACGGTGGTCGAAGACCGGAGGTCTTCACATCATTTGGGTGATTACTGATGATCTTGATTGGGTTGTACACCCAAGAGGAGGGAATTAGTTGGTGATCGTCTAGACATACTTGTAGATCGATGGATATGCGAGGTACAAGGTGCCTCCGGTTTCGTTCAGACCCAGAACGGACTTTTAAATGGACTGTGTGTCTGACATTGGATTTTATTCTGTGTGATTGATTTCTATTAAATATACATCTATTTGGCGGCGGAGAATTTATTCTCTTGCTTAACGCCCTTCTCTGAGACGTACGAGCTAAGGGGTTATATGTAAAAACCCGTAACTTCCCCGTAAAGGAAAGCGTCGGATAGTTCGAGAACAAACCACAACAGAACGCATACAGAAGAACATTTCATTGTATATTACAACAATGCATCAGATTACAAGAATATACAGAGTATAAATGAATATTACACAGAAATATCAGAGATTTAAATTACATTTAAATACATAGCAGCGGAAAATAATACAATACACAACTAGAAGTAGATATACGGATACAAAGCTTTCCGGATATCGTTCCAGCTGTAAACCAGGATCCTGTGAATATAAATCTGCAAAACCAAAACCACTAGCTGCCCGTGTCAAAATAAGGGCACCCAGAGTTTAGGTTAAAACAATAAACTCCAGGTTAGTCATGTGACTGGTGTGAGAACTAAAACAGTTAATCTTTATTTTTAAAGTTAGGTAAATCAAGGGACCACGCCGTATAACACGGAATGGGTTTCCTCCCAAGAATACCAGTGCATAAAACAACAGCGCAATGCTAAATAAAGAAAAATGAAGCTGTTATAAGACCCAGGTCCTATCACACAATGCAACGCAAGCCGGGGGATAGGGTTTTCCCTTATAACAACCAAAGAATGCTTGATACGTTTAAAACAGATTATTTGATACTATTATAATTGCATAGTGTATAAAACAACTTCAAATCATAAGTATCAATCATAGGCGGCATGAGCGCCCCATCCCACTATGTCGCCATATATAGGATTACAACTAAAACCGCAAGATCACGTATTTGGAAATTGGATTTCCGTCTATGAACCGAGGCAAAAGATAGTCCTCTACCGATTCGAGACAATCTAGCCCATGTCTCAGGATCAGAACGCATCAACCCTTTAGATCGTCAGGGCCGGTCCACCGATGTGGATTATTATGCCTGAACAATACGTCTCTCCGCCCTATGGGGTGTAAACGAGCCAACAAATGACTCCATCGGTTCGAGAACGACCGATCAATCCGAGGCGCCTCGCAACAGCAACAACCACATAAGTCAAACTCGTCAGGGCGTGTAAAACCACTGATGGCACTTCTAGCTAGAAAGAAACGCAAGCCCTCCCTGAGGTCCGTCTCCCGTTTTTGGTTCATACCGGGTGTGAAACTCACGAATCAACGTTACACAAAGCTACGCCACAAAGGCCGTGCTTTGATCATCACCACAAGACTTTGCTTTTCAACAGAAGTCTCGATCCATTGCCACTTAGGCATGTCACACAGGCAATTCACTCCATGCGTTTGATATCCATCAATATATAACCCCTGAGCTCGTACGTCTCAGAGAAGGGCGTTAAGCAAGAGAATAAATTCTCCGCCGCCAAACAGATATATATTTAATAGAGATCAATCACAAGGGCTAAAATCCAATGTCAGACACACAGTCCATTTACAAGTCCGTTCTGGGTCTGAACGAAACCGGAGGCACCTAGTACCTCGCATATCCATCGATCTCCAAGTACGTCTGGACGATCACTAACTGTTTCCATCTTCTTGGGTGTACAGCCCAATCAAGATCATCAGTTATCACCCAAACGACGTGAAGACCTCCGGTCTTCGACCATCGTCTTCATCTTCGACTTATCGTCGTATCAGTTATTCAGAATGGGATAAACCCGGTCTTCCCGAATAACTCGCGTATATTTTAAATAAGTGTTACACAAACACAACATACGCCTCATTCCAATTCATCAGTCACTAACCGTAAATTAATCAAGAGAATAATTCCCCAAATATTAACCCCGAAGGCCGAAACCAACATCAGATCAATATCCAGAAAACCATTCTGCTTAGCTAACCGACAGTTAGTTTCTGAATTTCACATTCATAGGGAAAGGCTCCCATTAATCTTATCAAAGATAAATTCTTGAATTTATTCTTTAATCTATTTTTGAATATCAATTCAAACTAGTCGGGATTAGCGAACCTTACCGAAGTAATCATTTGTTTTAATTTCCCAATCCCAACCTATTCATCCCATGAAGTAAAACTGGTAATACTTCATATCTAACACCACGGTGTTATCGGTAAATTCAATTACCATTTCACGTTCAAATCTAATTAAAGATTTGACTATCGCCTGGAGCAAAACTGGTGATACTCCATTCTCGACCATTTCAATCTAATTAAAGATTCATTAAAACTCCACTTAGTTTTAATCGTTAACTGGGTTAAAGAATCAGTGTCATTTAAAAACACGGTTCACGATAAACCCAAAATCACATTCATTAATTATCGGGTTAAAGAACAAGTGTTATTTAAAACACTGTCCACGATAAACCCAAAAATCAATATCAATTCAATTCCAATTAAATATTATTTAATTGGTACACTTCATTAAATCTAAATAAAAAGATTTAATCTTTCCTCCACTGGGTTCAAGAACAGTGTTAGTGAAGACACCATTCATGACAAACCCAAATCACATTTGATATTCAATACAAGGCTCTGGATAGAAAGTATCCCGGCTTATATTCAATATCAAATTCTAGACTAACAAATATCGCATTGGAAATAACGATATATATATCTATCTTTCAAATTTCCATAACAACATCTGTATAGTCACGAAATCCAACATCGAAATATTCCGAAGACAATTTCGATTCAAATCCATTCCAATGCAATCATTGGAAATTTTGGTTATTTGTAAAACCCTTTTCAAATTCAATTTATTTATTTAAAAATAAATAGAATTATATTTCTAGTTCAAAACTAGTTCATTTCGATAAAAACCTATTTTTATCTTTTCAAATATGGAGTTTTTCATCCCAAATCTTCACAAATCATTTCTTATGATTTTACACAAATTATTGCTATTTTTAATAATTTTATCAAGGCCCGTACAGTCGATTTCCATCAATGGCCATCGAACTGCACTTACAACGACCTTTTTCAAATTTGATTTGGACATAATTCCAAATCCAACCGTTAGATTTCAAATTTCTAATATTCATTAGAAAGCTCTTTTCGATACGAACCCAACGGTTCCGGTTTTTGGAGAATCCGACGGTCGGATCTCCCGTAATGTCCATTTGAAATAAATGGTCGAAATTCGCGAACTGCCGCGGTGCGGCGCGTTCTATTCAGGCCATTATATTATATATATATAATATATATAATATATATTTCATCGATTTCTATTTAAAACGAATTATATAAATAGTTTTAAAATCGTTTCAAAAGCTATTTCAACTTTCTTTTCAATTCAAATCAAAATTGAATTCTTCTTTATAAATTCGTTTTAAAATTCATTTCTATTCCATTCAAATTTCAATTCAATTTGAATTCATTTCAATTCACTTTCAATTCAATTTGAATTCGTTTTCAATTCATTTCGAAATCGTTTTCAATTCAATTCATTTCGAAATCGTTTTCAATTCAATTTATTTCGAAATCGTTTTCAATTCAATTCATTTCGAAATCGTTTTCAATTCAATTCATTTCGAAATCGTTTTCAATTCAATTCATTTCGAAATCGTTTTCAATTCAATTCATTTCGAAATCGTTTTCAATTCAATTCATTTCGAAATCGTTTTCAATTCAATTCATTTCGAAATCGTTTTCAATTCAATTCATTTCGAAATCGTTTTCAATTCAATTCATTTCGAAATCGTTTTCAATTCAATTCATTTCGAAATCGTTTTCAATTCAATTCATTTCGAAATCGTTTTAAAATCGATATAAATATCGTTCACGTCAAAATGGCGTCAATCTAACCAACACGGCTTCATATATTTCTATTTTCAAATATTCTATTTCAAATGTTTCTTTATTCAAAATAGTTGTTATTATCAAAATATTTCGTTCAACACATGACCAATCTCAATGAATGAGTACTGTCAACACATGAACTTTTATTTTATAATATTCTTTATTTTTCAAATTGGAATGAGGCCCAATCAATTACCATATAAAGTTAATTATATGGATTTTTATACGACACATGTATATCATAGCATTGAAAAATAATCAACCATCAACCAAAGTGCACTACACTGTATAAGCATCAAATATAGATATTCAACGCTTATAACAGCCTGTCAATCAATCGATCGACACATTTAATCAATCAGGATGAGTGAACTTCAAATTTCATCCCAACACCCGTGTGGGGTTTCAAACAATCAAACGCATATTTTATTTGTGCAGTTGGGCGATGTGTAAAATTTATCGTCCCAATCAATGTCATTCAAATAGGTGTACATAAACAAACCGTCTGGTTTGTAAATGAATATTCTATTTTATTCACTTCACGTTAAAAATTATATTTTTAACGATAAAACATTTTATTTCAACCTATGAATTTCTATTCAATTCATTCTTTAAATAAAATGATATTTTTATTTTTCTAACTTTTTTTTTTAGAAAATTTCGGCGGCATAACGGCACGATACTAGAAACGGGATGAGGCCTAGTCTTATCCCCGGTCTAGTGAAGGCCCACGCCATTCACACATCAATCAAATCAATTTCATTTTGCAAACCACAAAATTTGGAGTAAGAGTCTAACCTAGCCTTACTCCTTCGCCTTATAACGGCGCACGTCTAATCCTAACCAATTTATCGATTCGATTTTTCACACCACAAACCACATTCAAACCAATATCGCAATCAATCACCAAACAGCCAAACAAACAAGTCCATGGTCTGTGGACGATTGTGTCGGGTGCTACTAAGCACCGTCTGCATCCTAGTATATATATAACTAGAAAAATTAAATTGAAAGGTGAGAAGTTCTCACATATAGCTATCCTAGCTCCACGGCTCTTTATTTGCAGAAGTCTTCGTCGTTTCGCCTTTTTGTCACCTTCGTTGCTGCTTTCACTACATACGTAAAAATCACATTTTTACTTTGCTATTCAATATATAAAAATCGAATTTTTTCTTCGATGTTCAATATATAAAAATTCTATTTTTACTTCGATGTTCAATATATAAAAATTCTATTTTTCTATCGAAGTTCAATATATAAAAATTCTATTTTTACTTCGATGTTCAATATATAAAAATTCTATTTTTCTATCGAAGTTCAATATATAAAAATTCTATTTTTACTTCGATGTTCAATATATAAAAATTCTATTTTTCTATCGAAGTTCAATATATAAAAATTCTATTTTTACTTCGATGTTCAATATATAAAAATTCTATTTTTCTATCGAAGTTCAATATATAAAAATTCTATTTTTCTATCGAAGTTCAATATATAAAAATTCTATTTTTCTATCGAAGTTCAATATATAAAAATTCTATTTTCTATCGAAGTTCAATATATAAAAATTCTATTTTCAATATAAAGATTATATTTTTATTGCTTTTAAAAATATAAAAATCATATCTTACATCTTTTACTTAATAAAAATTTCGCCTTTTCTATTTTAAAGATCAAATCTTTTTCCTTTTAAAGTTAAAACCTTTTTCTTTTTAAAGTTAAAACCTTTTTCTTTTTTAAAGTTAAAACCTTTTTCTTTTTAAAGTTAAAACCTTTTTCTTTTTTAAAGTTCAAACCTTTTTCTTTTTAAAGTTAAAACCTTTTTCTTTTTTAAAGTTAAAACCTTTTTCTTTTTAAAGTTAAAACCTTTTTCTTTTTAAAGTTAAAACCTTTTCAAAAATCAGTTTAAAATTCTACATAAAATCAGTTTAAAATTCAACATAAAATCAGTTTAAAATTCAACATAAAATCAGTTTTTAAAATCCCTAAAAATCAGTTTATATATTCATAAAAAAAAACAGTTTATAAATTCATAAAAATCAGTTTATAAATCCCTAAAAATCAGTTTATATATTCATAAAAAAAACAGTTTATAAATTCATAAAAATCAGTTTATAAATCCCTAAAAATCAGTTTATATATTCATAAAAAAAACAGTTTATAAATTCATTATAAAATCAGTTTTTAAAATAAAAGTAAAGTAAATAAATTTAAAAACTTACGGGGGGGCTACTCTGGTCGGAGCCGGTCCTAGCAGGTGGCGGCGGTCTTGAATCTGGGGTTCTCGCGGTGGGAAGAGGAATGGAGGGGGGAATCGAGGGGGAGGAGAAGCTGGAGGGGGGGGGGGAAGTCCTCGCGATGGTCGGCGTCGGGTTTGTGGGGTCGGCTGGTAGTGCGGCTAGGGCTAGGGACTCGCGAGGTGGGGGGTTCGATTTGACAGAGGATCGAGGGGAGAGAAGGAAGGCGGCGGAGGAAGAAGAGGGGGGGCGTCTCCGACTGGCGGCGCAGGCAACGACGAGGGTGCTCCGTTGATTTGGCTTTTTTTTTTCTTTTTCTTTTTTTCTTTTTATGTTTCTGAACGGGGAAGAGGAATGGAGGGGGGGTTATTATAAAAGTTATATTATTTAATTTATTTTTATTTTTAATTGCAAGAAGGTTGACTTTCACAAACGACCTCTAAACGAGGCCCACCGCCTGTCGTCCTTAGCGTATTACCCCCATTTCGAACACAATGGGATATGTATCGCAAGCTGTCTTGATCGTTTCGATCAGTTTCCGTTAAAATCAACATATAACTCTATATATTGAATTTGAACGCGCATTTCAATTTACCAGGGTCACATACTAACTAGAAAAATTCCCGAAAAATATTTTCTAGCTTCGTATTGACGATACGGTCCTAACAAAACTAGTTTCGATGAATTCTGAGACCGTTTGAAAAATGGCCAATTTCCAGTCGATTAAAATCAACTGAAACTGGTCAAACGCGTTTTCCTTTGCCACGCTCACATATTGATTCGAAAAATTATGAAATTTGAAACGTAGCAATAACTTGACATCACGGACCCAACAAAACTGGTTTCGTCGAAATCCGAGGTCGTTTGCAAAATGTCCATTTTTAAGGGCCCGAATTCCATAGCGACTATTCAGAATTTTCAACTGGACATATCTTTTGATTCCCGCTATGAAATTCCAATCTTTCGGATTCGTTGGAAAGATAGTCACAATTAGATCCCATGATTTTTGGTTTCACTAAAATCCGGATTGTTTTGCACCCGGTACATTCAATTGAAGTTTGAAATCGAATTATCGAACTACCGCGCCATTTTCAATTCTATTTATAATTATATATAATTATTTATATTCTAACGACGACGTATATAATATATACGTTCTAATTATATTCAAAATAAATTTCTCGTCGATATTATTTAAAATAATTCATTTTAAATAATCAAAATTCGCTAAAATAGCCAAAATAAAAATTTTAAACTGGCCCAGATTTTCGGGTTGTTACAATCTCCCCCACTTAAAACTTTTCGTCCCCGAAAAGGAACAAAGTCGAAAGTGGTTTGATTATTCAGCTCTACGCTCGGTCTGGCTTCCATTCTCCAACTTTTCAGTTTCTGAGAATTTTCTAAAATTTCAAAAATTTGGCTAACACCCTAAATTTTCGAAAAATTTCGCCATAACCTCCCCTGCACCGGGAGCATCGGGGAATTTCAAATAGCTTCCCCGGTCCTTCATATCTCAAAAAGAAAAAGAAAAAGCCAAGCGGCTAGCCAATAGGCTCATAAAATCATCATCACCCAAACAATTCAGTAAATTAAGTAGTAAACATGTACCTATTTGTCGGGCAAACAAATTTTATTCTCTGCTCTAGCCTCCTTGCTATGACCTGTTCAATGTAAGTATATGTATATGCAAGCAAATGCGACCAATTTTCAATACAATTCAATATTTGATTCGATTAGGCATAATGGTTCATAATTATCAAACAATTAAACAAACAACACAAACATCAATCAATTAGTGAATTAGATTATCAAATTCATAATTTTGATACATATACAAAAATCAAATTTTTGATGCCAAATCACAACAATAGGCCTTATCTAATTTTGGTTCTCACACCAGTCTAATGGAAATATATAGATATCACACCTTCGAAACGCGAATATAAATATTGATAATGCGGCCGCATTACCAAAATTATCTCCGGGCGACTAGAGTGTGATTCTATATCTATCCAGTATATTAAAATTTCAAATACACGCGGATCAGACGTATACGCAAAATCTATATATACTGGATTGTCCACATTCAAAGTAAATAAATATTCAAATACGTTTAAAACGATTTAAATTTTTTAAAACAAAATTGTTTTCATTTTCAAAAATATACTCTTCACACTCGTTCTAGGATACTACTGATCCCATCTCTAACGAGTCATTCCCGTTGGATATTACTAATCCAGTATCTGATGAATTCTTTCGTATGGTTCTAATGTGTCTTGTTCTCTAGCTTTGTAAACCAAAGCTATGATACCAACTGTAAAAACCCGTAACTTCCCCGTAAAGGAAAGCGTCGGATAGTTCGAGAACAAACCACAACAGAACGCATACAGAAGAACATTTCATTGTATATTACAACAATGCATCAGATTACAAGAATATACAGAGTATAAATGAATATTACACAGAAATATCAGAGATTTAAATTACATTTAAATACATAGCAGCGGAAAATAATACAATACACAACTAGAAGTAGATATACGGATACAAAGCTTTCCGGATATCGTTCCAGCTGTAAACCAGGATCCTGTGAATATAAATCTGCAAAACCAAAACCACTAGCTGCCCGTGTCAAAATAAGGGCACCCAGAGTTTAGGTTAAAACAATAAACTCCAGGTCAGTCATGTGACTGGTGTGAGAACTAAAACAGTTAATCTTTATTTTTAAAGTTAGGTAAATCAAGGGACCACGCCGTATAACACGGAACGGGTTTCCTCCCAAGAATACCAGTGCATAAAACAACAGCGCGATGCTAAATAAAGAAAAATGAAGCTGTTATAAGACCCAGGTCCTATCACACAATGCAACGCAAGCCGGGGGATAGGGTTTTCCCTTATAATAGCCAAAGAATGCTTGATACGTTTAAAACAGATTATTTGATACTATTATAAGTGCATAGTGTATAAAACAACTTCAAATCATAAGTATCAATCATAGGCGGCATGAGCGCCCCATCCCACTATGTCGCCATATATAGGATTACAACTAAAACCGCAAGATCACGTATTTGGAAATTGGATTTCCGTCTATGAACCGAGGCAAAAGATAGTCCTCTACCGATTCGAGACAATCTAGCCCATGTCTCAGGATCAGAACGCATCAACCCTTTAGATCGTCAGGGCCGGTCCACCGATGTGGATTATTATGCCTGAACAATACGTCTCTCCGCCCTATGGGGCGTAAACGAGCCAACAAATGACTCCATCGGTTCGAGAACGACCGATCAATCCGAGGCGCCTCGCAACAGCAACAACCACATAAGTCAAACTCGTCAGGGCGTGTAAAACCACTGACGCCACTTCTAGCTAGAAAGAAACGCAAGTCCTCCCTGAGGTCCGTCTCCCGTTTTTGGTTCATACCGGGTGTGAAACTCGCGAATCAACGTTACACAAAGCTACGCCACAAAGGCCGTGCTTTGATCATCACCACAAGACTTTGCTTTTCAACAGAAGTCTCGATCCATTGCCACTTAGGCATGTCACACAGGCAATTCACTCCATGCGTTTGATATCCATAAATATATAACCCCTGAGCTCGTACGTCTCAGAGAAGGGCGTTAAGCAAGAGAATAAATTCTCCGCCGCCAAACAGATATATATTTAATAGAGATCAATCACAAGGGCTAAAATCCAATGTCAGACACACAGTCCATTTACAAGTCCGTTCTGGGTCTGAACGAAACCGGAGGCACCTAGTACCTCGCATATCCATCGATCTCCAAGTACGTCTGGACGATCACTAACTGTTTCCATCTTCTTGGGTGTACAGCCCAATCAAGATCATCAGTTATCACCCAAACGACGTGAAGACCTCCGGTCTTCGACCATCGTCTTCATCTTCGACTTATCGTCGTATCAGTTATTCAGAATGGGATAAACCCGGTCTTCCCGAATAACTCGCGTATATTTTAAATAAGTGTTACACAAACACAACATACGCCTCATTCCAATTCATCAGTCACTAACCGTAAATTAATCAAGAGAATAATTCCCCAAATATTAACCCCGAAGGCCGAAACCAACATCAGATCAATATCCAGAAAACCATTCTGCTTAGCTAACCGACAGTTAGTTTCTGAATTTCACATTCATAGGGAAAGGCTCCCATTAATCTTATCAAAGATAAATTCTTGAATTTATTCTTTAATCTATTTTTGAATATCAATTCAAACTAGTCGGGATTAGCGAACCTTACCGAAGTAATCATTTGTTTTAATTTCCCAATCCCAACCTATTCATCCCATGAAGTAAAACTGGTAATACTTCATATCTAACACCACGGTGTTATCGGTAAATTCAATTACCATTTCACGTTCAAATCTAATTAAAGATTTGACTATCGCCTGGAGCAAAACTGGTGATACTCCATTCTCGACCATTTCAATCTAATTAAAGATTCATTAAAACTCCACTTAGTTTTAATCGTTAACTGGGTTAAAGAATCAGTGTCATTTAAAAACACGGTTCACGATAAACCCAAAATCACATTCATTAATTATCGGGTTAAAGAACAAGTGTTATTTAAAACACTGTCCACGATAAACCCAAAAATCAATATCAATTCAATTCCAATTAAATATTATTTAATTGGTACACTTCATTAAATCTAAATAAAAAGATTTAATCTTTCCTCCACTGGGTTCAAGAACAGTGTTAGTGAAGACACCATTCACGACAAACCCAAATCACATTTGATATTCAATACAAGGCTCTGGATAGAAAGTATCCCGGCTTATATTCAATATCAAATTCTACGACTAACAAATATCGCATTGGAAATAACGATATATATATATCTATCTTTCAAATTTCCATAACAACATCTGTATAGTCACGAAATCCAACATCGAAATATTCCGAAGACAATTTCGATTCAAATCCATTCCAATGCAATCATTGGAAATTTTGGTTATTTTTAAAACCCTTTTCAAATTCAATTTATTTATTTAAAAATAAATAGAATTATATTTCTAGTTCAAAACTAGTTCATTTCGATAAAAACCTATTTTTATCTTTTCAAATATGGAGTTTTTCATCCCAAATCTTCACAAATCATTTCTTATGATTTTACACAAATTATTGCTATTTTTAATAATTTTATCAAGGCCCGTACAGTCGATTTCCATCAATGGCCATCGAACTGCACTTACAGTGACCTTTTTCAAATTTGATTTGGACATAATTCCAAGTCCAACCGTTAGATTTCAAATTTCTAATATTCATTAGAAAGCTCTTTTCGATACGAACCCAACGGTTCCGGTTTTTGGAGAATCCGACGGTCGGATCTCCCGTAATGTCCGTTTGAAATAAATGGTCGAAATTCGCGAACTGCCGCGGCGCGGCGCGTTCTATTCAGGCCATTATATTATATATATAATATATATAATATATATTTCGTCGATTTCTATTTAAAACGAATTATATAAATAGTTTTAAAATCGTTTCAAAAGCTATTTCAACTTTCTTTTCAATTCAAATCAAAATTGAATTCTTCTTTATAAATTCGTTTTAAAATTCAATTCTATTCCATTCAAATTTCAATTCAATTTGAATTCATTTCAATTCACTTTCAATTCAATTTGAATTCGTTTTCAATTCATTTCGAAATCGTTTTCAATTCAATTCATTTCGAAATCGTTTTCAATTCAATTTATTTCGAAATCGTTTTCAATTCAATTCATTTCGAAATCGTTTTCAATTCAATTCATTTCGAAATCGTTTTCAATTCAATTCATTTCGAAATCGTTTTCAATTCAATTCATTTCGAAATCGTTTTCAATTCAATTTATTTCGAAATCGTTTTCAATTCAATTCATTTCGAAATCGTTTTCAATTCAATTCATTTCGAAATCGTTTTCAATTCAATTCATTTCGAAATCGTTTTCAATTCAATTCATTTCGAAATCATTTTAAAATCGATATAAATATCGTTCACGTCAAAATGGCGTCAATCTAACCAACACGGCTTCATATATTTCTATTTTCAAATATTCTATTTCAAATGTTTCTTTATTCAAAATAGTTGTTATTATCAAAATATTTCGTTCAACACATGACCAATCTCAATGAATGAGTACTGTCAACACATGAACTTTTATTTTATAATATTCTTTATTTTTCAAATTGGAATGAGGCCCAATCAATTACCATATAAAGTTAATTATATGGATTTTTATACGACACATGTATATCATAGCATTGAAAAATAATCAACCATCAACCAAAGTGCACTACACTGTATAAGCATCAAATATAGATATTCAACGCTTATAACAGCCTGTCAATCAATCGATCGACACATTTAATCAATCAGGATGAGTGAACTTCAAATTTCATCCCAACACCCGTGTGGGGTTTCAAACAATCAAACGCATATTTTATTTGTGCAGTTGGGCGATGTGTAAAATTTATCGTCCCAATCAATGTCATTCAAATAGGTGTACATAAACAAACCGTCTGGTTTGTAAATGAATATTCTATTTTATTCACTTCACGTTAAAAATTATATTTTTAACGATAAAACATTTTATTTCAACCTATGAATTTCTATTCAATTCATTCTTTAAATAAAATGATATTTTTATTTTTCTAACTTTTTTTTTTTAGAAAATTTCGGCGGCATAACGGCACGATACTAGAAACGGGACGAGGCCTAGCCTTATCCCCGGTCTAGTGAAGGCCCACGCCATTCACACATCAATCAAATCAATTTCATTTTGCAAACCACAAAATTTGGAGTAAGAGTCTAACCTAGCCTTACTCCTTCGCCTTATAACGGCGCACGTCTAATCCTAACCAATTTATCGATTCGATTTTTCACACCACAAACCACATTCAAACCAATATCGCAATCAATCACCAAACAGCCAAACAAACAAGTCCATGGTCTGTGGACGATTGTGTCGGGTGCTACTAAGCACCGTCTGCATCCTAGTATATATATAACTAGAAAAATTAAATTGAAAGGTGAGAAGTTCTCACATATAGCTATCCTAGCTCCACGGCTCTTTATTTGCAGAAGTCTTCGTCGTTTTGCCTTTTTGTCACCTTCGTTGCTGCTTTCACTACATACGTAAAAATCACATTTTTACTTTGCTATTCAATATATAAAAATCGAATTTTTTCTTCGATGTTCAATATATAAAAATTCTATTTTTACTTCGATGTTCAATATATAAAAATTCTATTTTTCTATCGAAGTTCAATATATAAAAATTCTATTTTTACTTCGATGTTCAATATATAAAAATTCTATTTTTCTATCGAAGTTCAATATATAAAAATTCTATTTTTACTTCGATGTTCAATATATAAAAATTCTATTTTTCTATCGAAGTTCAATATATAAAAATTCTATTTTTACTTCGATGTTCAATATATAAAAATTCTATTTTTCTATCGAAGTTCAATATATAAAAATTCTATTTTTCTATCGAAGTTCAATATATAAAAATTCTATTTTTCTATCGAAGTTCAATATATAAAAATTCTATTTTCAATATAAAGATTATATTTTTATTGCTTTTAAAAATATAAAAATCATATCTTACATCTTTTACTTAATAAAAATTTCGCCTTTTCTATTTTAAAGATCAAATCTTTTTCCTTTTAAAGTTAAAACCTTTTTCTTTTTAAAGTTAAAACCTTTTTCTTTTTTAAAGTAAAACCTTTTTCTTTTTAAAGTTAAAACCTTTTTCTTTTTTAAAGTTAAAACCTTTTTCTTTTTAAAGTTAAAACCTTTTTCTTTTTTAAAGTTAAAACCTTTTTCTTTTTAAAGTTAAAACCTTTTTCTTTTTAAAGTTAAAACCTTTTCAAAAATCAGTTTAAAATTCTACATAAAATCAGTTTAAAATTCAACATAAAATCAGTTTAAAATTCAACATAAAATCAGTTTTTAAAATCCCTAAAAATCAGTTTATATATTCATAAAAAAAAACAGTTTATAAATTCATAAAAATCAGTTTATAAATCCCTAAAAATCAGTTTATATATTCATAAAAAAAAACAGTTTATAAATTCATAAAAATCAGTTTATAAATCCCTAAAAATCAGTTTATATATTCATAAAAAAAACAGTTTATAAATTCATTATAAAATCAGTTTTTAAAATAAAAGTAAAGTAAATAAATTTAAAAACTTACGGGGGGGCTACTCTGGTCGGAGCCGGTCCTAGCAGGTGGCGGCGGTCTTGAATCTGGGGTTCTCGCGGTGGGAAGAGGAATGGAGGGGGGGAATCGAGGGGGAGGAGAAGTTGGAGGGGGGGAAGTCCTCGCGATGGTCAGCGTTGGGTTTGTGGGGTCGGCTGGTAGTGCGGCTAGGGCTAGGGGCTCGCGAGGTGGGGGGTTCGATTTGACGGAGGATCGAGGGGAGAGAAGGAAGGCGGCGGAGGAAGAAGAGGGGGGGCGTCTCCGACTGGCGGCGCAGGCAACGACGAGGGTGCTCCGTCGATTTGGCTTTTCTTTTTTTTTTTTTTTTTTTTTTTTATGTTTCTGAACGGGGAAGAGGAATGGAGGGGGGGTTATTATAAAAGTTATATTATTTAATTTATTTTTATTTTTAATTGCAAGAAGGTTGACTTTCACAAACGACCTCTAAACGAGGCCCACCGCCTGTCGTCCTTAGCGTATTACCCCCATTTCGAAAACAATGGGATATGTATCGCAAGCTGTCTTGATCGTTTCGATCAGTTTCCGTTAAAATCAACATATAACTCTATATATTGAATTTGAACGCGCATTCCAATTTACCAGGGTCACATACTAACTAGAAAAATTCCCGAAAAATATTTTCTAGCTTCGTATTGACGATACGGTCCTAACAAAACTAGTTTCGATGAATTCTGAGACCGTTTGAAAAATAGCCAATTTCCAGTCGATTAAAATCAACTGAAACTGGTCAAACGCGTTTTCCTTTGCCACGCTCACATATTGATTCGAAAAATTATGAAATTTGAAACCTAGCAATAACTTGACATCACGGACCCAACAAAACTGGTTTCGTCGAAATCCGAGGTCGTTTGCAAAATGTCCATTTTTAAGGGCCCGAATTCCATAGCGACTATTCAGAATTTTCAACTGGACATATCTTTTGATTCCCGCTATGAAATTCCAATATTTCGGATTCGTTGGAAAGATAGTCACAATTAGATCCCATGATTTTTGGTTTCACTAAAATCTGGATTGTTTTGCACCCGGTACATTCAATTGAAGTTTGAAATCGAATTATCGAACTACCGCGCCATTTTCAATTCTATTTATAATTATATATAATTATTTATATTCTAACGACGACGTATATAATATATACGTTCTAATTATATTCAAAATAAATTTCTCGTCGATATTATTTAAAATAATTCATTTTAAATAATCAAAATTCGCTAAAATAGCCAAAATAAAAATTTTAAACTGGCCCAGATTTTCAGGTTGTTACATTATATATTAATGGATATCAATCACATGGAATGAATTGCTTGTGTGGCATGCCTAAGTGGCAATTGGTCAAGGCTTCTATTGAAAAGCAAAGTCTTGTGGTTGATGATCATAGCACGGCCTGTGTGGCATAGCTTTGTGAAGCGTTGATTCGCGAGCCTCATACCCCGGTTGTGAACCAGAAACGGGAGAGGACATCAGGGAGGGCATGCGTTTCTTTCTAGCTCGAGGTGGTGTCAGTGCTTAAACTGGCTGACATTTATATTATTTTCACCTGTGTGGTTGTTGCTGTTGCGAGGCGCCTCGGATTGATCGGACAATCCAGGTACGATGGAGTCATTCGTTGGCTCATTTACGCCCCAAAGGATGGGGAAACGCAGTGTTCAGGCATTTTAATCCACATTGGTGGACCGTCCCTGATGATCCAAGGGCCCACCTGAGTCTGGGTCCTGAGACATGGTAGGCTAGATTGTCTTGAATCGGTAGAGGACGATCCCTGGCCTCGGTTCATAGATGGAAATCTAATTTCCAAATACGTGACTTTGCGGTTTTGATTGTAGAGCCTAGTATGGTGACATGATATATGGTACCCATGCCGTCTATGATTGATATTTATGATTGAAATTATTTTGATACTATAAACTTATAATAGTATCAAATGATTTGTTTTTAACGTACCAAGCATGTTTGGCTATTATAAGGGAAAACCCTATCCTCTGGTTTGTGTTTCATTGTGTGATGGGACCTGGGTCTTATAATAGCTTCATTTTTCCAAAAAGCATTGCGTTGTTTTGTTATATGCATCGGTATTCTTGGGAGGAAACCCATTCCATGTTATACGGCGTGGTCCCTTGATATATCTGATTTAAAGTAAAGCTTTAAATAAATGTTTTTAGTTCTCACACCAGTCCCATGACTGACCTGGAGTTTATTGTTTTAACCTAAACTCTAGGTGCCCTTATTTCGACACGGACAACCAGTAGTTTTGGTTTTGCAGATTTATATTCACAGGATCCTGATTAACAGCTGGAATGATATCCGGAAACTCTGTATCCGTATATCTCCTTCAGTTGTGTATTATATTATTTTCCGCTGCTATGTAATGTGTTGTAATCTATGATATTTAACCAATATGTAATATTTATTCATACTCTGTAATATTCTTGTATTCTGATGGAATTGTTGTAATTAACAATGAAATGTTCTTCTGTTTGCATTCCGATGTGCGTTGTTCTCAAAACAATCAGGGGTTTCGAACAGTCTTGATTGGTTTAGCGACTGATTCGGATCGAGCGAAATTCCTTTTCGTTTCAATTTGGTATCAGAGCTTTAGTTTACAGAGCTCGGAGAACAAGACACATTAGAACCAAACGAAAGAATTCATTAGAATTGGATTAGTAATATCCAAGGAGAATGACTCGTTAGAGATGGGATCAGTAGTATCCTAGAACGAGTGTGAAGAGTATATTAATTAAATGAAAACAATTTTTGTTTTGAAAATTTAAATCAATTAGTTGTGTTTGATTATTTATTTTATATTGAATTTGGATAATCCAGTATATTAAGATTTTGCGTATACGTCTGATCCGCGTGTATTTGAAATACTGGATAGATATAGAATCACACTCTAGTCGCCCGAAGATGGTTCGGATGATCGCTTTAGTGATCGCATCATCAGTATTCATGTTCGAGTTTCGAAAGTGGGATTCCTATATATTTCCTATTGACTGGTGTGAGAACCAAAATTAGACAGGGCCCATTGTTTTGATTTGGCACCAAAAATATGATTTTTGACTATATATCAAAATTATGAATTTGAAAAGATAACCAACTAATTGATTATTGATTGTGTTGTTTGATTATTGGTTGTTTAAATAAAATGTTGAACCTATAGCCAAATTATACCAACTAGTGAATTGTATTGAAAATTTATCGCATTTGGATGCTTGTACATGTACTTACATTGAACAGGTCATAGCAAGGAGGCTAGAGCAAAAGAATAAAATTGTTTGCCCGACAAATAGGTACATGTTTACTAATTTATTGGGTTTTGGATGATTTTATGAGCCGATTGGCTAGCCGCTTGGCTGTTTCTTTTTCTTTTTGGATTGATGAAGGCCATAGGAGGCTATATGAAATAACCCAAAGTCCCCGGTGCAGGGGAGGTTATGGCGAAATTTTTCGAAAATTTAGGGTGTTAGCCAAATTTTTGTAAATTTAGAAAAGTTCTTAGAAACTGAAAAGTTGAAGAACTTAAGCCATAATGAAAATAATGGAAGTTGAGTTGATTAGTTAAACAACTTTCGGCTTCGTTTCTTTTCGGGGACGAAAAGTTTTAAGCGGGGGAGATTGTAATAACCCGGAAATTCTGAGCCAATTTAAAATTTTTATTTTGGCAATTATAGCGAATATTGAATATTTAAAATGAATTATTTTAAATAATAATGACGAGAAATTTATTCTGAATAGAAATAGAACGTGTATATATATAGATCGACATTAGAATATAAATATTTATTTTTAATTATAAAAGGAATTGAAAATGGCGCGGTAGTTCGAAATTTCGATTTCGAATTTCAAATGAATGTACAGGATTTAAAATAAACCGGTTTTTAGGGAAAGCAAAAATATTAGAATCTATTTGAATATATCTTTCAAAGAATCTGAAAAATTGAAATTTCATAGCGGGAATCAAAAGTTACGTCTAGTTGAAAATTCAGAATATTCGCTATGGAATTCTGGCCCTTAAAATGGAAATTTTGCAAACAACCTCGGTTTTTGACGAAACCACTTTTGTTGGATCCGTGATGTCAAGTTACTGCTATATTCCAAAATTCATAATTTTTTGAATCAATATGTGAGCGTGGCGAAGGAAAACGGGTTTGACCAGTTTCAGTTGATTTTAATCGACTGGAAAATGACCATTTTACAAACGGTCTCAGAATTCGATGAAATTAGTTTTGTTAGGACCGTATCGTCATTACGAAGCTAGAAAATATTTTTTGGGAATTTTTAGAGTTCGTATGTGGCCCTGGTAAATTGAAATGTACGTTTAAAATATAATATATAGATTAAATTTTGATTTAAACGAAAACTGATCGAAACGGTCGAATTGGCTTTCGATACATATCCCATTGTGTTCGGAATGGGGGTAATTTGCTAGGGGCGATAGTCGGTGGACTTGATTTCGAGTCCAAATGGAAAGTCACCTTTAAGGAGAATAAAACAATTAAAATATTA